>BPTQ01000007.1:77492523-78955931 GCA_019973895.1 Chrysanthemum seticuspe | reverse complement strand
CTCCGACCCAGTTCTTCGCCCATAAACAAACCACCACTTCGCAACAAACCAACAACCAATAGCTCACCACCAACCAATAGTGGAAGGTACTACTTTTCACTACCCCAATGCTTGTTTCCAGTGCTTCTTCCCCCTATCTGATTCTCTTTCGATTTTTTACTCTTTTTTAAATGAACTATCCTTAGTTCGTTTCTTTGGATTTGCTCCACCTGATGATTGATCGATAAGATAAGGGGCCGTCGCCGCGGTTTTTGAACTATTGCGATGTGCGCAGCAAGCCCCAGTTCCTTTGAAGGAAAAGAAGCTCGTTCAAAATATTGTGGGATCCGTCACTTGGATTAGCAACATCACATCATTAATCCCATTCGGTGCCGCTGCCGGGGAATAGAATAGCTAGTTAGTAGTCCACCTCGTTTAGGTTTCTTTGCTTGATTCCTATCAAGTAAATTTTTTCTCATTTTTTAGCTTTCTCTTAGTCTATCCCCCTTCTTCGTGACCTTTGTTCGTAACCCCATCACTTTTCATCATGGAAGGTGATAACCAACCACCACTCGATAACCAACAACCAAACAACGCTTCACCACCAAACAAATACCCGCTTCTTGACCCAGCCTCTACTAACCAACTCCGAGCCCGTATCATGAGTGAGATTGGAGAGCTTAGGAAATTAAATATGATAATTGAGAATACACTTGAGGAAGCCCTTAAGGAATCTGATCAACCTCTAGATAGTGATTCGACTACAAGTGATTCGGATGATGATCTAGAAGAAGGAGACTATAAGATGTTAGAAATTATGGAGGGTAGTAAGGAGAAGGGAGAACTTAGGGAGTACTTTGATTCATACCCTAAAAGGAAAGAAACCGCTTATCACCATAATGTGGTTAATTTTCCAAGACCACCTTTCGAGCCTCGTATAAGGAGGGGAAACCCTAAAAACATCAAAATACCGTGTATGATTGGATACTTATACAGGGATCACATCTACGTTGATTATAAGGCACCCATGAATATAATGTCTAGGCTCTATTACAATTGGATCATGAGCAAAAAGCTAGAGCCTATGAGGGACCCCTTTCGCCCTAGGAAAGCAAGTAACTATGTGGGGAGGGTTAAGGGATTGCACGTGTTCATAGGTAACTTCACATATAGGTGTGATTTCATGATTCTGGAAAATGTCAAAGGAATCATTGATGGATTTTTACGAGATGTGATACTTGGGAAACCATTTATAGAAGAGTCTAAGATGGTTTATGATAAAGAGGAAGGGATAATCGAGTTCTCAAATGAAACCGAGAATGTTAAATATATAATGCCCCACAAAAATAAGAATTTTGAGGGCATGGATAATTTAGATGTAGATAACATTCCGGCATTCGAAGTAGACTGGAAGAATAAAGTTTACTACACTGCTTGTCTTGAACTAGGGCCTGAATATATTCGTGATGAAAGAAGAGTTAAGGAGATCGAATGGGCCTCTAAGATTAGGGCAACGTAGAAGCACGACTATGAGTCTAGCTACAAGACTCTTAAATAAAGAAAAGCGCTTCGTGGGAGGCAACCCACGCTTAATTGTTTTCTTGTTAGTGTCATATATATTTTATTAATTGTTTATCCTCATGTTTAAATTTGTGAAAAAGCTTTATTTTGTTTTTAACATCGTCTTAATTGCATATAAAGGTATTTTACATAAGGGATAAGTGTAGGGAGGATTACACACGTTTTCAAAAGAAACGTAAACATGAGAATAACAATTAACTAAAAGATATATATGTTTGTTTGTTCGAGTCAAATGCTTGTATCGAGTCATAATGGATGTTTTTGCAGAAATTTTTCCAGATTCTAAAGATGTAAATTTTCCAGAAAATCGCAGACCAGTTTTGGTCCACCGTGTTACAGACTCGGTATCTAGCTTTGTACCGGAAAAAGTGTAAGCAACGTTGTGAAGGCTTCTCCGCCAAGTGAAGGAGTTTGTTGACATAGTGCTTGAACTCTCGAGTAGGTGACTCGGGGAGTGGAGTAGGGCAAGGAAGGTGTCCTTGTAGCCGAACCACTATACATCGGTTGTGTCTTTTCTTTCCCTTCGCTTTACTTTATTTACTTGATTTATCATTAGATCTATACTTTCTCTACATCCATAAGATCTCACATATTAACGAATCTAAAGTTTTTAAAACTAACGTAAAATCGGCAAAACTATTCAACCCCCCCCCCCTTCTAGTTTTCCACAAAACTAATACTTTTAAAAATACAACTTTTGTTATAATACTTTTAAAAAACTAATGCAACTTTTAAAAAACTAATACAACTTTTATTTGTAAAAAACTAATACAACTTTTAAAAAACTAATACAACTTTTATTTTATAAAACTAATACAAAATTTTATTTATAATACTTTTATTTTAAAAAACTAATACAAAATTTTATTTATATTACTTTTATTTATAATACTTTTATTTTAAAAAAAAGTTATATAGTGTGTGTGGTTACGTGTGTGGTGTTGGACGTGTTTACGCGTTCGTTTCTTGTGATTTTCTTATCTGTGTGCGCACATGGTTTTGTTTCTCTCTCTCTGAGTTGATAATACTTTGTCTCTCATCTCACTTTTGGCAAAAGTTATTTCACTCTGTCTCACCTGTTTCTCTCTCTCTCTCTCTCTCTCTCTCTCTCTCTCTCTCTCTCTAAAGATTTTAGATCTAAATATTTTAGATCTAAAAACTTGAGATCTAACAAGTATAAAACTTGTTAGATCGTTGGTTTCATATAAAAATTTTAGAGAGATGTGGTGATGTTTTGGTGGTATATGTTTCATTGTTTAATTTTTTAGATCTAACAAGTTTTTAGATCTTGAATATTTTTTTGATCTTGAAAAAAATATGAGGTTGGTTTAAAAACATGTTTGGTTTTCGTTGATTATCTAAAAACATTTAAGATCTAAAAGCTTGAGATCTTTCAAGTATAAAACTTGTTAGATCGTTGGTTGCATATAAAAATTTTAGAGAGATGTGGTGATGTTGTGGTGGTATCTATTTTGGTGGTATCTGTTTCGTTGTTTAAGTTTTTAGATCTAACAAGCTTTTAGATATTGAATATTTTTTTGATCTTGAAAAAAATATGAGGTTGGTTTAAAATATTTATGTGGTGGTATCTAAAAACTTGTTATATCTAAAAACTTGTTAGATCTAAAAACTTGTTAGATTTAAAATATTTCTATGGTGGTATCTGTTTTGGTGGTATCTGTTTCGTTGTTTAAGTTTTTAGATCTAACAAGTTTTTATATCTTGAATATTTGTTGATCTTGAAAAAAATATGAGGTTGGTTTAAAATATTTCTGTCGTGGTATCTAAAACTTGTTATATCTAAAAACTTGTTGGGGTTTAAAAGCCTGTTTGGTATCTAAAAACCTGTTTGGTATCTGGTTGGTTTAAAAACTTGTTATATCTAAAAACTAGTTAGATCTAAAAACTTGTTACATCTAAAAACCAGTTTGGTTTCGTTGCTTATTAGACTTTGTGTTGATATTTTGCAGGTGATACTCTAATGAGTCACCTGATTATTTGCTGTGGTGATGTTTCTGTTGAAACTTGTTGGGGTACCTATGCAGTTTCATTACTGGATGGTAAAGTGAGCAGTTTTATCTCACTTTGCAACTTTAAATGAACAAATAGGTTTAAAAAAAAAGACAATGAGATTTTTATAAAATAAAAAATAAATCTTAAGAGTTTTGGCATGGCAAATATGAATGGACGGTAAAGTGAGTTTATATCTCCCTTTGCAACATTCATATTTGCAGCCAACATGATTGTTTATATCTCATAAAGAGCTAATAATCTGAGCCTTACCTCTTGTGTGTCAAATGGTGAACTAGACATGGTTGTTTGTGGTGTTGTTGCTTGTTGTTGTTGTTGTTGCTTGTTGGTGATGTTGCTTGTGGTGCTGTTGCTTGTTGTGGTGGACCACTTGTGTTGTCTGCTTTCTTGTTGGTGCTGTTAGTGTTGTTGGTTGTTGTTTTCTTGTTGGTGCTTAGTTTTTTAGTAATTTGTTTGTGTTGTTGCTTTCTTGTTGGTGCTGTTGGTGTTGTGGTGTTGTTTCTTTCTTGTGGCATTATAAGCCTGAAGTGCCTGCATAGCAGCTCCCCTTTGAGAATCTTAGTTACTTTCTTGTGAACTTTTGCAGTTTTGGAATCCTACTCACCACATTCATGTTGAAAACGTGAATATTGTTGAACTTGTGAGGCTTGTGTCCTGAATACTTATGACTTGTGCAGTTAGTCAAGTGACTTGTGCAGTTTGAGACTTGTGAGACTTGTGTAGTTTTGGACTTGTGACTTTGTGCAGTTCCTGTGAACTTGTGACTTTGTGCAGTTGTGACTTAAAATTTTCCGAGGCGATGATGATAACCGAAACCGAATGGACGGTAAAGTGAGATCAAATCTCACTTTGCAACCTTCGCGTTTGAGCCTTAAAATTTTCCGAGGCGATGATGATTTTTTAGCCTTAAAATTTTCCGAGGCGATGGTGATAACCGAAACCGAACGGACGGTAAAGTGAGATAAAATCTCACTTTGCAACCTTCGAATCTGAGCCTCAAAAAATTTCCGACTACTTTTTTTTTAAGTTATAAAACTGAAACTAATAGTTGTAAAAAAAAAAAAAAAAAAAAAAAAAAAAAAAAAAAAAAAAATCCTTGTAAAAAAAGTTATAAAACTTTGTAAAAAAAACTTGTAAAAAGAAATGTTGTAAAACTAAAAAAAATGTTGTAAAACTTTTTAAAAAAGGTTGTAAAACTAAAAATAATACTAACTTTGCTGCCACAGCAGCCCAAGCAACACCCATCTTTTATGTTTTTGGCACGGAAGTTGAGAAAAAACACCCCCATCACCTCCCAAATGATTGAGAAAACAACACAAAATTGCAAACACCCCATGTAGGGGGTGCCTGCATAGCTGGACCCAAAAAATAAACCAAAAAAATCATGAATGTAACTTGATCGAGATAGTGGTCGAAAGTGGAACGATGTGATTGTCATGGAGTATTTAATTGTATCATCTTTTTCAATTTTGGGTCTGTTTGAATGGAGAGATCATAGCTTGGAAATTGTGAGATGATATTAATTAAGTGCGTAGACACATTAATGAAGAACAATAGTCGGCCGGATTAAATCCAACCGAAAGTTTATTGATGGATTATAAAGAAAGTACACAAAAGATTGAGTTTGTGAGATAATGATCTAACTAACGAAATATAAAAGTTACAAGCCTCGGAACTGATTAAAAGATCATACTTAACTAGTGACTGAAAAGGAGAGGGAGTCGGGTGTTTTGTTTTGTGATAATTATGTGTCTAAAACCCGTGAGGGGAAGATACATATATATAACTAAAATGAGCACTTCAGTCCTGCATGAAGTGACCTTCACAAATAGACCACAAGACTTCTAGCCACCATCAAGAATCCAAGAATTACAAATAGGCTTTTGAAATAAACTCAACACAAGATAAGCACAAGAATAAGCAAGGCAATAATCAGATTATAAGTTCTTATTCCAGCATCCCCCTTAATCTGATTATTGAATAAGTTAAACATGCCAAACTTTTCAGAAAGAGATTGGAAAATATAAACCAGGGGGTGCTTGGCGAGAATGTTTGCAACTTGATCAATGGACCCAATTTTTTGAGTTCTAATAATCCTAGTTGCAATTTTTTCTCTGATGAAATGAACGTTTATTTCAAAGTGTTTAGATCTCTCACGGAAAACGAGGTTATTAGCTAGCTGAATAGCAGACTTGTTGTCATAGTGATGGGTAATAGGAAGACAAATATTAACCTTTAGATCTTTAAAAAAATTTGAATCCATATTATTTCACAAGAAGCAGAGGCCATAGACCTCTACTCTGCTTCACTTTAGGAAATATAAAGTGTTACATGTTTTTTGCTTTTCCATAGATAAGATAGCCATTTAGAAAAACACATAGAGACAAATTTTCTAGTTTTATGGTATTTCGCTAATCCACAGGTATCATTTATGTAATTTACTCTAAGGACGGCGGATGTAATTCTTGCAAATTCACAGGACAAAATGGTCATCACAAGTTTTCAGTACCAACAAGTAAAAAACAAAAAAAAATTGTACTCCTTCCGTCTCAAATCAGTAGTCCATATTTTCTTTTTGGGATGTCTCAAAAAATTATCCGCTTTTCATTTTTAGTAATAGAAAAAGAATTTAGAGATAGAATATTCTATATGAGTGGTTCAAAATTGTAGTGGTCCTTCTTTTATTAAATTTTGTGATTGTCTCATGACAATAATTTTGAGACAGAGAGAGTACTTAAAAACAAAAAAAAAATCTTCACAACCTTAAAAAACTATGAAAATGTACTTTTTTTTTAATCATTTACCACCCTTAGAGTAAAGGGTATGTTAACATCCACAAGGGCGTTAAGGCGCGTTAATCGCACGGTGTGCTGCGTCAAGGCAGCGTTAACGACGGTGCGTTAACCCCTTAACGTTGCGTTAAGGTGTTATATTTAAAAAAAAAAAAAAAAAAAAAAAAAAAAAAAAAAAAAACATTAACACCCTCTAATGGCTAATGTATCTGTTGGGTTTTAAAAAAATCATTTAAACCCCCTCCCCCCCCCCCCCCCCCGATTTAAACGGCTACTTTCTTTTAAAAAAAATCATTTTCTCACCACTATAAATACATAATTAACACACCATTTTTTTTTCACACTTCCATAATTCAATCTACTCTATCTTATACTTCCATTTGCTAAAAAAATGTCGGGAGGCAACAACAACGATAATTCATTCATGAATCTTCTCGGTGGGTGGAATACCTCAAACTCGGGTTCATCTTCAAACCCAAACGCGGGTTCATCATCACCCAATTTATCTTTTCCTAACCCACTAGGCTTGTCGAGCCAAGAACTTTACCTACAACATCAACGATTTCTATTTTGGGAACAAGGCCAACAAAACACATTAAACACCAATTTCCAAAATCTACAATTCTCACAACATTCACAAACCGAAACACATGAGGTTCCCGAAACACTCACGTCTCCTCCAAAGCCTAAAAGTCATGGTAAACGAAAGTCCAAAAAATTCAAAGACCCCAAACCAATCGATGAGGATCTGATAACAAGAAAGTGGAAAACGTTGAACCGTGATTGCACAAAGTTCAACGCGTATTACAAACGTGCGCAACGGGAACAAAGAAGTGGGGAAAGTGAGATGGATGTCATTAAATGGGCGAAACAAATTTATCGTGACGAGCACAAAACCGCGCCGTTTGCAAACGAGGAGGCTTGGAAGGTTTTGCGTGGTCATAAGAAATGGGACGCGCCGGATCCGGTTGATTTAATCGGCGATGTCCCAAGCCAAACAAACGAGGCTTTGTTTGGTCATGATGAACAACCACGTCCCATGGGCAAAAAGTGTGCTTCGAAGAAAGCTAGATCTGAGAGCACGAAAAGTACAGGGGGGGCGAGCATCGGAGGAACGAGCTCGTCAAGCCAATTCACAGAGACTATGACAAACCGAGTATCGTATAAAACGAGAAACCGTCCAAGCGGCGTATCGGGCGGCCCAAGTAAAAAATGAAACGATAACAAGGTTGGAAGAGATGAAATTTTTTATGATTGACAATGACGGAAAGGATCCAAACTTTGTGGCTTTGATCAATGAAGAAAATGACCGAATCATCAAAAAATATAACTTGCAACCTCGTCACTAGATTTAATTATATTTTCATAATTTTCTTTATATTGTAGTTTGCTTTGTGTTGTGTTTTTTTTTTATTTCGTTTTTTTTTCGTTGTATTTTTTTTAATTTTTTTTTGTATTGTAATATGTTTAAGAATTAATGTCATGTTTTTTTTTTAAGAAATGAAATATTAGTTTTAGTTTAGGGGTTGAATTTGAAAATATTTGAGTTAAGGTTAAGTTATGATAAAGGTTTTTTTTTTAGTTAGTAAAAGGTGCTGATGCGGCGCTACGTGACAAGGTTATGATACTTCTTGCTCTAAGAAAATAATAAACTTAGGGTGTGTTTGTTTGATTAAGATGTTTCGCATTTGAATCTGACTACCACATCTTACTAGTAAGAGGTGACTATAATGTCTGAATCTAAATGAAAAAGTGTTGTTTGTTTTTTTATAATATTCTGAATGTTTTTAATTTTTCCTTTTTTAAGTATATATTTAACTATCGCAAGTACGATTAATAAGTATATAGTGTAAACTTGAAACAAAACATTTTTATCAAAGATTTAACACAACTATAAATCATTAAATAAATTATCTTAATACATATCCAAAATTTAATATAATAAAAACTATTACATAAATCGTTTTAAAATAAAATATAAGCTTAATGCAATGAAATAACAATTAATTAACTGAACCAATTTCAAATAATTTAAAACTTAGCTTTGCATAATTTGAAAATGAATGAGTTGAAGGGTTTTGAAGATGAATAAGTTGAGGGGGTGTTAATTTGAAGATAGAGGGCTGATAAGATTTTTTTTTTTTTTTTTTTTTTTAAAAAACAAACGCACCCTTACTCACGTCAACACACCTAACCCCATTTTATAGTCTCCATCCCCAAAAACCAAACACACACATTGATTCAAACGCCATGTTTACTCGAACCTTCCCGAAAAGCGATGACATCGAATCCGGCTCCACGGTGCCACTCTACCCAGCCATGACCGAGTCACCGGACCTGCGGTGGTCATTCATCCGTAAAATCTACTCAATCGTTGCCATACAGCTTATCCTCACCGTCATCGTTGGTGCTTTTGTTGTGTCGTATCATCCGATCGTTACTTTCTTAACTACTACTAGAGGAGGATTTGCTTGTTATATTCTCATTATTATCACTCCATTTATCAGTATGTGTGTTTGTTTTTATAAAGTTTGTTTGATTGATTCAATTGGTGTTTTGGTTTTGCTTATTTTATAAAAAATAAATAACCTAGATAGAAGTTTTCAATCAAATTATTTATTAAATATTTTAGGTTCAATTTATTGTATTTCAAATATGTTACAAAATTTTAAAAAAAGTGCGTCTAAGGTAACGAACTTTCATTTTGTTCATTCGGGTTACTGAACTTGTAATTTAGATTACTTTCGATATTTTCAGGGTTACTGAACGCATATTTTTGGATGGTGAAGTAACATAAATGTCGTGTTTTTACAGATTCAGTGATGTTTACGTATATTTCTATAAGTTTAGTGATCCCAAAATGTCATTACCTTAGGCGCATTTTTTTAAAAAGTAACTATTTGGCTATAAAAACTGTTTTTCAGCGTAAAAATAAGCAATCTCAAACACCTACCTAATTGTTTTTTAATATTTTTGTGCTGATGAGTTTTTGTATGTTGTTTTGATTGTGTAGCTTTGTGTCCGTTATCGTGTTATTATCAACGGCATCCGGTTAACTATGTGTTGCTTGCGATATTTACGGTTGCTTTGGCGTTTGCTGTTGGCATGACTTGTGCATTCACTAGTGGTAAGTTACTATCATACTTGTCCTAAACCTTTTATAAATGAATTTGAATGAAAATTCTGTAACAAATTATTGTTTTTCTGAGTGTTATTGCATTTGTTAGAAAGTCAGCAAATTTAAACACTATTTCCTGAACTACCTATAGTTATGCAAATGTAGATAAGAAAGCAATCCTAGACACCCCTTATGTGTTTCAGATTTGATCTAGCTAGCGAATACTAATTTGATCACGTTCGATTACAATATTCAAAATGATTGATAATTGTCACTTTGAACTAGTTTATAGAGGCATGCAGGTAGATTTAATCATTTAAAGTATATGCCGATTATATGGGGAAAATTGGGGAAAGGTTATTATCGGTTACAATGTTACATACCGAGGGTATCCTGTTAGTTATAATCAGTACTTTTATGTTCAGCGACTTTTGGTTCAATTACTTGACATATGGCTAAGGAAAATGTTCATGTTTTGTAGAAAGGTCATATTCATTTATGGTAGTTATTGCTAATGCGATTTCTGATCCCAAATTGCATATTGGTATTGAAAGAGGAGATTTGTTATCAAATGTAGTGTTCTAATTGGCAGTGAATACGGGATTTGGCCATGCGATGGAACTAAAAATGTGTAAACAGATAGGGAAAACGGCCATTACTGAGTTGCGAAATTAAGTATATGTAAGTAACTGATAATTGTAAGCTTGGACTAGTTTTGTAGGAAGATTGAAATATGCTAGTTATAATAGATAGGTTTATTCAGCGTTTTTATTTTCGATCACTTGCCATCTGGTTAAGGTAAAACTGATCCTGTTTTGGAGAAAGTTTTTGTTAGTTATTGCTAACGTGAGTTTTGATTCCAAAGTACAATTTGGTACTGAAAGTGGAGACTTGAATGATGTATAGTTTCTAATGATCATTGAAGACGGGATTAAAAAATTAGATTGCATTAAAAAATGTGCAGACTGATGGGAAATACGACCATCGCTGAGTTTTATTACGCTAGATTTTACTGAAATGGATATTTAAATTCGTATTGTGGAGTTGGTTTAAAGCCATTGAGCCCCTTGGTATTTGTTGTTTTAGTTTGTTGTTGTTGTTGTAGTTAGAAGAGTAAATTGTTATGATTTCTGTTCTCTCGAGGGCTAGGTATATTTGTTGATAGCAAAGAGTTCCTTGTTTCTAGTGAAAATTTCGTAAGAAAGAAACAGTGAACACTTCTTCAATGGTTAGATACATATATCTATAAATACCATCATTATATGAAGTCAACTTATAGCTAACGACATTCATATGATTCCTATATGCTGTATTGGACTATAAGTGATGATACCTGTTCATGACCATAAAACTACTCAATTATTTTATACGCATTAACAGTTTATAGAAATGGACCACATGTTTGTAACTATAACTTTTGGTAGGCAAATATCTTCTGAAATGGTAGGAAGGGTACTTATTAATAATTTATTCAATGCTGCCTTTTGGATTACAAGTACCTTTAAAACAAATTGCATAATCCTGTGTAAACTATTGCAGGGAAGGTCATTCTGGAAGCTGTTATTCTAACAGCAGTGGTGGTTGTGAGTCTCACTTTATTCACATTTTGGGCGGCAAAGAGAGGTTATGATTTCAATTTCTTGGGTCCATTCTTATTTGGTGCTCTTATGGTGCTTATCGTCTTCTCCTTCATCCAGGTATTTTAATTTCTGCCCTTAATGTATACATGGACGTGTAACACGCATATTATGTTTATATGCATGCTTTGGGTGCTAATTTGCTTGCTTTAATATTATTGTAGATATTTTTTCCTTTGGGGAAGATGTCAGTGATGATATATGCCGGTCTTTCTGCTATAGTGTTTTGTGGCTATATTGTGTATGACACGGATAATATTATCAAACGCTACACATATGATGAGTACATCTGGGCTGCTGTGGCGCTGTACCTGGATATTATCAATCTTTTCATCAATTTGCTTACCATATTGAGAGCCGTTGACAATTAGACGGATAATGGTTACTGTGGTCCGCTTAGACGTACATGATTTGTATTTTCAATAGAATTTGGTGTGAACATTTCGGTATCCTTGGAAGTTTGAATAGACTTCAATGCTGCTTTTAACTTTCAAAGATGGCATATTCTTTTGTGAACTTTCTTATTCTTTACATTTGTGAATCTTGTTTTATTGGTAGTATGAAATACCAAATCATGATTAGAACTTGGGTTTAAACTCACTGTTTGAGAATTGAGATGCATAATCTCTTATATTTTAGCTTACAGATGATTTATTTTACTGGCCAACTGAACTTATTATTGTTTACTAGCCGGGTATCCGCGCATTGCGGCGGCGGGTACCCGTATGATTATATTTTCTGGCGATAATTATTTCCGAAGTACATTTTTTTATGATGACATAGTTTTGAAATAGGCTCTAAAATCTTAAATGGGTTGTTACATCTTTAATGGGCGGAATAAATATTGGAGTTGTTACAAGAATATAATAAATTTTATTTATATGTGCAAGGTATTGAATTTTTAGCAAAAGTCAAATATATTTCCATTAAAAGCAAGTGAGTATGTCTGAAATTTAAGCCTTACTATTAAAGGAATAGTCCTAAATGCTTTATATATTAATAAAGATGACTCGTTATGCAAAATTAGCTTAGTCGAAAGCCCAAAAAATAAATATTAAGACCTGTGCGAAGGTTATGAATGGCGCAATCATACATGAATACGAAAATTTAAGGAGACGCAGAAAGGACGGCTTAAAAGGATTAATAGCTGATGAAAATGTAACAATTCACAATAACTACTAATACCAACCAAACTTATACCATTAGAATTCTTAACACACGCCTATAACTATAATTATAAACCTTCTAACCCCGTGATACGACTAAACCAGACCACCCACTGTCCTTTACAGTACTAATCCCACCAAAATTATAAAGCATTCTCTAAAAGCCTTATGGTAGTCGAGCAAGCTTCTTTTCAGCAACAATTGACAAAAGTCTTGACACACCCTGAGTCCACATATCATATTCTCTTTGACTCCGACACTCAAACTCCACCACTCCACGAATACTTGTCCTTAGTCCAAAGTACCGCCTTTGCTCACCGCCATCAAACAGATGCCTCCCTGGCCAAGCCTGGATATTTTTTATAACCTCCAAAACGACATCTGAAATATTCAAGTAGTTAATAGATGCAAACCAAATCTGACTTATTGACACATCAAGTTAGGTGTAACTAAACCACTTACTTTTCTTCTTTTTCGTGATTGTAGAGCCAACATGTTTGCTTTTCATCTTTAGCATCACTTCACCCGTCCGGTGGATATAAACAGATACAATCTTCCAGTGTAGATCACCTACATTGAGACCCCATTGTTAAATTTATTTTGAATATTTGTGAGTGGAAGATGTTAAATGAGAATAAAGTCTGATATGTACCATTACGGGTGCGTTTGAGAAGCTCGCTACCTCGAGCAAGAAGTTCTTGGTTACACATTCCAAGAAAGTTTTCTTCAGGGAGAAGATCCTCGCGGTAACCACTGCTCTTTCCATTGTTTTTGTTTACTTTGACTCCTCTATCAACTGGTATAACTGCTGCTATATTCCATACTTCTTTTAATGCCCTTGCCTTTAAAGTCGCAGCTCCACGTAAAGCTATTAAACACGAATACTTACCGCATTAGCCAGATTACAAACTCACCTTTCAGGTGTTTCAATGTACATGTGGCCGATATAATAATTTAAAAAAATTGAAGAAAAACAAAGTTTACCGGTTGCAGCAGCAGCAGTGAGAGTTAGTATATCGCCATGGGACTTGACGTTAACAGCAGAATTAACAGCAGCAATGAGATGTTCGCGTTCAGCTCCCATGGCCTCTGCAGCCTCTACACACTGGGCTGCAACCAAGGTGGCAGCTGAGGCAACAGCCATGTCTGTTTTGGCCATTTGCTCGTCTTTTCTGGAAGCTGATGCGGCTGCTGTGGCAGCTGCGATGGTAGCCACAGCTGCTGCTACACCAGCAACAGATACCGCTGCATGGAGTTGGGCATTGTGGGCTCTTGTCTCTTCTTTTTTCTTTTCCCTTCTCTCTTTTAACCACCTTCCAACTGTTTTGCCAGCTGGTGTGCTGCTGCCACCTGTGCCATAACCACCACGAGCATTGGCGAATAGGGGTTGTAGTGTGTTGTTTGCTCGAAGATACTGCAATACAATACAAAACCTGGCATCAATATACATACAAATTTAACTGTTGTTCTTTGTTTGACAAACAAAGTCAACAATTTTTGAAAGTCAAACTAACTACTCCGTACTTTTTTACTTCAAAATACATTTTTATAACTTTGTAAACTTAAATTTCTTTTTTTTAAATACATTTTTTTAAACCAACATTGCTCGTTTAATGCTGCTATTTTCTCAATGTATTTAAGGAGTTGTGATCAAGTTTACCTTCTAGTCGTTAAAGCCTAGTTTTAACTAGAACACGTGGTTTGTATTAAACCAGGCCGGTACATAGCGTATACACGTTTTTAGGAATAAGTGACACCGAATATACCAATATTTCTTCAATACAACTCCAACTAAATTTACACATTTCTTTAGTCTTATTTTTACAACAAAATTTACAATTTTGTGACAGTTTATGACACACCTATTCATGACGTGTACAACTCACCTTATATAGTTAAAGACTAGTAAGAAGTTGTAACTATAGTACTCCGTATTGTTTTTAGAAGGTTTGGTAAAAAGGTTGTAACTATATCAATAGTAAATTTACAAAGGATAGAGTAGAAAAATTGACATTTAAAACACATTTTGGACTTTGTGAAGGAGCCCATCAATATCTTGCAGAACTGTTTGAACAGAAAGAGGACAATAGCAGCAGACTGAGTGGAGGAACCCACAGTGTACATAAACAGACTTCAACTGTAATAACATGACTTCAGGCTGACACTTGTTAGAAAAAAAAGGGACCATCAGTAAGTAGGTAAAAATTTCAAATAATTTGATTTCTTTTTAGTATTGTACAAAAAATGAAAGAAATGAAAAAGGTCTTCTTGTTTAAGTTAACCTGTCTAATTGAGCGTTTCCGATCTGACCACCTTTAAATGTGTACCTAATGATCTTTGACCCGTATAACCAAGGTTGTCAAGATCGGGATCCTACCCAGGATCGTTTTCGTCTTTGCAAGATCGTGATCGTAAGATCGGATCGGGATCTTAAGATCCTACTTTAATGTTATTTCTTAATACTTTATGTAATTTTATAGAAATCTACAAATTCTAATACATTATAACTATAAAATACTATGAATGTTTCATATAACTGTTGTCCTAAATTATGATTATAAAATGTTTAAAAATATTAACATGTTGTTTTTTGAATTCTACAAACAAACAACCCATAAATTTGTAGTTTTTTAGTTTGTTATCCGAGAAAAGTAAGATCGGATCGGATTATATCGTAAGATCGTATGGTCAAGATCGGGATCCTATAAGATCTTAAGCTTGCAAAGATCCTATGTAGGATCCGGATCGTTTTTGCTTTGCAGTATCGTAAAATCGTAAGATCCTAAGATCAGGATCGGGATCCTGACAACCATGCGTATAACTATTGCAAAAATAGTACTCTTTCAAAAAAAAAAAAAAAATTGACTAACCACTAGAGCACTTTGATGGTTTAAAACTTAAGTGTTGGGATTAGTAAATTTTATCAAATAAGAAAAGGGTATTTCTAACTTGTGACATTAGGGCACAAGTTAAGCACACCAAAAGGACGTCAAAAGTACAAAAGGGCTCACATAAAAGTACACTTGTCTGTACTTTTATGTGGGTTCCCATGTACTTTTTCGTGGTCCTTTGAGTATTTTTGGTGTGCTTAACTTGTGACCATAGGTCACAAGTTAGAAAAACCCATAAAAAAAAGTAGTAGTACTAGAAAAATGATTAAGGGTCAATAAGTTCTGGTCCCAAAGTTTTAAAAAATTGTACTTAAAGGCTTTAAGAATGTCTAAGAAAATTGCAACATGCACTTTTTCCCTACAAATTTTATTTATTTGAAATGTCTAAAAATCAGTTTATTATTTTTCATCTGGAATTTAATGTTGGCCTAGATGTAATCCTATCATTCAGAAATAGATGTAGTAAATTATTTGTATTTATGATAATAGAGCAAGTAAAAACCTAAAAAGTAAATGAAAACAAACACAAGAACACTCTTTAAAGTCCAAACTTGACCTTCACAGTTGTCTAATATACTACTATGTCTTTTCAAATCTTTTGAAATATCTTCATTTATTTTTCTCATTTAATAATCAAAAGAAGGTTATCAAAACTTTACCACTTTACTGAATAAATTTGAATGATAAATTAAAGACTCTTTGCACATTGTCTAAGATATGAAAAAATTTAAATGTGAAAAAGAGCAAACGTTAAAAAAAAGTTACCTAGTGATTTTTTCTAAGTGATGAAGAAAACTTTACTATTTTCCTGATTAAAATGGCTTTGTACCTTGTGCATTAAACTTTTATACAAAAATATGTCTAGTTCTATTGGGGAAGTATCCAAAGTCTAAAGAAAAGTACAACAGATTCTTTGCTTCTTTAGGTGAACTATGCACAATACTCCTTTTATCTTTTACATGAAAAAACTACAGAACGATACATCACACTATCGTCAATCCCTATATCCTAGATGCTCCAACTAATCTTCATATTTTATTAGCCTCAAAAATTGGTCTAGAACATGCAAAACACCTCTAATTTGGTCCATTACTGTAACTTACACTAAACAAAAAGTTTATACGAAGATTTAAATGGTTTTGGTATATATGCAACACAGTTTTTGTTTAGCGATTTATATCAATAAACGCGACATAAAGTATACCAACACAAGACATATTTGTAACAACTAAAAAACAGTCAGAGTTATCAAGTTTAAATCTCGCTAAACCAAATTTCATTAAATGAACAAATTTGAAAGTTGAAATGAAGCCAAAAGAAAGAAAGTCTAGCAAAGGGTCTTGTCAACTTAAAACGATATATGGTGACGTCATACGGCGCCACTCTCACTGGATTTATGGCTATTTAATTAAGATTCGAAAGAAGTGACAATTTTTTCAAGAGAACAGTATTACGTCTTTGGGATTTTAAGTCAAAAAGCGAAAAAGTAATACAAACAACTATGGTCTCTTCGAAAAACGAGCTTAAAGCAAACCCATGAACAAACAAATCCTAAAATCATATACTAGTACACACCTTTTCTTTTTTGAACTAAAACTAGTACACACCTCCCTTTAGCCTTTTGTTTTTCTTTTTCGTTTTCATAAACCATAACTCTATAGGAATGCCAAAATTAAAGGCTTGCCATTGCAAATATGAAAATGCGTCATGTATTATTGTAGGTTGCTATACAATTACGCTTATCATAATTGGATATCATTTGGGCGTGCTTTTGTAGTTGTGAGATACTCTTGATTGAGTATTTGACAAGATTTATACATGTAAAATAAGTTGAGTTGCATCATTATATGTTTTTAATGATTTTTCTAATTTGTGCGTTAATCATATCAACTAAAGGACTCACAGAAAAATATACTTTTGTGTGAGTCTCCGAGTCTTTTTTCATACGTCACTGAGTTTTTTTAGTGTCTATAAGACACAAGTTAGATAAACTCATATTTTAATTATGAGTAACCAAATATCTAACGACCAATTAATACATGTCTTTTACCCTTACCCTCTCTTTACCCATAAATGATATGGTCAATACTTGTACAGATAAATCATGTGTCACATGACACTAGCTCTTTTGAGTTCAGCTACTTGTAAAATACAGTAGTTATTTTGAGTGATAAAATAAATAAATGAAATGAAGAAAAAAAACACCCGTAAAAGAAGGAAAAAAATCAAAGGGATATACTACCTTAACAACATCTTCGTAGTCATCGGAGGGTGAGATTGGAGGAGTGTCTGTATCCTCCATTAACGTTGCATTTAATGGTCCACTACTATGTGACAGCCTCCCTGATGCTAACGGCGATATATCCTGTTTTCATATTCATTCATCATCACATTTATTTTTACCTTCCTAACATTGCATTGATATCAACATGCAATAAACAGAAATAATCACAATTCATGTCTTTCAAGACATATAACATGTTCATTAAAGTTACAAAACTTAAAATTTGTAAAAACATGTACAATTTTACTTTAACTAAATTTGGTTTTTATGTAACAAGATACTTTACTTAAAATAACTTCTAAGAAACAAAATAAAATAAAATAAATATCAAAATTTTCATAATTAAAGTTAAGAATCATCATCATATCAAACGAAAATATCGATGAGATTAAGGAACACATCTTTTCTTCGTGAACAACCTAGCTAGCCAGTTGCATTTATATCACACGAGTCTTACATTTTTCTCTTCAACACACAAAATAAAATTTAACATGCCTACATTGTGCTATTGTTTTCAAATATTTAGTAAGCTCATTTTTTTTAGCCTTATTTTGATATTTTCGGCTTATATAAGCTTATTATGATATGATAAGATTATATAAGCCGAAAAGTCCTTAAAAAAATAAAATAAACTTATAAAACTTAAGCCGGAAACCAAATAAGCTATAAGCCCAATATATAAGCCTAAACAAACAAACATTAAACTAGTAATACTTAAAAAAAAAGGACTCACAGACTGAGACATGATCCGTTCAAGCACAAGCTGAGAAGTAGCAGACGAAGCAAACGAAAAAGTATTTCCCGCCAACAAATTATTCCCATGATCATCAGCCGCCGCCTCAACACCAGAAAAGCGGTTCATCTCCCCCATGGCGGCGCCGTCATTAGCCGGCAAGCCACTTTTAGGAACCAAAGGAGACAATGGAGAATGCAATGTTTTAGAGACTTGTAGCGCAGCTGCACTCCATGACCTTGATAAAAACTCCATTGGCTTACGTGGACTCTCTGGTAGTTGAAAATTTTGGTTTTGGTTTTCCGGCCATATTGTTTCCATTTTTGTTAAGGTTTGTTTTGTTTAATGATTTTGGTGTGTTTTTTTAAGTTGGTGTTGTTTTGTTTTGGATTTTATTTATAGAAGTTGTCAATGCAGGTTTTGAGTGGGTCGGGTCGGGTCAGGTTAATGGGAAAATAAGTTTGGGTCTGGTCAACAATTACTTCTTGTTTGGAAAATGAGCTTTTGCTTTCAGTAATTTGTTTTCATTGATGAATGTGATGGGGCCCGGTTTTAATACGATCTGGACCTGTCCACGTGGAATTCTTAAATTTTGTTACTTTCTAGCATAAATAAATGAGAAAATACAAGAAAAAAAGATAGTGCAGTTGCGAGCATTCTTCAATTAGTCAATTGTTGAAGTTATACGCCCTTGTAGGGTGTCGAAGTATTTTTTTTAGGGTTTTTCAGATATCCTTCAGCCTTGTGGATAAGTCTTTTGGATACCTGCTAAGATGAGCAAAGCGTTAGTCTCGCCCCGGGTTTTATCCTAGGACCCGACTCCGGCGTGAGAGTAAGTAGTGGTATAACTGAAAGGTATTGTATAAATGTGTGTGTGTAGAAAAATGATCTCTTTTTACCAATTACTGTATGCGTATTTATACTACTTGATGTCACTATCTGGTCCCTGGGGCTGTCGCATTCTATGGGGCCGTTGATGCTGTCAGGGCTGACACTGTCTCTGGCGTCCTTTCTGACATCCAGGAGAATGAGACGAATTGTGCCTAGGCTAAATGCCAAAGGTACTGCCAGGTCAACGATCCCTTCGGATAATAGCCTGTGGCACGCCTTTCGGTAGAGCACTGAGTCCTTCGGCTATTGGACCGATGGACCATATACGTCGTCATAGGATTTATTAATATCTTTTTAGTTTTAGAAAAGCAAATTCGATCACAAAATAACAATATATATATAATATTCTCACTTTCGAATCTGGGGCGAGAGACTTGAATCCGCACAACTCTTTATTTGGAGAAACAAATATCTCATTGTTAGCGTGTGTGTCCGAAGTGACCCAGCTGAAGGGCTAGAAGGTGGCTAGAAGGTCATTTGAACAGACTAAGGAAAATCAACTAGACCAAGTGACAGGACCAAGCTGTGAGCCGAAGCAATCTAATACCTTCCGAAGGAATAAACATAGACACTTCGGCATAACGGTCATATAGCGTCATCACGCAAAAAAGGAAAAGAATCTTGATCAGAACCACTGACCTGATCCAGACAAAGTAAAGTCAAAGTCCCACCCGAAAATGTCACTTTCACCACATGTGACCCTCAGGTAAAGACAATACTCCTCATCTATATAAGGGCTAAAAGTTACTGCATTAAGGTCAACTCTTCCAAACCCTATTTTTACACACAGTACTATTTATATACCATATTCTTATTCTCACGCCGGAGCTTGGTTTTGGGATAAAACCTAAGGCGAGGCTAACGCGTGTTTCCTTTGTATGCAGATCCGAAGGGCCAGACGAAGGATTTAAGCTTGTTTGAAGTAAGGACACTTTTTTACTTCAACAAACTGGCGCCATCCGTGGGACCCGTTATTCAGTCAATCAAAGCTGAAGAATGACAAGTCCTTCCACTGAAACACCCATTAATCCTACCGAAGCGGGAGAAAAAGATGATAACAATCTACCCAACCTGGAAGAACAAATACTTAGCCACATAACCACACTGAAAGCCCTGATAAGTAAGCACAACACCAAGGGCAAGTGCCCTCTCAAACCTATATGGATTGATTTCAAAGAAGAATCAGAAGAACCACAAAAAGAGATAGCTATGGAACTAGGTGCGAAAAAGGATCATCATGTCGAAAAGGATGATTTGCAAAAGCCTTATAAAGATGCACCTCGATGCCCCTTTACCAAAAGAATCATAGAATTTGCGGCCCAAAGCATGAAATGCCGACTAATATAAAGCTATATGATGGTTCGACCGATCCAGATGATCACATTACTAGGTTTTCATGTGCTGCTAACCACGGGGGATGGCAGGTGCGGTTTGGTATTGGATGTTCCAGCAAACATTGGACGGTTTAGCAAGAGGTTGGTTTGATCGGCTGCCGAATAGCAGCATTGACAACTGGGAAACATTACGGGAACAGTTTTTGACAAGATTCGTGTTGCGAAGGAAGTGTTTGAAATACCTAATGGAAATTACGAAGATTGTCCAGAGAGCAAATGAGACTCTCCCAGAATTTAAGGAAAGGTGGACCGACGAGGCCAGCTACATCTCAGGCGTTTCGGAGGTTATGCAAATATCCTCCTTCATAAACGGGAGCAAGTGTCTAGAGCTAGCAAAACATTTCTCTGATAGGATCCCGAGAACAATGACGGAAATGATGATAAGAGTGGATGACTTTGTACATTCCGAAAAAGCATACAATACCACAGAGCTCCCCCGAGGGGAAACATATCAAAGGTCATACTCGGCCAACCCAAACTCAGATCGATCACCGCGAATTCAAAACTACTCGGATAGGCGAAAAGGTGAACGGCGGTCGGATCACAGGTCCCGCAATCAATAAACCCTATGTCACCCAGTGAGATCGGACGGAGCACCTCATAATGATTTTCGCAGAAACAACTACAAGAATGACACTTTGCCTATAGACCTGAACCTCCTCACAAAACCTCCCAAGGAGATACTGGAAACTGAACTTCAACTAAAACTACCTCTACCACCACCCTTAAGAGGAACACCGAGGCGATAAAATTTGGACAAGTTCTGTGATTATCATGGTGAGAATGGCCACCTCACCAATGATTGCTATCATCTGAAGGAACAATTGAAAATAGCCTTGGAAACGGGGAAGCTGGACCATTTCTTAATAGATGTAAGATAGAGGGGAAGAAACGCCCCTAGAGACAATCAGCCAAGTAAATGAAGAATCACCAATATGGTGCATTACAGAGGAAACGACCAAAAGAGAAAGACCATGGATCAGGATGAAGGTTGGATGAACACCCTTATATCATTTCTTCCGGTATTACCCGGGGATGTGTCTGACGAGCCATTAATAGTTGAAGCAGAAGTGGAAGGGTATATGGTCCGAAGGATTTATGTCGATCATGGAGCCGTGGTGGAAGTAATGTATGAGCTTTGTTTTGAAAATATGTGTCCATCGATTAAGGCCAAACTAAAAGAGATGAATACACCGTTAGTAAAGATTAGATTAGATTAGATTAGAAGCTCTAACCCTTTCACTTTGAGTGAAATAGTATTTATAGTACTTACAAAAACGCCCTTAAACGGGCTATGGAGCGGGCAACAGTGGGTAAAGACCCGACCCAACTCCATGGATGATACGATATCTAAACTATTACTATTAAGCCTACGAGCTAATTATGCTAGACGTTACTCGGGGTGACCGAGTCTTTCATACGAATTTTCATATTCCTAACATATTGGATGAATGAGGATTTTTTTATTTTTTTATTTTTTTTTTGGCATGGTGTAGCACTACGTGTTATTATTTTTTTTGATCTCACATACATTATATCGATAAAAGTCTAATTGTTTTAGATGTTTATATATGAAGCTTCTGAAAGCAATTTGAACTGGAAGAATTGGAATGTATGAGTCAAGCCCTGGTGTCGCTGTTCAATATTGTTTGCTTGGAAATTCCACAATAGACATGGTGTCATCATCTATTTGAATGATCTCTGGAAGTTTGGATTCTTTTTCCTCATGTGTTGAAAGTGAAGGAAGTATACTGCTCTTGCTTTACACTTAGTGCTCTTACATTACACACCGAGTTAAAGATAGCCGCTCTTCCCTTTTCTCTCCCAATGTGCTTTTTCCTCTTCATAACCTTACACTTCTCACCAAATCTCAAAAAATCAAAAGTTGGCTCCATTTTAAGTGGCAGCTTCATAATAGAACATACCCATTTTTAGGGTTGTAAACGAACCGGACGAACACGAACGGAGCCTTGTTCATGTTCGTTCATTTAATTTTAACCGGACAAATAAACGAACACGAACGCTTAAACGGACGAAATTTATTGTTCATGTTCGTGTATTAAGAAAATGAGTTGTTCATGTTTGTTTATCTTCGTTCATTAAGACACTAAACGAATGCTAAACGAACATAAACGATCGAACATAAATGAACATAGACAAACAATCATAAAATTTATTAAATTATGCATCTAATATCGTTTTATAAGTGTCGTCTTGTTTAAACAAACTAATTTAAAAATTATACAATTGAAAGATTTGATATATGAACATAAATAAATAAATTAACATAAACGAACGTTAACGAACGCATAATCGGACGTTCACGAACATAAATAAACGGACATGACTTTTGTTCATGTTCGTTCATTTAACTAAACGATCGTAAAATATTGTTCATGTTTGTTCATTTAATAAATAAACGAAAATAAACGAACTTTTTACCGAACCGTTCATGAAATGTTCACTGAACGTTCAGTTCGTTTACAGCCTTACCCATTTTGATCAAGTTGTTTAAAATTTTTAGACAAAAAACAGTAAAAAAAAGTAGATCTGGTATTGTTTCGAAGCCTCCAATTTATAAGCCGAGCCAAAGGTATCCCCACAAAGCTATTTCTTCCTCCTTTTGGTTTTCCAACACATAAAATACTATCGTATACAATTTTTCAGCCGCAAGGCGCGGGCTGAAATCCTCGTTAGTTACATTAAATGTAGGTGTTTAAATTAGTTAGTAATTTTGATCATTTGTACCATTTGTTTTATTAGTTGTATTTTTCATGTAGAGGGTGTTTTATTAGTTACATTAAATGTAGGTGTTTAAGACACAATTTCATAATAAGTAACTCTCTAGGCTTAATATATTTAAAGATTTTTATTTTAAGAAAGTATCAAATGCTTTATAATGTAGTAGAGATAAGCTTAACCCATAACCCTCTAAAACTAGTCAAGGCTTGCAACCTCAAAAGAAATTACAAATATGTACTCCCTCCGTCTCATATTAAATGTCCATTTTGACTTTTTGAAGTCATTATGTTTCAACTCTGACCTTAAATATTTTTGTTTGTATTATAGAATACTTGTTGCAAAATATATGAATGGATTGTCTTTTAAACATATTTTTCATTTGTATACGTTTCATCAAATATTAAATAACACAAACAAAAATATTTAAGGTCAAAGTAGAAAAGGAAAGACTTTAAAAGTCAAAAGTGGACATTTAATATGGGACGGAGGTAGTATCCTACCTAAAGTACATTTACCAGATTTATTTTATTTTTTATTATTTTTTTTTTGCTAAAGATACACCAAATCCAGGTGTAGTGAACTGTACTAACGATCGTTAAGTAACGACCATTATCTTTAATATTAAAAAAAAATAATACTCCAACACAGATTTTACGTAATTGGTCCTTCATGTTATAGGCCCGTTGCAATCTCAGTCCTGCATCACTAACTTTGCAACGAAACGCTAACGTGAGGATAATAACAAAATAAAAAAAAAATTACGAAAATAGTCATTGGGGTTATCGATCCGTTACAGAGTTAATCATTCGCGCTCCGTAGTGGAGCGTAACGGAATTCAATAATTTTGTATTTAAACATCATGCATCAAAGTGCGGGCCTTAAAACCTCGTGACAACTACATTTGTTCGTTCTCAGGGATTTAATAGATAAACATATGTCCATGTTTTTTTTCTTGTCTTTTTGTCTTTCTTTTTTATTCACCTTTTTTGTCTTTTTTTTAATTCACGCTTTTTTAATTCACTTTTATTTTTAATTCACATTATTCACGTTTTTTTTTAATTCACGTTTTTTTCTTCCACTTCATATGTTTTCGTCCGTTTTCATATGTTTTCGTCCGTTTTCATTTGTTTTCGTCTGTTCTCATACGTTTTCGTCCGTTTTCTTAATTTTTCGTCTGTTATTTATACGTTTTCGTTCATTTTCATACGTTTTCGTCCGTTTTCATACTTGTTTTTACGTTTTCATACGTGTTTTTACGATTTCATATGCTTTCGTCCGTTATCATACACATTTGTCCATTTTCTTACGTTTTCGTTCGTTTTCATACGTTTCCGTCCATTTTTAGATATTTTTGATCGTTTTTAGACGTTTTCATACGTTTCTGAATATCACAAATGATATTCTGTGATATTCAACTAATTTTTTGTAGCATGAAAATCACAAGTGATATTCAGAAAATCACAACTAATATTCAGAATATCACAAAGTGATATTCAAAATATGAGAAAGTGATATTCAGAAAATCACAAGTGATATTCTGAATATCACAGAATATCAAACGTATGAAAACGGATGAAAACGTATGAAAACGGACGAATACATATGAAAACGGACGAAAAGGTATGAAAGCGTAAAAACACATCTGAAAACGGACGAAAACGAAAGAAAACTGATGAAAACGGACTAAAACGTATGAAAACAAACGAAAACGTATGAAAACGGGCGAAAACCTAAGAAAACGGACGAAAACGTATGAAAACGGACGAAAATGTATGAAAACAGACGAAAACGTATGAAAGGGAAGAAAACAACACGAAATAGACAAAACGCGAATTTAAAAAAAATGAATAAAATAAAAATCGTGAATTAAAAAAAAAGACAAAAAAAATATGTGAATAAAAAAAGACAGTAAAAAAATATGTACTTAGGTTTAACTTTTAAA
The DNA here is from genome assembly GCA_019973895.1 of Chrysanthemum seticuspe. Taxonomy (NCBI): domain Eukaryota; kingdom Viridiplantae; phylum Streptophyta; class Magnoliopsida; order Asterales; family Asteraceae; genus Chrysanthemum; species Chrysanthemum seticuspe. Next base: position 78,930,750 of record BPTQ01000007.1, on the reverse strand, counting down.
TCTTAGGTTAATCATCACCATTAGATCATACTCGATGAATTGTGAAAATTTGTAATTTGGTAAGCATGAATTCGTAAGTAAGCAAAATAAAGACTTTTTAAAGATATACATTTGACCTGGTTAGTTTTGTATAAATCACAACATAAGTTTAGTACTGTCCATTTTTGCGAACAAATGCTCCTCCATCTTTTATGATGCAGTAAAAACTTAAAATGAACTTGAGTAATGTATTATACTTTGTATAAAATAAAACTTCTTTATTAAATATTTGTTAATACAAAAGTTGGGCGTTCCTTGTTTGGAGCTCCGACTCTCGTACTAATTGAGAATTGTTGCTTGAGACCTGCGCACTAAGAGACAGAAAACACTGTTAGGCTTACCGTGGGATTGTCTCCCACGATTATCCTCCGGCGTGAGAGTAAGTAATCGGTTTAGGGTTTAAGGAGAGTTAGGGTTTGTAGATCGTACATTAAACGAGGGATGTAATTCCTTTTATATACGCACGGAATCCTTGTTGGTTCCGTGTTCCTCAACCTTCGGCGTATCCCGCCTAAGTCGGTTGGGGAATGATTATCTCCAAACATAGGAGTTATCCAATATCTATTCCGTAAATAGATTTGGGCTTGGGCTTTCGTGAGCCCAAACATTTAATCATCGTAGCCCAGTTCGTACCGGGCTAAGTTAGTGTCGGACTTTAGTCGGGTTCGTGACCCGGATATAGACTATACGTCATCAATATTCTGATCCGTATGATATTGTCGTGTGTAGAATCACGTAAATATAACATTGTAAACATACACGAAACTTGATTAAGTTACTCGGAAGGCTGAATGATATATCATATATGAGTTAGTTTGGGAGAGGGCCGGACTTGGACTTTTACTTTCCTTATAAAATGTATGATAAATTTTTTAATTAACCAGTTAGTTTGGAGAGTGAAAATGATGAAAATAAAATTATAATACAACTGCGGATGCATCATGTCCCCCCAGTCTAGTACTCGGATAGGCCAACCCAAACTCAGATCGATCACCGCGAATTCAAAACTACTCGGATAGGCGAAAAGGTGAACGGCGGCCGGATCACAGGTCCCGCAATCAATAAACCCTATGTCACCCAGTGAGATCGGACGGAGCACCTCATAATGATTTTCGCAGAAACAACTACAAGAATGACACTTTGCCTATAGACCTGAACCTCCTCACAAAACCTCCCAAGGAGATACTGGAAACTGAACTTCAACTAAAACTACCTCTACCACCACCCTTAAGAGGAACACCGAGGCGAGAAAATTTGGACAAGTTCTGTGATTATCATGGTGAGAATGGCCACCTCACCAATGATTGCTATCATCTGAAGGAACAATTGAAAATAGCCTTGGAAACGGGGAAGCTGGACCATTTCTTAAAAGATGTAAGATAGAGGGGAAGAAACGCCCCTAGAGACAATCAGCCAAGTAAATGAAGAATCACCAATATGGTGCATTACAGAGGAAACGACCAAAAGAGAAAGACCATGGATCAGGAGGAAGGTTGGATGAACACCCTTATATCATTTCTTCCGGTATTACCGGGGGATGTGTCTGACGAGCCATTAATAGTTGAAGCAGAAGTGGAAGGGTATATGGTCCGAAGGATTTATGTCGATCATGGAGCCGTGGTGGAAGTAATGTATGAGCTTTGTTTTGAAAATACGTATCCATCGATTAAGGCCAAACTAAAAGAGATGAATACACCGTTAGTAAAGATTAGATTAGATTAGATTAGAAGCTCTAACCCTTTCACTTTGAGTGAAAGAGTATTTATAGTACTTACAAAAACGCCCTTAAACTGGCTATGGAGCGGGCAACAGTGGGTAAAGACCCGACCCGACTCCATGGATGATACGATATCTAAACTATTACTATTAAGCCTACGAGCTAATTATGCTAGACGTTACTCGGGGTGACCGAGTCTTTCATACGAATTTTCATATTCCTAACATATTGGATGAATGAGGATTTTTTTTTGGCATGGTGTAGCACTACGTGTTATTATTTTTTTTGATCGTACATACATTATATCGGTAAAAGTCTAATTGTTTTAGATGTTTATATATGAAGCTTCTGAAAGCAATTTGAACTGGAAGAATTGGAATGTATGAGTCAAGCCCTGGTGTCGCTGTTCAATATTGTTTGCTTGGAAATTCCACAATAGACATGGTGTCATCATCTATTTGAATGATCTCTGGAAGTTTGGATTCTTTTTCCTCATGTGTTGAAAGTGAAGGAAGTATACTGCTCTTGCTTTACACTTAGTGCTCTTACATTACACACCGAGTTAAAGATAGCCGCTCTTCCCTTTTCTCTCCCAATGTGCTTTTTCCTCTTCATAACCTTACACTTCTCACCAAATCTCAAAAAATAAAAAGTTGGCTCCATTTTAAGTGGCAGCTTCATAATAGAACATACCCATTTTTAGGGCTGTAAACGAACCGGACGAACACGAACGGAGCCTTGTTCATGTTCGTTCATTTAATTTTAACCGGACAAATAAACGAACACGAACGCTTAAACGGACGAAATTTATTGTTCATGTTCGTGTATTAAGAAAATGAGTTGTTCATGTTTGTTTATCTTCGTTCATTAAAACACTAAACGAATGCTAAACGAACATAAACGATCGAACATAAATGAACATAGACAAACAATCATAAAATTTATTAAATTATGCATCTAATATCGTTTTATAAGTGTCGTCTTGTTTAAACAAACTAATTTAAAAATTATACAATTGAAAGATTTGATATATGAACATAAATAAATAAATGAACATAAAAGAACGTTAACGAACGCATAATCGGACGTTCACGAACATAAATAAACAGACATGACTTTTGTTCATGTTCGTTCATTTAACTAAACGATCGTAAGATATTGTTCATGTTTGTTCATTTAATAAATAAACGAAAATAAACGAACTTTTTACCGAACCGTTCATGAAATGTTCACTGAACGTTCAGTTCGTTTACAGCCTTACCCATTTTGATCAAGTTGTTTAAAATTTTTAGACAAAAAACAGTAAAAAAAGTAGATCTGGTATTGTTTCGAAGCCTCCAATTTATAAGCCGAGCCAAAGGTATCCCCACAAAGCTATTTCTTCCTCCTTTTGGTTTTCCAACACATAAAATACTATCGTATACAATTGTTCAGCCGCAAGGCGCGGGCTGAAATCCTCGTTAGTTACATTAAATGTAGGTGTTTAAATTAGTTAGTAATTTTGATCATTTGTACCATTTGTTTTATTAGTTGTATTTTTCAAGTATAGGGTGTTTTATTAGTTACATTAAATGTAGGTGTTTAAGACACAATTTCATAATAAGTAACTCTCTAGGCTTAATATATTTAAAGATTTTTATTTTAAGAAAGTATCAAATGCTTTATAATGTAGTAGAGATAAGCTTAACCCATAACCCTCTAAAACTAGTCAAGGCTTGCAACCTCAAAAGAAATTACAAATATGTACTCCCTCCGTCTCATATTAAATGTCCATTTTGACTTTTTGAAGTCATTATGTTTCAACTCTGACCTTAAATATTTTTGTTTGTATTATAGAATACTTGTTGCAAAATATATGAATGGATTGTCTTTTAAACATATTTTTCATTTGTATACGTTTCATCAAATATTAAATAACACAAACAAAAATATTTAAGGTCAAAGTAGAAAAGGAAAGACTTTAAAAGTCAAAAGTGGACATTTAATATGGGACGGAGGTAGTATCCTACCTAAAGTACATTTACCAGATTTATTTTATTTTTTATTATTTTTTTTTGCTAAAGATACACCAAATCCAGGTGTAGTGAACTGTACTAACGATCGTTAAGTAACGACCATTATCTTTAATATTAAAAAAAAAATAATACTCCAACACAGATTTTACGTAATTGGTCCTTCATGTTATAGGCCCGTTGCAATCTCAGTCCTGCATCACTAACTTTGCAACGAAACGCTAACGTGAGGACAATAACAAAATAAAAAAAAAATTACGAAAATAGTCATTGGGGTTATCGATCCGTTACAGAGTTAATCATTCGCGCTCCGTAGTGGAGCGTAACGGAATTCAATAATTTTGTATTTAAACATCATGCATCAAAGTGCGGGTCTTAAAACCTCGTGACAACTACATTTGTTCGTTCTCAGGGATTTAATAGATAAACATATGTCCATGTTTTTTTTCTTGTCTTTTTGTCTTTCTTTTTTATTCACCTTTTTTGTCTTTTTTTTAATTCACGCTTTTTTAATTCACTTTTATTTTTAATTCACATTATTCACGTTTTTTTTTAATTCACGTTTTTTTCTTCCACTTCATATGTTTTCGTCCGTTTTCATATGTTTTCGTCCGTTTTCATTTGTTTTCGTCTGTTCTCATACGTTTTCGTCCGTTTTCTTAATTTTTCGTCTGTTATTTATACGTTTCGTCCATTTTCGTTCATTTTCATACGTTTTCGTCCGTTTTCATACTTGTTTTTACGTTTTCATACGTGTTTTTACGATTTCATATGCTTTCGTCCGTTATCATACACATTTGTCCATTTTCTTACGTTTTCGTTCGTTTTCATACGTTTCCGTCTATTTTTAGATATTTTTGGTCGTTTTTAGACGTTTTCATACGTTTCTGAATATCACAAATGATATTCTGTGATATTCAACTAATTTTTTGTAGCATGAAAATCACAAGTGATATTCAGAAAATCACAACTAATATTCAGAATATCACAAAGTGATATTCAGAATATGAGAAAGTGATGATTTTCTGAATATCACAGAATATCAAACGTATGAAAACGGATGAAAACGGACGAATACATATGAAAACGGATGAAAAAGTATGAAAGCGTAAAAACACATCTGAAAACGGACGAAAACGAAAGAAAACTGATGAAAACGGACTAAAACGTATGAAAACGAACGAAAACGTATGAAAACGGGCGAAAACCTAAGAAAACGGACGAAAACGTATGAAAACGGACGAAAATGTATGAAAACAGACGAAAACGTATGAAAGGGAAGAAAACAACACGAAATAGACAAAACGCGAATTTAAAAAAAATGAATAAAATAAAAATCGTGAATTAAAAAAAAAGACAAAAAAATATGTGAATAAAAAAAAGACAGTAAAAAAATATGTACTTAGGTTTAACTTTTAAATCTTAGGTTAATCATCACCATTAGATCATACTCGATGAATTGTGGAAATTTGTAATTTGGTAAGCATGAATTCGTAGGTAAGCAAAATAAAGACTTTTTAAAGATATACATTTGACCTGGTTAGTTTTGTATAAATCACAACATAAGTTTAGTACTGTCCATTTTTGCGAACAAATGCTCCTCCATCTTTTATGATGCAGTAAAAACTTAAAATGAACTTGAGTAATGTATTATACTTTGTATAAAATAAAACTTCTTTATTAAATATTTGTTGATACAAAAGATGGGCGTTCCTTGTTTGGAGCTCCGGCTCTCGTACCAATTGAGAATTGTTGCTTGAGACCTGCGCACTAAGAGACAGAAAACACCGTTAGGCTTACCGTGGGATTGTCTCCCACGATTATCCTCCGGCGTGAGAGTAAGTAATCGGTTTAGGGTTTAAGGAGAGTTAGGGTTTGTAGATCGTACCTTAAACGAGGGATGTGATTCCCTTTATATACGCACGGAATCCTTGTTGGTTCCGTGTTCCTCAACCTTCGGCGTATCCCGCCTAAGTCGGTTGGGGAATGATTATCTCCAAACATAGGAGATATCCAATATCTATTCCGTAAATAGATTTGGGCTTGGGCTTTCGTGAGCCCAAACATTTAATCATCGTAGCCCAGTTCGTACCGGGCTAAGTTAGTGTCGGACTTTAGTCGGGTTCGTGACCCGGATATAGACTATACGTCATCAATATTCTGATCCGTATGATATTGTCGTGTGTAGAATCACGTAAATATAACATTGTAAACATACACGAAACTTGATTAAGTTACTCGGAAGGCTGAATGATATATCATATATGAGTTAGTTTGGGAGAGGGCCGGACTTGGACTTTTACTTTCCTTATAAAATGTATGATAAATTTTTTAATTAACCAGTTAGTTTGGAGAGTGAAAATGATGAAAATAAAATTATAATACAACTGCGGATGCATCATGTCCCCCCAGTCTAGTACTCGGATAGGCCAACCCAAACTCAGATCGATCACCGCGAATTCAAAACTACTCGGATAGGCGAAAAGGTGAACGGCGGTCGGATCACAGGTCCCGCAATCAATAAACCCTATGTCACCCAGTGAGATCGGACGGAGCACCTCATAATGATTTTCGCAGAAACAACTACAAGAATGACACTTTGCCTATAGACCTGAACCTCCTCACAAAACCTCCCAAGGAGATTCTGGAAACTGAACTTCAACTAAAACTACCTCTACCACCACCCTTAAGAGGAACACCGAGGCGAGAAAATTTGGACAAGTTCTGTGATTATCATGGTGAGAATGGCTGTAAAACCCTAAAAATCGTAAACTTGTTAAAAGACTATTTTTGCCCCTCAAATTAAAATTTATAAAATACGTAAAATATGTCAAGCTCGGCAAATACATTCCTAACCTAACTCTTAAGTCTGTACAAGATAATTTAGATCGTTATATGAATTACGCGTTTAAAATTTTGCATGGGCCGAATTCTACTAAATATAACATTTCTTGCACACAACACTTAAAGCCCATATAACCTAAAAAACTAAAACCCATCTATACTTTATCATGGAAAGTTTAAATTCTGTTTTGACCTCCCTTAATTGAGCCGTGTATCTCTCCCATAATTCCCAGGACCACGTTTCTTTTTCTTCTCATATTTACCTCTCTATATCACGCATGAAACCCTAATACAAAAAAAGGGAGGCGGCTCAATTTCTTTCCCACTCCTGTCGACACAAAGAAGGTCCAAGAGGAGGTGTTACAAGGTGTCGTATAGGGCTGATGATCGTGGGTAATTGCTGGCCAAAGGAGGCTGTTTTGGCATGGTTTCGTCGGGGATTGGACTGCTCCTGATCGTGGGGTTTAGGGTGTTGCAGGTCGTGGTGTTCTAAGGCACACAAAGGCTGAGTTGTTCGAGTTTATTGTTTCATTTCCTCCTTTCACGACAAGGTATCTCCACCATCTCGTCTCAATCCTCTTCCTATGATTCTCTTTGATTTCTGTCATATAATACTTCTTCAAACGAATGCACGCATACGAAGTTTACATACACATAAGATGATAAACGTTGTCATGGGAAATCATAAAAGTAAACATGAAATATTGAATGAAACAGTCCTTATATTCGGCCTTTTAAACCCTTGTGAATTGAATCTGATTTGACCTCGTTCGATATTTTCTGTTTGGATGTCGTGTGGTTGGACCCCTTTGAATTGGCATGTGGCTGTGCATGAGTAATAATAAGTCCCGACTAGTTATTCATATGGAGTCAAGTTGGTTACATGATTGTGTCATTTGTCTAAGAACGTCGGGTTGCATGTGTGCTCTGTTTGTGTGTTGGTCGAATGGAGTAAGAACTTGGTGGGTCATATGGGTGAGTATCATATATAGTGTTGGATCGATATACTTTAATCAAACTAAACTAGCTTGTTAAGGTTTAATAACCTCGGATAAATCCTAAGTTATTAACAAAGAAACACTGAGCAATCTTTATTAAGTACGCGGAATTTACTTAACAAAGCTAAGAAGAAAACTTTATTAACAAACTCTAAATCTGCTTATTATGCAGATACTCTAATACAACTCTAAGATATTCGAACTTTTCTCTAAACTCTTAATTCGTAAACTCTAAAACTCTTTTTCTGAAATCGTACCTCTAATGCCAATCTAGGAGTCCTTTTATAGGCTCAAGGATATCCTAGTCGGTTTACAATTGATAACCTTGTACGACAAGTAATCTAAACATGGAATACAATACTTTCCATAAACTAATATAACAGTTCTTCTGTCCTAGCAGTACTTTGACTTCACCTTGCAGTACTTTGACTTTATCTTTAGCAGTACTTTGACTCTTTGACTTCTTCCAGTACTTTGCAGCTTACAGTACTTTCATATCTTCAGTACTTTGATGTCTTCAGCACTTTCATATCCCAACAATCCTCCCCTAACTTGAATTCTACTTGCTTGACTTCAAGTTCCTTTGTGAATATATCTTTAACAGCTTCATCTTTAAAATGGATTGTTTTTTAGTCTTTAGATTATATCTCTGTAGAATCTGTGCTTTTGTCAAAGTATCTCTTAGAATTGTTTTCTTCACAGCAGCATTCAGCAATCTCCATCTTTTCAGCAACACAACAACATATGACAGTTTGTACAATAATTCAGTTTAAGTTGCATACTATTCTCATCACATCTAAGTGAATCATTGAAAATTCAATGGATTTAGAACTCTTTACCAAAGCCATTATCTTTGGAGTAGCCAAATGTTTCGGTGTGTAAGACCATGGTACATTGATAACCATATGATTTTTAGCAAATCATCAGCTATCAACAGATTTGTTTTGTCTTTACCAAAAGCTGTACCCTTCTGGACTAGTTAGTTCTTTTATCTAATGGTGAACTAATTACCAATAATGGTTTTTCCACAGCCTTTACCACAAGCCATTTCTTGTGGGCTAGCCAACTCTTCACATTACTGATATGGTGAGTTGATGACCATCCAACTTATTAGCAAGTTGTCAACTAAAAACGGATTTGATATATCTTTACCAGAGCCGTTTGCTCATGGATTAGTCAATCCTTTTGTAACCATGGTGGATTGATAACCTATTGATGTTATCATCACAAAAACCATTTATTCAACCTTTATGTCAGAAAATATTTATTATTTAGCAAAAGGTTTCTTCTAAAATTCATTTAACTGGTTTAATGCAGCAAACAGTACTTTGATGAAAGTACTGTCTAACTAGCAGTACTTTGAATAAAAGTACTGATATATCAAAAAGTATTTATTCAAAAATCATACCAGTTATAGATCATTCTCAGCAATGGTAGTCCAGTCTATAAGCAAATTGATAACCATGCAAGCAATTTCATCAGCCTCTTCTACTTCCAATCCATGCTCTAGCATTCTTCTCATGAGCTCAACAGTAAGAGGATATCTTCTTTCTGCAAACATGTGAATCATTGTTCCATTTTCTAGCTCCAAGACATGAACTCCAGATTCTTCAAAAAATCTCCAGCAAACTATCTCCCAGTTTTCTTGATCCTTCCAAATATCATCAGTACTCTCTTCATCAGTTTCCCACATGGTTATGAGATCCCCATGTAAAACCAATCCAATCCCTTCTAACGGATTATCTTCAAAATAAGTCTTTACTACGTGATACAAGTAGAATAGATCTACTCTGTCTATGATATGCAGCAAGTCCCATAGCTGTTTAAAAACTCTGAAACTTTTATCTTCTTTGTGAAAAACCATGTAATCTCCATTCTTAGATTTCTCAACTTTGAAAGCACTGATCTTTGATCTGTTCATCTTCATGTCATTATCTTCATCTGTATAATCAAAATCTACCACTCTGAGATAATTCTTTAATTCATCACTAGTCTCAGATCTTAATTCAACCTTCTCTTTCTTTGAAAACTGAACATCTGTAGCTTCAGTTTTTCTTTTCCTCTTTAAGCTTTTCTTCCTTTCAGCTTCAGTCCAATAAGCTTCTTCTCTAAAATCTTTAATGCCTGCAACATCTTTCTTATAAGCTTCTCTCTCAGCATCATATAATCTCTTCATATCCACATAATTTAGCTTTTGCAATCCTTTAAATCCTCTGCCTTTTAAGTATGCCATCATTGCATTCCTTTCTTTAGCCAAATTAGGTCTTCGTGACATGAATCTAACAGGTGTTGGAGACTGTAAAGGTTCAGCAGCTTCAACATCCAATTCATCTTGCACTTTTTGAGCTGCTTCTCTATCCAAAGCTTCTTGAGCTTCTCGTTCTTCTCTATCTTTAGCATTTATCTCTTCTTGAACTTTTCTAGCTGCAGCTTCATTCCTTGCAACTTCAAATGCTCTAAGTTCTGCCAAAGTAAGTTTCTTCTTCTTAACTTCAACCAAAACACATTTTCCCTTGTCTTTTGGATCAATTGCAGGTTGATCAGTTCTTGGTTGTTCTTCTTCTTGTGCTTCTCTAATAGTAACACCTCCTCTTGGTTGTGACAGATCAAGAATTGTAGCAACTAATTCATCATCACTAGGTGAATGAATAGGTTTAAATCTAGGTTCCTCCTCTTCCTCTATAACAACTGTAGAAGGACCAGCTTCTTCTTCAAAATTCAAAACCCTTGGAGTTATTGGTGTTATAACTTCTTGCCTAGATGTATCATGAAACTCAGTACTTTGATGTTCAGTACTTTGATCATCAGTACCTTGAACATTAGTACCTTGAACTTGTACTTCTTCTTCTTGTTCCTCTGAAATAATCTTTTCTGCAGAGCTTATAGAGTCTTTCTTCTTTGTAATATCTTCTTCAGATTCTTTTGTCTTCATAACATCTTCTTTTATCTTCATAACATCTTCTTTCAAATTTTCTTTGTCTAAATTCCTCCCCAAGTTGACAGAAGATGATTTAGGAACCTTCTTTCTTTTCAATTCCTTACGAAGTGCTTTTCGTCGTTTATTCTCCTCCTTAACCCATAAGTTGAAACCTTGAATATAGGGTTTAACAAAATTTCTCAACCAAAAGTAGTTACGCTTCAACTTCCGAATAGTTTTAGCTTGACGTTCAACAGTCTTGTTCAACCTAGCAAGCGCCTTTGTCAAAGCATAGTTATCCATAGTTAAACCTTCACGAGGAATAGTAGAAGCATCACCTTGAACTTGTGAATGTTCCTCTGAACCAGAAACAAATGGTTGAGGAGATGGAGTAGGTGTTCTCTCAATCTCTGCTTGAACCTCAGGACTTGGAGAAACATCACCCTGTAAAGAAGCAGTACCTTCACGAGAAGCAGTACTTGCAGATGCAGTACCTTGTGAGGCAGCACTTTGTGAAGCAGTACCCTGTGCAGAAGCAGTACCTTCACTTTCTTCATCCTCTTCAGCACGTACAGCTTGAACAACTTCCATCATGGAAGTAGTTAAGGGAATATCTCCACCTCTGAACAAATCACTGCGCCTAGCCATGAATGTATAGATTTTGGCTTGTTGCACAATAACAGGTAGTAAAGCAGTAGGTTTAGGAATATCAGCCAATTGCTTGTTTAGAAAAACCTGTATGAATCTTGGGTACATCAACCAAGGTGCTCCAGATGATATATGCGATAGCATCCCATCCAAAATAAGCCGTGAAAAGTTAAAGACTCTGTCCGTAGCTAAGCCAACCATTGCAGATGCAATATTTGAACCAAACTGCTCCCAAGAAGTGCTTTTAGAACTTATGCAATGGAGCAAGACATGGATCAAAAACTTCCATTGAGGACAGAATAAGGCCTTCTTAAAAGTTTGTTCAGTCAAAGAACCTTCATAACCAAGATTCCTAAAAGTATCCCAAATCAGTTGCTTATCAAATCTAATAGCCCCATCTTCATCACCAAATAATAAATCTTCACGAATAGAGGCTTCTGTGATCTTGATAGTGCGACCAGCAACAGTTGATCTAATATAGTATTCATCCTTCTCCATATTGTCTCTAGCATTAGCCCAAAATTCTTGAATCCATGGTTCAATTATATCCGGCTCCACTAAAAGAGCATAACTAATAGGCGACCCAGTAAGATAATCCATAATATCATAAAACGCCACATTTGCCTCAGTCTTATCCAAATTAGCCACCATATTGTGCTTCGAAACAGTTAAACGATTCACCATTGTTGAAAGAGTGAGCACAATAGAAAGATTGTATCGAATAATAAAGAGATGGTAATTTGAAGATAAGTATGGAAAAGATATGAAGTAATAATATGAGAGGGAAAATCGGAAAGAAGTTATTTATAGGTGAGATTTGAAAAATCACAGCCTAAATAACAAAGTTACCGTTATTACCAATTACCCATCAATATTACCGTTGGAACAGTACTTTAATACGACAAACAGTACTTTCCACATAAGCAGTACTTTCCCAAGCAGTACTTTCAGGAAATACAGTACTTTGCCAAATACCTTCATAGAAACTAAGTATAAACTAACATCCTCCCCTCAAGCAATACACAGGACTATAAAAAACACCTTATAGTCCTCCCCTTAAACATAGCTTAGTAGTTAATCATTCCAATGCTCACGACCAAGTGATTGAATCGTGACACATCAAAACCTTTTGTGAGTAAATCAGCTACATTATCATCCGTGTGAACTTTAACCACATTAATGAGCCTATGCTCATAGCAATCTCTGATAAAGTGATGCCTAATCTGAATATGCTTTGTCTTGGAATGATACACAGGATTCTTCACAATACAAATAGTACTCTCATTATCAATATTGATAGGAGTATTCTTAAAGTTGAACCCATAATCCAAGAGTTGATTTTGCATCCACAAAACTTGACCACAACAACTTGCAGCAACTACATATTCAGCTTCAGTAGATGATGTTGCTGCAATTGTCTGCTTCTTGCATTGCCATGAAACTAACCTTCTTCCAAGATATTGGCATCCACCAGTTGTGGATCTTCTGTCATAGTTATCACCTGCATAGTCACTATCTGAAAAAGCTTCTAAGTGAAAAGGTGACTCTTTAGGATACCACAACCCCAACTTAGGTTGTTGTTTCAAATAACAGAATATTCTCTTGACAGCATTCAGGTGAGAGATCTTTGGTGAGACTTGATATCTGGCACATAAACAAACTGCGAACATGATATCAGGCCTTGATGCAGTAAGATACATAAGAGAGCCAATCATAGATCTGTATAACTTGACTTCAACAGGCTGTCCATCTTCATCTTTTCCCAATGAATTGATAGATTTAATAGGTGTAGTAACAACCTTCATATCAGCAAAATTAAACTTCTTAAGTATGTCTGTAACATACTTGTCTTGACTAATAAAAATCCCTTCCTTGGACTGCTTAACCTGAAGTCCTAAAAAGAATGTTAACTCTCCCATTGAACTCATTTGAAATTCCTTCTGCATCAGCTGCTCAAACTCCTTAACCATAGACTGTTTGGTAGCCCCAAAGATAATATCATCAACATACACTTGAACTAACATGATATCCTTCTTGTCTCTCTTGATAAACAAAGTCTTGTCAATAGTTCCTCTTCTGTATCCATGTTTTAATAAGAATGTAGAGAGCCTCTCATACCAAGCTCTAGGTGCCTGATGAAGACCATATAAAGCCTTAACCACCTTATAGACTTTGTTAGGATGCTTAGGATCTTCAAAACCTGGAGGTTGTTTCACATACACCTCTTCTGTAATAGTGCCATAAAGAAATGCACTCTTGACATCCATCTGATATACCTGAAAACCCATATAAGAAGCAAAAGCAAGAAAGATTCTAATTGCTTCAATCCATGCCACAGGAGCAAAAACCTCATCGTAATCTACCCCTTCCTCCTGTCTATAACCTTGAGCAACTAATCTTGCCTTGTTCTTGATAACATTGCCTCTTTCATCTCTTTTAACTCTAAAGACCCATCTTGTTCCAATAACTCTCTTCCCATCTGGAAGGTCACATAAAACCAAAACCTCTTGAAGTTTAAATTGAAGAAGTTCTTCCTGCATAGCTTCAACCCAGCTCTCTTTAGTCAAAGCTTGAGCAATATTCTTGGGTTCCTCTTGAGAGATGAAAATAGTAAATAAGCAGGTTTGATGGTCCTTATGATTTAGCCTGTTTTGTTTATACACAAAGCTAACTAAAGCATTATGAGGTTTTGTGAAACCCTTAGCTTTGTGTCTTGTCATAACTCCAGAAGTAGAAGGACCAATGATTTGATCAGTTGGATGATTCTTATGAATTCGTAAGATTGGAGACTGTGGAACTTCATATGTATCATCTAAGTTAGTATAATCAGCACCTTCATTGGAATTTGTGAAAATACCTTCATCTTCAAGCTCATCATCAGTTTCTTCTAACTCAGGCATGGTTGGATCATCCAAATCATCTAAGTACTGACAACAGGTGCATCAGTACTTTGGTTGAAAGTACTGTCCAAAGTACTGTAAGAGTACTCGACAGTCTTGTTCTTCTTCTTTGCCTCTTCATAAGCTCTCCTTTGTTCATCAGTGTAAGAATATGCTAATACATCTTGAAGAAGCATCTGATTAAGTTCCTCTTGAATAGATTGATCCTCAGCAGATAATGAGGATTGTGGTGCAACAGTACTTTGTTTTGGCGAATCAGTACTTTGCTTAGGAACATCAGTACTTTGTTTTGGACTCATAGGATCTTTATCAGGAATAGCATCAGGTCTAAGATGAATATCATGAACAACATATTGAATATCTTCTTCATTATGCAAAGGTTGATTTTCTTCTCTAACAGGTACATAATTCATTGAAGGAGATAAAATCTCAAGATCAAACATCCAATCAGGACCCTTTCCTTTCTCATTGTCTTGATCCTCTAAAAACTCAACATGAAGACAATCTTGAATCTTCTTAGTAACTCTGTTGTAGACTCTAAATCCTTTACTGTTAGTGCAATATCCCAATAAGTAGCCTTCTTCAGACTTGCCATCAAACTTCCCTAGATTATCAATGGTGTTTAAAATAGTAAGAGGGCATCCAAAAGGCTTCATAAAACGAATGTTGGGTTTATTGCCCATCAACAATTCATATGGTGTCTTCATCTGTGGTTTTGTGACAGAAACCCTGTTGAGTACATAACATGCAGTACTTACAGCTTCTGCCCAAAATTGAATAGGGAGATGAGAATCAGCTAACATGGTCCTTGCAGCTTCAATCAAGGTTCTATTTTTCCTCTCTGCAACACCATTTTGCTGTGGTGTTCTAGCAATACTAAACTCCCTTTTTATGCCTTTATTTGCACAAAAGTCATCCATAGGCTTGTTCTTGAATTCAGTTCCATTGTCACATCTAATACCTCTAACCTTGAGTCTTAATTGGTTTTCTAGTGCTATTATAAGAGTTTGAATAGCATCAAAGGTATCATCCTTAAAGCCCAAAAAGAAAACCCAACTGAATCTACTACAATCATCAGTAATAACCAAACAGTACTTCTTCTTATTTAAACTTGCCACAGAGACAGGTCCAAATAAATCCATGTGTAATAGCTCCAATGGCTCTCTAATATTTCTTTCATCAAGCTTCTTGCAGGAAGCTTTGTGTTGTTTACCCTTCTTGCATGCCAAACATGATTGATCATTCCTGTAAGTCTTTGAAGGTAAACCTCTAACTAAATTGCCTTTGACCAGTTTGTTGATGTTCTTGAAATTCACATGGCCCAATCTTCTATGCCATTGATGTGCCTCTTCAGATGTTGCCTTAGCCACCAAACATGTGGCTCTTCCATAAGAATGTAGACTCTTCATGTCTAAACTATACACATCATTTGTCCTTGGTACCCTAAGTACTACCAAGTCATCATCAACAGGTTTGAAGTCAGAAGAAAGGATAAGACATTCTGTGTCAGTGAATAACACAGGATGCTTTTTATCACAAATTTGAGAGACTGACAACAAGTTGAACTTTAGCTCCTTCACATATCTGACATTCTCAAAATCAATTCTCCCAGCTTTAATTGTTCCTTTCCCTGTAATCCTTCCTCCATTGGGATCATTCCCAAATGCAAATTTTCCTCCACTAATACTTCTAAAATCAGACAGGATCTCTTTATCGCCTGTCATACTTCCAGAGCAACCACTATCCACAATAAGATGATCTTTAAGCTCCTCTTCTGGGTTGCCCTGCACACAAAGAAAAGAGTTAGAAACTTTTAGGAACCCAAGCCATTACTGACTTGTGTTCCCCTTGAGAAGTTACAAACTCAAATTCTTTGAGTATGTAATTCTCACTATCTCTCAACTGGTGATCCAAAATTATCTTTTGATTTTTAGCATGTGGATTTTCAAAACTCTCTGGTTTTTCAACATAAATTCCTTTCACCAGATTGTTAACATTTTCTTTTGACACAAAAATATCTGATTCACTTTTTGTTGAACGTACTGTATGTCTCCCAACAGTTCTTTCCCTTTTAACCCATTCAGTTTTAACAGGAGGTTCTTGTGATCTAGATCCCCTATATGAACTGTGATAACTTCTAGGTTGATAATGAGTTCTCCTAGAATTTCTATCCCAAATATGGTTTTCAGTACCTTGTCTCTGAGCAGTACTTTGGAAAGTACTGTGAGATACTGAAGTTCTTCTCTGATGTGGGTATCTATGATCTGGTGTGAAGTTTCTGTGATTAACCCTATTTGAATTAGTCCAAACTGGTTTGTGCTCTCTAGGTTTCTGATTGTAAGACTTATTCCTTGAAAACTTGCTTAGATATTCTGAGTGTTTGTCACAATCTTTGATTAAGTGAGTAGGACTATAACACACAAAACACAGTTTTTGACCCATATGTCCAAAGTGATTTCTTCTATGTCTATGCCCAAAATTGTTTTGCCTTCTTGAGGACTGATAAGATTTGTTTTGACCAAAATTATCCCAAAAAGGTTTAGCAGTACTGTTTTGAAAAGGTTTTGCAGAAGGTACTGCTTGTTGAGCAGTACTTTGATTTAAAGGTACTGCTGGATTTTGAACATTGTTTTCAACAGTTTCTTTAGGTTTCTCAGATCTAGATTTAGCAATAAGCTTGTTCCTAAACTCCAGACTATCTACTCCATAACGAGATACATCAGGCCTAGAGGGGTGATGACTAATGGGATGAGGAACAGCATGATAACCATTGTCTTTCTTATATTCAGGAGGTGGTTCACTTACTGAGCCATCATTACTAGATGAATCTATATAGTTAATGAGCTCATCATCACTAGTGGTTATGTCCTCAAAATTACCATCATCCTGATTACTAGGTTGGTTTTCATCTTCACTACTAATTGAGAAGATCGTTGTAAGCTCTTAGACGAGGTCTAATATTATATCTAGGAACACATAATAACGAAAGCGGAATATTCAATAAGAATTAACGTTATAATGAACAAGGTTTTTCATTATCATAAACTAACTAAACAATAATAAAGATCAAAGACTTGATCTTTAACACTAACTAACTAAATAACTAAACCACTAAACCCTAGGCGTTTTCCCAAATCCCTACGCCTAGGTTCACACACACACACACACCTTTAGACGTCTACATCTTGTACGTACGTGCTAAAACTAATGACCCTATGTCTCTTTATATACTAGAGACATCTAGGGTTTACAAGAGGAATCATAATATAATTAGGAAACAATACAATTAGGAAACTAAATATTCTTTTAAGCATATCTTCTAGAATCTTCCAAATCTTAAGCCTGTTCTAATGTAAGCCCTTCTCTGTTTTTCAACATAAGCAACATGGGACAAGCCAGACTCTCTCCAAGCCGCAAACTTAGCTAACAAATCATCTCTTTCCTTAGTTAATTTCTCAATTTCAGCAATTTTACAGTTTAGTTTCCATTCACTGAGTTTTAACTGGTAATCCTGTTGTTCATACTTTTCAGCCCAAGCCATTTCATTATTTTCATGTGTTATGATTTTAGCTTCTATAGACTCTAAAGTGATTTGATAACCTGCTACCTCAGACCTAGCCCTAATACAATTATCTCTTTCAATCACATAACTGTTAAGCAATTTTTGATAGAACTCATAACAGTTTGAGCATACCTCAGAGATAGGAGACTGAGTTGGTGAAGTAGCCACCATAGCAAGAAGAACAGGATCATCTTCACTTTCTTTGCTCCAATCAAATCCTCCAAAGCCATCATCAGATTCCAAAGCAGCATGTTCAGATTCTTCATCAAAAGCAGTTCTCCAGTCCAATGCTTCCACAGTGTCTTCAACTGCATCTTCCACTGCTACCATACAGTAAGTCACTGGTTCATCATCAAACTCTTCACTCCAGTCCACTTCTGATAACTTCTCTTGAGCAACCAACGCCTTTGTTTCAGTTATTGGAATTTCCTTGAGCTCAAGTTTAGGCTTCTCAGATGTTCTGTTTGCTTGATACTTAGCAAACATGCACTCCCTTGCAAAGTGACCAGTCTTTTGACAATTGAAGCATTCAATTTTAGATTTGTCAAAAGTTATTCCTTGTTTTGGTTTGAAATCAATATTTTTGCCTGTCTTCTTCATGTACTTTTTAATTCTTGCAGTGATCAAAGCAACTTGCCACCTGATATCAATTTCCTCAAGTGCATTGATGAGTGTGTAAATACTCATCATTTTTTGTACCATTTAAACTGCAAATTCATCTGAAAACACTCAGAAACACATCAAAATGATCAAAATATCACAAATCAGTGTTTTATGTGTTTTAAATGCAAAAATATCAAAATCAGATGAAAAACATATCAAATTTGCAAAAATTGCAGTTTCAGTCCCCCAAGTTTCAAAAATTGTCAAAAACAGTCCCTGAGCACATAGTTTCAAAAGTAAAGTCACCAAAGGTCCTTTTAAAATCAAAAGTTGTCAAATTTAGTCCTTTGGTGAAAAATATCAAAAGTTTGAGAAAATTACAAGTTTGGTCCTCCAAGTTTGAAAATTGGCAGAAATGGCCCCTGGAAAATTGCAAAATGGCAAAATTGGTCCTTATACTTTTTGAGATTGTCACTTTCAACCCTTGGAGCAACTTTTCAGAATTGGCAGTTAAGGTCCCTTTATTTTCAGATTTTACAACATTGGTCCCTATTATTAAACCTTAAACTAATTTGGACCCTTGCCTATTTTGACCCCCTGTCATAACCTGTTTTTGAACCCTGGTCAACCCCAGTCAAACCTCAGTTGACCACCCTTTCCCTCCCAAGCAGGTTTTCCCCTTCCACTTGCCCTGTACACTCTGCAACTCACCTTTTTCACCTCACCTTATCTCTTCCACACCTCAATCCACTCATCATCACCCTACAATCCACCCCCCCTAGTTGCAGCCAAAAAAGTCCACAACAGTCAAATCACATGCTTCCCGCCAAAAATATAAAAATGGCCAAAATGCCCAAAACTCATTCATTGGCTCAGAGGAAAGGTGGGATTTGATCTAAAGGACACGTGGAGACTTCTTGAAGTATAAAAAAAGGAGAAAGACAGAGGAGAAGACGAGTAGCTAGTTTTTTTATTTTTCTTTAATGTCGTTTTTTATAAAATGTTTTAATTTAAGTCAAATGTTGTAATTTTAAGTTAAAATGTATTAAAGCAAGTTA
Organism: Chrysanthemum seticuspe; assembly: GCA_019973895.1. Lineage (NCBI taxonomy): Eukaryota > Viridiplantae > Streptophyta > Magnoliopsida > Asterales > Asteraceae > Chrysanthemum > Chrysanthemum seticuspe. Next base: position 78,911,452 of record BPTQ01000007.1, on the reverse strand, counting down.
TTGAAGTGTATTGAGACCAATTTCAAGTATTAATTCCAGTTTGGTTAAAGTTTCATGTTTTAAGGTTACTGTTGGAATTTTCATTTTGAGAATCTTTAGTCAAGGTCTATAGCAGCTTGGTTTTGATCTCCAATAAGCTTCTGTAAGCTTGTCATAGCTTTTAGTGAGCTTACATTTCATTTTCAAGCATTTTTGAATCATGGTCAACAAAAGTCAAAAGAATGGCCAAAATGGAAATGAAGATGGAAAGGGGTGTTGCAGATCTGATATGGGTTGGATTAGGTTCAATTAGAGTAGTGTTTTGGTTTGGTGTTGGCCTGCAACAGCTGGACATGTGTGAGTTATTTTCTCATTTTCTAATTTCTAGTCAAAATTGCAGGTTCAGTTGGAACTTGTATCTGTGGTTATCATTGCTTTTAATATGTTTAAGTAGTTGTAAATAGGTAAGTCAAGCTCAGTTTGATCTTTGGTACAAGCTGATTCAGTGGCTAGCTAAATGTTATTTGCTTATCAGGTTTATCAAGGGTGTTTGGAATTGCTGATTTAACCTGTCATAGGTGTTTGATCAGTAGTGGAGTGTTAATGTTCATGTTTGTATAACCCTAGTGTGCTCATGTATGTCTTACTTTTGTGCTTATAACAACCAAAAGTCAAAATCAGAAGTTTAATGATCTCATATGCATATCTGTTAGCATCAGTTGGTGGTTACTTGCATTCTAGGCTTAGATCATGTTAGTTTAGCTTAATTGAGTCTAGATACATCTAAATTCATTATACACAATCAGATTTTGATGATTAAAATTCATTTTGGTCAACATTTCTCAAATCTGTTTTCTTAATCATTTAGAGTTTTGAAGTGTTAAATCTCTGTTTTTAGAAGCTCACATAAGCCTTAATAAGCTTATGTGAGCTAATGGTGGATTGAATTATTCATAATCTCAAGTTTTGAAAAAAGTCAAATAAAGTCAAATTTAAGAGTCAAATTAGTTTTTGAGAGTTTCTGCTTTAAATTTGTTAAAGTGATGAGAGTTAAGGTTATTTTATTGTTCTAAATCAGTTGCAGTCCAATTTCTTTCAGTTTAATGGTTAATTTGCATTTTGAGTATTCTTAAGGGGTGTTTGGATTGCTTAATAAATAGTTGCTAGAGGTTTGTTTAGTAGAGTAATTAGTTGCTTTAGGTTTGATATTGTTATATGTATTCATGTCTGATCTTGATTTGTGCTTGTCCTTTTCAATAAGTCAAATTTACATTGGTAACTGATCTTTTGAGCTTACTGTTGGAATCTCAGCACTGAAATCATCACAGATAGGTTTGGAATCTGTTAGAGTTGCTTATTTTGATCTTATTTCATGTCATTACATTGAATTCAGTCCTTGAATTGCTTCTAAAATTCACAAAAGTCAACATTCTTATCTATTCTTAAAAGTCAACTGTGTCAACAAAGTCAGTTTTTACAGATCTTGTATCATCAGCACAGTGTTCATTATAGCTAGTTATGGTCTGATTTTTGGTCTAGGTATACTCTGCTAGGTGGTCTTTAAGGCCACAATTCTGGTTTTAGCTCTTTCTCCTTGAATAAGCAGTTACATAATCTCAAACTTGGTACCTGATTCTGTTTTTACATCAGCAGTCCTAATGTCCACTTGGCCAGTTTTTGTGTGATCCATAACTTCCTCATATTAAGTCATAATTAGCTGAAACTTGGGATATGTACTCTCTGCCAGGTAGTGTTGAGATCTCAACTTTTGTTTTTCATGTCAGCTTATTGATTAAGCAGTTAAGAGTGCTCAAACAGTAGGGGCAAGTTTTCAGTTTTGCTTGTAGATCAGATTTCTTAAATCACTGGTAGATGCTCTTTAGGTGTTAGGAGTAGGTGATATAAGTTGCTTGTAGCTCATTTTAGCATACCTTAGCTTATTTTATCATTTGGTTCACTGAATTGCTTATTTGCTTATTAAATAGTGCTTATTTTAGAACAGTTTACACTGCAGCCTCTGTTTCTTCCACATTAGACCTAGTTTTTATATTTTTCCCTGCTTTAGAATTACATTTTAGAATTTCCCTGCAATTTTCATGATTTTTAGTTACTGTTCACTATTTTTCTTAATTAAAATTAGTTTTTAAGCCTTTTTAAATAGCTTTAATTACATTTAATTGAGAAAAAGTTCCAAAAAATCATTTTTCAATTTTAATAGTTTAAGATAAATATAAAAAGCATAAAAAAGATTTTTCCATATTTTTCCCCTTTTATTTTGTATTTTTCACAATTTTTATTAGATTAAAATAGTATTAAATTCATAGAAAATAGAATATTAATCAGAAAAATATAAAAATAGTTTTACAAATTCTAGTTTGTTATTTTAGATTTTTCTAAGTCTTAATTTTATTTTTCTAGCTTTATTTCCTATTTTCTTGTATTTTAGGTAATTATTAAATAGTTAAAAATAGTTTTTAATTAATAATAATTAGATAATAAGTTGTAAAAATAATTTTCTTTTTCTTAAAATTTTCTTTTATCATTAGGATTGTAAAAATGTATTTTTCATATTTTTAGGACTTTTATTTCTTAAATCTCACTTTTTATTTTGTACGTTTACGTAATTTTAATTTAAACGTAAGTTTTTAGTTTTAAGTTTTAAACGTTCATCAACTTTAAAAAATAGTGATAGCGTTTATTTAATATTTTTTATCTTTTTAACTTTCTTTAATTTGCATTTAAGCCCCTGTAGTTTATGGGCTTTTTCCTTAGTTATAATCATCTTCAAATCTCCTTTCCCGTTCAAATCTCTCGATCACTACACGTCTGACTATTCTCGCACAGCTCGTTGGGACTTAACGACCTGGGGAAACACTATACTCTCCTGATCTTCATTGCATTCGTGTTTGAGCAGTTTTAAGCTGGTTACGGTCCGCCATTCACAAGTGGCGGGCTTGTGTGATTTAGCTTGACTGTTTTGCGCGGATCAAATTTTGGCGCCGCTGCCGGGGAGCAGTGCTAATAGTCTTACGTTTAGCAGATTAGTGATTTGACATCACTCCTTGTTTATACCATCTATATAATCCAAAAACCCAAAAAGATTTTCATCCTTTGTTTTTGCAAAATGTTTTTCAAAAATACCAAAAATATTCCTCTTTACCCTCCTACCCTTTTTGATTCTTTATCCCTTTACCCTCTATACATTTGATTCTAAACTTCTATTCTCATGGAATCTCTCGAGAACGAATTCTGGGACGAAGCTGAAAAGCTTCAGACTTTATCACAAATGTCTAGAATTCGCGTTGTTCGTGAAGATCCATTCATTCTGCGTAGGGAAATGGAAAGAGAAACCGAGGTAACAAAGGACCAGGTACTTCCCTCTGATAAAGGAGGTACTAAATACGTCCAACCCACGGTTATCCAAAGATCTAATCCCTCAATTGCTCTTAAACCGTCTAGAATTGATTCTAAACTTTCACGATTTACGGTTAAAAGCAAACGTGCAGAATTCAGACAGGTGACTCGCAAGAATGACTTGCCTAATCTTTACGTTTCTCAAGAACCAGAACCGGAGACCATAACGGAAGTGGTGGAAATTGCTAGCTCTCAGAGCACACCACTTGTCCCACCTCCGGATTTTTCAAAATGTTCTTCGAGACTTAATAGTCATTCAGATCACCATGTTGGTTTTGTTGATTCTTTGAATAATCAGATTCTTTCTCATAATTCTCAAATAGAATCGTTTATTCCTTGTGTCGGTTGTGGTGAGCCTCTTTATGGTTCACCCTGTCGTTGGTGTACGTGTGTACAATGTGGTAATGATATCCGTAACGGGAGTTGTTTGTTTTGTGGTTCGAGGAATTCATTTGATTATGATCCTTGTCAGAACTCATTTAACGACCCCTCAAACTTTTCCAATTACCCACCACAGCCCGAATCATCTTCGTATAACCAACATTACTGCTGTGAATATTGTGGAGGTCCTCACCAAGGATTTGAGTGTCAATCCGGAAACACGTTTGTCTACGAACAGTTTTCTGGTAACACTCAGGACTTTGGAAATGACCAAAATCCATATTATTCACATGACCACCCACAACAATCATTTTGTTGTGAGAACTGTGGAGGTCCCCATTTCAGCTCTGATTGTCAAACAGGGAATCCATTTCCTTGTAACAATTACGACTATCCATATCACGACCAACCTCCACAGTGCCAAATAACTCAAACTCCTCAACAAACCCAACAAGACACTTATCTAGAGCTTCTAGAGTTAGTGAAAAGAGCTGAGGAGTTCAATAAAACTGCACTTCATAATATTCCCAGTATTTCTTGTGTACATTGTGGGGGTCCTCATGATGATTATCAATGTCAACCTTCCGGTTTTGACAAATCTCCACTCCCACAATGTCCTGTCATTCAAAATTCACATGAGAAATCCATGGAAGAATTGCTAGCTGAAGAGCAGGCTGCTAAAATAAAATCCCAAATTGCCTTTGAGAAATCTGTTAAGGAATCAATTGCAAAAGAAAAAGCAGCCAGATCTAGCTCTCAATTTCGTTTTATTCCTGATGACAGTGATGATGATGATACACTTGATTCATCAAGTTCATCAGATGATATCCCAGCAGTTGAGATTCCATCTCAAACAACTGCTATCACACCCGAAGCTCCCACTCACTCTCTGCTATGGGGGACGAGCATCTTGACACTGTTCCTGAAAAGGAATCGGACGAATTCATAAAGTCTAGTGTTGAGAACCTTGTCCCAATCCCAAGAGAGTCACAGGGAACTCCTGATCATGTGTGTGATTCTATCTCCCCTCTTGAGTGTTCAAAAGATCATTTTGAAACTTTCTCCGATGTTAGCGAAGATTGTACTTCTCATGGAAACATCGAGTATGTTGAGGCATCACTCCCACAGTCTGATGCTGATCATCATCTTGAGGAGTTCACCGATGAGCTCACTCACACCAATCCACTTTCATCAGAAAGTAGTGATAATCTTTCTGATTTCAAAGTTGATCTGGGAAAGACTGAAAGTCTCCTTGATAATGATCGTTCACTCACTTCTTATCCCAACAGTCCAATTGAGAATGTTAATCACTTTGTTCCTGAAACATTCAAAACTACTTTCACTAATCCTCTATTTGAATTCGACTCTGAATTCACTTTAATTTCTGAGAATCCACTCTTTGATACTCAGATTGAGGATAGTGATGAGTCTACAGTGGAACAAGAATCCACAACTAATCCTCTATTTGAATTCGACTCTGAATTCACTTTAATTTCTGAGAATCCACTCTTTGATACTCAGATTGAGGATAATGATGAATCTACAGTGGAACAAGAATCCACAGATTTACATCTTGTGATTGATTCTCTTCACGAGGAGTTCGCCGGTGAACTCACTCATATCATATCTCCACCGGAGTATGATAACTCCCAATTTGATCATGACACACCCGAGATTTGTCTTGATCACATAAGCTTAAATGATGAGATTCATAATCCTGAAATTATGGATCCTCCTATGGATGAAGATGATGAGTTAGTCATGATATTTATCATGATTTTCTTTCTCTTCTTCACCTATCCCGTGGCTTCTCCTGTTCTTCACTCCTTCGGGAATGAAGACATTATCTTTGACCCAGGCATTTCCATGTACTATTTGTGAGCCAGGTCTGTCTGTCTGTGTCTCATCGGTGTGGAACTTTCATGTACTTCAATGTTTATCCAAACATCTTGAATGAAAGTCCGATGGAGATTATCTCTTCCACTTACTTCCCCATGAACCAATTAATTCGGGGTCGAGTCAAGCTAGCGACTCGGTAATCAAAAACAGTAGCTTAACATGGGTTTTCACCCGTGTGTACCACCCTAGTGTGGGGGAGATGCCCCACATGGTGTATATAGATCTAAAAAAATGAATGAAAATTGTTAATATTAAAAAAGAGAATAATTGTTGTGTTTCTACACTTAGCTAGGTTTATTATCTTTTTACGTTCTAAGTTTCGGCATTACAGCCGGTACTTTGAATATTGAGGACAATATTCATTTCTAAGTGTGGGGGGGAAATTCTGGCGATTTTGATCGTAAATGTACCCTTTTAGTCCCTTTTTCCCCCAAAATGGCCAAATTTTAAAAAAATTTTTTTTAGTGGAAGTACTATGTACTAAACACAACAAATGGTAATCAGTCCACCATGTCTAACCCACATAAGGACTGGCTAATCCAGGAGCAAACGGCTCTTGGTAAAGATATCTCAAATCCGTTGACGGCTTGCAATTTGCCCAAAATTGTATGGTATTCAACTCACCATATCCTTAAAAGTGAAGAGTTGGCTAGCCCGCAAGTTTATGGCTTGTGGTAAAGGCAGTGGAAAAACCATAATTGGTAATCAGCTCACCAAAGATAATATTGATAATTTATCTAAGAGTTGGCTAGTCCAGAAGGGTACGGCTTCTGGTAAAGACAAAATCAAATCCGTTGAAAGCTGGTGGTTTGCTCAAAATCACATGGTTATCGGTGTACCATGGTTCTTACTTGAACTAAAACATTTGGCTACTCCAGAAGTAATGGCTTTTGGTAAAGAGATTAAAATCCATTATGTTTTCTCAAATCATTGCTAGGGACTAGCAATATCTTAGTGTGGGGGATTGATGAGTGTGTAAATACTCATCATTTTTTGTACCATTTAAACTGCAAATTCATCTGAAAACACTCAGAAACACATCAAAATGATCAAAATATCACAAATCAGTGTTTTATGTGTTTTAAATGCAAAAATATCAAAATCAGATGAAAAACATATCAAATTTGCAAAAATTGCAGTTTCAGTCCCCCAAGTTTCAAAAATTGTCAAAAACAGTCCCTGAGCACATAATTTCAAAAGTAAAGTCACCAAAGGTCCTTTTAAAATCAAAAGTTGTCAAATTTAGTCCTTTGGTGAAAAATATCAAAAGTTTGAGAAAATTACAAGTTTGGTCCTCCAAGTTTGAAAATTGGCAGAAATGGCCCCTGGAAAATTGCAAAATGGCAAAATTGGTCCTTATACTTTTTGAGATTGTCACTTTCAACCCTTGGAGCAACTTTTCAGAATTGGCAGTTAAGGTCCCTTTATTTTCAGATTTTACAACATTGGTCCCTATTATTAAACCTTAAACTAATTTGGACCCTTGCCTATTTTGACCCCCTGTCATAACCTGTTTTTGAACCCTGGTCAACCCCAGTCAAACCTCAGTTGACCACCCTTTCCCTCCCAAGCAGGTTTTCCCCTTCCACTTGCCCTGTACACTCTGCAACTCACCTTTTTCACCTCACCTTATCTCTTCCACACCTCAATCCACTCATCATCACCCTACAATCCACCCCCCCCCCTAGTTGCAGCCAAAAAAGTCCACAACAGTCAAATCACATGCTTCCCGCCAAAAATATAAAAATGGCCAAAATGCCCAAAACTCATTCATTGGCTCAGAGGAAAGGTGGGATTTGATCTAAAGGACACGTGGAGACTTCTTGAAGTATAAAAAAAGGAGAAAGACAGAGGAGAAGACGAGTAGCTAGTTTTTTTATTTTTCTTTAATGTCGTTTTTTATAAAATGTTTTAATTTAAGTCAAATGTTGTAATTTTAAGTTAAAATGTATTAAAGCAAGTTATTGAAGTGTATTGAGACCAATTTCAAGTATTAATTCCAGTTTGGTTAAAGTTTCATGTTTTAAGGTTACTGTTGGAATTTTCATTTTGAGAATCTTTAGTCAAGGTCTATAGCAGCTTGGTTTTGATCTCCAATAAGCTTCTGTAAGCTTGTCATAGCTTTTAGTGAGCTTACATTTCATTTTCAAGCATTTTTGAATCATGGTCAACAAAAGTCAAAAGAATGGCCAAAATGGAAATGAAGATGGAAAGGGGTGTTGCAGATCTGATATGGGTTGGATTAGGTTCAATTAGAGTAGTGTTTTGGTTTGGTGTTGGCCTGCAACAGCTGGACATGTGTGAGTTATTTTCTCATTTTCTAATTTCTAGTCAAAATTGCAGGTTCAGTTGGAACTTGTATCTGTGGTTATCATTGCTTTTAATATGTTTAAGTAGTTGTAAATAGGTAAGTCAAGCTCAGTTTGATCTTTGGTACAAGCTGATTCAGTGGCTAGCTAAATGTTATTTGCTTATCAGGTTTATCAAGGGTGTTTGGAATTGCTGATTTAACCTGTCATAGGTGTTTGATCAGTAGTGGAGTGTTAATGTTCATGTTTGTATAACCCTAGTGTGCTCATGTATGTCTTACTTTTGTGCTTATAACAACCAAAAGTCAAAATCAGAAGTTTAATGATCTCATATGCATATCTGTTAGCATCAGTTGGTGGTTACTTGCATTCTAGGCTTAGATCATGTTAGTTTAGCTTAATTGAGTCTAGATACATCTAAATTCATTATACACAATCAGATTTTGATGATTAAAATTCATTTTGGTCAACATTTCTCAAATCTGTTTTCTTAATCATTTAGAGTTTTGAAGTGTTAAATCTCTGTTTTTAGAAGCTCACATAAGCCTTAATAAGCTTATGTGAGCTAATGGTGGATTGAATTATTCATAATCTCAAGTTTTGAAAAAAGTCAAATAAAGTCAAATTTAAGAGTCAAATTAGTTTTTGAGAGTTTCTGCTTTAAATTTGTTAAAGTGATGAGAGTTAAGGTTATTTTATTGTTCTAAATCAGTTGCAGTCCAATTTCTTTCAGTTTAATGGTTAATTTGCATTTTGAGTATTCTTAAGGGGTGTTTGGATTGCTTAATAAATAGTTGCTAGAGGTTTGTTTAGTAGAGTAATTAGTTGCTTTAGGTTTGATATTGTTATATGTATTCATGTCTGATCTTGATTTGTGCTTGTCCTTTTCAATAAGTCAAATTTACATTGGTAACTGATCTTTTGAGCTTACTGTTGGAATCTCAGCACTGAAATCATCACAGATAGGTTTGGAATCTGTTAGAGTTGCTTATTTTGATCTTATTTCATGTCATTACATTGAATTCAGTCCTTGAATTGCTTCTAAAATTCACAAAAGTCAACATTCTTATCTGTTCTTAAAAGTCAACTGTGTCAACAAAGTCAGTTTTTACAGATCTTGTATCATCAGCACAGTGTTCATTATAGCTAGTTATGGTCTGATTTTTGGTCTAGGTATACTCTGCTAGGTGGTTTTTAAGGCCACAATTCTGGTTTTAGCTCTTTCTCCTTGAATAAGCAGTTACATAATCTCAAACTTGGTACCTGATTCTGTTTTTACATCAGCAGTCCTAATGTCCACTTGGCCAGTTTTTGTGTGATCCATAACTTCCTCATATTAAGTCATAATTAGCTGAAACTTGGGATATGTACTCTCTGCCAGGTAGTGTTGAGATCTCAACTTTTGTTTTTCATGTCAGCTTATTGATTAAGCAGTTAAGAGTGCTCAAACAGTAGGGGCAAGTTTTCAGTTTTGCTTGTAGATCAGATTTCTTAAATCACTGGTAGATGCTCTTTAGGTGTTAGGAGTAGGTGATATAAGTTGCTTGTAGCTCATTTTAGCATACCTTAGCTTATTTTATCATTTGGTTCACTGAATTGCTTATTTGCTTATTAAATAGTGCTTATTTTAGAACAGTTTACACTGCAGCCTCTGTTTCTTCCACATTAGACCTAGTTTTTATATTTTTCCCTGCTTTAGAATTACATTTTAGAATTTCCCTGCAATTTTCATGATTTTTAGTTACTGTTCACTATTTTTCTTAATTAAAATTAGTTTTTAAGCCTTTTTAAATAGCTTTAATTACATTTAATTGAGAAAAAGTTCCAAAAAATCATTTTTCAATTTTAATAGTTTAAGATAAATATAAAAAGCATAAAAAAGATTTTTCCATATTTTTCCCCTTTTATTTTGTATTTTTCACAATTTTTATTAGATTAAAATAGTATTAAATTCATAGAAAATAGAATATTAATCAGAAAAATATAAAAATAGTTTTACAAATTCTAGTTTGTTATTTTAGATTTTTCTAAGTCTTAATTTTATTTTTCTAGCTTTATTTCCTATTTTCTTGTATTTTAGGTAATTATTAAATAGTTAAAAATAGTTTTTAATTAATAATAATTAGATAATAAGTTGTAAAAATAATTTTCTTTTTCTTAAAATTTTCTTTTATCATTAGGATTGTAAAAATGTATTTTTCATATTTTTAGGACTTTTATTTCTTAAATCTCACTTTTTATTTTGTACGTTTACGTAATTTTAATTTAAACGTAAGTTTTTAGTTTTAAGTTTTAAACGTTCATCAACTTTAAAAAATAGTGATAGCGTTTATTTAATATTTTTTATCTTTTTAACTTTCTTTAATTTGCATTTAAGCCCCTGTAGTTTATGGGCTTTTTCCTTAGTTATAATCATCTTCAAATCTCCTTTCCCGTTCAAATCTCTCGATCACTACACGTCTGACTATTCTCGCACAGCTCGTTGGGACTTAACGACCTGGGGAAACACTATACTCTCCTGATCTTCATTGCATTCGTGTTTGAGCAGTTTTAAGCTGGTTACGGTCCGCCATTCACAAGTGGCGGGCTTGTGTGATTTAGCTTGACTGTTTTGCGCGGATCATGCATCTTCTTCAATCTGTGCTAGATCCTCTTCATAAGTGACAGGTAAGCTTGCTTGTTGTGCAAAGAAGGAGCACACAACTTCATCTGAGTTTAAAGTAGTTGATGGTGGAGCCTGCTGAGTATATGATGGGGGATTGTAAACAGCAGTACTTTGAGAAACAGTACTTTGAGGAGAAGCAGTACTTTTGGAAGTACTGCTCTTCTTTTCAGATGATAGAAAAGCAATACTGTGAGATTTAGAATTTGGTTGACCACTCATCTCATGTTCATACACCTTCAATTGATGATAGAGATCATCAAAGTCCATAACATCCAATCCTTGTTGTCCTCTGATCATAGTAGCGATCACATGCCATGTAGATGGCAAACTCCTTAGAAACTTCAAATTAGCATCCTCAACTGATACTTCTGCTTTGTATAACTCCAACATGTTGAGGAGATTCTGAAACCTATCGTATGCAGCATCAAGACTCTCTCTTTCTCCTACTGTGAATGTTTCAAACTGCTGTTTTAGCAAGTTTCTGTGCATCTTCTTAGAGGCTTCATTCCCTCCAAATCTGGTCTTGAGAGCAGCCCAGAGCTGCTTAGCATCTTTAGCATCGTGAAATTTGAGAAGATGACCATCTGGAATGGCAGACAGGAGAATGTTAAGAGCCTTCTCTTGATTCCTTAGGGTTGCTTGTGGTAAAACTACCTTTGGTGCTAAAGGTTGTCCAGCAACTTGAATGGGTTCTTGAGGAACTTCATTCCCATTCACAATTACATTCCACAGAGCATGGTCTGTGATGGCAATATACTGCCTCATCTTCATGCACCAGAGATCATATTCTCCCTTCTTGATAATTGGAATTCTGAGTGAAGTGATTGAGGGTTGTGGAACAGCTTCAGTCGACATCTTGAAAATTGTAGGGTTTCTTCCTAGTCAGAGTTTCCACACAAGCTTTGATACCACTTGTTGGATCGATATACTTTAATCAAACTAAACTAGCTTGTTAAGGTTTAATAACCTCGGATAAATCCTAAGTTATTAACAAAGAAACACTGAGCAATCTTTATTAAGTACGCGGAATTTACTTAACAAAGCTAAGAAGAAAACTTTATTAACAAACTCTAAATCTGCTTATTATGCAGATACTCTAATACAACTCTAAGATATTCGAACTTTTCTCTAAACTCTTAATTCGTAAACTCTAAAACTCTTTTTCTGAAATCGTACCTCTAATGCCAATCTAGGAGTCCTTTTATAGGCTCAAGGATATCCTAGTCGGTTTACAATTGATAACCTTGTACGACAAGTAATCTAAACATGGAATACAATACTTTCCATAAACTAATATAACAGTTCTTCTGTCCTAGCAGTACTTTGACTTCACCTTGCAGTACTTTGACTTTATCTTTAGCAGTACTTTGACTCTTTGACTTCTTCCAGTACTTTGCAGCTTACAGTACTTTCATATCTTCAGTACTTTGATGTCTTCAGCACTTTCATATCCCAACATATAGTGAGGGCAATATGCATGTTTTGGGTTGTGGCTTCATGTTGTCGTATAGGTGTATAAGAGTGCATGAATTCTTGTTAATATGCATGTGACTTTCATTCATATATTAGTACTGATAGTATAATAAAAAGGAGATTGGTCATTTAAAATCAGTAGCACGTCATTTAGATACTCATTATTATGGCGCTAAAAATTTGGAAACCCTAGAACATTAATGGGAGACGATTAGGGTTAAGAAGCTAAGTGTGCTAATTCGTTATTTCATGTGAAAATAGTAAGTTTGAGGTCATTAATAACCGTTGATTTAACGTATAACTAGCTAGTATTAAGTGTGTTATAAACATGTGTGAGTTATGATTTTATGCAAGGAGTCAAATATCATGAATTAAGGTATTGCATGCATGGTCTCATTAAGGTTGTGTTCGAACAATGTTACGTGTGAGTCTTGGTTAGTCATGTAAGTTATGAAGGCTTGTGTAAACTATTTTGAAAGAGAGTCCTAAAATCCGTTATTGACATTTATAAACCCTATACTTTGAAAGATGATCATATAAGCCTCAAATAAGATATTTATCATATTAAACCCTTAAGTTTACCATTTATCATTTGTAAATAATTAATGATTAAGACTATAAAATGTTGTAATTCTGTCCGTCACTAAAAATGAGAATATACTTACAACTCTAAGAATGTGAATGAGATAAATCCATTATAACTTTAATGATGCTAACAAGTATTAAACAAATCATAATCCGTGTAGATTCGTTGAAGGAGACGCGACGTTATATCTTCGTGTTCGTTCATTCATTTGCTTTTCTCTCATTTGCGTTAAGGTACAAATACTCTGACCTTTTTAGTAAAGGTTTTCTCATGATCTCCTTTCCGTTGTCATATCTCTTATGCTTATTAGGATTTCCTATGCCATTGCTATGATTCCCTTCTATTTATGTGAATCTCTGTTTGTCTGAACCTCTGTATGTTGAATCTTGCTGTATCTGATTTAAACTTAAGATTATGAACTTCTGATTATGAACATTTGATTATGAACTTCCGATTATGAATGTATGGTATATGACTTTGATATGAACCTTTGACTTCTGAACATTTGATATGAACCCTTTCTGATTTGTTTGATCCGTTGTTTATCTGAAACTTCTGTTTAGTGAACTATGAAATATCTGATTTGGACCTTATGATATGAAAACTCTGATATATATATCTGTTGACCTTTATGATGAATTATGATCTGTGTCATTTATGACAATCTGTTTGACCTAAGTTAGTTTGACACCCGAGCCAAATATTTCACTAGTCATGGGGGTTCCATATCCGTGTCAGTGATGCACCTCTGACATGACTCTAGGGCAGTAGAGTGATGTTCTGCCACGTCCCTTTCTGTTATCTGTTTATGAGCTCAAATTATGGAATATGGCCTCTATCTGTCTGTTGGGGCGTATGGATGCATCCTAGATCTGATCTGTTATTTGATATGATTTCTGGTGAATGATGTCGTGTGCAATACGCGTCTTCACAAAATTCTGGGAGTTAGCTACTCCAATTAGTTTATGAGGTTACCTTCTGAATAAGAAAGATATTTCTGATATGATATGTTCTGGGCTCGTGGTAGTTAACTAAACCTTTATCTGTTATTTCTGTGTTAAGTATTCCGATTATGATTCGGTATGTTCAAGTGTTTATAATTATGTGTTGGGCTTATTATAAGTTATTATATGTGTTTATGCTTTTGTATGTTTATGTGACTACCGTCTATTATGCTAGGTTATGATTAATATGTTTAAATATGATTCACATGCTGTCATCTGATGTTATGTTAGTTTATCGTTATGTGAATTTGTTTGTCTGTGAGATGAATGTGCTAATGTGAAAGTAAATATCCTGAAAGTTGATAAGTACGATTGTTCCGTTAATCTGGTAAACTTTGCCTATACGTTAGGGTATCTATCTGTTTATGATTTGATCTGCTATGTTAAAACTCTGCTGATGTTAAGATTCGATCTGAGAACTGGTTTAGTTTATGATATCTGTTCTGATAATTGCTAATGGCTATGCTATGTTTTGTTTGGTCTATTTAGTTATAGTTTGTCTACTATGTTTTCTATTTGCTTGTGTGACTGCCATGATTTGACTGTTATATCCGCTGCTGCAAAATTGGATTAAGAGTGTTGATTTTAGATTAATTGATTTGTATAAATGCCATGTTTATTTTCTAGAAATTGTTTCCGTAGCTTTTAGACTCTTCGTTTGGTTGACACGTAATCTATTATTCTTGATACGTTAAGTGTCTGGTTATTCTGAAGTGTTTGCGTTTGTGTTATTAATGTGCTATGTGTTGTTCTTATCTGTCATTTGTTTCTTTCGGATTTCTGTGTATTTGTGTTTTCGCAGAATCTTCAATGATTCATGATTCTCATTCCGTTGTGATTTCGTTATCCGTATCTTTGTTTTGTTTAGCTTTTGTTTTGTTATATCTGTTCACTGGGCTTTGTAAGCTCAGCCGCATTTTCTTTTCCTGCGGCAGGTTTTAAGCATTCAAGATGAGCTTATGGGATAGCTGATCTGGGTTGAGAGTAGAGACGAGAGCAAGATTTGAAAATAGGGATCTTAGATTTATTTTGATTATTAAGTTATTTATATTTCTTTTGTAAGTTTTGTAAAGGCTTCCGCTATTGTATAGTACTTAAGGTTCTGATATGAAACTGTATTTGTGATATCTTTACCCTTGTCGGGTTGGGGTGTTACAATGGCCACCTCACCAATGATTGCTATCATCTGAAGGAACAATTGAAAATAGCCTTGGAAACGGGGAAGCTGGACCATTTCTTAAAAGATGTAAGATAGAGGGGAAGAAACGCCCCTAGAGACAATCAGCCAAGTAAATGAAGAATCGCCAATATGGTGCATTACAGAGGAAACGACCAAAAGAGAAAGACCATGGATCAGGATGAAGGTTGGATGAACACCCTTATATCATTTCTTCCGGTATTACCGGGGGATGTGTCTGACGAGCCATTAATAGTTGAAGCAGAAGTGGAAGGGTATATGGTCCGAAGGATTTATGTCGATCATGGAGCCATGGTGGAAGTAATGTATGAGCTTTGTTTTGAAAATATGTGTCCATCGATTAAGGCCAAACTAAAAGAGATGAATACACCGTTAGTAAAGATTAGATTAGATTAGATTAGAAGCTCTAACCCTTTCACTTTGAGTGAAAGAGTATTTATAGTACTTACAAAAACACCCTTAAACGGGCTATGGAGCGGGCAACAGTGGGTAAAGACCCGACCCGACTCCATGGATGATACGATATCTAAACTATTACTATTAAACCTACGAGCTAATTATGCTAGACGTTACTCGGGGTGACCGAGTCTTTCATACGAATTTTCATATTCCTAACATATTGGATGAATGAGGATTTTTTATTTATTTTTTTTTTGGCATGGTGTAGCACTACGTGTTATTATTTTTTTTGATCTCACATACATTATATCGGTAAAAGTCTAATTGTTTTAGATGTTTATATATGAAGCTTCTGAAAGCAATTTGAACTGGAAGAATTGGAATGTATGAGTCAAGCCCTGGTGTCGCTGTTCAATATTGTTTGCTTGGAAATTCCACAATAGACATGGTGTCATCATCTATTTGAATGATCTCTGGAAGTTTGGATTCTTTTTCCTCATGTGTTGAAAGTGAAGGAAGTATACTGCTCTTGCTTTACACTTAGTGCTCTTACATTACACACCGAGTTAAAGATAGCCGCTCTTCCCTTTTCTCTCCCAATGTGCTTTTTCCTCTTCATAACCTTACACTTCTCACCAAATCTCAAAAAATCAAAAGTTGGCTCCATTTTAAGTGGCAGCTTCATAATAGAACATACCCATTTTTAGGGCTGTAAACGAACCGGACGAACACGAACGGAGCCTTGTTCATGTTCGTTCATTTAATTTTAACCGGACAAATAAACGAACACGAACGCTTAAACGGACGAAATTTATTGTTCATGTTCGTGTATTAAGAAAATGAGTTGTTCATGTTTGTTTATCTTCGTTCATTAAGACACTAAACGAATGCTAAACGAACATAAACGATCGAACATAAATGAACATAGACAACATTCGCGCTCCGTAGTGGAGCGTAACGGAATTCAATAATTTTGTATTTAAACATCATGCATCAAAGTGCGGGCCGTAGTGGAGCGTCATGTCCCCCCAGTCTAGTTTGGAGAGTGAAAATGATGAAAATAAAATTATAATACAATTGCGGATACAACTGGGAGAGGGCCGGACTATACGTCATCATGTCCCCCCAGTCTAGTATGCGTAGTGACTAACTGCGGATGCTAGACTAATAACCGTAGTCATCAAAAAACTTCGAAGCGTAGCCAAGAAGCCCTAAAAATATACCAACCGATACATTGTATCTAGACATTGGATTAAAAATAAGCGCCTCGTAAGTCGGGGGAAAGTTACTGCACCCGTGTCCCATCAAGCAATCTCAACCACATAGTTAGGGTTGGTGGGGTCCACGTGTCACTCATCGCGTGGATGAGAAAATCTATATAATCCATCGCGTCATTTCCACTTTTCTTCTCACAGTAAAAAACATTCATCCACCATTGCTAACCAACCTTCAAACTACAACCTAGGAAAACACGGCAACGAAAAGGTAACCACGCGTGCGCTTTGTAATACCATGGTCAAACAGTTATCGGATTTCACCTCCGACCTCACCGAAGGCGATCTTCAAGAATTCACTTCAGATTACTTTATACCTCTTGACGTGCATCCGGTTGTTCCGGGTGCGCGGGCATCTATTGCGGATTTCCATAAAGGGAAAATAGGGGCATACACACGGTTTTTTGAATTCGCAAATCAACGTGTGCCCCTATCCCGATTTTTGTGCGATGTGTTAAATTATTACGAGCTACCCCTATCTCAACTGCACTGCATTGGTGCAGCTAAAATTACCAATTTTGAGGTGAACTGCCGTTTGTTGGCGGTTAACCCAACCATCCACCTATTCCGTGCCTTTTATCACACGACATGGTCACATGGGTGGGTATACTTTGCTAAGCGCGCCGGTAGACTTCAGTGTTATACCGAGAAGCTAGATGCGCTTAGAAATTGGAGAGAGTCCTTTTTCTGGGTAGACAACACATGCTTCCCGTGGCATTATGACTTTTATACCCGGGGAACGTTGCCGAGGGATGAGTGCCCCGTGCCTGGATCATATGTTGCTGAGGATGCGGAATTAATAAACGCGAACCGCATCCCCATTAGTTCCTATCCTGAGGAATTTTTGGTGCATATGGGCATCAACCGTAATTATTTTGGTATGCAGGATGAGATGCCAATCTTCTTAGGCGCCAATGGCCAGGGTGGGTACTCATTCTTCCGCACCCCTTTTTGTAAATAACGTAAGAGTCTTCTGCCTTTATCCACGCACTATATAACTTGTGTTATTTTTTTATCTTTCATTGCGCAGAGATGGATCTATTTGCCGTGGTGCATCTAGCAAAGCCCATTGAGGTAAAGACAGGGACACGTCCCCTGAAAGAAGGAGAGGAAGCTATACTAGCGGCCACTGCAGGTCATACCCTGGAGATGAACATTGGGGGAACAGGTACTAGCTCCTCTGTCGCAGTGGAAGCGACACCACTACAAAGTGTGCCGAGCCCCAAGGTGCCTTCTCCTGTAGCGCAGCCACCACCTGCAGCCGTGGCGCAACCTATGGAAGAAGAAGAAGAAGAAGAACCGGAATCTAGGTTAAAGCGCAAGAGATCCCACGGAGAGGATGGCGCGAGCTCGTCGAGGAAGAAACGCCCTATGATCCTTACTGTGGAATCATCCACCAGTGATGTTGCATCCTCGCACCCGTCTGCTGATGTCGCTAGCCCATAGTAAGTAATATTGTGAATGCTTTTTTTTCGTACCAACTGTATATGGGAAATTGATAATGCTCTGTCCGTGCGTGCATGTTTGAGCAGGTTGCGGATTCTCCCCCCCCAGGATAGTCCGGTGCGGTCTGAGTCATTCAGCCAAAAAGATGAAGATTTGCCTGCTGGGGTTGCATCAGTGGGTCAATTGGTTGAGGAGTTGGTACAGGTGTCTGCGCACCAAGCTGCAACAGTTGAGAAGCTAAGGGTACGCATTGCTAGTGAAAGCAGCCAAAGTGCTCAAAAAAATGAGAAGATTGCTTTGTTAGAGGCGCAGTTGGCTAGTGCCAGGGCTGAGGTAGAGAGTTTGAGCGTGTATGCGCAGAAGCAGGCCGAGGAGAAAATGGCGCTGATGGGCCAAATAAGCCAAGAGCGCACAGAGTCGTCGGGGTACAAGGCTTCGATTCTCTGGGCCCTACAGTATCTGGAGAAGAATAAGGACGCATTGACCTCGCAATTGAAAGATTTTGGTGCAACTGTGAGCAGTGCTATGGAGGCACAAGAGATGAAGCTGCGGAAGCTTACTTTGGAGTATGATGAGGAATTATATCCTCATCTAATGTCTACCATCTATGAGCGCAGGTGGCTTGTCAGCCATGGTCTTCGTCTTGCGGCGCTGAGTACTCTTGAGTCCAAGGAGGTAGTGGACAAATTTGGTGAGGTAGTCCAATGTGCTTTGGCGAGAGGAAAATCAGAGGCTATAGAGGCGCTGCAGGAGGCTGATTTGCTGAAGGTACCTGTTGAAAAAGTACCTGGGTATGATGCGCAGTCTTATGATAACCTGGTTGATGCTATGAATAAAATGAAGACTTTAGAGCTTCCCATGATTGCTGCAATGGAGCGCGACCAGGATTATCCTATAACCGTTATAATGGAAGGGTTGACCTTAGCGCGCCATCGTACTGATGATGCCGAAGCGCAACCGGACTATTATCTGAAGCCCGATGTCTCTCAGCTGCAGGTGCCTGTCTTTGCTCGCCCTAGGGACATGCTGAATCCCTTTGCTTTAGAGAGAGAAATGTCCTTGAAGGAAGTATTGGAAGTGCATGCCACCAAACTTGCCACAAGGGAAGGTATTAAGGGTAAAGCAATTTTGTGCGGGGTTGGTGCAGCTCATCTTCCAAGATCTGATGGCGTGTCCGTGAGTGTTGCCATCGTGTCTCGCCAAGACTCGGATTTGTTGAAGAGGCTTGACGAGGCAAAAGGTACCGCAACCCGTGTGGGTAGCTCAACTATTGAGCGTTGTCATAGTTGTTAGGGTATACTTGTTTAAAGAAACCATCCTTGTGTAAGAACTTGTAGCTATTAATATAAAATCTCCTTTTGCTAATTGTATGTGAGTAGTGTTGCAACTTGTAATGTTCATATTTATCAGCTTGTCTTTGCGTAAAAAGCGTATTTGTTGCCGGACAATCAAATGTGTACGCCAGCGCGAATAATATAAGGAATCCATAATCATGTGTGAAGATCATAGTGTACTTTCTAAGTACTTTATCATAGTCGTGTATGTTATGTTATGCAGCGTACTGTAAATATCACATTAAGGAATCAAGTGTCTTGGTTCCTAAGTTGTTAAACGTGCACCATATGCGCTGCTGCGCACCCATCGTAAGATGCGCGCAAAACCTATTCCAATGTCTTGAGAACAAGGTGTTTAACAAGGATATGTGATCCAGTGTTGATGGGTCTGCAGCCCTCTTACTCAACAAGTTGTTTAGTAGGTTAACTTATCCTGTTACCATCGTGGGTTTATTTTAGTGCATGCACGCCATGTAGGCAAGAAATAAAAAATGTTAAGACATACAGTATATGAAAATAACAAATTGAAATGTGTCACGGAGTTAGCTAGAAACCGTGATGTTTTATTAAGACTTGCAAGTGTATATGAGAAACAAATAAGACATTATACTAAGGAAATAAAAAGTAAATACATAGATGTTTATTGGGTACTTTAGTAAAGTGCCTGAGCGCTTGTACACTGGGCCGTGGCCACTCCTATAAGTAGCACCTCTTGAGGTTGCAGATGTTCCATGTGTGCGGCAGTTCTCGACCATCCAAGCCTCGTAACTTGTACGCGCCTGTTCCTAGTGCTTCAGTAACCTCGTAGGGTCCTTCCCACTTTGGGCCAAGTTTGCCTGTGTCTTCTGCATGGCTCGCATCGTTGGCGCAGTAAACAAAGTCACCTGGTCTGAATGAAACAATGCGCACTTTAGTGTCGTAGTATCCTTTCATCCTTGACTTTGATTTTGCCTCCCGTATAGCTGCGCGTTCGCGCCTTTCTTCAAGCAGATCCAAGTCGACACGTCTCTCGTCATCATTGGTTGCCACATTGATCTCAGCAGTGTGGATTGTTGGCATGCCGATCTCGGCTGGTATGACGGCTTCTGTCCCGTAGACTAGAGAGAAGGGAGTGTCTCCCGTGCTGGTTTTGATTGAGGTGCGATGCGCCCACAAGACATGTGATAGCTCTTCCACCCACCATCCTTTGTGCTTGTCTAGGCGTGCCTTAATTCCTTCACCTAAGCTTCGATTCGCACGTTCCACTAAGCCATTGGTTTGTGGGTGTTTAACTGACGCGAAGTGCTGTGTGATGTTCAACTTCTCGCACCAGTCTTTGAAAGGGTTATCGCAGAATTGTTTCCCGTTGTCTGAGATGATTTCCCCAGGCAGTCCAAAGCGACATACTATACTTTCCCAGACAAAGCGCTTGACCTGGTTGCCCGTGATTGTCACTACTGCCTTTGCTTCGATCCACTTAGTGAAGTAATCTATGGCGACTATGAGGAATTTTAACCCTCCTGCTGCGACTGGAAAAGGTCCTGCAATGTCGATACCCCACTTGTAGAATGGCCATGGTGATGTAATTGGCGTTAGCTCGTGCTGTGGTTGGCGCGGGACGGGTCTATGAACTTGGCAATCATGGCACTTCCTTATTAAATCCCGCGCATCGCGGTGCATGGTTGGCCAGTAGTATCCTGATCTCATGGCGCGTGCCACAACGGACCGTGGTCCTGAGTGCATGCTGCATGAACCTTCATGGATTTCTCGCAGCACGTAATTTGCTTGTAGGGGGCCAACACAGCGGAGCCATGGTTGGAGGAAGGAGCGTCGGTACAGTATGTTGTCTCGAAGTTCGAATCTCTGTGCTGTGCGCCGTATCCTGCGAGCTTCCTTCTGCTCTTGGGGTAACGTTCCTTTGCTTAGGAATTCTGTTATCGGTGTCATCCATGTAGGACCGTCCTCCTCTATTATTGTGGAGACTTCCATCTCCGATATGGATTTGCTTTTCAGTGTTTCCACCAGCACTTGCTTTGATAGGTGTGCGAAGCTTGTCGAGGCGATCTTGCTTAGTGCATCTGCCTTGCGATTTTCTCCTCTAGGAACTTGCTTGATGGTGAATCTGTCAAAGCCCTTGATCAGTGTCTTGGTCTTGTCGAGATACTGAATCATATTTTCTTCTTTAGCCACGTATCCGCCCAACACGTGGTTGGCCACTAGTCGGGAGTCCACATTTGCCTCTAGGTTACGTACACCCATCCGAGCTGCAATGCGTAGTCCAGCGATTAGAGCTTCATATTCTGCCTCATTGTTCGTCGCTGTAAATTCAAAACGCAGTGCGTAAGTGAATTCCATTCCCTCTCGGTTTGTGAGAATGAGGCCTGCTCCTGAACCATCAACGCATGAGGACCCATCTGTTGTCACACCCCCAAATTACCTGTTTTGCAGCGGAATGGAATTCCTGGGGATTGACTGTCATAGCACCACAATCACAGTTATATTGAACGACCTAAAGTGTCGTTTGGAAAATACATCGCTTGATTTAATAAAATAATCAGAGTTTACAAAGTATAGGTCCCAAATGAAAATCAACTTGTGCGGAAAATAAGTTTGGTACAAGTCAAACAATGTTTTTAAAGTGCATAAAATCCATGTGAGACGCGTCGTCACCGCGACTCTATGATAAGTCCTTATGCATGCCATGAAGTGAATGCCTTAGTTACCTGAAAATACATTGCTAAAAGTGTCAACACAATGGTTGAGTGAGTTCATAGAGTTTATGTAAATGTTGAATACGACTACCACAAGTATAAATTATGTATGACAATGATGTCACAAAAATGATACAATTGCTATAAGCACATGACACCGAAGCTAGACTGATCATGATGTTCGCCCCAACAGAGTGTTTTGCCAAACAACTCAAATAATGATATTAAATGAAATGCATCCATTTGACCAGTTGGAATCCACCAACCCGGATGGAGGAGTCACCCTCGATAGATCTATCCACTCACCCTCGCTTACCCAGTAATTAACGGTTCATGATTTCTGATATGGGGACATTCAATTGGAAATGAAGTAACTTAAGCAATGTAATGAATTTGATATACTTGGCATCGTAATATAAATGATGTGCAATGTATTCTCCCCCGTAGGTTTGAAATAAGTATAAACTTGAATAAATCGGGGCTATGAAAACTCACCTGTTGCAATGATAATGATGATATAATGGCAATACTGAAATGAGGCGCAACCTCTGACCGTGACCTATTATGAATGATATGTTCTAATGTAAATTATGAAACAATGTCGTGCATGCAAATCCACATGTAATCTATACCACTTGTACGTTTTTGAAAATAGAATTTATCGTCGAAATATATGTTTATGACATCTCGTCATATTATAAAATACTTTACAAGTATTTACATTGAAATAATATCCTATGATAGTCATTTCGTGATTTATTATGAAATTATAACTTTTCGTCGTAAAATAATGTCATTTGACAATTTCATGAAAGTAACTAAACGGCCTTGAGAAGCTAGTCGTAAAATGGTGCACGTCGAGTGTTAGGAAACAAACTCAACGGTTTTGGGAAGTTTGTATCATTATCTCAAAGTTTTAGCATTTAAGTTTTCATCCTAGAGGTCTCGATCATGGAGAAAAACATAGGTAAAGTATGGTACTTGTGTCCAAAATATTGTTTAAGGGTGGTTTTCGGCAAAGTTTAAGTGACCGTATTTTATTCGTTACAACTCCGCTTGACGAACGGTTGGACATTTTGGAAAATATGCTAGGCGAGCTTACTTTTACTAGAAGACATCATGTTATAAAAAGTAATACATCAATGTTAAAAACGACCCTCAACATGGTCATTTGTGACCGTAATGTTTGTCTAATAGAAATATATTAGTTTTGCTTATTTAATATAGTTACGGCAACTTTATTTAAACGCGTGTAATTTAATCGTTACAAGTCCGTTTTCTACGTTTTATATGTCCTTAGCTTCGTATTAAAGTATACTAATACATTTTTGATAAGTCGACACATTTTATAACGCTTAAGACCCATTTTTGACTCGTAAAAAGGTAAAACAACATGCTGAATTTTCTGAAATAAATAGTTTTCGTCGTCAAATTTGAAAATAGCATAACTTCTTCGTTATAACTCCGTTTTAACCCGTTCAAGCGACCACGTTTTCGTTTTAAAGTATATTTTCCAAATATCTAGCCCAAAAAATTTTACAATCTGTCAAAAATTCCAGAATTCAAAAATATGATCAGACCTTTAAATAAAGTTGTCGAAATGAGTTTTTCTCGCGCAAAACCTATTCTAACCAATTCAAACCAACGCCGAAGGTATTCTAATCCTACCATACACATTCTTAGGGTGTCATGGGTTCCTAGACATCACCAAAAGTGATATGTTTCAAGGAGTAATTATAGGATGAATAAAACATATAATAAGTAATAAAAAGACTAAAAGTGGTATAGATTCATATGTAACTTGCATGTTTTCTTGCAAAAATGATGAAATAACATTAATATGAATATGAAAGAGTTGTGAAGATCATGAAATGCTTACTTGGATGATTATGAATTTTTGAGCAAAGTATGCTTAATAATCTTGAGGTTTTTATTTCAAAACCTTAACTAGATTATTTCTAGGACTTGATTAATACTTGGATCATGAAAAATTTATGGTTTCTTTCTCCTTCTTGCTATGGCCGAACATAGAGAAAAAAAATGGAGAGGATATGAGTTTGTTTCACCTTTGGTTTAATGTAAGTATGTGTTAAATGTTTGTATATAATTAATATAATACATGTGTAATGTCTAGTGTAAACTAGTTAGGATATTTTGTATCATCTTTTGTTGAGTCATAGCTCAATGTCGACAAGGGAAAGAAAACAAAACAAAGTTAATGAATTTTGTTTAAGTAAATGTATTAATGTATATGTATAGTTGGTAATTTTGTATATAATTAAGTATTTATGGTAGCGTTAGCTATAAATAAATTTTAACGGAATAAAATAAAATATATCGATGTCATAAAAATTATAAAAATACATTTCTTACAAAAATTGAGTGAAATAATAATTATCGAGTAGTTTTTACGAAAACCGTCGTAATTATATAAATATAACAATTTATATACAAAATAAATTTAAAACACCGGGTAAAATCATAATATTAGTTTTATAATCTTAATATGAGTATAAAAATATATTGGGATAATTTTTGGAAGAATCGGATCAAATGTTCAAAATAATTAATTACGCGATAGCGTTTATTTAATATGAAATTATACGGTTAATGAAAAATGCAAAACCATGCATGAACTAATATGATGATAATGATGCTAATGATGTGTAGACTAAACCTAGTCTATATGAAATGTCCATGATGATTGTTCATGAATTCGCAGCTAAACCATTAAGGTTCGCGAATTTGATACTCGTAAACCTAGTTTACGATAAACGATGAAATAGTGAAACTTGAATAGTGATTTTCTCCGAAAATGAATAGTGTTTTGTGAATAGTAAAATTTTGAAATACGTTATCAGAATATTACTTCGACTTCGAAAATGGTGAATAGTAAAATTTTGAATAGTAACCGGTGAATAGTAAATTCCCGAGATGAATAGTAAATTTGAGAAATGACCTGAAATTGCGAGTTGTCACATTCGCCCATCCAAAAAGGAATTCAGTCCCTGAATTCAGTCCATGTTAGGTTCTACAGTGTTATTGGTAAAAGGTGAGGGTATTTGAGTCGCATTGGGTCGTCCAATGTTTTTTTAAATCGTACCACGCCTTTCCAAGACGGGACTTCGAACATAATCTGTTGCCAACTTGAAATTTTAATGGTTTGCGACTTATGGGACATACTTCCAATATTTTGCGTCGTACATCGACGTAGCTTATCTAGCTTTTTGTTGTTGTTTGTAACTGATTCTTGATTTGTACGATTACTTTGTTGTTTCATGAATGAGTTATGGACTAGTGAGTTGGACTTTCCTGATTTTGGTCCGTGAATAAGTGATTAACATCTCAACCATAGAGTGGCTCAATTGGTGTAGTCAATATGTTCATGTGCTAACTCTTGTTGTAAAGCAATTTGTTCGATGAATAATGATTTGCCTAATCATTTCTAGAAAATCACACATGCCTTGAGTATATCTTTTAATGTTTGAATTATTCTCTCGCTCTAACCATTGAGTTGAGGATAATAGGCGGTGCTCATATCCTAATAGATTCCATGGGAAGATTGAAATGATTATGAGGAGTCTAAGGTGAATCGAATAGCTTATAATAGGTACAACTGGAATTGATACCACGTGTCTCATACCAAATTTCAAAATGTTAAGTCTATCGAAAAGGACCTTATTGAAAAGAATAGATTATGGGTAATAGTTGTGATTCCTCGCGTTTCTAGTTCTAGCGAATGTCAGGACTTGAGTCTTCCTTGCCTAAGGTGCTTAGTCTCCATGACTAAAATGTTTATTGTTTAATTATCGAAGTGTTTCCATGCTATTTGTTGTCAAGTCACAAAACCTTAAATATTTAAGTGATGTGGTGTAGTGGTTGATTTTCAAGACTTGTTTCAATATCGAGTTCTCCTAAAATAATTCATCACTTAGATTTTTTTATCATGCTAGCATAAACATAGATATCAGCTTATACTATGTCGAAGAATGTTTGTTCTAATTTCACTTGTGGGTGAAGTCATTGATTGTCCGATATGTTCAAACCTATTGCATCTCTTGATATAGAAGTGAGGTTACTTGGAATTTCTAGGGAACACAATGCCTTAGAGAAAGTTTATATCGATAACCTTAATTTAACTCAATTTTCCTTTAAGGGAAACTTATTGTAGGGAAGTTTACATATTGTTGAGACCATGTTCAATGGAATGTTCTGCAGTCTTGGTTAGAAGACCTGGTTTATCTCTATAGTGTTACTTAGTGGGTATTTGCTTTGTATAATTTCTTGTAACACGGTCTAGCTGGTACTTTTGAAATGATAGCATTTGGCTTCTAGTCCAAAGATAGTGGTTCAGATTATCTCATGATGTCTTAAGCTTTATGTTGACTTTTGAATCATCCTACTACCTACTTCTAGTCCTTGTTGGCTTTCGTGAGCCTAAACATTTAATCATCGTAGCCCAGTTCGTACCGGGCTAAGTTAGTGTCGGACTTTAGTCGGGTTCGTGACCCGGATATAGACTATACGTCATCAATATTCTGATCTGTATGATATTGTCGTGTGTAGAATCACGTAAATATAACATTGTAAACATACACGAAACTTGATTAAGTTACTCGGAAGGCTGAATGATATATCATATATGAGTTAGTTTGGGAGAGGGCCGGACTTGGACTTTTACTTTCCTTATAAAATGTATGATAAATTTTTTAATTAACCAGTTAGTTTGGAGAGTGAAAATGATGAAAATAAAATTATAATACAATATTATTGGTGCATTCGACTTAACACTTGTGTGTGTAAATTCTTTTGTACTCCGTAAAAATCATGTGGGTGTATCATTAATCCTATTTAACCCACAGTTTACTTTTAACTATTGGTAAAAATACAAACATTGATTTATAGAATTTTAAAGGCTTAAAGTGACTTTAGTGTTGCAAAAGTATGCAGACCATCTTCCCTTAAAAAACAAAATTAAAGAATAAAGATTGTGTTACTCTCAAAACTACAACGAATATTCCTTGCGTTAGTGTAGAGATTAGGTTTAATCTTTGAATCAATGATTACATTGATCTTTCAAAAGTGAAAAATTATTGTGTTATTGGTCACTCGAATCTAAAAAATTGGTCTTATTCCACAATCATCATCGTTGAACAACTACTCATTTAAAACACTATATTACAAGTAACTTTGCAATATACTTTTTTTTTTTTAGTTTTACATATAACTGAAAATGCTTTTAGTTAGTGTTTATGTATTGGGAAAGTTACGTATGATAATCTCATGGGCAGTCTAGTAGCGATGGCTTGAGAGTCACGGTCTTAACAAGGGCCCCTAACATAAACATAGTTAGTGAATTTTGCCAGATAATTTGTGGAGCCCGGAGTTTTACTTGCCAGGTTAGCAAAAGCACTCGGTACCCTAACTTATAGGGATATGTTATAGCCTATAACGCAATTCTATGGATTGACCCACACCCCACACCGCGTTAAAAGTCATAACGTCAAAATTACCAACCAAGTTATACGACATTTTTTTTTTCTTGAAGAATTTTTTAATTTGTGTTTTAGTGGGATATATAAGTGGAGTGCACGGGAGTAGGGTTGAGCATCGGGCCGCTCCCGACCCGGCCAGACCGAATCCCGACAAGCCCGAATCCCGACAAGCCGGCAAACACAAACAGAGTCCCGACCCGATTAAGCTCGGTTCGGTTTCGGGATAGTCGGGACGGGACGGGACGGGATCGGTCGGTTTGATCGGTTTTGTTTGTTGTTTTTTGGTTTTCGGCCCGTCCCGACCCGATCCCGACAAGCCCGAATCCCGACTAAACGGAAAACAAAAACCGAGTCCCGACCCGTTTGAGATCGGTTCGGTTTCGGGACATGATTCGGGACTCGAGATCGGGACGGGATTCGGGAGTCGGTCGGTTTTTCTCACCCCTACACGGGAGTGTCATATAACTTGAGTGATGAAGGTAAGGTATTTTTTTTGTTAATTTATAAGGAAAAAAACTGACACTTTATGCTATAAAACGCGCGCCTTAAAGCTCATGAGCACCTGGTGCTCTAAACGTGACTCGGCCACATTTCACTTGTAAAAAGAAGTTAGGTAACATCAAGAATTTAGAACAAAGTTGTTTTTTTGCGAGTGTTTGTCTTCTTTTTTTTTCGATTGTTAATACACTTACTTGGTCCTATTTTACGGTATAGTCCAAAGTATTACTCACTTATATTTCTAGTCTACAAAGTACAAACAAATCAATAGAGAAGGTACAAATCTGTAAATGTACCACAATCATAACCCATGCTGACCATGAAAACGATGCAACACAAATAAGGTCCAACGACTTGGAATGAGATTCTCACGGTGGCAGAAAACCATTACTAGAATTGGCAACATCATAGTCCGACAATCTGATCCTGTCTTATATACTTTTTGTACCATGATTAATATTAATAATCCAAAACATATATACTGCATCATCGTCGTTATTCTGTAGTCTTATTATTGCTATGTGAAGCAGGGTTAAAAAAGTGTGATGATAAAAACAGCTTTCACTGTTTTCTATAAAATGAGTGAAAAAAAAGAAGAAAAATAAAGTGATCGGCTGTGGACCATGACTTCCGATCGTTGATCGATCTAAAGGTAAAGGGGTACGTATCACTTTATTCTCTTTTGTGAGTTAAAGTGTGTGGTCAAATTTAAGCAAAGTATTTTTATTTTAAACTTTTGTGTCAAAGAATAAATATGTTGTTGAGTAGTTGAGTGTATCCTATATGTCGAAAATATGGTTTGGTGAATTTTATGGAGATTGATTAGATATTTAGATACGTGAGAGACCAAAACTAAATTTCGTTACATGCTTAAGTAACCTAAAAACCGATAGTGCAAAAGTGCAATCATCAACGAGGGACGATTTTCATTTCACAAAACCAAAGTATGAATTTCGCAAATTTTTCTGTGTTCTATGTAATTCGCTAACTTGTTGGAAAATTTGCGTATTACTAAACAATGTGTATACTGGGTTTATATAACTATAGACAAAATCAGTATTAATACACCCCGGACAAAATCAGTACGTATTAGTAAACCTTTAAACACCATTGGGGCAAGCCTTAGTGATATCACTCTTCTGTTGCAAACGTCTAATTGACTGGTGAACGAGGGTTTTTATAATGATAAGTCATGAATTCAATCTCAATTCATGTTAAAGTTTATTAGAACAAGTGCTCATTTAGTGATGCTAGGTCTTTGATGAATGATCGGTCTACACTCAAATACACGATATCAGGGTTTCTCCGTCGATTTAAACATTTTGGACACCCTTTTAGACGTAGAACAAACTAATACACGAAATCAGGGTTTCTCCTTCGATTAAAACATTCACCCTTTTAGACGTAGAATAAAAACTAACTTACACACACGAGTTCTAAGTAAGAGATGGTTTAGACTATTTGGTTAATCCCAATCGACCCAAGTCAACCACCCAGTCGACCCAAGTCAAACATAAAAGTCAGAGACAAAAGTCAACTATGGCAGTTTTTGACAGTTACAAAAACGGTTACAACCTAAGCAACACATCTGTTGGATGGATTGAACCATCGCAACGTTTCACTTGTACCTATTCATTTCATATATATACTTTGAACATATAAATTGTAAACATGATGACAAATTCATATTAAAGCATTTCAGTTTCAATTGATCTTATTTACTTTGGTATATCTTGACCACGTTATAGACCATAGATCCAACGCTTAAGGCCAACAATTCGTATCAGAGCATGTATGGAAATTTTAACCAAATCATCATATACCAAGGTCTTTTTCAAACCCTGTTCTTGAATCGAAACACCACTGAGTCTCGGCAAATTTTTTTTTTTGCAAATCCATTCGAACACAATAATCAAGAAAATCATTTTATTGTTCTCATCAAAGAAACCGATTTTTTGTCACCAAGGTACCAATCATAAAAGTGATTAGTTACCGGCATCAAATTTAAAGGTTCCTTTTATCATTTGCAAAAAACCCAGATGAATCTATTCAAAAAAGAAAAAAGAAAATAACACAAAGTCATCAAAAAGGGCAAAAATTAAACGATTCACAACATAGAACAAACACACCTGTTCGTTAAGGAATCAAGCCCAGAACATCAATTGAGTCACCAACCGACTCAATTTCAATCTCCAATCATCCAAATCTCTCTCGGATAAGAAAACCCCAATTCATTCGAAACCCTAAGTTTCATATTGTGGGATTATAAGTGCTCGCGAAGAACACAGCATACCGGAGAAGAACAAGGACGGTCAACCTTGCCTTATCACAGGCGGTCAACCATCAGATTTGGAGAAGAAGAAGAACGGGAATCATCCCAGAAGGAAGAGAGACAGAAGAGACTAGTCTAAAAAAAAAGGAACACGTTTATTTTCTATCTCAATAAAGAGATAAGAAAACACCAATAAAAGAGGCGCGTTAAAATTAGGGCAACACTATATCAAAGGATTTATTTTGGTATCGGGTTAGACCATCAACCCCTCCAGGTTCTAAATTTTACAAATACCACCCTTTCAACTTTTATTTTATATAGTATACATTAATTTTGATATATATTGTATTTTTGATAAGTTATTTTTATTTTAAAATTAGTATCTTGTCAATTTTTAGATAGTATAATAACCTAGTGATTACACTGCTTATTATATTGATTAAGAATAACTTTTAAGGAGTAATTAACCTTAGGTTATTCATTTTTAGAATATATAATCTCCCGAGGATAGTTTTTTTTAAATTAAAACTATACCTATAAAAGTTTTATACCCCTTTTAATGAAAATAAAACATAAGAGCTCATTAGAAATAAGAATTTTTTTAAAACACACTTCGTGTTAAAAATATTTTGGAGATTTATTGTCAATATCTTTAAGATATAACGAAAGGAAGTGGAACAAAAGAACTAAGTACAACAAGTACACCACAATTTCAATGCCCAATCCTAAAGCCCGGAAATTACTCATTATGTGCAATTCGAATGGAAATCATTCTCGAAGCGAATGGTTTATAGGAAACAATAGAGCCGACTGAATCGACTCAATCCGATAAGAAAAAAGACAAAACCGCTATTGCTTTCCTTTATCAAGCCTTACCCGAAGAACAATTACTTCAAATAACAAAGCACAAAACCGCGAAGGACATTTGGAATGCTTTGAAAACTAGACACGTTGGCGAAGACAGGGTTCAACAAGCAAGACTACAAACACTCAAATCCGACTTTGAGATGTTATATATGAAGGAAGACGAGACAATCGACACCTTCACTACAAAACTAACAACTCTCTTAAACAAAGCCGCTGGTCTGGGACACAAAATAGAAGATCAAACCTTAGTACGGAAACTACTAAATGTTGTACCCGATAGGTATCTGCAAATAGTCGCATCTATAGAACAATATTCCGACCTAAGTACGATGACAATGGAAGAGCCAATCGGAAGACTTAAGACCTATGAAGAAAGGATTAAGTTCGAGAAAGAAAAACAAGTGGACAATCAAGAAAAATTGATGTTCACACGACATGCCAATAGAGGAAAACATTTTAGAGGACAGGGACATGGAAATTATAAACTTTCACAAGGAAGAAACCACGAAAAATTTAAGGAAGAAAAGAAAGATGGAGAAAACTCTCATAACAACTTCAACAAATCAAACATTGATCTTAGCAAAGTAAAATGTTACAAATGTAATAAGATGGGTCATTATGCATCTAAGTGTTATTCAAAAACAAACTCTAGTATACAATCTAATCTTGTCGAGGAGGACTTAGAACCTACCTTACTAATGACAATATTAGAAGACCCACATGTAACAAAACTTGAAGATCAAAATGTCTCGCTACACGAAGAAGATGTAGGATATAAAGAGACAAGTGTTGATAGTCAATGGTATTTAGACAATGGAGCTAGCAACCATATGATTGGGATAAGAGAACACTTCAAAGAGCTAGATGAGAATGTTAGTGGAAAGTAAGATTCGGAGATGGATCTCACATAGAGATCAAAGGAAAAGGTTCAATCCTAATAGAATGTGATGACGACAAACAAAAAATCATATCTCACGTATATTACATTCACAGCTTGAAAAGCAATTTATTGAGCCTTGGACAATTCACCGAAATCGGTTGTAAAGTAGTAATGGAAGATGATGAATTACGACTTTATGACATGGACAACAAAATCTTCATGAAAGTCACAAGACAGAGAAACCGTCTATACAAAGCAAGTCTGAAGATAGGCACACCTGTTTGATTACTAGCAAACTTGAAGGACAATACTTGGTTATGGCACACAAGACTAGGACATCTCAACTTTGAATCACTAAAATCTATGACTCAAAGAGAGTTAGTTCAAGAAATACCTGCCATTAAACATACAACACAAATATGTGATGTTTGTTTAGTTGGTAAACACAACAGAGCGCCATTTCCCAAGAACACAAAAAATAGATCAACATCACCTTTAGATTTACTATATGGAGATTTATGTGGACCAATCACACCACCAACACCATCTGGAAAGAAATACATATTCTTGTTAGTCGATGACTACTCAAGATATATGTGGGCATATTTCCTAAACACGAAAGACCAAGCATTTGATACTTTCAAGGAATACAAGGAAACAATAGAGAAGGAGCTAAGGACAACATTGAAAATGTTAAGAACTGATCGTGGAGGAGAATTTACATCTAACGAATTCACTCAATACTGCAAAGAAAATGGCATAGCACGACAACTTACCGCACCTTACTCACTGCAACAAAATGGAGTAGTTGAAAGAAGAAATAGGACAATCATGTCTACAACGAGATGCATGATGAAAGCAACCAACATGCCTCGAAATTTTTGGGTTGAAGCTGTTAGACATGCTATATACATTCTAAACAGCGTTCCTACAAAAGCTTTAGAAGACATCACTCCATATGAAGCAATCAAACAAAGAAAGCCAAACTTAGAGAATCTAAGAGTTTTCGGTTGCATAGCATATGCAAAGGTACCATCACAACATCTGACGAAGTTAGATGATAGAAGCAACATAATGGTATACTTAGGAAATGAACAAGGATCAAAAGTGTTAATACAAATAAACCGTAAAAACGTTTATTAATATTTAGCGATCTCTTTGTGCATTGTTGATAACAAATATAATGTTATCATAAGTAAAATTATAAGGATACATGTTATTTCTGTAAAGCATTTACATATAGTCATTTAATACAAATTGTTGTAATAAATCATTTGTTGTAATAGTTTATTATGATGGGTAAAAACCACAACCCATGAACCATACCCATGGAGCATATCCATGACCCATGGTTATAACCCATGATCCTAGATGCATTGCATCTATTAGATACATTGTATCTAAATAATCAACCATGGACCAACCCATAACCCATGACCCATGACCCATGACCCATAAACCAAAAACCCATGGGCAAAGAGGAGCGTCCCACGGATCCCTAGAGTTACACTAGACGGATCCCTTAAGCAAGGATGATAACATCAAATAGTCCTGAATATTAAGTGTCAATTTCCCCCGATAATGCTTGTAATTTATATCATTTATATGGATTTACGCTTGTTTTCCATTGTTTTCCACTTTCAGGTAAATTACGAGCATTAGAGCTAAAGAGACGCGGAACTGGAGAAATATCAAAAGATTTATCACAGTATGCTACTTTGAAGAAGTTACGGCGTAACTCATCTCTCACATTACGCCATAACTATTGCGTGACTCAGAAAACCAACTTATCAGAAGGTTACGGCGTAACTCTTCCCAAAGGCTACGACGTAACTATATTAGGTCAAATGAGGTTCCACGCTGCTGATACTTACGCCGTAACTATTTAATCAACTACGGCGTAACCAAGTTTATTGAAGACTACGACGTAACCACTTATAAGGTTACGCCGTAACTAGCAGATCTAGTGCAAAATACGGAGGAATTGAAGGTTACGGCGTAACTCTTGTTATGGTTACGCCGTAACCCAGATCTGGCCTATAAATACCCCACGAATTCCAGCATTTCTAATCATCCCATTCCACACACAACAATCATAGAACGTGGGAAAAAGCTCAAGGCAGGTCTAGAGGAGCATACAGAGCTGTCTCCAAGGGAGAAATCACTCCCCTACGATAAGCATTAACATTTTATATTTTCTTTACTTTCAATTCATGTATTTCGTACCTTTGAATATTGAATTGGTTTGTATGATTAATATGAGCGGCTAAGCACCTCTTGGTGCTGGCCTAGTTATGATTCCTTAATTATTTTGTTTGCGTTTACATTACTTCCGTACAATTATTTCTAAGTGTATGCATGCATAGTTTATTGGTAGCCACCCTTGGTTCGGTAGTTTTGAAT
Organism: Chrysanthemum seticuspe; assembly: GCA_019973895.1. NCBI lineage: Eukaryota > Viridiplantae > Streptophyta > Magnoliopsida > Asterales > Asteraceae > Chrysanthemum > Chrysanthemum seticuspe. Next base: position 78,876,986 of record BPTQ01000007.1, on the reverse strand, counting down.
GGCGGTAGAGGCCAATTGCCTAGGAGATATGACCAACTGACCCTAGGTGAGCGGACTGAGACGGGAAGGGTAAGATATGACCAACTGACGACCCTTTCTACTTGTGCGATTTGACCAACTGATCACCTACCGTTTGGATGAACTTAAAAATTAGGGGGTGAGTGTTTAAGTTGCTAACGCCCGGGCACTCACTATTATAGATCTAGCATGTAGCGGTACTTAATGACTTGGCATAGGGGACCAGGAACAACAGGACTTATGAGGGGACACATGACTTCTCCTGTGGTGGCATCTTTGCTGATAGGTTAGGGCGAATTAACCAAATGCTGTCCTCTCGACTTTGACCCCACCTGAAGTAATTGGAAGTAAGCAGACGTAGACATAACTAGCTAGGAGGATTAACTAGGTTAGCATCACTCTCCTCTATTGATTTACCCTTTACCATTTATCTGCTTTTATTTGCTTTATTCTGCTTTAGTAGTTTAATTAATTAATTCCCTATCGAAACCATTATTAATCTGTGACACCTAGACTTAGTAATAATCCAACACATATAGCTCTTGGGACGACCTCGGCTTTACCGATTACTACACTACACGCAACCGGGTACACTGCCCGTTAGTGCACTAGGGTAGACCATAGGTATAACGAGACTTTATAAATATTAAAACCTAGTCAGTAAAACCTGCATCAAAGGGATCCGTGCAATAGTGGCAAGTTTTTTCCTATAAATAGAGAGCCATTTCTTCTTTTTTACTCACCCCTCTTCTTACTAACTCTCTCATATATTCTTACACTCTTCTAATAAAAGATCACTTGATTTAGAGAGTTGTTCTTCTTTCTTCTATTCTGATTCTCCTGTAGGTCCTTCTCTAAGGCGAGATCACGAGCATTCTACAATTCATCTAAGCAAGGGGTCCTTGATTGATTTGTTCCTCCACAAGATTTCTGTAGCAAAGATCTTGTACTTGATATTTCACATACTTGTTGTGTAATAGTCGTGTTGGTTTAGTCCTCCGTGTTACAGACTCGATATTTAGCTTTGTACCGGAAAAAGGTGTAAGCAACGTTGTGAAGGCTTCTCCGCCAAGTTGAAGGAGTTTGTTGACATAGTGCTTGAACTCTCGAGTAGGTGACTCGGGAAGTGGAGTAGGGCAAGGAAGGTGTCCTTGTAGCCGAATCACTATAAATCGGTTGTGTCATTTCTATCTGTTACTTTAATTTCTTTACTTGCATTACTCTTAGATCTATACTTCATCTTCATCCATACGATTTCACATAACATCGAATCTAAAGTTTTAGAAACTAACGTAAAATCGGCAAAACTATTCAACCCCCCCTTCTAGTTTTCCACAATTGGCATCAAGAGCTAAGTTTATAAAAGTTTTAAAGTAAACCGTATTTTAAAAACTTTTCGATCACTATGGGTTCTAAAAATTACAAGGAAGGGCAATCCATGCAACGACCTCCACTACTTGAAACTAATGGTTTTATATATTGGAAAAATAGACTCGAAACGAATGTGAAGTCTAAAGATATTGATCTTTGGTACATCATTGTTGAAGGCGATTTTGAAGCCACTGCAAAAGATGAAAATGGAATTTTAGTTAACATACCTGATACGCTTACGCAGCGCGTTCGGGGTCAAAGGAACTTCCTTTTCGTCGAGCAAGTTTTTCAACACCCTAGGCAGTGAACCTAATCGTTGTAGTGTAGTATTAGGGTAAGCCAAGGGTATTGATATCGTTCTCTAGGGGAATAGGAATGCTAGTGAGAAGTTACTACGCTAAGGTTAAGGTTGAGGAAGATTATTCTTTTATCTTTTTTTTATGTTTTTTAAGAAATTGAAAGGTACGAATCTCGGGTATTGGATTTGGGGGGTTGGTATTTCTACCGATTACTCTACTATTATCTAATTATCTAAACTAAGGTGGTGGTAGTCTATGTCTAATTAATGTGTGCTCGTATGATAGTTTAAAGATGTGTTTACTTAGGTTTTACTACTCCTTAATTATCTCCTATTGATGGTTGAGTTGTCACGTCCTTATTCTTAGTTGCGTTGTGTTTCTAAAGTTGTAGGGTATGCGTTTCTCCCTAACTCTTTGAACTTACCAAAGGGTCTCGTCTACAAAACCCACTAGGGATAATAAACTCTTACTCTAAGGCACTCTTTGGATGGTTTACCTTACAACTACTCAGGTAATTATATTCTAAGGTTCACAAAGATGAATTAAGCATTAAGTACACAACGAATGACCTATCGCATTACTAGATCATTAATCAACTAAGATAAAAAACAACCAATCAATATTCAATAATTAAGTTTCATACTCCCTAAGCAAACACACAAATAAATTAGCCGGATATGGAGAACATGCAAGCATACACACAAATAATCAAAGACATAATTGAATTGATGAAGTAAATACTTATCTTGATGTAAGATAGGGTTTGGAACCCTAAAATACTGTACAAGACACCCTTGGTTCGGTTTTAGGTTTTTACTCCAAAAAGACTCTCCTAAAACTGAAAAATTCGGATTCTATATATAATATTACATATGCGACGGCGTCACCTTATGTTTTGTGACGCCGTCGTGTCGCCGTCATTAGGGTTTCGTCTTGGCCACGTTAACCTTGCGACGGCGTCACCTTATGTCTGTGACGCCGTCCTATTCAGCTTCTGACGTCGTCTGGGTCGCATCTAGGCCGTCTGAGTTGCGACGGCCTACTCTTGTAAAGCCCGACGCCGTCCTCCAAAAACAAGCAATTTCTCTTCTGTATCGTCACAAATTTCTCCGACGGCGTCGCAGTTAAGCAGTGACGCCGTCCCCTTGTAATTTAGCAGCTTTGAGTGTATCGATTCTGACTTTGGCCATTTTCTTCGTATATTCGCGCCTTTTCGTCCAAATAAGTGCCATTCCAGCATTTTGCCTTCAAGAGACCTAAAAAGTGAAAAGGAACGATATTAAGCAATAACGGATACAAAAGTGATCAAATAAGGGTTAAAACGACCCCTCAAAATGGTACCTTTTAAAACCTTATCAAATATCCCTACACTTGTTATTTGCTTGTCCTCAAGCAAATGTGCTTTTAGCCAATTAATTTATAAGTTAGGGGTCATGAAGCATTGATTTAAAACGGTCCACAACACATATAAGCCCCGCAAAAGTCATAACAAGCACGGAAATTACATACTAGCACCTCACATGGGGTGTTTGGATACTCACATCTCTCTCGGGTGTATATATGAAATATAACAAATAGGAAATGGAAGATAAACTCTCATTAACCGGTCCTAGTACATAGATTACCATAGGCTTGAGAATAGATCAAACCTCCATCGCTTTGGCGTAAGCACCTAGGAAAGACTATCAAAGAGGTCTTTTAAAGGGTTGTAATGTTAGGCTTACGGTAGAGAAACAAGGGTTTGGTGGGATAGGTTATTTAATGGTGGCAAGTCAAAAATCTTTATGTTAAATGCATACGAAGAATGGCGTTGCTAAGCCAAGACTCGACACTCTAAAACTCTAGGTAACGGAAATAAACAAACATAAATTTAAAGGATAGATGTAGGATGGTAGCCCGTATGTTTTTTTTTTTTTTTTTTTTTTTTTTTTTTTTTTTTTTTTTTTACACTCTATTTTTTTTTTTTTTTTTTTTTCATACACTTTTACTCTACCATCTCCTACGGTAACATCAAAATGATATGGATTTATAGGCACATCCCTACACTTGAGTTTTTATTACTCTAACACTAATTTGACCCGAATTGAAAAGATCAAAACACTTGGGGTACATAATTACGCAAACAAAGGGAATTTGAATTTAACGTTCCCTTCCCGTCATTTCATAAACTTTAACTTTTCCCATGAATCCCAATCGTCCCAAAACTGTATACAAAGGATATGACTCGACTTAGCAACTCATGCAAGCAACCAGATAATTGAACTAATGGTTTAGGGTGATAACAAACATTTGCACTAAAAGTGAGTGCATACAAGGTAGGCTAAGGCGATTTGGGTGTATATTTGGGGGTGGGGTGTAAACAATGCTCTTCATTGATATTCCGGAAAAACCGAAACATCACGAGAACCGCGAAAAGGATAGGCTCTGAGGGGTTAACTAGGGGTATCGTGTACTAAAGATGAGTACAACGCAAAGGGTGTGGGGGAATTACTCAACCGATGTGGAAGAAGTAATTATATTACGGGTATCAAACAAGGGTTATCCTAGTGCCTCTTATCATTTAGTTATTCCTAACTACACAAGTGTAGTCTCACTTGCGATCTCGGAATGCATCACAAAACAAGTTCTAGAATCTAATATACTACCGGTTCACACTCTAAGCATTGAAGATGAATGCTTTTAATTCCTACTAATCTAAGGGCGATCCTCACATTTTGGGTGGAATTTGGGTGGTAAAGGGTTTTGTGCTAGTCATATAACTTCCTATCCGTGAGACGCTTTTGTTAAGACTAATGGCCCACTCCTATATGTCATGAATTTTTTTTTAATTTGGTGCCAAAATTACCCTAACCGACATTTTCTCATGGTTTATTACACAATCACAATTGGACAAAGCAAATAATCAAGGATAAGCATAGTTTCAAAGTTCCCGTTTTATTTTCCCTCCCTATACTTAAACTGAACATTGTCCCCAATGTTCCCCGAAAGTATCAAAGTTATGATAAAAGAAGGTAATAAAAAACGAAAGAAACTAATACTCCCCTGATTAGCTCGGTAGGATCCGTGTAAAGTGGTGGTTAAATCCTTTCCAAGAAGAATTATTGCGTGAAAAGCTCCTTCCAATCTTGTGTAACTTCTTCTTGACAAACTAAACCTGCACACTTGAACAAAACAAACGAAACCTTCGCGTAAAATCGGCGGTAATAAAATATATAAGACTCAATTTAAACTAGGATATAATACTTGTGGAATGGATGTTTACAGAATTTCTAAGAAAATTAAGACATGGAAAATTCCAAAAATTTATAAGTAGCTCAGAAAACGAGAAAAAGTGATCTGATGTTTTTACTCCTTCCTGACGCCGTCAGGTTGCAATCCTGACGCCGTCAGGTTATCCTGACAAAAACTGTTCTGCGATTTTCTGAAAAAAATTCTGGAAAATTTACATCTTTAGAATCTGGAAAAATTTCTGCAAAAACATCCATTATGACTCGATACAAGCATTTGACTCGAACAAACAAACATACATATCTTTTAGTTAATTGTTATTCTCATGTTTACGTTTCTTTTGAAAACGTGTGTAATCCTCCCTACACTTATCCCTTATGTAAAATACCTTTATATGCAATTAAGACGAGGTTAAAAACAAAATAAAGCATTTTTACAAATTTAAACATGAGGATAAACAATTAATAAAAGATATATGACACTAACAAGCAAACAATTAAGCATGAGTTGCCTCCCACGAAGCGCTTTTCTTTATTTAAGAGTCTTGTAGCTAGACTCGTAGTCGTGCTCCTACGTTTTCTCATTACCGCCCTCTTGACGGTCTCTACCGGGGGATTCCATGTTGTAGAAGTGTCCTATGATGCACCTCTCTAAGAGTTCGTCCTCTCCCCACTCGGTCCTATATTTCGGTCCTAAGTTCAAACAATCCTTATAGAACCCGAAAATCTTAGCCATAACATAATCTACTCCCTTTTCCCTATCCTTATCATTCCTATAATAGACCGACAGCTTAAGTTCCTTTTCATCATTAGAGAGTGATGAAAACTTCTCAATCTTAAACGGCATTTGGTAAGCTATGTTGTCGGTCTCATCCTTGAATCGCACTACTCCTAACGAGGGGTCATAGGTCATCCCGGTGCTTTCTATGAAAGGTTTTCCTAGAATAACGTGGGACAAGCTAGGGTCTATGGCCGTGCTAATATCATCCACAATTATGAAGTCCGTAGGGAACGTGAAACTACCTACATAGACGGGCAATCCCTTAACTCTACCAAGAAAATTGCACTTATCCCTAGGATTATCGGGGTCTTTCCTAGTTGGGATAGGCTTCTTCATTATCCAATTGTAGTAGGTGCTAGTCATTATGTTGATTGGGGATTTGCGATCAATGTAGGCCTTTGCCACAAAAAGGTGTCCTATGCAACATGGTATGTTAAGATTCCAAGGGTTCCCAAACTTGATTCTAGGGCTTTTCCTAACATACATGTGATGGAGGTCACGCACTAAGTGAGGGTGGCGAGATAGTTCTTCTTTCGTAGGAAATTTGTTGAAATAGTCAATGTCTACTTCATCTACTTCCTCGGGTGTTTCATTATTCACAAGCGTATGGTCCTCTTCGTCATCTGTTCTATCAGGTTTCACTAAGGCGATGGTATTGACGAATTGAACGTGCTTAGTTAGCTTGCTTGGATCCTTAATCTCTATACCTGAAGGTTCGGGAGTTGAGATAGCACTAACCTTCCTATCACTATTGGTTATGGCTTTCAAAAGGTTGTCTATCTTCCTATCCATCTCGGCTTGTTGATGGTTAAAGCGGTCCGAGAGCTTAGCCATTTGGGTTTCTTGGGATGCAACTAGGTTTTGCAACATCCCTTCGATGTTTTGTTGGTTAGGACCGTTAGGTGGGGGCCATGAGAAATCATTAGAGGTGAATTCTTTGGTTTGTCCCCAGTAGAAGTCGGGCTTGCTTTTCCATGCCTCACGGGTTTCATTGAAATTCCTAGGTCCGGGTGTTGTAGGGAATCTTCCTCCCGCTCCATTAATACGCGAGGATGCGTAGTCAACGGAAGCGTGTTCGGGGGATCGGGTGCTAGTGCGCGTGTTATGAGGATCACAAAACGGCTCGCACGAGGAAGAAACTTTGTTCACATGGTGTGAAGACTTAGGATTTTCGTAGGAACTCATGAGGAATTTAACTTGATCTTCAAGTTCGATCATCCTACGGTCGGAAGGTTGTGAGTTGATGGAAGGCAAGGAGATTGCCTTGAAGGTTTTAGGTAGCTCACGGGGGTCATCCCAACTTTCGTTGTCGTAGAGGGCAAGGTCCTCTATTATACCCCATGATTCTTCCGCGGTGAGATCACTAAGTTTTCCACCGGCCGCTTGGTCAATGGATCGCTTAGTGGGGAAGTTGACATGATCATAAAAGATTTGGACTTGGAGCCAAAGATCAATGCCGTGATGAGGGACTTTATGAAGTAAGTCCTTGAATCGGGTCCATGCTTCGTAAAGAGATTCACCTTGACGTTGTTGGAACATCAAGATGTCATTCCTAAGCTTAGTGGTTCTCCCCGGTGGGAAAAATTGAGCAAGGAAGCGAGAGGTAAGATCATCCCAACTTGAGATGGAGCCGGCGGGAAGTCGCTCAAGCCAATTACTAGCTTTGTCCCGTAGAGAGAATTGGAAGAGACGCAGACGCGTGGTCTCCCGAGTAGTAGCATCAAGGTCGATGGAATCGAAAATTTTGAGGAAATCCCTCAGATGCTGATTTGGATCTTCGGAACGAAGTCCATGGAATGCACATCCGTTTTGCACCAACCGGATGGTGTCGGATCGCAGGGCCGTAATTTGGGCTTGGTCGGGAAGCTCAATGGTGTTCCTATAGCCTAGGTGGCTTGGTCTTGAGTATTCACCAAGAGTACGGGCTCTTGGCGGGTCATTTGGTGGTGGGTTGATGAGTGGTGGTTGGTTATCACATTCCATGATGAAAAGTGATGGGTGTTACGAACAAAGGTCACGAAGAAGGGGGATAGACTATGAGGAAGCTAAAAATGAGAAAAAATTTACTTGATAGGAATCAAGCAAAGAACCTAAACGAGGTGGACTACTAACTAGCTATTCTATTCCCCGGCAGCGGCGCCAAAAACTTGATACGCTTACGCAGCGCGTTCGGGGTCAAAGGAACTTCTTTTTCGTCGAGCAAGTTTTTCAACACCCTAGGCAGTGAACCTAATCGTTGTAGTGTAGTATTAGGGTAAGCCACGGGTATTGATATCGTTCTCTAGGGGAATAGGAATGCTAGTGAGAAGTTACTACGCTAAGGTTAAGGTTGAGGAAGATTATTCTTTTATCTTTTTTTTATGTTTTTTAAGAAATTGAAAGGTACGAATCTCGGGTATTGGATTTGGGGGGTTGGTATTTCTACCGATTACTCTACTATTATCTAATTATCTAAACTAAGGTGGTGGTAGTCTATGTCTAATTAATGTGTGCTCGTATGATAGTTTAAAGATGTGTTTACTTAGGTTTTACTACTCCTTAATTATCTCCTATTGATGGTTGAGTTGTCACGTCCTTATTCTTAGTTGCGTTGTGTTTCTAAAGTTGTAGGGTATGCGTTTCTCCCTAACTCTTTGAACTTACCAAAGGGTCTCGTCTACAAAACCCACTAGGGATAATAAACTCTTACTCTAAGGCACTCTTTGGATGGTTTAGCTTACAACTACTCAGGTAATTATATTCTAAGGTTCACAAAGATGAATCAAGCATTAAGTACACAACGAATGACCTATCGCATTACTAGATCATTAATCAACTAAGATAAGAAACAACCAATCAATATTCAATAATTAAGTTTCATACTCCCTAAGCAAACACACAAATAAATTAGCCGGACATGGAGAACATGCAAGCATACACACAAATAATCAAAGACATAATTGAATTGATGAAGTAAATACTTATCTTGATGTAAGATAGGGTTTGGAACCCTAAAATACTGTACAAGACACCCTTGGTTCGGTTTTAGGTTTTTACTCCAAAAAGACTCTCCTAAAACTGAAAAATTCGGATTCTATATATAATATTACATATGCGACGGCGTCACCTTATGTTTTGTGACGCCGTCGTGTCTCCGTCATTAGGGTTTTGTCTTGGCCACGTTAACCTTGCGACGACGTCACCTTATGTCTGTGACGCCGTCCTCTTCAGCTTCTGACGTCGTCTGGGTCGCATCTAGGCCGTCTGAGTTGCGACGGCCTACTCTTTTAAAGCCCGACGCCGTCCTCCAAAAACAAGCAATTTCTCTTCTGTATCGTCACAAATTTCTCCGACGGCGTCGCAGTTAAGCAGTGACGCTGTCCCCTTGTAATTTAGCAGCTTTGAGTGTCTCGATTCTGACTTTGGCCATTTTCTTCGTATATTCGCGCCTTTTCGTCCAAATAAGTGCCATTCCAACATTTTGCCTTCAAGAGACCTAAAAAGTGAAAAGGAACGATATTAAGCAATAACGGATACAAAAGTGATCAAATAAGGGTTAAAACGACCCCTCAAAATGGTACCTTTTAAAACCTTATCAATACCTCATGATAAACTCACCGATGAAATTAAGAAAAAGCTTTCTAAAAATTGTGAAGCGAAAATGGTTTTATATAATGCTTTACCCAAAAAGGAATTCGAAAGAATCTCTATGCTTAAAACCTCTAAAGAAATTTGGAATTCTTTAGTTGTAACTCATCAAGGTAATCAACAAGTGAAAAACAAAAAAATAGATTTATTTGTTCAACAATATGAACAATTTTCAATATCGGATGAGAAAACTATAGATCATTCTTTTGCTAACTTTAATACTATAATTACATCTTTACAAGCACTTGATGAATCTTTCTCTAGCCGTAATCATGTTAGGAAATATCTAAGGGCACTTCCATCCACGTGGAGATCTAAGGTGACGACAATTGAAGAATCAAAAGACTTGACAATCCTCACCCTTGATGAACTCATAGGCAACTTAAAGGTCTATGAGCTTGTCCTTGCTAAAGATTCCGAAGCCTCAAAAGTGAAAGAGAAGCACAAATCTCTTGCCCTTAAAGCCAAGAAGGTCTCAAGCGATGAAGAGGACTCCTCTTCGGATAGTGATGACGAGGAGTATGCAATGGCGGTAAGGGACTTCAAAAAGTTCTTTAGAAAGAAGGGAAGATACGTTAAACAACCATATGAAGACAAGAAAGGATTCCGGAAAAGCAAAGAGGACGAGAAGGCAAGGGATGATCGCGCTTGCTTTAATTGTGGGGACTCAAATCACTTTATTAGTAAGTGTCCTAAACGCGATGATCAAAAGGCATTCGTGAGCGGTTCATGGGGAATGAGCGAGGAGGAGGACGAAGAAATTTGTCTCATGGAAAATGACGAGGTATGTCACGAATACTATAGTAGCTCATCATTAGATGATGACTCATTGCATAATGAATATGATAAACTTTGCAAAGTTAGTTTAAAAGTAATCAACAAAAACAAGTTTTTGAAAAACCAAAACCAACATTTAGAAAAGGAAGTCATAGAGTTAAAGGCAAAATTAAAACATCTAGAAAAAGGGAAGATAGCAAGTGGCGAATGTGAACTTTGCGTTCAACTTCAAACACTAGTTGATCATCTAGACTCTAAGATTGCTAGATTGAACAGTAATACCTTAGATATGATATTGGATAGTGTTAAAATAGGAAACAACCAAAAAGGTCTAGGTTTTCAAGAACTTAATGCGTCAACTAGTGAAAACAAAGAAACACAATTCGTAAAGGCACTAGAAAAACAAACAACTATTGTCGCGGATCCCACGGATCCCACAAAAAGGGAACTGGCTAGTGTACAGCTAGGGATCCGTGGGTCTGCTGAAGCAAAAAGTGGTAATAATTTAGCTTCTTCATCTAGAACTGATTTTGTTATTGTTAATAAGAAGAAACCAACTCATGTTACCATTAGACAACCACCTCCAAGATATAATCAAAGTTTTACAAGAAACAAAGGTCCATCATTTTCAAAACCGAACACATCTAGGAGACCTAATAATGTTTATCCGAGAAGTAACCATCAAATGGGATGGAATCCAAAAATGCAAAGTGGCTTTCCATTTCAAAACTTTGCACCATGGAACGCATATTCACCTTATCCATATATGTTTAACATGAATGGAATGTTTAACACTAATGGACCCATGAACAAATGGGGAGCAAACTTTTGAGTTAATTGTTTTCTTAGGTGTGCTTAAAGGTCGACCTAGATCCGGATGAGTGGATCAAGGATAGCGGGTGCACAAGGCACATGACCGGAAATAAAGATTTATTCTCCACATATGAATCCTTAAATGGAGGGAATGTGGTATTTGGAAATAGCAAAAGCAAAAGCATCTGTAAAGGTACGATTTCTAACAAATCTCTAACCATTAACAATGTGTGTCATGTAGAAAACCTAAACTTTAACCTCTTAAGTATAGGGCAAATATGTGATAAAAAGTGCAACGTACTTTTTAACGAAACCGGTAGTAAGATATTGAAAAACGGTATCACCATAGGTAGAGGAATTAGGAAACATGGAGTCTATGTCATTAAAATTGGTAATGAACCTAAAGACAAACTTTGTCTTACTTCTATCGATGATACTTCGACCTTATGGCATCGAAGATTGGGTCATGCCAATATGCGACTTCTTCAATCGCTATCATCCAAAGATCTAGTAAGAGATCTACCAAAATTAAAATATGAACATCACTTTTGTGATGCTTGTAACGTAGGAAAACAAGTCCATGCTAGTCACAAAGCTAAAAACATAGTCTCTACAACTAAGTGTCTAGAGTTACTACACATGGATTTATTTGGTCCATCCGCTATCCAAAGTTATGGAGGCAACTACTACACTTTGGTTATAGTGAATGATTACTCTAGGTACACATGGACTAAATTTTTAAAGAACAAAACTGAAACGTTCAATCACTTTGAAATATTAAGTAAGAAAATTCAAAGACAATTAGGAAGTCCTATAGTGTCTATTAGAACGGATCATAGTAGGGAATTCGATAATGAAGTGCAATTTGGAGCCTTTTGTGACGCTAATGGTATTACTCATAACTTCTCGGCTCCTCGCACTCCACAATCGAATGGGGTAGTTGAAATAAAGAATAGAACCCTACAAGAAATGAGTGGCACCATGCTAAATGAGCAATCCATACCTCAAAAGTTTTGGTGCAATGCCGTTGATACTTCAACGTACATACTTAATAGAGTCTTAATTAGATCATTTTTAGGTAAAACTCCATACGAGTTACTTCGAGGCAAAAAGCCTACGTAAGATCACTTTAGAGTCTTTGGTAGCAAATGTTTTCTATTTAACACTAAAGATTACCTTACAAAATTTGATCCTAAATCAACCGAATGTATCTTTTTAGGTTACTATCCTAATAGCAAAGCTTACGTCATATTAAATAAAGAAACAATAAAGGTTGAAGAGTCATTAAACGTAAAATTTGATGAGAGTCCACCCAAACCTACTCTACCTCTTGTCGATGAAAAGATTGTCGAGAGTGAAGCTATTGTAATAAAGAAAAAGATAAACGAAGAAGAAGAAACTTTAAATGATGAAATCATAAGTATTAAAGAGTCCAAAGATCACCCCGTAGATAAGGTCATAGGAAAGTTAAACGAAAGAACCTTAAGGTCTCAAGTCCAAAATCAAAGTAGCCTATTTTGTTTTGTCTCAACCATAGAACCTAAGAATACACAAGAAGCCATAAAAGATGAAAGTTGGGTAATGGCTATGCAAGAAGAGTTAAATCAATTTGTTTCTAATGATGTTTGGACACTTGTCCCTCCACCTAGTAATCAAACCATAATAGGAACCAAATGGGTATATAAAAACAAGTTAGATGCAAACGGTGTAGTATCTAGAAACAAAACTAGACTCGTTGCCCAAAGGTATAATCAACAAGAAGGAATAGACTTTGATGAGACCTATGCCCCCATGGCTAGATTAGAGTCTATAAGAATACTTCTTGCTTATGCTTGTGCTAATGATCTTAAGCTTTATCAAATGGATGTCAAAAGTGCTTTTCTAAATGGTTTTATTAATGAAGAAGTATATGTAGCTCAACCTCCGGGCTTCTTAAGAGACAATGTACAAAAGGGGAACATCTCTATTGAGAAGGTAGCGTCCGAAGACAACATAGCCGACGTCCTCACCAAACCGTTGAAGCGGGAACATTTCAACCTACTTCGTCTTGGTCTTGGTCTCATGGAACAATCATCGTAATTAGCTTTTAAACTCTACAAGGTATGTAAACACTAGCCTTCTTCTTTCTGAGTCTAGGATATCTATTTCATGCACAACTCACAAGCAATACGGGAATTTTCAAAACCCAAGATAAGTTTTTACTTATAACTCGTCCTTTCATAGTCTTCTCTTATTTTTCAAGACAAGTACCTCTTGCAAACACGTAATTGCATACCTATTTTTTTTTAAATAAACGTTTTATTCACACAAAGAAATCTCTTTTCAAAGTGTTTTCTAAAAGGATACCTCTTCCCGTATCACTTTCATAAAAGCCATTTCTCACATCTATGATAAATCGCTTTTTCATTATTAATACAAAGTAAAAACCCGTTTTCATTGCATCTCATGTCTTTTGAATGCTAAAGAGGACACATAACTAATATGTGTTTTCGGGTACATTCATTTAAGCAACAATGAATTAGGAGCACTTGGGTTATCTCACATAATAGTGTGCTTTTTCACTTCTAGTTTATTTTTCTTTTCTTTTTAAGAGTCGAGATAACCGCAACTCCAAATGGTTTGCATATAGGCACACACTAGGCACAAATGTTTCCAACAAGGAAATTTTTGAGCTGCCTGAGTCACCAGTACCACGGATCCCAGCCTTAATGCTGGACGGTTCCCTCAAGGGAAGGATCCGTGGGATCCGTGAGACAGAAGCTTGTTTTATCTTCTATTTTTCTCACTTTGGATGAAAACTTCAATATTTTCATCATTTATTTTTTTATTTTTTTTGGAGTATGTTACTTAATGCTTGTGTTCTCATGATCACATGCCTTAAATTCATATCTAATCATTAGATTTTAATCCACATTTTGGGTCAAGCATTCATTACAATGCATTATTTTTCTATAAATAGGATTCCCAAAATGCTTGCATATTCATCAATCCCAACCACACAAACAAATATCATCATGTCATCCAAAAGATCTTCCAACATAGATGAATCACCTAGTGCAAACAATCCCTTTCAAGAAATCCAAAATTTTGTCCTCCCACCTTCCAAAATACCACAACCAAAATCTAGAAAATCCGCACGGATTAGCATCCGGCCTTGTTGCTTAGCAAAACCATCATCAAATGGTTCATCACCAACCACTAATTCACCACAAAATGATTCCATTATAGCACCTCCTTCATCACCAACAAGTGCACCAACTTCATCAACCATCAAATCACCACCTAAGGTGACTCTTTTGGAACTCCTTAAGACTCCAACAAGATCTCAACAAACAAAGCAAAAAGAACTATTCTTTTTGACACCTCCCACTTCTCCAAACACAATCTTCAAAGACCTCAAAACCTCACCACCTTTAGCTCCCATTTTGTTACAAGAACATCTAGGTTCTTTTCTACCACCATTTCCAAACATTTCAGACTTTGATCCGTATTTTCCAACTTTTCTACCACAACTTCCGCATCTCACAAATCAAAGTTGTAACACCCCCAAAATCATAATATGACAGCGGAAGACTATTGGGGTATTACTTAGAGGATCATAGTCATAAGTCATAGAAAATGACTCTAAAAGAGACGTTTTTAATGAAAGATTGTTACCATTTCATAAAAACTCAATGTTTTGGATCACAAGAGAAAAATACCACAAGTTTTAAAGTTACACGAAAGATAGTTCAAATGTTTTTGAAATGATAACTTTATTTAAAACACCACTTCTAGCGTCCCATGACGTCCACTCCATGCCTTCATGATATCCTAATTAGTACATGAGATAAACATGCTTAAAAAGATCAACAAAAATGTTGAGTGATATTCATAGGTTTAATAAATGGTTGAACACAAGTAAGAGATGATAATTGCTTCGAAGACAATTACCATAGAAAACAGAGATTATTATTATGCACTAAGCTCATGACACCAAACTAACTGCATACATGATAAGGTTTTAAAATGTACCTTTTTGAGGGGTCATGCCCTTATTTGATCACTTTTGTATCCGTTATTACTTAATATCGTTCCTTTTCACTTTTTAGGAATCTTGAAGGCAAAATGTTGGAATGACACTTATTCGGACGAAAAGGCGCGAATACACGAAGAAAATGGCCAAAGTCAAGAATCGAGACACTTAGGCTGCTAGAACTGAAGGTGACGGCGTCAGGCACAACTAGCGACGCCGTCGAACAACTTTTGTGATGACTCAGTAGCCAAATTGCTCATTTACAAGTGACGGCTTCAGGTTTTAAAAGAGTATGACGTCACAACTCAGACGGCCTAGATTTGATCCAAACGACGTCAGAGACTGAAGGGGACGACGTCACAGGAATAAGGTGACGCCGTCGCAAGACTAACGTGGCCAAGACGAAACCCTAATAACGGCGACCCAACGGCGTCATAAATTAAAGGGTGACGCCATCGCATGTGTAATCTTATATATAGAATCTGAATTTTTTAGTTTTCAGTGTGTAGTCTTTTGGAGTAAAAACCTAAACCGAACCAAGGCTGTCTTGTACAGTATTTTAGGGTTCCATACCCTATCTTACATCAAGATAAGTGTTTTACTTCCTTAATTTAATTATGTCTTCCTTTGATTGTGTGTATGCTTGCATGTTCCCCATGTCCGGCTAATTTACTTGTGTGTTTGCTTAGGTAATATGAAACTTAGTTATTGAATATTGATTGGTTGTCTCTTATCTTAATTGTGATTGACCTAGTATTGCGATAGGTCATTCGTTGTGTTTGTAATGCTTGATTGATCTTTGATGAACCTTAGCTTATAATCGCCTAGAGTAATTGTAGACAATTCATTCAAAGAATACCTTAGAGTTAAAGTTTATGAATCCTAGAGATTTTGTAGTCATTAACCTTTGGTAGCTTCAAAGAGTTAGGGATAAACGCATACCCTACGACCTTAGAGACACAACGCAATTAAGAATAAGGACGTGACAATTCAACCACCAATAGGAGATAACTAGGGAGTAATAAAACCTAAGCAAATACATTTTTAATTATCATACGAGCACACAACAATAGACATAGACTACATACACCTTAGTTTAGATAATTAGATAAGTAGAAGTAATCGTTAGAAATACCAAACCCCCAAATCCAAACCCCGAGATTTGTACCTTTCCATTTCCTAAAAACATAAAAAGATAAAAAATAATCTTCCTCAACCCCAACCTTAGCGTAGTAACTTCTCACTAGCATTCCTATTCCCCTAGAAAACGATATCAATTCCCGTGGCTTACCCTAATACTACAATACAACGATTAGGTTCATTGCCTAGGGTGTTGAAAAACTTGCTCGACGAAAAGGAAGTTCCTTTGACCCCGAACGAGGCATGTAGCGTTATCAAGTTTTTGGCGCCGCTGCCGGGGAATAGAATAGCTAGTTAGATTTCCACCTCGTTTAGGTTCCCTTGCTTGATTTGTATCAAGTACGATTGTTTCTTATTTTTAGCTTCCTTGTAGTCTATCCCCTTCTTTGTGTTTGTGTTCATAAAACCCTTTTCATTTGTTGCTATGGCAAGTGAAGTGGTATTTGAATCATTAACAAATGAGGAACAATTGAATTTCGTAAATTGGATTGCTTTTTGTTGTTCCAATGAATTTGTGAGTGATCTTGGAGATATCCAAAAGGATACGGGTGTAAGGTTGGATGGATTTGATAAATTTTGTGCTTGTGTGGTTTCTATTCAACGATCATTGTTAGAATCAACTCCTTTTAGTGAGGCCATCTGGAAATTTTTTGAGAAAAGCCTCCTAAGCATAAACCACCAGTTGAATGATCTTAGGCACCATGATCAAAAAGACCTAGTTTTTAAGAACATGGAACCTAAGCCTGAACAAGATTGTGAGATGGTTAGAGTTGAACTACCTAGTTTCATGTGTAAGATAGATTTCAAAACATATGACACACATGAGGAATCCTTTAGGCAAATAGAACATAGTGATCAATTTTTTGAGAATGATTCTTATGAATCGGACCAAGAATTTGAAATGGCTAAAGAAGGATTTGAGATGCTTAAGAGTGTATTTGGGTTGGATCATACTAAAACACATGATGAAATTTTAGGAGATCTTGATATAATGGAGAATGAGGTGGAAACTCCAAGCCCACAAGCCCTACCATCACTTGAGGAACACACATCGCCTAGAACTTACCCGGAAGATGTAGAAGAGACTATAGGAACCCCGATTGATATTGAACCTTTGGACCAAACGCCACTAGAGAATGTAGGTTTAGATTCTTGTTGTCATGACCTCTCTCTTAGTCCTAGGGAAGTTCCTAATTTTGATGAACCGGAGCCTCAACCAAAACCCTTACCCAATTTTCCGTCTTTAGATGTGAATCTAGGAATTGAATTAGGCCCCAATCCACCCATCAAAATAAATAGTCTGGGTAGTTGCTTGATAAAGGTAGTGGACTCTAGGCCATGTAGAGTGGAAGCTAATATAGGAGTAACCCATGACCTTACACACTTACATCACCCATTCATGGTTGATAACAAAAAGCATTATGGGTTTAAACTGCGTTTATTAGGTCAAGATGGATCCTTAACTAAGAATCTCTTGAAGTTGATAGAACATGATCCATTTCTAGGAGATAGACTTGATTCACCCGCTACACCCATAAAATTAGGTAAGATTATAATGAATGGAGCACACCCCTTTGAGCATATAAATCACCCATCATCCTCTCCTCACGTAGCAAATTTCCACCCTAAGGGTGTGTATCGCTACTATCACCCGCACTTAAGCTTAAGTGTAGGAAAAACTTCCCCTTTATCCATTAAATAAGGGTAGAGTCAAGCTCGTGACTCGAACAAAAACAAGCGCTTCTTGGGAGGCAACCCATGTGTATTTTTTTTTCATTTTTATTTGTGTGTCATATATCTTTTCATTATTGTATTTTCTCATGTTTGAATTTGTGAAAATGCTTTATTTTGTCTTTAACCTCGTCTTAATTACATATAAAGGTATTTTACAAAAAGGATAAGTGTAGGGAGGATTACACACGTTTTCAAAAAGAACGTGAACATGAGAATTACGGTTATTAAAAAGATATACATGTGTGTTTGTTCGAGTCAAATGCTTGTATCGAGTCATAATGGATGTTTTGCATGAATTTTTCCAGATTCTAAAGATATTAATTTTCCAGAATTTTTCTAGAAAATCGCAGACCAGTTTCTGTCAGTTAACCTGACGGCGTCAGGAGGAGTAGAAACAACTTACTACTTTTTCTCGTTTTCTGAGCTACTTATAAATTTTTGGAATTTTCCAGGTCTTAATTTTCCAGAAAATCTGTAAACATCCATTCCACAAACACTATATCTTAGTTTAGTAGAGTCATATATATATTGTTACCGCTGATTTTACGCGAAGGTTTCGTTTGTTTTCTTCAAGTGTGCAGGTTTTATTTATCAAGAAGAAGATACATAAGATTGGAAGAAGCTTTTCACGCATACATTCTTCTTGAAGAAAGATTTAACCACTACTTCACACACGTATCCTACGGAGCTAATCATGGGAGTATTAGTTTCTTTCATCTTTTATTACCTTCCGTTATCATAACTTTGATACTTTCGGGGAACATTGGGGACAATGTTCAGTTTAAATGTAGGGAGGGAAAATAAAACGAGAACTTTGAAACTATGTTTATCCTTGAATATTCGCTTTGTCCAATTGCATTTGTGTAATAAACCATGAGAAATATCGGTTAGGGTAATTTTGGCACCAAATTTAAAATTTTTCATGACATATAGGAGTGGGCCATTAGTCTTAATAAAGCGTCTCATGGATAGGAAGTTATATGACTAGCACAAAAACCCTTTACCACTTAAATTCCACCCAAAATGTGAGGATCGCCCTTAGATTAGTAGGAATTAAAGCATTCATCTTTAATGCTTAGAGTGTGAACCGGTAGTATAATAGATTCTAGAACTTGTTTTGTGATGCATTCCGAGATCGCTAGTAAGACTACACTTGTGTAGTTAGGAATAACTAAATGATAAGAGGCATTAGGATAACCCTTGTTTGATACCCGTAATATAATTACTTCTTCCACATCGGTTGAGTAATTCCCCCACACCTTTGCGTTGTACTCATCTTTAGTACACGATACCCCTAGTTAACCCCTCAGAGCCTATCCTTTTCGTGGTTCTCGTGATGTTTCGGTTTCCGGAATATCAATGAAGAGCATTGTTTACAATCCACCCCCAAATGTACACCCAAATCGCCTTAGCCTACCTTGTATGCACTCACTTTTAGTGCATTATTGTTATCACACTAAACCCTTAGTCCAATTATCTAGTTGCTTGCATAAGTTGCTAAGTCGAGTCATATCCTTTGTACACAGTTTTGGGACGATTGGGACTCATGGGAAAAGTTAAATTTTATGAGATGACGGGAAGGGAACGTTAAATTCAAATTCCCTTTATTTGCATAATTATGTACTCCAAGTGTTTTGATCTTTTCAATTCAGGTCAAATTAGTGTTAGAGTAATAAAAACTCAAGTGTAGGGATGTGCCTATAAATCCCTATCATTTTGATGTTATCGTAGAGGATGGTAGAGTAAAAGTGTATGAAAAAAAAAAAACAAAAACATACGGGCTACCATCCCACATCTATCTTTAATTTATGATTGTTTGTTTCAGTTATCTAGAGTCTAGAGTGTCGAGTCTTGGCTTAGAAACACAATTCTTCGCATGATTGTAACATAAAGATTTTTGACTTGCCACCACTAAATCGCCTATCCCACCAAACCCTTTGTTTCCCTACCGTAAGCCTATCATTATAACCCTTTAAAAGACCTCTTGGATAGTCTTTCCTAGGTGCTTACGCCAAAGCGATGGAGGTTTGATCTAGTCTCAAGCCTATGGTAATCTATGTACTAGGACCAGTTAATGAGTGTTTATCTTCCATTTTCACTCTGTTATATTTCATATACACCCGAGAGATGTGAGTATCCAAACACCCCATGTGAGGTGCTAGTATGCAATTTCCGTGCTTGTTATGACTTTTGTGGGGCTTATATGTGTTGTGAATCGTTCTAAACTAATGCTTCATAACTTCTAACTTATAAATTGATTGGCTAAAAGCACATTTGCTTGAGGACAAGCAAATACCAAGTGTAGGGATATTTGATAAGGTTTCAAAATGTACCTTTTTGAGGGGTCGTTTAAGCCCTTATTTGATCACTTTTGTATCCGTTATTACTTAATATCGTTCCTTTTCACTTTTTAGGAATCTTGAAGTCAAAATGCTGGAATGACACTTATTTGGACGAAAAGGCGCGAATATACGAAGAAAATGGCCAAAGTCAAGAATCGAGACACTCAGGCTGCTGGAACTGAAGGTGACGGTGTCAGGCACAACTAGCGACGCCGTCCGACAACTTTTGTGACGACTCAGTAGCCAAATTGCTCATTTACAAGTGACGGCTTCAGGTTTTAAAAGAGTAGGGCGTCACAACTCAGATGGCATAGATTTGATCCAGACGACGTCAGAGATTGAAGGGGACGGCGTCACAGGCATAAGGTGACGCCGTCGCAAGACTAACGTGGCCAAGACGAAACCCTAATAACGGCGACCCGACGGCGTCACAAATTAAAGGGTGACGCCGTCGCATGTGTAATCTTATATATAGAATCCGAATTTTTTAGTTTTCAGTGTGTAGTCTTTTGGAGTAAAAACCTAAACCGAACTAAGGCTGTCTTGTACAGTATTTTAGGGTTCCATACCCTATCTTACATCAAGATAAGTGTTTTACTTCAATAATTTAATTATGTCTTCAATTACTTGTGTGTATGCTTGCATGTTCTCCATGTCCGGCTAATTTACTTGTGTGTTTGCTTAGGGAATATGAAACTTAATTATTGAATATTGATTGGTTGTCTCTTATCTTAATTGTTAATGATCTAGTAATGCGATAGGTCATCTGTTGTGTAGTTAATGCTTGATTAATCTTTGTGAACATTAGTTTATAACACCTAGAGTTGTTGTAGGCTAAACCATCCGAAGAGTATCTTAGAGTTAAAGTTTATAAATCCTAGAGACTTTGTAGGCGATAACCTTTGGTAGTTTTAAAGAGTTAGGGATAAACGCATACCCTACGACCTTAGACACAGAACGCGATTAAGAATAAGGACGTGACAGTTCAACCATCAATAGGAGATAATTAAGGAATAATAAAACCTAAGTAAACACATCTTTAAACCATCATACGAGCACACAATAATTAGACATAGACTACCCTCACCTTAGTTAATTAGATAATCAGATAAGTAGAGTAATCGGTAGAAATACCAACCCCCAAATCCAAACCCCGAGATTCGTACCTTTCCATTTCCTAAAAACATAAAAAGATAAAAAATAATCTTCCTCAACCCCAACCTTAGCGTAGTAACTTCTCACTAGCATTCCTATTCCCCTAGAGAACGATATCAATTCCCGTGGCTTACCCTAATACTACACTACAACGATTAGGTTCACTGCCTAGGGTGTTGAAAAACTTGCTCGACGAAAAGGAAGTTCCTTTGACCCCGAACGACGCGTGTAGCGTTATCAATACACCTAATTACTGGTGTGAGTAATAAAATTTCCCCCAGATGGAATTTCCAATTCCATAGATAACCAAATATTGTGCGCCCCGATTATTTCTGATAACCGAGTCGGGGTCGTTAATTCCCATAGTACTATCCATAATATTCGCGTTCACTCGCAAGTGATTAATGGTTCATAAAAAAGGGACTTATGGCAGGCAACTTAGGCTATAATAATAATGATCAGGCAAGCATACATTTTAAGAAAAGACTTGTGTTCTAGTTTATAGCATGCATCTCCCTCGCGGGGGTTGAAAACAAAGTAAAAGCGAGGCTATGAACTCACCTTAGCAAAAGTATCCGAGTAGTGAAAAAGTCAAGTAGTAGATGCACGAAGTACCGTCACGCGACCTATAGTTAATATAACAATACTTTAATTACCATCTTTATATTTTGACTCGATAATATTTAAATATATCGAAAATTTAAGTTATTTATGTCGTGTGTCATTTATTTACATTATTGAACATTGGCTCATGGAAGTGCGGTTATACCTATGGAAGGATACGTCATCGAGTTGATCATGTCATAGACTCTTTGATCAAGAAAGGACATTACGCGAAAGAGCTTTACGTAGGTAGTAACGTATGATGGATACAAACGTTGTTTCTAGAGAGCGAAGGTTTATTTATAATCGTATATGAGTTAATGAACTAGTATTTTACCTACATTTCTAATTATCGGTTTTTAATGATTATAGTCACAAAATAATATTTGTATATGATTATGACGCATCAAATATATAGATATATATATAGGGTAAATTTTTAAAAAGAATTTGGCATGGTTTCATTTACATATCATATTATATGGTTTTTGATAAATATAATATTATTGTACAAATACCTTCGTTTATGTAAGTATACATAATTATATGTATGTATCAAAATTGTTTGTTTCATATATATACCGGTGGTCGTAGTTTTGTTTATAGAAATCGTCGTTTCAAAATAGTCGTTATTTATCAAAAATATAAGTTATGCCTAAAAGAAAAATGTTTTGTTTATATTTGTAAGGTTATAGAGTTTTTGTTTTTAAAATCTTCATGGGTTTTCATACATGTTTAACGAGTTTGGCTTCCGTTTGATGGTTCGAGGTAGGCGCGACTAGTGTAGCGAGGAGGGGGAAAAGAGAGATGGTTTGGGCTCGATGTAAGCTAGATAGACTCAAGCCCTTGGGCTGTGGCCCAACAAAAGGTAACCGAACCAGGTTGTGGGCTTTGTGG
Organism: Chrysanthemum seticuspe; assembly: GCA_019973895.1. Classification (NCBI taxonomy): domain Eukaryota; kingdom Viridiplantae; phylum Streptophyta; class Magnoliopsida; order Asterales; family Asteraceae; genus Chrysanthemum; species Chrysanthemum seticuspe. The sequence goes on along the minus strand of BPTQ01000007.1, from coordinate 78,854,187 downwards.
CCCAGATCAAAGCCAAACGCACCCTACTGGAAAAGTGGTAGGAAATCCATTTCCAATAAGTTGTACTCTTAAAGACACTAGGATCATGGTAGTGCAAACATTTTGGTAGGCAACGAGAGCAGGTTCATTTTGTAAACGTTTGCCATTCAAGGACCTCAAAGTGGAATTCGGGTAGCTCAAGCCATACGCACAAGAATGACAACAACCGAGTAGTGTTTTGACACTTACACAAAAACAATAAACATGTCACAAGGTTTGACACATACTGAAAACACGAGGCCTAGACTTAACGACTACACAATGTTACTCGGTTAATGAGGTAAGTAGTCTTTCGAGGGGCGCTTTGGTGGTGATAAAGACAAAGGGAAATAACTACCATTCCGACCACGAAACTCAAACATGACACACACACTCATCAAAGCCCTTTAACCCATCAACTATTTTAGTTATTAACACCATCTTTATGTTCTATTTATGCATTTAATGACAAACTTAAGCGATGTTGGGAATTATGCGAAGTAGGATTTCTGCTGTCATTACTGCCGAAGGATTCTGCTGAAGTAGAAGCAGAATCTGCTGAAGAAGACATTCTGCTGAAGTGTAAAAGCAGTGCCGTGTTACTGCTGAAGGGTGGAAGCTGACTAGGATCAGCATGCACTGTTTTATTTAAATGCTAACCCATCATTATCTTTGAATGGCCCGAGGTTAGCATGGGTATTATTGTACTGCTCAATATTTGTTTAATGTATTAGTCATTAAATGCATGCTTGCATGTTTAGTCGATTGGGTAGTAATAGATTAGGGTTCCTTGTCTATAAAAGGAACCTCATAGTTTGTAATAGTAAAGAGAAACGGGAAACATAGAGTTTCAGTGAATAAAAGATCCATAGAGGATCTAAGTGTTCTTAGTTATAACAACTTGTATTTACTTTCCGCTATAGAATACGAGTTGTAGAGACTGTCTATTAGTTTGCTTATGATTACATAGGCAACACTAACGATCCACGAGTGCAAAAGATCTGTCAAGGTCTGAGAGTTTTCAACAAGTGGTATCAGAGCCTCGGGAGAGTCTCTACGATACTGAGAACCTTATTTACCTCACCCCCATACAACCAAAAACATATTCACCATGCCTGGAACTGATGATGAATCAGAAGTCACCACCACCAACAACATCAAAAACACCACCTTTATGCAGCAACTTAGTCTCTCTAACAGTAATGGCAAGTTTCCTTATTTGAAAAAGGAAGAGTATGATCTGTGGACCATGAAGATGCAGAACTGGATCTCCAATATTGATTGGAATCTATGGGAGATTGTGAAGAATGGTAACAGTCTGAAGAAGACCATCCCAGATCTTGATGATAAGTTTACCATTGCTCCTCCCAAAACTGCTGAAGAGGTTTTAGCTGTGCAAAGAGAGCACAAGGTAAGAACCATCCTCCTTCAATCTATTCCTGAAGATCACTTGGGTGATTTTCACCACATGGTTGATGCAAAGGACATCTGGATGGCTCTTAAAGCAAGGTTTGGTGGAAATGAAGAGTCCAGGAGAATGAGGAAGTCCATGCTGAGACAACACTTCCAAGAGTTCAATATCTCTGAAGAAGAAGGTATCCACAAGGGATACGACAGGTTTCACAAGATTCTGAGTCAGCTAAACCAGCTGAATGCAAAGCCTGACAATGATGATAGCAATTCAAAGTTCCTACGATCTTTGCCTCCATCTTGGTTACATGTGAGTATAGCCCTGAAAGCTAAAGGTGGGCTGGACATGCTCACTTTTGATGAGCTATACAACAAACTCAGATCTCTTGAACCTGATGTCAGATCTCCCTACCGTGCATCCTCTTCTGGTCATTCAGCCTTTGTTGGGACATCCCACTCGAATATGATGATGCATGCTTCAAGTCCATCTTACTTACCATCATCATCCTATCGTCCTACTCCATCACATCCTCATGCTAAGGCTGGAAGTATATTGGAGGATGTTCTTCATTCATTTGTTGCAGATTATGATACTCACCAGCATCTGGTATATGAAGACTTTGATCAGGTGGACCCACTTGAAATGGAGGAGATGAAGCTGAAATGGCAGGTGGCCATGCTTTCAGTAGATATCAAGAGGTTTGAAGAGAAGGCAGGAAGGAAGTTTGGATTCAAGGGAAAGGATCCAGCTCGTTTTGACAGGAGAAAGGTCAAGTGCTTCTCTTGTCACCAGATGGGTCATTTCTCAAGGGAATGCAAAGACAGGAAGAGTGGAGAGGGAGCTAACTACCATTCATATCAGCAGAATCAGAAGGGAGCTAGCACTTCAGCAGCTCTTATCACCATGGATGAACAGGTCAACTGGGCTGCACATGAACCTATGAATGAGGAAGCTGCTGATACAGAGAAGCTTGGATTGCTGGCTAGATGTACTTCAGAAGATAGGCATGATCAATTTGCCTTCATGGGACTTTCTCAGGTACACAACTGTATATTTGGTTGTAGTGAAAGATACAATGAACTTAAAGAAGCTTATGATACTATGAAACCTAGATACAATGAATGCTATGTTGATAATGAAGCTTATAAACTTTCGTTAAAAACATTAGAAAGACAAAAGGTTTGGTTTCAGAAGAATCAAATAGCTTATGAAGAAAAGATTAAGGTGCTATAATTTGATCTAGATATTGCTAATATTAACTTTAAACGCACTGAAAAGGAAAAAGCTGATGCTATCACTGAGAATCTAGAGCTTAAAGAGAAACTTGCTGAGGAAATAGCTAGACATAAACAATGGTTAATATCAGGTGACAATCTAGCTAGAGCACTTTATAGTAGTCAGTCAGTGAACTCCGGAATAGGTTTAGGCTTTCAGAAGTATGTAGGATTGGATGCTAGGCAAGATGGGCGTAAATCTACACCTGCAGGCTTAGAACACTTTAGAAAGGAAGGTGATTTATATGCTGTCCCTGGACCTATTAGAGGTGAATTCATGCCCACTGACCTGTCCATTAATGTTGACTTTGATGGATCACACCATCTGTATGGCAAAAATTCAAAAGACTTGCCAGACAACGATGCTTCATCTTATGATTTTGTCTCTTTCTCTGACAGTGACAATTCATCGGATCAAGGATCTACTTACAGCTATGATCCAAGTGATAAGTCAGACCTTCCCAAGCCCTCACCTGAGCCTACACCCAAGCCTGCACCCAAGACTATCTACAAGCCTTCTAGGATAGCTGCTGAGGAATCTACTTCCAAGCCTGTTTCCTCTGAAGACTTGTCTTTTAAATCTTTGCATAATTTGTCTGTTAAAAACAATTCCTTTAATGTTTCTGGTTTAAGTTCTTCTACATGTAATCGAACATCTTCTTTGTTGAATACATCTTCCAAAAGGAAGACATGTTTTGTTTGTGGACGTAAATTTCATTTAATTAAAGATTGTGATTTTCATGAGCAAAGATTAGGTGCATGTGCTCCTTAGCAGAAACCTAGACCAGTGTGGACCAATGTTAAGAATATTCCACCTTATGTCCCACAAGCTACTTATACTGACTCTTCTTGGAGGAGGTCAGCTGATAGACCTTATGTGCAACCTACTAGCCCATATTTTAGACATGGTTATTGGCCTGCATATGTTGACTCTATGAATCATAGGAAAGGATGTTGGGGCACTACTGACAAATCTGTCAACACTTCAGCAGGTTATTCTTGGAAGGATAAAGGACCAAAATTTTACTGGAAACCCAAGAACAATGGTGGATCTTTCTCTTCCCTTAACTGCAAAGTTTAAGGGGAGGCATATGCCTCAGGGGAGGATCTTATAGTAAACTTTGTGTATATGTTGTTTGCTAACACTTGTTTGTTCATAGTTTTAGTCTGTTTTATCTCTGTTTTTGTTCTTGTGTTTCTCTAAGTTTGTTTTGCAGAATGCCCTGTTCAGTTAACATTCATCAAGTGTGGTCCTTTGGTATATGGTCTAGTAAGCTCAAAGCTTGTTTCCTCTGAAAGCTAAGTAATGGAGTGAGCAATTGGTTTCCACTGAAGATAAAATACTGAAGACAAGTATTGAAGTTAAAATTGTTCATTCATTCAAATTACAGCTTACAACTTACAGCTTACAATCAACTTCAATGCAAATAAAAGAAGAAAGAGCTCTTATTTAAGTAAGGTTTCTTCTGAAGCTTCAAAGGAACCTGGTATTGACAAGGCTGCATCTGCTGATGTGCAAATGGAGGATGTATCTTCTGATCATGGTCAACCTTCGTCTGTTCAAGAACCAACAGGCCCTTCATTCTCAGCAGATCTTTCTGCTGATATTGTCTTGACCACTCAAGTTGAAGATCTACATCAACATGTTTCTCCTAAAGTTGATTTGGGTAGCTCTACTGAGATTCCTTTAGTTGATCTTACTGAAGTTGAGTGTGCTGAGAAGCCTGCTGATAAAGGGAAAGGTAAATGACTGAAGAAGAACTTGGTCCAGACTTGATAAGTGAAGAGGAAAGGCTAGGACAAGAAAGTCGGTTGGCTGAGTTTGAGAAGTCTAAGGAAAGTGAAGTATTGGCTAAACAACTTGAAGCAGAGGATTTCTCAACCTTGCCTCCTGAGAGACGAAGAGAACTGGATGCATTGCGTGTTCAGATGCCTACTAAACACTGGGATGCTCTAACTCAGCAAACTATTTCAAATCCTTCTCTTGCTCAGAGCATCTTGCGAGCAGAATTTGATGGTGAAAATTTTGTGGCTCAGATGATGCAGCTTGGAGAACAAAGGAAGCAAGAAGCAGCCGCGAAAAGGAAAGCACTGATTACTGAAAAGAATAAGGCAAAGAGAGAGAGACCTCTTACAGAAGCTCAGAAGAAATCTCAGATGAGGATTACAGTGAAAAATCAAAGTTGTTATGTGCTTAACCGTGGACTTACAATGAAGCAAGTCGTGGCATTACCTGATGTAAGACTGTTTTACATATATAATATGATTATGAAATCTTCTTCCTCTGCCTCAACACCATCTTCCAACTTGAAAAGGATTGCTGGAAATGTAGTGGCACCAGAAGCCAAAAGACCCAAGTTAGTTGAAACGGTGGAAAACTTTGATGCTGTTCCACCCAAGGTGATTTCTCCAGTTGTTTCTGCTGAGGCAACTACTGAAGTTACTCCCTCATCTGACAAGGCCTCTTTTGCTGAAACTTTTGTTGTTTCTTCTGATGCAAAAGAAGAAACTTTGGTTAAAGAAAATATCAAGGTTCCATCTGCTGAACCATCTACCAATTCTCCTGAAGCACCTAATGTTCCAACTCCCACTGTGGCATCTGTTGACTCAGAAGAAGATACTAAAGTTAAGGAAACTGATATTGCAGGTGTAAAAACTAGAAAGGCTAGAATCTTGCTAGCCAGGATGAACGCCATTCGTGATGGTGCTGCTCCTAAGATCTCATCTACTTCCTCTAGTCCTGCGAGCAAAACTAATGAAGAGTCTGAAGCTGTACCTTCTTCGGATATCCATAAGCCTGGTAGGAGGAAGAAGAGGATGGCCAAAAGAACTCTCTTGGATCTTGAAGCTGATGACGCAACATTCATTATAGAAGGTTCTGCCACTGATTTTCCTGAGGGAGATCAAAATGTGCTGGTCAATTGGACTCTGAAGAATGATGAGATGAATGTCATTCATCGAAAGGATAAAACTTCAATGGAATTCACCTTTTTGAAGGAAATACTCCATTTGGTAGACAGGGCAGATTTGCTTACTCTGTACACTCTCCATTACTGCAACATTGCACCACAAGGTTCTGGGATGTTCTTACTAGGAGATCTTCAAGTCCTGTTTAACTCTCATTCTCCCAATAGTAGAGGACATTCCATTTGGGAGAACTCACATCTATGGCGAGTTGTGTCCTGGAGACTCTATCCTCTCCCTCGTGTGCATGTGCTTGAGACTAAGGGTGGAATCACAGTCTGCATGTTTGCTGAACGAAAGTATCCATTGCCCAAGAGACTTATGGAAAGGATGCTTTGTCAGAAGTTGGAGATTCCCCCAGAGCCAGTGGGAAATGAAAAGCTAAATGCTGAACAACTGGTTAGTTTAATCAAGACACAACTTCTGCAAGAACAAACTGCCTCTTCTTCTTCATAATGGTACCATTTTTATTTTTTTTTACATTATTTGTTTTATTGGTTAGTTTTGTATTTCTTTGTCTTGTTTGTTGTTCTTAGTTAAAAAAAAAAAAAAAAAAAAAAAAAAAAAAAAAAAATTCTCCTGCAGGTTTGTTGTATTTTGTTGATGGTTTTTAACTCACCAGATATACCTTGTGTGTATCAAAGAGTTGGCTAGTCCAAAGGGTACAGCTTTGGTAAAGACACATCAAATCTGTTGATAGCTGTAATGATTTGCTCAAAATCATAGGGTCTGCAACCACCCATGCTTAATTGCTGAGAGTTGTATGGTCATCAATTCACCATGGTCTATTCCTTTTTGGAATCCAAGAATTGGCTAGCCCACAAGTATATGGATTGTGGTAAAGGCAACTATCCCCATATTTGGTTTTCAATTCACCAATTCTAAGCATTGACTAGTCCTGAGCAAACGGCTACAGGTAAAGACACATCAAATCCGTTTATATAGTTGTTGATTTGCTCATAAATCAGATGGTTATAAATGTACCATAGTTTTCGGACTTAAACATCTAGCTACTCCAGTAGTGATGGCTATTGGTAAAGAGACATCAAATCCATTAATTTCAATGATTCACCTCTCACAGGAGTTCACACACCTGGATGTGATGAGAATAGTATGCAACTGATAAGTTTTGATGTACAATATGTCATGTGTTACTGCAAAGACCTGGAGTTTCAAAGAGTACTCATCATAGAGATGAGATAATTAGTGGTTCTTTGCTTCTGATGTGTGAAAACAATCCTCTAGTACTGAAGCCTCTAAAGATCTATCAAGGTAGGAAACTGGAACTTAACCAAGTCAAATTCCAGTTTAGGGGAGGATTGTTGGGAATTATGCGAAGTAGGATTTCTGCTGTCATTACTGCCGAAGGATTCTGCTGAAGTGTAAAAGCAGTGCCGTGTTACTGCTGAAGGGTGGAAGCTGACTAGGATCAGCATGCGCTGTTTTATTTAAATGCTAACCCATCATTATCTTTGAACGGCCCGAGGTTAGCATGGGTATTATTGTACTGATCAATATTTGTTTAATGTATTAGTCATTAAATGCATGCTTGCATGTTTAGTCGATTGGGTAGTAATAGATTAGGGTTCCTTGTCTATAAAAGGAACCTCATAGTTTGTAATAGTAAAGAGAAACGGGAAACATAGAGTTTCAGTGAATAAAATATCCATAGAGGATCTAAGTGTTCTTAGTTATAACAACTTGTATTTACTTTCCGCTATAGAATACGAGTTGCAGAGACTGTCTATTAGTTTGCTTATGATTACATAGGCAACACTAACGATCCACGAGTGCTAAAGATCTGTCAAGGTCTGAGAGTTTTCAACAAGCGAAGATCAAAAGATACAAAAACGAGAATACCCGCTGTGGGTTTCGACCCACTATTCAACATACAAAAGGTTTTGCTAGCCAAGTTAAATCTTCTTTTATCTTATGTGTTAGACCATATTGACATAAGGATGATTAAGGTGAAAGACGCATTACACTTCCATTAACCTAAGCCAATGTATCAACATATCCCAACTAACAAATTTTCTTTACCTTTTCACAAATTCGATTATCCATTCAATGGTTCATTAGATAGGTAACAAAATTCACAACTTGGCAAATCTATTTCTTTCACAATATTCCATCGACTAGAAAATGAAAAGTGTAAACATTCGATTTACAAATTAACTTAACCAATAATCTTTATCAATTCTTATAACAAAATTGAACCATATCAAGAAGCAAATCGAAAACCTTACAACAATGAGAGCCGATCGGTATGGAAAAACAATGAACTAGAGAAAACCCACCAAGCCGAATCCACAGAAATCACCAAGCACTCAAAACACCTTTTTTTAGTTTTTCTTTTTGGTTGTGAGTTATGGTATCAATCTATGGATTGGTGGGGATATATAAAGGGGTAAAAATGGTTGGTTTGACTTGTACATTCGAAAGTGGGGATGAGGTAGAAGTCCTCTTTGAGTAGTATCACCAGGTCTTCACGTGGCTCTCCTGACCTTTGTCTTCAACCGCAACCCTAGAGACAAGCAATCAGATGGGGACGTTGATTTTCTTGTCGCCTCTTCCATGAGATAAGCCAAGGGTGTATCAATATTTGGTTAAGATTAACTTCTGATGTAGGGAAAGGAGTTTGGAGGGTTTACTACTAATGAAGGTGGGAGGAGTGTGTGCAGATGAAGTAAGAAGGGGAGACGAATTTTGGAGGAGGGGTTGCAGGTTGTGGGGGCGTGGTTTCTTAGGAAGACAAAAGAAAAAGAGGAGAGGTGGTAAGGCGTGGGTTTGTGTGGGGATAAGGTGGGGTAAAGTTTATTTTTATTTTGTAAAATGTAGTTAATAAATGTTGTAGTTTATTTATTTTGTGTATAGATTTGGTATTTAGTGTATTTTGTATCCCGTTGTCTAACTTGTAAAAGTATAATTCCTAACGGTAAAAATATAATACCTATATTTCCGGACACGTTTTAAATAAACTGTTACAATGATGTAATTTCCATTTTTATTAATTAGTTTTTATTTTTCATGTTTTTCTTTTATTAAATTGGTACGCATGCGGATTCGTAAGACAAGAAAGTCTTTCTTGTGAGACTGATTTAGTTATCAGTAAGTATCAGGCATAGTTAAATAAGACTACTCGGATATGCATAAATTTTTATGCAAGAAAAATAAAATGTACATGCTAAATGCTCAACTTAGATCAAATAAGTTTTTGATAAGCAATCTAGTTTATGATAGTGAAATTTTACAGGTGGCTACAGTACCTACCCCTTAAGAGGATTTCGTCCTCGGAATTTTAGTTTACGGTGGTTGTCGGAGTTGGATTAGCAAACAGGTGTGGGTACTTAACACGCATGGTGTCTTCGCGCTCCCACGTGTACTCCGGACCTCTCTTGGAGTTCCATCTAACCTTGACGATAGGAATGCGACTTTGCTTAAGTCGCTTGACTTCCCTATCCATGATTTCAATTGGTTCTTCGACAAAGTTTAGCTTGTTATCGAGCTTAATCTATTTTAGTGAAACAACAAGAGATTCATCCGACAAGCATTTCTTCAAATTTGAGACGTGAAAGGTAGGGTGCACTCTACTAAGTTCTTTCGGGAGTTCAAGCTTGTATGCAACCAGGCCAATTCTCTCCAGAATCTGGAAAGGGCCAATGTATCGAGGGTGTAACTTTCCTCGTTTTCCGAATCGAACCTTTCCTTTCCAAGGTGATACTTTCAACATGACTCGATCACCAACTTGAAATTCCATAGGCTTCCTCCTAACATCGGTGTAACTCTTTTGTCTATCTCTAGCAGCTTGAAGTCGTTGACGAATTTGCACAATCTTCTCGGTTGTTTCTTGGACAAGCTCAGGTCCAGTGAGTTGGACATCTCCAATCTCGGCCCAACAAACGGGTGATCGACACTTTTGACCATAAAGTGCCTCGAATGGAGCTGCCTTGATGCTTGCGTGGTAACTATTGTTATAGGAGAATTCCGCCAAAGGCAAGTGTTTATCCCAACCTTTTCCAAAATCGATCACACATGCTCGAAGCATGTCTTCCAAGGTTTGGATAGTCCTTTCGCTTTGGCCATCGGTTTGAGGATGATATGCGGTACTCATATCCAAACGAGTGCCTAACGCCTTTTGAAGAGATTTCCAGAAGTGTGAAGTAAAACGACTGTCACGATCAGAAATGATGGAAATTGGCACTCCATGACGGGATACAATTTCCTTTAGGTATAGTTGAGCAAGGGTTTCCAATTCGTCATTTTCCTTGATAGGTAAGAAATGAGCGGATTTGGTAAGGCGATCGATGATAACCCAAATGGTGTCGTAACCTCTAGCAGTCTTTGGTAGTTTGGTTATGAAATCCATAATGATTCTCTCCCACTTCCAAACTGGGAGTTCCAGTTGAGTTAACAACCCGGAGGGCTTTTGACTTTTGGCTTTGACTCGAGAACAGGTGAGACATTTCCCAACATATGTTGCAATCTCGGCCTTCATGTTTGGCCACCAATAAAGCTTCTTGAGATCTTGGTACATTTTGTTGGATCCCGGATGAATGGAATATTTAGACTTGTGAGACTCATGCATAATTAGTTCTCGTATTCCTCCATAAAGTGGTATCCAACTTCTATCGCCAAAACATAAGGTTCCATCCGATCTTTGCGCAAAGCCGTTCTCGTTTTTCGGCATTCCAAAGATTCTCTCGTTGGGATGGTTTTCAGGTTTGAGAGCTTCATCTTGAGCTTCAAGGATTTTTTATGGAAGGGGTGACTTAATTGTCATTCCCAAAGATCTTACTCGAAGAGGTTTAGGTCGATCCTTTCTACTAAGAGCATCCGCCACAACATTTGCTTTCCCCGGGTGATAACGGATTTCACAGTCATAATCATTAAGCAATTCTAGCCATCGGCGTTGTCGCATGTTTAGTTCCTTTTGATCTAGAATGTGTTGGAGACTTTTATGGTCGGTAAACACCGTACACTTGGTTCCGTATAGGTAATGTCTCCATATTTTGAGAGAGAAACCCACGGCCCCAATTCCATGTCATGGGTAGTGTAGTTCTTTTCGTGAGTTTTGAGTTGTCGCGAAGCATAAGCGATTACCTTGTTTCTTTGCATCAATACCGCACCTAACCCTAGGTGTGATGCATCACAGTAAACCACAAAATCTTCCACTCTATCGGGTAGGGCTAAGATAGGAGCTTCACAAAGCTTTTGTTTCAAGAGTCGAAAGGCTAACTCTTGTTCTTCACCCCAGTCAAAATTCTTCTTTTTCTGGGTTAACTCCATTAGAGGTTTAGCGATTTTCGAGAATCCTTCGATAGTAACCCGCAAGACCCAAAAATTGGCGTATCGCAGTAGGGGTAGTAGGGGATGACCAATCCTTAACAGATTCGATTTTTGAAGGATCGACATGAAGACCATTACTATCTATCACGTGACCAAGGAATTGAACCTTTTGAATCCAGAAGTCGCACTTGGAAAACTTAGCATACAGTTCTTCCTTCTTGAGTAGCTCTAGAATGGCTTTCACGTGTTCCGCATGCTCTTCCTTGTTGCGGGAGTAAATCAGAATGTCGTCGATGAACACAATTTCAAATTTGTCCAAGTAAGGTTTACACACTCGGTTCATTAGGTCCATAAATACCGCCGGTGCATTTGCCAAACCAAATGGCATCACTTGGAACTCATAGTGGCCGTATCGTGTTCGGAAAGCAGTTTTTGGAATATCTTCTTCTCTAACTCTCAGTTGGTGATATCCAGATCTCATATCAATCTTTGAGTAGACGCTTGACCCTTGTAGTTGGTCAAACAAATCATCAATCCTAGGCAATGGATAACGATTCTTTACCGTTAGTTTGTTCAACTCTCGGTAATCGATGCACATACTGAAAGATCCGTCCTTCTTTTTGACAAATAAGACCGGAGCTCACCAAGGCGAAGAACTCGGTCGAATGAATCCTTTTTCGGACAGTTCTTGAAGTTGGTCAGATAATTCGTGTAGTTCAGAGGGTGCCAATCTATAAGGTGCTCGTGCCACGGGTGCCTCTCCCGGCACTAGCTCGATTTGGAATTCTACTTGTCAAATCGGAGGAAGGCCAGGCAAGTCTTCAGGAAATACTTCGGGAAAGTCCCTAGCCACGGGGACGTCTTTTAGCTGTTTCTCATCCGCCTTCTTCTTCTCCGTTACTTGTGCTAGAAAAATGTGGCATCCTTTCTCTATGTACTTTGCAGTTTTAACGCACGAGATGATGTTCAATCGGGTCTTACTACGATTACCCTGAATGATTAGTGTTTCGCCATCGAGAGGAATGTGAACGACTTTCTCATCACAAATGATTCTTGCACGATTCTTGGATAGCCAATCCATACCAATGACAGCATCGAAGCTACCAAGTTGAATAGGCATAAGGTCTATATCGAACGGGTGATTTGATAAAGAGAGGTTGCAACCTCAAAGGATAGTGTTAGTTCCTACTATTTTTCCATCGGCTAACTCTACTTCATAGATGGTATCTAAGGCAGTTGGTGTGACTTTTAACAAAGGTGCAAACTTAGAAGACACAAAGCTTTTGTCGGCTCCAGAATCAAATAACACTTTAGCTAAATGATGATTGAGTGAAAACGTAACCGTGACGACGTCCGGGTTTTCTTGTGCATCTCCATCTCCTAGCACATAATATGTTGCTCTAGAAGGGTTGTTGTTGTTGTTCCCGTACAGTTTTGGGCATCTACTCTTGACATGCCCAGCTTCTCCACATCCAAAGCAAGTTATTCCCATGGGTTGGAGGTTACTTCCGATAGCAGGGCTTCGGCAATCCTTGTGAGTATGACCCACCTTGTTACACTTCCCACACTTAATAGTACAACGTCCCACATGATGCAGGTTGCATCGAGTGCACAAAGGGTGTGATCCAGCATAGCCTCTTCCAGTGGCGGGAGTAGAAGCATAAGCCCGCGCAACTTCTTGTCTACGGTTTTATTGATTGTGGTGGTTGTTTCGGTTTTGGTGGTATGGGTTGGGGTTGTTGTTACGGTGTTGGTTATGATTGTTGCGGCCTTGATTGTTGTTGTTGCGGTTATTGTTGTGATGGAAAGAGTTGTTGTGAGGGTAGTTGTTTGAAGTGTTGCCTCGACGGTTATCAAATTTCCTTTTGTTGTCGTTATTGCCTTGCACCGGTCCATGTTTCAGGACTTGATCCATGAGTTGGTAGGAAATCGTGATCACTTCTTCCACAGTCTTGGGCTTTGATGCTAATAAGGTTTTAAAATGTACCTTTTTGAGGGGTCGTTTAAGCCCTTATTTGATCACTTTTGTATCCGTTATTACTTAATATCGTTCCTTTTCACTTTTTAGGTCTCTTGAAGGCAAATTGCTGTAATGGCACTTATTTGGACGAAAAGGTGCGGATATACGAAGAAAATGGCCAAAGTCAAGAATCGAGACACTCCAGCTGCTGAAAAGACAAGGTGACGGCGTCACTGCTTAACTGCGACGCCGTCGGAGGATTTTGTGAAAGGGACAGAAGCAAAATCTCTTATTTTCAAGTGACGGTGTCAGGCTTTAAAAGAGTAGGCCGTCGCAACTCAGACGGCCTAGATTCGATCCAGACGGTGTCACAAGCACAAGGTGACGCCGTCGCAAGACTAACGTGGCCAAGACGAAACCCTATTGACAGCGATCCGACGGCATCACAAAACATAAGGTGACGCCGTCGCATATGTAATCTTATATATAGAATCCGAATTTTTCAGTATTTGTGTGTAGTCTTTTGGAGTAAAAACCTAAACCGAACCAAGGCTGTCTTGTATAGTATTTTAGGGTTCCAAACCCTATCTTACATCAAGATAAGTGTTTTACTTCATTAATTCAATTATGTCTTTGATTATTTGTGTGTATGCTTGCATGTTCTCCATGTCCGGCTAATTTACTTGTGTGTTTGCTTAGGGAATATGAAACTTAATTATTAAATATTGATTGGTTGTCTCTATCTTAATTGTTAATGATCTAGTAATGCGATAGGTCATTCGTTGTGTACTTAATGCTTGATTAATCTTTGTGAACCTTAGGTTATAGCACTTAGAGTGGTTGTAAGCTAAACCATCCAAAGAGGCCTTAGAGTTAGAGTTTATAAACCCTAGTGGGTCTTGTAGACGAGACCCTTTGGTAACTTCAAAGAGTTAGGGATAAACGCATACCCTACGACTCTAGACACACAACGCAATTAAGAATAAGGAAGTGACAATTCAACCATCAATAGGAGATAATTAAGGAGTAGTAAAACCTAAGTGAACACATCTTTAAACCATCATACGAGCACACAATAATTAGACATAGACTACATACACCTTAGATTAGATAATTAGACAAGTAGAGTAATCGGTAGCAATACCAACCCCCAAATCCAAACCCCGAGATTCGTACCTTTCCATTTCCTAAAAAAACATAAAAAAGAAAAAAAATAATCTTCCTCAACCCCAACCTTAGCGTAGTAACTTCTCACTAGCATTCCTATTCCCTTAGAGAACGATATCAATACCCGTGGCTTACCCTAATACTACACTACAACGATTAGGTTCACTGCCTAGGGTGTTATAAAACTTGCTCGAAGAAAAGGAAGTTCCTTTGACCCCGAACGACGCGTGTAGTGTTATCAGATGCAGTAACATTGCCCTCAATGCTTTAGGGTAATCCCCCTATGAGGTTTTCCAGCAACTTGACATTAACAGAAACCATGGATGAGCATAGAGCTTTCAGTTCTTGGAATCGCTTGAAGTAGGTTTTGAGATCATTGCCCTTAGTAGTTAGATGATAGAACTCATCTTCCAGCTTCTTGATTTCGGTCCTTGGGCAGTATTGCTTCATCCTTAATTGCTTTAATTCAGTCCAAGTGGTTTTGTAAGCTTCTTCCATACCAATAGGTTGGGCATGAGCTTTCCACCAAGACAATGCATCTTCTAGTAGAGTACCAGTAGCAAATTTCACTTTGCAATCTTCCGAGCAATCACTTAGGAGAAACACAGTTTCAGATCTTTCGAACCAATGAATAAGGCCAACAGCACCTTCAGTTCCCTTGAATAAAGTAGGTTTGCAATTCATGAACTCCTTGTATCCACATTTGCGATTTACCACAGTTTCATTCCGGTTGACTTGATTTGGGGCTTCGTTTGTTCGAACCGCCTCACTAGGTCGTGCAGCAAAAGCAGCACCAACCTCATTAGTAACCAGCCTCCGAATTGCATCAGTGGTCATCTCAAGAGTTGGATTAGGGGTAGAGGTAGCCCTTGTTCTTGCCATTTTTCTAAAGACATACACTCAGATTTTAGAATCATTCAACATAAGTGAGAATTATTATAAAAATGATTTCATAATACTAAAGATCATCACATTATATTAATAGAGTATAATCATCATAAGAAAGAATCACAATATGTTAGAACCACATAAGAGAGTATATATAAATGATCACTTCAATTTATATAAGCCGATAAATAAGAAATATCACCATACATAAGAACATAAGAGAAACAACCATAATGTCATAGGTCCATCATCCATACATAGTGATACGATAACCATACAATGTCACACCAATAGCTTGTTCGATAGTTTAACAAAACATGCGAATACAAAGCCTCTAACAGTGCCACAGGCGGCAGGCTAAAGTACTAGTAGACTAAGTAGGTGAATCTCCGATCTAGGGACTGTCGGGTGTGCCACTCACTCGACGTTGTAGGTCACGAACAAGCTCAGCCAAGTCATCCATTTCCCTATCTATCGCCTCCAATCTCTGCTCAAGTGTCACAGTACGCGTCTCCATGATCACCATCTGCTCAGACTGTCGCTGTACAACTCCCTTTAGCACCTCAACTCTGTCTAGCAACTCTAATCTCTCCGACTCTATCCTCTTCTCCAGAACTGTCACTGCCTCACTAGCTCGCTGATAACGCTACACGCGTCGTTCGGGGTCAAAGGAACTTCCTTTTCGTCGAGCAAGTTTTTCAACACCCTAGGCAGTGAACCTAATCGTTGTAGTGTAGTATTAGGGTAAGCCACGATAATTGATATCGTTCTCTAGGGGAATAGGAATGCTAGTGAGAAGTTACTACACTAAGGTTGGGGTTGAGGAAGATTATTTTTTTTATCTTTTTATGTTTTTAGGAAATGGAAAGGTACGAATCTCGGGGTTTGGATTTGGGGGTTGTTATTTCTACCGATTACTCTACTTATCTAATTATCTAATTAACTAAGGTGAGGGTAGTCTATGTCTAATTATTGTGTGCTCGTATGATGGTTTAAAGATGTGTTTACTTAGGTTTTATTACTCCTTAATTATCTCCTATTGATGGTTGAATTGTCACGTCCTTATTCTTAATCGCGTTGTGTGTCTAAGGTCGTAGGGTATGCGTTTATCCCTAACTCTTTGAAACTACCACAGGTTATCGCCTACAAAGTCTCTAGGATTTATAAACTTTAACTCTAAGATACTCTTCGGATGGTTTAGCCTACAACAACTCTAGGTGTTATAAACTAATGTTCACAAAGATTAATCAAGCATTAACTACATAACGGATGACCTATTGTAAGATATAGGATTTCACAAACACACTAAACCATAACCACAAGAGGCGTTCAAGTAGTTTAGAGAGAGAAAGTTTTAGAGAGATAAAGGTAAGAGAGTTGGGAACTATGTGAAACAAAGAAAAAAGGTATTGAAGCTCCAACCCTCTACCTTGGGAGGTAGAGAGTATTTATAGTGTCTTACAAATAAACGCCACTTATGGGCTGTGGATCAGGCATACAGTGGGTAAAGACCCGTCCGTCCTCCACGGTGTTACATAACAAACTACTTAATAATATAACTTGACTATGACTACGAGCTTTCTAACGAATATATATACTTGAGGTGACCGACTCTTTAACGACTGAATTTTCTAATTCCTAACAATCTCCCCCTAAGGGAGGTCACCTCAATTTACAATGAATACAAGCAGATATTTCATTAGATTGTTCTAGGATTCTTGATTAAGTCCTTAGCTCAGTAGCTCGTAGTCTTTGATTCTTCATGTTTTGCATGTTTGGATAATTCAAGTGGAGGTCTTTAACTGATCCACGTGATGATGAGTTTTGAGCCAGCATTGAGATCATCAGCTAACATAAATCTTTGACTCATCCATTGTGGTGTTGGTATTATGTGATGTTGTGACATTTGGACCGACATGCTCACATTCTGGATCATGATATATTCTCATCAGAGTAGTGGAAGCTTTTACTGGTTCATGATATTTGCAGCAGCATAGCAGAAGCATGGAGTGAAAGTATCAGAGTCGTTGAAGCACTTATCATGATTTCTTTTGAGATGAATGTGTAGTGTGAGCATGCGGCTATGGATTGACCGCTTCATTCTGATCAGCTGCAAACATCGGGCGTACCTGCATACAACAGTTAGCAATAAAGTGCACGAAAGTGTCTTTGATCACTTTCGTTGAATTGAGGTACACGGCCCACGGTTCCCCGTTGATCAGTACAAGTACTGCCTGTGATCAGGTAGGATTCCTAAGAATCTCCTTGACATGGTTTCGCAGCTGTTCTAGCTGTTCTCAAACCGGAACGTCTCAAAGAAGGCAACACGGAGTGAGTGAACCAGCGAATTGAGATTCACTGATTGATGAAAAGAGATTTGAAAAACAATCGTGTATCGCTCAATAGAAATTGTTTTTGCAATACAATGAAGGTTTTAATGAAAATCAATTATCAATCATAAACACCTTTTATTTTGAAATATTAGTACACAGTCGATGTGCTAAAGAAAAGAGTTTTTAAGCACAACGACCGGTTTTTCAAAGGTATCTGTCAATCCATATCCTGAACCAGGATTGATTCAAAAGATTGAATCGCCCCATTGTTTCTGTTCAAAAGTTCATTCTCTTAGTTTTAGAGATTTGGTTGGTTATCTCTTGTTTTATTGAATGAACATTTATATTTTTTGATTATTCTGTGCGTTGTGCTCTTTATTGCACACATATATTGTCTCCACACTTGCATTGATTGAAACACTCTCATTGCTGAAGAAACTATCAACAGATAGCCGGATCCCTTCCTGATAACTAGACGGATCCCCCCTTAAAGGGAACCGTGGGATCCGTGGTACAGGAGCACAAATTTATACTAACTTGAGTCTCTTTTGCAGGAAATTATGCACTATACTCTTGTTTTTCTAACCTTTGTTTTGTAGTTATTCAAAATACACATGAAGATATTGACACCATAAAGCTAGGGGGAGCTTTGTGTCAAACGACATTGCAAAATCATTTGCAACTTAATCCAATTTTAGGTTACACTTCATGACACCCCATTGCAACATTGCAATATTTAAGGGGGAGCAAGTTCTCGTCACTTAGACAAACTATTTGCAAACACAATTAGTTTATTTTACGTTATGTCCTTGACGCCCTTTCAAAGGGATGGACTCGTCAAGGGGGAGTTAAGACGAGTACCATTCCCGTCACTTGCTCTCTTTACATTTTTACATTTTTTTCTTATAAAAATTGTGTTAGTTTCCTTCAAACACTTTTTGTTTCGACAAAAAGGGGGAGAAGAAAGTAAAAACTACAAATTCAAACTTTTACGAATTTTAGTTTTTCCTTAAAATAATCTTATGTTTTGTCATCAACAAAAAGGGGGAGATTGTTAATACAAATAAGCCGTAAAAACGTTTATTTATATTTTACGATCTTCTAATGTTTTGTCGATAACAAAAGTAAGATCATTTTAACGAAACAAATAAAATACGTAAATGGTTTGAACTAATAGTTTTCTAACACACTTACGCTTTCACATAAAACACTAAAACTAGTATAAGTAATTTTATGCTTAAGATATACATATGTACAACAACTAGTGTATACATATTGGGATAACATATACTTAACTAAGTATATACCTAAATGGGTAAAAACAAGTATATACTAAAATGGGTAAAAACAAGTATATACTAAATAGGTAAAAACTAGCAAATGGTTTTGACCCATAACCCATGGTTTTATTTATACCACTTAACCAAGTTCATTGTATCCTTAAGATACATTGTATCTAGAAAGAAAACCATGGATCAACCCATAACCCATGACCCATGACCTATAACCAAAAATACCCATGGGCAAAGAGGAGCGGACCACGGATCCCTAGCTTTGTGCTAGCCGGATCCCTTGTAGTAGGGATCCGTGGGATCCGGGGAAACAGAAGAGAATTTCCTCTATAAATAGAGAGCCATTTCTTCCTCTCTAGGTGTGCTTTTTACACATACTTCCCCAAAGTATTCTAACCCTCTAACCTCAGATCTAAGTGATCTATGTAGTTTGTCTTTTGTTTTTGTGTGATCTACTAGGTTCCTCTTAAAGGAGAGATCACCACCTCTTGAAGACGTGCAAGCTCAAAGTCCATGAGTTGCCATGCTTCGTCATCATCAAGACTACTAAGGTTCTCTTGTTGATAGTTCTTCCTTTCTCCATAGATGTTGGGTTGAAGGCATTAGTGAAGAATGCCGAAAGTGTCAAGATGAAAGCATTAGTGAAAGGTGCTCATCATCCGTGTCAAAGCATTAGTGAAGGATGCTAAAGATGTCAAGACGAAGGCATTAGTAAAGGGTGCCAAGCGTTGTGTCAAAGGCATTAGTGAAGGATGCCAAAGAATCAAATCAAGTAGCATTTGGGAAGAATGCCTAGGTCGTACAATCGATGAGGTGCATCGTTATACATATATGTATTTGTTTATATACAAGGATGGTGATATCCTTGATGGTGTTGTAACAAGGAGTAGATCTCCTTGAGATTAGGTGTTGTGTCGCGAAGGTGTAGTTCACCTAAGGTGTGAAAGAACTAGGTACTTAGCCTAGTACCTAATAAAGGGTAGGCGACGTTGTGAAGGATTAGTTCTCCTAAGGTGTGAAAAAACTCGGTGGTTAGCCTAGCACCATATAAAGGGTAAGCGACGTTGTGTTAGGTGTGGTTCGCCTTGGTGTGAAAGAACTCGGTATTTAGCTTTGTACCGGAAAAAGGTTAAGCGACGTTGTGAAGGCTTCTCCGCCATAAGGAGTTGGTGTAGTGTTTACGAACTCTCGAGTAGGTGACTCGGGGAGTGGAGTAGGGCAAGGAAGGTGTCCTTGTAGCCGAACCACTATAGATACTTGTGTCGTGGTGATGTGCTTCTTACTCTTTATCTTTCATTACACGTTTATATATCTATCTATCAACGTCCAACATAAACAATCAAATAGATTGACATAAGTCGATCTAAATATTTAAAAGGAAGTTTTAAATTGGTAAAACTATTCAACCCCCCCTTCTAGTTTTCCACAATTGGCATCAGAGCTTCGTTACCAAGTTTCTTAAAGTATGTTGTACTTTAAAGACTTGATACGATCCGTGTGTGTTTGAAAACTACAAAGAAGGATTTTTTTTGGGTCATATTTTTCTTAAAATTCATTTTGTTGGACATTGATAGATGACTCTAACAAATTTTGTTCCTAAGAAATCTTCATGTTAGAATCTCTCCAAAATCTTCATTCAAAGAATAATGAAGTCATCATTCAAGGAAGGATCTAAAAAGTAATCACAACTCACGTACATCAAGTACAAAGGATTACTTTAAAAGCTCATGAAGTATCTTTGGCATTATGCCAAACCAAGACGCATAGAGGTATGTTTTACTTTTCATTAGATAGGTTACATGAGTTCAATTTATTTTTCATAAGTTTTCTTTGCTTATTTATCTCTAACATCATTAGAAGTCTCTTTCGTCACTTTTTCGTCTTTTTCATCATCGGAAATAATACTCCTTTTGATTCGTCAAACTAACGCCGTCATCACATATGAACCTTCGATATGTGATTCATCAAAAGTCGTCATCCAAAAACAATCTTCATCTAATACCTCCGAACTATCTTTTAGTAAGCTAATTTATAAGCCTACTACAAAAATAATGTCAAACAACCCCTTTTCTGTCCACAGTATCCGGATCCCCCTAGTTGTACTAGCCGTATCCCAAACATAAATGATCCGGGGGAACCGTGGAACAGAACTCAGCTATACGCTTTCAAAAATTCACCACTGATTGTTTTTCCCTCTATTCACAAAAAACAAAAAACGACCAAGCTACAAAATTCATCCTCATTGGCTTCCATACTTTCAAGTATCCCCTCCTAGAACACCATTGAACAACAATGCCCAAAGCCACTCAACAAGATCACCATGACACCGTCCATTACCTTACTCACTACTATCGTAAAAGGGGATTGACCAAAACCGACCGTAAAATATTCAAAAGCCTTGTAAAACGACTTATCCACGAAGGTCGTGTAGTCAAGGAATGTTTCCTTGAAGATACCGACATTCGTCAAGTTTTCTCGACAATCAATTTTGATTGTCTCCTTGACATAGATGAACAAATTTGTCCGGTCTTCATTTTTGAATTTTACAAAAGCTTTAGGATCATTAGAAACACCGACAATAGCATCTCAATCGCCTTCATCATCAACAAACAAAACTTTATTTTTCCTCTCAACACCTTTGCTCAAATTCTTCGCATTCCTTGTGAGGGAATTTGTATGTACTCTCAAGATTGGGCAATTAACTCTCAAAACCATGCACTTGATCCCAAGCCTCTTTATAACACTCCTCTCGACGATCCCGAAACCATTCGTGATACTATCTTTAAAATTAGGACCGACCAATCCCGTTACGATCGTAACAAAAAGCTCATTCACCGTGATCCCTTTAAAATGGAACTTTTCGAAATGCATCCCATGTTTAGAAAATGGGAAGAAATCCTTAGGGAAAACATCATTAGCCTAGTTGGAAACAAAGATCATCCAAACGCATGTCTTGTGCAAATGATCTATTGTCTTACCCACCAAAGGCCATTTAATCTTGCCTACTACATGGTAAAGAGAATGGCTGGGGTATTCAAAGCTTCCAACATGGTACTCCCATATGGTATGCTCCTAACACGACTTTGTAAGTATGTTAGTGCATTGCAACCATCCCCTATCAACGATGATCATTACCTTTCCGATCACGTCATGGTACCTCTTACCAAACAACCCTCTAAACGGTTCATGGTCAATGGAGAGAAACCTGAAGCTCTCTCGGACTCCTCGGCCAGAGAAGAAGAAGAAGAAGATGAGGAAGACATCGACCCCGTATCCAACATCAAATTGGAAATCCTTGAATACCACGGACAACTTCCAACCATTCCAAACGAGACCGCGGAATTTAAACAAATAAGAGGCATGATTCAAAACCTCGCATACAACCTCACTAAGCCGTCAAAAAGAAAAAGAAAGGATTGACGAAAGAGACAATAGGATTGTGCTTGTTTTCTTTATCTTATGTTTGGATGATTACATTTTAGCATTTTCGGTTTATGATTATTTGGATATTGTCTTTAACTAGTGTTTTGTGATAAACATGCTTGTTTCTACTGTCTATCTGTGGATTTACTAGTGTGCATAAACTGCGCATCATTTCTGTGTAGGTTCTGTGTTGGTTCTGATCTGCAGATGTCGGATCCCTAGGATTAGCCTATCCGGATCCTTCCCTTGAGGGAACCGTGGGATCCGTGACATCAGATCAGCAATACAGCATTCAGTACATCAAAACTGCTTTCTAGATAACATCACATTAGCTTAGCATATGTTTTTAGAACCTAACTAAGTCCACTTCAAGGATGAGAAAGGCTTAGACTCACTAAAGGCTTACTTAAGATCTTAGTCTGATTTTATCAACACATCTAAACTCACCATATTTCCACTTCAACTACTCACAAACTATTTCTCACCTCTCAAAACACTTTAAGAAGACAAACTAAGCATTTTTAGGAAATCGCTTCTAGTCATTTATATCTCAAGGTAAGACAAAAATTAGTTTTTCAATTCTTGAAATCTTTAAGAATTTTTTTTATCACCTCAAGCTAAAATCTGATCACTAGGATCATTTATTATGACTTGACACCTTCATAACTCTTAGTGTTATCCTTAGACATCCATTGGTAGTCATCTTGTCCCATCCCTCTTCCATAAAAAGCAATCATTTGCTATAACACTTATCACCTCTAATCATTCAAGTACCCTTTCATCCTAAACCCTTAGGAGAACTGAAACATTCAAAATGAGATAGGCTTTAGCTCCTAGAAACCTCATTTCAAACCTGTCATAACTGCTGAGAGCCGGATCCCTAGGATTAGCCTAGTCGGATCCCTTCAAGGAGGGAACCGTGGGATCCGGGTGACAGTTTATGTCAAACATAGCTAAAACAATCATTTCAACTCATCTTCCTAACTCAAACACTCCATCTCATCTTAAATGAGTTCCTAGATCAGTGAAACTCTGAATCTCAACCTTGTGCATGTCTATCATCACATTTCCAAGAACATTAGTGGATTAAGTCTTAAATGCAATTGCAAAGTTCTTCTCTTTATAACTCACATTGCCAAGAATACCTTAGTCATCAAACACAAACACAAACCATCAGCAATTATAACCATCTTTCTTAAGTCATTTCATCATGAGAAAGGCTCCTAGTGCTAACTCATCCACTCAAGAACCACCCAAGAAACTTGCTAGAATCATACACGAAGTTTCCTCAAACGAATCATCTCCGATTAAGTCTACCAATGCTAGGATTTCCCCTACACCAAGGAAACCAATCAAACTAATTCCCAAGAAGAATGCTCCCACTAGGATTTCATCACCAAACTCTACTATCCCAAACATACCCTCCACAACTAAACCAACACCATTAGTGCCTAGAACCACCTCACAAACATCTCCACATTCTCACAATGTAGAAGATCTACCTTCTTGGCCATCTCACCTTTCACCATTACCAACAAATTCACTTGAAAAGATTGTGCAACAAAATCAAAGTGTTGAATCAACACTTGCTTCAAAAGCAAACTCTATCATTCCCCCCAATAGTCCTTTTTGGATTATGAGAAGACATCAAAGGCAACCACCCGACCATAAGAAATTTGATGCTTCTTTACCCTCAAACATTGTAGAGCCATCACTTAATAAGCCTCCACCAATTCCGCCTTCATTTGAAGACACTCAACCCACTTTACTTGAACTTCCACTACAAGAAATTCAAAACCATGACAAGAATTGCTATCATTGTAAACATGCTGAAAGGTTGATACATGAACTACGTGAAGAGCAACGTTTCATGTTTTATCACCTTCTCGAATGTTTCGAAGAGGTTAATAAGCCTAAACTACAATGAACATCATAGTCTAAAGCTCAAACTTAGAACATTTAGGAAACCTTCCTCACCATTAATCATCATTAAGCTTTTAGTCGAATCTTAAGTTTGGGTTAACTTATTAGCATTAGTAGCACCTATTTGGCTAAGTTCATTCTCTTAGTTTTAGAGATTTGGTTGGTTATCTCTTGTTTTATTGAATGAACATTTATATGTTTTGATTATTCTGTGCGTTGTGCTCTTTATTGCACACATATATTGTCTCCACACTTGCATTGATTGAAACACTCTCATTGCTGAAGAAACTGTCAACAGATAGTCGGATCCCTTCCTGATAACTAGACGGATCCCCCCTTAAAGGGAACCGTGGGATCCGTGGTACAGGAGCACAAATTTATACTAACTTGAGTCTCTTTTGCAGGAAATTATGCACTATACTCTTGTTTTTCTAACCTTTGTTTTGTAGTTATTCAAAATACACATGAAGATATTGACACCATAAAGCTAGGGGGAGCTTTGTGTCAAACGACATTGCAAAATCATTTGCAACTTAATCCAATTTTAGGTTACACTTCATGACACCCCATTGCAACATTGCAATATTCAAGGGGGAGCAAGTTCTCGTCACTTAGACGAACTATTTGCAAACACAATTAGTTTATTTTACGTTATGTCCTTGACGCCCTTTCAAAGGGATGGACTCGTCAAGGGGGAGTTAAGACGAGTACCATTCCCGTCACTTGCTTTCTTTACATTTTTACATTTTTTTCTTATAAAAATTGTGTTAGTTTCCTTCAAACACTTTTTGTTTCGACAAAAAGGGGGAGAAGAAAGTAAAAACTACAAATTCAAACTTTTACGAATTTTAGTTTTTCCTTAAAATAATCTTATGTTTTGTCATCAACAAAAAGGGGGAGATTGTTAATACAAATAAGCCGTAAAAACGTTTATTTATATTTTACGATCTTCTAATGTTTTGTCGATAACAAAAGTAAGATCATTTTAACGAAACAAATAAAATACGTAAATGGTTTGAACTAATAGTTTTCTAACACACTTACGCTTTCACATAAAACACTAAAACTAGTATAAGTAATTTTATGCTTAAGATATACATATGTACAACAACTAGTGTTTACATACTGGGATAACATATACTTAACTAAGTATATACCTAAATGGGTAAAAACAAGTATATACTAAAATGGGTAAAAACAAGTATATACTAAATAGGTAAAAACTAGCAAATGGTTTTGACCCATAACCCATGGTTTTATTTATACCACTTAACCAAGTTCATTGTATCCTTAAGATACATTGTATCTAGAAAGAAAACCATGGATCAACCCATAACCCATGACCCATAACCAAAAATACCCATGGGCAAAGAGGAGCGGACCACGGATCCCTAGCTTTGTGCTAGCCGGATCCCTTGTGGTAGGGATCCGTGGGATCCGGGGAAACAGAAGAGAATTTCCTCTATAAATAGAGAGCCATTTCTTCCTCTCTAGGTGTGCTTTTTACACATACTTCCCCAAAGTATTCTAACCCTCTAACCTCATATCTAAGTGATCTATGTAGTTTGTCTTTTGTTTTTGTGTGATCTACTAGGTTCCTCTTAAAGGAGAGATCACCACCTCTTGAAGACGTGCAAGCTCAAAGTCCATGAGTTGCCATGCTTCATCATCATCAAGACTGCTAAGGTTCTCTTGTTGATAGTTCTTCCTTTCTCCATAGATGTTGGGTTGAAGGCATTAGTGAAGAATGCCGAAAGTGTCAAGATGAAAGCATTAGTGAAAGGTGCTCATCATCCGTGTCAAAGCATTAGTGAAGGATGCTAAAGATGTCAAGACGAAGGCATTAGTGAAGGGTGCCAAGCGTTGTGTCAAAGGCATTAGTGAAGGATGCCAAAGAATCAAATCAAGTAGCATTTGGGAAGAATGCCTAGGTCGTACAATCGATGAGGTGCATCGTTATACATATATGTATTTGTTTATATACAAGGATGGTGATATCCTTGATGGTGTTGTAACAAGGAGTAGATCTCCTTGAGATTAGGTGTTGTGTCGTGAAGGTGTAGTTCACCTAAGGTGTGAAAGAACTAGGTACTTAGCCTAGTACCTAATAAAGGGTAGGCGACGTTGTGAAGGATTAGTTCTCCTAAGGTGTGAAAGAACTCGGTGGTTAGCCTAGCACCGTATAAAGGGTAGGCGACGTTGTGTTAGGTGTGGTTCGCCTTGGTGTGAAAGAACTCGGTATTTAGCTTTGTACCGGAAAAAGGTTAAGCGACGTTGTGAAGGCTTCTCCGCCATAAGGAGTTGGTGTAGTGTTTACGAAATCTCGAGTAGGTGACTCGGGGAGTGGAGTAGGGCAAGGAAGGTGTCCTTATAGCCGAACCACTATAAATACTTGTGTCGTGGTGATGTGCTTCTTACTCTTTATCTTTCATTACACGTTTATATATCTATCTATCAACGTCCAACATAAACAATCAAATAGATTGACATAAGTCGATCTAAATATTTAAAAGGAAGTTTTAAATTGGTAAAACTATTCTACCCCCCTTCTAGTTTTCCACAGTATGCAAATTCTTCCTCTCAATCTCATTGTATTTTAGTTCATGCTCATAGTCACTGACCTCAACTATCATTGCATCAAATTCCTTTTCCATTTCTTTGATATCTGAATCCATCCCCTTTTTAAGACTCTCAAATTGATCTTTTAGTTGTTTAAAGAAAAGCATGACCTTAGTTAAATAACATTCTTTAGTTTGCTCAAAACCCCTTTCCCATTCAGTTATCCCAGTGGGTGTGATCCTTTTCTTACAAGTTTTCTCAAAATCAACAAATAATTGAAAGATAACATATTGACTGATTAAGGTCTTGCTTTTAGTGGCAATAGTTCTAGGAACTAAATGTATTGGTGTATTTGGAGGATACACAGTCGCTGAAGGCATTTTCCTAAGGGGAGGGTTTGTTACAACAAGATTCTCTGCTTTTTGTTTTTCTATATCTTTCTTCCAAAAAATCTATTCTGGGGTTAATTGAGTTTGAGGCTTAAACATGTTAAGGGAGATCCAATTTTCCTTAGTGTAATCATGAGGTTTGATAGTTATGTTTTTCTCTTTACATGTAGGGTTGTTGAGTTTCTTATTCATTCTCTCCCTAGTGACTTCATCTGATTTCTTATCTTCCTCAGTGCACTCAGCGCAACTAGGTTTCTGCCTAGGCTTAAGGATTTCATTACCATCATAAATAACCTTATGAGCAGTTCTAGCCTTTTTAATGACCCCTGGATTTGGTTCCTCAACAAGGGGAATGATATGCTTATCGCTTAAGACTCTATGCTTAGTGATCACGTGAGCAGTCTGAATGGTGTTCCCTTGTACGTACAACTTATTTTCGAGTTTGTTTTTCAAAGTCTTTAGTTTGGAAAAATCATTCAAAAGTTTTGATTCGTTAGCATTGAATTCTTGCTTAAGCATTTTCACATTTTCTTGAAGTTCTTGTTTTTGCTTAGCAGTTTTAGAAAGCTTTTCTTGTAAGGAGTTTAACTCTTGTTTTAATACTTCTTCTCTAAAGTTACTTTTTCTAATAATTGTACGCATTTGGTCATCCATTTCCTGCTCATGGGTGGTCAACTCAAATTTAGCACGTTGTTCATAAATAGCAACACGTTCTTTATAGGCATTAAGTTCAGAGACAACAGACTCATCAGGGGTACATGCAGTATGTTCATTAAAAACATAGTCATCATTGACTGCGGAAAATGCATTACTTGGTACAACCTCACTTTCATTTTGCTTCACATATTGATCATATGGGACAATATTGCTATTACCCTCATAATCAATATCTGATTCATAAGTCTCAAGAGTTTGTACTTCATTATGCATCTTTCGCTCATCAACATTATCATATAGTTTTAATACCTCAAAAATGATTGATTCTTTGGATGGACTAGCTTGCTGTGGTGAGGGGACCTTTGGAGAGACCATTGGAGAAATGCTAGCCATGAAAATTGTTTGTGCAGTAGGTTCATCATCGACGTCAGAGTCGTATGCATCACAGTCTGCAACTTGAAAGGCATTCTGATGATTATGACCTATCTCCTGAATTGGCTGCTCATCCACATCCGCATCATATGTCTTGGCATTTCCCTCAGCAAGAAACAACAGCTCCTCTTCATCCAACACAGCTCCATTATCCTGAGCTTGCACAAGTAACATCTTGTCTTTGAAGTACTCTGCATTTTGAGGGCGTTTTGGAGAAGTGCAGTTCCTTACTATGTGTCCATCACCACCACAGTTGTAGCACTTAATTGGCTTGGCTTGTCCTTGATTTCCATTCCTTCCCCTATACTTGTTTTCCACATACTCTCCTCCTACTCCACCTCTTCTTTGTTCATATTGTCTTCCTTGAGCTGGTTGCACTGTAACCTTTCCATCTCTGACCAAAGCATGATTGTATAGATTGGATGCAGTCCTGATTTCATTGTTAGTGTGAAGTCTGTTAGTATGTGGAGTGAAGGTTAAGTTTTGTTTAACCATAAGAGCCAGTTTATTGATAAAGTGTTCCATGACTGCATTGGCATCAGGTTGTTTGAAACTTGGATCTGGAATGACTTGAGATGCTTTGGTAGTAGTTCCATCATTGGTGTAGAAGGCTGTTGAATCATTTGATGAGCTTGTCTCTCCCTGGTTGGTTTTGAACTGATCAAGAATCCTTTTTTCAAACATAGCATGCCTCTCATTCTGAAGAAGGAATGCATAGAGTTGCTCACAGTTAGTATTCTTCAATCCTTTTGTTAGCTTCACAGAGGTGACAAACTTGTGCCATTCGGGATTCATGTTGTTCACAAACTTTGAGTTCAGCTGAATGTTTGGCATGGTCATTTGATGTTCCTCATGTCATTTACAAGCTTATGGAATCTCACGTAGTATTCATAGACACTCTCATTTGGTTTCATCTTGAAGTGTTCAAATTCCTCATACAGTTGTGATTCTCTGTCTTCTATAGTTAATTCAGAACCTGAGAGAAGCATCTTAACATTATCCCAAACTGCCTTGGCTTCAGTGTTGTGATTGATCAGCTTGTAGATGTCTTTTGGAAGACCCTGTAGTATGATGTTTGAGGCCCTGATATCAGCATCGAACCTCTTTTTCTCCTTATCATTGAGCTCATCATACGTCTTTGGTCTATCTATTCCATAGATCATTGTTCCATCTGTAGCTGTATCAATTAAGTCTCTTGTAGTCTCAATCTGATAAGGTCCTTCATCAATAGACTTGAGAATGTTGACTCCGTTTTCCTTTCCAAGACAGTACAATCGGATTTGTTGAGCCCATGCGTCATAATCAGTTCTGTCAAGCATAGGTGGACGAGTATCTGATCCAGCTGCTTGAACGTCCTCAGCTACAGAAGAAACGATAGTAGGTACGATGTTTGACATGATTACAAGTTCTACGGGATTTTACTATTCTTTGATTAAACTGGGAAATTGATTCTTTCACGGGATTTTACTAAACCAAAAGAACAACCGTAAGAATGTATCACGAAGAAGTAACAAGTCTAAATAGACAAGTAGCTAAACACTCAACTCGCTTAGTTATCAACTCGCTAAACAACCAACTCGCTCAAAGAATCAAATCGCTTAAGGAATCAACTCGCTAAATAGCCAAGTCGCATTAGTATCAACTCGCAACACAATCAACTCGCTTAATAAAACAAGTCGCTAAATAGCCAACTCGCCTTAGTATCAACTCGCAACACAATCAACTCGCTTAATGAAACAAGTTGCTTTAATAATCAACTCGCTTAATAGCAAGTCGCAAACAGACACAACTCGCTTAACCACCAAGTCGCTTAAAAGCTTAACTCGCTAAATAGCCAAGTCGCATATATCAACTCGCATCCAGTAACAAAGCAACTCGCTTTGAAGAAATAAATATCCGAGACTCAACTCGCTTTGTACAAAGTTCAAAAATAACCACTTTATCAATCAAAAACAACCAAACCACAATGATTTAAGCCTTCCAATTCAAAACATAAACACATATGATGATCCTAAACACAAAAGTACAAGCAAAATTCAAACTTTAACACTAGAATTTGTCCAAATGAATCAAACTCTTCTAAACACTTAATACCCCAAAAACCTTATGAAATCCACCAAAACAAAGAGCATGAAGGATGAGTGATCAAACCATGGCTCTTGATACCAATTGTAAGATATAGGATTTCACAAACACACTAAACCATAATCACAAGAGGCGTTCAAGTAGTTTAGAGAGAGAAAGTTTTAGACAGAGAAAGGGAAGAGAGTTGGGAACTATGTAAAACAAAGAAAAATGGTATTGAAGCTCCAACCCTCTACCTTGGGAGGTAGAGGGTTATTATAGTGTCTTACAAATAAACGCCACTTACGGGCTGTGGATCAGGCATACAGTGGGTAAAGACCCGTCCGTCCTCCACGGTGTTACATAACAAACTACTTAATAATATAACTTGACTACGACTACGAGCTTTCTAACGAATACATATACTTGAGGTAAACGACTCTTTAACGACTGAATTTTCTAATTCCTAACAACTATCGCATTACTAGATCATTAACAATTAAGATAAGAGAAAACCAATCAATATTCAATAATTAAGTTTCATATTCCCTAAGCAAACACACAAGTAAATTAGCCGGACATGGAGAACATGCAAGCATACACACAAGTAATTGAAGACATAATTAAATTATTGAAGTAAAACACTTATCTTGATATAAGATAGGGTTTGGAACCCTAAAATACTGTACAAGATAGCCTTGGTTCGATTTAGGTTTTTACTCCAAAAGACTACACACTGAAAACTAAAAAATTCGGATTCTATATATAAGATTACATATGCGACGGCGTCACCCTTTGATTTGTGACGCCGTCAGGTCGCCGTCATTAGGGTTTCATCTTGGCCACATTAGTCTTGCGACGGCGTCACCTATTGCTTGTGACGCCGTCCCCTTCAGTCTCTGAAGTCGTCTAGATCAAATCTAGGTCGTTTGAGTTGCGACGACCTACTCTTTTAAAGCCTGACACTGTCACTTGTAAATAAGCAATTTGGCTACTGAGCCATCACAAAAGTGATACGACGGCGTCGCAGATAACACCTGACGCCGTCCCCTTCAGTTCCAGCAGCCTGAGTGTCTCGATTCTTGACTTTGGCCATTTTCTTCGTATATTCGCGCCTTTTCGTCCGAATAAGTGTCATTCCAGCATTTTGCCTTCAAGATACCTAAAAAGTGAAAAGGAACGATATTAAGTAATAACGGATACAAAAGTGATCAAATAAGGGCTTAAACGACCCCTAAAAAAGGTACATTTTAAAACCTTATCAAATATCCCTACACTTGGTATTTGCTTGTCCTCAAGAAAATGTGCTTTTAGCCAATTAATTTATAAGTTAGGGGTCATGAAGCATTGGTTTAGAACAATCCACAACACATATAAGCCCCGCAAAAGTCATAATAAGCACGGAAATTACATACTAGCACCTCACATAGGGTGTTTGGATACTCACATCTCTCGGGTGTATATGAAATATAACAAGTTGGAAATGGAAGATAAACAATCATTAACCGGTCCTAGTACATAGATTACCATAGGCTTGAGACTAGATCAAACCTCCATCGCTTTGGCGTAAGCACCTAGGAAAGACTATCAAAGAGGTCTTTTAAAGGGTTGTAATGTTAGGCTTATGGTAGGGAAATAAAGGGTTTGGTGGGATAGGCTATTTAGTAGTGGCAAGTCAAAAATCTTTATGTTACAAGCATGCGAAGAATGGCGTTGCTAAGCCAAGACTCGACACTCTAGACTCTAGATAACTGAAACAAACAAACATAATTTAAAGATAGATGTAGGATGGTAGCCCGTATATATATATATATATATATATATATATATATATATATATATATATATATATATATATATTCAACACTCTATTTTTTTTTTCTTTTTCTCTTTTTCTATTTTTTTTTTTGATTTTTTTTTTTTTTTTTTTTTACTACACTTTTACTCTACCATCCTCTATGGTAACATCAAAATGATAGGGATTTATAGGCACATCCCTACACTTGAGTTTTTATTACTTTAACACTAATTTGACCCGAATTGAAAAGATCAAAACACTTGGAGTACATTATTACGCAAATAAAGGGAATTTGAATTTAACGTTCCCTTCCCGTCATTTCATAAACTTTAACTTTTCCCATGAGTCCCAATCGTCCCAAAACTGTGTACAAAGGATATGACTCGACTTAGCAACTTATGCAAGCAACTAGATAATTGAACTAAAGGTTTAGTGTGATAACAATAATGCACTAAAAGTGAGTGCATACAAGGTAGGCTAAGGCGATTTGGGTGTACATTTGGGGGTGGGGTGTAAACAATGCTCTTCATTTATATTCCAGAAAACCGAAACATCACGAGAACCGCGAAAAGGATAGGCTCTGAGGGGTTAACTAGGGGTATCGTTTACTAAAGATGAGTACAACGCAAAGGTGTGGGGGAATTACTCTACCGATGTGGAAGAAGTAATTATATTACGGGTATTAAACAAGGGTTATCCTAATGCCTCTTATCATTTAGTTATTCCTAACTAAACAAGTGTAGTCTTACTAGCGATCTCGGGATGCATCACAAAACAAGTTTTAGAATCTATTATACTACCGGTTCACACACTAAGCATTAAAGATGAATGCTTTAATTCCTACTAATCTAAGGGTGATCCTCACATTTTGGGTGGAATTTAAGTGGTAAAGGGTTTTTGTGCTAGTCATATAACTTCCTATCCGTGAGACACTTTATTAAGACTAATGGCTCACTCCTATATGTCATGAAAATTTTTAAATTTGGTGCCAAAATTACCCTAACCGATATTTCTCATGGTCTATTACACAAATGCAATTGGACAAAGCAAATATTCAAGGATAAGCATAGTTTCAAAGTTCCCGTTTTATTTTCCCTCCCTACACTTAAACTGAACATTGTCCCCAATGTTCCCCGAAAGTATCAAAGTTATGATAATGGAAGGTAATAAAAGATGAAAGAAACTAGTACTCCCCTGATTAGCTCGGTAGGATCCGTGTAAAGTGGTGGTTACATCTTTCTTCAAGAAGAACGTTTGCGTGAAAAGCTCCTTCTCATCTTATGTATCTTCTTCTTGATAAATTAAACCTGCAAATTTGAAGAAAACAAATGAAACCTTCGTGTAAAATCGGCGGTAATAATATATATAAGACTCTACTAAACTAGGATATAATGCTTGTGGAATGGATATTTGCAGATTTTCTAGAAAATTAAGACCTGAAAAATTCCAAAAATTTATAAGTAGCACAGAAAACGAGAAAAAGTAGTAAGCAGTTTCTACTCCTCCTGACGCCGTCAGGTTATCATGACAGCAACTGGTCTGCGATTTTCTGGAAATTTTTTATCTTTAAAATCTGGAAAAATTTCCTGCAATAACATCCATTATGACTCGATACAAGCATTTGACTCGAACTAACACACATATATATCTTTTAAATAATTGTAATTCTCATGTTCACGTTTCTTTTGAAAACGTGTGTAATCCTCCCTACACTTATCCCTTATGTAAAATACCTTTATATGTAATTAAGACAAGGTTAAAGACAAAATAAAGCATTTTTACAAATTCAAACATGAGAATAAACAATCAATAAAAGATATACGACACACAAAATAAAAATGAAAATCAAATACACATGGGTTGCCTCCTATGAGGTCCTGGCTCACAGGTACAAGTCACAACATAATGATATGGGTCGGAATGTGAAGGTGGGAAATGGACTCTCTCCCTAAGGGATATCACAGGCTCAGTATGCATCACCAAAGGTGATGATGCACGGGATGGAGATGAAACTGGTATGGTAGTGGTCTGGTAGATGGAGGTGGTAGGTGGTGGTAGTGGTGAAGTGGGTATGGGTGATGATGTAGGTGAAGCTAGTGGTGGGAAAGCAGAAGATGATGGTATGTCAGTAGGTGGAACAAAGGTGATGGGTGCCTTCACTCGTTTCCGAGTGGTATGCATAAAGGTAGCACCATTCTTTTGGTATCGGAATGGCTTGCCGAAGGGCGCAGGCGCGTAGGGTTTGAGAACTCTAGCTCGCTTTCGCCTTCGGCGAATAGGTAGTGATGATGAGTGAGAAATGGTGGAGGGCACAGAAGTAGTATGCAGAGGTGACATAACGTCCGAAGGGGACAACCACTGCTGTGACTCAAGATACTGATCATAGGTAGGAGGGCCAAAAACAGGCAAACGCTCAGGTATAACCAGAGCAGGTGGAGTAGCAGTGACCTTACCCTCCTCAAAGGGCTCAGTCTCTCCAGATGTCGCAGCCGGGGACCTGGGTGCTAGAACAACCGGTGTCAGGGGCACGGTAGTAGAGGACATGGCGTCCTCGATCTCAGTGTCAGAGGTCAGATCAATATGGTGTGAAGCAGAAGACATGGTACTGTAACAACCCAAAAGAAAATATGCATTTATAAGTAATGTCATGCAGTAAATAAGATTTAGTTAGTCGCGCATAATCTGCCACGCAAATCTAAATGCCTAACTAAATGAAAGTTAACATTATAAGTTTTCATCATGCAAAGTTTTACTAGTCATGTATTATCCGCTAAACGAATCTCATACATGTTATCGGTACGAAGTAGGCGCGGAGGACGTGAAGTGGTGGTGTAAAACAGTCCATTTGAAAACGTGGTTATAGTCCAATTTGTTTTTAAAAAAATACAAGTTGGTTCTCTATAACCTAGGCTCTGATGCCAATCTGTAACACCCCCAAAATCATAATATGACAGCGGAAGACTATTGGGGTATTACTTAGAGGATCATAGTCATAAGTCATAGAAAACGACTCTAAAAGAGACGTTTTTAATGAAAGATTGTTACCATTTCATAAAAACTCAATGTTTTGGATCACAAGAGAAAAATACCACAAGTTTTGAAGTTACACAAAAGATAGTTCAAATGTTTGTGAAATGATAACTTTATTTAAAACACCACTTCTAGCGTCCCATGACGTCCTGTAAAATCTGAAAATCTAAAATATGATTAAAGACTAAAATACCCTTGGAATCGGAAATTATAAAATACGTAAAATACATTTATATCATTTAACGAAATTAAAACTAAACTTGCGAGTAATTAAAACTTGACGAATGTGTACGTGATCGATTTTGATACGACGAAAGATTTAAACGTTTCGCTAATACGTTGGGCCGTTTGTTTGTTTGGATGGGCTCGTTTCTTTTGTGCCAAGCCGAGAGTCCAAGAGCCCAAGGGGCATTTGTTTTTGTGTCGTGTGGGTCGAGAGCCGAAGCCCACATGGGCGTGGGTTTTGTGTGTGCTCGGTTGGACTAGGCCGAACCCAAACCCCCTCCTCAAGCCCTAAACTAAAAATGATACCACTATAAATATAATGCATTTACAAGAAATTGAAACCCTAGTTTTGTTGCCTCTTCTTTTCTTTTCTTCCTATTCAGCCGAACCTAAACATTTGTGTCGAGAGTTTTGTTTTCAAGCAAGCTAAGGTA
Source organism: Chrysanthemum seticuspe (assembly GCA_019973895.1). NCBI lineage: Eukaryota > Viridiplantae > Streptophyta > Magnoliopsida > Asterales > Asteraceae > Chrysanthemum > Chrysanthemum seticuspe. Next base: position 78,818,660 of record BPTQ01000007.1, on the reverse strand, counting down.
TAACAATGTTTCTTGTCTTCTTTCGTTACACCTTACGTTAATATGTTGTGATTTGTTTTGGTTCTAGTCGACTTGTGTTTTTCTTTTTTTGTGACCGAGCCATATGAAACAAAACAAGACAAACCGTAATGATTTAAACCCTATAATTATTAAAGAGCTTGTTACGTAATAAGTATTATTGAATCGGATCATGAATATGTCGAGTATATAAGGACCGAACCACATGCATGTGAACCGAACCATGTGTATGTTTCGGCCAAGGTATAAAAACATGATAACTTGAATATGTAAAGTACTTAGATAAACTAGGACTTGCGTTAAGTATTGTAGTTGAAACCCTAGGTTTGAACCGAACCATATAAGAGTTTTGAATGAGTATTAAACAAGTAAAGATCATGTGAAACCTAAACCCTAGTTTAATGTGTAAACGTGCATGGGTATAAAAGTTGACGTATAACATATATATGAGTAACATATGATTAAGACATGAACGTGTTGAGTAAATAACAAGAGTAATGAGTCATTTATTGACGTAACATATAAAGTAAATGCACATTAATATGATATTAAAAGAATGAGAAAAACCTAGAACATAAATGAGAATCGATTAGGGTTTGAAGCTAAGTATATTAATTCGTTATTTCATGTGTGCGTTGTGACGTTTAAACTATTTTCACATTTAACCCTAAACTTTAATAAATGACATAATGAACCTTAATCTACGATATTGTTTATAAAACACTTAAGTCTCATTTAATTATAAAACCCTAAAGTATTAAGATCATTAAATACATTAAGTATGAACACCAAATACTAAAAGATCATTTTAACGATTATGGAATCATAAGTAACATGTACGACCGTTAATGTGTATAGGTTCTGTGAAGAAGGAGTAATCCTTTGCTTTCCGTGTTTCTGCTTTTCGATCATTTGCTTTGGAATAAGGTACAGATATTCTGACCTTTTCAGTAAAGGTTCCTTATAACGTTTTCTTTTCGTTAGCTTTTATATTAGGATTTCCTAAGCCTTTGCTATGAACCCTATTTTGTTATTTGAGCTGTTGCTTATCTGAACTTGATTTTTGAATCATAAAACATTTGATTTTGAACTATATGATATGAAAACTTTGACTTTGAAAACATGATTTAATCTTTGATAAAGTATGATCTATGTCAGTTTTGACATTCTAATTTGACCTAAGATAGTTTGACACCCGAGCCAAATAATAACTAGTCATGGGGGTTCCATGTCCGTGTCAGTGATGCACTTCTGACATGACTCTAGGGCAGTAGAGTGAAGTTCTGCCACGTCCCTTATTTGTTATCTGTTATGAGCTCAAGTTATATTATATTATCAATATATGTTTGTGGGGCGTATGGGTGCATCCTAGATCTGTTATATGTTATATATTATATGTTATATGTTGTATGTTATCTGATGATTGATGCTGCGTGCATGCACGTCCTTCATAACTCTGGTAGGTCTCCCCTACAAATGTTGCCTTGTGTGATTATGAATATGAATATGAATATGATTTTGATATGGCATATGTGTCTGGGCTCGAGGTAGTTAGCTATAAAAATTATTCTATTATTTTGATTTATACTTTGAAATGATTATGATTTTACTATCTTTCTTTCACTTTATTTCGTATTCGTTTTCGTTTCGTATGCGTTTTGCTTGTATATCTGTTCACTGGGCTTTTGAAGCTCAGCCGCATTTCTTTTCTTCCGCGGCAGGTATCTAAGCATTGGAGCTGGGTTTTGCTTTGGGATGAGTGCTGAGTGGACTTACCTTAGAGATATTTAGCTTTGATCTTATGATGCCATTTAAGACTTTATATTTCAGATATTTCATTTGGAGTTTATTTTTTCCGCTGGGACCTATGTATTGAAGTCATTTTGACTTGAATTATTTCAATATTTATGTTAAGATTTCTTTTGGATATTTATGTTTGCTTTGATATGACACAATTACTTGTGATTCCTTTACCCTTGTCGGGTCGGGGCGTTACACGTCCACTCCATGCCTTCATGATATCCTAATTAGTACATGAGATAAACATGCTTAAAAAGATCAACAAAAATGTTGAGTGATATTCATAGGTTTAATAAATGGTTGAACACAAGTAAGAGATGGTAATTGCTTCGAAGACAATTACCATAGAAAACAGAGATTATTATTATGCACTAAGCTCATGACACCAAACTAACTGCATACACCTAATTACTGGTGTAAGTAATAAAATTTCCCCCAGATGGAATTGCCAATTCCATAGATAACCAAATATAGTGTGCCCCGGTTATTTCCGATAACCGAGTCGGGGTCGTTAATTCCCATAGTACTATCCACAATATTCGCGTTCACTCGCAAGTGATTAATGGTTCATGAAAAAGGGACTTATGGCAGGCAACTTAGGCTATAATAATAATGATCAGGCAAGCATAAATTTTAAGAAAAGACTTATGTTCTAGTTTATAGCATGCATCTCCCTCGCGGGGGTTGAAAAACAAGTAAAAGCGAGGCTATGAACTCACCTTAGCAAAAGTATCCGAGTAGTGAAAAAGTCAAGTAGTAGATGCACGAAGTACCGTCACGCGACCTATAGTTAATATAACAATACTTTAATTACCATCTTTATATCAAAAATTTAAGTTATTTATGTCGTGTGTCATTTATTTGCATTATTGAACATTGGCTCATGGACCTATGGAAGGATACGGCACCGAGTTGATCATGTCATAGACTTTTTGATCAAGAAAGGACATTACGCGAAAGAGCTTTACGTAGGTAGTAACGTATGATGGATACAAACGTTGTTTCTAGAGAGTGAAGGTTTATTTATAATCGTATATGAGTTAATGAACTAGTATTTTACCTACATTTCTAATTATCGGTTTTTAATGATTATAGTCACAAAATAATATTTGTATATGATCATGACGCATCAAATATATATATATATATATATATATAGGGTAAATTTTTAAAAAGAATTTGGCATGGTTTCATTTACGTATCATATTATATGGTTTTTGATAAATATAATATTATTGTAAAAATACCTTCGTTTATGTAAGTATACATAATTATATGTATGTATCGAAATTGTTTGTTTCATATATATACCGGTGGTCGTAGTTTTGTTTATAGAAATCGTCGTTTCAAAATAGTCGTTATTTATCAAAAATATAAGTTATGCCTAAAAGAAAAATGCTTTGTTTTTATTTGTAAGGTTATAGAGTTTTTTTTTTAAATCTTCATGGGTTTTCATACATGTTTAACGAGTTTAGCTTCCGTTTGATGGTTCGAGGTAGGCGCGACTAGTGTAGCGAGGAGGGGGAAAAGAGAGATGGTTTGGGCTCGATGTAAGCTAGATAGACTCAAGCCCTTGGGTTGTGGTGTCACAATTCTCAAATTCCGGTCATTTCTTAAATTAAATATGCATCATATTAATTCATTCATGGCATTTCATTTCACATTTAACGCGTAATTTTTATATTTAATAACGTTATCGCGTGAGTTATTATTTTGAATATTTAACCCGTTACTTTCAAAAATGATCCCGATGTATTTTTAAACTTACATTTAGTTTATAAAAACTATATTTTTTAGTTTTCCTAGTGTTTCAAATTTATTTGGTACATAAATCGTTAAAGTTATATTATTACGACGTTTTTCTTAAAAACTACTCGATAATTATTTTATCACTCAATTTTTACAAGAAATGTATTTTTACAATTTTTATGATCTCATCATACTCTACTTTGATCTATTAAAAATTTCTTCCACCTAAAATTACCTTAAATACAATAATGTATATTAAATCCTACAAGTATCCTTACATGTACATTTACTTACACTTTGTAATAATTTTACACAAATTATAAAAGAAAAAAAAAATTATTTTGGTTGAAAAACAACCCCTAAAAACCGGCCATATGATGTAGCATTAAATGGTTTGGTTAAACTTTTCTTGTGATTGTCTATATCTACACTCTAAGTGATATCTTCACTTCATTCATCACCTTATTTCAAGAGTTAGTAAAAATATTCCTCTCTTGGTTTTCCTTCATCCCCAACCGGTTCTACAAGGTTTCTCCAAGGGATCATCAAAATTTTTCTAGCTCAAGTTAATAACAATCTAGAATCACACTCTTTATTAGGTTTTGAAATAAAAACCAAGAGTGTTTAGGCTAAACCTTGTTACTTGCACCTCATCATATTCACTTGTCCCGGTTAAAGCATCACCTTATACCTCAGTGTACTCACTCTTGTCATCACACCAGTTTACCAAGTGAGTAATCACAACCCCCCTTTTTCCGTTTTTACTATATTTTGGGGCGAAATGCATGAACCTTTCTTGAGCTAAATTGTTTACTACTTTTATTAACTAGTTTGTCTAGAACTTGTGAACTCGAATCAAATCCTTGAACTTAATTACGAATTTATGACTTGTTGGAATTTATTGAACCGTACATGTTATGACCTTGTCCCAAAGTCTCCCATGTTCGGAGCATCACTATAAAGTCTCGCCTTATTGGTGGAGCGTTCTCAATAAATCTCGCCTAGGTGGTCGAGTGACAAAGGAGTCTCCCCTGTTCGGAGCAGTACAAAGTCTCCCCTGTTCGGAGCATCACTATAAAGTCTCGCCTTATTGGTGGAGCGTTCTCAATAATTCTCGCCTAGGTGGTCGAGTGACAAAGGAGTCTCCCCTGTTCGGAGCAGTACAAAGTCTCCCCTGTTCGGAGCATCACTATAAAGTCTCGCCTTATTGGTGGAGCGTTCTCAATAATTCTCGCCTAGGTGGTCGAGTGACAAAGGAGTCTCCCCTGTTCGGAGCAGTACAAAGTCTCCCCTGTTCGGAGCATCACTATAAAGTCTCGCCTTATTGGTGGAGCGTTCTCAATAATTCTCGCCTAGGTGGTCGAGTGACAAAGGAGTCTCCCTTGTTGGAGCAGTGCAAAGTCTCCCCTGTTCGGAGCATCCCTGAATGATTATATACGTGGTGCAATATTGTGAACTATTATGACCGCTTATACTTGACTATTAGACATACTACTTTTGGCAGTGGGTTGTGAACACACAGGTTGCAAGTTTTGTATGGGCGGAACTTGGAACTGAGTGGATTTACAATGCCTTTGCTTTGTGGACCATTTTTCGTCGACCGAAAGCTTTGAATATTTCTTGCGAGTTTTCTTATTTTTGCTAAACGTGTTTACTCACCAACTATTTTCATAGTTGACCCGTTTTTCTCTCATGCATTTCAGGTGATCGTTAGTAAGCTTTTTCTACCAAGTCTTGCATAACGAAGCTTTCACTTGTCAATATAAATCATTATGTATAAAACATAATATTTTGGAATCTAAGCTTTGTAATATATTCGCCGATGTCGGCTAAAATGGTATTGTAATGGTGTGATATTTCTTTTTAATATTAATGTTGGTATATTCTATTATCTTGTGCTTATGTTCCCTTCCGTTACACCTCGTGTTTCCGCCTCCGGCGAGGGTGTGACAGATTGGTATCAGAGCCAAAGGTTATAGAGGATGCCGATTTTTCAAAAATAAAAATCACAGCTATAACCGGGAAAATTTTTTTTTTATTAAACATTGAACATCATCCGAGTCAACTAGTCCTATCGTTGCATCGTTACTCATAAATTATACATAGCCTGATCAACTATGTCTAATTTATGAAGAACCATGCAATGATAAGAGTGGTAGTTTTAAATCATGTTTAGTCGAGTCTTTAAAGTCTGGTCACCTGAAGTTGCTTTGGTCGGGTGGGTATGCATGGCATGTTTTTATGTTCACGTCTACATTACCGTACCTCGTTCATATCTTCTCTTTTCCATCTTTCGACTTGTTAGACATAGCATGTCTCTGTTCCTGTCATGTTTCGATCACTATAACACATTACCACCGTTTTGCACCTCATCTGACTTCGTTAGAATGTCGTTTACTCAACCCGATGTTTTGGTCCTCTGTAGATCATGGCTGCAAGAAACACACGTTCAGGAGGTAACAACAACGGCAACCCAAACAACAATGACAATCCAGACAACAACGCTGCTGGGATAGCGGATCTACTCACCCAAATTATAACACATCTCGATGCTAGACGAACCAACAACGGAGAAGGTACTTCAAACGCTGGTCAAGGATGCAGCTACAAAACTTTCATGACATGCAAGCCAATGGAATTTCATGGTACTGAGGGTGCCATTGGACTGCTAACCTGGTTCGAGAATGTTGAGTCGAAACTTAGTATCACGAAATGTGCTGAAGGAAACAAGGTTGAGTTCTCTGCTGGTCTACTACAGGGTCGAGCATTGACCTGGTGGAACAACCAACTACAGACTAGAGGAAGAGGGGCTGCAAATGCGTTATCTTGGGAAGCATTTAAGAAACTACTAACTGATGAGTACTGCAGAAAAGATGAAGTGCAGAAACTGGAAGAAAAATTTTGGAACCACTTGATGGTAGGAGTAGAGATCGACAAGTACACGATCCGGTTCCACGAGTTAACTAGGATGGTTCCTCACATGGTTTCCACTGTGGAGAAGTTGATTGACCGATATATATGGGGATTGATACCAGAAATTAGGAGGGATGTCACTTCGTCGAAACCAACCACTCTGCAAGCCGCTGTGAGTATGGCGTATCGCTTGACAAATGATGTGATCAGGTCTGGAGAACTAACAAAAGCAAACGACAATGGACGAAAGCGACAGGAGGATCACCAGGGAAACCGAGACCAGAATCAGCAAAACAAGAGGCAGCGAATAACCCAGAACTATGGGGCGACCACCCAGGAGCGCAAAGGATATGCAGGTCCACATCCTTTGTGTACTCGATGTAATTATCATCACTTAGGAGACTGCCCAAGGTGCGGAAAATGTGGACAGACGGGCCACTTCGCGAAAAATTGCTCAAACAGAACTGGAAATCAAGGACAGAGAAAAGCATGTTACGAGTGTGGAAGTCTAGATCACCTTCGCAATACCTGTCCAAAGTTGAAAAGAACTCCCAATCAAGGAGGTAATCGTCCAAACCTGGCGTTGGCAATAGAAGGCCCACAAGATCAGAACATTGAAATTCCTCCCGCACGTGGTCGAGCATTCTATCTGGGTACCGAGGAAGCCCGCAACGCGTAACGGGTACATTCCTTTGAACAACTACCTTATTTTTGTACGACATGATTTTGAGTGCATAACTTCCTCCCAATCTTTACCACGTTCACGACGTTGATTAATTTGAGACCTATTGATATCGACCTTAGTTGTTATATATATTTTGTTGATTTGATTTGATTTGTGTAAGCAAATCCAATATCGAGCGAATCTTTCAAAAGACTTCATTCAAGGATGTTGATTCCTATCTTTCTAACAACTTGTTTCCTAGCTTGATCTAGTGACAGTTCTTGTTTGATGAGTTGCGAAAATCAAGCTAAGAGACAAGTTTACTCAAGTCGGTTTAGTTTAATCTTATGACAGTTCTTGTTTGATGAGTTGTGGGATTAAATTAGAATCGACTACCTAAAGGTCTTTTGAGAGCTACGTTCGATATTGGGCAAGTTTACCCTATCCAATCTAATCACGGGCACGTACTTAGTTGAATGGGGAACCTGTACGCATGGGCATTGATATGATCATTTAGACTGTTCGTACGATCATGAACTTTTAGAACTCTTGTCGAGGTTCGGACCATAGTATCGTTAATCGAATCACGGGGACGTGATTCCGCTGACATGGGAAGAATGTCACAATTCTCAAATTCCGGTCATTTCTTAAATTAAATATGCATCATATTAATTCATTCATGGCATTTCATTTCACATTTAACGCGTAATTTTTATATTTAATAACGTTATCGCGTGAGTTATTATTTTGAATATTTAACCCGTTACTTTCAAAAATGATCCCGATGTATTTTTAAACTTACATTTAGTTTATAAAAACTATATTTTTTAGTTTTCCTAGTGTTTCAAATTTATTTGGTACATAAATCGTTAAAGTTATATTATTACGACGTTTTTCTTAAAAACTACTCGATAATTATTTTATCACTCAATTTTTACAAGAAATGTATTTTTACAATTTTTATGATCTCATCATACTCTACTTTGATCTATTAAAAATTTCTTCCACCTAAAATTACCTTAAATACAATAATGTATATTAAATCCTACAAGTATCCTTACATGTACATTTACTTACACTTTGTAATAATTTTACACAAATTATAAAAGAAAAAAAAAATATTTTGGTTGAAAAACAACCCCTAAAAACCGGCCATATGATGTAGCATTAAATGGTTTGGTTAAACTTTTCTTGTGATTGTCTATATCTACACTCTAAGTGATATCTTCACTTCATTCATCACCTTATTTCAAGAGTTAGTAAAAATATTCCTCTCTTGGTTTTCCTTCATCCCCAACCAGTTCTACAAGGTTTCTCCAAGGGATCATCAAAATTTTTCTAGCTCAAGTTAATAACAATCTAGAATCACACTCTTTATTAGGTTTTGAAATAAAAACCAAGAGTGTTTAGGCTAAACCTTGTTACTTGCACCTCATCATATTCACTTGTCCCGGTTAAAGCATCACCTTATACCTCAGTGTACTCACTCTTGTCATCACACCAGTTTACCAAGTGAGTAATCACAACCCCCCTTTTTCCGTTTTTACTATATTTTGGGGCGAAATGCATGAACCTTTCTTGAGCTAAATTGTTTACTACTTTTATTAACTAGTTTGTCTAGAACTTGTGAACTCGAATCAAATCCTTGAACTTAATTACGAATTTATGACTTGTTGGAATTTATTGAACCGTACATGTTATGACCTTGTCCCAAAGTCTCCCATGTTCGGAGCATCACTATAAAGTCTCGCCTTATTGGTGGAGCGTTCTCAATAAATCTCGCCTAGGTGGTCGAGTGACAAAGGAGTCTCCCCTGTTCGGAGCAGTACAAAGTCTCCCCTGTTCGGAGCATCACTATAAAGTCTCGCCTTATTGGTGGAGCGTTCTCAATAATTCTCGCCTAGGTGGTCGAGTGACAAAGGAGTCTCCCCTGTTCGGAGCAGTACAAAGTCTCCCCTGTTCGGAGCATCACTATAAAGTCTCGCCTTATTGGTGGAGCGTTCTCAATAATTCTCGCCTAGGTGGTCGAGTGACAAAGGAGTCTCCCCTGTTCGGAGCAGTACAAAGTCTCCCCTGTTCGGAGCATCACTATAAAGTCTCGCCTTATTGGTGGAGCGTTCTCAATAATTCTCGCCTAGGTGGTCGAGTGACAAAGGAGTCTCCCTTGTTGGAGCAGTGCAAAGTCTCCCCTGTTCGGAGCATCCCTGAATGATTATATACGTGGTGCAATATTGTGAACTATTATGACCGCTTATACTTGACTATTAGACATACTACTTTTGGCAGTGGGTTGTGAACACACAGGTTGCAAGTTTTGTATGGGCGGAACTTGGAACTGAGTGGATTTACAATGCCTTTGCTTTGTGGACCATTTTTCGTCGACCGAAAGCTTTGAATATTTCTTGCGAGTTTTCTTATTTTTGCTAAACGTGTTTACTCACCAACTATTTTCATAGTTGACCCGTTTTTCTCTCATGCATTTCAGGTGATCGTTAGTAAGCTTTTTCTACCAAGTCTTGCATAATGAAGCTTTCACTTGTCAATATAAATCATTATGTATAAAACATAATATTTTGGAATCTAAGCTTTGTAATATATTCGCCGATGTCGGCTAAAATGGTATTGTAATGGTGTGATATTTCTTTTTAATATTAATGTTGGTATATTCTATTATCTTGTGCTTATGTTCCCTTCCGTTACACCTCGTGTTTCCGCCTCCGGCGAGGGTGTGACATGTGGCCCAACAAAAGGTAACCGAACCAGGTTGTGGGCTTCGTGGCCCAGATCAAAGCCAAACGCACCCTACTGGAAAAGTGGTAGGAAATCCATTTCCAATAAGTTGTACTCTTAAAGACACTAGGATCATGGTAGTGCAAACATTTTGGTAGGCAATGGGAGCAGGTTCATTTTCTAAACGTTTTCCATTCAAGGACCTCAAAGTGGAATTCGGGTAGCTCAAGCCATACGCATAAGAATGACAACACCCGAGTAGTGTTTTGACACTTACACAAAAACAATAAACATGTCACAAGGTTTGACACATACTGAAAACACGAGGCCTAGACTTAACGACTATATAATGTTACTCGGTTAATGAGGTAAGTAGTCTTTCGAGGGGCGCTTTGGTGGTGACAATGACAAAGGGAAATAACTACCATTCCGACCACAAAACTCAAACATGACACACACACTCATCAAAGCCCTTTAACCCATCAACTATTTTAGTTATTAACACCATCTTTATGTTTTAATTACGCATTTGATGACAACCTTAAGCGAAGATCAAAAGATACAAAAACGAGAATACCCGCTGTGGGTTTCGACCCACTATTCAACATACAAAAGGTTTTGCTAGCCAAGTTAAATCTTCTTTTATCTTATGTGTTAGACCATATTAACACAAGGATGATTAAGGTGAAAGACGCTTTACACTTCCATTAACCTAAGCCAATGTATCAACATATCCCAACTAACAAATTTTCTTTACCTTTTCACAAATTCGATTATCCATTCAATGGTTCATTAAATAGGTAACAAAATTCACAACTTGGCAAATCTATTTCTTTCACAATATTCCATCGAGTAGAAAATGAAAAGTGTAAACATTCGATTTACAAATTAACTTAACCAATAATCTTTATCAATTATTATAACAAAATTGAACCATATCAAGAAGCAAATCGAAAACCTTACAACAATGAGAGCCGATCGGTATGGAAAAACAACGAACTAGAGAAAACCCACCAAGCCGAATCCACAGAAATCACCAAGCACTCAAAACACCTTTTTCTAGTTTTTCTTTTTGGTTGTGAGTTATGGTATCGATCTGTGGATCGGTGGGGGTATATAAAGGGGTAAAAATGGTTGGTTTGACTTGTACATTCGAAAGTGGGGATGAGGTAGAAGTCCTCTTTGAGTAGTATCACCAGGTCTTCACGTGGCTCTCCTGGCCTTTGTCTTCAACCGCAACCCTAGAGACAAGCAATCAGATGGGGACCTTGATTTTCTTGTCGCCTCTTCCATGGGATAAGCCAAGGGTGTATCAATATTTGGTTAAGATTAACTTCTGATGTAGGGAAAGGAGTTTGGAGGTTTTACTACTAATGAAGGTGGGAGGAGTGTGTGCAGATGAAGTAAGAAGGGGGAGACAAATTTGGAGGAGGGGTTGCAGGTTGTGGGGGCGTGGTTTCTGAGGAAGTTTATTTTTATTTTGTATAGTTAAATAAGACTACTCGGATATAAATAAATTTTTATGCAAGAAAAATGAAATGTACATGCTAAATGCTCAACTTAGATCAAATAAGTTTTTGATAAGCAATCTAGTTTATTGATACGAAAGTTTATGATAGTGAAATTTTACAGGTGGCTACAAAAGTAACCCGGAAAACTTCCGCACTCATTACCCACATCACTTACATTGTGAACATTGCCAATCCACTAGGGATATTGCAATAGAAATTAGGGAAGAAATGCGAGTCATACTTAACCTCATCCTTGATCGCATCAACATCATTACTCACCAAAACTTCCATCCATAACCTTATGTAAGCATGGAAGGAATCATCTTTATTACTTTTAGTATTTTTCTTTTGAGTCATTTTTAAGAACAAGTCTTGTTCTTACTTTTACATGCTTGTATGTGGCATAAATACCACTACATTTTGTTGTTTTATTACAAGGCCTTGTTTACATACCTTGGCTCCCAATCTTGATTCTCGTCAATCACAAGATTATTTATGCATGTTACTACTAACCCTTTCTTTGTAGGATTTTTTTATTTTTCTCACTTGACGCCCCATTCTAGGGGGAGCTACCGTCAAGGGGGAGTTTGAGATACGTGGACTATTTTTCCACTCTTTATTTTTTCGTTAGGGTAACTTTTTGTTTCGACAAAAAGGGAGAGAATAAGTAAAACTTAGGCTTTCAAAACATACATCTAATCTTAAGTTTTACTCATCATAACATTATGTTTTGTCATCAACAAAAAGGGGGAGATTGTTAATACAAATAAACCCTAAAAACGTTTATTAATATTTAGCGATCTCTTTGTGTTTTGTTGATAACAAATATAATGTTATCATAAGTAAAATTATAATGATACATGTTATTTTTGTAAAGCATTTACATATAGTCATTTAATACAAATTGTTGTAATAAATCATTTGTTGTAATAGTTTATTAGGATGGGTAAAAACCACAACCCATGAATCATACCCATGGAGCATATCCATAACCCATGGTTTTAACCCATGATCCATTGACTAGATGCATTGCATCTATTAGATACATTGTATCTAAATAAATAACCATGGACCAACCCATAACCCATGACCCATAAACCAAAAACCCACGGGCAAAGAGGAGCATCCCACAGATCCCTGGAGTTACACTAGACGGATCCCTTAAGCAAGGGATCCGTGGGATCCGTGCAACAGTGGCAAGTTTTTGCCTATAAATAGAGGGCAATTTTTTCATTTTTACTCACCCATCTTCTTACTAACACTCTCATATATTCTTACACTCTTCTAACAAAAGATCACTTGATCTAGAGAGTTGTTCTTCTTTCTTCTATTGTGATTCTCCTATAGGTCCTTCTCTAAGGCGAGATCACGAGCATTCTACAAGTCATCCAAGCAAGGGGTCCTTGATTGATTTGTTCCTCCACAAGATTTCTGTAGCAAAGATCTTGTACTTGATATTTCACATACTTGTTGTGTAATAGTTGTGTTGGTTTGGTCCTCCGTGTAACAGACTCTGTATTTAGCTTTGTACCGAAAAAAGGTGTAAGCAACGTTGTGAAGGCTTCTCCGCCAAGTTGAAGGAGTTTGTTGACATAGTGCTTGAACTCTCAAGTAGGTGACTCGGGGAGTGGAGTAGGGCAATGAAGGTGTCCTTGTAGCCGAACCACTATAAATCGGTTGTGTCATTTCTATCCCTTACTTTACTTTCTTTACTTGCATTACTCTTAGATCTATACTTCATCTTCATCCATACGATTTCACATAACATCAAATCTAAAGTTTTTAGAAACTAACTTAAAATCGGCAAAACTATTCAACCCCCCCTTCTAGTTTTCCACAAAAAGCCTACCGACTATTTAATCAAACAACACAAAGGATATGTGTTAGTAGAGATGTGAAGTTTAAAGAGGATGAAGCATGGGATTGGAAGGATTACTTGAACGAACACACTAATGAAGAACCTGAATGGTTTGACTTCAAAGTAGAAACCCTTGAAGCCACAAATGAACATCAGGAACAAGAAATCTAACCAAATGAAGATGACAAAGATTTCTCTAACAATGATGATGATGAATATGCAACATCAACAATAAAGTCACCCTCACAATGACAAACACTTCGCACACCATCTACAACTTCATAGCGAGTAAACTCTCAAATTACGCCAACTACCTCAGTACGATCAACCAATCAAAGTAACAAACGCAACCAGTAATTTACATCCAAACTTTGATCATACACCACTACAAGGATTTAGAACGTTAAATGATTTATATGATAACACCGAGGAAGTATTACTGGCTGAAGATGAACCTAAGAACTACAAGGAAGCATCAAGCGATCTGAAATGGATTGAAGCAATGAAGGTCGAATTAGATTCCATCAATAGGAACAATCCATGGGAACTAACCACTATACCCAAAGGACATAAAGCAATTGGATTAAAGTGGGTATTCAAGACCAAGAAAGATGCTAATGAAAATATAGTCAAGCATAAAGCAAGACTAGTAGCAAAAGGCTACATACAAGAGCATGGCATAGACTTTGAAGAAGTCTTTGCACCTATAGCAAGAATGGTAACAGTCCGATTACTATTAGCCATAGCTGCTAATAATAAATGGGAAGTACATCACCTTGACGTCAAATCTGCATTTATGCATGGAGATTTAAAAGAAGAAGTGTATGTTACACAACCCGAAGGATTTATAAAAGATAATGGAAAAGTTTACAGACTCATAAAGGCTCTATACGGTTTAAGACAAGCACCATGTGCATGGAACATAAAATTAGACAACACCTTGAAGTCTTTAGATTTCAAAAAATGCGCTTTGGAATAAGCTGTCTACACGAAGAAATCAAAGGACTCAATACTTCTAGTAGGAGTCTATGTAGATGATTTAATCATCACTGGCACACCAAAGAAGGAGATAGACAAGTTCAAAGCTCAAATGGAAGAAAAATTCAAGATGAGTGACCTAGCATTATTATCCTACTACTTAGGAATTGAAGTCACACAAACTGGAGGTGACATATCAATAAAACAATCCACCTACGCAAGCAAGATCCTAAAGGAAGTTGGAATGCTAGACTGCAACGAAACTCTAATACCTATGGATCCAAGAATAAGACTAACAAAGAACACTGAAGAAACAATGGTCAACTCAATTGAATATATAAGTTTAATTGGATGCTTAAGATATCTGCTACATACAAGACCCGACTTAAGTTATTCCATTGGATTACTTAGTCGTTTTATGCAAGAACCAAAGGAACAACACATGAAAGCTATAAGGCAAGTACTACGCTATGTAAAAGGAACAAAAGAATATGGAATCACCTACAAACACAATGGAGGAAACCAAATACAAGGTTATAGTGACAGTAGCTACGGAGTCAACACTCAAGAAGGAAAAGGAACTACTGGAATTATATTCTACTATGGTGAATCACCAATCAGCTGGAGTACACAAAAGCAAGCCACGGTAGCTCTATCATCATGTGAATCAGAATTTATTGCAGCAACGGCAGCATCAACACAAGCATTATGGTTAAAGAGATTACTAAGCAAGCTTACACACACAAGAAGAAAAGGTTACAATAATGGTCGACAACAAGTCTGCCATCGAACTAATGAAGAATCATGTATTTCATGGAAGGAGTAAGCACATTGATATAAAATACAACTTTATAAGAGAATGCGTCGAAAGAGAAGATTTACAAGTCGAGTTCATAAGTGGAGAATTTCAGAAGGCTGACATACTCGCATTACCGAAGATCAAATTCCTAACAATGAGACAACTAATTGGAGTCAAAGATCTGCAACAAAGCGATTGTGATTAAGAGGGAGAATATTGGGTTAATCCCAATCGACCCAAGTCAACCACCCAGTCGACCCAAGTCAAACATAAAAGTCAGAGACAAAAGTCAACTATGGCAGTTTTTTACAGTTACAAACTAAGCAACACACCTGTTGGATGGATTGAACCATCACAACGTTTCACTTGTACCTATTCATTTCATATATATACTTTGAACATATAGATTGTAAACATGATGACAAATTCATATTTAAGCATTTCAGTTTCAATTGATCTTATTTATTTTGGTATATTTTGACCACGTTATAGACCATAGATCCAACGCTTAAGGCTAACATAGACACGACGAGAAATTGCAAATATTGTAGTGGAGTTTCGTTGTTTGTGTATTACTAGTAGTTGGTACATGTTTAGTGATTCATTGGAAGAGACACATGTATAAGATGAAAGTTCTAAACATGTTATATTCATGGCATTAATGTTAGAATAATGGAGTGTTTAGACATTCATTGTGGTGTGCAATGTGTTGGCCATTGGCCATGGGGTAGAGGTGACGGTGGTGTTGATAGATGAGACATTCGTCATTAAAGGTTGGTGATGGTGGTGCCCAATTGTGCAACTCATAGCAAATCAATATTTTGGAATATGTGGCTTAAATGTGTATTAGGATAAGGGTAGTTGGTGGTTGAAATGTCAAAAGAATTAAACAGCTAAAAGGAGCTAATTGAGGCTCTCCAACAAGCAATGCTTATTACTTTGATATAGATGTTTGTTCCTGTATGTTCAAACATGATGAAAACGAAAGAATTAACCTTCTAATCTAACTTCAACCACAAAAAGAGTGTACACGATGAAAGTAAACGAGTTCACCAGTTTACCTATTAATCTAACTCCAAACAACATTTAAATGAAAAAAGAATCATAATTCAGATACAATGTGCAAAGTACTTGTAGTAAACTACAAGTTGTGAAGTTGTGCTGAGCATATACATCACGTATGGATAACTTGTGTTATGCGTCACGGGGTTAGTTGCCAGAGAACACGCATCGAATGTCAAGCTTTGTGTACTCGGACTTTTCTTGAGGCAAACTATTAGTATGATGTCCAAGGACTTTTTTTTGCCTTGGCGCTATAAGTTATATTAGACAGTCTTTCTAAATGATTATAGAAGGTAAAATGATCAGTTAAGCGTTAATGTAAATTCCAGAAGAATATTCAAAGATTCATTCACTAAAGTTGCGAATGATTAGAAAATGCCACATTTATCCCCCAAACTTAGATTTGTAAACTCATTGATTACTTAATCAGATTATTGTTATAACCCAGAAAATCTATATGAGAATCATTTTTGTAAAGAAAAATCAGAGAAAAAAAAAAAAAAAAAAAAAAAAAAAAAAAAAAAAAAAAAGGTATCATAAAAATCTATCAAGTTTGCCAATATGGATCTTAGTAGTTTTATAAGATAGGCCAACAAGATGTGTGGATTTCCATTAGGTTTGCACCACAACCAGTGGTGTTGACATCCATATGTCAATTTTTAGGGGCTCACAGGCAATAACTATGGTCCTTTTCGATTAGGTTTCATCAAAACTATTCATGTCATGTATTGTGATATCCACAAGTAATGGAATAATTCTACGCACTAATGTTGTATCATGGTATCAGCTTAATATTCACTCAGTTAATGATGAGAAAGCATATCCTTAGATGACCCATTAAATCAATGACATTAAATTGATTGAATGCGACTGCAATTAATCAGGTATCCGGATACGCGTCATAACTAAAACAACTTTATTGTATAAATAATAAAAAGGTTACCCGGTTCCTACTAAAGGTTACCCGTTTGACCCATTATACAAACCGGCATGTTGCAACCTCCATTCTGGTCCCAAATTACTTATTTGAGATCAGGATTTTCAGAGTGAGTTACATTGACGAAATCAAGTTGCGTTAGTGCTAATTAAGAGTTACAAGCATTTAAGATTTCAGACCATATCCAAATTCACTAACCTGGAAAATAATTTGTAAAACATATTTTAATTCCCATGCCCCGGTATGAATGCCATAGAAAGCCGAAACCACTTTAACCAAATGTTAACTTTCACAAGCCAAGTATGAAATCAATCGAACCACTTCCATGGATTAACTGATTCATCTTGTTTCTTCGAAGCACACCTTGGATCAATGATTCTACATAATAATCCAGCCATTTTATCTTTTTGTCTGCAATCCACTGCTTCCATAATATTGCTTTGTTGTTTCTCTTGAAAACTCTGCAAATGTCATTCCATCCTTCAAACGATCACAGAGTGGTGGGACTAATTTACCAATATCTGAACTTGGATTTTGACACTGATTCTCCTCACCATGTTTTCTTGAATACTCGTCATTTAAACTCGAACTTTGCATTGAGAAATCATAGAGCGAAAGTGTCTTGCTCCATGCAGGCTGCAAGAACACTACAAAAGTTTCCCTGCTCAAGTTTTCCAAGTTTTTAGGTCTACAAACAGAGTGAAGAGTCGCACGAAGTTTCCCCTTAGACAAAATGTCAGCTGATTCCCCTACCTGAACAATAAAACTCCCAGAAGATGCTTTCACCTTTACAACACTGTTTTTATTGGGATCGAGTATTTGCAAATATGTATGTCCACTAGGCGAAGGGCATTCTTTTTCATCACAAGATAGGCTGACACCATTACTTTCAGAAGCAAACATGAACAGCGGATCTGTCAAAATAGTGAACACACCATAATCATAATGCCACTGCTGCCACAAATCAGACTGATTACTGCTAGTCTTTTTAGCTGACTTGCTTTTTGATTGAATAGCATTTAATGCTTGCAGAATAAGGTTATCTAGAACTGAATGGTAATGTATAAGACGCCCTTTAGCCGAGCATGATTCGAGTAAGCTTTCCTCTAGCTCATGTCCACCAATAACCTTATCAGACACCCTTGCAAGCCGAAGACCTATGTCAATCATAAA
Source organism: Chrysanthemum seticuspe (assembly GCA_019973895.1). NCBI lineage: Eukaryota > Viridiplantae > Streptophyta > Magnoliopsida > Asterales > Asteraceae > Chrysanthemum > Chrysanthemum seticuspe. The sequence goes on along the minus strand of BPTQ01000007.1, from coordinate 78,800,468 downwards.
ATTTCCTAGCTCTTTGAATACGTTCCCAAGATTCTTAAATTCACTTAAGCTCTCGTCATCTGAACCACAACCTTTAATCTCTGAATGATCTACGTTACATAGGCTACTAACATCCAGATTTTGGTTATATTTTAACTGCATTGCGAAAGGGGAGATTGTTCTATCAACGTTCTTTAGTGGAACATCACTCCCTAACCCGTGATCCTGTAAATGTACCACCAATAATTCAGCTTCATGTTAAGGGGTTTTTACATACGCGTTTTAAATAAACTTTTTGCAATATCTCATAATCATATAACTAGCTGCACGTACTAAAATGTCAGAAATTCAAAACTATTGACAGATATTATAACACTCCAAAACCAACTATTGACTGCACATACGAACACCACATTTACAATCATTTATAAATAATATTTTCTATCAGGATTAGGCATGTAATCAAGACGAGTCGACTTGACAAATTTCAACAACACGATAGAATCTAGTGGGGTTCAAAACTGGTAATACAATTTCAGGGTTCGGGGTTGGCAGACAACGAATGGAATGAAGCTCAAAATGAAACATGAGTGGGTTTATTACGTAAAAATATTACATGGGTTAAAATCTAATTACAGTAAAAGCTGAATAAGCTACTTAACTTGGTTCAGGCATTTCATCAAACACATAGCACATTACCTTAAGTACACGATTACGATCATCGTTATTCAACAGAGCAAGCTTCCGCGCCATCGGAAGCAGCGTTCGTCTGAGATCAGACGCATTGGGGACTCCTGTGACAGTGAGAAGACCTGGCCCGGACGGACCAAGGTTTTTCATGATCGTGTTTGTAACCGATTGTAAGTATTTGGTGTTTTTCGACGTTTGTGGCGACTGGTGATCGGGTGAAGATAATGCGATGAGATCGGAGTAGTTGAGATGGTAGAGTTCAATGGTTTCGTTTTCTTCTGTCATGGTTTTGTGTTTTTCTTGGCGGGAGAGTGATGATGATGTATGGTTGATTTGAACGATTAATTGATAAACAAACTTATAAAAACCGGTTTCTAATAAAATCCCTGGGTTTTACCAGTCGAACTGTCAATTAAACCGGCCTTTTTTCAAAACCCGCTTCAGGTGACGAACCGGCCATATTACATAATCTTACTATATCTAATAAAGTATAAAAGCACTTTTGAGCATTAAATTCATTACAAGTTTTATTGCTAAAGATATAATCATTTAAAACATAATTGGACATTGAATAGCTTAAAATTCAGCATTACAAGTTTTATTGCTAAAAGTACAACCTTTTAATGCTTTAAAACATTAAAGACTAAAATACACCGTTGGTCCTTAAACTTGTATCGGAGGATCGCGATGGGACGAACCTCGCCCTTTTCATCGTCGGGGGTCCCTATTTTCACTGTTCATACTCGTTACAGGTCCTTTGACAAAGTCAACATCTGATTTTTGTTTTGTAGTCGAGGGTATTTTAGTCCATACACATTTATACTTTTATAACACATTTATATTTTACCCCTTCATCTTTCATCATCTTCATCATCTACCCAAATCATTCATCTCCCCAACTGAAACAATGTTCTGGTAAAAAGCTTTGGTTATCGGGTTTGGGGATTCGTACACGTAAAGTAAAGTAGGTACCAAAAAAAAAACAAATCATACCTTTACCTTTTTGCTGATCACCGACGAAACGTAATCAAAATTCTCTCATTCAGATTCATTTTTCGAAGGTTTTCTAGAAATCCCACAAATATTTTATAAAAAATTTTATATTTTTTTATAAAATTTTTGTAATAAAAATGCATTCTTGGAAAGAAAGAGTTTCAGACAAACTCACAAATCTTTTTTCTGATTCATCTAATTCTCCAAAGGTACATTCTTTTTATTGGTTTTATGGTGTTTGGGATCAAGATTTATAATGGGTGTTTGTTTAAGCTTATTTGTGGGCTTATTATGAGCTTATTTGATTGATATTATGGTGTTTTGGATCAAGATTTATAATGGGTTTTGTGTACTTTTTGTATTTGTTTAGGGGGTGTTTGTTTAAGCTTCTTTGTGGGCTTATTATGAGCTTATTTGATTTCGCCTTATATTTCATAAGCCCAAATGTTCCCGTCTTATTTCGAGACTTATCGGCTTATATAAGTTTATTATGATATTATAAACTTATGTAAGTCTCGAAATAAGCCGGAAAATTTGGGCTTGTGAAAGATAAGGCGAAATCAAATAAGCTTATAATAAACCCACAAATTAGCTTAAACAAACACCTTATTAGGAAAGTAGCTAGATTTATAGTAATAAAGTTTAGGTGACAATTTGAAAGCTATGATGTTGATGTTATTAATTGGAATGATTTGAGTGTGTGATTGTTAATGTAAGCCGTGGTTCGACAAAGAAACATGGTGAAAGGGTATATTAGTATCCCATTACCTTAGAATTATGTTGGATGGGTTCTTAGAGTTTAGTTGATCCGGTTAGTATCGGATGTGTGCAAAGATAGAAGCTTTGGGTAGATGTAGCTTGACGAAGCTTTGGATAGATTTCATTTTGAGAGAGTTGAATGTGCACTTGTTGAAAAGATCTATACATCTCATCTTTGTAGCTTAACAAACGAGAGAATGTGAAATGTAAGGATAAGAAAAAGCCTTATGCTGGTGTAGGATAGTATGATACCTCTTTCGTTTTCAGTGAAATGCGGGATCTGTAAGCATTCTTAGACTAGAATAGCTTTTTCTGGCTTCTCCAACTATATTTTGTCGATATAGCAATTGAAACAATCATTTGGAAGAGTTTTCTATCATCATGAAATGTAGGGGGTGTTTGGTATTGTGTTTTCAAAACTGTGTGTGGATGAACAATCTTTTCAGATGGTGTACCAAAAACTATTTTCTGATTATGTGCATTTTGCAAAAACAATAATCAGATAATCTCCAAAACGCAACCCCAACACCCTCATGTTCGATGGATTTAGTTTCCGTTTGCATATATATATTCATACAGTAACTAAACCAGATATATTTGAGTGAAATCCTTCTGCTTCTGCTCAATCGTACCTGGTTGGACAATTAACCGCTAGGAACTCACTTGATGATCCAACTCAAGTTAACTCTTTATAAAAGACCATAACATTGTGTGTTCACTTTTATAGGATTTAGATGGACTTAAAGCTTGAAGCTTGATTGGTGATTGTTTTACGTTATTCAACTTCTATCTGCGATACACGAAATCTGTAGTTCCTGCGCGTTTGAAAATATGGTTGATTTGTAACATGGATATATTGATGTGTAGGCCAGGTCACATTCGAAGGATGGCTGTTACATCTCTTCAGTACTTACTTACATTCGTCCCTCAAGTGAATCCAGTCCGAACAAGAACGATAAGCATCTTAAGCCAATTCAATCACTTCCAAACAGATGGAAAGATAAAGATATTTCATATCAACACATCCCTTTAGATACTTACGACGAGGATGATGATACATTTAATCCTCGTGAACAAAACACCACACAAAGCTCCGTAACAAGCATAAAATCCGAGAATAAAGAAGTTTTAAATGGTAGAGAAGAAAATGGAGATCAGGGCTCTGAAATAAGCACCAGCAGCTCATAAGCGTTTGAAGATGCCGCTAAACCAACTACGATGACAACTGTTATCGACCTTAATATTGATTCTTTATTCATTTCTCCTGAATTATACCAGTGTCTTCAGTCTTCGATACCTAATATAGTCAAAGGTTGCCAGTGGGTCTTGTTGTATAGGTAATATCTTCAAAAAGTTATAATCTTTTTCAAAAACTGTAGGATCACATGTATATATGTATTTACTTTTTTCTTTCAAATTAAGGGCAGTACGGTGAAACATGGCATATCACTTCGCACACTTATTCGGAAGAGTGCTGATCTTTCCGGCCCTTCTTTGCTGGTAAAGTTACAAACTTTACGTTGTTTTATGCTTTTTGTAATTACTAAAAAAAATGTCTTTACTACAATATTTTCTTATATGATTGAACTCGTTCACTACTTTTAGATAACTGGAGATACTCAAGGTGCCGTATTTGGTGGGCTGGTAAATTGTCCACTGAACCCGACACCCAAAAGGAAGTATCAAGTAAGTTAGCATGTTAGCAGTCGCATATATTCATTGTATTTTATATTATCAAATTTATTACTGTATCTCAAATATTTCCAACAGTATGGGCTGATCATGGAGATGATATAAGCATTCAGTATTCTGGCACGCCTGCTCTCAAAGGAGATTTTGTCAGGTACAACTACATGAACTTCCCTTTGGATCTCGTTAGGCCAAATGATATATTATGTAAATAACGAAAATACAAACAGACTCATGTTGGTTTTTTAATCTAGGGTTGGAGTACAAAATAGAAAACACATGGATATTTGATTACCAGCAAGAAGAGTGCCACGACAATTAAAAGATATACATTTCATTATGCCATGCTCCAGATACTCTTCTATCACTTCTGGAAAATCCCCCTGCAACGGATCTTAGCCCAAATAAAAACATTTGCACAAAGTATATTGATCAGCATAATAAAGACGGAATCTTATGGAGAAAGAAAAAGAATTGATTAATGATACCTATAATTGGAGCATTCATGGCATTTGTGTCAAATATGAAACGAGTTTAAGCCTGCACTGAAGGTGTAGAATGTGTTTATGCAGAATGACTTAATTGGCAGAATGATGTGGAATGTGTTTGGTTAAATCTTGGTTACAAAGTTAAATGTTGAATCAGCAGTTGTTGTGCATTTATGCAGAATGACCAGTTCACATTTCAGATTAATTGAGTAATTACTACAGTATACATGATAAAGCTTTTTACCAGAACATTGTTTCAGTTGGGGAGATGATGATGTTGGGGAGATGAATGATTTGGGTAGATGATGAAGAGGATGAAAGATGAAGGGGTAAAATATAAATGTGTTATAAAAGTATAAATGTGTATGGACTAAAATACCCTCGACTACAAAACAAAAATCAGAGTTTGACTTGGTCAAGGGACCAATCTGGCATTTAATGGCTACTGTTTGGACCTGTGGCGATGATTATGCCCGGTTTCGTCCCATCGCGATCCTCCGATACAAGTTTAGGGACCAACGGTGTATTTTAGTCAACATTAAATTAGCACATAATTCATACTCTTATTAAAACACTTTATTACTTAAAAGTAAAAAATGATTTATTCATATTATACAACCAATTAAAAACGCATATACCAAATTAATTAAAACACCCCCTTACTAAAAGTATATAAAAAAAAATCATAATGTACAATCTAAACAAGCTACAACATAATCCAAAATATAAAATAATAAAACACATTAACTAATGTTATTTTTAAAACACATATAAAATGAAACATACATGTTATTATACACATTGTACAAATTAATAAAACACTCAAAGCTTTATACAAGCTAACAAGTTGATTGTACACATAGTTTTGAAAACTGGACCGAATCAACGGGGTCAACCGGGAACCTGTATCTCCACTGGTTCGCCTAGCCAATAAAAGCCATCCGAAAACGAACCAGAAAGAACCCGTTGAAACTGATATAAACTGGTGAATCAGATCTCATCAAGATTTATTTCTCCGATTAATCGTTATATGGTATCCGTCGTCGCAACGCACGCTAGTGACAAATTTACCCTTTGAAAATACTTGCACTTCTTGCACTTTAAGATTTTTGATCATTTCAATTATTTTGTTTTATAAGTGCTAAAGGTGTAACTAAATTATTGATAAACTAGCAGGGTACATGTGTAATGCGATGGCGGATACCATGTGATTAAAAATTCTATTGTGTGTGAAGTATAAATAGTTTTTTTTTTTGGAACTATTTCATTTGGCAGCTGGGTGAGGTTCAAAGGTAAGAAGAAGAACCTTGGATGGCTAAATCTATTGTGTGTGAAGTATAAATAGATTTTTTTTTTTTTTTTTTTTTTTTTTTTTTTTTTTTTTTTTTTTTTCATCATCATCATAAACTATGAGTTCTTTTTATATTAAAAATTCATAACTGACATTTTAATATATATTAATAACTTTTTTCAGTTTTATATGCGATGAGTATTGATATGGTGGTTACACATTTTTTTCTCATTAAATCACTTATGAAATAGTTCCAAATGTTTTATATATTAGTAGAGATATGAATGTTTTTGAAAGATGCATATTTATTTTGGCACTGAGGAAATACTTTTATTTGATTAACCATTGTCATCTATAATTATGTGTATCAACGTATTTGCTAGGCATAAAAGTGGACACATGAATCTTTTATATAATAAAGGAATTACATCATTTCGGAGTGATTTTGTGAATTCATTCTTATTGAAAAACAATTGGGCCAATAAGAGAGCTCGATTTCGCCACGTAAGCAAAATCGTGTGATGCGATTGGTTAATAAAAGTCAAAATTAAATTGATTTTGGTCAAACTTTAATAAATTTGGTGGAGAAATTTGGTTGATAAAAAAAACACATAAAAATGTAGGTGTCAAATTTGTGAAAACAAAAACTTAAAAAAAGATGAGGTAATTAATAAAACTTTAGTGGTTGAATTTTTAAAAATTATATAGAGTTAAGTGTAATATTATAAGCCTTCATGTTTTTTAATAACTTTGGATTATAAACAAATACCCCTTATACTTTATACCATTTATACTTTATATTTTAAAAAATACAATGTATATGTTGTTTTAAAATAATAACATATAAACTTGCATAAGATTATAAGTATCAATATTTTTACTATATACGTTCAATAAGGACTTATTTATTTCATTTAAAAGTTTAACCTATGTGGACACGGGTTTATATTTTAAATACGGCTAAATTACTGAAAACGAGAATATAATTATCAAATTGTAAGCACGGGTTACTTTAATATAAAAATAAATATACGCGATTGTACTTATAACAATGACTCATGTAATTATTATTTTTTTATATAAGGATATCCAGAAAAACATTTTTAAAAAACTTTAAGGAACATATTTTAACTTTAGCAACGCTCATTATGTGCTATTAAACTTTCATTATGTATACAACATAATATAAGTAGTGAAATTTTAAATAACAACATTAATATCTTTGTCAGCTAAATAAAATTAAATTTTGAGTTACCTAACAGAAATTTATACAAATATTTTATCAATTCTAATGAATATTAATGCATAATTATTCATTAATGCATAATGAAAAACTCGTGCATACGTATTAGTTGTACTTATATCACAATTTTCATGGGAAAATTCTTTGAACTAAAATGTTAAAACAAATTTGATTTATGTGTAAACTTCGTGCGTGCACGAAACTTATAACTATTATAATTATATGCAATTACCTTTAAAGACACAATATTTAGTATTAATATAAAATAATTTTTTAATCAAAACCCCGTGCGTGCACGGGTATTATTAGTAGTTATACATGACAATAGTTTCTCATCTCGTTAAGCTTGTATATACACCGACTTATCGTAACTTTCTAATTATTTGCTAGAAGTTTACTCTTTGTTATACACTAACACGGATCATATCAGTTACTCGTTAAGAAACATAAATCTTGATTTGACAAACATATATAGTCAAGCTTATATCATATCTAAACAACCACAAAGATGAGGCATTCGACTAGACATGACTTGCATTTACTGAAGTCATGGAGTATATTTTAATGATACAAAGACAAAATGTTTTAAAATGGATCTCCTGCTTGTTTTCATGATTGAATTCTCAATGTACTGTGATTATAGATGAACACGAGATGATATAATCACAATTCTGAATCACTTAATATCTCAAATTGACCCAAAAATATTACTTCGTGATTTAGAAATCAAAATCATTTTAGAACTGACAAGATCATGTCAAACTTGAAAGAAAACATTCTAGTTCTATCCACCATGAGCATAGCAGTTCACGGATACTTACAATTGCACTCCCCAAATCAAAAATCAGACTCAGAAAAAGACTAGCAGTTCCCAGCAACGCCCTTGAAGCTTTTCGACAACCAAATTGCAGTTTCTCTTGGAGACACTTTTTCAGGCCCAAACGGCTTCAACAAAACTGATAATTCTTCTATCCGTTCTTGCTGCATAAGCTGTGCACTGAACTCCAATAACCCTTCTAATGCCTCTGCTCTTTGCTGGTACGATGAAGTGTCAAACTTACGCTGCTGGCCTGTAGCCCCCAGTGTGGCGGTTTTTGTGTGGGTTTGATCAATGGTCTTGACTGTGGTGAATTTGTCCGTTGTGATTGATTGATCCCTGCTGTTTTCGTAAGTACCAGAAGAACCGCATTGAGTTGATGTTGATGAAGTTTTGAGGACTGGTAGGATTAAACATTCTTCTGTAGGTGGGATATTTTCTGTCATCTTGTCGATGAGTGGGGCGTTGACTGATACATCTTGAGAGTTGATACTGGAAAGTACTGTGTTGGGTTTTGGGAGAGAGATTTTACGAATTGTTCGTGAAGGTTTTGCAGCTGGAGTTTGTGATACTGGAACCTGAGATCAAAATGCGAATGCCCTTAGTGACACAACATAACAATTGAAATCCTTTATCCGGGCCCTTGTGAAAAGAAGTGGCCAAATGTGTGGGTCGGGTCAGCCAAAAACACTTTTTGCCCAAAATTATAATTTGTTTTGTAAATACTTGGCATGTCAAAAATGATTTAAGTCATTTAAAGAGTATAATATCTTAAGTAATCTAATTTGCAATCCACTTTAGGCAACTTTAAACATGTTTAACCAATTTGAACCGTTTCTTTTGGAGCTACTTGCATTTTCCCGTTTGACATTTTTTGAAATAAAACAAGGCCTAATCGACCCATTCATAAGTATACATTATGAAATTGCCGCCTCTGGTGAAAAAATATTAGGAACAATAGCATATTATGAACATACCAAATCACGATTTGAACCCCCTCGGGTTATCTTTGGGGTGGCAGATTGTCTTCTGGGAGTAAAAGTTTTTGCTGGAGTGAATTTTGATGTTCTAATAGTAATTGGTGTCTTATCAGCGATTGGTGTCGTTTCACTAATACTGATAGTGGATAGCTTTCTAGTCAGTGATCTTGACAGATCCTGACTTTTCTCCGAACATAAAGAAACCTGATCATATTCAGATATACTAGGATTTAAGGCCCTATCACTGCTGTAAGATTGCTCCTGGTTCCTGTGAGAATGCACCATTTGAGGTTCGGGTTCAGTTTCAGGCTCAGTAAATGTTGTTTTCGTTTCGTAGTTGTAATACTGGACAGGATATGTATGGCGTCTTGGGTTGTTAAAGTTTAGATGGAGATTATGTACGTATGGTTGAAGATGTGAATGTTTAAGCAGATCTGCAGCCTGAAATTAAATAAAAAAAAAGAATATGAAAAACAAAACTTTGAATAATGCATAGAAAAGGGTAGAAGAAGAAGGAAGAATAAGTTTACTTACACTTGGTCTCATTTCTGGATTTTTCCGCAGCATGCTCTTAACAAGTCCTCGACTACAAAAGATGTTGAAATTAGTAAAAGTAGACCAATGAAGCATAAAATTGATGGAAGTTTATAAAATATTTATAACTCACAATGCGGCAGAATACATGGTTGGAAGTGGAGCAACAATAGATTTGTTTATCTTGTTGATTAAAGCTTGCATGTCCTGCTCAGACATGAAGTTTCAATGCAAACTGTATTAGTTTTCCTTAAGCTGACATAGACTTAAAATCTATCACTTTGGTCCCATTACAATTGAAACAATTCCATTTTAATTGTCTTTTCTTTTTTATAAAGTCACGTGTCCATTCTTAGCATTAAAAGAAATGACTATTGTTATATGGAAATTGCTAAAAAAAACTTACAAAAGCTTTAAACGCAGGTTTGAAAGCCATCATTTCATATAAACAGCATCCTGGGACAAGTAACATGCAGCGAATGAAATATCTAGACAGGTAACCAGTTAACTTCTAAAAAGATACAGACTCGAATGATCTGGGACCTACCTAAAGACCAAATATCTGACTTGGAACCATAAGGTATATCAGCAAGAAGCTCGGGACACATGTAACTAGGAGTTCCCACAACCTAAAATTGGAACACGTGTGAGCAGAAAATTTGACTGTGAGTATAACAGCCTTCAAATCACTTGTTGAAGCAATATACTTACAGATGATGCAAGATCATCAGAAGTCAATATTTTAGCAAGACCAAAATCACCTGAAAAAGACAAAAGAAACTAATTTCAAAATAAAGCTACAAGGTGTACATGCCTTGAAACATTTTCAAAATGTTAATTATCAAGTACAAGCCATATACTTACCAAGACGGATTTCGTGATCTCTTGTTAGGAAAATATTTGAACACTGAAGTGAAAACACAATTATCATGTTATATCATCTGTTAACTTTCAGATATCTCACATAAAAATAACAAATGTAGAAAAATTCCAAAAAGATGTGGTTTACCTTAACATCTCGATGAAGAATATGATTCACATGCAAGTAATCAAGAGCCGACAGGAGTTGAACAAGCCATTTGCAGAGTTTCTGCACAATTAAACAGGATGACATGAAGTAGAAGACTCAGAAAGATTTTGGACACAAATACCATGTCTATGTTTTCATAGTTCATTGTTACTAGTATTTTGTTTGTAACGTGTCTGTTTGCTTGATTGTTGATCCTTAAAAAGATGTCTTGCTGCCAGAATTAAAGAAATTAGACATACCTCTTCTGAGAAATAAACTCCATTGGCCCTTTTGATTGCTTCAGCCCTAGACAAATATATGGTTGGAAACATCAGAACAATCATATAAGAAAGTACTATATTGATAAATAATAATATAGTATAGCTTACATATCTCCTCCTTCACAGTGAGCAATGATAATACATACATAGCAACCCTGAAAGAAAGAAGCTCAGAGTTATAAATGGTAGTTAAAACTTATAGGGCATGATATCCGAACAAGATATATCTAACTCTGCCCACGTGTACATTTCAACAGTTTTCATTTATGAATAATTTCGTGCTACCTTTACCTATTTATCCTCATAATCTTACGGGTGGTACTGATTTAATATTATAAGTCCTATAACTACTTATGTATAGGCGTTATTTGAGAATTAGTCAAACATTTTCCCCAAACCATGTGTAGTCAAAGGTTGCAATTTTAATGAGATAGATGTAAATGAGAAGACTTTGTACTACAGCTAACAACATAGAGGCACGCAAACCTTCTCCACCCATGAATCTTTGTATTCCACTATGAAAGGATTTTGCACTTTTGAGATAAGCTCCATCTGCACAACAGAGAACCAGATCAGTTTTCATACTCGATTTCAGTTGAGATACAAGATCTTCACCTACAGTCATGCTATAGTTAAGCGTTAACTTGCCCATTAGATGCCAGGACCTTCTAATCAATAACATTTTTCTATCACCCTTTATCTAAACAATATGACAAAAGTATAATTGCATTAAACAATGATCGAAGATTCTGGCGTAACAAAAACAAATATTTCGAAATCATGTATGAGGTAATATTCTTTAACTACTTAAAAACTGGAATCCGGTTACAGGATGAAGAGAGCAACTATTTTAACAGCTTTTGTAAGTTTAAGTCTAATATCAAGTACAAATCCGATGACCAGAGAAGTTAAAAATGCAGTAAATATCAAGGTTTTGTCCATTTATGCTTGCAGCATTTTTATCATTCCCGTTTTTCTATTCTGTTTACTCACCGGAAAGCATATATCTTTAAATCATGTTTGTTCTATTATTCAATATACAAAAGGGAATGAATACCTCCAGTAGTGCAGATCTGCGGGTCCTATCAGACTGTCGGGCTAGTCGGATTTTCTTCAAAACATATCTGAAAGAGTAAAGATTTCATGAATCACATCAGCCTGATAAACTAAGATTTTTCTACTAGTATTTAAAATTCGTGCTGAAAATTAAGCAATCGAGGTAATAGCCCACTTTTTCTTTTCGCGTTTATGCTTCACAAGTAGTGCAGAAGCAAATGAGCCTTTCCCAATCTGTTCTAATACTTCATAATTTTCCATTTGATGCACTTCAATAGTCAAACTTTCCGTTCAGTGATCTTCAATTCAAACCTCTATAGCATGCTTCAAAAGTGTGAAAATACTGTCAGTGAGACAACCTATAAGACGTATCATGTCTATATAAAGCGTAAATATTAAAAGTTCGTACATTAAAAAATGTTTACGTAAAGCAAAACACAAACACAGATTGTAGCAAATGCAATAGGCATTTAAAGCGGTTTGGTGACATTCTACTTGCAATAGAATGACAAATTCAAATGGAAAACGACACTTGTTGTTATAGGATCTTAATCAATATTAGCCAAACATTCCCATCAAAGAGGTAAGTAAACTAGTCTTCTCAATTATCCTTTCTAACAAGTACTTTTCACCAAGTGAAACAATTGACATGTCACATTATATACATTTACTAGTACACCAGTCTTATCCTGCACCTTCATCAGGAATAAACTATTCCCTTTACAGATAGCCCTAATCATAAGGACAAAAATTATATGATACATACGTGAGTGACGTTATATCATCCTTATTAGCTGTATGCCATACGTCTACGCTAATCAACATCATTTATTCTTCTGCCATATGATAAGATGTTATCTCAAAGACAACCGATGGTTGTCACCAAATACATAACAATACAAAAACGATCATTCTTCCTAGTTCCTCAATCTCACACTTTAATCAGTAACGTTAAATCGGAAGACGCATCAATGAATAACAAACTAAGCATCAATTAGTAAACAACCAACCGAGAACTTATTAAAAGATAAAATTAACATAACAAAGAAAAGTGTTTGATCAATAATTATACATACAACAAACAACACAACACAACAACCTTAAAAACAGAAAACCGACTCGATGACCGGTCAGTATATAACATATGGAACAACAATTAGCGTAAATCTAACAGACAATTACTAATAGTTCACAATATAAACTAAATGTTCGATCAATAAACACACAATATGAACGATAACAAGCGTAAAGCTAGCGCGAAATAAAACGAATAAAAACAAGGAAAATGATCACCTGTAATGGAAGATGAAATGATGAAAAGCAAATTAGTGCCGTTAAAATAGTTCAAAAAATGTATATGTTATAAAACAGTTTAATTTTTTATAACTGAAAATTGACTGAGCATTTATTTAGTTTAAAAAAAAGAAAAGATGGGAGTTGAACGTGTAATAGACGGAGGAAGGCGGCAAAAGAATTGAAAAGAAAGCAAAGTAAAAATAAAATAGGAAAACGTGGCTTCCCACAATGTTTGTATTGTGGGGGAAATCATCAACCTTTTTTTTTTCTTTTCTTTGTTTGTAACGGAAGGTTCCAAAAAGACCCTTCTGCCGGTTGGACCGGTTATATTTTTAACTGTTTGAATTTTGCTAAATGGGCCATTTGGATGTTCATTTTTTGTTACTCGTTCGTTATAACTAGCATTTTTGTGTTTTAGTGGTCGGATATTAAACACTAATATTATTTTCATTTCGTTTAAATCTTCAAAATTTTAAACTTTTATCATTTTTCATTTATAATTCGTAAATTTTTTTATTACTATAATTATATGCCATTATAAAATCTCGTTACTATATACGGGGTACTCGTTTAGTTGTTCAACTTCAATATATTTGGGAGATAGCTTATAGAGTAAACTGCAAAAATCATCCTTGTGGTTTGTGTATTTTCGCAAGAATCATCCATATCTCAAACGTTCAGCATTAAACATCCTCAAGTCCACAAACCTTTAACATTAATCATCCCTGAGCACTAACGTCGTTAGTTTTACCCGTTAAGTGTTAAATAATATTTGCCCGTTTATCCCTCCGTAAATACTTTTTGCACCGTTAGTCCTCATTTTACGTTTTCGTATGCTTTTTACGTTTTTGTCTGTTTTTACTCTTTTTCGTCCGTTTTTATATGTTTCACCCGCTTTTTATCCACTTTTGTCCGTTTTTGTCTGAGCACTAACGGACTAATACATATAAAACACGGACAAAAGCGGATAAAAAGCGGACGAAACATATAAAAACAGACGAAAACGAGTAAAAACGGACAAAAACGTAAAAAACAGACGAAAACGTAAAATGAGGACTAACGGTGCAAAAAGTATTAACGGAGGGATTAACGGGAAAATATTATTTAACACTTAACTGGTAAAACTAACGACGTTAGTGCTCAGGGATGATTAATGCTAAAGGTTTGTGGACTTGGAGATGTTTAATGCAAAACGTTTGAGATAGGGATGATTCTTGCGAAAATACACAAACCACGGGGATGATTTTTGCAGTTTACTCTAGCTTATATAAGAGAATGAAAGGTTTATTCTTCTAGATCTTTTTAAAAAAGTTAAAGATAACAAAATTAATGGATTGTCAAAGTTAACCATGCGACTATGTCCATCTTTCTTTTGGTTATTTCGTGTCATGTATCAACATATCGAAGAAATATAATTTGAGAAAAATTATTTTACATATTAAACTTTTTTTACATATATGGGACTCATCTCCACTATTTATTTAAAAAAAAATCAATGGCTAAGATTAAAAGCATTTTATTATTTCAACTATTTTTTTATAATTTAAATATCTCTTAAACTGTTAATCGTTAAGCGAAGATATTTACACCGTCGTGACGAGCATTTAATTATCTTTCTATAGACGGGCACTTTGATATACTTTTGAAAAAAAGAAAAAATTCATTTTTTTCACTTTTTTCGTTTTTTTTACATTACTGAAATTTGCATGAAAAAATCATATATGATTAAACACTAAATTGAATATCACATGTGATATTAGTGTTAAATCATATATGATATGTAATATCATACTAGCAGGGTACCCGCGCGTTGCGGCGGCGGGTACCCTGAAATAAATTTTTTCGATAAATCATGTATTTTAGTTTATTATGTTCTTTTTTACAACAAATTTACAGGGATTAAGAATTTTGTTTAGCCCGTGCCTCTTCGGGCTAGACCCCGTTTGGCCCATTCTCGTTCGAGCTAGACCCCGTTTAGCCCGTGCCCTTTCGGGCTCGACCCCGTTTGGACTGTACCCGTTCAGGCTCGGGCCCATTTGGCCCGTTGCCCGTTCGGGCTTGAATATTTGTATAATGTGCTTTGTTATTTGTATTAGTGACAATTAATGCACGAATTGTGTTTAAGTTGGTTGTACAATATGCTTGATAATTTGTATTTTTTGTGTAAAGGGTGTTTTAATAACTGCATTAATTGTATTTATTGACCTGTTAATTAATTGACTACATTAAATATTTTGACCACATTAATAGTGCTTTGTATTTTGTATATTATGCTTTAAGACTTGTAAGTCTTAAAATTAAGATTGATGAGAAAGATCATTAATAGTGCATTGTGTATTGTACAATAGGCTTTGTATTTTGTAAGTCTTAATTTTAAGACCATGATGAGAGAGATTCATTCCTCCATTATAAGTAGTATAGATATAGATATGATATGTAATATCATATGTGATATGATATGTATATCTATGTGATTTTACACTAATATCACATGTGATATTACATATCATATATGATTTAACACTAATATCACATATGATATTCAAATTAGTGTTTTATCATAATCTTTTAATGCAAATTTCAGTAACGTAAAAAAACGAAAAAACTTAAAAATAGAACGTGAAAAATACGGAAAAAAAATTTTTTGTCGAAATTATATCAAAGTGCCTATCTTTAGAAAGATAATTAATTGCTCGTCGCAATGATATATTTTTTTTTTCCTTAACGATTAACGGTTTGAAAGATATTAATATTTGAAAAAAATTGATGAAAATAGCTTTTTTAAATTGTTGTGATTAATCTCATCCATTAGATAAAATAAAAATGTAAGGTGGAAATTGATCCATTATCTTGAATCTACGATTTTCATTGTAAAAAAAGTGGTTAAATTGGTCCGTCAACATTCCGAATTAGTTTTTTTTCTGTTTTCTTAACAAAAAAATATTACCAAATTACTTACCAATATATACTCTAGCAAAAAAAACATAGGCGTGCCGGTAATGGGGTTTGAACTAAGGTCTCGGGTAAGCGAACACAAAGACAATACCATTATGCAACACTCCTATGGTTGATAATCACTCATTTAATAATTATCTATACTATATTATAAAGCATTTGGGACTTCCTATAAAAGGAAGTCTTGAAATTATAAGACAAAAAACATTACTATAAAAATAAAATTAAAAAATTAATGTAAAATTTGAAAATTTAAGTCTCATTTAAACAATATAGTAACCCCTACAATAATGATATATTTTAATAAAATTGTTTATAAAAAAAAGCACACTAAACTTATAACCACCAATTTAATGCTAAAATATGAAAAATAAAAGTGTTAACCATTTACACTATTAATAATTTAGACGTTCTACTTTTGAAAAACATATTTCTACTAAGTTATAAAGTATTTGGGACATGCTAAATAAGAAAGGTTTACAATAAAAAGCTCGTCACAAAAATAGTTATCGGATACCCGCCGCCGCATTGCGCGGGTACCCTTCTAGTATATCTAAAAGATGTTGGCCATATTGTTACGAATATGCGTTGAGAAACCCAATTTTTTTACGTAACTAGTTCTTGTTACACTACTATTACATATATATAAAACGAAATATGCAAACATTAATCATCAATCATAGCTCCTTTTTCGATTACATCTTGGTCTCTGTCTCCAAAGGCCAACGCCCATCGGTTTAGTGTTCAGGATCGATAAATTTCATGAGGTAAACTTAGTTGGCTTGCTTATGTTTTGCAACATGAATTTTTCAAGTTGATGAATACATTGGTAGATGGTCATGTTCAACTATTCAAGTTGTTTGATTATGTTCAAATTCAAGAATAGTTAAAATAGACATTCAGTATGTGTCATACAAGTAGTTTTCATTTGTATTGACAAATAAAGACGTATCTCTTACTCCAAATGTAATGTTATATACGAATCTTACTAAGATCAAATCAATGCATATAATATTCTCAATATGTGATGTAGATGAACACAGGTTACACGAGTCTAGAAGTAGATAGGACGTTGTGCTCTTTCTCATCTACTATCTAACGAGTAGGTGGTGGGCAACCTGGAAAATTTAGTGCACTTTTGAGATTAGTTTACATCTGGTTTTGGGTTAGGAAGTGTACACTCATTAGGTCACTGAACACCCTGACTCAATAGTGGTTTTCACTGCTAGTGTATTGGTTACTACTGTTAGTGTAGTAACTGATGGTTCCTACTGGTAGTGTATTGGTTCCTGCTGCTAGTGTATTGGTTACTACTGCTAGTGTAGTAACTGATGGTTCCTACTGGAAGTGTATTGTTTCCTGCTGCTAGTGTAATGGTTTCTACTGGTAGTGTTGCAGTAATTAATTTGTAATAACTTTGACTCATTCAAGTGGTTGTTATGACTGCTTTATGACCACGTTTAATTGGTCATGTAACCACTATTCCTATAATAATAGAGGCTTATTATGGGTGATTAATTGGTCGTTAATCACTCATAAAGTCCATTGACTAGGAGTGAGTTTTCTCTACTATATATAGAGATTGTCATCATCAGCATGAACATAGAACAAAACCAGGAGAAACAAACAGATAGCTAAAATACTTATATGCGCAAAGTTATTGATTGTGCCTAATTCAATAACTAACATTTGGTCTTATCCCAAATAGATATTCGTGTAACTCAGGCATAGGGCCGAATAGTTTACTTTGGAAAGTGATAACACGATTCCAAGTGATATCTGGTAACCACCTAGTGGTATTGCATTGCTACTGATTATCTTACCCTGCTGCTGGGCGAATTACCAACCAACAATCAAAGTAAACTATTTTTGTGATAATCAATGGCTGTTGCTGCTATGAAACATATGGCTTCAAACTTTGCCAAGCTGGACAAGTTTGAAGGGGTGGACTTTAGGAGATGGCAGAAGAAGATGCACTTCTTGCTGTCAAGCATGAGTGTAGTCTATGTTCTGACTACACCTATTCCTGATGATGTGGATGATGCTACTGTGGAACAGATAAGGAGGAGGAGCAAATGGGAGAATGATGACTACATTTGCAGAGGCTTAATTCTCAATGGTATGTTTGATTCACTCTTTGACATTTATGAGAATTTTGAATCTTCCAAAGAACTATGGGATTCCTTGGATGCCAAATATATGGCTGAGGATGCATCAAGTAAGAAGTTCCTTGTAAGTAATTTCACAAATTACAAAATGACTTATTCAAGACCAGTTATGGAACAATACAATGAACTTCTTGGTATACTTGAAAGGTTTACACAACACAATATGCACATGGATGAGGCTATTTCAGTCTCTTGTGTCATTGATAAACTTCCCCTTCTTGGAAAGATTTCAAGCATACCTTGAAACATAAGAAGGAGGAGTTAACTCTTGTTGAGTTGGGCAGTCATCTGCGCATTGAGGAATCTCTCAGGGTGCAGGATAATGACAAGCCAAAGAGTAGCAATGCTACTGGTGCATCTGTTGTCAATATGGTGGAGCATAACAACTCCACCAGGTACAATGACAACAAAGACAAACGTAAACATCATGACAACACAAGGGCAAATCCTAACAAGAAGGCAACACCTACTTGTTGAAAATGTGGCAAAACTGGTCACATTAAAAGGGATTGCAAAGGTGTTAAGGTTGGTGGTAAAGCCAATGGATCAGGCACTAATGGTTCAGGGAGTGGTGGTTCAACCAACTCACTGAAAGGTCAGAATATGTTTAATAAGTCTTTTCAGATTTATTATGTTACATATGTATCTGAATCATATTATGTGCAGGATGATGATGTTGCGTGGTGGGTTGACTCTGGTGCAACAGTTCATGTGTGCAAAGATAGAAGCTGGTTCAAGACTTATGAGTCACTGAATGATGGTTCTATTCTTCACATGGGAAATGAGTCAACAGCCTTGGTGCATGGTCGTGGTTGTGTAGATCTTAGATTTAGTTCTGGAAAGATTGTAACTTTGTTTAATGTTATTCATGTTCCTGATATAAGGAAAAACTTGGTTTCAAGTAGTGTTTTGAATAATTATGGATATAAACAAGTTATTGAATCTGATAAATTTGTTCTATCTAAGAATTGTGTGTTTATTGGTTTTGGGTATTTGTGTAACCAAATGTATAGGCTTAATATTGTTAATGAATGTGATAATTCAGCCTTTATGACCACCTCTGACCTGACTGACTCTACCCTATAGCATGCTAGGCTTGGCCATGTACACTATAAAAGGATGCAAGATATGTCTAAGGATGGGTTAATCCCAGCATTTGACATGGACACTGAAAAGTGTAAGACTTGCATGTTGACCAAAATAACTAAGAAACCTTTTCAGGGTGTTAAACATGAAACTAAGCTCTTGGAGCTAATACACAGTGACCTGTGTGATTTGCATTCCACTCCCTCTTTGGGGAATAAGAAGTACTTTGTGACATTTATTGATGATGCTTCTAGGTTTTGTTATGTTGGGAATTTTACTAAGTAAGAATTATGCTGAAGTTACTGCCGATGGATTCTGTCGAAGAGCAAGGATTCTGCTGAAGAAGTAATTCTGCTGAAGTAATAAAACCGTATAGTTGGTTTCTGCGGAGATAGATATTCCGCGTATTCTTTAGTTAGTTAGAATATGCATGAGCTTTATTAGGAAGTGATAATGTATATCTTATTTAGTTTTATGTTTATACGTTTCTTGGGAAACGGTTTAGGGTTCCTTGTCTATAAAAGGAGCACAATAGTATGAATTATGGACGAGTTGAAAAACAAGTTTTAGTAATATTAAAAGATCCATAGAGGATCAACGTATTCTTAGTTATTCGTGTTTATACTTGTGTTTGATTTTCGCTATAGAATACAAGTTATAGAGACTGTCTTTTAGTGTGTTTGTGATTACATAAGCATAACTAACGATCTACGAGTGCTCAAAGATCTATCAAGGTCTTAGGTTCTTCAAGTGGTTTCAGAGCCTCGGGAGAGTCTCTACGATACTAAGAACAATCTTTTCTTTACACCCCTACACCAAAACAACCTTCACCATGCCTGGATCAGGTGATGAATTTGAAGTCACCAACAACCAAAACAACACATCTCTGCAACAACTCAGTCTCTCAAACAGCAATGCAAAGTTCCCATACCTAAAGAAGGAGGAGTATGATTTGTGGGCAATGAAGATGCAGAACTGGATCGCCAACATTGATTGGAATCTCTGGGAAATTGTGAAGAAGGGGAACAGTTTGAAGAGGCATGTCACAGATCCTGATGGTACTGTTACCATCGTTCCTCCCAAATCTGCTGATGAGATATTGGCTATCGAGAGAGAGAATAAAGTGAGAACCATTCTCCTTCAGGCTATACCAGAGGATCACTTGGGTGACTTTCACTACATGCAGGATGCTAAGGACATATGGATGGCAATCAAGGCTAGGTTTGGTGGGAATGAGGAGTCAAGGAGAATGAGGAAATCAATGCTGAAACAACAGTTTCAAGAATTCCAAATCTCTGAAAAGGAAGGTATCCACAAGGGGTATGACAGGTTCCATAAGATATTGAGTCAATTGAATCAGCTGAAGGCAAAGCCAGATAATGATGACTGTAATTCAAAGTTCTTGCGATCTTTACCTTCATCGTGGTTGTAAGTAAGCATTGCCCTCAAAGCTAAAGGTGGGCTGGATATGCTCACTTTTGATGAACTTTACAACAGACTTAAATCTCTTGAGCCTGATGTCAGAAGTCCCTTTTGTTCATCCACTCCTAGTCATACAACATTTGTTGGGGCCTCCTCAAATAAGATGACCTATGCTCCAAGTCCAACTTACTCAGCATCATCATCCTACACCACCACTACATCAAATTCTCAACCTAAATCTAGTGGTGTATTGGAAGATGTGATTCACTCTTTTGTTGATGATTATGACACTCAGCAGCAACTAGCCTTTGAGGACTTAGAACTGGTGGATCCATTTGACATGGAAGAGATGAATTTGAAGTGGCAACTAGCCATGCTCTCAATGAACATCAAGAAGTTTGAGAGTAAGCTTGGGAGAAAGTTTGGTTTACAGGGAAGAGATCCAACAAGATTTGACAGAAGGAAAGTCAAATGCTATACTTGTAATCAGATGGGTCACTTCTCAAGAGAATGCAAGGATAGGAAGGCTGGTGATGAGGTGAGATATTCTTCCTATCAGCAGATTCAAAAGGAAGCTAGAACTTCGAAGGCTGGACCCTCCACAGCTCTTGTCACTATAGATGACCATGTCAACTGGAAGGTGCATGAGCCTGAGAATGATGAACCTATGATGAATTGAAACCTAAATATAATGAATGTTATGTTGAAGTTGAGGCTTATAAACAGGCTTTAAAAACATTAGAAAGACAAAAAGTTTGGTTTCAAAAGAATCAACTGGCTAATGATGAAAAGATAAGGGTGTTAGAAAGTGATCTAGAATGTACTAAAATTGATTTAAAACGCACTGAGAAAGAAAAAGCTGATGTAGTTTCTGAAAACCAAGTGCTAAAAGAGAAACTAGATGTGGAAGTAGCTAGGCATAAAGAATGGTTATTGTCTGGTAACAAGTTAGCTGGTCATATCTATGCAAGTCAAAATCCTAATACTGCAATAGGTTTAGGTTTTAAGAAGTATGTAGGGATAGAAGCTAGGGATGACCTACGTAAATCTACACCAGCAGGATTAGCTAAGTTTGTTAAAGAAGGAAAATTACATGATGTCCCTGGACCTATAAGAGGAGAACATATGCCTATTGACCTTTCCATCCCAGTTGACTTTGATGGATCACACCATCTTTATGGCAAAAAGTCAAGAGACTTGCCAGACCCTGATTCTTCATCTACTGACTTTGTCTCTTGTGTTGACAGTGACAAGTCCTCTATCCAAGGGTCTACTTCTACCAGTTGTGATTCAAATGAAAAGTCAGACCTTCCCAAGACCTCACCCAAGCCTACACCCAAGACTCCCTACAAGCCTTTTAGAATTGCTGCTGAGGAATCAACTTCCAAGACAGTTTCTTCTGAAGACTTGTTTTTTAATTCTTTGTAAAACAATAATTCTATTAAAAACAATTCTATTCATGTTTGTGGTTTGAATGTTTTTGCTTGTGATGACTTTCATTTTGAATAAATCTTCTAAAAGGAAGACATGTTTTGTTTGTGGAAGCAAATTTCATTTGATTAAGGATTGTAATTTTCATGAGCAAAGAATGGGTGTATGTGCTAATCAAAGGAAATCTAGACCAATGTGGAAAAATGTTAATGATATTCCATCTTTTGTTCCACAAGCAACTAATAAATATAATTCTGCTGATAAACAATTTTCAAAATGGGGCAGATCAGTTGCTCGACCATATGTGAAACCAACTAGTGCTTATTTTCAAATTGGTTATTGGCCTGGATGTTTTGACTCTATTTATGTTGGCAAGGGATATAGGGATACTGCTGTGAAGCCCTCAGCAGGTTGTTCTAGGACTAAAAAAGGACCCAATTTTCAATGGAGGTCCAAGAACAATGGTGGATCTTTTACTTCTACATGGCCTAAATCTTATGATCCACAAGGCAGGCTCAAGTCAGTAATGACTTGAGTCTCCATAGTGTACTAATATTTTGTATATATTTTTTGTTGTTGTAGGATCATCCTCTTAAGCATAAGGAAGTTGGCATTGTTGACAGTGGTTGTTCCAGAAGCATGTCAGGAAACAGAGAAATTATGCATAATATCGTACCTATAGAAGGAGGAGGCAATGTGACTTTTGGTGGAAATGATGGTAGAATCACTGGGAAAGGCACCATCAAAACACCTCAACTGGATTTTGAGAATGTGTACTATGTAAAGGAACTGCAACACTTCAACTTGTTCTCAGTCTCACAAATTTGTGATACCAAGAATAAAATATTCTTCTCTGAGGATGAATGTCTTGTGCTATCTAAAGACTTCAAACTACCAGAAGATACATCAATTCTGCTAAGAGTTCCTAGAAATCACAATCTATACACATTCAACTTGAATGATGTTCAACCAAAAGGTGATCTAACTTGTTTAGTGGCTAAAGCATCCCTGGATGAATCTACAAAATGGCATAAAAGGATGGCTCATGTGAACTTCAAGACCATAAACAAGCTTTCTAAACTGGGTCTAGTTGAAGGACTTCCTTCCAAAGTCTTCACTAATGAACACAACTGTGTTGCATGCAACAAAGGAAAGCAACACAGAGCCTCATACAAAGCCATTACAGTTGTGAGCATTATTTCAGAACCTCTTCAGTTGCTGCATATGGATCTCTTTTGTCCAACCCAAGTCAGAAGTATTGATCACAAGTATTTTTGTCTGGTAATCACTGATGACTATAGTAGGTTTTGTTGGGTATTCTTTCTGAGGACTAAAGATGAAACATATCAAGTGTTGAAAGAGTTCATTACCCTTGTTGAAAACCAGTTGAACAAAAAGGTTAAAGGAATTCGGTATGATAATGGGACAGAGTTCAAGAATGTTGTATTAATAGAACTCTGTAAGTCTAAAGGGATAAAAATGGACTATAGCACTCCAAGAACCCCACAACAAAATGGGGTAGCTGAAAGAAAGAATAGGACCTTAATAGAGGCAGCAAGATCCATGCTTGCAGACTCTAAATTACCCATTATGTTTTGGACTGAAGCAGTTAGCACAGCTTGTTATGTACTGAACAGAGTATCCATTACTAGACCTCATTTCAAGACACCTTATGAACTTCTCGCTGGGAAATTTCCTGCTATTCATTACCTCAAACCTTTTGGATGTCAAGTGACCATTTTGAACACTAGTGATCCACTGGGTAAATTTGATGAGAAAGCTGATGAAGGGTATATTGTGGGTTATTCAGCTCATAGTAAGGCTTATAGGGTATACAATTTAAATGCTAAGAAGATTGAGGAGACTTTGAACCTGAGATTTCTAGAAGATAAACCTAATGTTCAAGGACAAGGTCATGCTTGGTCTTTTGACCTAGATTACTTAACTGATTACTTGGGTTATTTCAGACATGTGGCTAACCAAAATGTAGGTACACCAGAGTCTCCCACTGACAATGCAGGTACCATAGATGCTGACTCAGATAGTGAGTTTGAGGATGATGAACAACCTATTATTGTACCTTCCTTCTCCCCTAACCATTTTGCAGGTGATATTTCTAAAGTTACTTCTGATGAGAGTGAAGATGAGTCCCACTATGCAGAGGACCTTGCTAGGCTTAAGAAACAAGAACATGCAGCTAATCTAGAAGCTGAGAGGCTTGGTGGGGAGGTTGCAAGCGAAGCAGTCAGTGGAAACCATGATTCTTCTGACAGTGATCCTGTTTCTCCCATCATCACCAAATCTGCTGATAGCCCTGCTGTTTCTACTCCCATTTCTACTCGTGTGTCTACATACTTTGGAGAACCATATACTTTATTTCCAAGTCCTTCAGATCTTGGTAACCATCAACCCAAAGCTGGAATCTTCACCTCACCTTCCTATGATAGTGATTTTGAACCAACTGTGACTAATCTTGATACACCCATTGAAGTCAACCCCACTGCTACAAAGAGGATCAACATTGCTCATCCTCAATCCAATGTTATTGGTGATCCTCTAGCACCTGTTAGAACTAGAAGTACTGTGACAAGTTCTAAATATGGTCAAGTTGCTTTTCTTTCTTATGTCTCAAACCAACAAAGGGACAATCACACAAACTTTAAGCATTGTCTGTTTGCTTGTTTTCTATCTCAAGTGGAACCAACCAGTGTTACTCAAGCTCTTGAAGATTCAAGTTGGCTTGAAGCAATGCAAGAAGAGATGCAACAATTCAAGAATCAACAAGTTTGGATATTGGTACCACTACCTGATGGGAAGTTTGAAATTGGGACCAAATGGATTTTGAAGAATAAAAGAGATGCAAGGGGCATTGTGGTTAAAAAAACAAAGCAAGATTAGTAGCTCAGGCGTTCAGGCAAGAGGAAGGAATTGATTATGATGAAGTGTTTGCACCTGTAGCTAGAGTAGAGGCCATTCGAATCTTCTTGGCCTATGCATCTTACATGGGGTTCATGGTCTATCAAATGGATGTCAAAGGTGCTTTTCTGTATGGTGAAATAGAAGAGGAGGTATATGTCACTCAACCCAAAGGATTTGAAGACCCAGATCATCCCAAACATGTTTACAAGGTTGTAAAAGCTCTCTATGGACTATATCAGGCACCTAGAGCATGGTATGCTAGACTTTCAGCATTTCTGCTGAAGCATGGTTATAGAAGAGGTGCTATTGACAAAACACTCTTCCTTAAGATGAATTCCACAGACATCATTCTTGTGCAAGTTTATGTGGATGACATTATCTTTGGCTCCACTAAAGAAGCTTGGTGCAGGGAGTTTGAGGAGCTGATGAAGGGAGAATTTTAGATGAGTGCTATGGGGGAGCTTTCTTTCTTTTTGGGTCTCCAAGTTCAGCAGAAACCTGATGGTATTTTTATCAGTCAGGATAAATATGTGAGGGACATTTTGAAGAAGTTTGATATGAAGAATGTCAGAACTGCCACTACACCTTATGAAGCTCCAAAACCAAAGAACAACATTGAACCAGATCCAGCTGTGAATGTTCACTTATACAGATCTATGATTGGTTCATTGATGTATTTAACAGCTTATAGGCCTGACATTACCTTTGCTGTGAGTGTTTGTTCTAGACATCAAGTCACTCCACTTGCTTCCAATCTGAATGCAGTCAAAAAGATCTTTAAGTATCTAAAAGGCCAACCCAATTTAGGTCTTTGGTACCCAAAAGAGTTGCCTTTTTAAGTTGGAAGCATATAGTGATAGTGATTATGCTGGTGCAAATCTGGATAGGAGATCCACAACTGGAGGTTGCCAATTCCTTGGAAGAAGATTGATTTCTTGGCAGTGCAAGAAACAAACTATTGTTGCTACCTCATCTACTGAAGCAGAGTATGTTGCTGCTGCAAATTGTTGTGGTCAGGTACTATGGATACAAAATCAATTATTGGATTATGGATTTAACTTCATGAACACCACAATTTTTATTGATAATTAAAGTACCATATGCATAGTTAAAAATCCAGTTTTCCATAGTAGAACTAAGCATATTGAAATCAGGCACCACTTTATAAGAGATGCATATGAAAAACATTTGATAAAAGTGGTTAAGATTCACACTGATGATAATGTGGCAGATTTATTGACTAAAGCTTTTGATCGACCTAGGTTTCAACACCTAGCTGTCCATATTGGGATGTTTAACCCTTAACTGCAAAGTTTGAGGGGAGGCATAGGCCTCAGGGGAGGATGATAGTTGTATATTTTGTAAATTTTGTAAATATTTGGTTATCTTTTTGTTTGCTAACACTAACCTGCTAATGTTCTTTGAGTTTTGTTTGTTTTGGTTTGGTGTGTTTACTACTCTGTGTCTGTTTTGCAGAATGCTCTATAAATAGAAGTTCACAAAGTTGGTTAATGGAATATGGTCAAGTAAGCTTAAAGCTTGTTTCTACTAAAGAGAAGCTCAAGTATTGGTACAAGTTATCTAATTGATTCTACTGAAAGAAAGTACTGAAGTGCATATCAAGTGTTAATCATGAAGAGATAACATGTTGATCATTCATTCAAGAAACAGTTTACAGCTTACAGCTTACAATCAACTTCAAATGAAAATACAAGACCATTCCTATACAAGATCTACCAAACATATACTAGCTCCTATCATCTATTACAAAAGCTGGTGGATATGCATGACCAGTACGATGAAGAAGCTGAAGATAAAAATGGAAATGATGGATTGATGAAAACGACGATGAAGCTGGTGGATATGGTAGATGGATTTGTGATATGAGAAATCTTCGGTTGTTCCATCTACTCGTTCCACCATAAAGCATCACTCCATTTTCCTTTTGCCCTTTCCCTTACCTACATGAGATGAAGCACCAAAACCTGGAGCAGGAAGAGCTATCACCACCTCTCGTGTTGTTGGAAGTGGTGGATTTCTGGTACGTGGCCTTGGTTGAGGTTGGGGATGTGAAGGTTAGGGGTGTGATGTCCTCTCCTCTTCCTCTCTCACCAATCTATTGAAGATTGGCTCTAGACGCTCTGTGGAGTCATCAGAACCCCTAGATGAATCACTTGGATTCACTACATTATCATCTTCAGAAGAAGGGAGAAATGGGGATTTTGAGGGTCGAGGTTCATCTTGATGGGGGTAGCGAAACAAAGGGTGTGAATCTTCACTGGATGAGGATGATGATGAGGAGGAAGTTAGATTGATTACTTCTGGTTTGGTAGACATTGTGATTGTTGATGATTGTAGAGTTTTTGGAGAAATTAGGGTTTGTGAAGTTAATTGGGGGTAATTGATGTTTGTTAAATGTGCATTGGGACTATCTTATAGGCGGATTCAAGGCTTAATGAAATTTAATGCGAGTTGGGTGGCACAGTAAAACTCAAGATATTTACTGAAGATACTAAGTCACTTGAGTTGTTTCTGCTGATTGACCTTCTTCAGCAGATTGACCATTATTTCTGCTGAAGTGTTAATTTTGAATTGGGGTTATTTTACACGTAAGATATGTTCAACGATTTTTTACGATACTTTTGAACATAATTGGGTAACTTCAAATAATAACCATCTTCGCATATCTTCGCCCAAAAATAACTGATTCCCACTTCACTCGAGTTAAACACACTTCCAGTTGCGTGAATTATAACCCATTCTCATAATTTCTCACATGGCGCTTCAATTTAAGAAAGATCATAACAAAGTTGCTTTTCTGGGAAAAGCAAAGGGTCATGAATTATATGAACCAATGGTGGAGTTCTTGAAGCGGTCCAAGATTCATTATGCTTTAACGCACTCTCCAAATGTGATATATGCATCATTGGTTGAACAATTTTGGGCATCTGCTAGGAAACTGAGTGACACAGAGATAGAAACTACGATTGATGGAACAGAGTATGTTGCGTCTGAGGAGTTGATTCAGAGACAACTTCGTTTGGATGATGGAGATGGGGTTTATCACTCTAATACTGTGGAGATACCTGCTGGGCTAAGAGCTATTGGATACCAGAGTACGAACACATATATGTGGCACAAAAACAAGCTTTGCCCCATGTGGAGGTTTTTGGTACATACATTACTTCAATGCATAAGTAACAAGTTAGGTGGATGGGACCAATTCTCTACTCAATTGGGTTGTAGTATTGTATGTCTTTCACAGGGTTTAACTTATAATTTTTCTAAGTATCTTTTTGATAATATGGTTGAAAGTGTTCAAAAGAAAAAGACTAAGTTTCTTATGTATCCCAGGTTTTTACAAATGATTTTAGACATAACAACCCAAGATAGAGTCTTTTGTCCCATAGGAGCTCTAAGTGCTAAATTGTTTGTTTCAATGAAGACTCATTATGTTGGGGCAAATCATCCTTTGTTGGAAGCTATGTTGCCACAAGGCAATGTGGTTGCTGATGAGGGTAATGTGGCTGGTGTTCCACCCTCTACTAATGTTGCTGCTGATGGTAATGCATCAGTTGCCATTGATGAGGGCCCTTCCACTACTGCTGAAGCATCACATGTTTCTCCTGACCAACCTCCACCTACACCTGTACCCACACATAGTCCTAGTCCACCACCTTCTCATGTTACTCCTGATGAGTTTGAGCATGAACTTAATAGACTGGCCACACCTAGTCCAGTTAGAGAGCCATTTGATGAAGGATCTCCTATCTTTGAGCATGTCCATATTTCTCCTGTAAGGTCCAATGAAGCTCCCATTACCACTGAGCAATCTGCTGGTGGAGCTGAGGACCCTATTACACTTACATCTGTATATGCTCTATTGAACAGGTATGTGGAAGAGGTTGCTGATCTCAAAAAGGAGCTTGCTGATACTAAATCTACACTTGGTGGTGAGATTGTGGGGTTGAAAAGAAAGGTTAAGGATTTAGAGGAACAACTTGGGCATAATAACAAAAGGAGGTTTGTGGTTTCTTTTGATGAGGAGCAAGAGGATACTCATTTGGATTCACTTGAAATCTTGGCTGATGTGGCTCAAAAGACTCATGCTTCTTCTCCAGTTGTTGCTGAATCTTCAAAGAACAAGGAACCCCTTATGTTTACTAGAAGAAGGAGAAGAAAGTATTTGAACAAGGATTCCACTGAATCTTCAAAGGAGCCAAGTGTGGTCAATGTTGCAACTGCTGATGATCATGTTATTGCTGATGCTCAAATGGTGAATGTTGCATCTAAACTTGGTCAAGCTTCATCTGTGCAAGAACAACCAGGTCCTCCACCTTTAGCAGATTATCATGAAGTCTTTGTTGCTGGAAGAAGTTTTAATTTGGATCCTAATGCTGATGTCTCTTCTACTCATGTTGAAGATACCACACATCATGTTACTTCTGGTGCATCCATTGGTGTTTCTTCTGAGCATGTTCATACAGTTCCCATTATTGAGATTCCTCAAGATGATTTTGCTCATGAGCCTGCTGTCACAGGGAAAGGAGTAATGGTTGATGAAGAGATTGGTTTTGATCTTGTGAGTGAACAGGAAAGGCAAGAACAAGCAAGGATGCTAGCTGAGTATGCAGATATGAAGAATAGTCATGCATTGGCTCAAAAGCTTGAAGCTCAGTTTACTACCAATTTGCCTCCTGAGAGACAAAGAGAAATCGATGAACTATCCACTCAGTTTACTGATGAGCAATGGGACACTTACACTTTTCAAGCTGCATCAAATCCTACTCTTGCACAAAGTATCTTAGGTACTGCTTTTGAAAGTGACAACTTTGCTGCTCAAATGATGGCTTTTGGGGAACAAAAAAAGCTAGCTGCAGCTGCATAGAGAAAAGCCATTGCTGCTCAAAAAGCCCAAGCTAAGAGAGAGAGACCACCAACTGCAGCTCAGAAGAAATTCTATATGAGGAATGTAGTGTATAACCAAAGTACAACTCTCTATCAGTCTGGTTTAAAAAAGAAGCAAGTCTGGGCTTTAGATGATTCTGAGTTGACTAGCATGTATCATAAGATTATGAAGCAGATTACACCACCTTCTAGCTTGAAGAGGATAGCTGGTAGTGCAGATGCTCCAAAGGCCAAGAGAACCAAGAAAGTTGAGATTGTGGATTCTTTTGATGATGCTACACCAAAGATGAGTTCTCATGTTGTGTCTGCTGAGGCATCTACTGAAAGAGGTCACTCTTCTGAACCTCTTGTTGTTTCTTCTGAAGCATTACCTAGTATGGTTGATCCATCTCTGGATTCAAAGGGCATGACTGCTCCTCTTTCACATGTTCCATCTGTTGATAAAGAAGGAGCAGATATGGTTAAGAAAGCTGAACAAGCAACTGCTAAAGCTAAAAGAGCCAGAGAGGTGCTTGACAAAATGTATGCATTACGTGGTGCTATTCCAATTCCTTCTACTTCTACTTCTTCCATTCCTACTGAAGGTGTCCTTGGGGCATCTGAGAAGGTACCATCATTTGTCTCTATAGGGATTTATATACCAGGTAGGAGGGGGAAAAGGATGTCTAAAAGGAGACATATTGATATAAGGAGATCTGTGAGATCAGCTGGGACACACACCTCTAGGGTTCATAAGTCTCCCAGGGGTAGTTCTTTGGATCTAAAGGCTGCTGATTCAACTTTCATTAAAGAAGGATCTGCTGATGCTTTTCTTGAGGGATCTCATGGTGTGTTGACTTCATGGTCATTGACTGATGCACATCTTAACACCATATATAGGTTGGATCAATCTTCTATGAATTTTACTTTCTTGAAGGACATACTCCATATGGTGGATAGGCACGATTTGATTACTCTCCATGGCCTTGTCAAACAATATTATGATACTCATACTCCACAAGGATCTGGATTGTATTTATTGGGTGATCTTCATGTTCTGTTTGACTCTCAATCTCCAGATGGTAAAGGGTATTCTATTTGGATGAATTCACATAAGTGGAAGGTTGAGACTTGGAGATTTTATCCTATCCCAAGCGTGCATGTGGTGGAGACAAAGTGTGGGATGACTGTGTGTATGTTCTCTGATAAGCTTTATCCTTTGTCTGTGAAATTGATGCAAAGAATGCTTAGAAAGAAGTTGGAAGTTCCTCCTGATCCAGTTGGGAATGATATGCTACATATTGAACAGTTGATTGGATTGATTAAGACTCAGCTTCAGCAACATCAAGCATCTTCTTGATTTTGGTATCTTGTATTATTTCATATTATTTCTTTCTTTCTTTGTTTAGCTGTAATGATTTGCTCAAAATCATAGGGTATGCAACTTACCCATGCTTCATTGCTGAGAGTTGTATGGTCATCAATTCACCATGGTTTATTCCTTTTTGGAATCCAAGAATTGGCTAGCCCACAAGTATATGGCTTGTCGTAAAGGCATTGGAATACCATATTGGGTTCTCAATTCACCAAAGGTGATTCTTTCCCCTAAGAATTGACTAGTCCTGAGCAAACAACTACAAGTAAAGACATGTCAAATCCGTTTATAGTTGCTGATTTGCTAATAAATCAGATGGTTATCAGTGTACCATAGTTTTCGGACTTAAACATTTGGCTACTCCAGTAGTAATGGATATTGGTAAAGAGACATCAAATCCATTATTTTCAATGATTCACCTCTCACAGGAGTTAACACACCTGGATATGATGAGAATAGTATGAAACTAATATGGTTTGATGTACATTTTGTCATTTGTTGCTGCAAAGATCTGGAGTTTCAAAGTTTTGTCATCATAGAGATGTACGTTTTGATTCTTTGCTGCTGATATTCGTGTACAATCCTCTAGTTCTGAAGTGTTAATGATCTATCAAGAAACTGGAACTTAACCTAGTCAAATTCCAGTTTAGGGGAGGATTGTTGGGAATTTTACTAAGTAAGAATTATGCTGAAGTTACTGCCGATGGATTCTGCTGAAGAGCAAGGATTCTGCTGAAGAAGTAATTCTGCTGAAGTAATAAAACCGTATAGTTGGTTTCTGCGGAGATAGATATTCCACGTATTCTATAGTTAGTTAGGATATGCATGAGCTTTATTAGGAAGTGATAATGTATATCTTATTTAGTTTTATGTTTATACGTTTCTTGGGAAACGGTTTAGGGTTCCTTGTCTATAAAAGAAACACAATAGTATGAATTATGGAAGAGTTGAAAAACAAGTTTTAGTAATATTAAAAGATCCATAGAGGATCAACGTATTCTTAGTTATTCGTGTTTATACTTGTGTTTGATTTCCGCTATAGAATACAAGTTATAGAGACTGTCTTTTAGTGTGTTTGTGATTACATAAGCATAACTAACGATCTACGAGTGATCAAAGATCTATCAACGTATTCTTAGCTATAATCGTGTGTCTAGACTCTCATTAGGAGATGAATACTAAATGAAATGAAAGGGATGAAGGAAAAGGATAATTAAAATGCTAGACGCTCCCTCTTTATACAATAAAGGGAGGATACATAAAAACCCTAATTGTAGCTTACTAACAAAGCTACTTAATAAATTATAAACCCTCATTGTTTCTTCTTTCTTCATTCTTGCACGTGGTTTTGTAATATTCAACTCGCCAATTCCCAACATGTTATGTCTATCTGTTACATACCAAGGATGAAGCATTAGATAAATTTAAAGTATTTAAAACTGAAGTTGAATTACAACTTGGGTCCCTGATCAAAAGATTAAGGACTGATAGGGGAGGTGAGTACATGGATACTCTGTATTTTCAGTCTGTTGGTATTATCCATGAAACGACTGCTCCCTATACTCCTCAACAAAATGGTGTTTCTGAAAGGAAAAACAAGGTGCTGAAGGAGATGGTTAATTCCATGTTGTCCTATTCAGGACTGAGTCAAGGGTTCTGGGGTGAAGCTATGTTAACAGCTTGCTATTTATTAAATAGGGTTCCCAACAAAAGGAACAAGGTTACCCCTTATGAAATCTGGACTAAAAGGAAACCCAACCTGAACTATCTCAGGGTTTAGGGTTGTAGGGCTGTTGTAAGACTCCCTGATCCAAAGCTGAAAACTTTGGGTGAAAGAGGCATTGACTGCATCTTTGTTGGATATGCTAAGCATTCCAAGGCTTTTAGGTTCTATGTTATTGAACCTAATGAATATGTTTCAATTAACTCTATAATTGAATCAAGAGATGCAATCTTTGATGAGAATAGATTCTCATCAGTCCCTAGACCAAGTCAGAGGATTCCTAATGGAACTCATGACACTGGTGTATCAGAGGTCCCTGATGAAGTACCATCAGAGGTCCTTGATGAGGTTGTGGTTCAACAACCTGAACGTGTGCTCAGAAAGAGCAAAAGGGTCAGGACTCTAAAGTCATTTGGATCTGAGTTTCAATTATATTTAATTGAAGGAACTAGGGATGAGGTCTCTGACCAATACTCCTATTGCTTCATTGTTAAGGATGATCCTAAGACATTTGAAGAAGCAATGAAGTCCCAGGATATTGCCTTCTGGAAAGAAGCAATCAATGATGAGATGGATTCCATCATGGGCAACAATACTTGGGTGTTGGTTGATCTACCACCTGGTTGCAAACCTCTGGGTTGCAAATGGATTTTCAAAAATAAAATGAAGGTAGATGGAACTATTGAAAAGTTTAAGGCTAGACTAGTCATTCAAGGCTTTAAACAAAAGTCAGGAATAGACTATTTTGATACTTATGCCCATGTGGCTCGTATCAGTACCATAAGACTGTTGATTGCTTTGGCATCAATTCACAATCTGATTATTCATCAGATGGATGTGAAGACAACTTTCTTGAATGGTGAATTGGATGAAGAGGTTTATATGAACCAACCTCAGGGCTTCATCTTGCCTGGCAATGAAAACAAGGTGTGTAAACTGATTAAGTCTCTTTATGGACTAAAGCAGGCACCTAAGCAATGGCATCAAAATTTTGATGAAGTGTTTTGTCTAGTGGTTATGTTCTTAACCAAGCTGACAAATGTGTATATAGCAAATTTGATGAATCTAGTAAAGGAGTCATCATTTGTCTATATGTTGATGACATGTTGATCTTTGGCACTGACCAAAATCAGGTTAACCTGACAAAGAAATTTTTGTCATCAAGGTTCTCCATGAAGGACATGGGGGAGGCTGATGTTATCCTTGGTATAAGGATTAAACATGAAAGTAAAAGAATTTCTATCTCTCAGTCTCATTATATTGAGAAGGTGTTAAAGAAATTCAATTATTTTGATTGTACTCCTGTGAGTACACCTATGGATACTTGTGAGAAGTTGATGCCTAATAATGGCAAGGTTGTATCTCAACTTGAGTATTCTAGGGTAATTGGATGCTTGATGTATGCCATGACTTGTACAAGATCTGATATTGCTTTTGCAGTGGGTAAATTGAGCAGGTATACTATTAATCCTAGTGCTCATCACTGGCAAGCAGTTCAGAGGGTAATGAAGTATCTGAAAAGAACTATGAATTATAGTCTCTCATATACTGGTTATCCTTCAGTATTAGAAGGATACACTGATGCAAGTTGGATCAGTAACACTGAAGACAATTCGTCTACCAGTGGCTGGGTATTCCTACTTGGTGGAGGTGCAATTTCTTGGGCATCCAAGAAGCAAAATTAAATCACCAGTTCAACAATGGAATCTGAATTTGTGGCTTTAGCATCTGCTGGTAAAGAAGTTGAATGGTTGAAAAACTTGCTTATTGAGATTCTATTGTGGCCTAAACCTATAGCACATATTTCTATTTGTTGTGATAGTGCAACTACATTGGCAAAGGCTTATAGCCAGATGTACAATGGGAAGTCTAGACACTTAGGTGTCAGACATAGCATGATTCGTGAGCTTATCATGAATGGGGTGGTATCTATAGAGTTTGTTAGATCTCAACAAAATTTAGCTGATCACTTGACGAAGGGATTGGCTAGAGACTTGGTGTTAAAGTCTGCTAAAGGGATGAGTTTAAGTCCAACTTAGTCACTGAATGATAAGACACCCAACTCCCTCCTAAGGAAACTTGGGAGCTGAGTTCAATGTGGAAAGCTGAACATTTAGTGGACTGGAGCACATATTTTATTTACATCCCAAGGTTGTGCTCAGAACCTGCTAAAAGGAGGATGAAGTCTTTACTTCTTAATGGTTAATTTTCTTTGAAAAAGTGCTTAGCAGGAGCATGAATAAAGAGAAACCACCTATGTGAATGTTGAAGTTTTGCCGCTTCAGGGAGCTTTTGGACTTTTGGCTCTTGCAACATTTATGAATTTGGATATGGACACATGGCTTGTAAAGTGTCAGGATCGTTTAAGTGTTTGAAAACTTGTGTGTATTTTATCTCCAGGTATTCAAATGGGCTGAAGGGTTCAATTCTTAGAACACCCTGATTCTCGAATATTTGAATGTGTAATGTACTAAGATGAAAATTCAATCATCAGGATATTTTCGTTTATGCACATGTTTTGTTTGATGTTTGTTTTTCATGCAAAGGAAGTGAGCTAAATTTGGGGAGGATTGTTGGAAACATTTGTGCACTTGTGGGATTAGTTCACACTTGGTTTTGGGTTAGATGGTACGGAGTGTACACCCATGAGGTCCCTGAACACCCTGACTCAATAGTAGTTCCTACTGCTAGTGTATTGGTTACTACTGTTAGTGTAGTAACTGATGGTTCCTACTGGTAGTGTATTGGTTCATGCTGCTAGTGTATTGGTTACTACTACTAGTGTAGTAACTGATGGTTCCTACTGGTAGTGTATTGGTTCCTGCTGCTAGTGTAATGGTTCCTACTGGTAGTGTTGCAGTAATTAATTTGCAATAACTTTGACTCATTCAAGTGGTTGTTATGATTACTTTATGACCACGTTTAATTAGTCATGTAACCACTATTCCTATGATAATGGAGGCTTATTGTGGGTGATTAATTGGCCGTTAATCACTCATAAAGTCTATTGACTAGGAGTGAGTTTTCTCTACTATATATAGAGATTGTCATCATCAGCATGAACATAGAACAAAACCAAGAGAAACAAACAGATAGCTAAAACACTTATATGCGCAAGGGTTATTGATTGTGCCTAATTCAATAACTAACATTTGGTCTTATCCCAAGTAGATATTCGTGTTACCCAGTCATATGGTCGAATAGTTTACTTTGGAAAGTGATAACACGATTTCAAGTGATATCCGGTAACCACCTATTGGTATTACATTGCTACTGATTATCTTACCCTGCTGCTGGGCGAATTACCAACCAACACCATTCCTACCATTTTAGCAAGAAAATTAATACATGTGTATAAATAAATGATTGAACAATATCTAATCAAATATAAGTGATTATAAATTACGGAGTAGGATTCTTTCAAGTTCAAAAATAAACTTGATACGTAAAGTTGTGATTTGTGTGAGTAAAAATAAAAGTGGGCCATCATGACAAAACATATAATTCAAATAAACACTCACACAAAACACAACTTTACCTATCAAGTTCAATTTTGAACTTGAGAGGATCTTACTCCATAAATTACGGTTAAACAAAGTACTATTTTGTATTGTTGACTTGTATTTGTATATGCATACTACTGAGTAATATTTAGGTTACATCTTGAAAATTTTATAATTAATTATTATTTATTTATCTTGTGATATAGTACAGTTTGATTATTAGTGCTTGATTAACTATGTTTATCAATTTTATCTAGTGGTATGCGAGTGACTCAGGTGTGTACAAAATTACCGTCAAAGAAAAAAGGAAAAATAGAAAGAAAAGGAAATAGAATCATCAAATATATTTTTCATTTCAAAATCTAAAACTTTTTAAACTCAATCATGGCTTTCTAATTGCTTAAAACTAAATCGTATCTTCACATCAAAACATGTCTTGAGCATAAAGACATCAAAGTAACTCGGCAACTGATAGCATGTAAGTTCAAGTCTCAATCGTGGTGCGTATTTGCCAAATCTTTTTCATAATACTTCATCAATAACAAATACCGGTCTTGTGAATAAAAATGAAAAAAAAATCGACTGTAAATAAATAGGTGAGTGTCAACTGTCAAGGTTTCTCTTACGGCTGGTAGATTTTCCATTTGTGTCTCTATATGATATGGACTATAAAAGCACCAAGCCCATAACAACCAGCCCAAATAAAACTAAAATTTTTGATGGATCACTGGAATGGCACTGGTAGCATAAAATTTTGATGGATTATCGTAATTTACAAACATGTTTTGTTGATATTAATGCTCAAATATGTCTATTTGCTGACACTTGTCAAAATTGACGGTTTAGATGCAGAGAGAGAATGAGTGAGAAAAAACTATATAATATTGTTGTGTGTAGGAGGATTTGTAGGTGGAAATAATAGGAGGTGTAGCAAATATCTGATATTTATTCTATGTTTATGTTTATCATAAAACTAAGTATTTGGGGTATGTTTGGTAGCAAGCGGTTAAGAGCACTTTGAAGTAATTAGCAACTAGCGGTTACTGTTTTACACAAAATGTTTGTTTGAAAGAAGCAATTAGTATTTTTACTCTTTCTAAGTGCTTCAAATCAAAACGTTACTTCTAGTAACATTTACGAGCAAAATGCATTTTTACTTACTAATTATGATTATACATCAATTTTATCAAATACTTTATCAAAACAAACAGCTACTGCTTAACGTTATTGTTTACTGCTACTACTTTATTATCTTCGCCAAACATACCCGTGTATATCAATGGATAAGCATATCACTGAACCACAATGATACTTTATTTGTGCTTTTCCTTACACTTAGTCATAATATTTTGAATCATATTTGGTGCATCTATTATTCGAAATTCTAAAAATGTACAAGAAAGTGTCGTCAAACCCTACTAGTAAAAAATAACACAATTTGAAAATATTAAAATAATCCCGGGTGTCACAAAACTAAATACTAGTTGTAACTTGTAAGTGTAGAATTTACTTTGGGATGATCCTAAAAGAGGTGTTGGGGGTCTCTATAGCTTTTGGCATCAACTAATATGTCATGTTCATGTGATTGCAAGTTACAAGGGGTCTTCTTTTTCAAATAGTCGTACTTTTGAACTTTTTCATGTCAATAATTGGTCTAGCTCTATATACTCTTTGTATTTATTTGTAATCTTTTCTATGCTGCAATGATTGTACAAATTTCTTAAATCAATTTTTCTATAGTTAGAATGGTCCATTTTTGATGTTTCAACGTACGAGCTCCACACAATTGTTGAATTGCATAGGTGCATCAATATTGACCATCTGCTAAATACGATGTACAATTTATTTACGAAGTTATTTACGAAAACCGAGTTTCATAATTATCACGGAGGTGCACAACACTTTTGGAGGGTTTTTAAGAACCAACAACCAGCGTTTAAAATACAAAGCTTTTTTGACACGTACCGTGTAGCAATTTGTTTTGTGTTTAAACGCAAGTAAATGCTAAATGTTATTTAAAATAACGTTGAAATATAAACGCTACTACTTTATGATAAGACATTTTCCACTCTTTCTGCTGCTACTAGTATTGCTTAACACATAATTAATATAGTAGTGAACTTAAAACAAGAAAACAAAAAGTATAAATCTCAAAATCGAAAAAGCAATGTGCAAAAACACGAAGCATTAGAGATCGTGTGTGCACTCCAATTGGAGATTGGAAGCCTAAATCTCATTTTGGGACCATTTCATCGAATTTGTACATTTAGGGAATTAGGGACAAACTTCTTGGTAAAAACACTATTGCATTGTTTGCGAGTAGTAGATAGAGGTGGTGTGCAACTTTTTCTGTCTTTTTGTAGAAAGTCGTCTAGTCGGCATTACTCATTGGTCATTTCCATTAAATTTTCATAACTTTTTATTTGTGGTAAAAATGATAAACTTATAAGATTACATATTTAGTTGTGTTATACCAACTATTTGAGACTAGCATAATGTAATGGTGACCAATATCATTACTGTTAAATCATTGTCACATCATCTTTTTATGAGACATGAAAAAACAAATGACTTTTCAAAGAGTTATGGCATTTTAAATGCATGAAGAGCTTTTGACTTTTTTGGCTTTTAACCCTTTCTTTTGACTCTTCAAAGTGCCTATAAAAGTCAATGTAACTTAGAGGGAGGAGATCCTCTCAAGTTGTAGACACAACTTGACTCAAGTTAGGGAATTATGAGCTATTGGATTTGATCCAATGG
Organism: Chrysanthemum seticuspe; assembly: GCA_019973895.1. Taxonomy (NCBI): domain Eukaryota; kingdom Viridiplantae; phylum Streptophyta; class Magnoliopsida; order Asterales; family Asteraceae; genus Chrysanthemum; species Chrysanthemum seticuspe. The sequence continues at coordinate 78,761,134 of BPTQ01000007.1, read as the reverse complement.
CTCAAATCAAAAGAAGTTCTTTTGTTTGAACCATTAGATCAAATCCAATGGCTCACAATTGTCTAACTTGAGTCGAGTTGTGTTATACAACTTGAGAGAATCCCTTACCTCATTGATCATCTCATCTCATCTCATTTAAAACACAACAAAGTCTCTCCAAGTGCTTGTGAGTTATTTAGAGAGTTAATGTAATATCTCATAATTACAAGATATATAAACGTGTTTATCCTTTTAATAAGAGAGAATGTGTAACTCTTAATTTATATATAATGAAACGTATCTTTTCTTGCCCGAGGGTTTTTACCCAATTGAGGTTTTTCACGTTATTTGTGTGTCATCTTTTATAGTATTTTATATTTTAGTTGCGGGTTTGCTTCAGTCCGGTGCCACTTTCCACAACAAGTGGTATCAAGAGCCAAAGTTGGGTGTGTGTATACTTATTTATTATATACTTTGTGACTGTCACTAGTAAGTGGACCATCCACATCAAAAGATAAGTAAGATTATATTCACTCAAAAGGTATTCGTTACTATTATCAACAATTAATAGTTTTGTCGAAAAGAAGATTGTGATTGAAACTACGGTGACGAAATTTGAAATTGAAAAATTCAATCGGAGTAATTTCTCATTGTGGAAACTAAAGATGAAAGCTATCTTAAAAAAGGATAAATGTTTTGCGGCCATTGGTGAAAGGCCAGTTAAGGTCACGGATGATAGTAAATGGGACGAGATGGGCGGAAATGCTATTACAAATCTTCATCTGGGATTATCAGATGGAGTTTTGTCAAGCATAGATGAGCAGAAAAGTTTAAAGAAAATTTTGGAATATCTTGCTCGATTATATGAGGCAAAATCACTCGACAATAAAATTTTACTTAAGAGGAAACTATATGCTATGCGCATGACAGATCTACTTCAGTGTCTGAGAACATCAATAGTTTGAATACTCTATTTTCTCAACACACTTTGAGTTGTATAATAGAGTCGCATGAACGTGTTGCAATTCTAATTCAAAGGTTTACTTGACTTGTATGACTAGCTCATCATCAACTTAACCAACAATTTACTTTCAGACTATCTAGTCTTCGATGATGTTGCAGCCGATATTCTGGAAGAAAAAAATAGGCGCAACAATAGAGAAGACATACATACCAATTTAAGACAGGTGGAGGATTTGGGGATGACAAGAGAGAGGTCAACATAACATGGCCCTAGTGGGAGTCACAATCATGGTAAATCTAAATCGGGAAGGAAGAAGAGTTACAAATGCTACAAATATGGCAAACCATGTCACTTGAAGAAGGATTGTTTGTGATAGCCCTGTGTTGTGAAGCAACACTTGCAAATTAAGGCAGAAAAAGAATTGCAGATGTAAGGTTGTTTGATATAGGAGCTACTTTTCATATGACCGTTAGAAGAGAATGGTTTCGCTAATATAAATCAATCTTTGAAGGCGGATATGTGTAAAGTTTCAATAATCATGAACTAAAGATCATTGGAATTGAAAGTATCATGGTGAAGATGCATGATGGTAAAATTCATAATATTCACAATGTGCGAGGAGGGCTTAAATAAGATTTTAATGTCTCTAGGACAATTGGATGATCTTGGTTGTACGGTGGGAATACAAAACAAGATCATGAAAATCAAAACAGGTGCACATGTACTTATGAAAGTAGAAAAGGTGGCTGCGAAATTATATCAATTGAAATGTGAGATAGAAGCATATGTTGCTTCATATAGTCTAAGCCTTTAAGTTACAATAACACGGCATCGAGAACTTGGACATATGTATGAACAAGGAATGAATATTCTTGTTGAAAGTAAACTACTTCCTAGCCTCACAAAGGTTTCTCTACCTTTCTGTGAGCATTGTGTTATTAGCAAGCAACATCGTCTAAAATTCAAGACATCAAATTCTAGAAATGTCTCTGTTCTAGATTGGTTCACTCTGATGTGTAGCAAACACCAGTTCTATCCCTGGGAGGAGCAAAGTATTTTGTATCTTTCATTGATGACTATTATAGGAGATGTTGGGTGTACCAAATCAAGAAGAAGTCTGATGTGTTTGAAGTTTTAAAAGTTTACAAAGCGCGGGTTGAACTTGATTCTGGAAAAGGATCAAGTGTTTGAGGACTCATAATAGAGGCTAATACACTGGTAATGAATTTGATATTTTTTGAAAGCAAGAAGGAATTAAAAAGGCAGTTCATTACATTATACACTCCTCAATATAACATAGTGGCAGAACGAATGAACAAAACCTTGTTAGAAAGAGCAAGAGCAATGTTGGCAACTGCATGCTAGGAAAAATTGTTATGGATAGAAGCAGTTAATACCGCATGTTATGTGATAAATCGGTCACCCTCAACTCTAGTTGAGCTGAAGATTCTGATGGAGATGTAGACGAGAAAGAAAATCAACTATTTGGACCTTTATATATTTGGTAGTCTTGTGTACGTGATGTACAATACCCAAGAGACTACAAAACTGGATCCAAATTCTATAAATTTTTTGTTCTTGGGATATGCTGACGGAGTTAAGGGGTATCGCTTGTCAGACCCCACTGCCCTCAAAGTAGTCACAACAGAGATGTTGTATTTTTGGAAGAGAAAATTCAAGATAATGGAGAAGTTGATAACATAACAAAAGAAACGAATTCAATACAGATGGAAAAACAATTTTAACACAATGATTCTTCTAAAGCTGCACCTTAGCACGAGGTGAATGAGATAAATGAGTCTTAAGCTCCAGCGACCCATACTCTTAATCGTGAAGCAAACGTCCAGTGTGGCACCCATATAATGTCATGGAGAGCAACGTTGCATACTATCTTATTACAGAGGAAGGAGAGCCGTCAATTCTTCAAGAGGCACTAAATAACCCAGATGCATTACTATCGATGGCATCAATGCAAGAAGAAATTAAAGCCTTTCATAAAAGTAAACGTTGGAGCTAATGCAACTACTAGAAGGTATAAAACCTATTGGAAACAAATAGGTGTATAAAATTAAGAGAAACGGTGAAGATCAAGTGAAGAATACCGTGCAAGATTAATGGTTAAAGGATATGCTCAGAAAGAAGGAATTAACTTCAACGAAATATTTTCCCATGTGGTTCGAATGACAACAATTTGAGTGGTTATAACGATGTGTGTTATATATGATTTACATCTAGATCAACTAGATATAAAAACTGCATTTCTTCATGGAAATCTCAAAGAAGATATTTACATGCTCCAACTAGAAGGTTTTGAACCAAAAGGAAAAGAGACACATGGTTTGCAGATTAAACAAATCTATGTACGGTTTAAAGCAGGCGCTAAAGTGTTGGTACAAGAGATTTGATTCTTTTATCAGGAGCCTTGAATATAGTAGACTACATGCAGACCCTTGTGCATATTTCAAGAGGTTTATAAATAATGATTTTATCATTGTGCTATTATATGTTGACGACATGTCGGTAGCAAGACCCAACAAAGATTATATCAGTAAATTGAAGGCTCAACTGGCTAGGAAATTCGAGATGAAAGACCTTGGACCCGCAAACAAGATCCTAGGGATGCAAATTCATCGAGATAGAGTTAGTAGGAAAATTTGGCTTTCAAAGAAAATCTTGCAGCGGTTTAATATGCAAGATTGTAAGACAATATCAAACCTGTTTTCTACTAATGTCAAGTTATCCTCCAAGATGAAACTTACCCATAAAAAATGAGGATGGAGATTTCTTGAGTACCATATGCATCAGTAGTAGGAAGTTTAATGTTCGTGATGATTTGTACAAGACCAAACATTGCACATGCAGTGAAAGTAGTGAGTTAGTACATGGCAGAACCTAGTAGAGAGCATTGGGAAGCTGTGAAGAGGATCCTTAGATACATTAAAGGAACCTAAAATGTTAGATTATGTTTTGGTGAATCCGAATTTACTGTCAAACGATATGTTGATTCTAATTATGCAGGTGATCTTGATGGAAGCAAATCAACAACTGGGCATGCGTTTACACTTTCTGGCAGAATAGTAAGTTGGGTTTCAAAACTGCAGTCAGTTGTGACCATGTCAACAACAGAAGCAGAATATGTCGCAATTGCTCAAGCTAGCAAAGAAGCACTATGGTTGAAGATGATGTTGTTGAAAGAGCTCGAGCATGAACAAGAGAAAATTACTCTATTTTGTGACAATCAAAGCGCCTTGTACCTAGCAAGGAATCTAACACTTCATTCAAAGACAAAGCATATACGAGTTCAGTATCACTTTGTTCGGGAGAAAGTGGAAGAAGGAATCGTAGACATGCAGAAGATTCATACTAATGATAATGTGGTAGATTATTTGACAAAAGAAATCATCGGTGACAAGTTTATATAGTGTCGACCCTCATGCGGTAGTGAAAACGTATGCAATGGAAATGGCAAGGTTGGATGACATGTGAAGATGGATTAAGTTTCAATTGAATCTTCAAGTGGGAGATTGTTAGACATGAAAGAGCCAATGAACTTTTGGAGACTTATGGCCTTTTGATTGCATAAAGAGCTTTTGACTATTACTATTTTTCTTTGGCTTTTGACCCTTTCTTTTGGCTCTTCAAAGTGCCTATAAAAGTATTACACCCGAACTCTTTTTCAAACGGGTATGACCCTCGATGTAATTGACCAAGTCTAGGGGGTTTGATTAAGGATAACTGATTGTTTGGATAAGTGTGGAAAATAAGTATAGGTCTGATGTAGCACCAATACATCATATTGGAGAAGATTGAAGACAGAGTATTGGTAGCCTACCTTGGATACGACGTATCTATGGATATAAATACGACGTATCGATCCATTACTAAGGCAGACTTGTTCTAATCCTGGATACGGCGTATCCAGGATAGCCAATATGGCGTATTGACTAAGTCGGCTAATTAAATGACTAAATGCCTTTTTTGATGAGTCACAACTGGTTTGATATATCTTAAGTTCTGGGTTTATCCACACTTATCAGTCTGGGTGTGTTTGGGTAACGGTTTAAGAGAGAGAGAAGAGAAGGAGATGGAACTTGAGATGGTTTTGGAGGAATTGAAGATGCTAATCCATTAGGATTATCCCTAGCACGATATTAAGGTAAGTGATGATTAATTAGTGTTTGTTTAACGAATTTGGAATTAGGGTTCATAAACCCGAATTTAGGGGAATTGGGTAAAAAGGTGTTTAAGCTAAGTAAGGATTATAGTAATTGTAGAATGAGTTCTATATGGGTTTAAGGTTAATGATTTCATGGGTTGATTGTCATATGATCAACATATGATTATATGAAAAATTTAGGATGTTAAGAAATAAGCTTATGGTTGTATAAACCATAGTTATAGTATTTTGAGTGTAAGCTTAAGTGTTTATACTTGTGTGAGTTTGGCTTAGGATGCAAGAAGGATGATAATGATGATGGTGATTTCTTATTATTAGCTTTGAATTGAGGTAAGTATAATGATGTTAACATAGTGTTATAATGATTTTCTAACATACATGTGTTATGTATGATTATGCTAAGTGATAGGTAACTTGTGTTATGATGTCTTGTTTTAAGACTAGTGGAGCTAGATAAGGTATGTGTTTGATTTAGTGTACTGTGGTGATTAAGGATAGTTTACGATAGGCATTATAATGTAAGTTGAAGATTATTGTTAAGAATTAGTTTCTTGATGTATATGATGCTTATATGTTGATTGACGTATAATATTATGTTATTCTCGTTTTACTTACTAAGCATTTTCACTTACATGTTATAGTGGATAATGTTTTGTTGGTTCTCGTGGTGAAAGAAATGCTTGGATTAAGGCTTAAGATATGGAAGTGCGGATTAGAAAGGTACTGAAAGGTACATAGGAGCTTAGTTGTAAGTACCGAGCTCGAATAAAAGGTTGGAACCCCCGGGAGTCTTTAAATGGTTTATAGGTAGTGTGTCAAGAGTCAAAGTTTTACTTATGTGGTTGTCGTGTTTGAGAGTTTCAAAAGTTATGCTATAGTAATGTCTATAGTATAAAAAGATTTTATGTTTGGTTTAAAGGGGTATTTGGATTAATGTATAAATCTAACCATTTTTGGGTCAAATGGGTCAAGTGTCATTTAATATGTTAAGGTATAGTTTTAATTATAGTTTGAATGTTGAATGTATGCTTTGGTGCATGTCATAGTATTTGGGTTGGGTCAAAATCGTTGGGTTTTGTATTGAGTGTTGGTTTCTGCAGAAAGTTCTGCATATGTTGGGTTTGATGGTCCGATACGATGTATCCATGAGAATGGATACAGCGTATGGAACTTCATGGGTGATACGGCGTATCTGTTACCATGGATACAATATATCCCTTATCATAGATACATCGTATCAACCTCAGTAGCAATACGGCGTATCCAAGAATATGGATACGACGTATTGGTACATCATAAGGGGTTTTAGGTTGACTTTATAGTTATATATAAATTGTTTAAAAATGACATTCATGTATAATTCCTTGTAATTATTTTAAAATACTAATACAAGGTTATTGCGTTTTAAAATGAAAGAATTAAAGCATAGAAATGTTACGTCGTAACTCTTTTGAGGGAGTTACGCCGTAACTGGCAAAACCTGACATGAGCTGCAAAGAGAGTGGTTACGGCGTAACCACTGAGATGGTATTACGCCGTAATTGGTAATGCGTCAAGAATTCTGCTGCTAAAAGGTTGGTTACGGCGTAATCACCAAGATGAGTTACGCCGTAACTCTGTTCAGATCAGCAAACTGCAGCAGCAATTACTTCCTCGTTTCCTGCAAAAATGGTTAGAAAACACAAAACCCAACAGAAATGGAAATAAAACAAACCGAAATGAAAAAGGAAAGATAGGCATGGGGTACCTCCCACGAAGCACTTGTTTTTGTCCGAGTCACGAGCTTGACTCCACCCTTATTTACTACGTAAAAGGGTGTTCATCCCCTCACTTAAAATCAAGTGTGGATGAAAATAGCAATAAACACCATGAGGGTGTGAATTTGCTATAGGATGGGGAAATGATGAATTATGATCATACCTTAAAGGAGATTTCATTTCCCTCCTTACCTTACCAGTTTTAGTTGATGGTATTGATGCTTGGTTCACCTCGTGATGTGGTTCATATGTCTTCTCGTTAACAACTGAAGTGTCCAAGATCTTGTTCTCTAATTCCATTGCAAGATCAACTAAAATTGGTTCAGTAGCCGGAGTTACATAACCATCATCGGGTAGTACGACAAGCGAGTTTTGTGAGGCCAAGGGTTGCACAATGTCATCCATATCTTCAGCAACCTGTAAAGAAAAACAAGCAAGATTGTTAGGAATAAAAGAAGAGCTAGAAGTCATACCGTTTTGTGTTGTGGTTGATTCCTCATAAGCTTGTGGAATTGCTTCATCACCCTGTAAGCTCTTTAATTGATCATTGCTTGTTTCTTCTTTTCTCACAGTCTTTAAACGTCCTGGAAATGGGATAAGTGGTACATATGGTCTGATATAAGGTAAATCACGAGGAACCGGCTCCTCGTTGACTACTGTCATTTTTGCCACCGTTGCATTGATAGTTCCAACCACATTCTTTTTACTCTCCAAGACCTTTCGGTTTAATTCTTCAAGCTTAGCTTCCAAGCTTTTCCTCTTATCGTCAAGCTTTTTTAAATTAAAGTCCGCGCCCTCCTTGAATTTCCTAATCCATTCATCATTTGAGTCGTGCATCCTTTTTAAATTTGTTAATACAAATATCGTCATTAAACGTTATTTATATTTTTGATCTTTACCTAAGTTTTGTTAACGACAAAAGTAAATTTAATTTGTATAAAAGCTTAAAGCTTGTCAAGTTTAATAGATATTAAAACAAGCTTTTTTCAAATAATATCTTCATCATTTAAGCATTTACATTGTGACTAATCATATTTCAATATGAGTCTAAGCATAATGTATGATAGTAGTTTTTAGAATGTTTTAGTTTCTTAAAAACTAAACATTACTTATGCATTTGCATATTTCTAAAAATAGAATGACAACACATGACATCATGTGATGCATCATGGAAATCATTGAAAGATTTCATTAGATATTTTGTGTGAATTTGTACTCTTCATATCTTACACAATCTTACATAGCTATGGTTGACTTTGGCAAGATCTTGATATCTTGGCTGTCAGACCTGGCGGCACCAAAAGCCATAACGGGCGGAACCCTTTTGAGGGGTCCGCGGTCCGTGGAGGCTCCTGATGGTTTTGGCTATAAATAGCAAAGCCAAACCAAGTAGTTTTTCATCCCTTTCTATCATACTCTCTTACATATCTTCTCTCTAACCTTTCTAACTCAGTTTCATATCATATTAGTGATCTCTTTTGTAGCAAAGAAGATCAAGTCACATTCAAGCTTCAAACGAGAAGTTGGAAGTCTTGTTTGTTTAGTGTTGTATGATCTTGTGTTGATTCATACTTCATTATTGTATTAAACCATCATAATCTTGTGAGTGTGAGTGGTTAGTATTTTAGTCCTCAAAGTACATTGTGTGTGGGAGTAGTTGTACCCTTGGAAAGAACTCGACATCTAGCTTAGTGTCGGAAATAGTGTAAGCGAAGTGTAAAGGTTTTCTCCGCCGGTGAAAGGAGCTTGTTGACTAGTGAAGTTAAACTCTCGAGTGTGAGACTCGGGGAGTGGAGTAGGGCAAGGAAAAAGAGTCCTTGTAGACCGAACCACTATAAAAAACTTGTTGTGGTTTGATCATTTCTTTCCTTATTTACTCTTTACATATTGCTTGCATATTTCATTAACATATCTAAGATCAATATCAATTGATCTTTCATTAAGTTTCAAAACTAAGTTTTTAATTGGTAAACTATTCAACCCCCCTTCTAGTTTTCTACAAAATTATCCGAGAATTTATTGACGGCTTCCTGTAATGATTCAATATACTTGACCTGGTCATATGCTTTGCATTCTTCTTGGATGGAATGAACGTCTTCCTTAACCATCTTCATATCACATCCGAGCTTATCAATTCCCTTGGTGATATCACTAAAATCGTCCAAGCTATTGCTATTAGTGGCCCAAGTGGTAGCTTCATCGTACCAGTTTCGTGAATGGTCAGCCATCTTTTGAATTGATGTAAGGGCTTGTGCCGGAGGCATCATAGGGATCGGCCCTTGAGAGTCGAGCATTTGGCGGGAAGGGATGTTTAACCCGTTGTAGAAAATAAGGACTTTATGATAGTTGTTGAGATCATGCATTGGCCAATTGTATAGAAGGTCATTAAATCTTTCTCAAGCTATATCTAACGTTTCATCCATCTCTTGCCTGAAACTCCTTATCTCTTCCATCTTTTTGGCAATCTTTGAAGGAGGACAATATTTTCGAATAAATGCATTTTTAAGAAGATACCATGTATTGATCGGCCCTACTAGAATTCTGTTAAACCATCTTTTGGGCGCTCCAGTGAGTGTAATAGGAAATATCCTAAGCATAAGAGCATCATGAGTGATTCCCGGAACGTGAAAAAGATCGGCTATCTCCAAAACTCTTCGTACATGTAAGTGGGCATCATCATTATCAGTCCCCGCAAAAAGCTTTTGTCTCAGTTCCCTCATGAACTGACAGCTGATTTCAAACTGGACATCAGCTCCAATCGCCGGTCTTACGAGCCCCAGCCCTTGTTCTTCTCTTGTCGACGTCAAATATTCCTCTAGGGTGAGGTCATCAATGTTAACAACTTCCATAGTACCTGAAACTTGAAAAGAGATCGTGAGAATAATAGAAGAGTTTAAAATGAAATGAAAGACTTAATATTAATACTAAAATAACTCCCCGGCAAAGACGCCAAAAACTTGATGCAGGTTTTACTGACCAGGTCTTAAATTTATAGTGTCTCGTTATACCTATGGTCTACCCTAGTGCACTAACGGGCAGTGTACCCGGTCGCGTGTAGTGTAGTAATCGGTAAAGCCGAGGTCGTCCCAAGAGCTATGTGTGTTGGATGATTACTAAGTCTAATTGTTACAGAATAATAATAGTTTCGATAGGGATTTAATTAATTAAACTACTAAAGCAGAATAAAATAAAGCAAATAAATGGTAAAGGGAAATCAATAGAGGAGAGTGGTGCTAACCTAGTTAATCCTCCTGGCTAGTTATGTATACGTCTACTTACTTCCAATTACTTCAGGTGGGGTCAAATTCGAGAGGACAACATTTGGTCAATTCGCCCTAACCTATCAGCAAAGATGCCACCACAAGAGAAATCAGGCGCACCGTCATAAGTCTTGTTGTTCCTGGTCCCCTAAGCCAAGTCATTAAGTACCGCTACATGCTAGATTTATAATAGTGAATGCCCGGCCGTTAGGAACTTAGACACGTACCCCCTAATTCTTAAGTTCATCCAAACGATAGGTGATCAGTTGGTCAAATCGCACAAGTAGAAAGGGTCGTCAGTTGGTCATATCTTACCCTTTCCGTCTCAGTCCGCTCACCTAGGGTCAGTTGGTCATATCTCCTAGGCAATTGGCATCTATCGCCATTCAAAACTACCGAACCAAGGGTGGCTACCAATAAACTATGCATGCATACACTTAGAAATAATTGTACGGAAGTAAAGTAAACGCAAACAAAACAATTAAGGAATCATAACTAGGCTAGCACCAAAAGGTGCTTAGCCGCTTATATTAATCATGCAAACCAATTCAATATTCAAAGGTACGAAATACATGAATTGAAAGTAAAAGAAATATAAAACGCTAATGCTTATCGTAGTGGAGTGATTTCTCCCTTGGAGACAGCTCCGTATGCTCCTCTAGACCTGCCTTGAGCTTTTTCCCACATTCTCAGAGTGTTGTGTGTGGAATGGAATGAATTGACCTAATCGCCCCTTTGAGAGGGAGGAGAAGAGATGATATAAAATGCAGAATTCGTGGGGTATTTATAGGCCAAATCTGGGTTACGGTGTAACTATAACAAGAGTTACGCCGTAACCCTCTATTTCATCATATTTTGCACTAGATCTGCTGGTTACGGCGTAACCTTATAAGTGGTTACGCCGTAGTCTTTAATAAACTTTGTTAGTGCAAATATTACGATATTTAATCTATACAGTCTCGTTTGTTTTGATTGATGACAAACATGTAACTTGTAATACATAACGTAAAATGTACAAGTTACTTGTAATCACACTTTGTCTCAACATACATTCAACACCTCTCGATGACTCAAGTCCTCATATGTTACAACACAGGTTCGTACATGTTTGTTATGTGGCATTATGATTAAACCCATTAATAAATCATTTAGAATGTTTAAAATACGTTTAGAGTCACTAAGTATTTTAATAGGTTAACCATTCTATTTCGAACCTCATTTTACATTTTGCATTCACAAGTATTTCAAAAGGTAACTAGACATTTTATTAACTAGTTACATAATACATTTTACAAGTTTACCTTGATAAACCTTTTAATCTAAAAATGGAAATACATGTTACATCATGTCATGCATCATCTTTGAAATCCTTGGAAGATCACTTGAATATTTTGGTTAGATTGATACTCAATATATCAAATGTGATCTTACTAAGATTTGGTAATATCTTGGAAAGATTTAAAGAAATATTTTTTAGATTTTCTGTCAGGCACCCACGGAACCCTTTTGTATAAAGGGCGGAACCCTTTAAAGGGCTCCTTGGTCCGTGGACGCTCCTGACCACTTTTGGCTATAAATAAAAGCCCATTGTTTTCCCATTTCTTCACCACTTAAAATCACATCTTCTCCACCTTCTTGCATACATTTAGATCATTCATTAACAATGTAGTAACATACATTAAACACCCTAATGATCATGATCATAATGCTTCTAACATTCATCTTTGTTGTAAGCATACTCTTTGATCAACAAAGGAAAGCTTGGAGATCTAGCCATCCCCACTCACCATAAGCTGAAGATCTATCACAACAAGTTTAGGGAACTTGTGATCTTCATAATGAAGGCTTCCTATCAATGGAAGTTCATTTAGAAGTAGTTATTCATATCCATTAGACATTTGTGTCATGGATCATTAGTGTAGACATCATTGCATCATAACAACACTTTCACCAAACTAGATTAGATGGTTTATGTGTTTGTGCCATAAAACACAAGGTTTGTTATGTTGGGCCATAAAACATAATGGGAGTGGTTGTACCCTTGTAAAAGAACTCGACATCTAGCTTAGTGTCGGAAATATTGTATAGGCGACGTTAGGTTGGTTCTACCTCGAACTAGAACCCGGTATTTAGCTTTGTACCGGAAAAAGTGTAAGCGACGATTGTAAGGTTTTCTCCGCTGAGAAGGGAGCTTGTTGATTTAGTAAAGTAACTCTCGAGTTGGGTACTCGGGGAGTGGAGTAGGGCGGAAAGGAGATCCGTGACCGAACCACTATAAATCCTCGTGTTCGGTTTGCACTTTCCTTTCTTTATCTCTTTACTTTTATACTTGCACTATACTATTGTTTGTGATGTGGTTTGGTGTTCATGATTGTGTGACAACTTAGTTTACTATGCTTTATATTAGTCACAAACAATAATTGGTACTTTCATATTATAACAAGCTTCATAAGCGATTTGATACTAAAGATCTAAAGTTTTTAAACGATAACGTATTCACCCCCCTCTACGTTTTCATAAACTTGGTTACGCCGTAGTTGAAGAGATAGTTACGGCGTAAGTATCAGCGGCGTGGAACTTCATTTAACCTAATGTAGTTACGTCGTAACCTTTGGGAATAGTTACGCCGTAACCTTCTGATAAGTTGGCTTTCTGAGTCACGCAATAGTTACGGCGTAATGTGAGAGATGAGTTATGCCGTAAATTCTTCAAAATAGCATAATGTGATAAATCTTTAGATATTTCTCCAGTTCCGCATCTCTTTAGCTCCAATGCTCGTAATTTACCTGAAAGTGGAAAACAATGGAAAACAAGCGTAAATCCATATAAATGATATAAATTACAAACATTATCTGGGGAAATTGACACTTAATATTCAGGACTATTTGATGTTATCAAATATCCCCCACTTGAACTCTACTTTCCCTCAAGTAGACCTTATTAGAAAGATTCCTAAAAAGATATCTCCCATAACCTGGAAAATATAAGTTTACAAATCCCTTATGCTAGAATAAAACAAAGCCGAACACCTCACGAAAGGGGAACAAAACACTCAAATCTCTCAACTATTCTAAGTGTCAATTTCGGGGTGATCACTCAATTGCACAGTCATAGCATGTATTCTATCATAAGCTTGGCGGTTACACAAATCTCCACCACTAGAGTTATGGGCCAAACAATTCTCGAAGGCAATATGGGTAGACACGACAAAGGTTAAGGGGTGACTCGTCATTACTAACATGTCACGGCGAAGTGGAAAAAATCAATGATACATGACCAAATCCATGGCCAAGACACCAAAGATTGCTCGCTGCATCACCTAGACATGCTTCATGACTAAAGGGTAGGATAAGACATGAGATATATAATTAGTGTAAAATAAAAAACAAGCAGGTAGTCTAAATCTATAACCAAGTCATCACCACTTACCGTCCGCCCAAAGTTCAAGCTTTGAAGTCAAGAAACCGGATCATGAAATATAAGGTAGATGTGTCATTAGAGGACGTCGTGTTAGGAATTGGAAAATCCATAGTGAAGAGTCGGTCACCCCAACTCTAGTATAGCATATGTTAGCTCGTAGACGTTACGTTATTTACTAGTTATTTAGTTAGTTATTTAGTCTAGAGTAACACCGTGGAGGACGGACGGGTCTTTACCCACTATATGCCTGATCCACAGTCCGAAGGAGGACGTGTAGTATGTAACTATAAATGCCCTCTACCTCCCAAGGTAGAGGGTTGGACCTTTCATCATTCTCAATCTAACCTTCCATGTTTTCTTTTACTTTCTCTCTCTAGAAAGGCTCCCACTTTCTCCCTCTAAACCTACTCATAATTCGACCCATATTATTGTTTATTATGTGTTTATGAAATCCAATATCTAACAATTGGTATCAGAGAGCCATGGTTTGATCACTCATCTTTCTTGTTCTTTGTTTTGGTGGATTTCATAAGGTTTTTGGGGTATTAAGTGTTTAGGAGAGTTTGAATCATTTGGACAAATTCTAGTGTTAAAGTTTCAATTTTGCTTGTACTTTTGTGTTTAGGATCATCATATGTGTTTAGGTTTTGAATTGGAAAGCGTAAATCATTGTGGTTTGGTCGCTTTTGATTGATAAAGTGGGTATTTGTGAAAAGTGTACAAAGCGAGTTGAGACTCGTAGTTGAGTTTCTTGGATGCGAGTTGCTTCTTCATTTGAAGCGAGTTGGTATAAGCGACTTGGCTACTTAGCGAGTTGACTATTTATACGACTTGGTTATTAAGCGACTTGTTTCTTTAAGCGAGTTGATTGTGTAGCGAGTTGATACTAAAGAGAGTTGCCTATGCGACTTGTCCAGATTCAACGTATTTAAAGAGAGTTGCCTATGCGAGTTGTGTTTTATGCGACTTGTCTATTAAGCGAGTTGTCTGTTTATGCGAGTTGTGTTTCATGCGACTTGTCTATTAAGCGAGTTGTCATCTTATGCGAGTTGAGCCTTAAGCAAGTTGTCGTTTAAGCGAGTTGTCCTGGATGCGAGTTGATTGAAGCGGTTTGACCAAAAGTTGACTTTTTACGGTAAAACTTCAAACGGCCATAACTTTTGAACCGTAACTCCGTTTTCAGCGAAATACCAGTCAAAACGAGCAGAACAGGCTGAATATGGTGAGGTTTCACCACAAAGTCGTGAAACGAATTTTTTGAGGCCCAAATCGCCTCCGGAAGGAAGTTATTGAGCTTTTTAAGTTTTTGGACCTAAATTTCTCCGTAAAATCGTGCATCAACCAATCCAAATCTTAACCAAACCACATCTCTGCTAATCCTACAAACAATCATAAGTCCTAACACACAATTGTCTATCATTGTGACAATCCATCAGTCATCTTAACTCGTTCCATTGCTCATTGCTTAACGGTTTGGTCTTGATTTTAGTAAAATCCCGCGAAAGATTCTATTTCTCGGTTTAAGTCATAGACTTGTAAAATCCCGTGGATTCATCAACATCATGTCTTACACTCCTGATTCAGTGATTTCAGAAGTACTCAAACTGTATGATGTTGTAGACAACCATGAGAATATTAGCTATACTGAACGGTTACAGATGATGGAATCAATCAATGATGATTTGAGTTCTTCATGCTCTGAGTCCAATGAGAAAGATTTGCACCGGTTTAGACTACAAAATTCCATGCAAAAGGAAAGTAGCATTGAACCTTATCAACAACTTCATTCACATCTCATGTTACTCACAACAGGAATGGAACGAGCATGCAATGCCCTTTTCCGTCAAGATTTATCCACATTAACGGGAACATTACTATTGAACTTAGAACAATTGGAACAACAACTTGATAAAGAAAAGGTTCAAAAGGATAGTTCCAGTGATGCACTGCAAGTGATCCACAACCAATTTCAGTCATTCATCAGGGGGGAATTTACATCTGATTATGATCAAGACATGACTGAAATGTCTTTCAAGAGATACACTGGGATGGAAATTAGCGTGTTCATAGAGACACTTATCCATCTCATGGATAATGTGGAGAAGTACATTGAGGAAGTTACTCTAAAAGATGAAAATGTGGATGAGAGTCTGGTGCAGTTGAGAGATAGTTGTGATGAGACGGGTAATGTATCAGTTGAAAGATCGGGTGTTGTTGAATGCAGATTAACAAAGACAACAAAGAATGATGTAACCAGCAGTTCAGTAACTCCAGTCAGACAAGATGTGGATACAGAAATTAGAATGGTGAATGAATGTCGAGTGCAATCAAGAGATTGTAGCGTTGAGTCGGGTGAAGCAACAGATGTTGGATCAGTTAAAACTGAATACAGAGGCTCAGATACAGATAAGCTTGAAATAGCCAGTAGTTCAGTGACTCTTGTTACACATGATGTGGATGCAAATATCAGACCGACAAATGAACATGTGTCATATGATGAGGTACCCTTAACTGTTCAACATAGTGCATCTGCTAATGTACCTAAACAATCTGATCTTATTGCTGAACATGATTCTGATAAATGTTCCTTGGTTGAAGCTGAGTCTGAGATTAAGTGTTTCAAAACAAAAGATATGGTTGATAAAAAGGCTTTTGATGAACTTTCAAAAAAATTCTCAAATCTTGAAAAACAATGCATTTCACTTGAAATTGCAATACAGAGTCAAAAAGAAAGTTTTCAACTTAACAAACCATGTAAAAATCCGGAACTTCCTGAATTCCGTAAACTTTTTGAAATAAACGATTTAAAAGCTCAGCTTCAAGCAAAAAACTCAACTATCAACAATTTGAAGAAACATATTTCTGATATGCATGTGAAAAGTAATTTGGTTACAAGTAATTCTGATGTTAATGCTATTGATGATATTCAAATGAGAAATGATGAATTAGCGGTTTGTGTGGCCAAATTACTAAAGGAAAATGAGTCTTTGAGAAAGCATCACATAGAACTAAGTGACTCTGTCAAAGAAGCTAGAACTAAGTCAACAGAACAAACAAACTCTTTGATAGCAAAAATTGATGATCTCAAAGCTCAACTTCAGGAAAAGAGTTTCGCTATTGTTGCCCTAAAAAATGAGCTTAGGAAAACTGTAGGGAAAAGTGTGAACACTAAGTTTACAAAACCATCAACCTTGGGGAAACCAGTTTCTCCTCCCATTAAAAACCGGTCCGTTGTTAGGCAGCCTACTGCGTTTATTTCTGAAAGAACAAAATTTTCAAAAACACGGTTTGCCTCCCAAGTTGATGAGAAACAAGTTTTGTCAAAACCAGTCACTTCACCTGAGTTACCTAAGAATAAGGCTTCTAGCTCCGTTAACCCTCAACATGTAGCCACTTCTACTCCCAGCACCTCTAGGATTAGTTCGAAAACCGTGTCAAAACCAAGCTTTAAAACCCAGAATTCATATGATATGAATGACTTGTGGAAGAACTATTATCTAGAAAAAGCTAGAAAAAAGGCACAGATTCGAAAAGACGGAATTTTAGGTGCAAGACCTAGGGTGATGCATTCCACGAGATTTCAAGGCACTACTAGTAGTTATATGAAGAAGAATGCTAAGCATGTAGAAAATGAACCTAGAATTTCTGAGTCTTTTCCGAATAAGAAACATTTTCCTAATTCACATACTAAGGTACAATCCACTAAGGCTACTAACATGGCTAAGGTTCAACATGTTATGAAGCAAAACAAACCTAAAACTTCACCTAGATGGATCCCAACTGCTAAATCTTTGGAAACTAGGAATAAGGATAAGTCTTCCACTATGCATAAGAAGCCTAACAATCCTAGACCTTGCCATAAGTGGATTCCGTCTGGTAAAATGTTTAAGGATGTTGGACTTAGGTGGATGCCTACCGGAAAGCTGTTTTCTGATGACAAAATCAAGGTTGACCGTGAAACCCCAAAGGGTTTGGATACTAATGTCACTAACCAATATATATGCAATCAAGCTTGTAATGTTAGTGCAGGTAGTCCTTACTCAGTTGCAGATACTTCGATCCTTCAATACATGGACTGGTTTAAAGTATGGATAACACAAGGATTGATATCTCATAACTCACGGGCTCAAGTAACTCAATCTTGATATTCGTTCGGCTATGATGTCTGTTCAAATCAGTTCAGGCCTCGTACTTCATCATTATGGCGTCTGCAGATATCTCTTCAGGCCCCGTTCCTCAAAGAAAAGAAAGGTGTACGCTTCAGTGCGCTTTATCTTCAGAAGAAGAGAAATCTTCATGTTTATGATCATTCTCAACGCCATTCTTCATCAACAAGCTTCATGTTTCTCCCATGCTCATTCTCTCATCAAATGGATCTACGTTCAAATGGCTTTTTCTTATTCACTTGTTAAATCAAAAATGGCAACTTCGGATGCAATTTTTGAAGGGGAGAAGAGTGAATATACTACATGATGATGGATGTTTGAATATACTACATGATGATGGATGTTTGAATAATGGTCATACGACTTAATTTTTGATGACTCTCCTCCAACGCCTAATGCTTCACTTACTAAGGATAACTGGGATTCATTGTTTTTCAAAGATATGTTTGATGAGTACTTCCAACTTCCGACGAATGTTGATCATCTAGCTTCTGAAGCTCATGCTCCGGTTCCTACTGACTCAACTAGTTCACCATCTAAGAAGTACTTCTCAGAATTCTCAAGAAACCTTATCTCCAGTTACCTCACAAGGCGTTGATAATGACTATCATGATATTGTAGTTGCACTACTGAATAATGATCCGCTCTTTGGTATTCCTTTGCCAAATCTTCACGGATCATTGTTTCATTGTTCTTTCCTAAATGTGCACTCTGTAAATCAACCACATGAACATTAAGGAAAACGACTTCCTCATCCGCTCGAAGACATTATTGGTTAATCTTCCATATCAGTCTCAACATGTATACCTTTAGGAAGAATGCATTGATGTTGAGGAATCATTTGTTCTGGTTCATTCAGTGGGTCAATGTACATCCGATTGTATGTTTATTCACGTGTTGGGCATGTGACACAAGTTGATTACTTCGAAGTTAATCTATTATCACTTATTTGAGATTGTAGTTGACTTTCACAAAGGCATGTTCTTATTTGATAACTTGCTCGGGCTTAAGAATTTGAGTTGAAGTCTTGGGTTATCTAGTTACCAGCAGTCGAGGTGGATGGTTGAAGACCTGGTTAACTATCACTATTAGGAGTTACTTTGTTTTACTCAGTGTCACACGCATATGACGGTGTGGATAATCGCAAGAGGTGTTGATGTCTCATACTTATCTTGAGTAGTGAGTACTCAGAAATTTGCTTGAAGCATAAATTCTCGACACCGTTCTTCCATTATTAAGTGCAAGCTTAAGATACAAATGTGGGAATTTGACTTCAGTTTCAAGTTTGGTATATCGGGTATTCTTCATCAGTGGTCACTTCAAATTGTCTACATATGAGTTGATATAGATAGTCAGAGAGTATTTCCGTTGCAGTTGATTCTCACAGGATTCATTTGGGCTATTTGAGTTCTTCTCACAAGATTTTGAGTTTTTGGGTATATTATGTTTTGCTGAATCTGAGGTATCAAAACCAGCAAGGGGGAAGGAGACATATATCTAAACGCACAACGAGTACACATGATGAACTTAACACTTCTACCTGATTGAAGTTATCCCGGAAAGACAATGGTCATAACCGTAGAGAAACTCAGTGTTTAACTCGTAGCATTTGGTGTATTATTCCAACTAATTGGGGGAAATGGTCTCTGGAGACTTTTGGTATGTGTTACTTCAGCGTTCAGTTAGAAGAAATGTGAAAAGAATATTTGGTTCGTGAGATGATATTGCATATCGACATCTTCTATATGATTTATGATAAAGTGCTTCCGGTTAGTGCTTCATGTACACAATGTAATGATGTTTCTGATGAGATCACAACGATCAGGGGAGATATATGTGTACATCAGGGTCGGACAACATATTCACATGATCGAGCTTAATCAGTTATTCTAGAGTTGACATCCGTAGAGGAGATCAGTGATTCAACCAGTTAGTGTGATGTTGTTGTCTCTACTCTGGTTGGGTACTTGTGTACATTATGGGCTGATTAGTTATATGGAAGATAACTGGAATGCATTTAGTAAAATGAAGATGTTGATGTATTGTTCCCCTGAATAAGACAACTGGTCAATCTCGAAGAGTAATGTAAACATCGGGGACGCACAACAGGTTCATGTGATCGGTCTTCATCAGTTATTCCGGATTTGATAACCACTAAGACGATCAATGTTTCAACTTGTTACTTTGGTGTTCTCATGTTCTTCGGGGTGCTGAGCTTCATTCAATGAGACCGTTTTTGTCCATTTCTACTTCTTGGAGAAATGGTCTTTGTTCTTAGTTTGTCGGTTTGGGGGGAGCTACCAAAGTCTCACCTTTTGAAGGCTCAAGTTCTGATGACAATTCAAGAGCCTCAAAAGCTTTGGTGGTGAAAGTTTAAGAGATGATGACTTCTATCTTCTACAAAGTGCCAAACGATTTCCTTATCTCGGTACTCGTATCATCATCTTCTTAAACTATTTCTCTATCTTTGTAAATATTTTTCTAAAACCAAATACAAAAATATAAAACCAACAAAAGAAAATAGAAAAATATAAAATCAACAAAAACCCATAAAAAATCAGAAAATTTTGAAAAAGACCAAAAATATTGTTTTCTCAAGACATGTCTTCTGGTATCGATAACATCTACGGTCTTAGAAATGTCATTCAATAATGGCACGGGACTTTAGATGAAGTTCGAACAGAAGGTGTAAATATTCTTTTCTTAACATGTCTCAAAATATGGCTTACAGTTATTTCAGACTGTAACCCGCGCTTCAAAAAATGGCTTACAGTTATTTCAGACTGTAACCCGGGCTTCAAATAATGGCTTGCAGTTACTTCAGACTGTGACCCGTGCTTAAACTATGGCTTGCTATTATTTCAGATAGCAACCCGTTTTTTAAAGAAGGAAAGTGCTACGCTTAAACTATTTTCAAAATATTTCGTGCACTTATCCTAAAAACAAAACAAGGAAAGTATGTCGAAGGACTGCTGTTCCTACACAAATGTTTTTCCGTCTAAAATTCTTCAGAAAAATATTTGGTGTTTTAACAAAATGGTGGTTAATGAGTTGCAAAACCAATCAGTTTCAGAGTTTTTCGTAAAAAATTGAAAACTTAATCAATGACTTCAGCGCTTTTAATCTTTTCAGAAAATAAGTCATTGATTGAGGGGGAAAATGTTTTCAAATCTATATCATCTAACGAGCTTTCTTAATTATCCTACGTGCTTAATTAAAAATGATATTTGCCTGTGTCAAAGGACTAGGAATTTAGGATATGATTGTTAGGTTTAGATGATTAGAGTTTGATTAACACATAAACCCCATGCCTTATATGATCTGATTGTTATGTTGAATTGACTTTAATTAGTCAATTTTTGTTTGGGTGATGTCGACCACCATATATTTGTATGTGTGTTCACTAACGTATACAGGTATATTGGTATAAAAGAATGTTCCCGATCCGGATCCTACAATTGAAGATAATTGGATGCCGAAAGGAAAGGGTAACTATATCTTGGGTTGACAAATGAAGAAACGGAGCTTAATTTGACTTCAATGGAAAGTTGGCATAAATGCAACATAAGAGGTCTCACTGCATCAGCAGATGGTTTTATTCTAAGTGATTGAAGAAACGGAGCTTGATTTGACCTCAGTTGGCATTCAAAATGCAACGTAAGAAGAAGTCTCACTGCATCTGCAGACGGTTTTCTTCCAAGCCCTACAGCAACAACGGAAGCTTCTCAACCACCTAACGTATCTTTGTGCAGGATATCATTTTTAAACAATTTTGATTAATTTGATTAAATTGTTTTTTTATGGAAAAATATTGTTTTGAAAATAAATTGAACTTAATTTTGAAAATCACCGGACTTCATTTTATCAAAATTTAAGTCACTCAATTATCGACTTCGGTCATCGATTGAGGGGGAGAGTGATTTAATTTAAAATATTTTCAAACAATATATCTTCAAAAGAGTCCGTTTGTACGAAATTATGTGGTGATCTAAAGATTTAATGTTATGTCATGGTATGATTTTCTTTAAAACTCAAAGATCTTACAAAATGAAATTTTTTCTGTTCTTGTTTGATTGTGAAATTATTTTATTTTAATTAAAGATCTCTTAAAAACTATCATACCTGACACTAACAATCTTTAATGTCTTAAATTGGTCCTTATCTGTCATTTTTTAAAAATTAAATCTTGCCACGTCTTTCCCCAAACTCTTTTAAATGATTTAAATCAATTGGGATCACAAATCTCAAAAGGTTTGAAATTTTTGATCGGGTGAGAGATCGTGATTTAAATCGCATATCTGTTTTAATGGAATTGGTTTTAGTCCTTTATAGGCACTCCTGCCTCCATGTGCCAAACGATTTCAAATATACAATGCACATGTTGAGGAGGAGCATTTATCCAAAAACCAGATGAGTATTTAAACCTGGCCACATTTTCTCCTATGTTTTCTAAACCTAATTAAATCACTTGGGATCCAAAATCTCAAAGGGTTTGATATTTTTGATCGGGGGAGAATTTGTGATTTAATAATGAAATTTGATAAAAGGTGATCGTTTTGATTTAATTGTGCACGCTGCTCTCTCATATGTGCTAAACGCTTTCGAATCTCGAAGCATATATTGAGGGGGAGCATTTTTAATGAAAAGAAACTATCAAGGTGCAAATGCTTTTATGTTTTAACATAAAGTACCTTGATTGAGTTTTAAATGGTTTCTTAATGGCTTGTGTGATCGTAAATGTGCTTCAAAAGAACTCTTGCCTCTATGTGATAAAATGATTTCAAATATCCTACGCACATATTGAGGGGGAGAATTTTACCATGAAAATCAAATGGTTTTTTCGTATGAAAATTGTGATCAAAGAAAATATTTCAAAGTCCTCTTGCCTCCTTGTGCTAAACAATTTCTAAATCATACGCACATGTTGAGGGGGAGGTTTTCTAAATGATCAAAACAATTAAGGTACAAAATGTTTTGATTTTATATCACAAGTACCTTGATTGATTTTCCAAATGATTTTTCAATTGGTTTCAAGAAGGAAAGAACAATACCAAAAGACCGACCAATTTATTTTATGTATGGTGTTATAAGGATGGTTAGGTTAGGTATTCGTTCCCACAATCCCGCCAGAGCCGGAGGGATCTACCCAGGGACAATCCACTAGATAGTGTAGAGTCCTTAGGTATGATGAAAAAAGGAGAAGAGTGAGATATGGGAAGAGTGCGGACTGAGACAGAGCTAGTACTGGAACAAACCCAACAAGGTTCTAGTTATGAAGTCTCGGTAAGCACTGAAGGGGTTGAAGAATGAAAAAGACTTGGAATGTGAAAAGGATGAAAAGAAATAGCCCTCCAATAATTCAACCTTAGGGCAGAAACCGGGTTCAATACATATGCTACTGGTGGTTACTAAGGTAACGCCGGTATTGAAGACAAGACGTCATGGACCCAGTGACGCACTGCACAACTTCCCAAGCTACTCAAGTTCCTCTTAAAAGGGCTTGTTTCATTCTCACGGGGAACCTACATAATCTATCGACTTTCTCTTAGAGATTGTTGATATTGAAGAAGGAGACCCTCTCCCTAGTCTCCGGCATAGGAACCAAATGTACACAATTGAGTCTAGAGCCAAGAGATCATCCACATTATCTCATTAGGACACAAAATTAATGAAGACTTGCTGTTTCACACAATGTGGAAAGTAAGAATATACTAAGAGTCCTACGCATTATCCTTGTGGTATTGCCAGAACATCCGAGTGATATGTAAAAATATTCACAATGAAGATGGAAATCCTTTTAGAGCCAACATCAAACAAGCTCTTGGTGGGTGACATGTGAGATCTTCTCGTAAGATCAAGCTTGTGAAAACTGGATAGAAACGATGGGGAGATTCAATCTTGAATCAACCTTGGTCCAGGAATGGAATTGACGAATACTTTTTGAAAAACCGTTCGATGTGCAAATCTTCTTTTCTCTAGCGCATCGAATGTGTATTCATATTTCAAACTCAAAAAGTATCTCTGATTGAAAAAAAAAATGCTTTTGGAAAAACCGTTCGATGTGCAAATTTCATCTTTTCTCTAGCACATCGAATGTGTATTCTTTTTCAAATACAAAAAGTATTTTTGATTGAAAGTTGATCTTTCTCATAAAACCTTCGTCGTATTGCAAAACTCTTTCTTCAAGCAATACGCGATTGTTTTTCAAATCAATCTTTCTTCAATAAGTGAATCTCAATTCGTTGGTTCACTCACTCCGTGTTGTCTTCTTTGAGACATTCCGGTTTGAGAAAGGCTAGAACAACTGCGAAACCCTGTCAAGGAGATTCTTAGGAATCCTACCTGATCACAGGCAGTACTTGTACTGATCAACGGGGAACCGTGGGCCGTGTACCTCAATTCAACGAAAGTGATCAAAGACACTTTCGTGTGTTTTATTGCTAACTGTTGTTTGCAGGTACATTTGGACGGTTGCAGCTGATCAGAATTGAGGAGTCAATCCAAAGCCACATGCTCACAGCATCCACACTTAATTGAAGAAATCTTGAATGGTTCATATCTACATAACCTGGTTCTGATATTTTTATACTATGCTTCTGCTACGCTGCTGCAAATATCATGAACCAATAAAGTTTCCGCTACTCTGATGGAAAGATGTCATGATCCAAAAGGTGTGAGCATGTCGGTCCGAAAGTCACAACATCACATGAAGGCAACACTACAAAGGTGATCCAGAGATTTACTGTGGCTGATGATCTCAAAGAAAGCTCGAAGATCATCAAAGATGTGGATCAGTTAAAGGCCTCCACTAAAAGTACAAATCTATGCGGACTTTAAAGAATCGCTACTAAAGCACAAAGATTGCGGACATTGAAGAATTGTAGTCTACGAGCTCGAGCATAAAGACAAAGAATAGAATGCTAGGACACAAAATGTAATTCATGGGGTGACCTCCCTTAGGGGGAGATTGTTAGGAATTGGAAAATCCATAGTGAAGAGTCGATCACCCCAACTCTAGTATAGCATATGTTAGCTCGTAGACGTTACGTTATTTACTAGTTATTTAGTTAGTTATTTAGTCTAGAGTAACACCGTGGAGGACGGACGGGTCTTTACCCACTATATGCCTGATCCACAATCCGAAGGAGGACGTGTAGTATGTAACTATAAATACCCTCTACCTCCCAAGGTAGAGGGTTGGACCTTTCATCATTCTCAATCTAACCTTCTATGTTTTCTTTTACTTTCTCTCTCTAGAAAGGCTCCCACTTTCTCTCTCTAAACCTACTCATAATTCGACCCATATTATTGTTTATTATGTGTTTATGAAATCCAATATCTAACACGTCGTGATGGGCACACTACCTTTTCTCCAAATGTTGGCATAACTATCAACTCCAATCTTCAAATGTGAACGAGGTGGCCTCCTCGATACTAAATCAATAAAGCTCATACTACAGTGCTTATAACATCGCACTTTACAATAACATTTTTTTTTAACATAACAATAACATAACATAATATCCCCCCACTAGAGATGAACAATGGGAATTCGGGGGGTCTTCAATGATCTTCAGAAATGTTGTCGATGAAAGCGTGATTTCCGAACCTTTCCACTCGAACCTTGAACTTAGGAAAATGATGACTTCCCAATTACAAATAAAGACTACAGGGTAGGCTAAGGTGTATAGGTGTATCGAAACAATATATTAGGTAAACAAAATGAAATGAATGGCTCAGAAGGGTGTATCTAGGGGTATCTTGCACTAAAGGTGAGTGCAACAAAAGGGTTTCACATGGGGGTCGAAAAGTCGATGTGACTAATCGATAAACACACAATGGTAGGCTGTTTGGGTGATAATCCTATAATATTTCCTTCTAAAACTGAAAAGTCCAAATACATTGAGCTAACTCAACATACCTCGTCTATGGTCTCGAAATGATGCAAAGGCCAAGTTCTAAAGTTTACAAGCTACCAGCACACTCATAATTTGGTGGATTTGAGGTAAAATATTGGAAACGGATAAGGCTAATCTCACCATATAATATCAAGGGTTGCATGTGCTCGGCTAAGGTCTAATCTAGTTAGGTTAAGAAAAACATGTCAAAATTTTTAAAAATGGCATAATTTTTTAAAATAAACTAGAAATACGAGGGCAAAATAATGTTCAAGAGATAATTCTACTCCCGTCCCCCCACTTGAATTGTACAAAGTCCCTTTTGTACTAAGTATTAGATAAAGGTGAAGAGAAAAGTAGAATTAGAGCGAGAACTTCCTTGAAATTTGCTCCATAAAGAAGGAAGACCCACGAAAAAGAGACGAGCCTTCGTATAAGCATAATGAGCAAACTTCAATCCCTGAAATCACACTACCGACAAGCATAATTATAAAAAGAAAAAAATGAAAAAAGAAAAATGAAAAACAAACCTAACTCA
Source organism: Chrysanthemum seticuspe (assembly GCA_019973895.1). NCBI lineage: Eukaryota > Viridiplantae > Streptophyta > Magnoliopsida > Asterales > Asteraceae > Chrysanthemum > Chrysanthemum seticuspe. The sequence goes on along the minus strand of BPTQ01000007.1, from coordinate 78,734,975 downwards.
CTTTCGTAGGAATCACGGTTGCATTTAGCGAATGCAACAAGCCTTTTAAACCACTTGGTGTCCCAAGTGGATGAGTGAAGTCTCGTGAGGGTTTACAGGGAACACATCCACAAAGTTCATTTAAAATACTAATACAAGGTTATTGCATTTTAAAATGAAAGAATTAAGGCAGAGAAATGTTACGTCGTAACTCTTTTGAGGGAGTTACGCCGTAACTGGCAAAACCTGACATGAGCTGCAAAGAGAGTGGTTACGGCGTAACCACTGAGATGGTATTACGCCGTAATTGGTAATGCGTCAAGAATTATGCTGCTAAAAGGTTGGTTACGGCGTAATCACCAAGATGAGTTACGCCGTAACTCTGTTCAGATCAGCAAATTGCAGCAGCAATTACTTCCTCGTTTCCTGCAAAAATGGTGAGAAAACACAAAACCCAACATAAATGGAAATAAAACAAACCGAAATGAAAAAGGAAAGATAGGCATGGGGTGCCTCCCACGAAGCGCTTGTTTTTGTCCGAGTCACGAGCTTGACTCCACCTTTATTTACTATGTAAAAGGGTATTCATCCCCTCACTTGAAATCAAGTGTGGATGAAAATAACAATGAACACCATGAGGGTGTGAATTTGCTATAGGATGGGGAAATGATGAATTATGATCATACCTTAAAGGGGATTTCATTTCCCTCCTTACCTTACCAGTTTTAGTTGATGGTATTGATGCTTGGTTCACCTCGGATGTGGTTCATATGTCTTCTCGTTAATAACTGAAGTGTCAAAGATCTTGTTCTCTAATTCCATTGCAAGATCAACTAAAATTGGTTCAGTAGCCGGAGTTACATAACCATCATCGGGTAGTGCGACAAGCGAGTTTTGTGAGGTCAAGGGTTGCACAATGTCATCCATATATTCAGCAACCTGTAAAGAAAAACAAGCAAGATTGTTAGGAATAAAATAAGAGCTAGAAGTCATACCGTTTTGTGTTGTGGTTGATTCCTCATAAGCTTGTGGAATTGCTTCATCACCCTGTAAGCTCTTTAATTGATCATTGCTTGTTTTTCTTTTCTCACAGTCTTTAAACGTCCTGGAAATGGGATAGGTGGTACATATGGTCTGATGTAAGGTAAATCATGAGGAACCAGCTCCTCGTTGACTACTGTCATTTTTCCCACCGTTGCATTTCCAACCACATTCTTTTTACTCTCCAGGACCTTTCGGTTTAATTCTTCAAGCTTAGCTTCCAAGCTTTTCCTCTTATCGTCAAGCTTTTTTAAACTAAAGTCCGCGCCCTCCTTAAATTTCCTAATCCATTCATCATTTGAGTCGTGCATCCTTTTTAAATTATCCGAGAATTTATTGACGGCTTCCTGTAATGACTCAATATACTCGACCTGCTCGTATGCTTTGCATTCTTCTTGGAGGGAATGAACGTCTTCCTTAACCATCTTCATATCACATCCGAGCTTATCAATTCCCTTGGTGATATCACTAAAATCGTCCAAGCTATTGCTATTAGTGGCCCAAGTGGTAGCTTCATCGTACCAGTTTCGTGAATGGTCAGCCATCTTTTGAATTGATGTAAGGGCTTGTGCCGGAGGCATCATAGGGATCGGCCCTTGAGAGTCGAGCATTTAGCGGGAAGGGATGTTTAACCCATTGTAGAAAATAAGGACTTTCTGATAGTTGTTGAGATCATGCATTGGGCAATTGTATAGAAGGTCATTAAACCTTTCCCAAGCTATATCTAACGTTTCATCCATCTCTTGCCTGAAACTCCTTATCTCTTCCATCTTTTTGGCAATCTTCGAAGGAGGACAATATTTTCGAATAAATGCATTTTTAAGAAGATACCATGTATTGATCGGCCCTGCTAGAATTCTGTCAAACCATCTTTTGGGCGCTCCAGTGAGTGTAATAGGAAATATCCTAAGCATAAGAGCATCATGAGTGATTCCCGGAACCCGAAAAAGATCGGCTATCTCCAAAACTCTTCGTACATGTAAGTGGGCATCATCATTATCAGTCCTCGCAAAAAGCTTTTGTCTCAGTTCCCTCATGAGCTGACAACTGATTTCAAACTGGACATCAGCTCCAATCGCCGGTCTTACGAGCCCCGGCCCTTGTTTTTCTCTTGTCAACGTCAACTATTCCTCTAGGGTGAGGTCATCAATGTTAACAACTTCCATAGTACCTGAAACTTGAAAAGAGATCGTGAGAATAATAGAAGAGTTTAAAATGAAATGAAAGACTTAATATTAATCCTAAAATAACTCTCCGACAACGGCGCCAAAAACTTGATGCAGGTTTTACTGAACATGTCTTAAATTTATAGTGTCTCGTTATACCTATGGTCTACCCTAGTGCACTAACGGGCAGTGTACCCGGTCGCGTGTAGTGTAGTAATCGGTAAAGCCGAGGTCGTCCCAAGAGCTATGTGTGTTGGATTATTACTAAGTCTAATTGTCATAGAATAATAATAGTTTCGATAGGGATTTAATTAATTAAACTACTAAAGCAGAATAAAATAAAGCAAATAAATGGTAAAGGGAAATCAATAGAGGAGAGTGGTGCTAACCTAGTTAATCCTCCTAGCTAGTTATGTCTACGCCTACTTACTTCCAATTACTTCAGGTGAGGTCAAATTCGAGAGGACATCATTTGGTCAATTCGCCCTAACCTATCAGCAAAGATGCCACCACAGGAGAAATCAGGCGCACCGTCATAAGTCTTGTTGTTCCTGGTTCCCTAAGCCAAGTCATTAAGTACCGCTACATGCTAGATTTATAATAGTGAATGCCCGGCCGTTAGGAACTTAGACACGCACCCCCCTAATTCTTAAGTTCATCCAAACGATAGGTGATCAGTTGGTCAAATCGCACAAGTAGAAAGGGTCGTCAATTGGTCATATCTTACCCTTCCCGTCTCAGTCCGCTCACCTAGCGTCAGTTGGTCATATCTCCTAGGCAATTGGCCTCTATCGCCATTCAAAACTACTGAACCAAGGGTGGCTACCAATAAACTATGCATGCATACACTTAGAAATAATTGTACGGAAGTAAAGTAAACGTAAACAAAAAAATTAAGGAATCATAACTAGGCTAGCACCAAAAGGTGCTTAGCCGCTCATATTAATCATGCAAACCAATTCAATATTCAAAGGTACGAAATACATGAATTGAAAGTAAAAGAAATATAAAACGCTAATGCTTATCGTAGTGGAGTGATTTCTCCCTTGGAGACAGCTCCGTATGCTCCTCTAGACCTGCCTTGAGCTTTTTCCCACGTTCTCAGAGTGTTGTGTGTGGAATTGAATGAATTGCCGTAATCGCCCCCTTTGAGAGGGAGGAGAAGAGATGATATAAAATGCAGAATTTGTGGGGTATTTATAGGCCAAATCTGGGTTACGGTGTAACTATAACAAGAGTTACGACGTAACCCTCTATTTCATCGTATTTTGCACTAGATCTGCTGGTTACGGCGTAACCTTATAAGTGGTTACGCCGTAGTCTTCAATAAACTTGGTTACGCCGTAGTTGAAGAGATAGTTACGGCGTAAGTATCAGCGGCGTGGAACCTCATTTAACCTAATGTAGTTACGTCGTAACCTTTGGGAATGGTTATGCCGTAACCTTCTGATAAGTTGGCTTTCTGAGTCACGCAATAGTTACGACGTAATGTGAGAGATGAGTTACGCCGTAACTTCTTCAAAATAGCATACTGTGATAAATCTTTAGATATTTCTTCAGTTCCGCGTCTCTTTAGCTCCAATGCTTGTAATTTACCTGAAAGTGGAAAACAATGGAAAACAAGCGTAAATCCATATAAATGATATAAATTACAAGCATTATCGGGGGAAATTGACACTTAATATTCAGGACTATTTGATGTTATCATGGACATAGACTTCGGCGGCTTAAGCTGGTCGAAGGTTGCCTCGATTTCATATTTTAGTTGCGGGTTTGATTTAATTCGGTATCACTTTTTACTCTATCATCATCATCACCACCAACAAGGTGTAATAAAACAACCAATTTCACAACCCCAACATACCTCAACTTAAATACAAATACACCTCACAAAAACCAAAAGCGCGCGCACACACACACAACCAAAATACAAGTTTGTCGCCTATCAACCGACTTATCCTTTTTCTTTCACCACTGACACATCCTTGGGGTAATTGTTTTAGTGACCCACTTATGAGTTGGGATGTAGTAATGCGTGTTAGACGCATTGTTCGCCCAAACTCATCCGTGGTGAAAGAAAAAGGAGAAGTCAGTCGATTGATCGACCGACTTGTATTTTTGTTGTGGTGTGATTTTGGGGTGTAGCAGTGGATGCACCCAACAATGCATGAGTTGGGGTGTAGTAATGGACGTGTCCAATCACGCTTCTGACAGTGCGCCCAACACTCATTTTTATAGTTTCACATTATATGAGAAAAGTGTAATGATGGTTAAAACTGAGATATTTTATATGAAAATAAGGATGATGAGTGACCACTAGTTTGGGTGTGGTTACGTGAGCGTGCTCGCCAACCAAAAGATTATGAGTTCAATTTTCTTTTAAAAGTGTTTGTGAAATAGGTGATCTAATTATATAAAAGATTTTCGTTATAAAATTTCAAAATTATTGTCCATTTTTTTATTTTGAGATGTTTTAAAATAATTGTCTCATTTTCATTTTAACCAGTAAAAGTAATGTTTAACGGATATGTATGATATTTGATTGGTTAAAAAATGTACTGGTCAATTTTTTTAGAACTTTGTATTTTTTGTTTAAGACAATAATTTTGAAACAGATGGATCGAGTATCTTAATACTCTTATATATGTAGAGTTCATTAAACATTTGTTGTATTTATTACACTATCAAATAAGTTACACACTTAAATGACGTAAATAGTAGTAACTTTATTGGAGGTAACCCACAAGCAAACTCCCCAATCTCGTAAATGTTACTACTACTCTACTAGTCATCTTCTTCTTTATCTCTCAGTTATTTTAGTGTGTTACCCTCCCTTGTTTTTTGAGTCAAACTATTTCACACACTTTATTCTCCTCAAATTTGATTCTTTCTTATACCCATTAACAAGTTTTTTTACTCACATTTTCTCTCACTGCATTTACATTATACATATGTATATTTGTTAGTAAAAGTGTAAAACTTATGGTCATTTATTAAGTTTCTTGTATATGCAAAAACTGCTCAGAAACTAACACATTCTTCAGTTTCATAAGCATTTATGGCCAAATTGTAAAAAATATTCAGTTTTTTGCTTTCAAGTTAAGAAAATAAGCTTGACCCTTTAGTTTTCTTGTGATATAATTTGTGGGTATTTATGTATATTAAGTTTTGGAACAATGAGAGATGATAATTGCAAGAAAAACAAGGTTTGTTTCACTAACTTTGACTTTTTAGTTAACTTTATGGTTTGAATTGTTTATGAATGTGATTTTTGTGCAGGTTACATGGCCAAAAACACTCAAGAAATGGTTTAATGTCAAGAACAAAGCTCAAGACTTTCATGCAGATGATTTCAACCATGGAGGTGGTTAATTATAAGTTTATGCTTTATGTTTCTCATAGTTTATATCTATTTTATGGGTCTAAATAATTTGGGTCTTTTTTAATTTAGTATTTGTCTTGACTTGTTCTTGGTTTATTTCTTGAAAGTTTTTTCGTTTGTTTCATGTTTTTGTATAATCTTAATGAGTTTTGTTTTAGTAAAATTGCACATAATACAGTAATTTTCAGTGTTTCCATGATTTTGATCATAAAAAAGGTAAATTAATGAGTTTTAGAGTGGTTTATTAAAAATTGATAATCTTACTATTGTATTTTTGTAGCAGATAGAGATAATTTTGATGTGATATACTGATATGCCCATGTGTTTTTTGTTAAATGAAAATATGAGGGGTTTGAAAACAGGTTATCTAAAGTTAACTGATTAATCCAAACCACAATGACAAACATCCCTTTAATTCCCTTTAGAGGGGAGATGGGCCCACAATATTTTTGTTGGAGATTATTCAGCTTTTAACAACTTGCTCTTTTTCAGATCATGATTTCAATGAAAGAGAAGTGTGCAACATCAGCAAAAACAGAAGAAGAGGTGTGCATATTCTGATTTTAGGACCACATTGTGATTTAGACCCCACTTAATTTTTTTAATGAGTGGTTGGATGAAAAAAACTATTTTTTTACCAATCTTTTTGTTTTACTTTTTTTTAGCCTTCTTGATCTGCACTAATCTCATCCTTTGTGCTGATAAGCAGAAAGATCAAGCAAGAAGTATGCTGCTCAAGTGAGGGATGTCAATGATTATAGGTTCGTTTAGAAACTTTGTCTAGTGAACGTTCTTGTTAGTATTTTCTAGACATACAAAGATGCTAATTATTTGTTCTTAGTTTCGGCATAAAATTCAAAACAGCGCCTTAAATAATAAAATTATCTGTCTAACACATTGACGAAGGATATTTTGTATCTCACACGATTTACATTAGAACGAAGTAATATAGAACCTTGACCAAAAAGTTGGAAACAAAGTCTAAACAATGGGACATTTTTGGTGAATGGTCGCAGCTATGTAACTCAACCTTTTTGTGAGTTCAATATGAGACATGAGATGTCTTTAATGTTTCATTGTAATGAAAGTCCTTATTTCTGTAATGTTGCAATAGGATCTTTGTAGCTACATGGAATGTAGCAGGAAAATCACCAACAAGCTCTTTAAATCTCGAAGATTGGTTGCATACTTCACCTCCTGCTGACATTTACGTTCTTGGGTGAGTTTCTATCTTACATATATATTGAATCTTGATCCTATCAATCAATGTTGAGTTTAACACCTCTGAATAAAAAACAGGTTTCAAGAAATTGTCCCTTTAAATGCTGGAAATGTGCTTGGAACAGAAGACAACGGCCCTGCTAAAAAGTGGTTAGCACTAATTCGAAGAACACTAAACAATCTACCTGGAACAAGTGATGATTTGGAATTGGATTCAGATTTTGAAGAATCAACAGAAAGGATGGGGTCTTTTATGAACCGACCCTCTTTTCAGTCACTGAGTCGCAGCATGAGGATAAATAATGACATGGATATGAGACAACCGAGACTTGAGCGTAGATATAGTGTCTCTGACCGGATGGTGGCCAGGAACCAGTTCAACGGCTATGATCCGGATCTTGGTTACAACGGGTCAGATGATTCATCCGATGGCATACACTGCACACAAACCGAGTATTGTGATAAACAATCTGGGAACTCTCGGTATTGTTTAGTTGCGAGCAAGCAAATGGTAGGAATATATCTGACAATATGGGTAAAGAGTGAACTCAGAGATGAGGTTCGGAACATGAAAGTGTCATGTGTTGGCAGAGGATTAATGGGTTATCTTGGAAATAAGGTATTTGATTTACATTAAATGGGATGTAGTCCAAAGTTGATTCAAGTGAATGACTTTCTAATCATTTATAAAATAAAATAAAAACTTTAGATCCTTGTAGAAATATTAATTGATATCATGAAATCATTTCAGGGTTCGATCTCAATTAGCATGACGTTGCACCAAACAAGCTTTTGCTTCGTATGTAGTCACTTGACGTCTGGTCAAAAGGATGGGGACGAGCTCAGAAGAAATGCTGATGTAATGGAAATCCTGAAAAAAACTTATTTTCCAAGAGTTGAAGGAGCAAGAGATGATAAATCTCCTCAAACTATTCTGGAACATGAGTAAGGCCATGCTCTTCATTATTTTCAGTTTTGAGTTTATTCATTTTCTTTATGCTAAAAAGGTGTATTTTCTTGAATGTAGTCGAATAATATGGCTTGGTGACTTAAATTATCGAATTGCCCTTTCATACCGTTATGCAAAAGCTCTTGTTGAGGCGCGTGATTGGAGGACATTGTTGGAAAATGACCAAGTAAGTAATCGTTATCTAAAAGTTGTGTTTCTCAATCTTTAAGAACATGTTTTTTATGAATTGTCAATTTGTTTATTTGTTACAGCTTCGGATTGAGCAAAGGAGTGGACATGTATTCAATGGATGGAATGAAGGAAGGATATATTTCCCTCCAACGTATAAGTACTCAAATAATTCAGATCGATATGCATGTGACGATATGCATCCTAAAGAAAAGAAAAGAACTCCTGCATGGTAAGTCCTCATTTTAGGGGTGATTTTTTGTTGTTGTATTATGAATTGTATTGACTAGTGATATTAACTTGTTATGAAGGTGTGATCGAATATTGTGGTATGGTAGAGGATTACATCAAATGTCTTATGTTCGTGGGGAGTCTAGATTTTCGGATCATAGACCCGTGTATAGCATATTTATAGCAGAAGTTGAGTCTATTAACCGTTGCAAAATCAAGAGAAACGCTAGTTGTTCTTCAAGGATTGAGGTCGAAGAGCTACTACCGTATTTACATAGATATTAACATTGCATTGTAAGCTCTTGCGTCTCTTTTTTAACGCACTTACAAAGCTTATATTGCATGAAATAGTTTGCTTTACAATTGCGTGTTATCTGAGATTTTCATTCTAATATTGTTCATCTTCTCTTAGCAGGGTGCACATTGATTTTCCAAAAGCAATAACACAAGAATGCCTGCTGTGGATTCTCAATTTGACTCGCGTTTACTGCTGGAAGACTTCACAAAAGGTTGACCTTTTGTTTACTTGTTTTAGTCCAGAATACTGCCAAGAAATGATCACCGATGTGATTCGTCCCATTTCTTGACTGAGCCCGCTTGCTTCGGTGATGCTTTGCGCAACCCTTGTGAATCAGCAATCAGGTAATATAGAGTTGGATAATTATGTACTATGTGTTGACATTTTTTTTCCTAAGGTTTGATTGGTTTCTCACTTTTTGGTAATTTTTTGCAGATTGGGATCACATTTACCTTGTAGCATGAAGAGAGTAATTTTGTTTTTTTTGGGATAAATCTGAGTTAAACATTTTTACCCTTTGCAAAAGATAGAAAATAGGTAAGAGGCTCATAATTGTAAGTTTTCAGGTAAGAGGCTCAGATAATGTGAAGAATTTGTAGAGTTGTTCAACAATTCTGTTACATCAAATTTTGTACATTATGCATTCAAAAAAATAAAGTTTGGTAGTTAAAAGAAGGTAATTGATATCTACACCACATCTTTTGATTCATGCACCATAATTTGTGCATTACAATGCACCAATTGTGATGCATGCATCAAAAAATGTGGTGTGAGTATCAAAAAGGGCTGTCTTGTAGTTTTCGATGGTCTTATGCAATAAGGACAAAGAATCTCTATTACACTTGTAAATTAAAAAGAAATTGCAATATAAACTTGAATTCTATAACTCTTATATTATTATACGTATTTATATGCAAAAGACGGCATTTATTATACACCCTTCGGAGATCTCCCTGCCAAAAAAGGAGATTATGTTGAGTTAAAGCATCTCTAATGGTTTCTAGATAATCTCTTCTCTTTGCAAATTTACTTGCTAAACTAACTGTTTGTAAAAATATAGGAGATTTATGGTTTATACATGTAAAATTTGCATGTCATTGTGCGATTATCAATGCAATAAGCACAACTATTGGTGTATACGAGCTACTAAAATTTCGTGCATTAATTGAATGTCAAACCAAGCTCTTGTGTTTGAATCTGCTATTATGGCTTTGTGTGTAACGTGATACAAGGTAAAATTATGCTCCCAAGGTCAATGCACGTTTTTGAGTGACAAGTGACAACTAATACTTACTCAAAATTGATGGATAAAGAAAGACTTGATATTGGAGGGCTTATAATATCGTTCTTGATTTCTCCTTAAAAGTTAATTAGTAAGATTAAGATATAAATGAATGTTGTTAAACACTTATACACTGATAAAATTGAAATATTTACGAGTAAGTGTATTTAAAAGTAAAAGGTAATATAATACGTTGGGACTAAAAGAATCACTGAAAAGGCTGTAAAAAACTAAAAACAGAAACCAAGGAAATAAAGTCACGTGTGGTACGTACGTACCTTCATTTTATACGTATGTATTTCGTTTTGATTTGACAGGATCAGAAAATCACGCAAAATAATACTGTACTGTAATATAATTTCAAACCAAAAAGTTATATTCCGTTGCAGGTTTTTATTTGTATCATATCATTCATAAATATATGATGTTTAAGCACACTTTGGATAATATTTGAGAGTGTACGTGACATCATGAGATTGCAACAATACAATGTGGTAACAGCTTTGATGGTGCTCTCATGTTATTCATAAAAAGAAGCCCTGAAACCCGCTGTATGTACATTGTACAGCCTCTTACAACAGGTGCACCACACCATTTAGTCACAAATGGCAAGCCAATAACATATTTCAATTTTGAGTTGCTCCTGTGGTTGCATTATTAATACTCCCTCCGTCCCATTTTATGACTGTAATTATTTTTTTTCGTGTTATATAATACTTGATGGAAAGTATATCAATGAAAATACATTTAAAACACAAATCAATTTATATATTTTGTATAAAGTATTATATAACACAAAAAAAGATAATTACGGTCAAACTCTGAAGAAAAAGACTTTGACTTTTCAAACATGAACTTATAAAATGGGACGGAGGGAGTATTGGTATTTTGTTGGTTTTAGGCAAATATAAAGATAAAAAATGCTGAGATGTTGCTGAGGTGACACTTTGGCTTAAGCCACTACACCCGGTGCTTTAATATGCTTTAGATTTATAACCATCTCCAAGGTTGCCTAGTGTTATGTATTCCCGCGGTCACACAAAAGATATCACGATTCAAACTCGATGGATGAACATGGTTTGGGAAAAGTTTCATAACGGTCATGGGACACATCCAGGGCCGGGCCGGAGGGGGGGGGTGTTGTTTTCGGAGTGCACGGGAAACCCGTGGAATTTCTTGTGTAATTTAAAATTATGTTAAATATGTCGGTTTTTCTAAAATGAATCCGGTCCTTAATTTTTTGGTACGATTTTCGGCACTTTTTATAAAATGAACCTGATAGCTCTTGGTTCTGGGTCCGCCACTGGATACATCGAAACTAAAAAGACTAGAAATCCCCGTTTACCAATTTATACTTTACGTTTATGTAACTCATGTGGCAAAACAATGATATTTCCATTTTAATCTCACAATAATAGTGTGTTACTTGCTAACTCTAGACACAGTGTTGCTAAAAAACTACTCCGTATCAATTAACTATCCGAAAGACAAATGTGTCGCTCGTAAAACTAAGCATACCATTTTTAACACTAACATAGTTTTTTCACCATCAAGTTGCAATCGTACTTGACGTATGGTCCAGAAAGGGCATAAAGAATGAGTCCGTGCTGAAGCCGGACCTTTTCAGGCTGGAGTTGAACTTTTCTAGGCTGGACTTCTTCGAGCTGGAGTTGTATCCGGGCTGGAGCTAGACCTTTCCGGGCAGGACTTCCCCAGGCTGGAGGTGGACCTTTCCAGGCTGGACTCCTCCGAGCTGGACCTGGACCTTTCCGGGTTGGACCTCTTAGGGATGTAGCTGAACATCTCCGAGTGGGACATAAGCAAGTCCGGGCTAAATGCCTCCCGCCTAAATGTGTCTCTTTCGCGCCCCGTGACCACCAGATCACCTGAGTTCCTTCTGGAGCTTGCGGAGGGGTTTTACTCGGGTTTGAGTCTCGCAAATGACAAAGAAAATCCGGATTTTCCTCTTAGTGCGAAGCCGTGAGTTCTAGGGGTTTCTCTTCGCGGGTCTCTCCTAGTGGTTCGGGTCCCAGGGCCTGCCCGTTTGGATGGTTTAACTCCGAGGGTCGGTTTTCAAGTGTGATGCCGTTTTAAAAGAAAAAAGGGAGCCCACCTATAAATAGAGTTGCGTCTACCACTCTCAACGGTACGATCTTCTCTCACCTAAACACACACATATTTCTCTACCTACACTGACTTGACCGTCTGTTGTTCCTGAACTTCGGCCTCGAGACCATCTAACCTGTTTGTTTCTTGTACTGCAACAGACTTCTATGCTCGAGATGATGTAAAACGGCTCAATCTATCGTCAAAACTAGCTTGGCGGATTTATGCTTTAATAAATTGGCGTCATCCATGATACTTGAACCCACAACCACGTTTTTTTACAGAACGAGTACGTCACCAATACTAAACTTGTATAACAATATTTTAGTACGTTACACTCTTAAACACGTTTTAACCGGTTATGGTACCTAGCTATTGAAATTCGAAATATAATATGCGTTCCTATAAGCACCTGGAGTAGTGATACTGATAGTGTGTATCTGTGTTACTTTAGTTTACTTCACATGGTCTGCTATCTCAAAGTGGGAGTAAAACCCTCGTGGTTATTTATGACATCTGTCGATTTATCATAGACTCAGGTCCTGACATCACACATCATCAATCATATGGATGGTGAAAATAAAGCAAATGTGACATCACTTGTCTCATGCTTTTACCCAAAGGTTATCTCATGGCTCAAGTAAAGCCCATTGTTTCTTCATTTTAATATTTGTTTTTTGTTCAGAAAAAGGATCTACTTGGAAATATCAAATATATAACTAAATTTTGATTCGAATTGCATGTCAGTTTTCCTATGTTTGAGTTTTGTTTCTATACATTTGAAACCTGGAAACAAAGTTGTACAACCGAACGGAAAAAAAATGAAAATCTTGGATTCTCTCTTTAACTAACTTATGTAGTATGGTTATTTGTTTTGGGGAAAATGGTTCAAGTCGAGCTTGCTACATAGAACACAATTAGAGCACACCCCCAATGAGGAAATTGTTCTGCGTGGAGGTGATAGTGCTCGTGGTGTGTCGGTATCACAATTATGTAAGGCTCGTGGTCTTGGAGGTCACGCTCTTGAGACTGAGCAAACACAAATTAAGCAACTCTCTTTTTCATTTATTTTTATGGGTCGTAGGGTTTGTACACCACCTACCCCTTTCACCTCTCTATTCATCCGCTTTATTAAATTTTTTGTTCCGTATATTTTGTCTTATACTATTTTTGACTTTATGGTCGGTTATTGATGGGTAGTTCTTATTGTGGGTAAAAGTTGTAAGAAAGTGATAGGATAACTTAAGCTTAAGCATAAGATACAAAACTTACATACCTAGCAAATGAAACTCAAACCTAACTTAACAACCACCAATAATATAATGAACTAGTCATACACTCATACTCCAAAGTAAATCTCATTTTATGGACCTTTAAGGTGAGGTTTGACTATATTCGAAATAAGAAATAATATAGCAAAAAACGAGTTTCAAAAAGATACCATAAATGGAAAGAGTAAATTATGAAGAGTTTGTGGCAGGCAAAAATCCAAAATAGCAAGGGGAATCGTGCGTGGGATAGATGGTGGTGTCATACGTGAGAGATGTGAAATATGATGAGATACGTCTACTGTAACATTTTAGTGTAATTAAGGTAGACCCCCTTTCTTCTTTCTTACTGGGGTACATTGCTAGTGTATGACACATGACCTCCATTTATAGACCAACCCCTTATAGGGCACTTGCACTTATTACCTTGTAGTTTTTACTTGCCTTTGTCCACCTACAGACCTACTATTCCATGTAAACTTTTCTTACTATAGGTTTAAAACTTTTCTTACCATAGGTGTTGTATTATAGGGGCATTTACCCAGAGACAGACTCATGATTTTTTAGAGGGTGTTGCGTAAATTTTTTTTTATGCTTATTATTACTAAAGTTGTATTATAAAAAGTTTATCAGGTAAAATTGATTGTTGCATGTGCCTTGAAAAGACGTATTTTATAAAAGAATTACACTTCGTTATCTAAATTCGGGTGTAGCCCGTGCCACACCCGGCTCCCATGTGAGTCCGTCCATGCATTTACCTATATATTCTCATCTCCCCTAAGTGAATAATTGCGTATATATCATTTCCCAAAGTATTGTTTAAGTCATAGAAGTGCAATGGCATCAAAACATAAGTGTAGCGAGTTGAAGTATACTCATCATGTGGTATCGTGGTTGTTAGAGTTTATTTTCACGCTTGCCAATAACACCATACGTTTAAGTCATTAGGTAAATGAGTTTATTTGCGACAACGTCTCCCGTATCAATTTGAAAATAATTATTTTTAGCCGTTGTAATAAGGTTTTTGTGTGGAAGTTTGAAGTTACTGAACAGACTTGTTGCTTGTGTTAATGTTGCGGAAATTGTCTTGTGTAACACTATAACATGTCCATGTACCACGGTTTACGAATAGATAATTAGACCATATCTTTGTTAGTGGATTAGAATAATGTAATAGAAACATGGTTTAGGCTTCCCGATAACTATACAATGAGTCTAGACATACTGTAATAAAATCCACTAACAATCTTATGGTCCCATCGAAGCAGATTTCCTTAACGGCAAAAAATACAAGCAAACTAACGATTTAGTTACCTTGTAACCACTAACCATGAGAGATGATGAAGACTTGTATAGATGTTATATAATTAATTCAAAATTCTTGATATGCATAGCCATGAAAAATAAGGGTCTATGCTAAAAATAACTGGGCTAATTAAGCAGTCCAACTAAATGAAGGCCTAATTAGTCCAACAAGGCAATAAGAAAAGTATAGCCCCAAAGCCCACATCATTGTAGACGCTTCAGGCCCAAATAAGCAAACAAGTCCGCTATAGGTTTCAGTATATACATGCAAAACAACATTATGAAAGTTGGGTTGTGTCTAGAAAATTACCACGGGTGTCCTATCATCTTCTTAGATGCAGTTGTGCATGTGATCAGTAGTAAAAGAAGTATGATTCATGCAAGTTTATGACTATCAATTCAAAACAGGACCATCTGCACAACTTACATACACATTCTTTGCTCTATATTCAATTCCTTGTAAGTGACACTGGTAAAATGTTTTCGACACACGTCTCACATAGTTCATGTAGTATAATTTCAAATTTTTATTGAATTTCACACTTTTTTGGGAGTTTGAGTTGATATGGAGTACACATAATTCTGACCTTTAAATATTGCGATTCTTGCCAATCTGATGTAGAACTTTGGTCTTTATGAAGTACAACTAACGGCTATAAGTTGTATTTGATGGATTCAACTCATACACGTTTACTGAATAGAGGTATATAAAGATACATTTTGCTGTTTGTCCAAGATGCATTTATTGATATTGTAATTTTGGTGAATGCCTAATTAAAACCCCAACACCATGAGAAGAGGGAAGATCAGATAAATATAACGAAGTTTGAATTTACCTAAGAGAGTCATACAAGCATAAGATTTCAGTTATAAACAGAACATAATCAGGAGTTTGTGCTCTTAATGGGAGGTGATCGTAGAACATAATGTTTATAGATGTGGCTCAATATCTTTTACCTGACTAATTGAAGTCAACACTGTAAGTTTTACTTGATGTTTATATCTGTATCAAAACAACATAGTTTTAGTGCTTTTTGCACGTATCTGGTTTAATTAGTTCTATTGCCAATGAATATATTATCATGTCAAAGTTATTGTTGGTTAAATTAACTCTGTTTCAACTACGATAAACAACATATAAGCATATATTACTCACATAGGAATGATACAAGAGAAGTTTTACAACAGAATTACTATATTTTAGACATGGCTCTTGATGGAAGAACTGTAACCAGTTTGATCATCGTGGTACTTATCCCATAACATAACTCCTCCGTATTTTGCAGACCCTTTGATTGCTGGAAGCACTTGGGAAGTCAGGTCATCAACAGCGATATATCCACTTCCAGCAGCTGTGGGTGATGCAGGTAGGCCCAAAAAGATCTTGGTTGCTGGTATCTCAGAGGTCCACTGCTTCCAGGCGTCTTCAAGATTAGTCATGCCTCCTGAGTACTGGCAAGGAGGGTTGTTATAGAACTGAACCCAAACATAGTCGAAAAGGCCTGTTTTCAGGGCAGTTCCAATGTATGCATCCGGGAAAGGACACTGTGGAGCTGCGGTCAAATATACCTTCTTTCCCTTACTGCTGTATCCAGAAAGATACTTAGCAAGATCATCCCAATGTTCAGTAGTTCCTCCCTCAATATCAAAGTCAATTCCATCCAAAACAGCTTCACCAAGTGGACGCGTAGATGACGTCCCCCCTAAGAAGTTATTCCAGAGGTAAGTGGCTACTTGTTTGGCGTCTGCAGCAGATGTGAGGTAGTAGCTTCCCGAAGCTCCTCCAATGGTGAGCATTACTTTGATCCCTTTAGCTTGGCATGATTTAATGTCAGTGGTTAAATTGGTGCAGCCATTGCTGTATGGATCACAGTGACCTGCAAGATTAATCATTGGGGTTTGGCCGTTTCCAAATGTTGCAAGAAACGCAAGGTTGACATAATCGTAGTTTCCAGTTGAGCATGTCTCAGCCAAGGTTCCCTCACCCCCGTTTTGACCCCAGTAGATTGAAATGCCACCAGCATTGATACCCACTGCCAGTAACAGCATCATTGAAGAGAATAATGCTAAACGGTATGCCATTTTCAGATGAGTACCTATATTTCTTGAGGTGACTGAAGAATGTATTGGTGTGCTTACATGTTTGAGAGGTTTGGTTTATATAGTGAAGGGATTGGCTTATTCAAATTCTTCCAATTACCAAGTAAATTAGGAAATAAGAACCTTGCACGGCACTCAGTTGAATCCTCTTTTATCAGAAGCAGGATTGAATGATTGATGAAATCATTGGTAAGTTTCTTCCTGTAGCTCACGTTTGTTAGTTGTTTTGTCTTTTCTTGCTGTCTCCTACATGAAGATCAAGGGACATCTCAAAGAAAATTGCTTTATAGATTTTTTTTTTTTTTACAGTATCAAACGGATTTGTCTCAGTGCTATTGTCATTAACTTGCGTTGTTACTAGTTTTGAAATATAATGACAAACCTCTCTAGCTCGAGAATGCTATGCTGTCCTATACTCCTATATGACAGTCATGCATCTCTCTTGCAGATTTAGGAGACTCTTTCGTGGAAGCTATCTCCAACATATGGGATCAAATAACTTCTTTGATATAGATAGCCGTATGTCCAAAATTGATTGGCCTTAAATGCATTTGGTGCCGTTATTCAGAACAATTTTGAATATGAATCTTCACATTGTGATATTCTTACTGTAAGTGAGTAGATTGATATCCAAAACAGAAGTTGTTATAGAAAAGTAATTCTTTAGACATGAAAAGTTTTCTTCTATTTGCAAAATAGTGAGAAATACAGAGCACTAAATCAAACCTTATAGCTATTGCTCCACTCTATGATCTTATAACACCATGTGTGCTGCTCTTGCCTGTTTGAAGCTATGGATGTCATTCTAGTAACACAACAGTAACTATATATTAGCAAATTATAAACCCGTGTAGTAATCTACATATAGCTAATTATTGATAGTCATATAGGTTATATATCAATAAAGTGGATAATAAACTATGTTTGGATTAATAGATAATTATGTGCAAATGTTTGTTACAAACAATTGTCATATAGTTATTTGGACTGTTACAGGATTTATCATATCTATTGGGGTCCCCTTTTAGGCTGTCATATTAAAAAAACAGTTTCTACTTGTTTCTCAGTTTTGTCATATCTTCTACATAGAACTTATTCCAACCTTACAATGTCGTTAAATTACGATATTAGATATTGAACATTTGTCAGACTGGTTCTTTAGACTAATATACATCTCTGGTAAAGGCATCCCTAATATTCAGCTTGATCATCATGGTGTTTGGACTTTAGCATCATCTTTTTCATACTCTAAAGACTATAAAAGTTTGAAATACGTCAGGATCTTAGAGTTCACTCCGTTGTATCCTTGTTTTGCTGTCTTCTGCATAAAACTTAGACCCATCTTACTATGTAATTCTTCTGTGTGGGTTCTAAAATCAAAATACTAGACATGTTTGTTTCTTTGCTATTGTCTGCCATACATCCATCTGTATTTATTCGCCTCAAAAGTGTCCTTTTGAAAACGTTTATGATGATGCCTTTCACAGAAGTGCATTGTCTACCTAGATGGTGTTCTTAAACATAATCAACCTGCAGTTTTTGGGTGAATAGACAAAAAAATGAAAACACGTTCATATGTTTGTGACCACTAAGTATAAATGCTGTACGTCCTATTTCTGTGGTAATAGCCGCAAGACAAAGTGTTGGAACAAGAACTCTGGTTTTCATGAAAATTAAGCACAAATATATTCTTCTTTGACTGCTTATATTCACCTGGTTATTATAAGCCATGTTTTGAGAGAGAATATATGTAGTAAACCATTGTAGAACAGTTAAATTGAGTCTTGTAATAGCCACAAAATATTAAGCGAACCAGACAAATATAAAAGAAAATTTTATACTCTTATAGGGTAATGATACAAGTAATATGTTACATCCATAATTTTTACACACTAGACGTGGTTCTTTATGGAAGAACTATATCCAGTTTGATCATCATGATACTTATCCCACAGCATAACTCCTCCGTATTTTGCAGACCCTTTGATTGCTGGAAGCACTTGGGAAGTCAAGTCACCAACAGCGATATATCCACTTCCAGCAGCGGTAGGTGATGCAGGTAGGCCCAAAAAGATCTTGGTCGCAGGTATCTCAGAGGTCCACTGTTTCCAAGAATCTTCAAGATTAGTCATGCCTCCCGAGTACTGGCAAGGAGGGTTGTTATAGAACTGAACCCAAACATAGTCGAAAAGGCCGGTTTTTAGGGCAGTTCCAACGTATGCATCTGGAAAGGGACACTGTGGAGCTGCTGTCAAGTAGACCTTCTTGCCTTGACTGCTGTATCCAGAAAGATACCTGGCAAGGTCATCCCAGTGTTCTGTAGTTCCTCCTTCGATATCAAAGTCAATCCCGTCTAAAACCGCTTCACCAAGTGGACGGGTGGATGATGACCCACCTAAGAAGTTATTCCAGAGGTAAGTGGCTACTTGTTTAGCGTCTGCAGCAGATGTGAGGTAGTAGCTTCCCGAAGCTCCTCCAATGGTGAGCATTACTTTGATCCCTTTAGCTTGGCATGATTTAATGTCGGTGGTTAAATTGGTGCAGCCATTGCTGTATGGATCACAGTGACCTGCAAGATTAATCATTGGGGTTTGGCCGTTTCCAAAAGTTGCCAGAAACGCGAGGTTGACATAGTCGTAGTTCCCGGTTGAGCATGTCTCAGCCAAGGTTCCCTCACCCCCGTTTTGACCCCAGTAGATTGAAATGCCACCACCATTGATACCCACTGCCAGAAGCAGCATCATCGAAGAGAATAATGCTAAACGGTTTGCCATTTTCAGTTGAGTACGTATATTTCTTTAGGTGACTGAAGAATGTATTGGTGTGCCTAAATGTTTTGGAGGTTTGGTTTATATAGTGAAGGGATTGGCTTATTGGAATTCTTCCAGTTACCAAGTAATTAAGAAATAAGCACCTTGCAGGGCACTCCGTTGAATCCTCTTTTAACAGAAGCAGGATTAATTAAATCACAGGTAAGTTTTTGTCGGTAGCTCAGGTTTGTCAATTGTTGTCTTTTCTTGCTGTCTCCTACATAAAGATCAGGGATATTTTAAAGAAAATAGCTTTATGGTACCAAACAGATTTGTCTGTATGCTATTGTCATTAACTTGCGTTTCTTACTAGTTTTGAAATATATATTACTTTGACAACCCTCTCTCGAGAATGCTATGCTGTCCTATATCACAGGTAGAAAATTTACAGTACTATGAAACTTAGATGAACGTGGTAATTTACATATGAATTATTCTTGGAAACAGCATGGGTGATATGTTACAATTTTGTTGTATTCAAGTTTTTTTGTTAGACTATTGATAGTTAGATATATTGCTCACAAACAATCTAGACTATAAAAGTTTAAAATCCGTCAGGATTTTAGAGTTCACTCCGTTATATCCTTGTTTTGATGTCTTCTACATAAAACTTAGGCCCATCTTACTATGCAGTTCTTCTGTGTGGGTTCTCAAATCAAAATACTAGACATGTTTGTTTATTTGCTATTGTCTGCCATACATTCGTCTGTATTTATTCCACTCAAAAGTGTCCTTTTGAAAACGTTTTTGACAACACCTGCTTTGTCTACCTGGATGGTGTTCTTAAACATAATGAACTAGTTTTCGGTCGAATAGACAAAAAAATGAAAACATGTACATATGTCATATAGGTTATATCAATAGAGTGGATAGAAAACTAAGTTTGGATTAATTGATAATTATGTACAAATGTTAGTTACAAACAATTTATCATGTCACATTATAGATTCCGTGACTCAAGTAGAAGCTTAAAAATCTTAATGAACAGGTGAGCCATGGGAACAAGTAAAGATACTCGTCTAAGAATTGACGGTGACATAGTAGTGTCATGATACAACCTCTTTGCAAAGTTCACGGGATAGGCTGCATACGAGGTATCCAATCCCCATATTTGCCGGAGATATATATATGTGGAACATTGACGAATCATCGCCAACCGTCAAAATAAGAACTGTGATAGTGGGGGAAATTTTGAGTTCCTGAACTACCATGTTAGGTTATATGCAAAGTTATTATTTGCTAGAGGAAGATATATCAGACATATATATAAGAAAATTACATACTCTCATAAGGGAATAATACAAGTGAAGTTTTTACAACCATAACAATTTTACACTCTAGACATGGCTTTTGATGGAAGAACTATATCCAGTTTGATCATCATAGTACTTGTCCCACAACATAACGCCTCCATATTTTGCAGACCCTTTAATGGCAGGAAGCACCTTGGAAGTTAGGTCACCAACAGCAATATATCCACTTCCAGCAGCTGAGGGTGCTGCAGGTAGGCCCAGGAAGATCTTGGTTGCTGGTATCTCGGAGGTCCACTGTTTCCAAGAATCTTCAAGATTTGTCATGCCTCCCGAGTACTGGCAAGGAGGGTTGTTATAGAACTGAACCCAAACATAGTCGAAAAGGCCGGTTTTTAGGGCAGTTCCAACGTATGCATCTGGAAAGGGACACTGTGGAGCGGCTGTCAAGTAGACCTTCTTGCCTTGACTGCTGTATTGAGAAAGATACCTAGCAAGGTCATCCCAGTGTTCAGTAGTTCCTCCTTCGATATCAAAATCAATCCCGTCTAAAACTGCTTCACCAAGTGGACGAGTGGATGATGACCCGCCTAAGAAGTTATTCCAGAGGTAAGTGGCTACTTGTTTGGCGTCTGCAGCAGATGTTAGGTAGTAGCTGCCTGAAGCTCCTCCAATGGTGAGCATTACTTTTATCCCTTTAGCTTGGCATGATTTAATATCGGTTGTTAAATTGGTGCAGCCATTGCTGTATGGATCACAGTGACCTGCAAGATTAATCATTGGGGTTTGGCCGTTTCCAAAAGTTGCCAGAAACGCGAGGTTGACATAGTCGTAGTTTCCAGTTGAGCATGTCTCAGCCAAGGTTCCCTCACCCCCGTTTTGACCCCAGTAGATTGAAATGCCACCACCATTGATACCCACTGCCAGTAGCAGCATCATCGAAGAAAAGAATGCTAAACGGTTTGCCATTTTCAGTTGAGTATGAATATTTCTTGAGGTGACTGAAGAATGTATTGTTGTGCTTAAATGTTTGAGAGGTTTTGTTTATATAGTGAAGGGATTGGCTTGTTATAATTCTTCTAGTTACCAAGTAAATTAAGAAATAAGCACCTTGCAGGGCACTCCGTTGAATCCTCTTTTAACAGAAGCAGGATTAATTAAATCACAGGTAAGTTTTTGTCGGTAGGTTTGCCAATTGTTGTATTTTTTTTTGCTGTCTCATACATAAAGATCAGGGACATTTCAAAGAAAATCGCTTTGTGGTTTTTTTTAATTTAGGGTACCAAACGGATATGTCTGTAACTCTGTATGCTATTGTCATTAATTTGCCGTTTCTTACTAGTTTTTAAATATATATTACTTTGACAACCCTCTCTCAAGAATGCTATGTTGTCCTATATCACCGGTAGAACGTTACAGTACTATGCAATTTAGATGAACGTGCAAATTTACATATGAATAATTCTTGGAAACAGCATGGGTGATATGTTAAAAATTTGTAGTATTCATGTTTTTTTATGTAGACTATTGATAGCTAAAAATATTTCACACAAACATTTGCCAAAGTGGTTCTGTAGGCTAATATACATCTCTGAAAAAGGTAGTGCCAATATCCAGCTTGATCATCATGGTTTTGGACCTTAGCATCACTTTTTCATACTTTAAAGAATAATTTTTTTTGAAGCGCGTCAGGATCGTAGAGTTCACTCCGTTGTATCATTTTATAAGTAGTCATGGGTGCTTGTAAATTTATAATTCAAAAGACTGTGTCTACTTCTTGACGTTTGCCATTGTTTGTGTTCTTGTTTTGCTGTCCTCAACATAAACTTTAGGCCCATCTTAGTTAACATATATATTTATTCATTTCATCTGTAGTTATTCGAGTCAATGGCGACCTTTTTATAAACGTCTTTTAAGGATGCCTTTCACAGCTAAAAGTGCTCTGTCATAAGTGAACCAGTTCGGTCGAGTATACAAAAACATGAAATTAAGTTCTTACTTCTGTGGTAACAACTGCAAGAAAAAGGGCTGGATCAAGAACTTATGAAAATTAAACACAAATAGATTTTCTTTAATTGCTCTTATTCACCGCGTTATTATTAGCCGCGTTTGAGAGAGTATATGTGTAGTAAACCATTGTAGGAGAATAGGTAAGTTGAGTCTTGTGATAGCCACACATTATAAAGTGAACCAGACAAATATATAAGCAAATTTTATTACGGAATGCATATTGCATGTACGTTTACGTTCCGAGTATGCATATGCTTTATTGCATATACGTTAATACTCTTATAGGGTAATATATTACATCCATAATTTTTACACTCTAGACATATCTCTTAATGGAATAACTATATCCAGTTTGATCATCATAAAACTTATCCCACAGCATAACTCCTCCGTATTTTGCAGACCCTTTGATTGCTGGAAGCACTTGGGTAACCAAGGTACCAACAGAGATAAATCCACTTCCAGCAGCGGTAGGTGATGCAGGTAGGCCCAAAAAGATCTTGGTTGCTGGTATCTTAGAGGTCCACTGCTTCCAAGCGTCTTCAAAATTTGTCATGCCTCCAGAGTACTCGCAAGGAGGGTTGTTTTAAGGGCAGTTCCAATATATGCATCTGGGAAAGGACTGATACGAACCTATCCCATACTAGGCTCGTATCGATGATAGGTTCGTATCAATGTTCATAAGTCCAAATGTAGAACTCACTCAAAAAGCTAGCTTGATGAGGAGGGGACACTTAGACATTATAAACCACCATCCAATCCCATACTTGGGCGATGTGGGATCGTAACAATACCCCACCTTTTGAAGAACCAACTTCCTCGTTGGTCACGGCTATGTTGGTCACGGTTGGCACCCTTCTTTCGGGTCCAAGCCACCACTCCACAGGCCACCACTCCGAGTGTTGGAACTTCGAAAGGTTGGGCTGGCTCTGAAACCAATTGATACGAACCTATCCCATACTAGGCTCGTATCGATGATAGGTTCGTATCAATGTTCATAAGTCCAAATGTAGAACTCACTCAAAAAGCTAGCTTGATGAGGAGGGGACACTTAGACATTATAAACCACCATCCAATCCCATACTTGGGCGATGTGGGATCGTAACAAGGACACTGTGTTGTTGCAGTCAAGTATACCTTATTTCCTTGGCTACTGTATCCAGAAAGATACTTAGCAAGATCATCCCAGTGTTCGGTAGTTCCTCCTTCGATATCAAAGTCGATTCCATCTAGAACAGCTTCGCCAAGTGGACGGGTGGATGATTTGCCACCTAAGAAGTTATTCCATAGATAAGTGGCTACTTGTTTGGCGTCTGCAGCAGATGTGAGGTAGTAGCTTCCCGAAGCTCCTCCAATGGAGAGCATTACTTTGATCCCTAAATCTTGGCATGATTTAATGTCGGTGGTTAAATTGGTGCAGCCATTGATGTATGGATCACAATGGCCTGCAAGATTAATCATCGGGGTCTGACCGTTTCCAAAAGTTGCCAGAAACGCAAGCTTGACATAGTCGTAGTTCCCAGTTGAGCATGTCTCAGCTAAGGTGCCCTCACCCCCGTTTTGACCCCACTAGATAGAAACGCCACCAGCATTGGTACCTACTGCCAGTAGCAGAAGTAGTGAAGAAACAATGCTAAATGGTTTGCCATTTTCAGCTGAGTATGTATCTTAGTCGAGGTATTGTAGAAAGTATTGGTGTGTTTAAGTGTTTGATAAGTGCGGTTTATATAGTAATAAAGGGATTGTCCTATTAGTATGGTTTCAGTTTTGTAGTAGATAACTTGGAGGCCACTCTGTTGAATCCTCTTTAAGCAGATAATGTCATTGGTTGGAATCGTTGAAAAACCGTTTGTTACTCAGGTTTGTCATCTGTTTTGTCTGTTTCTTGTTATCCGTTACATAATTAAAAGTTTGACCCATCTTGGAAAATAAGATTATCGCTTCTTATTCTAAGGCATCAAACATTTTTCTTGAGAATACTAATCTGTCCTATATGATCGATCTTCACTGTATACCACCATGAAAAAATGGCTTACCAATATCCTTTTTTTTATTGTATTGTAAAAGCGAAATGCATATTGTCATATACTACACCGACTATATATCCAGAATGGTTTTGCTAAAACATTTTTATATACAGTACTATTTTAGTTTTCTAATGGTAAGTGTTATTTAAGATGATCACCATTCTTATAGATTTTGCATGTTTTAGATTGTGATGGTCATCCACAAAGATGTTGTAGAACATGACCTCGAATTTCAACTTGTGTAGGAAAGTACAAATATGTTATCTTTTGCAAATGGGATAGGCCGGGGATATCTATATGACCATTACATACCAATAATTACGTAAATACATTACTCACAATATTTGTCTAGTGATTCTTTACTATATTATACATCATTTTTAATGGCTGCACTATATCCAGTTTGATCATCATAGTACTTCGACCATAACATCACACCTCCATAATTAGGAGAACCCTTAATTGCTGGAAGCACCTTTGAAGTAAGATCTGTAATAGGAATAAAACCACTTCCAGCTGCTGTGGATGCTGCAGGCAGCCCTAAGAAAATCTTGGAGACCGGGATGTCAGAAGTCCACTGTTTCCAACCATCTTCCAGATTACTAATATTTGAAGAATATTGGCAAGGAGGATTGTTATAGAACTGAACCCAAACAAAGTCAAATAGACCCGTTTGAAGGGCACCCCCTAACCATGCATCAGGATAAGGACATTGTGGGGCTGCAGTCAAGTACACCTTCTTATCGTGCGTACTGTAAGCCGAAAGATACCTTGCCAGATCATCCCAGTGCTGACTTCCACCTGATTCTATGTCGAAGTCAATTCCATCCAATGATGCATTGCCAAGTGGACGTATACCAGTAGATTTCCCGCCTAAGAAGTTGTCCCATAAATAGGTAGCAACTTCTTGTGCATCTTGTTTAGACGCAATCGAATAGCTACCTATCCC
This sequence comes from Chrysanthemum seticuspe, assembly GCA_019973895.1. Lineage (NCBI taxonomy): Eukaryota > Viridiplantae > Streptophyta > Magnoliopsida > Asterales > Asteraceae > Chrysanthemum > Chrysanthemum seticuspe. The sequence goes on along the minus strand of BPTQ01000007.1, from coordinate 78,709,412 downwards.
ACCCCCAATAGATAGCATCACCTTAATCCCTTGTGCTTGACAATAGGTTATGTTGGTGCTTAAATTGGTGCAACCGTTGCTATATGGATCACAGTGGCCCGATAAGTCCATTTTTGGTGTACGCCCATTGCCAAATGTCCACAAAAATGCTATGTTTACATATTCATAGTTTCCTGTGGCACAAGTTTCTGCTAAGGTTCCTTCATTTCCATTTTGTCCCCAATAAATGGAAATCCCACCCGCATTAGACCCCACCACTAGTGTTACCACAAGTAAGGCCAAGAATGCTAGAGAATTTGCTGAATGAATTGCCATTGTCACTTTGAATGTAAAATTAAAGAGACTGCTGATTATGGAGTGTGGTAAAAGCTCTATTTATATGACAAATGGAAACCTTATTTGCATGCTAATGTCTCTCAGTTATTTCATGAATGTAGGCATCGGTTAAGGCACTCAGTTGAATTCTCTTTTAGTGGTAACTAGATTTGTTGAAATTGTTTAACATGGTTTGTTATCTATTTTGTCTGCTTACTGTTATCTGCTACATAAACTTATTTTTGGACATATAGAAATTTGTTTCTTTCTTAATTGTCATCCACCTAGGATCTTAAGAGTTGGGTCAAATGTATTACTCTGGTTAAATTCCTTCACATTGTTTTATCTTTTTTGAAAAGCTAAATTACCTTCAGAGTGTTATGCTGTCTTATATGGCATGTGTCATGGATCTTAGTAAGTTTTAGAAGACAATAATCATTAATGTGTCTCTCTTTTTCGCAAGTCATATCCGGTTTTTGGTTTTTATATATTTTATTACAGAAATTGGTTATCGAAAAGGATTTGGAAATGTTCTTTCTAGGCAATTTGTCGTTATTCATAACTTGTTCTACTTGCTAAGATCTCTATACTTACTATCCAACATAACATCTCTCAAATAAACTTCAATTGAACTTCATTAGCTTCCAATGTGATTGAAGTTGTAAGAGATTCAATTTTAGTTTTGTAAGGAGATTTGGCAAGATGAAGAAGTTGGTTGGGTTGAAATGGGTCTATTTTTAGTATGGGGACAAGGCTGAATTGAGTCATTGATCTGCTAACATTTAGTCCATTGTTTTAAACTTTGGTTTCTTGTGAACAATGGATTTGTTAATTAGGATTGCATTAAAACTAATATCACCAAAACAATCTTTATCTTTGAATAAAAATGATTAATGATGCTATGCAATATGCATGGGATGTTAAATTGTGGGTCACTTCCACACAGTGACGGAACCAGGGGGTGTCCCGGAACACCCATGAATTGAGCGTCAAGAACATTACCTGCAGGGCTTTACTACCCACATTTGTAAGTTTAAAAGTTTCTATAGAAATGATGTAAATGAATTCGTAGCTATGAGAAATGTATATAAGTTTATTTTTTGGAAGTTTAAGATATAGATTCATTCATACGAAAAAAAAAAAGTTATCATATAAGTCATCACTAATGATTTTGGAATAGAACTAGCCAGATTAGCTCCAAACACTGTACACATATATTACCAAGGGTATCAACAACAACTGCTACACCTAAGTTTGTTCACCTTATCTTTATTTTATTCCTCTATTAATTTTATATATGACATGCCCCTATGTTAGACTGATCTACAAGAAATCTATTAATATATGATTTCTAAACCTTGAACTTTTTTACACCCATGTATATTGATTTACTATATCAAAGATTAATTTGTACATCAATAATAAAGTTGATATATACACCATTAAAGTTGTGTAGATGTTCTACTTGTGCTTTTCATTTTGTAACTCCTGGTAAAAATCAATTTTATTTTTGGTGGTGTACATAAATCACTTTTTAATATAGAAAAAGTTCGAGTGTTGTAAAATATTGTTCATATACCTTAAGATAAAATAAAAATAGATTCTAAAATTAAACTTCTAATCTGTAATATTAACATGATATCACAAAATATATAAACAGATAGATAAATGTCATTTTAGCCTTAAATTTGCCTATAGTAAAAACATTAGAACTTTTTATGAGTTATAGCCTTTGGACATTTTCAAAGACGGAGAGAAGATAAATATTACTAGTCTGTAATTATTATAAGAACTTTAGTAAGTAATTTTCAAACAACTCTAATTAAGGACATGCACTGTGGGTTGAACACCACATTTACATGTAAGAAGAAACCATTTTTTCTATGTTTGTTATAACAAATTCATATAAAATTACGAATACAGACATACTATCAAAAAAAAAATTAAATAAATAAAAATCCTAAATATGAATATGAAATACTAGTGAGTTTAAATCCAAAGAGTTTAAGTGTTTCATATTTAAAAAAAATAAATAAATAAAAATCCTAAATATGAATATGAAATACTAGTGAGTTTAAATCCAAAGAGTTTAAGTGTTTCATATTTAAAAAAAAAAAAAAAAAAAAAAAAAAAAAAAAGTTCAATTACTTCTACTATTAGATATAGTTGGCAACCCAAACGGCCAAACTACATATTATAATTAAGTTAACAAATCCTAGTTATTACTTAAGTCCCAAAGCTCCCTCTATAAATACATTTCATTAATCACACCAAATCATAAGCAATAAGTCACACTTAATCACAAGCACACATTTAGCCTCTTTTTGTTTCATTAAACAATCCATCTTAGCAAGTGAGTCTATGGCTCTTAAACTGCAAGAAGTCATGAGTGTAGTCTTGGTCGTAATGGTCATGATATGTGGTGGAGCCCACGCTCAATCGAGCTCATGCACCAGCAGTCTCATGGGCCTATCACCGTGCCTAAACTTTGTCACTGGAAACACAACTATTCCTTCACCTTCATGTTGCTCACAGCTCGCTAACGTGGTGCAGACACAGCCACGTTGCCTATGCTCGTTGCTTAATGGCAATGTCCCTAATATCGGTCTATCTATCAATCAAACTCTTGCTTTAACACTTCCTGGTGCTTGTCAAGTGCAAACTCCTCCAATCAGCCAATGCAATGGTATGCCCTTTTCTATTTTACATATATTTTTGTCCTATCCATATGATTAACTATGTTTTTGAGCTTGACCTTGTTTGGTTTGGTGCTTGTTTGCTTTGTGTTTTCTCGTTGAACAGTCCCTGCAAGTGTTGTTTTGGTTTCTTAATAATACTTCAGCGGTTCAGCCTTTCAAAAAAAAAAAAAAAAAAACTATGTTAATTTTTTTGTAACTAATGCAAATTGTGGTTTTGTAGCTAATGGACCTACCAGTGGGCCTGCTAGTGCACCAGCAATTGCCCCTACTGGCTCTACTGATGAATCGCAGACACAACCTTCAGAACAAACCCCTGAAGCTCAAGCTCCTGCTACACCATCAACACCAAGTGTTCCTTCAGGTAATGTGCTAGTTTGGATTGTTTATTATTAACGTGTCACTTTGGATTATAGTGTTATACACAATAGTTTATTTCAAAGGGGTTTAATCATACATAATGTATAGCTATAAAGAGAGATGGGTTGAATGCAGTCAAATTATATACGGAGTATGTATTTAGAAACACACAACATTATTTTAAATCCTTTTTTCATGAATTTGAGTTATTCTTGCTATTATATATAACGCATTGTATGTTAAAATGAATAACTAAAAAAGATGGACAAAACGGTTTTAATGGGCCAACCCGACCTGACTCAATCCACAACAAAAAATGACATTGTTCAACCTAAACTGATGTTGACATGTTACTTAACCTGCGTGACTTGCTTATCTTATTGCATGTACTATGATCTAAATAAGTTGGGAAGTTTTGAGCTGATTAACGTATTAATTAAATGTGTAGGATCTGGATCTGGATCAAAATCAACGCCATCCACAAATGACGCATCTGGAAGCAAATATGGACCAGCAACTTACCTTATGTTTATCGTTCTTTTCGTTGGGATGAAGCTATGAGATCGAGTGTTGGGATTGTTAAGAGCTTCTGTTTTTCTTTGTTTTTGATTCATAGATTGTTTCATTTGTTTCCAGATTGGATTTGGTTTTCCATGTAACCTGTGATTTCTTATATGAATATTCTGTATAACAATATGTTTTTCAGCTATGAGTTATAGCAACTTCAAATTAAAAAAAAAAATAAAAAATACACATGCATACATCTACGTTATAAGATTTAGTTTTGAAGTGTCAATTTATAAGAGTAAAATAAGACAAAGATGATGTAATTGATATAATATTGAGACTACCTTAATTATATATGTCTAATATTGCATCATTTTACTAGGATATAGTTGACAATATTACCAAATCCAGTGACTACCTTATTGTCTAATCTTGTTTTGCATTAAATTACTATCATCTTGAAAGTAATCATAATTAAGAAAAGAAAAAAATGAGGTTTCCTTGTTCATGTTATCCATAGACACCGAGTTTTTTACTCAAATGTACGTAGCGTACAGGGTTATCCCCGTGACCATTTCTGACCTTTTCCCTAGTGTACCTAGCGAGGACATCAATGTGACTATGATATGAGCTTGAGTTTAAGTGATCATGTGCCAAGCACGTGATATGAGTTTGTTAGTTTGTTAGCCATTTTGACAGGAAAAGTGGTTGGTTAAATACGACACATCACCATTTCTTATTTTATCGATTTGTAATTCATATACCCTTTCCTAAATTCTTTCTCAACTAACAATCATTCCATTGTAATAAAACCGTTCCTTGTAATCAAATTTCAAGTTCTGTTCTTAATCTTTGAATTCCTGATCGCTTTACAGATCAAAACCTCATTTCTAAAGTGATTTTTGGTTTGATCATTATCAGCTTAACCACTAGCTAGGCCACCTTAGTGGTGGTTTGCTAAAGATCATATCACTGTTGATATTTATAAGTGTATGTGTGAGGATGAGTGTGCGCGACTATGACATGTAAGAATACGTGTGTGAATGTGTACAAGTGGTTGAATCAAAGGTTTTATTATAAGTTTGTTGATTGTTGTTGGTTGTAGTTTTGGAGGAATCAAAGGGTTACTTTGCACAAGGAACTAGCCAGATTAGCTCCAACACTATACACATTGCCAAGGGTATCAATCACAACAGCTACACCTAATTAAGTTTGTTCACCATGCATATCCTTATTTAATTCCTATTTAATATCTAATTTGACAATTCATCATCTCAGATTATAGGTTGTTACTATAGAAAATCTATCAATATATTATTATATTATTTTCAAACCTTCAATTTTTTATACCCACGGATTGTGATTTACTATATGAAAAGTGCAATTCTAACTTGAACTAGATAATTTTAAGATTTTTGTATATGAAATTAAATATGAAAGCACGGGGAGATATGAAATTAATCCTAATTTTAAAGAACGGAATTGATTTGTACACCAATAAAATTTATATATACATTATTCATGTTTTGAAAACAGTTTGTGTAAATTTTAGCGATGCACAAATCATCCACGTTTATAGTTTTTTAGTTGTAAGACATTCATACACCACTGAAGTAAAATAAAATAAGATAATTTTTCAATCTATAATTCTAAGTCTGTAGCATCAACAATTCAACATGTTATAATACGGGAAGAAATCTAGTAAGAATAAAATTTGAAACCAGAAGAATGGGAAGTAATTAGAGCCACATATTTCAAATAAAGGAGATATATATCTATGTTTGTAAGTGCATCTGAAATATGCGGTTGTAGTTTCTTCTCACCCTTCTCATTTTAATTTTATTTTTCATTTGAACCTTACTCGTTATAACATAATACAAATAGATAATTAATATGTAAATTTTCCGATCTTGAAACATCGCAACTTTTATGAGTTACAGCCTTACAGGTAGTGTTAGAACAAAAATGTGTAAGAGTAGAAAAATGATACGAACTAGTCATTAACAATTATAAAATCTTTTAGTAAGTAACTAGTCATTAACAATATAGAATACTAATATTATAATTGAATACTAATACTGATTAGATATAGTTGGCTACCCAAACGGCCAAACTATATATTATAATCATATTAATCAAATACCAATCATTTTTAAATACCAATGTTCCCTCTATAAATACATTTCATAAATCATACAAAGCCATAAGCCAATAATCACAGTTAATCACAAATAAATATATACTTTAAGCATCTCTGTGATTCATTAAACAATCAATCTTAGTAACCCAATGGCTCCAAAAGTGCAAGAAATCATGAGCGTAGTCTTGGTTGTAATGGTGATGATTTGTGGTGGAGCCAACGCTCAATCGAGCTCATGCACCAGCACTCTCATGGGCTTATCGCCGTGCCTAAACTTTGTCACTGGTAACACAACTACTCCTTCACCTTCATGTTGCTCACAGCTCGCTAACGTGGTGCAGACACAACCACGTTGCCTATGCTCGTTGCTTAATGGCAATGTCCCTAATATTGGTATATCTATCAATCAAACTCTTGCTTTAACACTTCCGGGTGCTTGTCAAGTACAAACTCCTCCAATTAGTCAATGCAATGGTATGAACTTTTTTCCCTTTTTATATATTTTTGTCCTATCCATATGATTAAATATGTTAATTGTTCATTAATGCAATAGTTGTGGTTTTGTAGCTAATGGACCTACCGGTGGACCTGCTAGTGCACCAACAAGCCCAGCAGCAAGTTCCCCTACTGGCTCTACTGATGAATCGCAGACACAACCTTCAGAACAAACCCCTGAAGCTCAAGCTCCTGCTACACCATCAACACCAAGTACGCCTTCAGGTAATGTGCTAGACCCATTGATTTTCTTAACTTCCTTGGTTTAGCTTAATCAACTTGTGTGGTAATTTGGACCATTTATCTATACATGTGTCAATTTGACTGGTACAAAATAGTTCATATGAAAATGGGACACATCAGAAAATATAGCTAAAAAAGGAGATGTCAAACAGATTGAAAGTAGTCAAAAATGTATTTAGAAACACATAACATGTTAAATTGCTTTTCATGAAGTCAAAATTGTTGCTATAAAATTTAACGCGCTCTATGCGTGTAATATATTATCAAAAAAAAGGACAAAAAGGTGTTAATGGGTCAACCCGACTTGACCCACACCAGAAAACTGACATTTTTCAACCAAAACTCATTTTGACATGTTACTCAACCTGCATGACCCGTTTATCTTAAGGCATGTACATCACGATAAGTTAGGAAGTTTTTAGCTGATTAAGGTGGTATTTGTAGGATCTGGATCTGGATCAAAATCAACGCCATCCACAAATAGCGCATCTGGAAGCAAATTTGGAGCAGCAACTTACCTTATGTTTTTCGTTCTTTTCATTGGGGCGAAGCTATGAGAGTCTTGCAGAGTTGCAGTTGTTAAGATCTTGTTTTTTTCCCTTGTATTTGATTTCACAGATTGTTTCATTTGTTACCATGTGTGTTTACGGGTTGCATTCAGTTTTCTATGTAACATATTATGACTTCTTATTTGATAAATATTACTATTTCTATTATTTGATAAACATCTGCCTTATAATATTGAGTTTTGAAGTTTCAAAATATGTAAAATGAATGAAAGATAGCTAAAAGAAGAATCGCCTATAAGCTAATCTTTTATGGAAATCATATTTTTTTAAAAATTGCGAAGAAATCTTCGAACTATTTATTGAGGTCATGATTTTGTTACGTAAGCAATTTGAACCAATCTAAATACCTTAATTTTGCTTGTCGATCCTGTACGATAGTATCACCAACAACAAGTAAACAAAAGAACTTTTATTCAAACCTAAGCCTCAATAGTCCGCTTAGATTATATCAACAATAGTATCCAAAGTGTTACAAGATTAGATTAATGTCAATGAGACAATAATCATACAAATACAAAGAAGAGACAAGATCAGTGAAATGATCAAAGAGAAGAGAAGAGTGTGTGAGAAATGACTGCACACACAAGTGTGTCTAACCCTAGATTAAGGGACTTATTAAATAGGAGATTAAGTTACACCAAGACCCCTCTAACGGCTATAAATGACTCATCAGCATAAATGAGTATAGATTCAGCAGAAACGAGCATCTTGAAACTTTAAACCTTTTATTCTTTGTCCATGATTAACCCCTGTAATAACCCTGCACTGAACATAACTTGAAAGCCATTAGCAATTGATAGAATGATATGTTTGCCATAGATTAATACCCCAAAATTTAACATTACCCCTTAATCTGATGGGCAAACATATCAAACAATATCAATTTTTCACACAAGAATTTATGCTGGTAAACAGGGAGGTTTTTTGTAAGAATGTCTGCAGTTTGGTTTGAAGAGCCAATCTTTTTGGCACTTATAACACCTCTTGCAATTTTTTCCCTGATGAAGTGGACATCAATTTCAAAGTGTTTTGATCTTTCATGGAAAACAGGATTGACAGCAAGTTGCAAAGCAGATTTATTATCACAAAAAAAATTAACAGGAAGATTGATATCAACTTTTAGATCCTTTAAGATTTTTTGAATCCAAATGATTTCACAAGCAGCAGTAGACATAGATCTATACTCTGCTTCTGTGGAAGATTTTGAAAGAGTGTTTTGTTTTTTACTTTTCCATGAGATCAAACAATCATTAAAGAAAACACAATAACATGTGACAGATTTTATGGTTTTCTTGCATTTGGCCCAATCTGCATCACTATATCCTTCAAGATGATTTTCAGAGTTGCTGAAATTGTACCTTAGACCTTTTCCTGGAGCTCCTTTTAGATATCTCAGAACATTGAGGGCACATTCTAGATGAGATTTTAATGGAGAATGCATATATTGTGACAGACAATGAACTGATTATGAGATGTCAGGTCTTGTATGGGTGAGATAGATAAGTTTCCCAAGTAACTTCTGATAACCAGTGATGTTGACAAGTAGGGGATCATCAGCAGTGGGAATGTATGGAAGGACAGAGTTGGGTTCCATAGGAGTAGACACAGGTTTGCACCCAAGAAGACCAAATTCTTTGAGGAGTTCAAGACAGTATTTTCTTTGGGAGAGACAAATGTCATTTCCAGTTTTTAAAACCTCAATACTAAGAAAGTATTTTAAGTTTCCCAAGTCTTTGATATGAAATTTTGATTTTAGAAACTCTTTGAATAGGTTTATCTCATCAATACAGTTTCCAGTGAGGACTATATCATCCACATAAACAAGCAGAGCAATAAACTTGTTATTCTCTGTTTTGGTGAATAAAGAATGATCATTGACAGATTGAACAAAATTATTTTCTTTTAAAACACTGACAAGTTTTTCATTCCATTTTCTGGGAGCTTGTTTTAGGCCATATAGGGACTTAACAAGTTTGCACACTTTATTTTTATTGTTCTCATTACAGAACCCCTTACGGATGGTCATATAGATATCTTCATCAAGATCTCCATACAAGAAAGCATTGTTAACATCAAGTTGGAAAAGAGGCCATTTGTTTTTCACAGCTAAAGCAATAAGACATCTAACAGTAGACATTTTCACAACAGGAGAAAAGGTTTCATCATAGTCTATTCCTTCCCTTTGATTATAACCTTTAACAACTAATCTAGCCTTGTATCTATCAACTTCACCATTGGCTTTATATTTGATTTTAAAGATCCATTTGTAACCAATGGGAGTTCTATTAGGTGGGAGATCAGTTATATCCCAAGCATGATTTTCATTTAAGGACTCAATTTCAGAGTTCATAGCATCAACCCAATTACTATCAAGGATAGCTTCTTCATAGCAGGTAGGTTCAATACTTTTATTAAGACTAGAAGCAAAGCAGTAATTATCTTTGTTTAAATTAGAATAATTAACAACCTTTTCAACACCATATTTGACTTTCCCTTCTATAATGAAGTCATTAAGATTACTGGGCAACTTAGGAACTCTGATTGACCTTCTAGCAGTGGTGGCTGGCAAGCCTCTTTCTTGTTCAGAGTTCTGATGTGAATCAGATGATGTATCAGCAGAATCAGAAGATGCATCAGCAGGATGTGATTCATGTGATATGGTGCACTCGGGGTGTGTATTGTCATCTATAGACGTTGCAACAGGTTCATCATCCCTAGAAGGATGACTCAACACTGTGTCATCATCATAGGATGTCACTCTCCCTTCATCATTGGGACTTGTTTGTGAGTCAAATAAATTTTTATGATTTAAATCTTTAGGCACATATGTTTCAACAAAAGGTTTTGACAAAGTATTTTTCATTTTGAAGGGAAAAACAGTTTCATAAAATTTGACATCTCTAGAATAAAAGATATTTTTTGTTTCTAAGCTCAAAAGTTTATAACCTTTTTTCTCATTTGAATAACCAATAAAGACACTTTTCTCAGACCTACTACCAAATTTATCAGAGATGTTGAGAATGGTGGCATAGCATAAGCAGCCAAAGACTCTAAGGAGAGAGAGTGAAGGGTCATGCCCATACACAAGGGAGAAGGGGGACTTGCCAGACAGAACTGAAGAGGGTAACCTGTTTATGACATAGGCAGCAGTTAGAACACATTCAGGCCATAGATATAAAGGTAATTCCCCCTGAAACATAAGGGATCTAGCCACATTAAGGAGATGCCTATGTTTCCTTTCTGCAATACCATTTTGTTGTGGTGTATAAACACAAGAGGTTTGATGTAGAATTCCTTTTTCATGGAAGAAGTGTTGAAGTTTATTATTAACAAATTATGTCCCATTATCACTTCTGAAAGTCTTAACATTGTGTTCGAATTGATTTGATAGCATATGAGTAAAATTAACAATGGAAACATAAACATCATCCTTTCCCTTAAGCATATAAATCCACACTGCCCTAGAATAGTCATCAACAATAGTTAAAAAATATTTGTAACCATCTCTACTAGTGACTTTATATGGTCCCCATACATCTAGATGAACAAGTTGACCAATTTTAGTTGATTTATGTTCACTTAGAGGGAATGGTTCCCTGGTTTGTTTAGCTTTGTTACAAGTATCACAAAGATGGTCAGATTCAGATGAGCTATCAAGTTTAAGGGTGGATTTAAGGATATGAAGGACTTGGTCAGAGGGATGACCAAGTCTTTGATGCCATAGATTTCTAGAAACATGACAAACAGAAATGCAGTTATTAGAAGTAATCTTACATGTAGAATCAATATCAAACATATATAACCCATTGCATTGTTTACCAATCCCCACAATCCTTTTTTGATGTAAATCCTGTATATAGCAATTAGATTCATTAAACCCAACAAACATCTTATTGTCTCTAGCAATCTTATGAACAGACAGCAGACTAACATTGTACTCAGGAACAACCAAAACATCAAAAAGATTTAGGTCTTTATTGACTTTTAAGTCACCAATTTTAGTGATTAGGGCCTGAGTACCATTGGGATGTCCAACAGTTAGACCAAGATTTGAAATGTCAACAACATTAATTAAAAATTTGGCGGATACAGTCATGTGCTGATTTGCACCAGAGTCAACAATCCAACCAAGACTGATGTTTCCAAATAGAGTTTTTGTGTTGTTGTTGAAAAATTTGTTGAAGTTTATGTTAAACTTAACACTGTCATTAAAGAAGGTTCCTGAAAATTTTTTACCTGCCATGTTGGCATTAGCAGAAGACACATTATTGTCATTAAGAAGACTCATAAGTTTGGAGAGCTGTTCATTAGACAAAGAGACAGGAGAGTTGCTAGCAGTATTATCAGTGGTACGATTAGTATCAGCAGAAACATTGTTACTGCTGAAGGGTTTAGAATTAAAATTCCTTTTGACATATCCAGCAGGATAACCAACCAGATCATAACATCTATCAACAATATGACCAGGTTTTTTGCAGTTAGTACATTTGAGATTCATGTTTGGTCCTCTGTTGTTTGAGCTTTTACCAGCATTAAAACCAGAACTTTTAAAACTGTTGTTAAATCCTTTTTTGTTATCAAAAAATTTTCCACCATCAGAAGTTTTTGCAGCAAAAACTGTAGCATTGGGTTTAGCAGAGCTATTCCCAGATGAAACATTTCTGTGAGATTCTTCTCCAGAGACAACAGAGAAAGCAGTTTTGACATTAGGTAAAGGATCTCTGGTTAAAATATTGCTTCTGATGGGAACATAGGAGTCATCAAGACCCATAAGAAATTGCATTAACTTGATTAGCTGATTGTGTTTTTCAAAATGTTTTGCAGCCTCACAAGTGCAAGGAGGCAAGCTAATCATACAATCAAATTGTTTCCACAAAGAGTTAAGGTTGTTATAATAATCAGCAAGAGAGGACCCACTTTGACTAAGAGAGTTTATATTTTTATGCAAATTAAAGATAGCTGAACCATCAACCTTATCATAGGTATCTTTAAGATCATTCCACATTTCATAAGCAGTTTTAGCATATATAGCACCAGCAAATAGTTCAGGGCTGAGAGAGTTAAGAATCCAAGTAACCACAACAGAGTTACAGGTATCCCATTGATTAGCAAGACTAGGGTTAGAATCATCTCTTATGCAAGTACCATCAATAAACCCTAACTTATTATGGTTCCTTAAGGCAAAGGTCATGGCCATATTCCATATTTTGTAATTTTCAGTTCCAGTGAGTTTGATAGTAATAATGGGAGTACCACTTGTGTTATTGGGGTGTAAATACAAAGCATCACCAAAGGATAAGCTTTTCTCAGTGGAAGAACCACCACTACCAATATTATCATCACCAATAGCCATAATACAAACAATAAGACAGACAGATATGATAAGATAGACAAAGGCACAGACAGAAATAAAAACAAGAGCAGATAGACAGATAAAGAAATAAATAAGACTTAGTAATTAAGAAACAACAAGCACCAAGCCTGTGAACTGGGGTAAACCAGAGCAGGTATTCATACCACTCAGAGGTGGCAGATCAAGATGTTAGTTTACCCGTTTGCACCCACAAAGACTTAAGTACTGTTTGTTTGAAGAAGAGATTAGACTTAGACTTACAGAGCAATATGCAGCGAAAAGAACAAATCACAATAAGAAATAACCAGTGATTATGCCAATAGCAATAACCACAAACCACCAAGTTGTTGATGAAGAGATGTCCCCAAGTTTCCACAAGGAAACCCTTGGATGTAGAATTAATAATGATTATGAGCCTGAAGCTCTGATACCATGTACGATAGTATCACCAACAACAAGTAAACAGAAGAACTTTTATTCAAACCTAAGCCTCAATAGTCGGCTTAGATTATATCAACAATAGTATCCAAAGTGTTACAAGATTAGATTAATGTCAATGAGACAATAATCATACAAATACAAAGAAGAGACAAGATCAGTGAAATGATCAAAGAGAAGAGAAGAGTGTGTGAGAAATGACTGCACACACAAGTGTGTCTAACCCTAGATTAAAGGACTTATTAAATAGGAGATTAAGTTACACCAAGACCCCTCTAACGGCTATAAATGACTCATCAGCATAAATGAGTATAGCTTCAGCAGAAACGAGCATCTTGGAACTTTAAACCTTTTATTCTTTGTCCATGATTAACCCCTGTAATAACCCTGCACTGAACATAACTTGAAAGCCATTAGCAATTGATAGAATGATATGTTTGCCATAGATTAATACCCCAAAATTTAACAGATCCTCACACCTTTTTTCCTTTCCAACATAAATGTATTATTCGATTTGGTATACTTAACAAGAATGTTGCTCTAGCTAGGGTCAATATCTAAAGTTTCACACTTTCAGTACGTGATGTATAAATGCAACTAATGAGTTATGAGTAAAATTAAGTTCAACAATTTTCAGACAGCTAAATGATCGGTATAATTGTTTAAGAGTCTCAATTTTTGTTGCAAAAAGCAAAAAGACTTTGGTAGAAAAAAAAATGAGTATAGTTATAGACTTTTGATAGCATATGTTTAAGGAAAAAAGCTATAAATGCTTAACATACTTTCCAAAAAAAACTCATTATGCTTTCTCTACTAATTTTAATGTTATTTTACTTTATTATCTTCTATCAAATTTTTATTGTGCTACTATTTTTCCCCCGTTTTTATTTTTTATGCCACGTCTATAAAAAAATGCTTATGTGTTATTAATGAGATGACATTATTAATGAGATGGCATTATAAGTAGTTGACATCAACTCTCACACTTATCATTTCCCCCTCTCTAAAAACACTCACAAAACCCTAATTGTCATATCATGTAAATCTGTCAAAATTGGCTTCGATTACTTAAAGGTATGTTAATATAAACATGTATTTATCATTTTATGGTTGTTAATTTGTCTTGTAAATGCTTAATTTTCAAACCCCTAATTTCTATCTCAAACCCTAATTTTGCAGATTTGGTCAAAGATGTCTAATTTCACCATCAACCTTTATTATGATGGTTTTTTCGTGAGTAACCCACTTCAGTATCTGGAAGGGGATCATCGTGTAGTTGAAGACATTGCATTTGAAGGGCTAATATTTAGTGAGTTTTTTAAACTTATGCGCACACTAGTTCATCTTACACCTAAGTCCTTTTACTACATTAAAACTGGTGTCCCACTAAATATAGGTTTGAAAGAGCTTAAAACAGATGAACATTTACATGAGTTTGTTACAGCAGCCTTTGAAAATGATTGTAAGATGGACATATATAATGAGAATAGTGGTTATAATGTTATGAAATGGTCAAAGATGATAACTTGGTCTGTCCAGATATGATAGTGACTTCTCTGATAATGACAATCAAGAAAACCTAGATGATGTTAAGGAAATTGTGGATTTTCAAACAGAGGGTGAGGAAAATGTCAAAATACAAAAAATTTCTACTCATGATCCTTGGTTGAATAAATTAGTTGGGAATGGTAAATTCATTGGTCATACGGATGATCCAATACCTAATTTAAATGGTAGGTATATGCTAGAGATTGATGACCCTGAGGATGGTATAATAGAGAATAAGTATAAGGCCAAAAAGGGTGTTGAATATCCTGCTTTTGACCCACAGACCCCTTGGAATGAATGTAAACCTTTTTTAGGTATGAGGTTTGAGTCTCCCACTCAACTTAAGCAATGCTTATCAAATTATGGTGTTGCAAGTGGGTACCAGCTTTGGTACATGCAAAATGACATCCATAAATTGCTTGTCTATTGTGGTAGGGATGTAAGTGTAGGTAAATGTGCTGGTAAAAGGGGAAAAATAAAGACTGAGAATGTGACTAAGGCTGAGAGTAGTAATGTTACTAAGTCAGAACCTAGTAATATTAGCAAGGCAACCAAAGAGAGATGGGCCAAAAAGAAAAAGGAAGAGAAAGAAAGGATTGGAAACCAGGGGGATTGCACATTCAGACTATGGGTTAGTTGGATGAGTACCGAGAAGTCTTTCCAAATTAAGACTTTGTATCCTGAATATAAATGTTGTAGAAATTATAACTTGGGTTCTCTGGTGACTTATAAGTGGATAGCTCATCATTATGCAAGGGAGTTAACAGACAATCCATGGTTAACTTACAAGTTTATGAAAAATTCAATTAGGGAGAAATTTAAGATAGATGTCAGCCTAGGACAATGTAAAAGGGCAAAACAGTGTGCCTTGTTTGATCATGAAGGAGGTCTAGTTGAACATTACAGTAGGTTGTGGGAATATAGACAAGCAATACGAGACTTTAACCCAGGTTCCACTTGCCACTTGGATTTAGAAGAAAAAGATGATGGTCTCGTGTACTTTAAAAGAATGTATATTTGTTTCTTGGGTCTAAAGGCAGGTTGGAAAGATGGATGTAGGAGAGTAATTGGTTTGGATGGGAGTTTCTTAACCCATACTTGTAAAGGGTAGTTACTTACCGCAATGGGCAGGGATGCTAACAATCAAATGTTTCCAGTAGCATGGGCTGTTGTTGGTGTAGAAAACAAAAACAACTGGTGCTGGTTCCTTTCTTTGTTTCATGATGATTTAGATTTGGGTTCTGGAAGTGGTATAACTATCATATCTGATGCACATAAGGTCATCATATTTACACATATTTTTATTAACTTTTGCAGCATGTTCTTGATATAAATATCATATCTGATGCACTAATGTTTACAGGCATTAATAGAAGCTGTAAGCACTTGGTTACCTGATTCAGAACATAGGCAATGTACTTGTTTATTCAGAACATTTGCAGGTTCAACAAGCAATAAAGAGTGTTATATCTCTCCAGAGGTAACTTAAATTCAATTTGTTAAGTATATTTGTTTATTCAATAGAAATAGTTAATTTGTTAACCCATGTTGTATTTGTTGTATTTAATTCAGATAGGAACATGCATACAATATGGATCTACAAGCTTTAATGGAGCAAGAGAATTGTGACATGAATGAGGAGAAAGAACATGGAAAATTAAGGCAAGTATCTGAGTTATATACTTCTGTAGCAAAAGCAGTTCCACTAGTCAACACAGTCCAAATTAATACTACCCAAAACAGTCATGTTACAGACCAAGTTCTACATCAAGTTTCAGTTGCAGACAATCCAAATAACAAGGGAAAAGAACCTGCAGTCATACCTGATACACCAGAAGATGGACAGAAGTACAAAGGTAAAAAAGGGGTAGAAAACCAGTTGCTAAAACACCATCCTATAGAAGAATCTACCACAAGAACAGAGGTAGATCTGAGAGAATTGCCAACCAGTACAATAAATTTAATTTTGATGAGTTTGGCACTGGTTCAACACCAGACAAGGCACTCTCTGTTGATGATTAATGCTTTTAGTTTTAGGTTAGTATGAATGATTCTGCTGTAAATTTGAAACCTTTGCTTTTGTAATAGGATGTGATAAGGTTTATGTGGATGGGTTTGCCTTAGCTAAATAGGTACATATTTTGTAAACAATGCATTTGGACATATCCCTTACTTTATCCTTATTAATGAAGAATCTTTCCTTTATTCAATGCATTGGTCTCTATTTGCTTTATTCACTCCTTTTCTGTCATTGTTTATTCAATGCATTATTGGTCTGTCTTATTCACTCCTTTGACACATTTTGGTTTTACCAATGCATTGGTTTTTCTTTTCTTATTGCATCCTTTTTAGTGGAGACCACTTTCACCCATTTTGACCCAACTGCAAATACAAACTGCATCCTTTTTAGTGGAGACCACTTTAACACATTTTGACCCATGTTAGTGGAGACCACTTTCACCCATTTTTAACACATTTTGACCCAACTGCAAATACAAACTGCAAATACAAATTGCACTTTCATTCATTGCAACAAGATACATTACATTACACCATCAACCATGTTTTAAAAAACACAAAATACTGCACTTACAACCTAAGAACCACTAGGAACAGACTTTTTCCATTACAACCTAAGAACTACTAGTCTAAAACATCACATGAAACACAAACAATATAACCAAGTTTTCTTCTTGCTTTTGATAAGTTCCAACTTCAAGTTTTGAATCTGCAACTCAATGTCATTCTGATACACTTCAAATTCATGTTCTAAACTCTCAAGTTGATCCTGAACAGTTATTTGATCAGCATAACTTGCCCTTTCAGCAGGATGCAAAGTTTGGTAAAGCTCGAACAACTGAGCTTTGTACCATGGATTGTTTAACTCTAGATCAATCCAATAAAAGGCATTGCAATTCCTTTGACCAGGGATCTGAAAAAATTAAAAATAAATCATATTTGGTACCCTAATTAACCAAATTTGGGGAAAAGTTAATTATTTCATAAGACATCAAAACTTACGTTTGAAAAACGACAATTAAGAAATCTTCGACCTGGATTATTGGGAGTCCAAAGCAGTTCATCTGGCAAGTGGTTTGTTGCAGTTACAGTGAGTGGGTAGCACACGACGTCTGTGAAGAGATGTTGACATTGTGATGGTATTTGATATGGATTTGGATTATTGTGATGCTATTGAGTGGTTTTAGAATTAGGGTTTTGTTTTGTGGAAAAGGGGATCAGAGTTCTGGGTTTAATAGGGGATTTGGGTCACGATGGAAATCCATGTGGGATAATAAAGGACACGCTATAAATCCACGTCACAAATAACCAATTAAAATGAAAATGGTTATGCATAATGACAATAATTGAAGTACATAGAGTATAATGAGTTTTTTGGGAAAGTAGGTTAAGCATTTATAGCTTTTTTCCTATGTTTAATGGTCCCAAGCAAAGTATGACATTTGATTTATGGTTTATTAAGTTATAATTACTTACAATACAATGGAAAGTACTACAACAAGAGCTACGCCTAATAACAATAATAAAGCCCGCATGGCTGTAAAATAGTTAATATAAGTGTTCATTTTGAAAATGAACAAAATTAAAACAATTCCAATCAACTACTCTTTTTCCGAAGCTTGTGTTTGCTGCTACAATTTATTTCTTATAGCAAGAAATAAACTTATGAATGTTCGAGAACATAAAGAGAAAGTGGGAAGAGTTATGGAAGACAATTCAAGAGACAGTAAAGTTAAAGCTTATGAGTTTGAAGGTTATGATTCCCCTAATGTAAGGTCTTTTGAATTATGGGGAATTGATGAATAAATGGTGATAGAGGTTGAGATGGCAAGCCATGAAAGATGTGGCTATATACTCGGTCTCTTTAATCATGTTAGAATAAATGGAGTGTTTGGATTATTGGATTGCAAATGGCCTTGTAACTTGAGAAGTGTAACTTCACTATTGTTCTTTATCTTCATTCGCTTTGTATGCTAAGGAGGAGGCTGCACTGCAGACTAGAAGTTAGTGTTGGTTTAATGGACAAAATATTAATAGATGTGTGTTAGGGTCGAACTCGAGGCCACGGGATTGCACACTTTGCGTATGAGAATTAAAGTTAATAATTAAATATAAAATGTTATATTTATTTATTATTTACAAGAAATATATAACGGACGTTAAGTTAATTAAGTGTAATGGACTAACGATCGTTAAATATTAAATGGAAGGACTAAAATAAAATAGAGATTGTGAAGGTTCCAGAAACCCTTGGTGATGCCTCAACCGATCGGCCAAGGGGTTCTCCAAGCCCAACCCATGCTTAACTTGGTCACCAAGTTATATTGTGTATATATACAAGGCCTAGGGTCTTTGTATACCATCTCTTGTACTCCTAAACTAAAACCTAAAATTGTTTGTATGTGTTTCAGTGCTAATCGATCATCCAACCCCTTTGGGTAGTCGATCCATATTTTTTTTCCAAAACAAATATTTTCGTGTTCTTAAAACTAGCATTACTTTAATTTGATTTAGTACGTGTGTACAAGAACGTGGTACTAACATACTTTTGTTAGTATCTTGAATTGAATTACAAAACGGGTAAGGGGTAATTCATATACTATTGAATTGCTAGTTTTTTGGAATTGATTCTTGTTCGGCTAGAATAAAAAAGGTACGCATACTATTTATATTTTAGTTAATTAATTATTCATTATATGTTCTTTACGCTTCCGCATGTATCTTTGATGTTTATTGTTTATATTTATGAAGTGTCATGTTATATAATTCCAACAGTGGCATCACGAGCTTGGTTTAATGAGTAATTAATTACTAAACACGTAAAAAATGTGTAGAAAACTAGAAGGGGGGGTTGAATAGTTTACCAATTAAAAACTTTGTTTTGAAACTTATTGAAAAGATCAATTGATATTGATCTTAGATATGTTAATGAAATATGCAAGCAATATGTAAAGAGTAAATAAGGAAAGAAATGATCAAACCACAACAAGTTGTTTATAGTGGTTCGGTCTACAAGGACTCTTTTTCCTTGCCCTACTCCACTCCCCGAGTCTCACACTCGAGAGTTTAACTTCACTAGTCAACAAGCTCCTTTCACCGGCAGAGAAAACCTTTACACTTCGCTTACACTATTTCCGACACTAAGCTATAGGGGTGAGCATGGGGCGGGGTGGGGCGGTTTTATGGTAAAACCAAAAATCGAACCGTATATTTCGGTTTTTGGAAACTACAAACCGTTTGGTTTCGGTTTTTTTGGTTTCGGTTTTCGGTTTTTGACATTGAATCGGTTCGGTTTCGGTTTTTATTCGGTTTTTTCTTACTTGAAAACTTTTAATCTTATAGAAGTTTACAATTCCAAGTTTTCAAGCAAAAATATTTAAACAAATATCGATAATAGCATATTATCTAGCAATCCAAAGCTTCGAAAAAATGTACAAAACAACCAAACATCAATCTAAAATATAAAATGCACGTCTTTGCGGCTTTGCACTTTTCGTTCGCTTACGAGAATTGTAGGGAAAATTTTCAAAGAACACTATTGTTCGAAAACAAAGATATAACATCTATAAATAAAACGAATTTTAATGTATAGATAATAAACAACACAATTTTTTTAATAGATAAAGTTGTATACTTAAATCTTTAAAATTAAATAGCAAATATTTTATATAGATAAAATTATATTAATAAAACATATATAAAGGTGGGGCGGGGCGTTTTCTCAGTTTGGTTTTTCTTATGAAACCAAAAACTGCCCCAAACATTCGGTTTTTATAAAATTCAAAACCACCACCATTGGTTTGTCAAATGGGGTGGTTTTTTCGGTTCGGATTTTTCGGTTTTTTCGGTTTCAATTCGGTTTTTCGGTTTTTGTGCTCACCCCTACTAAGCTAGATGTCGAGTTCTTTCCAAGGGTACAACTACTCCCACACACAATGTATTTTGAGGACTAAAATACTAACCACTCACACTCACAAGATTATGATGGTTTAGTACAACAATGAAGTATGAATCAACACTAGATCATACAACACTAAACAAACAAGACTTCCAACTTCTCATTTGAAGCTTGAATGTGACTTGATCTTCTTTGCTACAAAAGAGATCACTAATATGATATGAAACTGAGTTAGAAAGGTTAGAGAGAAGATATGTAAGAGAGTATGATAGAAAGGGATGAAAAACTACTTGGTTTGGCTTTGCTATTTATAGCCAAAACCATCAGCAGCATCCACGGACCGCGGACCCCTTAAAAGGGTTCCGCCCGTTGTGGATTTTGGTGCCGCCGGGTCTGACAGCCAAGATATCAAGATCTTGCCAAAGTCAACCATATCTATGTAAGATTGTGTAAGATATGAAGAGTACAAATCCACACAAAATATCTAATGAAATCTTTCAATGATTTCCATGATGCATAACATGATGTCATATGTTGTATTTCTATTTTAAGAAATATGCAAGTACTTAAGTAGTGTTTGGTTTTAAGAACCTAACACATTCTAAAAACTACTATCATACATAATGATTAGAGTCATATTAAGATATAACTAAACATAAATGTAAATGCTTGAATGATGAAGATATTGTTTGAAAAAGCTTGTTTTAATATCTATTAAACTTGACAAGCTTTAAGATTTTATACAAATTAAATTTACTTTTGTCGTTAACAAAACTTAGGCAAAGATCAAAAATATAAATAACGTTTAATGACGATATTTGTATTAACAATCTCCCCCTTTTTGTTGAGGACAAAAAATAAATTTTATTTTTATAAAAGATACAAAGTTTGTGCAAGAGTTATAAAAATATTAGTTTTAGAACTTGAAAAGGAAATGATAATGTAAGTGTATGATATTTGACTTTTTCAGAAAGTCAAAGTATTCATTAGTTGATGCATGATGTTGACTTTTTCAGAAAGTCAAAGTATGCAGTTGACTTTTTCAGAAAGTCAAGTATTACCTTAATGAAGTATTATGTTTGAGTTTTTCAGAAAGTCAAATATAACAAATGTAAACAAGTTCTATATTTTCTCCCCCTTTTTGTCTCAACAAAAAGAAGAGGCGATGCGGAATGTAATGAGCCCGAGCCATTATCTCCCCCTTGTTCAAAGCTCCCCCTAAATTGGGTGCTTAATGGGAAGATACATGGATTGTGAAAATAAAGCTACAAAAAAATGTTAGTAATAATGATCATTCACAAGCATTTCCAAACACTATGTAAAATCACCAACAATATAAAAAACACCATTCATTTAGTTAAAATTTTTTCATGAATAAAGATCATGAAAAGAGAACACAATGATGTGTTTTAGTACAAGAAAAAGAAAATAATTCTAAGAAAAGAAAAACTTAGAAATGCTAGTCTATGACCATCCTAATGAGATGATGGATGAGAAAGAGCGTTGAGGCATTCAAGGATGTGATTGAGGATGAACCTCATTTCCTCTTGAAAGTCATGGACCATAACCCGGGTCCTTTCAACGGTTTGGGCCGTTTGCTCACAAATTGAGCAACCATGCCTAGGGGGTAGTATGTTTGGGAAGGTTGTGGTGGTGGAATGGTAGATGTGTTGGTGTTGTTGGGGATGTTTGGGGTGGTCATGATGGAGGCTAGCAAAGCATTTTGCATTTGCATAGTCTCACTAAGGTGAGAATCCACCATGCCTTTGAATTGGTGGAGGTTGTGGAGTTCCTCTTAAATCTCCTCTCTAGTGGGATTGGCATCCCACATGCACTCCTCAATGTCCTCAAGATGAGGAGACATTGATGTGGGGAGTGGATGGTCCCCATATAAAGGACCATGAATGTCTTTGTGAATGGGGTGGAAGAGAAGAGGTTTAGGCCCTAATGGGGCATTTGGGTCAAAAGATGACTGAGGTGACTCATGAGCAATCCGCTCAATTGTGCCAAAGGATGGCAATGGTGGTGGATGATTTGGCCTAGGAGGCAAGTCATCCAAGTCCTCCAAGAAAGGATTTGGTGAAGTTGGTGGAGTGGAAAATAACTCCATAGGAATGAGAGTTGGAGACCTTGGTAGTGAAGGTGGTGATGGTGTTTTGGATGTTTGGATGGGTACCGGTGGAGGTGAAGTTGGTGTTTTTGTAGGTGGTGGAGTGGTGATCACAATGTGTGATTGAGTAGGTGTGACCAAGGTAAGGCTTGTATCATCTCGGATGGGAGATGAGATAGTGAGTGGAGAAGACTCGGATGAGGAGCTAAGGTTAACGAAGCAACAAGGCCTCACACTAATTCTAGCGGTTTGCAAGGTTTAGGAGAGGATTTTGTCATTTTTTACTTGGGTTTTTCTTTGCTAGATAATGGTAAGAATGAAGAAGGTGTGAGGATGATCATGGTAAAACCTCTCATTTTATAGAAGTGAAAAATTATGGAGAAATGTGTTTGATTTGATGTTAAACCATTGAAGAGATGAGGTTCCTAATGATTTGGAAGTGGGTTGAATGCTAGTCATATCACCCAAGTCAATCCATACAAGAGAGATGGAGTGAAGAAGAAAAGATTTGCAATAAATGTGTGCTAATGAGTGGAATTTCCTAACAATCAGATTACCCACGGATTTGAAGGTACCAAAAATTTGGTTCCTTCCTTTATGCCAAAGGGCTCCTTGGGTGGATTTTTTAAATTTTTGAATTTTGGTGAGAAATGGATTTCTTATATACCTAAGTGAATTATACTAGTTCTAATAAGAGTATAAACTAGTTAAGATTGACTTATAAGTAATGGATGGTAATTAGGAATCACGAAAGAGTCAAAATTCAGAAAGTTACCTGGAGGATCCACGGCACCAAAAAATTACACGGCCGGAACCCTAAAAAGGGTGCCGTCTGGTCCGCCTGTACAGGTACGGCGGTACCAATTTACATAACGGACGGTACCAAATCGTTGGTGCCGTCTGGTCCGTGCAGTGCATAAAACTAGACAGAGTAAGTTTTTAGGTGTCAGGGACATTTTCGAAACCTGGAATTTTTCTCAAAACATGTGACACTAAACATTTCTAGTTAGGAAAAGTAAATAACACATGTATAAACATAGTGGAGCATAGATTTTGAGCAAGGCTTTTTGATTTTCACATTATAGTGAAAATGGGTAAAATTTGATAGCATACTTGTGCTATCCCCCTACATGAGATTGTTAGCATACAACATTGTTTCAAGTTATATTATCATCCTACATAATAAAGACAACTAAATAGTATCAAACATTAACAATAATGTATTGTTCCAAACACTCCTTAAAGTACCCTCATTTGTCCAACTTCTTGTAAATCTTGTTCATCATCCTACCAAGGCACTTGAACATTCCCTTAGTTTGCTTGAATTCCGCTGATTCATTTTTGATCTCTGGAAGAGACGCATAATACTCATGAGGTGGAAGATGAGAGCTTGGAAGACCATCCTCGGAGCTATTTGATGATGATGATGATGGAGTTGGAGGTTTTGCTCTCTTGCCTTTTGTCTTAGCAACTCGTTCATCACTCAAAGGTACAAAGATGTGAGGGATGAGTTCATAGTGAAGGTGCATCCCTTTTGGGGTTGGTGGAATTGGTGCAAAGTTTCTATAGAGACGAGTGAGAAGCATCCCGTATGGAAGAGCAACCGATCCTTGAGTTGGAATATCAATCATTCTCCTAGCGATGTAGTAGGCTAAATTGAATGGTTGTCGGGTGGACAAGTTGTAGAGCATGTGACAAAGGCAAGCGTTTATGTGATCCCTATTTCCTATGGTACTAATGACGTTGGCTCTAAGTAGTTCCTCCCATTTCTTAAATTCGGGCTTAAGTTCATTTAGCTCCATTCCATATGGATCTCGGTTTACCTCTTTTCCCTTTCGGGTAACTCGGGTTGTATCACCCTTTGGGTTAAAAAGGTGTTCACGGATAACATCCTTATCGGCCAAACGGGTTTGGTAGGGAAGAGTGCGGTCATTGATTGCATCAAGAACGGTGAGTGACCATTTATCCGAGTAGACACAAGTCCCTCGGTTGGGAATTCCTAGCACTTGAGCAAAGTTGGCTAAGGTGATGGTGTAGTCGTTTTGATTGATTCTAAACCTAAGACAAAATTCATCATCGTCTTCATCACTAAAGCCGGTCACACTAGCATAGAATTCTAACTCAAACCTAGGACAAATTGGTTCATCGATGTCAAGAAGACAATCGAATTGAATGGCGGCTAGTTCTTCACGGAGATTGGTATTTTCAAGGAAGGATGAGTGAATGGTTCTACCCTCATGGAAGTACCTTGATTCTAGACCCCTAAATATTTCTACTTGTTCCTTAGAAAGTCCTTTGGTTTTGTGATGTTTGGGAATATACCCAAGGGTGTCTTTGTGATCATAGAATCTTGCGGCTACCATGGTTATTCCTAAGGACAAGAATTGATATGTTAAAAATGAGAATAAACTTTAACGTTTTGGTTCTAGTGTGTGCCTATATGAAAACAATTTGGAGTTGCGGTTATCTCGACTCATTTTATGCACAAAATGGTTTTAGTGGGGTGTTTGGCAAATACCATGAGATAACCCAAATGCTCCTAATTCAATGTGGCTTCATTTAAATATACCCGGGAATGCATATTAGTTATGCAATACCTTTAGTATTCAAGAGCATGCAAGTGATGAAAATCTAACGTTTCTATTTGTATTAACAATGAAAAGAATTGTTTTCCTACAAGTGAGAAGCTTTTCAAAATTTTTGACATGGGGTGTTTGGTTATTTGAATAAGGCCTTATATTCATTATCTATTGATTAGTGGGAAACATGATTTGTTTATGCAATATGATAATGTAGTACCTAATTTCAATGACTAGTTATGCATTTTGCCAATTGAATTCATATTTGGTATAAAAGCATACATAAAACCCCATGTAATGATTTGTGATAGTTTTGTGCATAAATAAGAATCCTAGACTCAGAATTAAGAGATAAAATGTAGTTAGGATACTTATAATGATGTTATCTTCAGTGATTAGTGAGTGGGAAGATGTCAATAATGAGCTTGGTTTAATGTTTACACGTTTTGGTAAAGTGGGTTTTGAGGAAGAAGATGTTTTGTAGGTAGCAGTTTTGCTTCTGTAGACACCACGGACCAGACGATACCAAAATTTTGGTTCCGTCCGTGTTATCGCTTGGTGTCGTGGCTACAGTAGCAGATACAAGACAAAATTGTTTTGTTTTGACTATTCTAATGTTTTGGGCTATGTTTATCCTACATGTTTAGTTCCATTAACCCTAAACCAAGTCTAAGAAGATTAAAAGGTTCTCGTTTGAGAGGCTTAGTTAAGATGTCGGCAACGTTGTCTTCGGAAGATACTTTCTCGATTAAGATGTTTCCTTTTTGAACATTGTCGCGAAGAAAGTGATGACGGATTTCAATATGCTTTGTACGGGCATGTTAAACGGGATTCTTGCTGAGATCGATGGCTCCTTTGTTGTCACAAAGTATCACAATGTCGTTGAGATGAATTCCGTAATCTACGAGAGCTTGCTTCATCCAAAGAGCTTGTTGACATGCTTTTCCGGCTGAGACGTACTCGGCTTCAGTAGTTGAGATGGCTAAGGCCGTTTGCTTCTTTGCAAACCATGAGGTGAGACAATGTCCAACAAAAGTGCAAATACCACTTGTACTTTTTCTATCGACATAATCACCGGCATGATCCGAGTCGGCATACACTATGGTTTCTACACCCGTTCCTTTGGGATACCATAATCCTAAACTCGTTGTTCCCTTAATGTATCTAAAAATCCTTTTTAAGGCTTCTAAGTGTGATGCCTTTGGGTTTTCTTGAAAGCGAGCACATAGACAAACACTAAACATAATGTCGGGTCTACTAGCCGTAAGATAGAGTAGGCTACCAATCATTCCTCTATATTTAGTGTTATCTACGGATTCACCTTCTTCGTCCTTGGTGAGTTTGGTGTCCGAGGACATGGGTGTTTTAGTTGGTTTGGAATCTTCAAGACCAAATTTCTTAAGCATGTCTTTTATATATTTAGATTGGTTAAAAAATATGCCATCTTCTAGTTGTTTAATTTGAAGTCCTAGAAAGAAATTTAACTCACCCATCATACGCATTTCAAACTCGTCGTGCATGATTTTTGAGAAATCATCACATAGCTCTTGACAAGTTGATCCGAATATAATGTCATCAACGTATATTTGAACAATGATAATATGTGATTCCTTTTTCTTGGTAAAAATAGTATTATCTACTAATCCCATAGTGTATTTGTTATCAATAAGAAAAGTCTTAAGTCGGTCGTACCAAGCTTTTGGTGCTTGCTTAAGACCATACAATGCTTTCTTGAGTTTGAAGACATGATGTGGTTTCTCAAAGTCGGTGAAACCGGGAGGTTGAGCAACATACATTTCTTCGTTAATAAACCCATTAAGAAAAGCACTTTTAACATCCTTTTGAAATAATTTAAAGTCATAAGCACATGCATAGGCAAGTAATATTCTAATAGATTCGAGTCTAGCTACCGGAGCATAAGTTTCATCATAATCAATACCTTCTTGTTGATTATAGCCTTGTGCAACAAGCCTAGCTTTGTTTCTAGATACTATACCATTTTCATCCATTTTATTTTGAAAAACCCATTTCGTTCCAATTATGGTTTGATCATTAGGTTTTGGAACTAATTTCCAAACATCATTTCTAACGAATTAGTTTAATTCTTCTTGCATGGCAATTACCCATGATTCATCTTTTATTGCTTCATTTATGTTTTTCGGTTCTATGGTGGATACAAAACAAAAATAATTACTTTGATTTTGGGCTTGTGACCTTAAGGTTCTTTGATTAAGTTGTCCTATGACCTTTTCTAAAGGATGACTTTTAGATTCTTTGATGTTGACAATCTCCTTATTTAATGGTTCATCTTCCTTGTTATTATTATTTATTTCTTGACTTTCTATCATTTGACTTTCAACTAAGTCATCATCTACCAAAGGTGATGTCTTAGAGGGAGGTGGACTTTCGTCGAATGTTATGTTCAACGATTCCTCGACTATCATTGTTTCTTTGTTTAGGACAATATAAGCTTTACTAGTTTGAGAATAGCCAAGAAATACACCTTCATAAGACTTTGGGTCAAACTTGGTGAGATAATCCTTAGTATTAAGAATAAAGCATTTACAACCAAAGACTCTAAAATATCCTAACGTTGGCTTTTTACCTTTATAAAGCTCATATGGTGTTTTGTTTAAGAAAGGACGTATTAAGACTCTATTCAAAATATATGTAGAGGTGTCAACGGCGTTACACCAAAACTTTTGAGGAATGTTTTGTTCATTAAGCATTGTTCTACTCATTTCTTGAATTGTTCTATTTTTACGTTCTACTACTCCATTTGATTGAGGTGTTCGTGGAGCGGAAAATTTATGTGTTATACCATTTGTATCACAAAAGTTTCCAAATTGAGTTTCGTTGTCAAATTCACGACCATGATCCGTTCGGATCGACATAATTTTAACACCTAGTTGATTTTGAATTTTCTTGCTAAGAATTTCAAATTTATCAAAAGCTTCATTTTTGGTTTTCAAAAACAACGTCCAAGTAAACCTTGAGTAATCATCTACTATGACCAAAGTGTATAAGTTGCCTCCGTAGTTTCTTATAGCGGATGGACCAAACAAGTCCATATGCAATAATTCTAGACACTTAGATGTGGACACCATATTTTTAGATTTATGACTACTATGGGTTTGTTTACCAATTTTGCAAGCGTCGCAAAAGTGTTGGTCATATTTTAGTTTAGGTAAATTCCTAACTAGCTCTTTTGAAGATAGGTTTTGTATAAGTCTCATATTAGCGTGACCTAAGCGTCTATGCCAAAGAGATGAGATATCATCTAATGTTGTTAGACAAAGTTTGTTGTTATATGTTTTATCTATCTTCATGACGTATATGTTATTTTTCCTAACTCCTTTAGCTATGGTGATACCATCTTTTAGTATTTTACTACCATTTTCATCAAATAGTAATTTATACTTTTTATCACATAATTGGCTAATACTAAGTAGATTAAATCCTAACCTATCCACATGAGCAACATTTTCAATAGTTAGGGAGTTATGAGCGATCGTACCTTTGCTAATGATTTTGCTTTTGAGATTACTACCAAAAGTGACATTACCTCCGTCATACTCTTGGTATGATGAGAAGAGACTTTTGTTGCCCGTCATATGCCGTGAGCATCCACTATCTTTTATCCATTCATCAGGTTCCAATCCAACTTTCAAGCATACCTAAAAAGCAAATAACTCAAGCATTTGGTCCCCAATATCTCATGGGTACGTTTGGGTTAAACATACCATTGATTTGATTCATGTATGGAAATGATGGGAAAGAGTTCCATGACATGTAATCTGGAATTTGATATGGTCTAGGGAAGTTTTGATTCCAACCATTGTGTTGGTAGTTGGGTTGTACGTTGTGGTTGCTCTTAGGAAAGGGGCGTTTGGCAAAAGGTGCTTTATATCGTTGTTGAGTAGTTTTTGATCTAAATTCATTTTTAGCAAGTCCTACTTCTGATGTAACAGCTGGTTTTAGTTTAACACTATCCTTGGTTTTCTTTGTTACTTTGACAAATTCAGTACGGTCCGTATTACGAACATTCTGTACTGCTGAAGTACCCAAGGCACCATTTGTTTCAGCGGACGGAACCCTTATTTTGGTTCCGTCTGGTCCGTGCTGTACTGCAGCAGTTTTGACAGATTGTTCGTCCTTTTCGGCCGTTTTGTTTTGACTCTTTGGAATTAATACTTCATTAAATCCTAGCCCATTCATGTCTCCTGGTGTTTTATGGATTTTAACTATTTCATCGGCAAGAGCGATGTTTTTGTTAAACCTTTTAAATTTAGAATTATTTTCAATTAGAACATCTTGTGTGAGCTTTAGTTTTTCTATTTCAAGATTAAGCTCTTGACATGATTTACAACCATCGTCATTTGCTTTTCCCTTTTCAAGTCGTTTTGCTTTTTCTTTTAACTCATAAACTTCATTTTCCAAAAATTCCTTTTTGTTTTTTAAAAATTTATTTTTAGTTATGATTTTTAGACTTAGCTCACACAATTGATTATATTGTTTTTGCAAAGTGTCATCATCAATAGAAGAGTAAGAAGAGTCAGAAAGTACCTCATTTGACTCATGTGCCATTAGAGCGATCTCTTCCTTTCTTGATTCTTCATCGTCTTCACTATCACTCCAAGCACCACTTACAAAAGCTCGTTGAGTTTTGCTTTTAGGTGGCTTGGGACATTCTCCTATGAGATGATTTGCATCACCACATCTAAAACACTTTCTTTCACCTTTACCCTTTTTGTCATCCCGATCTTTTCGGAATGGCTTCTTTTCTTCTCGAGGTTGTCTTACGAACTTTCCTCTTCTTCTAAAGAACTTCTTAAAATCTCTAACGGCCATGGCATATTCCTCATCTTCACTACCGGAGCAAGATTCGTCATCATCACTTGATTCCGCCTTTGCTTTTAGAGCAACGGATTTGATCTTCTCCCTTCTTCCTTTGATGATCTCCGAATCTTTCTCCATCACCATTTCGTGTACTTTGAGGTTACCGATTAGCTCGTCTAGTGACATTTTTGAGAGATCTTTTGATTCTTCAATAGCGGTCACTTTAGCTCTCCATTTGGGATGGAGTGCTCTAAGAAATTTCCTGACAAAGTTCTTACTACGAAAAGATTCATCAAGTGCTTTAAGTGATGTAATAATAGTATTAAAGCGAGCAAAGCCACAATCAATGGTTTCATCTTCAGGGATAACAAATTGTTCATATTGTTGAACAAGAAGATCAATTTTGTTATCCTTGACTTGTGAATTACCTTGATGTGTAACAATCAAAGATTCCCAAATATCTTTGGCGGTTTCACACATAAAAATTCTTTCATATTCTTTTCTAGGTAAAGCATTGTAAAGCATCATTTTAGCTTCATTATTTTTAGCAACTAATTTTATTTGTTCATCAACAGAAATGTCATTTGTTGTAGAACTAAAATCCCCTTTAACAATAATAAACCAAAGATCTATATCTTTTGACTTTACATATGTTTCAAAACGGTTTTTCCAATAGATAAATCCATTGGTTTCAAAGAGTGGTGGTCTTTGCATAGATTTCCCTTCTTTAAAGTTTTCAGAATCCATGGATCGTTTCAAGTTTATAAAATACAAATTATATTAGAAATTCTTGAGCAACGAGGCTCTGGTACCAATTGTAAAAAACTAGAAGGGGGGTTGAATAGTTTACCAATTAAAAGCTTTGTTTTGAAACTTATTGAAAAGATCAATTGATATTGATCTTAGATATGTTAATGAAATATGCAAGCAATATGTAAAGAGTAAATAAGGAAAGAAATGATCAAACCACAACAAGTTGTTTATAGTGGTTCGGTCTACAAGGACTCTTTTTCCTTGCCCTACTCCACTCCCCGAGTCTCACACTCGAGAGTTTAACTTCACTAGTCAACAAGCTCCTTTCACCGGCGGAGAAAACCTTTACACTTCGCTTACACTATTTCCGAAACTAAGCTAGATGTCGAGTTCTTTCCAAGGGTACAAATACTCCCACACACAATATATTTTGAGGACTAAAATACTAACCACTCACACTCACAAGATTATGATGGTTTAATACAACAATGAAGTATGAATCAACACTAGATCATACAACACTAAACAAACAAGACTTCCAACTTCTCGTTTGAAGCTTGAATGTGACTTGATCTTCTTTGCTACAAAAGAGATCACTAATATGATATGAAACTGAGTTAGAAAGGTTAGAGAGAAGATATGTAAGAGAGTATGATAGAAAGGGATGAAAAACTACTTGGTTTGGCTTTGCTATTTATAGCCAAAACCATCAGCAGCATCCACGGACCGCGGACCCCTTAAAAGGGTTCCGCCCGTTGTGGATTTTGGTGCCGCCGGGTCTGACAGCCAAGATATCAAGATCTTGCCAAAATCAACCATATCTATGTAAGATTGTGTAAGATATGAAGAGTACAAATCCATACAAAATATCTAATGAAATCTTTCAATGATTTCCATGATGCATAACATGATGTCATATGTTGTATTTCTATTTTAAGAAATATGCAAGTACTTAAGTAGTGTTTGGTTTTAAGAACCTAACACATTCTAAAAACTACTATCATACATAATGATTAGAGTCATATTAAGATATAACTAAACATAAATGTAAATGCTTGAATGATGAAGATATTGTTTGAAAAAGCTTGTTTTAATATCTATTAAACTTGACAAGCTTTAAGCTTTTATACAAATTAAATTTACTTTTGTCGTTAACAAAACTTATGCAAAGATCAAAAATATAAATAACGTTTAACGACGATATTTGTATTAACAAAACGGATATTGTATGGTGTTTGATATGATTATTCTAGGGTTTTGGTTATGATTATGTAAACCCTAATTTTTTAGGGCTAGGGCTTTTGCCCTAATTGTTTTTTAATTTTTTTTTAAATAGTCGACCCCTAATTTTTTTTATGGTCGATCCTAAATTTTTTTTAGTCGGTTTGTATAAAAATTGTTTGGTTAATCAATATCTAAACCTAGAATTGTATATATATGTTACGTGAATTAATTCGTGAATAATTGTTATGTAACACGGAATTGTATGTGATCTTGTGACAACGTGAATAATTGTTATGTTAAATCCATGAAAACGTGCATGTTTGGCATGGATTATTGTCGATATGTATTTAATTGTTAAGATTGGTTATGCGAAAATTAATTGTTAAGTTTTATACACATGTTTATTGTTTTGATAAATCGTGAATTGGGGAATATTTCAATAATATTAATGAATCAATTATGTGCAATTTGGTATATGTTTGACTTTGGCTTACGCAATCATTTCATCGATGTATGTGGCTCACTTTCAATTGTGCGAGTGAAAGCCCCAGTTAATATATACGTTAATTAACCTAGATATTGATTATTAATAGGTTTATTCAAATAAGTTGCATGTGGCTACTTGTTTACGCATATTAAATGTTAGTTATGAGCGCATTATTTTAGTTGTTTATTTTTTATTTTGTTACTTGTTTGTTTATTATGTTCGACAAGTTGTAAACAAAAGGTAATTTCATGAATAGAAAAATAAATTGGACTAAACAATGGTGAAATTTGATTTATTTTTTGAAGCGTTAAAATTTTCATAAGTTTAATTGAGTGATGAGTTTTGGTACAAATAGTGAGAACGGCGCATCCAATTTTGAAAAACTATAAGAGGGGTATAAGGAGGGGAGCGCATTAAATTGTGACCCGAAAGAATGAGGTTAATTGCTTCGCGCTGACCAAATTCTCCGCTTCTTTGTGCGTCAAAATTGGAGTTACCAAGTAGGCTATTTTATGTACAAAATCATCTTAAGGGCAAATTAGCTTTAATTCTATGTGCCACTCTGTGGTAATTATCCGAAATACTAAGTCTTTGGACTTATGCAAAAGTACGATATAATGGACGATAATTAAAGATAAATTCCTTGATTGGCGAAACCAATACCTCAATCAAAACTTTAATAATTTAATCTTTGTGAATTGGTTAATAAAAAGGTTTTTATTAAAAACTATTGATACGAAGTTGTATGCATCCTTCTTCGTACATATTTGATTTGACACCATAAATCAAAACTAGTACCCTTTTAAAATTAAGTTAGTGCCATCTAAAAGGAACACTCGAAGTTGCAATTTATGTCATGTGGGAACTTGGCGAGATTGTGATGGAAAGGTAAATTTTCATGTGAAGTCAGACCTTGCATGGACACATTTGCAGTTGTTTAAGTTAGATGACTTAAATTGAGTAGTAAGTGAGAACTGGACTCAAGGCACAAGATGGGATAAAACATGTTAACATTTGCAATAGCGTTGGAAAATGTAAATCCCATAATGATCTAGGAATTGAAAAATGTTTGCCAATTATTGTTCGACAGATTACCTTATTATGTGCTTTCGTTACTAGCAGATCAACTGATGTAACGGAACTATGATAATTTGGATCCTAGTTTTCGAGAAAATTCTATGGTTATATGAATATTTCCTTGGGTATTTTATTTTCTTGAAAAGTTTAATTATCAAAAATACTAAAATTGAATTTTGCTAATTCTTTAAATGTATTAATGCAACATTAAACCGTAAACGTAGGTTATTCTTGTATTGGTAAATTGATCTACACCTGTAAGGGTTTTTTGTAGAGTCAACTTTACTAAAAGAATAAACCTAGTCCTCTTTTCATAAGAAAGAGTGAGATCTAATTCTATTTCTTTTCATGAATGAGAAATGTATGATAGGACAATTAGAATTGTCTAAATTCTAAATACATAACTCGTAAGCAAATTTTAATAGTTAAGACAATTGCATATTTTCTGAGTTATTAAATTAGAAGATAGACTAATTTACTGCAAAATTGGTAAAAGACAAACTAGTATATTTTAATAAGTTGTTGTGCTTTGACCATTTACAAGTACTACTTACAATTGTTGGAATGGTATAACTATTAAGAAATAAATTGCATGCCCAATTTTTCAAGTTAATATCATTGATAGATAATTCATCATCTACATAGTAGAATACATTCTTTCAAGTACATAAGTAATTGTTATGTATGGACTTTCTCAAATGTGTAGGGAAGTCAATAGAACACTATTTCTATTTACTTTCATTGGTTGATGAAACACTTACAATGTTGTCAAATCCAGTGGGAGTATTGTGTTCTTATTACTAAATAAGGAATTAATGTAATGATCTCTAATTCAGTGAGAGTTACAAGCTTTGTCATCTTGGTAGTAACCCATATAATCTCTGGAATGTCTTAAGATAATTACTTTCCACTTTTAGACACTTATGTTTTTAAGGATAGTCATGTACGTTTCCTTACTAGACAATGAAGTGGTTCTACATCTACTAGTTATGCTAAGTATCAATGACACAATCATATTGGTCACATAAACAAACATATGTCGTGTTGTTTATCTGCTACATGATGTTGTTCCATGCACAAGTGGGAGAAATATATATTGTGTGCAAGGTACAACATATAGGTATATGATTTAACGGATTCTCTTGACTGTAAGGTAAGAGACTAACGTTCTAATATGACTTGTACATATCTAATTTAAGAAACACTTGGTGTTGCAATTTACGTCATGTGAGAACTTGGCGAGATTGCAACAACAAAGTAAATCTCCATGTTACGTGGGATCGTATCTGGAATAAATTTATAGTTTCTAAATTAGACAAGTATTTAGAATATGTGTCAAAATGATATATAAGACTGCTTCAAACTAAATATTTATGTATTATCAGAATGACATAAATAAATGAAGTAATCTAATACTACTTCAATTTGTTTATTTATGTATTTTGAAATGACATAAATGAAAAATAATGTAGTCCTACATTATTGTGAAGTAAATAAATTAACTTGAAATTACTATTGAAACCAAGAGTTGTGTTCATAATTACTTTAGTTAAACATGTTTATGATTCATTGTAAAGACATAAACATAAAGTCTTTTAAGACTTATAATAAATTAAGACGTTAACTTGTTATGTTTTTTAATTAAAACATATACAAAAAGTCATTGAGTTGATCAATGATTTATAACGAATAATGGGATTATAACAGTTTATGTTTTCTTGATGAGACATGGATATGAAGTGACTTGGTTAAAGAGTACTTGTGTTATAAAGCATGCAATTGGCTTGGAAAGTCTATTATACCATTAAGTTGACTTAGTTGGTAAATAGGTAAGCCAAAGGGAATATGTTTATCGTATATATTGTTAGATTGTCAATATTAATTCTAATGAAATACCAAAAGTTGATGGTATGTTCAGTTAGGAGAATCAAACTCTATTTGATTTGTTTGATTCAAGATAACCATAACTTCTTTCTTACAAAGTAACAAGGTTAGAAAATTGAGTATGGATTGAATATACTCAATATGACTCCAACCTAGAAGATTGATAAAACATCATTTCATTATGGAATGTGATGAATCACATTAAGTTTTAAAATTGAAGGTTCTGAATTTGTTAAACTACTTATGAAAAGGTTATTGACAAACTAAAGTCAGGAATTATCAATGTGTATTTGTAAAGTCCCAAAAAGAGAACAATGTAGTTTTGCTCTAATTGCTAAGTATATATAGATAGTCTATATATTACAAAAGGCAAGTGGGAGTTTTTTTATCTTGAAAGATAAAATTACAAGATACATAATCTTCTTAAATACACTAGTAAATATCATGATGAGGCTAGATATGGAATGTTAACCTCAAGATGATGGAATTTTCATTCATATATCTGCAAGGATATCTCAGATATTTGATTTATATGCTAAGAAGAACATGAGTTACAGGATTATAGTAAACCTGATAATCATTATGATGGATTACCAAATATTGAATTGGGTAAATTACTCATACTATGAATGTTAAAGATGTTGTCCATAAAGATAATCAATTTTGGAAATTTGGTTTATCTTAATAGTTAGACTAGAGAATGGAAATGAGTTTCTTCAAAGAGATGGAAAACCCTAGTGGTTTGAATTTCTATATAGAAATCATATGGACAATATTGTACACAAGTTTAATGCTTGTCTTATGACAAGATGATTTATCATACTTAAGCAATTAAATATGATTGAATATTATTTCCTAGACACATTAAATATATAAAGATGATAATTGTCATACTTGTTTTCATTAATATGAAATATGACAATGGAATATCAAAACTCTTTCTTGAGAAATTACTTGAGCGAGGACAGTAAGTAATCGAAAGGATTTTTGAATTCATATAATCTTTGGAAGTGTAAAAAGTGCAATAATTCATGAATGGATTAATGCATGCATCTATGAATTTATTCTTATGTTTAATTATTAAATCCTAGTTTTGATTTATAATTGAAATAAGATAAATTTTAAGTATTCCTGAAAGCTAGTGGGAGCATTATGTTAAGGTTTTTAAATCTTATATGTTGTATAACATATAGGAAGTAACATTCCTTGTAAGCTAAATGTTAAGTCTTAGATTGGAATGAAACTTCACTTGTAAGATTTAAGAATTAAAACATACAACTTTGGAATATATGTTTATTGTTAATAAACATGTGTGGTAAAATAAATGAATCTAATAAAACATGATATATCATTTGGGAAATGGATGCATATCTTTTGACAAGATAGAACATAAATGAAATCTAAGTTTGACATGTAGATTCATTATGTACTTCATGCAGCATATTCAAATTGTTGTATCATTCTTGAATGATAGATGATTTGACAACATTGATATCTAACTAAAAAGTTATTAGATAACTTGTGTAATGAATATTCTAATAGAATTACATCCTCAGCCTGGAATTGCTCCTAGATTCTATGGATGAAAAATATGTCAATTATTGTGCAAATTGTCATCGGCTACAAACTTAAAAGTTTGGAAGACATCAAACATTACACAATAAGATATTAAAGTTTACGGAGTTTTAATGAGCATATTGTTATTTGTATACAATGATGCTGGTTTAATTGAGATGACACTCAATACTAGTCATGGTAGGATTTCATCCCTGTTAATGGCCATGTGAACTAGTTGTGCTTATCTAAGAGCACAGTTGCATTATACATTAAAGAATAAGCATACTTTAAACTTTAAAATGTTTGAAAGTTTAATTGTCATAAATTGGTGATAGAGGATGTCGCACACTTTATGAATTATTATGTGGATTGTTGAATGCACATATACAAGAACTTCACTAATTGAATTCTTGAAATAAGTATTCTCAAAATCATGATAGATCAAGTTGGTTGATTTATGCCTTGTCAACAAGTATGATTGTCATTACTTGAGGCATAATTCATCAACTGGAATTTTCATGCATTGATCTATTTAGTATTTGGATAAGGGATGTTAAACAATTGTTATAATAAATCAAATACTTGGTATGTTTGATTTTATAATATATTGTATCCTATATTTGCATGTTTAATCCGTGAATAAATTCATTTATTCTAAATCGTCCGTTGTCAATTATTGATATGGGGGTATCGTTAAATTAAGACAAATCTGAGTGATTTGGTAGAATATACTTAAAAGTATATTGATGAGAAAGCATACCAATTTCAGATGATATTCAATGAATTGAATATAGGACTTATCCCAACTACATGATTTTACTTTATGGATATTGTTATTAAGTAAATCATGAATAGTTATCCTCATACTTGAGATACCAGATAAGTGTCATGAATGTAGTGCACTTATGTGGAACAACTTAACGCTATACGTAACTGGTAGTAGGGGTGTTCATCGGTTCGGTTATCGGGTTGTTCGGTTTTTTCGGTTCGGTTTTTTCGGTTAAATTTTTTTCTGGGTATAACCGAGAACCGAACCGAACCGAACTTAAAATGATTAAACCGAACCGAATAACCGAAAACCGAAACGAATAACCCGAATTACATAAATTTAATTATTAATTCATTTATTTATATATATTTTTAGCAAAAAAAAAATTCTAGCCCAAAAAATGTTATATTTATAGTATAAAAGAGTTTTAATATTTTTTATATATATAAATATATAAAAAAATATAAATTTATTTGAATTCGGTTTTCAGTTCGGTTTCGGTTTGGATTGCTAAAACCATAACCGAACCGAAAACCGAATATTTAATTCGGTTAGGTTCGGTTTTAGCAAATTCGGTTCGGTTACGAGTTCGGTTCGGTTATTTTAGGTTCGGTTCGGTTTTGGTTTTTGGTTTATTCGGATATTACCCAACCCATGAACACCCCTAACTGGTAGTCATAAGGGTTGTTTCCAGAAGTGTTACAAAGTTTGTAAGTTATTTTTGTAGTCAAGATAGAATTTGTTCCTTTAAATTTATTTTGGAGTTTAATACTGCTGGACCCCTCGTAGGGTTGACAAGATGTTTGCATGGCCATGCCCAAGATCTCCCCCGAATATGTTCAAAAGATTTGGTAATCTTGCTCAATTACTTACAACGAGAAACAGAAATAGTTGAATAAAGAATGACTTAAATCCACATCTTTATTTAACATGGTATTAGAAACAAAAGGATAATAATAATGAGAATCATTAAAAGGTTTTTCCAGGAGACCTTACTCAAGTTGTGCTAGAGACATCGAAGTGTTGCTAGACGCTAACCGATGTTATCACACTATTAAGATATGTCCAAGTGGGAGATGTTGGTTTAATGGACAAAATATTAATAGATGTGTGTTAGGATCGAACTCGAGACCACGAGATTGCACACTTTGAGTATGAGAACTAAAGTTAATAATTAAATATAAAATGTTATATTTATTTATTATTTACACGAAATATATAATGGACGTTAAGTTAATTAAGTGTAATGGACTAACGATCGTTAAATGTTTAATGGAAGGACTAAAATAAAATAGAGATTGGGAAGGTTCCGGAAACCCTTGGTGATGCCTCAACCGATCGGCCAAGGGGTTCTCCAAGCCCAACCCATGCTTAACTTGGTCACCAAGTTATCTTGTGTGTATATACAAGGCCTAGAGTCTTTGTATTCCATCTCTTGTACTCCTAAACTAAAACCTAAAATTGTTTGTATGTGTTTTAGTGCTAATCGATCATCCAACCCCTTTGGGTAGTCGATCCATATTGTTTTTCCAAAAAAAATATTTTCGTGTTCTTAAAACTAGCATTACTTTAATTTGATTTAGTACGTGTGTACAAGAACGTGGTACTAACATACTTTTGTTAGTATCTTGGATTGAATTACAAAATCGGTAAGGGGTAATTCATATAATCATATAAACTCTAATTATGGTTCATCACTTGCTAGTTTTGTGGAATTGATTCTTTTTCGGCTAGAATAAAAAAGGTACGCATACTATTTGTGTTTTAGTTAATTAAATTATATGTTCTTTACGCTTCCGCATGTATCTTTGATGTTTATTGTTTTTATTTATGAAGTGTCATGTTATATAATTCCAACAGTTAGAACCATGTAGTTGTAGTTCTCTTTTCATAAAGTAGGTTTCTTGCACTTATAGGAGTGTTTGGTTAAAGGGATATTACTTGTTTCCCATTGATTTTATAATGATATGATGATGCCTAGATAGCTGGTCACTTTCAATTTTTTTAGTTGTGAGGATGTAGCTGCAACTTTAGGGTTGGGAAAGATTAACTATGAGAGGAAATGTAGTTAAGTCATTTGTGTTTATCATATGAAGGAGAGGCTAGACTGCATTTGTGATGATGCATGTCATGTGCTACAACCTTTGCCATAATGTGTGAGAATGTTGTTGCATATTGATGGTTTTGGTTGTTGGTTATGGGAGGGGAAATGTAGTCATTGATTTATGTAATGCCTATTGGAGGTTGGCATGATATGTTGGAGGAATGATGCCTCTGGTTGTTATCTAACTGCATATGTATCACCCGTTTTAACCGGTTCCAACTCGTTCTCTCCGTTTCATTTTGAACTGCTTTTATTGGCTAGCCAAACCGATGGCGACTCCGGATTCCGGGTGAACCCGTTGGTCTAGTCCAGTTTTCAAAATTATATGTTCTATCAACTATTAGCATATAAATTGTATAAAGCATGTGTGTTTTATTTGTTTGTACAATGTGTATAATAACATGTATTTTTCATTATATAGGTGTTTTAAAAATGATTAATTTCATATATCACTCTACATTTATGATTAATTTTATATATACTCAAAATGCAATAATTGAATACATAATATACAGTGTTTTTAAAACATGTTTGAATATATGTGAAATTTAATTTCCGTATTTTATAAAAGAATATATGAAGTTGCCTCATTTTAAAAATAACATTAATTAGTGTGTTTAATATATTTTTTTTTCATTTTAAAATTTTAAGATGTGTGTTATAATTGATTTGTACTAATAGCTTTATATGTTGTATGTTTTAATTTTAAGATTTTTAAGGAGAGTGGGTGCTCTCCTCATTTTTAAACAAAAAAAATAAAACAAAATAAACTATCAATAACACTAAAACTTCCTAAATGGTTGCTAGCTAGTGGCTTCTTAAATATGGCTTGAATTTGTATGTGTAAAGATATGTTGTAATTTGTAAGTCACTATAAAATAAAAGTAATGCGTAACCTTTTTTTTATTGACGTGTAGTATGTTTGTTTCAACATATAGACGTTATATTCCTCAAGTGGTTTTTGATCTAGTATTTTATAATCTTATGAATGTAAGTTTAAATTGTAATGTGTATAAGTAATGATCAATAAAATGTATGATCACAAATTCAAAATGAAACTCGGGATCTATATAGTTTTGTATGATTCCGAAAAGTAAGATAGAAAAATCCAATATTGCTAGTGATCTAATGATTCCTAAAGTGGCGTCAATTTTCTATACATGACACATGCTTAGGTACACCTAAGTTGGCCATCTTCCTATAATTAGAAACCAACCCCTCTTTCTTGTTTACGTATTCATATTCAAATATTATTTGTTGTACACTCGACGTTCTTATGGCCCACTAATCCACCAAATATATTCAAAAATGTTTCGTCTTTAAACGTGGACATGACCCCAAATGGGTTTTTAAAAGGTCCTAATTAGCCAGGAGAACCCACGCCATTTTCTCAAATAGGCATTCCATAGTTTCATTGACTGGTCAACTGAACGTTTACAGTGGAGGACTGATACCACTGAAGCAAGCTCCGGTTTGTAACCCCAAATGGGTTTTTATAAATATATCGGATCCTTATTAGTTACTGCATACTCGACTGTTGAAAGTAAATAATAATAGAAGTTACTTACATTTTAGATATTTAACTAAAGTTACATTCTTGCAAGTTTCATGAAACGATATCTATTCATGAGCAAAACTTTTGTTAACGGTATTTTTCATAAAATAAAAGCTCTAGTAAGAAGCTGGAGAAGGTTACAACAAGATTACACAAGAGTCAAACAAGCCGATTTAGGATCATAAATCCAATCAATCCACAGCGGTTTAATTTTTCTAATCCTATTAACAATCCAAGAATGAGAAAGAACTTTAATCCGGTTTCTAAACCTCCATGTGATCCATGTGGTGGTTTCGATGACAACATCAAAGCAGATCTTAGACACATTGTTTAAGCCAACGGAATCACCCTAAGATATTAAACTTAAAAGATCTTAAATAGTGCAATTCTTATAAAAACTCGGCATGTTCATCTTCGTCGGTATGCATCGTGAATTTTGTAATATTTGAAAGAATTTATATAACATTGACAGACATTTATATAACATTGACAGACAAAAGTATGTAAAGTCGTATTCATTTTTACAAAAGTGTTACCATAATTGTGGAATAAATTGATTGTTAGGAGAGTGGTTCACCTAATAACTCCTATAAATGCAAATGTTGGTTTTACTTGGATTACATTCAAAATTACAACACATTTAGCAACTATTAAGCAACTTAACCAAATGGCACCAAAAGGGACTAAATTGGGTCTTGGCTTGATTCTAGTTGTCATGCTATGGGGCGAGACCATGGCTCAATCGGGTTGCACCACTGCACTCCTTAGCTTATCCCCATGTCTATCCTTTGTAACGAGTAACTCACCCAGTACTCCATCCTCTTCTTGTTGCTCACAACTTTCTAATGTTGTACAATCTCAACCACAATGCTTGTGCTCGCTACTAAATGGCGGAGGGGCCAATCTTGGGATTTCGATCAATCAAACAACTGCACTATCGCTTCCTGGTGCTTGTAAAGTACAAACTCCTCCTGTTAGCCAATGCAATGGTAAGTTTTAGTTTGCTTCGTTTTCTCAAAACCAATCCGTATCATAACTACTATCTTCTACCTCTATACTTCCTCCGTCCCGCTTTTTCTATTTCGAATTTACTCATAAGTACACATCACAAAACAACACAAATTGTTTAGAACAATTTTTACAATATTAGTAAACTAAAAAGTGAATTAAAGGTATCTTAAAAATGTTCTTTTTTTTTTTTTTTTTTTTTTTTTTTTTTTTTTTTTGTGAACATTTATTTTGAAATGAAAGTCAAAACATAACACAAGCATCTTTTGCCATATATCCGGCAGCCTGCTAATTTATCAATGTTATTCCTTTGTAGCTGTTGCTAATGGCCCGACACCTTCAACTGCTAATGGCCCGACACCTTCGACCGTTGATCCTACTGCGAGTAATTCTCCATCAACTTCTCCTACCGAGGAAAACTCTCCATCGACTTCTCCTACTGAGGAAACTCCTGAAGCTCCAACTAGTACGGGTAATCCAACAGTTCCAACTGCTCCTTCAGGTACATTATACTGAAATATTCTTCAAATAAAAGCTCGCAGTTTCATATGTTCCTAAAAGCTGTATGATAGATAATCGATATTGAAATGCAGGAGGATCTAAATCGGGGTCTTCAAAAGACACTAACGAATCAAATGGAACCATCGCAAGGGCACCAACTCATGTACTACTGTTTGCTCTTTTCGCGGTACTATGTGCGTCAACTATGACAAAATTCTAAACTACTTATGGTCGATAAACAAAAGTTTCTAGTCTTTGTTTCAAACTTATTGAGTATCATCATGTATCTTTGCTTGTTGGCATTGAGATATCGGAGCAATCTTATTCATTTTAGTTTTGCAAAGAGCCGTTATTATGATTCTATATGCTTTATAGATAAAAGGACATTTCTGTATGTACGTAAACTTCGTGTAGATTGATCATGCTAATTTTTTTTTTTTTTTTAGAACGGCAACTAACTATCTCACAATATACATATGCACCACACACTGTCACATAGATTGATCATGCTAATGCATTTTGGATGAAACATTACCTCGTGTTTTTTTTGTTAAATAGGATAATGTCGAGAATCATGTGACAGTGATCGAACTGCATGGATAAAAGAACATAAGAAAACAGCAGCATATGATTCTTTTAACCCGACCCCAAATTCCCAATCATAAAAATAAAAGTATGTGTACGAATGATCATGACCGTTTGGCTAGTTGCTAATTGCCCATAAAACAATTATATGAATCTTATCCGCCTAAAGATGTTTGTATGGTTAAAATTCGTTTAAGATAAACTATTTTGATTCTAGTAAAACTTTAATTAATACCAGAAATTCTTTAAAATAAATTATCTTACCTAGTTGTTTTCGTTCACATTTTATTAAAACTAGCAGGGTACCCACGCGATGCGACGGCGGGTGTCCTGTGACTAAATTTTTCAGTGAACAAATGTTATTTTATTTTGAGTTGTTTGATTTCATATTTATGTTTTGGATACTTAATTAGATTGTACATTATGGTTAAAAAGTTGTATATTTTGGTGAAGGTGTGAATTAAACTGTGTATTAATTGTATGTATTGAATAGTGTGTTTTTAGTTTTATTTGTATTTGTACATTGTGATTAGGTACTTGTATATATTTGTGATGAATTGTATTAATTGTATGTAGGTAAGAAATATTATTTGTTTAAAATCAGTTGTGTTTTACATAGTTGTACATTAAGTTTTATACGTAGTATTTGCTTAAATTCTAATTTAAAAAATCTAAAACTCATAAATAGGAGAGAGGGTCATCCCCTATTAGGCTAGTCCCAGTCGCGACCTGGGACGACCTGGGACAACCTGCGCCACGTCAGCTTTCTCTCTCCAGCGACCTGGGACAACCCGGATGCCCCAGTCGACGACCCAAAGATTTTTTTTTTTTTTTTGGAGGTTGAATTGTGTGTTAAGAAGTGTGTTTGAGATTGGTATTTATAGGATGTGAAAAGTGGTAAAGTTTAAAAAAAAAGGTTTTTTTTTTTTTTTTTTTAATTTAAATGAACGTAACATGCGTTTGACATCGGGCGCAAAGTCACTCGATATTGCATTTTCTCCTTGCTCGACCGATGTGCCGCTCCACCTTCGCATTCGATGTGCTCGATGTGTATATCGGTTGTGCACAAAAAATATGCACACCCAAACGATGTTATTACTTCCACTGCGACAAGCCTTATAAATTTAGGTCAACCATATAAACATA
This sequence comes from Chrysanthemum seticuspe, assembly GCA_019973895.1. Classification (NCBI taxonomy): domain Eukaryota; kingdom Viridiplantae; phylum Streptophyta; class Magnoliopsida; order Asterales; family Asteraceae; genus Chrysanthemum; species Chrysanthemum seticuspe. The sequence continues at coordinate 78,664,653 of BPTQ01000007.1, read as the reverse complement.
TAAAAAAAATATAGATCCAAACAAATAAAATGTTCATTTCTCATGGACGAAGCATCCCAAAAAAAAAAAAAAAAAAAAAAAAAAAAAAAAAAAAGTTGTTGTAATTTGTTAAAGGAAAGCATCATGACTTGCTTTTAACGTGAGTATAGGAAAAGACAAAAGCCTTTTGCCAATAATAAACGTTTTGAAAGAAGTAATGATATGATGGGTCAAGTCTTTTAAATGTCTAACCAATATGTGGACCTTACCACAATGCTTTTAACGTAGGGCTGAGCAAATTGTCCGAATGGACCGAGAACGATCGAATACCAACCAAACCGGAGGACCAGCGGTTCAGTCTCGGTCCGGGGTTTTTTCTTATTTCGGTTTGGTCCTCAGTCTAGATTTTTTGGCTATTTCAGTCTCGGTTTTAGTCGGTTTGATCCGGTCTTCGACCGATGCTCACCCTTACCACTGCATTGTCTCTCTTTTTGTTGTGAACTCTGAGTTGTGAAAGCACTATTTTTATTTTAGTTTTAGTATATCATGTGGTTTATTTTTGTTTAAATTGATATGTTTAGATACTGGAATTGATGATCTTATTACACATATTTAGTGACGGAGTTGATAATAATAAAAAAAATAAATAAATAAAAAAAAATAAAAAAATAAAAAAAACATGATGTATCGTTAAATTAATGATGTGATTAATGGACTAACCATTGCACATATTTAGATACTGAAATTGATGATCTTATTACACATATTTAGTGACGGGACTTGATAATAAGAAAAGAAGTTGATGTATCGCTGAATTAACTATGTGATTAATGGACTACCCATTGCACCCCTATCACTAGTTAACTTGTAAGAGGGCACGGTATCGTTACGGTAGGCAAGCCAGCCGCACCCAAATTGAACCGATGGCACGCCATCGATGGTACCACCAACGACGCCAAATCCATGCCAAACGCACCCTTAGCCACTGAAATGGCTCACGCCAAATGAAAAAGATACCGTTTTTTTATCGCAAAAATTCAAAAATGTAACGATAATATATTTTAAAATGTAACGGTAATAATTTCTAAAACACCCCTTTTCACCTATAAATACCTCATTTTTCACTAAACAAATTACATACATTTAACCCAAATCACAATTTCAATACATTTTTTCTTTCCAAAAACAATGGCTTGTAATCTCCCACACAAATCAATGATGTCGTTCAAAAACTGATTGACGGCGATAACATTCGCAAGGAAAAAGTTTACGAGGTATCCGAGATGTTTAGCAACGCAAGAACCTCGAAAGAGGATATGAGGAAACAATACGCGAATTGCAATGACATTTCGTCTGAAAGACGTGTTGTCATTGACAAATTTTTGCACGAGGAAGGTTAGAAAGATTACGAGATTAAGAAAACGTTGGAGATATGTGTGTCACAAATACAAGATAACACGAGTCACAAAATTCGATGGATGCATAAAGAAAGCACTATGGGTGGTTCGTCATCACAACAAGCAACGCACCAACCTATGTATCCCATTTCTTCATTTTCACCAGCAAAGGAACCAGTTGATGAGCATGGATTTACTGAGAAACAGCTATATCAACTTATACGAGATGAAGAGGCATTAAATGAAGTGTTAGAAGAATAAGCAAAGCGTCAAGATGAAGCAGCAAGGCTTGAGAAAAAGTGGGAAGAGACTTGTTTGAAAGTGTAACAATTCGCATTTTCAGGATTTCTATCCATTCTCAAATTTTTACTATTCATCTCGAGAAATTACTATTCACTTTCACTATTTATCCCGTAAAATTTTTATTTCACATTCTCGAAAGTTAATTTATTTTAGTAATAACCTGAGAGTTTGACAATCGTTAGATCATCTTCGCAAAAGTTATTAAGAAAACATCGTTTTAAAGTTTCGTTTTGGTCGGAACACCATTTAAACATCACGCGCATAACGAAAATCAACTCTGAAAATTTTTCTCACATCAGATTAATTTTTAGATCACTCATAATAAATTAGAGAATTTTTAAAATTTCATTTAAATGTTACCAAATAAACCCTGAGCCGTACGAGACTAAACTTACGTTTTAAACAATTCTACTTAGACCCAGACTTAATCATTTCTGCACTGTGTTTTCTAAGATGTTTTGACACTTTTACATTTTTTGGAAAAGTCAAACATATTTTCCTCCTCCTTTGACCGTAAAGAAATTAACCTTGTACGTTCTACATTTTTGCTTAAATCGCGTAACTTTTAGACTTCACGTATAACTGTTAAGTTATCCCACGTATAACGAAAACCACATTTTGACATCTCATATCACTTATATACTAATTTTAGTCTACATTAAATAAATTCACGGTCATTTCCCTGAAATCTTGTTCTTTTCTGATAAATTGCATTTTACGCGTTTTTGACCCGTGTTTCCAGCTTTAGACAGCGTTTTTGCACCCAATAAGACTTATCACTCATTTTATATTTTTAGATGGAGTATAATGATGAGTTTCATCATTCCTACAAGTTTCGTATTTTTACGATACCCGATTTTACGTTTTATAGCTTAACAACTTACGGTTGGCATTTAACGGAACCAAATCATGCTCTAAACTCAAGATAATACCAAGACTATCCACCTAAGTCATCTTATCTTCATATGGCCGACTTTAGGGGGGGATTCATCATCTTGGTGGCTTAATCCTAACCATGCTTCATTTAGATCATTACATGTGTCCTAACTTAACCATGGTTAACATTTAACCCAATATATGGTTAACCAAACTTACCCTCCTATAAATAGCAAGTGAAAGTAATCCTAAAAACCCTCATACTCTTATTTGGGTCGTTCATGTCATAAAACAATCATATCTTCCATAATTTGATCCATAAACTCCAAGTTTATGCAAAGAAGTTTCAAGTAGTAAGTTACTACATCAAATCTCTAGCAAGTTTAAGTGATCTTCTTGAGTTTAGATCCACTCAATTCACTTAGTACTTCATCACTAAATCTTCAAGATCAAAAGGGTGCCAAGGTGTAGAAAGCTAGCTCAATCCAAGGTCCTAGGTGTTTAATCAAAGTCCGATCCTTACTAGTTACTCCTTTCTTAATTGAAAGCCAAAAGTTGTAAGCAACTAATCACCACCATCATCTCATCTTTATTATTCATAATCTTAACAATTTCATGCTATATATGTAGTTACTATGTTGATTCATGATGTACATATACTCAATCACATGTTTTAATTCACATATTGTCGTAAAAGTAACAAACTAGTAAACTAGTCATATTCTACACATTTGAGACCATTAAAACCAGTCACATATAGAATTTTTAACTTACATATTATGGTAGACAAGATAAAAAGGTAAACATAGCAACTTGAATCACCCAAAACGGACAAACGAGTCAAAAGATACGGCCAAAAGAAGTTAGCAAAACCAAAACGCCGAAACTGCCAAATTGAATTTGTTAAGGGTCTGTCCATTTTGAAAGTGGTACTTCTGGTCCGAATCATCAAAAAGTTAAAACACGAAAGTTGTCCGGAATGACGTTTTCTTTCCGTCTAAAAGAAGTTCGGACCCTGAAAAAGCTCAAACAGGCCATTATATTTCAAAAACTGAAACTGCCCTATATATAGTCTCACGACTATACTTTTGTCACAACTAAAAGCAAACCAAGAGGCCTAATGGCCATAAGCCAAGACCACGGCCACGGCTAAGGTCAAATCTGATTCTCAAGACCATGGTAGTCAAGACCAAAGCCACGGCAAGGCCATGGCTAAAGCCTCAAGGCTTATTTACCCAAGACCGTTAACTAAGGTGTTAACATTGGCAAATCAATACCAACACAAACCAAACGACATAAATTTATATACTTACATTATCTAATGATCATATTTATGAAAAGATGAGAACTTGTGAAAACTAGATATTTACTAAAAACATGATAAACTTTATGATATAACAATCTTCATTTAAAATCTATGTTTTATCTACTAAGTGCTACAAAACTAGGGAGCTTCATGTGAGGGGTTTTATTTGAGTAAAACGTATCGACGAGTTGCTGAATTTACGATTTAAAGTGTCCTAGCTCCTCGAACGTTTACTACATGACCTCTGAATTGTGATGGCCTGAATGGTAGTACGATATATATAAACTAAACACGTTTTCACAACTAGACCATTTCTATAAATGACATACACAAAAACCATGTACTACATCATGATCAATATAGAGACGTATATAGGCTTGTTATTTCTTTCGCATCATTATTTCAAACCTAAGTCGCAACATCCTATTCTAGGTTGCTCGTAGAAGTTCTCACGGCATATCCATCATTCTCATTATACATTTGATATCATTTACTCTGAGGTGAGTTCATAGCCCCACTTTCTATTACTTAATTGTTTTACAAACCCTTGGGGGAGATACATGCTTTATTTTAAACCGAACACATTGCTTTCAAACTGTATGCTTATCTGATTGTTTTATTAGCACTAAGTTAGCGAACACATTGCTTTCAAACTGTATGCTTATTTGATTGTTTTATTAGCACTAAGTTACCGCATTTGCCAAACTTGAGTTTCTTAATCATGAATCATTAATCACTAGTGAGAGTGGGCGCGAATATTGTGAATAGATCTATTGGGATTGACGAATCCCGTTTGTGTTGGCCCCGTTAAAGGCAAACAATCGCACTATATTTGAGTAACATTAGGTAAAAATGGCAATTTTACCTATTAGGGCAAGTACCAACAGTTTCTCTAATTAAATTTGGAACACGTTAAAGCCTTGATTGCATGATGCTTAGTCTAATAATAACTGTTTTGTTTTCCAACCATTGGTGTGAGTCTAATTAACTCACACTACCAACATAATGTGTTCAAGCATCAAACAAACTCTATGAATTTCACTCAACCTTTGTGTTGACAGTTTTAAGCATGCATTTCAGGTCCATAATGTCGGAAGATGGCACGGAAGAGCAAGTACTAGATCAAGAAGGCTATAAATATTTTATCATTCACAAAACATCAAAGACTTTATATTGATGTATTTTGTAAACAATGGAACCAACTAGGACCTATTTTGTAAACTCTGATATATTTGAATGATAAAGCCTTTTTAAAACGACTCCTTTAGAGATTGTTTTATATTATTATGACTGTTGTGCCACCAAGTAATACCCAGTTTGAATTCCGCTGCATATCACGAAATTGGGGGTGTTACAGATTGGTATTAGGGCCATGGTTATAGAGAAATGGGTCTAAATTGAGACCTAAACTATAACTACTTTTACAAACAAAAACATTTTATAGCCTTCCGTTCTCCGTGCATTCCATCCTCCCGACGATTATGTGACTTTTAGGCAGTTTATGCTACACAAACATACTAGTATATTGATATATACACTCGACATATTTTCTATCATTTTAGCTAAACGATAGACTAAACATATCTGCGTATGCCAATTCTAAGGCATTACGGCACAATCATATTTTCCCAATCATGTATCTACTCGTGCATTTTAGGATTACGAAACTTTATCCAAGACATTGTAACTGATTACAATGGTCTTTCCTACTTCCCAGACATTGTGAGATACAATGGTCTCATTCTTTTTTTTTAAGACGCTGTGAGATACAGTGGTCTCTATTTCACTCTCAGACACTGTAAATCCTACAGTGGTCTCAATTACATCCCTAGACACTGTAAATGAAGCAATTAACTCCATTATTCCTTAGACATTGTGAGTTACACAATGGTCTCTATTATTTCCTATACATTGTGAGTTACACAATGGTCTCAACTATTTCTCAGACATTGTGAGTTGCACAATGGTCTCTATTAATTCCTAGACATTGTGAGTTATACAATGGTCTCAACTATTTCTCAGACATTGTGAGTTGCACAACGGTCTCAAATACTTCTCAGACATTGTAAGTTACACAATGATCTCTCCATCATTTCTCAAGACATTGTGGGTTACATAATGGTCTCTCCATCTTTTCTCAAGACATTGTGAGTTACACAATGGTCTCTCCATCATTTCTCAAGACATTATGAGTTACACAATGGTCTCTCCATCTTTTCTCAAGACATTGTGAGTTACACAATGATCTCTCCATCATTTCTCAAGACATTGTGAGTTACACAATGGTCTCTCCATCATTTCTCAAGACATTGTGAGTTACACAATGGTCTCTCCATCTTTTCCCAAGACATTGTGAGTTACACAATGGTCTCTCCATCATTTCTCAAGACATTGTGAGTTACACAATGATCTCTCCATCATTTCTCAAGACATTGTGAGTTACACAATGGTCTCTCCATCATTTCTTAAGACATTGTGAGTTACACAATGATCTCTCTATCATTTCTCAAGACATTGTGGGCTACACAATGACCTCTCTATCATTTCTCAAGACATTGTGAGTTACAAAATGGTTTAATTTACTTCACAGACATTGTAAGTTATACAAAGTCTCTAAAAATTATCTTATAAACATTATATGATATTGTTTTACATGAAACCCGTCACAGTCTATCAATTTCCCTAATGGAAATACAAGAAATGGGATTTCTAAAAGATAAGATGACTCATCATCTACAAAAAGCTGAAGTTCAGCAACTTTCTCTACATTCATCAAAATTCTCTTCTGAAACCTTCATTGTTAAAGGTTCGTGATTCTAGCCAAGTATAGACTATTTTAGAATTACTTAAGATTTCCTTTCCATACGTAACTACCCATACTATCTTCAATGCAATGGAATGTGAAAACATAGGTTACAAGTCTTTTATGGCCAGGACTTGCAACTGAATGGTTTGATATCGCCTTTGCTTAGTGGACAATTTCTCAAAAGCTATGGACATATCACAAGTATACCTAATTTAGGTATTTGAAAATTTTATCGAACCTCGGCTAAATATAGCCTAATCACCTATATTTAACCTAGGGATAGTGGAACATAGTCTGATTAACTATGTTCGACTTAAAATTTTCAAACACTGAGAACAATTATATAAGGGTTATATTCAGGTTAATTTCCTACTTAAACTCGATAAACCACCAGAATTCATTAAAAAGATCTAGAGACACGATAGTGTCTTACCACTCAGCAAAATCTTAACATCTTATTTATACTACCTAATTTCATTCTTGAAATTTTCATACATGAGATAATCCGAACTACTATCTTGGGATAGTCATCAAATCTTCTCGTCATTTCTTAAAAGTACTAGCCTGATTAGGTTTCAAGGATATCATTTCGCCATATTCCTTTAAAATTCACTTTTGATTTTAAAACAAACTTGACATCTCTTCCTAAGAATAATGGTAAGCGTACACTACACTCTCCTAATAATCAACATATAGCATCATTATCTGAACCCCATTATAATTCAGTATGTAAAACTTCACAGTACCACGTTTCTTTCAAACACTAGTAGACATAAACACTATACGATATAGCCTTCATCCCGAAACCACCTAAGACATGATCAACTTTGGAAATGGTTTGGATAACCACTTGCCACTATCAAGACTTTCCTACAAACGACAATTATCACATCATTATAAACCATTTCACATCAACAACATCTTATACCTTTAGATGATCAACTTAAGCCACCACCAAAAACATAAAATGCTACATAACACATTCTATGACCAGAAACTTGAGAACGCAAAGATTAAGATTCGGCGTATACACCCTCATGTTCCTAGACACTTCAACATCGGATAACACACACTGAATTCCGGGACGGAATTCCCATTAAGGTGGTGAGACTATAACAATTCGCATTTTAAGGATTTCTATCCATTCTCAAATTTTTACTATTCATCTCGAGAAATTACTATTCACTTTTACTATTTACTTTCACTATTCATCCCGAAAAATTGTTATTTCACATTCTCGAAAGTTAATTTATTTTAGTAATAACCTGAGAGTTTGACAATCGTTAGATCATCTTCGCAAAAGTTATTAAGAAAACATCGTTTTAAAGTTTCGTTTTGGTCGGAACACCATTTAAACATCACGCGCATAACGAAAATCAACTCTGATAATTTTCCTCACATCAGATTAATTTTTAGATCACTCATAATCAATTAGAGAATTTTTAAGATTTCATTTAAATGTTACTGATAACATCAAATAGTCCTGAATATTAAGTGTCAATTTCCCCCGATAATGCTCGTTATTTATATCATTTATTTGGACTTACGCTTGTTTATCATTGTTTTCCACTTTCAGGTAAATTATGAGTATTGGAGCTAAAGAGACGCGGAAATGGAAACATATCTAAAGATTTATCACAATATGCTATTTTGAAGAAGTTACGGCGTAACTCATCTCTCACATTACGCCGTAACTATTGCGTGACTCAGTATGCCAACTTATCAGAAGGTTACGGCGTAACTCCTCCCAGAGGTTACGACGTAACTACATTAGGTCAAAAGAGGTTCCACGCCGCTGATACTTACGCTGTAACTGCTGCATCACTTACGACGTAACTGAGCTTATTGAAGACTACGGCGTAACCATTCATTAGGTTACGCCGTAACCAGCAGATCTAGTTCTTTTACGATAAAATAGAAGGTTACGGCGTAACTCCTATATTGGTTACGCCGTAACCCAGATCTGGCCTATAAATACCCCACGAATTCCAGCATTTTTAATCATCCCATTCCACATACAACACTCTGAGAACGTGGGAAAAAGCTCAAGGCAGGTCTAGAGGAGCATACGGAGCTGTTTCCAAGGGAGAAGTCACTCCATTACGATAAGCATTAGCGTTTTATATTTCTTTTACTTTCAATTCATGTATTTCGTACCTTTGAATATTGAATTGATTTGCATGATTAATATGAGCGGCTAAGCACCTTTTGGTGCTAGCCTAGTTATGATTCCTTAATTGTTTTGTTTACGTTTACCTTTACTTCCGTACAATTATTTCTAAGTGTATGCATGCATAGTTCATTGGTAGTCACCCTTGGTTCGGTAGTTTTGAATGGCGGTAGAGGCCAATTGCCTAGGAGATATGACCAACTGACCCTAGGTGAGCAGACTGAGACGGGAAGGGTAAGATATGACCAACTGACGACCCTTTCAACTTGTGCGATTTGACCAACTGATCACCTATCGTTTGGATGAACTTAAGAATTGGGGGGTGTAGTGTCTAAGTTCCTAACGGTCGGGCACTCACTATTATGAATCTAGCATGTAGCGGTACTTAATGACTTGGCTTAGGGGACCAGGAACAATAGGACTTATGACAGTGCGCCTGATTTCTCCTGTGGTGGCATCTTTGCTGATAGGTTAGGGCGAATTGACCAAATGCTGTCCTCTCGAATTTGACCCCACCTGAAGTAATTGGAAGTAAGTAGACGTAGACATAACTAGCTAGGATGATTTACTAGGTTAGCACCACTTCTCTCTATTGATTTCTCTTTACCATTTATCTGCTTTCATTTACTTTATTCTGCATTAGTAGTTTAATTAATTAAATCTCTATCGATACCATTATTATTCTGTGACACTAGACTTAGTAATAATCCAACACACATAGCTCTTGTGACGACCTCGACTTTACCGTTTACTACACTACACACGACCGGGTACACTGCCCGTTAGTGCACTAGGGTAAACCATAGGTATTGCGAGACACTATAAATTTAAGACCTGGTCAGTAAAACCTGCATCAGTTACCAAATAAACCCTGAGCCATACGAGAGTAAACTTACGTTTTAAACAATTCTACTTAAACCCAAACTTAACCATTCATGCACTGTGTTTTCTAAGATGTTTTGACACTTTTACATTTTTTGGAAAAGTCAAACATATTTCCCTCCTTCTTTGACCGTAAAGAAATTAACCTTGTACATTCTATATTTTTGCTTAAATCGCGTAACTTTTAGACTTCACGTATAACTGTTAAGTTATCCCACGTATAACGAAAACCACATTTTGACATCTCATATAACTTATAGACTAATTTTAGTCTACTTTAAATAAATTCACGGTCATTTCCCTGAAATCTCGTTCTTTTCTGATAAATTGTATTTTACGCGTTTTTGACCCGTGTTTCCAACTTTAGACAACGTTTTTGCACCCAATAAGACTTATCACTCATTTTATACTTTTAGATGGAGTATAATGATGAGTTTCATCATTCCTACAAGTTTCGTATTTTTACGATACCCGGTTTTACGTTTTATGGCTTAACAACTTACGGTTGGCATTTAACGGGAACCAAATCATGCTCTAACACTCATCGCACTTGTGTTCCCTATGATGAAGTTCACATACGGAGACATTTACTTTGTGTTGTTAATCTATATTGGGGTTATATACCCAATCCTTTGTATCATCCTTAGTATTGAAATGCAATATTATTAATGATCTAGCTTATCTAGGTTATTATTATCATAATGTGTTTGTCACTTCTTTTGATTTATATGTTTTATATTCTTTCATGATACATTAGAAGTCATGTATGCATGCTAAAAGAAAATGTAGGATAAAACATATTTCGTGGTATAAAAACTGTAAAACCTTTGTTTTTATCAAATCTGTTTCTGCTACTACAGATCCACGGATCCCGGAAGATATACTAGCCGGATCCCTTTTGTAAAGGAACCGTGGGATCCGTATTACTGGAAAACAGTTTTCATGCAAGACTAAAAATCCACTAGAAAATCAAAACATTGAGTGAGTTAAAGTGTTAAATACCATTGTTAATAAAATCTAGTAAAAACATTAGATTATCATAGGTTGACCACAAACATCACTTTCTATTAACTCATCTCTTCCTATAGGTGTCACTATGTCGCATGTATATGAGTTTGACTCTTCACTCTCTAGCGTCTACACTCCTAACATCTCTCTTGAACCCAACACACCTGGCAATCATGTCTATAGGTTCAACAATCTCGAAACTCGTCACTTCCATGAAGGACGTATTGTAGACACCTCTCTACAATTCGAAGAAGGTATCAATACCTCCTTCCGAGCCATTGGACTAGAATGTCTTCTCGAAATAAATGAGAAAATATGTCCAAGGTTTGTATTGGAATTCTTTCGTCAAGTCAAACTCGTTCGTAACGAGGATCGTTCTTTATCTCTTTGGTTTTGGATCAAAAACCAAAAGTTTGTTTTGACTCTTGGGCAATTTGCTCAAATCCTCCGAATTCCAAATTATGGACAATGTGCCTTCACTGAAGATTGGTCTCTTGATTCTCTCTTCAATTTTCGTGAAGAAAATAGTCCGTATTATTCTCACATTCCTTCCCCACAAGACTTAATTCGCATATTATGCAAACCCCATCACTCCCATCCAAACATCATCCACACACTGGATATTCTTGAAGAGTACAAACCCCTTGCACTCATCCTACGTGAAAATGTATGGAGTCTTAAGGGAAATCGAGAAATCCTTCCCGCCTGTTGTGCTCACATAATGTATTGTGTGCCAACACAACAACCATACAATCTCACCTACTTCTTTGCAAGGCGAATTGTAAATCTTCAAGGCTCCAAGAACAAACTCATTCCTTATGGAATGTTCTTGACGCGCCTCTATCATAATGTCATGCATTTTCATCCTTAATTTCAAAGTCCGTTGTACGTACTTGTGAACAAGATGATGGAACCGCTGAACATTTATCACATGAAGACGTTCTTCATTCCTGAATCCGCCAACACTCATCAACCATTTGATGATCCATCTAGCGAAAACACTCAAGGAACTTAGTAATCTCTCAAATAGGATCAATCCTTTTCTATTCGTGCTTTATCAATGTAATCCAATTTCTTTCATGAAATAAAACATCTTACATTTGATATTTTAGTGTTAGAACCCCGTTTAACTAATCTTGGAATATAATGCATTGTCAAGATCATTGCATACCTTTAGTAAAGGTTATGCTGAGCAGATGGACGGATCCCAATGTTTGTGCTAGACGGATCCCTACACTTAGGGAACCGTGGGATCCGGCAAATAGAAAATGCAATTGCAAGCATTGTATTTCAAACACATCCTTAGAACATCTCACACTAAGTTAAACATAGTATCGTAAGGCAAAATTAAGTCCTTATCAAGATAGGTAGATTCTTCCTACTCATAACTCAACTAGATCACACTCTAAAACGCTTGTAGATCTACCGTTTCGTTTTTAATCCATTACTCTTCCGATCTCAAAACTCACACTTCATTCTTTTTTACTTGATCCCTCACATCTAGTCTTAGAAATCCTTCGATTATGGCTAAGTTGATCATAAATCATCCTCACCACAAAATTGATCAAAGTTGATCAAATCCTAGTTTTTCCATCTCAAAACCTTTAGGATATTTTCCAAAACACAATCCTAAGTCACAACCTGATCTCTAGGATCATTTAGCTTCAATTGACACTCTCATCTTTAGTTTCATCCTTGCTCATTCATTGGTACTCATGAAAACTCCAAATCCTTCCATAAAAGACAATCATTAGCTACAACACTCACCACCTTCAAGTACTTAAGCACCTCTTCATTTAAGACACTTAGGAAAACTGAAACACTCAAGATGTTATAGGTCTTAGATCTTAGAAACATCATTTCCACTCTTTCATAGCTGCTGATAGCCGGATCTCTAGGATTAGCCTAGACGGATCCCTCTGAGGAGGGAACCGTGGGATCCGGATGACAGTTTAGGTCAAATCTTGCTAAAACAATCATTTTAACTCATCTTCCTAAACTCAAACACTCCATCTCATCTTAAATGAGTTCCTAGATCAGTGTAAACTCTGAAGTTGACTCTTGTGCATGTTAATCATCACATTCCAATGAATCCTAGTGGCTTAAGGCTTGAATGCACTTTCCAATTCTCTTGCTTTATAAACCACCTTGTTAGGACCTCCATAGTCATCACTCTCATCCTAAATTTCAGCTCTTGCAACCTCTTTAAATCATCTCATCATGAGGAAAACCCCAAGTAGTAACTTATCCACCAAAGAACCACCCATGAAAAAGGTTCGTGTTGTACATGAAATCTCTTCAACCGAATCATCTCCGGTCAAGCCAACAAATGATAGAATCCTTCATCATCCAATCAAACCAATTCCTAAAAGGATAGTACCCACAAAACTACCTATGCCAAACACCACCATACCTCCTAGGCCAAACAATATCATCTCCACTAAACCATCACCATTGGTTCCTAGAGCTATTTCATTTACTTCACCACTATCATCACCACACCTCTACAATTTAGAGGACTTGCCTCCTAGGCCGTCTCATCCGCTTCCGCCGACAACATTCTCCTCATTAGGAGGAATAATGGTTCAAAATCAAGGTGTTGAGTCAACACTTGCTCCGGCTTCCTTTTCGCCATCTCCATCATATAATCCTATTTGGATTGTGAGAAATCATCAAAGTTAACCACCCGACCATATGGAAGTTGACACTTCTTTACCACCACCATCATTCTTGGTCGAGGCATTCTCAAATGCACCTCCACCAATCCCTTCATCGTTTGAAGCTCCACAAGCCGCTTCACTTGATCCTTCGCATCAAGCCATCTCATTTCATCCACCACCACTACCTAGCCATGACAAAGATTGCTATCATTGTCAACATGTTGAAAGTTTGATACATGAAGTACGAGAAGACCAACGTTTCATGTTCTATCATCTCCTCGAACGTTTCGACGAGATCAAACCTAAACAAAACTTGAGCTAGAAGAATTTTAGTGGTGTCCTAGCATCAAGCGTTAGTTGGTCTAGAAATTCCTAGTCATATATTGTCTATTTTCTTATTTTTAGAGTCATGTATATCATAACTCTTGTTTTATTAAATTGAATTACATGCTACTTGTTATTTTGTTGAGCATATGATTACTTTGTATTCATATCTCATTTATGTGATAACATTACTTGTTATATCACCTTTGCTGATTTTATTTATCAGCCAAACGGATCCCTTCGAATTACCCAGACGGATCCCTACTAGGAGGGAACCGTGGGATCCGTGAGACAGGAAACTATTTTCCTACTAACTTGGACCACATTTGTAGAAAATTGTGAATTATACTTGTTTTCTAACCTTTGTTTTGTAGTTATTCAATTAACACATGAAGAATTTGACACCCTAAAGCTAAGGGGAGCTTGGTGTCAAAACAATACATTGCAAAATTACTTGCAATCTTAGATTTATATTTCATGACTTCCCGTTGCAAAATTGCAATCATCTAGGGGGAGCACACCCGTCACATAGACGTAATCTTTTGCAAAAATTTGCAAATGAACTAGATTAGCGTTACTTTCTTGACGCCCTTACTTAGGGATGGACTCGTCAAGGGGGTGTAACGACGAGATCCTTTCCCGTTACTTGCTTTTTATTTCTTATTTCTTTTCTATTTTTCACACATTTTTCTTAAAAACAAAGTGTTGCTTTCTTTCAAAGCTCTTTTTGTTTCGACAAAAAGGGGGAGAAGAAAGTAAAAACTACAAATTCAAACTCTTACGAACTTTAGCTTTTCCTTAAAATAATCTTATGTTTTGTCATCAACAAAAAGGGGGAGATTGTTAATACAAATAAGCCGTAAAAACGTTTATTTATATTTTACGATCTTCTAATGTTTTGTCGATAACAAAGGTAAGATCATTTTAATGAAACAAATAAAATACGTAAATGGTTTGAACTAATAGTTTTATAACACACTTACGCTTTCACATAAAACACTAAAACAAGTACAAGTGATTTTATGCTTTAGATATACATATGTATAACAACTAGTGTTTACATATTGGGATAACATATACTTAACTAAGTATACACTAAAATGGGTAAAAACAAGTATATACTAAAATGGGTAAAAACAAGTACATACTAAATAGGTAAAAATTAGCAAATGGTTTTGACCCATAACCCATAGTTTTATTCATACCACTTAACCAAGTTCATTGTATCCTTAAGATACATTGTATCTAGAAAGAAAACCATTGATCAATCCATAACCCATGACCCATGACCCTAACCAAAAATACCCATGGGCAAAGAGGAGCGTACCACGGATCCCTAGCTTTGTGCTAGCCGGATCCCTTGTGGTAGGGATCCGTGGGATCCGGGGAACAGTAGAGGTTTTTCCTCTATAAATAGTGAGCCATTTCTTCATTGTTTCTAACCCCTTTCAATCACTTTCTAACACACTTTCTCCCCTGAGTTAAATCTCACTAACCTTAGATCCAAGAGATCTATGTTTGTAGTTTTGTTTTTTGTATGATCTTCTAGGTTCCTCTTAAAGGCAAGATCACCACCTTTGAAGTCGAGCAAGCTCAAGTCCATGAGTTGCCATGCTTCCTCATCATCAAGGCTATTGAAATCCTCTTGTTGATGATCTCTTTATTTCTTCAAAGAAGTGTAGTGTTGAAGACATTAGTGAAAGATGTCTCAAGTGTCAAGACGAAGATATTAGTGAAGGGTATCTATCGTCTATAGGATAAGCACTTGTAGTAGGTGCTCAGAAGTCAAGACAAGAAGCATTAGTGAAAGGTGCTTAGAAGTCAAGACAAAGAAGCATTAGTGAAAGGTGCTTAGAAGTGAAGACACAAGACATTAGTGAAAGGTGTCTTGTAGATCTAGTCAAAGGCATTAGTGAAAGGTGCCTTAGATGTACATTCGATATGGTGTGTTTCGATGTACAAGATAGACTAGTATTAGATCCAAGGATATTGATATCCTTAATGATGTTGTAAAGGAGTAGATCTCCTTTGGGATTAGTCGTTGGTGTAGTGTGGTAGTAGTTCCTCCATTGCAATGGAACTAGGTGCTTAGCCTAGTACCTAATAAAGGGTAGGCGACGTTGTAAAGGTGTAGTTCACCTTGGAGTGAAAGAACTAGGTACTTAGCCTAGTACCTTATAAAGGGTAGGCGACGTTGTGAAGGATTAGTTCTCCTTGGTGTGAAAGAACTCGGTGGTTAGCCTAGCACCGTATAAAGGGTAGGCGACGTTGTGTTAGGTGTGGTTCGACTTGGTGTGAAAGAACTCGGTATTTAGCTTTGTACCGAAAAAAGGTTAAGCGACGTTGTGAAGGCTTCTCCGCCATAAGGAGATTGGTGTAGGGTTTACGAACTCTCGAGTAGGTGACTGATGAGTGTCTAAATACTCATCATTTTTGTACTGTTTAAACTGCAAAAACATCTGAAAACACTCAGAAACGCATCAAAATGATAAAAATATCACAAACAAGTGTTTTATGTGTTTTAAATACAAAAATATCAAAATCTGGTGAAAAACGTATCAAATTTGCATAATTGGCAGTTTTAGTCCCCCAAGTTTCAAAAGTTGTCAAAAACAGTCCCTGGTAAATCTAAATAAAGAGAAATGTTATTCAAGGTCCCTGAAATATTCTAATTTGTCAAAAATGGTCCTTGAATAAATCTTTTGTAAAATGGCAGAAAAGGTCCCTGAACTTTGAAATTTGGCAAGTTTAGTCCCTGGAAAATTTGAAATTGTCAAAACAAGTCCTTGTACTTTTGAAGGTTTTCAGTTTTAGTCCTTGTAACAACTTTTGAATAATGGCAGGATTAGTCCTTCAAGAATTGGATAATTACATTTTAGTCCTTGTTATATTAAACTAAGACTTGACCCTTTCCCACATATGACCCCTGCCAGAAAAGACCTTTTGGACCCCTTTCCCCATTTTGAACCCTTGGTCAACACAAGCAGTCAAACTGCCTGTTTCCCTCCCACCATGGTTTCCTCCTTCCCCCACTTGCCCTGTACCTCTGCAAACACCTCACCTTTTTCACCTCTTATCCCTGCAACCTTATCACCTCTCCCATCACTCCTACACCTCCACCCCCCCCCCTAGTGCTAGCTCAGAAGGTCAACAAAGTCAAAATTAGGCCTTCCCGCCAAAATGGAAATTTGGCCAAAACACTCATTAGTCTCCCATTGGCTCTCAAGAAAGGTGGGAATTGATCTGAGGACACGTGGTAACCATTTCAGAGCTATAAAAAGGAAGAAGAAAGCCAGAAACAGTAGTAGCTAGTTTTAGTTTTTCCAATGTATGTCGTTTTTATAAAAGTCTCTCAATTAGTATCCTAAAATGTAATCTTAAGCTTTTGTTGTAATCAAACTAAGTTACTTAATCATTTTTATCTGTTTCAAGTCTTAATTCAAGATTTCAGTTACATTTCAAATTTTCAGTTTACTGTTGCAAACTTTTAGCTTCAAGTTCTTGAATTCAAGCTTCCAAGAGCTTATGTTTTAGTTTAGACAGGTTTACTTAAGTTTATTAAAGCTTTTGATAAGCTTTGGAATCAGTGCTAAGCAATATTGTTGTATGGTCAACAAAAGTCAACAAGGAAGCAAATTTTGGGTTCAACCAGGTTTGGGAAAGAAATGGGTGTTGCAGAGGATGGATATGGTTGTAATAGATTAGGTTAGCTTAGGTTTAGGTCTGGTTTTAATCCTGCAATCATCTGAGCACTTGTGAGTGTTTCATTTTATTCTCAGTTTTTGCATATTATACTTGTCTATGTAACTGTAGCCACCAATGGTCAAAACCTGTTTAGAAAGTTGTACTTAGGTCAGTTTGACTGAGTTGGATCATTCATGCAAGTTGGATCATTGGTTATCCCCTTTTTAGTTCACATCAGTTGGAATTAAGGGTGTTTGGTTCAGTAGCTTTAACTGAGCTATTGATTTATGCAAGGATAGGTTTCTGTTGTTTCATACTTGTGTAACAAATTCATGCTCATATCTGTCTTTTATTTGAGCCTGCAACTCACAGAAGTCAAAAACACCATTGATCTGTTTAAATGTGCTTACTGTGGGATTTTTGTTAAGTCAATTACTCATTTTGTGTTTAAATATCTTAGATATAGCTTGTTTCAGTTTTATTTCATCACATTAAATATATATCAGTCATTAAATCAAGATTAAAACTCAAAAAAGTCAACTTTCATGTTTTTTATCAAAAGTCAAAAGTGAACAATCTCAGTTTTGAGCTAACTACAAGGATTTTTCTTGGATTCATGTTTAAGCCTAAATCAGTGATTCTTGTTGTCTCAAAAACTTCAGCTGGTCTACTTTCTTTTTGTCATTTTTACAGATTTTTTCAAATTTTCTTTAAGCTCTAAAATAGCTTCTCTTTTAGGCTTTAAATGCCCTGCTCCATGGGTCTGCATATGCTGAGTTTTCTTAGGGAATTGCAGATCTGGCAACAAGCTCATCAGAGCTTGTCAAGGTCTGTTCTTTGGTATTTAAGCACTTAGCCAGGTCCTCTAGAGGTTCCAATTTGTAGTTTTCCTCTCCAGCTTATTCAGTGGCTTATTTCTAAGCTCAAAGTGAGCACCCTTTCACTGTTTTTGCATCATAAGCTCTAATCATCAATCAGTGTAATCTTGCATCTCAGAGGTTGTGGCTTGTTGCTATCTGTTGCATTTTGGTTCTTTAAGCTTAATAGAGCTTCTGTAAACAGTTGCTAGCTTTTGGACTCCATTTGCTTATTCATAGTGCTTTTTTTATAAGCACTTTGAACATCAGTTTCATTTTCTTCCAAGCAACCCCATGTTTTTCCATTTTTCATAGCTTCCTAATATAATTTTAGACTTTTCCTGAAATTTTCAGATTTTTCTAAGTTGTTTTGCTATTTTTCTTAATTTAAATTAGTTTTTAAGCATTTTTAAATAACTTTTAATACAAAAAATTAAGAAAAGGTTCAAAAAAATAATTTTTCATTTTTATTAAGTTAAGATAAATATAAAAAGGCAAAAAAGTATTTTTCCATATTTTTCTTAGTTAAAATTGTATTTTTAAATAATTTAGTTAGTTTTTAATAGTTTAAAATTCCTAGAAAATAGAAAAATAATCAGAAAAATACAAAAATAGTTTTGAAAATTCTAGTTTGATATTTTAGACTTTTCCAATTCATAATTTTATTTTTCTAACTTTATTTCCTAATTTCTTGTAATTTAGATAATTATTAATTAGTTAAAAATAGTTTTTAATTAATAATAATTAGGTAATTAGTTATAAAAATAATTTTCTTTTTCTATAAAGTTTCTTTTATCATTAGGATTGTAAAAATGTATTTTTCATATTTTTAGGACTTTTATTTCTTAGATTTCACTTTTTATTTTGTACGTTTACGTATTTTAATTTAAACGTAAGTTTTTAGTTTTAAGTTTTAAACGTTCATCATTTTAAAAATAGTGATAGCGTTTATTTAATAGATTTTATCTTTTTAATTTCCTTTAATTTGCATTTAAGCCCCTGTAGTTTATGGGCTTTTCCTTAGTTATAATCATATCACAATCCCTTTTTCCCGTTCAAATCTCCCGATCACTATACGTCTGACTATTCTCGCACAGCTCGTTGGGACTTAACGACCTGGGGAATCCACTATACTCTCCTGATCTTCATTGCATTCGTGTTTGAGCAGTTTTAAGCTGATTACGGTATGCCATTCACAAGTGGCAGGCTTGAGTGATTTAGCTTGACTGTTTTGCGCGGATCAGTGACTCGGGGAGTGGAGTAGGGCAAGGAAGGTGTCCTTGTAGCCGAACCACTATAAATACTCGTGTTGTGGTTTTGTGCTTCTTACCCTTATCTTTTCATTACTTATCTTTATATGCTTGTTTATCAACATCCAACACACACACCCAAATAGATTGACACAAGTCAATCTAAATAGTTTAAAATGAAGTTTTAATTGGTAAAACTATTCAACCCCCCTTCTAGTTTTCCACAATTCATGTCATAAAACAATCATATCTTCCATAATTTGATCCATAAACTCCAAGTTTATGCAAAGAAGTTTCAATTAGTAAGTTACTACATCAAATCTCTAGCAAGTTTAAGTGATCTTCTTAAGTTTAGATCCACTCAAGTCACTTAGTACTTCATCACCAAGTCTTCAAGATCACAAGGGTGCCAAGGTGTAGAAAGCTAGCTCAATCCAAGGTCCTAGGTGTTCAATCAAAGTCCGATCCTTACTAGTTACCCCTTTCTTAATTGAAAGCCAAAAGTTGTAAGCAACTAATCACCACCATCATCTCATCTTTATTATTCATAATCTTAACAATTTCATGCTATATATGTAGTTACTATGTTGATTCATGATGTACATATACTCAATCACATGTTTTAATTCACATATTGTCGTAAAAGTAACAAACTAGTAAACTAGTCATATTCTACACATTTGAGACCATTAAAACCAGTCACATATGGAATTTTTAACTTACATATTATGGTAGACAAGATAAAAAGGTAAACATAGCAACTTGAATCACCCGAAACGGACAAACGAGTCAAAAGATACGGCCAAAAGAAGTTAGCAAAACCAAAACGCCGAAACTGCCAAATTGAATCTGTTAAGGGTCTGTCCGTTTTGAAAGTGGTACTTTTGGTCCGAATCATCAAAACGTTAAAACACTAAAGTTTTCCGGAACGACGTTTTCCTTCAGTTGTAAAGAAGCTCGGACCCTGAAAACGCTCAAACAGGCCATTATATTTCAAATACTGAAACTGCCATATATATAGTCTCACGACTATACTTTTGTCACAACTAAAAGCAAACCAAGAGGCCTAATGGCCATAAGCCAAGACCACGGCTATGGCTAAGGTCAAAGCTAAGTCTCAAGACCATGGTAGTCAAGACCAAAGCCACGACAAGGCCATGGCTAAAGCCTCAAGGCTTATTTACCCAAGACCGTTAACTAAGGTGTTAACCTTGGCAAATCAATACCAACACAAACCAAACGACATAAATTTATATACTTACATTATCTAATGATCATATTTATGAAAAGATGAGAACTTGTAAAAACTAGATATTTACTAAAAACATGATAAACTTTATGATATAACAATCTTCATTTAAAATCTATGTTTTATCTACTAAGTGCTACAAAACTAGGGAGCTTCATGTGAGGGGTTTCATTTGAGTAAAACGTATCGACGAGTTGCTAGATTTACGATTTAAAGTGTCCTAGCTCCTCGAACGTTTACTACATGACCTCTGAATTGTGATGGCCCGAACGGTAGTACGATATATATAAACTAAACACGTTTTCACAACTAGACCATTTCTATAAACGACATACACAAAAACCATGTACTACATCATGATCAACATAGAGACGTATATAGGCTTGTTATTTCTTTCGCATCATTATTTCAAACCTAAGTCGCAACATCCTATTCTAGGTTGCTCGTAGAAGTTCTCATGGCATATCCATCATTCTCATTATACATTTGATATCATTTACTCTGAGGTGAGTTCATAGCCCCACTTTCTATTACTTAATTGTTTTACAAACCCTTGGAGAGATACATGCTTTATTTTAAACCGAACACATTGCTTTCAAACGGTATGCTTATCTGATTGTTTTATTAGCACTAAGTTACCGCATTTGCCAAACTTAAGTCCCTTAATCATGAATCATTAATCACTAGTGAGAGTGGGCGCGAATATTGTGAATAGATCTATTGGGATTGACGAATCCTGTTTGTGTTGGCCCCGTTAAAGGCAAACAAACGCACTATATTTGAGTAACATTATGTAAAAATGGCAATTTTACCTATTAGGGCAAGTACCAACAGTTTCTCCAATTAAATTTGGAACACGTTAACGCCTTGATTGCATGATGCTTAGTCTAATAATAACTGTTTTGTTTTCAAACCATTGGTGTGAGTCTAATTAACTCACACTACCAATATAATGTGTTCAAGCATCAAACAAACTCTATGAATTTCACTCAACCTTTGTGTTGACAGTTTTAAGCATGTATTTCAGGTCCATAATGTCGGAAGCTGGCACGGAAGAGCAAGGACTAGATCAAGAAGGCTATAAATATTTTATCATTCACAAAACATCAAAGACTTTATATTGATGTATTTTGTAAACAATGGAACCAACTAGGACCTATTTTGTAAACTCTGATATATTTGAATGATAAAGCCTTTTTAAAACGACTCCTTTAGAGATCGTTTTCTATTATTATGACTGTTGTGCCATCAAGTAATACCCAGTTTGAATTCCGCTGCATATCACGAAATTGGGGGTTTTACAGAAAGAACAGGCAGAATATGAATTATTCAAGTTGGAATTTGAGGTCGTTGAATCATCTGATTATGAAACAGGTTAAGCTACGTATTGTTTTTAATGAACTATTTGAATGAAATGTGTTGAAAAAAATGTATTTGTATTGTACTTTAATTTGTGTTTAATAAAATGTGTTTAATGAAAAAAAAATATGACTCAGTAACATGTTATTGATATGTTATCAAGGAGAAGTATTTTAGACTTTTAGTTATGGGAGTTGATACCATATTTTTTAATTCAAATATCACAACTGTGCATTATAGTATTGTACTGTGAGCTTTATAGCTTGTGTAAATTGGTATTTGCATCAAAAATGTGGTGGGAGTATCAACTCCCTTTAGTTATTGATGTGTTATTAAGAGAGGTTGATGTTGCACTGATGTGACACACCGTTGGTTGGTGATGATACTTTCTACTCTAACATAGGGTTGAGCATCGATCCCGGACAGGACCGGACCGACCAAAACCGTGACCGAATTAGTCAAAAAGCCGAGTCTGAGAACCGGACCGAATGTGATCGGTCCGGTCCAGTTCAGTCCGTTGGTCCAACAAGGCAAAACAGTCTGTTTTGTGGTCCAAACTGGACCGGACCGACTAAGACCAAGACCGAATTAGCTCAAAAGCCGAGATCGAAAACCAAACCAAATATGATCAGTCTCGTCTCTGTCGATCCGCTCCGTTCGGGTGGTTTGCTCAGCCTAATCTAACATATAAAGAGGAGGGTGAAAAATGCAAAAGTTACCACAAATAACGTTGCAAAAAGCATGTGAAGGAGAATATACTTTTTGATATTTTATAATTTTATAAATTTAACAAAAACTGAGTACTATTTATTTTCTAACATTATATTGGTAATGTATTCCTCCATTTCACACACGATCTTTCTCTTCTCTCTTACGAATCCAATTCTTTAAACCATCTCATCATCTGTAACACAACAACAACACCACTAAAAAAAAGACCCTTTTCTTTTTCATGATCAATTATTCCTTATAAATCTGTGTTTCAAGGTTAAACTATTATACCCTTTTTATTTAATTGCTTGAATTTGTTTATAAATTTGATGTATTTATGAATTTGGGGAAATGAGTTATTGATCTTTATATGGGTTTTGAATAATGGATTGAAATCTTGATTGATATTGATTTTGCATAATGATTTTATAAATTTTAATGTTGTTTGATGTTTTGGAATATTTATGGTTTATTTTCCCCAATATTTGTTAGATTGGAGTGAATTAGTTACTATGAGTTATAGTTAATAGTGTGTTTACTAGTTGCGGTGTACGGTTTTGTGTAACTCATTGCGTTAGAAAGTGATTATGTTTTATGAAATAATTATGTAACGAAATGGGCTGCATAGAGATAGTGTTCGGACATTCATATGTTGTTTGAACTTGTGAAGTGGCCCTTAAGTAATTGGAATCGGTTTTGTTGCATTTACTCCTAAATTCATTTTCCAAAACTAACTGCTCAGCCTGTCGCTAATGAATTGTTTTGAGTCGTGAATAGGAAATCAAGGGAGGGAAGCTCCTCATCAAATAGTATAATTGTTGGTTTGTTTATGAAATTACCCCGAGGTACACGATATAGATAATGAGTCCATAAGTCTTCTGCCCTCAGCATTTTATTTTGTCTCGAAATGATCGGGTAGTCATATTATGTTCCATTATACCTAAACACTAGAAACTGATTATCTACTACTTGTAAACATAATAACTAAGCTGGCCTAATCACCTCTAAAGTAAACTTAAAAGCTAAAACCATGATTTAATTTGTTATAACTAACTATATAATTGAAGGGCTTCATAGCTTTAATTTGCAAGCAATGCTTGATTGCGTAATGTTAGCACTAAGTGTAGATCTTGCAAGTCGAATCTTGTTGATTACAGAATCTGGATTACTTGATCGTGTCTGCATTTATTTGAATTAGAGTTTAGCATGTATATTTAGTTCTCTCTTGAATGTTATGCTCTTTCACTTTTTGTGTCAAATCACAATGATTCTTAGCGGTCTTGTTAGTTTAGTTCTGCTTGCAGCTAGTGAACTGACCAAGTCCATCAGGGCTAGACGGTGTGATCCCCCCCAAAACCCCACCACTACACTTCACCATCATCAGTAGTTAATTGGCCCTTTAAGGAAAGTTGCAATCAATTTGTAATGTTTTCCTGAAATCATACATTTTTTGCCTCTACTACTGCTTGTACCTATGTAAAGGTGCATTACATGAGGTACCTTACGGTCATGCCTCGATGGCTTAGTGGTCATGCATTAAATTTTGCCTTCATAGTAATTAGTTCATTCCTTTCTTGCTTTGGATGATGAAAGCCTAATGGAGTATGGAGTCTACTAACTTCCAACTTCAGATTGCTGATTTATTGTTTAATACCATAAAGGACGACGTCTTTCCCTCTGTTGTCATTTATATAGTTTGATCATAATTTATGATTTGATTCACTTTACATCCATGGCTAGAAAGAAATGATCATGTTCATTATTATCTGACCATAATCGACTGTTACATATTTGTATTTATAACAAAGGCTAAAGGTGAGTTTGTTATCGTTATTCAGGTTGTATGAATGGCTGCTCTGATAGACGGTCTCCCTGATGCTGTGGCACTTAGGTGTCTTGCGCGGGTCCCATTTTACCTTCACCCGACATTATCACTAGTTTCTCGTTCATGGCGAGATGCAGTTCACAGCACCGAGCTTTACAAAGCCCGTGAAGAAGTCAAATCAACAGAAGACTTTTTATGTGTATGCGCGTTTGACCCAGAAAACATGTGGCAACTTTATGACCCGAACCAAGATATATGGCTTACACTCCCTGTACTTCCATCAAGAGTCCGTAATCTAGCCCACTTCGGTGTGGTCTCGACAAATGGTAAATTGTTTGTTCTGGGTGGTGGGAGTGATCGGGTTGACCCGTTGACCGGCGATCAAGACGGAAGCTTTGCAACAAGCGAGGTATGGGCTTATGACCCGATCGTCCGACGGTGGGCCCCACGATCTTCGATGATTGTCCCACGTGCGATGTTCGCGTGCTGTGTTATAGACGGAAAGATCGTGGTGGCTGGTGGGTTCACAACATGCCGGAAATCAATCTCGAAAGCTGAAATATACTACCCCGAAAAGGATATATGGGTATCAATACCCGATCTTCACCACACCCATAACTCAGCGTGTTCAGGGTTGGTGATTGGTGGTAAGATGCATGTGGTGCATAAGGGTTTGACCACTGTTCAGGTTCTGGAGAATATGAACCAGGGGTGGACAGCTCACGAGCATTCATGGGCTCAGGGTCCAATGGCAGTGGTTAAGGGTTCGTTGTATGTAATGAGTCATGGGCTAATATACAAGCAAGAGGAAGAGGTTCGGAAAGTGGTGATATCAGCTTTTGAGTTCAGGAAGCGAATCGAGTTTGCTATGATAGGTTTTAAGGATGATATATATGTGATTGGAGGGGTGATTGGACCTGAAAGATACTGTGATATAAAGAAGATGTCGGATGTTGATGCTTTGACGTTGGGTAGTGAGAGGCCCGTATGGAGGCAAGCGTGCCCGATGACGAGATGCCGGGGAACAATTCTTGGGTGTGCTGTGCTGAGAATTTAGGTGGTCTGTGTTTCACTGATGTTTTGTTGTTCTTGCTTTTGTTAATGTAGATGTTTGGTGAGATCTATCTGGATTTATGTCTCAATAAATCATATGGGTATGCATTTAGATACAGGTTTGCAATTCGTTGACGTGGTTTTTTGTTTTTAGATGACCGTATAATATCTGATCAGAATGTAAACTAATTACTTGTCTTCGACCATTCGTGCTTCATTAGTGCTTTTACTACATGTTATACATTTATGTGAGTTGGTCTCCTTTCCTTTCACCTTATCATACTGTATTGTGTATGAGCAAGTTGACCGAAACAAATATATCAGTGGTGTGCACTATCACAAGATCTGGTGTGCACTATCACAAGATCTGGTGTAAATTTTACCTCTTTCTTTAACATATATCATAGCATCGTGCAGAAGAACTAGGATCATCTCTGTATTAGTATTGGTGTATAAAAATCTTTAATATAGACTACTCAACATGACTCGACCTATGTGTGGCAAATGTAGGGAGCTGCGTAACATGTATGTTCTAACAGGTAAACACGGCGAGAATTGATTTGCACAC
Organism: Chrysanthemum seticuspe; assembly: GCA_019973895.1. Lineage (NCBI taxonomy): Eukaryota > Viridiplantae > Streptophyta > Magnoliopsida > Asterales > Asteraceae > Chrysanthemum > Chrysanthemum seticuspe. Next base: position 78,638,386 of record BPTQ01000007.1, on the reverse strand, counting down.
AACATTTTCGTATTCTCGGATATTAGCGATTATGTGAAATTGATTTGCACAAAATATTTTATGCTATAAGCAATGATATGTGTGTTACATACCCGCTTATTTTACATGTTAAGTATGAGCAAAAAATGATCTTATGCAAAATCCCTCCAATACGCAAATTGACCACTCTTTTATGTAGTTTACCAAGCATTACTTTTTAGGTATTATGTTTTCACTTGCATAAGGGGTGTCTGTTGGAGTGACACCAAAATGGTAGAAAACGTCTATGGGACACCGCGGTTGGGCTGCATCCATTTAACGTTTCAATTGCACACCGATAGATTAAACTTATCAAGTCGCTTGATACTTTAAGAAAATTCCATGTTTACTTAATATTGGCATGGTACCCGCGCTATGTTGTGGTGATTGCAAGAATGCAGTGAGATTGAGAATGCAGTGATGGGGAATGGGTCAGCTGCGAAAAACACAATTTGGTTATACTTCATAGTAGGGCTGAGCTTGACCGACCGAAACCCGACAAGCCCGACAACCCGACCGACCCGATTAGCACCCGACCCCGACCGAGTATTATACGGGACGGGACTCGGTTTGGTAAATCCAATGTTATCGAGATCGGGTCGGGTCGGGGAAAAAACCCGACTGAAGCCCGAAAACCCGACTGTCCAAATACTTTTTAGGCTAACTCCAAAATATGCGCCCCTTTTGGCTTTTTCATTCCTTTCTCAGATGCATGGCTCATATTTTAAACCTAGTTGTCAAAGATGGTTTAAAAACATTCAACAAGGAAGTGAATACCATAGGGTTAGCCGTGAAATACATAAAACATTCGAGCCAAAGAGTGACCAACTTTAAAGAAAGTGTTGAAAAGGCTTGTACTTCAAACAAGTTTTTGGTTTCCGAATGCCCTACAAGATGGAATTCCACACATGATATGTTGAAAACCGCTATTGAGTTAAAAGATGCTTTTATTGATTATGACTTTAATAACTCTTGTTTTGCCCGGGACCTAGAGGAAATACCTAAGCGGGGTGATTTTGAGGTTTGTAAGAAGATAGTTGCATTTTTGGAAAAATTTAAAGAAACAACCGAACTTGTGTCAACCGCATCATCTCCCGTAGCTCATTTGTGGTTTGGTGAGGTACTTGATATTGATAAGCATCTTCGTGATTGGCAAGAAAAACCTTCTTTTAAGGTAATGGTAGAAGAAATGAGAAAAAAGTATGACAAATATTGGGGTGATTACAAAAAAATCAACCATTATATGTATTTTGCCGTTATCTTAGATCCCACAATGAAGTCGGAAATAGTAGGCTACGGGTTTAGACATTTGATAGAAAATGGTTGCATTCCCATGGAGGTCGATGAAGATAGTGATGAGACGCCTATTTCATTTTTAACCGAAGATGAATTATGTGACAAATTGGTTAAGAAGGTTGAGGAAGATATGGGGGTCTTGTTTGCCATTTACAAAGAAAAATATGGCACATCAAGTCAAAGTGAAATACCAAAAGCAACAACAAGTCAAAGTAGTAACACAATTCGTCGTCGTGGTTTTGCTTTCTTAGATGCATTTAAAGATAAACTTGGAAATAAGATGAGTGGGGTGAAGACGAGTTGACCAAATATCTAAAAGAACCGCGTCTTGAACTAGAGGATGACGAAGAATTCGACATACTTAATTGGTGGAAGGTAAATAGTCCAAGATTCCCGATTGTATCAAGGATGGCGAAAGGTAATAACTTATTTTTTTTTATTAAATTTTAGATATCTTAGATTCTTTGTGCTTTGTTTTTTATAAATTTATGTTTTTTATTAATAGATATCTTGTGCATCCAAGTATCCACCGTTGCTTCCGAATCCGCCTTTAGCGCAAGTGGTCGAGTTTTAGACCCGTATAGGAATTCTTTAGCGCCTAGCATTGTAGAGGCTTTGGTGTGCACACAAGATTGGATCCGTACATCAAGTAGAAACATCACTTTGGATACGTTAGAGGATTTAATGAAAGACGACGAGGTTGCTAAAGGTAAAGTATTTATATTTTAGTTTATTGGTTATTTGTTTATAGTAGTAACTTATGTTTGACTTATGTTCTCATGTTTTTTCTAGAAATTCAAGAGGCGTTAGAGAAACAAAAAGGAGAACATGGGAATTCAAGAATGTCGTGAGTAGTATTTGGTTGCTAATTTGAACTTGTATTTCTAGAATGTCGTGGAGGCATGATTCAAAACATTTGTCATTTGTATTTGGTTTTGGAGCTGTTTTGAACTTAGTACTTCAGTAGGCAGTAGCCAATTTTTACTTCAGTAGCCAAAGGAGTGAAGGACTTCAGTAGCCAAATTGAAGTTCAGTAGCCAATTTTTTTTTTTTTTTTTTGAACTTACATAAGTAGGACAAATGTTCAGTAGCCAAAAAGGAGAACACTGATATGTAACATCACTATCCAAATTGTAATATTTAGTGAAATATTCTGCTGGGCCTAGCTTTATTTGGTTTTGGGCTGGAACTATAAAGTGAAATCGGGCCAGGCCCGTTTGTCTCGAAACCCGACCGACAAGCCCGACAGTATCCCGAACCCGACCGACAAGCCCGATAGTGTGTTTCGGGTCTCGGTTTAGTCGGGTCGGGTCGGGATCCGACCCGATGCTCAGCCCTACTTCATAGTGTAATTTATAGATTATAGTGTGTGTATGTGGTAGTAGTTGGGTAGCGGGGTGAAGGGTTGAATACAATTATTCATGATAAACGATTGGGGATGGTATTTCACGATTTTCACCTTCCATACTCTTATAGAGTGATCATAGAAGTTAGCTTAAATAAGAACATGTAAATGTTTGGTAAAAAATATCACAATGACCACAAAATCAACTACGACTAACCACATGATCAAGAAAATAGATTATTCGATTCTTGTGTTTCCAGTGATCCCATGGCAAAGAATAAGTAATAGCCGTAAAAGTCTAGGGGTCACGTATCTTGTTTAAACAAAAATCCCGTTATAAGTAACAAATTTTACGACGACTAATGCTATGATCACATGTAAAAACTAAGCTTTAAAGGGTTCCTATGTTATCCACCAAGTTCTCATATGTAGCGCCCTATGCAATTACCTTCTCTACTGATTGTGTGTCTTTTTCTTGCCTTTTCCTGCAACAACAAAAAATAAAATAAATATACACTTCCGCATAATTCAAACTGTAACAGCATCAAATGCATTAATTTATGAACATACATGAGTTGGACCTGAAAAGCATTCACAATCATATTGTAAGAAACGGAACATAAATACTCACTTGTCTTGCAGCTTAACCATTGATCTGGGCCTCTCATAACCATCCTCCTTATCATTATGCTGCTTCCCTTGATTCCTTGATTCCGGTTTCCAATTTGCTTTAATAAGCGATTGACCTAATAATTCAGCAATATCTGTTGCCATAGCCTCAGCTTTCTTCGCATATGGAAAAGTTTCCTCCTTGAAGTGATTCGACAGCCATAAATACATAGACACAACTTGATGCTTACTCTCAAGATCCAACAACTCAGTGTCATTTCTAGCCGAACACTTTGGCATCCCCATAGCTAAACTAACAGGCACATTTTGAGAATACGATTGAGCAAATCTTAATAAATGAAACATCGCTTTTGGGTCTCTAATATTAACCGGAGCAAAACAAAAATTAAAGCGGTCTTCAAGAGATAGTCCTTGAACTTTTTCCAACATATTAGCAACCTTTTTTATGTGATCGTGTTTGCACAAAAAGTAAGATCCATCCAAACGACAATTTTCCCCAAACTTTTGAAGTAACTGAGAAAAGGTAATGTCTGCAAGCTGCCCAGCAAATAACTCAACCTGCTCAAAAAATGGGAAGAGACCCACTTTGGTAACTTCATCGAAAGGTTTTTGCAAGCATTCTATCAAGTAGTCCAAATCATCTAAATGTAAAGTCGTTGTGAGTCCGTCCGGATATATACTTCCTCTACGACCCGCTCGTCCTGCAATCTGCTTCACTTGTGAAGCGGGAACCGGCACGATCTTATCACCGTTATATTTTGAAAGACTATAAAATACTACCCGTCTAATATTAAGATTTAACCCCATTCCCACTGCATCACTTGTGACCAATATATCATACTCGTTACCTTGTTCATTAAACAAGTTAGCTTGATGCCTACGAGTTTCAGGTGGCAACGCACCATAAATAACACAACACTTATGATTTGTGTGTTTTTCAATAGCTAATTTTACCTCAAATATTTCCCGTCTTGAAAACGCAACAACACAATCACCCGAACGAACGTTTCTGATATCTCCTAATAAAGTCTTGGCTTCAACCACTAATGGTTTAAACCTTTCATAATGATTTTCAATCAGCTCGTCACCAGTTTCTTGGCATATCTTTCTAACAATACCTAACACGCTCGGGTCTCCACATAAATGTATCTCATCAGCTTGCAAACCAAGCAAAGCCCGGGTCCACGCATACCCTCTATACGTATCCGACATCATTTGAATCTCATCAATAACTGCCACCTCATACAACTCTTCAGTAGACACCATTTCAACGGTACAAGCAGTATGATTCCCGAACGGTACATACTTTTTTTCTTGACCCGTAAGTAAACTACAATACACACCTACCGAATTCACCTTATCAAAAACTTCCATGGCTAAAAGACGAAGAGGACTACAATAAATTCCCTTTTTCGCTTCCATAAACCTCTGCAAAGCATTATACGTCTTCCCACTATTAGTCGGACCACAATGATACACAATCTTCCGTTTAATAGCCCTAGCAAACGGAAACCACGTCTCGGGCTTTGTCAAATCCGCAGACGAAATCATACCCCTAAACTTCTTAATCTCATCCGGAAACTCTTCCAAACAATACTCAACAAACACCGGAAACAAAAACCTTTCTGCCTCATTACCCGGACCCAACGACAACAAATAATCCACAATCCCCCGATCACACTTCTTAAAGAAAAAATTCCTAAACTGATGCACCGCAGTCGGAAAAAACGACGCACTAATATAAATAGCTAACGCCTGATTCGAGGCCCAACCCGACCTAGAAAAACACCTAAAAACCTCCGTAAGCTGGTCCCACTCCTCTAATCCTAATTTTCTCGCAACCGGTCCATCGCGCAACCTACGATAAATATCCACAGGATCCTCATTTGACACATGTTTAGATACGTCACTCTTATTTTCTAACTTAGTACTAATGTCATTGGGTGTGCAATAAAACCTATTAGGAAAATATAAGGAAAATGCGAAAAGGGTTTTGTTAATTGGGGCAAAAGATTTGTGGGTTTGTAAGGAATTGTTGTGAATTGCATTGTGTGATGATAAAAATCGAACCTTTGAAAGATGATGGCATTGTGAACGAATGATTCTTGTTAATGGGTTTCTTGCCATTGGGATTGTTGCATTAAATGATGTGTAATATTGCAGGTTTGCATACTTTTGAGAGTAATTTTGAGAGGAAATGAATGATGGAAGTGAGTGGGTGCTAGAACCCTAACGCTGTGTTATTGAGTAACTTCATAAAAGAAGAGAAGAGAAGTGAAGAGAAAGAGAATCACTTCTCTTCTTTCCCTTTCTTCCCAAATCTGGGCGGAACTATTTACACCCACAAAAACACTACAAGTTCTTTCCGGATCTTTTCCTTTCTTCCCTTTCCAAATCTTGAGAACACGATTTTTTTTTAGTTTCTTTCCAAATCTTTTCTTTTCTTCCCTTTTTAGATCTCAAGAACACAGCGTAAACAGGTCGGGTTGCTAAACCCTTTATTTTGTTTTATTTCAGTTAGTGGCTATATGTTTCAAACTCTTAGTGATAAAGAGATAGTGATGTTTTTATTGATTTGAACAAATAAAGATACATGATACATATAGAGGGCTACTCTAGTACTCTACATCTATTTTGGGTAAATTGGAATTTACCCTCTAATTACTATATATATTAAAAGCCATTCAAAACGTCGTCGTTCGATGAACAGTGCCCCAGCCCATTTCGGTTAGCAGGCTTAGTTTGGCCCATCACTTTTGGCCCACTGTCCCTTTGGGTGTAGTAGCTGGGTTTAGTAGCTTACACGTATCTTGTACCTTAGGCGTATTTTAATCAGATATATACATACATTATAACAGTCATAGATTTCTCTAGAAAAGCCGGTGGAATATTAAAAGGAATCCTCAAAACATAAATTGGTACCAGGTGTTTGATCTTCCACGTTTACTAAAAAGGAGTATCCGATTCTAAGGTTAGTTGTGTTAATTCTTTGCATGTGTAGGCACATACTATGGCTTCTTTTATATTTGTGGGTTCTTGCATTATTTTCATCAAATCGTATATCAGTATAGGCTATTATTGTATGATAATATTAACTTCTTACATTTGTTATTTATATTTCCCTATTTTTGTTTTTTTGATTTGATTTTACTGATACGTATTAGTCTGTCAAATGCCTTTTACCTGTTGCTATTTAATTGTAGCCTTAAATACTTTGGCCCATATTTATACCTTGAATCCTTTTTACAATGACGCAGCCTATGCGATATTACTTCTGATATACAGACTTTAGTTACAATATACAATCTTCGACGCCCCGCCGCAACGCGGCAGACCGATGCCCGACTCGTTATATTAAATATACAGCTAATGGACACTAATCAATCATATCCTTTTGATGTTACAATTAAATGACAGCTAACACTCCCCTGCAGTTTGAGCGGGAGGACACCGAACGCTCAAGTTGTATCGAAACTCCTCAAACAGAGCGGTGGGCAAGCCTTTAGTAAAAATATATGCATATTGATACCGTGAAGGCACATTTAAAACCCTGACTTGTCCTGCAGCTACTAAATCTCGAACAAAATGGATGTCAATCTCAATATGCTTCGTACGTTGGTGTTGAACCGGATTAGAAGACATATAGACAGCACTGACATTGTCACAGTAAACAAGTGTAGCAGATGATAGAGGAGTATGCAGCTCACGCAGAAGATTCCGTAACCAACACGCCTCAGCAACTGCATTAGCAACACCCGGATACTCGGCCTCAGCACTAGAACGAGAAAGCGTCGGTTGACGCTTAGCGGACCACGAGAGCAAATTGTTGCCAAGAAACACACAATAGCCAGAAGTCGATCTCCGAGTAGTGGGGCAACCAACCCAATCAGCATCCGAGTATGCAACCAATGAGGAGGTAGATGAGGAAAATAATTGTAGTCCATAGTCTAAAGTACCCCGCACATATCGCAAAATCCGCTTGAGAGCCGAGAAGTGAGGCTCCCGTGGGTCATGCATATGAAGGCAAACCTGTTGTACTGCATAGGAAATATCAGGTATAGTAAAAGTGAGATACTGAAGAGAACCTGCAAGACTCTGATATAAGGTCGGATCAGACACCGGATCACCATCATCACCCAATTTAGACTCAGTATCAACAGGAGTCCGACTGGGTTTACAATTAACCATGTGAGCTTGCTCCAAAATCTCGGTAGCATACTTGCGCTGAGACAAGAACATCCCTGAAGAGTCACGTGTAACAGATATGCCCATAAAGTAGTTCAGGGGTCCCAAATCCGTCATAGAGAACTCTTTATGCAAAGAAGCTATAACCCTCTGTAACAGACTCTCAGAAGAAGCTGTAAGAACAATGTCATCAACATATAGTAATAAATAGGCAGTATCAGTACCCTGTCGATAAATAAATAACGATGTGTCACAACGACTATGAGTAAATCCAACCCGGAGACACATAAGCAGCAAAACGCTGAAACCAAGCCCGAGGAGCCTGCTTGAGACCATAAAGGGATCTCTGTAACAAACAAACATAATCAGGATGTGCAGGATCCCGAAAACCAGGAGGCTAATGCATGTAAACAGTCTCGGTCAAGTCACCATGCAAAAATGCATTCTTGACATCAAGCTGATGAACTGGCCAATGTCAAGACAGAGCCAAACTAAGAACCGTCCGAATAGTACCTGGTTTAACAACGGGGCTAAAGGTTTCATCAACATCTATACCCTCAATCTGGGTACTGCCATTCGCAACAAGGCGGGCCTTGTAGCGACTAAGAGTACCATCAGGCAAAAACTTGTGGCTAAATAACCACATACAATGAATAATGTTGACATCCGTGGGTCGAGGTACCAGGGTCCAAGTTTTATTTTTAATAAGTGCATTGTGCTCATCTGACATAGCATTTCGCCAATTGGGATCATGAAACGCATCATTATATGATTTGGTAATGGGGAGATGGATGACACATAAAGATTTAAACGTTGAGTGGGACAATTAGTCCCGACACGAGAACGTGTGACCATGGGATGAACCGAAGCTGTGTTTGGGTTAACATTTGTAGGTAGACGATCTTGGGAAACGGAAACGGGGGTGGTTTGTTGATTAATTGGACTGATATCAGGTGTAGGTGGGATATTGATATGAGGAGAGGAGGTGGGAGTCTGATCTGGTGAACGTGGGTCGTTCGTAGGGGAACTGGGCTCATTATGGATGTGTTGTTGTGGTAAATCAGTTGGTGAAGTGGTAGTAGGTGTGGGTGATAGTTTGATTATATTTGAGATGATATTTGATGAGTCATCTAAAAAATCATAGGAGGGATTTGCAGTGGGTGTCATAGAACCAAACGGAAAAACTGTTTCATCAAATGTAACATGGCGGGAAATGATAATTTTATTTGTGTTTAGGTCGAGGCAGCGGTATCCACGGTGATTAGAGGCATGCCCCAAATATATGCAAGGTGTAGCCCGGGCTCCAAGTTTGTGTTCTGTATCAAGGTGAGGGTAACACATACAACCAAAAATACGTAGGAGGCTATAATTAGGTTTGGTTCCAAAAAGGCGGGTAAAGGGAGTTTCATTTTCGATGGCACGTGATGGTAAAATATTTAACAAGTGAACATCCATATTGAGGGCTTCAGTCCAATAATTAGGTGGTAGGTGAGCTTGAAACAATAATGTCCGGATAGTGTTATTAATGGTGCGAATAATCCTTTCAGATTTTCCATTTTGTTGAGAAGTGCGTGGGCATGAGAAACGAAATTGAATTCCATTATCGGCAAATAATTTATAAAATGCGTAGTTGTCGAATTCGCCACCATGGTCACACTGAAACGACTTGATATCACACTTGAATTGAGTTTTGACAAATGAACGGAATAACATAAATTTGGACAAAACATCAGATTTGTTGATTAAAGGGTAAACCTAGACAAATTGAGAATAATGATCTAGAAATAAAACATAGTATCGAAATCCAGAAAGACTCGGAATTGGGGATGTCCACAAGTCCGAGTGAACAATGTCAAAACAAGATTGAACCAAAGTAGAGGAACTAACAAATGGAAGTCGCACGTGCTTGCCAAGCTGACATGCATGACAAAGCGCGGGAGACTTTTCCTTATTACATGAAATAGAATTATTGGAAATGACACTGCGTAGCACTTTACTTCCTGGATGTCCAAGACGTTGATGCCACGTGTACTGACTTGTAAGATAAACATGAGGAATTGGAGAAGGCTTCGTAACAGGATAGAGAGGTCCAATGTTGTCACAACGGAGCAGCACCCGATGAGTCTGGAAGTCCTTAACAGAAAAACCAAAGGGATCAAATTCAACGGTACAATAATTGTCACAAACAAACTGACGAACGGAAATTAAATGTTTTACAATATTGGGAGTGATTAGGACATTGTTTAAATGAAGGGGTCGAAAAGGGTGGGCAAAACACTATGTCCAGAGTTGGTAACAGGAATGGAATGCCCATCACCAACTACAACAGATGGATAAATGCACGAATTAAAAATATCACTAAGATTATGCTCAGAATCATTAAGGTGAGATGACGCACCAATATCCATATTCCAATTACCCGGAGCAGGCATCTGTAGAGTCCCGGTAGTGAAAGCATGTGGCAAATTGGTTTCGTGACCCATAGCAACCCCGCTTAAACCTCCAATACCTTGTTGAACCGGCTGTTGACCCTGCGCAGAAAATGGACATGTCGTTCTAGAATGACCTGCGATAGCCTGTTGAACTTGCTGTCCAAAGTGGCCTGTCGCAGGTTGTGAACTTGGCGGACCATACTGACCCGGGTATGTGAACTGTCCCAGTGGACTGGGCTGATGAGCGGTCCAAGGAGTTTGGTGTAAGTGGCTGTATATTGGAGCTGGGCCAGAGGGGATATTTGAACCTGAAAAACCTGGTGGGCTGCTCGTATGTAGTGCAATTGGGGTAGGAGATGTACTAACATTCTGAGCAATGGCATTCCCACTACACCCCAACTTTGACAGTAAAGCTTGCAAGGTTTGCATATCCGCGGATGAGAGTGATGAAGAAGAAACATCGTTAGAACGATTATCACTTCCAGGTACCCCATTATGTAGATATTTGCATGAAGCCCCAAACCGACATGACCCTTTATTGAAATGGAAACATGGTTTGTGTACTTTTTCCATGGAGGAAGATAAGCCCTTGTTGTTGGAAGATAAGCCCCTGTTGTTGGAACTAGTGTTCGCCAAGAGGACCATAGGAGTAATATCCACAAGACTAGCTTGGCTTCGTGACTTCAAGCGCATTTCTTCCGTAGTAAGCATAGATCTAACGGTTTTGAGATCCGGAAATGGATCTCGATGAGCAATGATGGTGGCAATGTGATCATACCGCGGGGGCAAGCCTTCAAGAGCAAACGTGACAACATCATCATTGTCCATATTCGAACCAAGACTAGACAAGATGGTGGCCATGTTTTCAATTTTGCGAAAGTATGCATCAATACTCATGTCGCTAAGCTTTAAGGAACGCAACTCCGCTTTCAAAGCAATCGAACGGGTACGTTTATTATCTTGAAAAATATCGGCGAGTATGTCCCATGCTTGTTTGGCCGATTTGGGGTTGTCAATGACAAGTCGTTGTTGTAGGGTTTTAGAGATGGTGACAAAGATCCAAGAAAGAATTATCGTGTCGATCTTTAGCCACTCGTCATCATGAGGTGGAGTAGCACTCGCGGTGGGACTGTTGTCATTCTTGGGCTCGATATGATCCAAGAGTTTATTGCCACTACAAAGATTAAGAAAAAAATAAACCCAAGATGAATAATTCATCTCGTCCACGTCTAACTTCACGGGTATTAGGTTGTTTAGGTTATTGATTGTCATGAGTTTATCAGAGAGGAGAATGGTGGGTTGTGGAGATTCATTGATGACAGTCATGGTGGTGAGTTTTGTTGATTTGACAAAATGGTTAGGGTTTGTTTAGGATTTGTATACGTGAGACAGTAGCACACCAAATCAGAACAAGATAACTTTTAACAATAGTTGACTGGTCATAAACAAGGACCAACAATCAACTTTACCAACAAATAACTTGGTCGACTGGTTATTTAACAGAACCAACGATCGACGCTCTTTAGAAGAAAACAAAAAAACTGCAGCGGAAAGTGAAATAGGATTGCTCTGAAACCATGTGAGTGATAAAGAGATAGTGATGTTTTTATTGATTTGAACAAAAAAAGATACATGGTACATATAGAGGGCTACCCTACATCTATTTTGGGTAAATTGGAATTTACCCTCTAATTATATTAAATATACAGCTAATGGACACTAATCAATCATATCCCTTTGATGTTACAATTAAATGACAGCTAACACAAACGAGGTGCGAATACCGCGCTTCGCGGAGGGATTTTTGCATACAAAAATACTGATTTTTGTCATACGCCGCTGTGAAGTGCAAGGGCCTAACTCTGTAACGAATCGATAACTCCAATGACTATTTTTGTAGTTTTTTTTAATTTTGTTACGAAATTTGTCCTTAGCTTAGCGTTTCGTTGCAAAGTTAGTCATAAAGGATTAACTTTGCAACTGGCCCGTTACACAAAGGACCAATTATGTAAAATATTTGTATTTTTTTTAATATTAAAAAAGAAGTAAAAAAAATTAAAATAACGGTCGTTAGTTAACGACCGTTAGTACTGTAGCTAGCACTGTTCATTAGCCTATTATTCACAACCATTGGGTGTGGTAGCAGCAAGATTGCCCCTAGCACTCCCGCTCTTTGTCTTTAGTAGAAGTAACTAAAGTTAGTTCCCATTTTGTAGGGGTCTTCACGAGAGCGGTTTGGTACGATTTTTTGGAAGAATTAAATTGTCCATCGCGGGACGAGTAATCAATTTACGACTTGAAACCGAATCGTCTTAGGCAAGTAACCGAAATGAGATGTTACCCGCGGTTCGAGTCACGGTTGTACCATTTTAGACTTTTAATTGAGTTTAATCTCATTAATAATAACATGATTTATAATGTAAAGAGTCGTTTTAGTAAAATTAAATGACATTGAATAAATTTAAAGTCATGTTAAAGTTATCCCATCAAAACATTTGCATTCAAATATCCATCATAACAGATTAACAATAAAATAATTATTCGCCATTTATTGGTTATGTTTAGTAAATGTTTATATTAGGAGCAAAAAAATCGTTATACAAATAAAAGTAATGCAATAATATTATCAAAACTTGTACGATTATTTGGATATTTTGTTAAAAACCTTTTACGATCTCATATAGTCTGTTCCATGTGTTGTTTCTTGTGATACAGTGATTCGTAATGTTCTGTTTGGACTTTCTAAGTACATCATTTGTTATGATGAATTTTATTCAAAAAACAGTACTACTCATATACAAACTTTTACCTTGTAATACAATACTTTTGTTACTACAGAACTTAGTACTTTTTTTATTTTGGCAGTGGGACGATAATGTGGTTCTCAAGTATAACCCTATTCCTTACACTTGTCATTTTTTTTTTACTAAAAGTCAGCTGATTTTCTGCTGTGTAGTTTAAGTTGATTATGGGTTGTTTAAGTATGTAGAAAAACCGTATGTCAATATTCTGGTCACCAAGGTGTTGTACATGGTTTGACAATATATAAAGATGGACGTGTACTTGTGTCATGTGGAACTGATTGCACGTAAGAAGCCTAACCGACATTTCACTTTCAGTATTATAGTCGATCCTCTGAATAAATATAGTTGTATTATGTGTATCCTCTTTTCTTAATCAGCGTTAGACTGTGAAGGTTCCTCTTGCAAGTGGCATGGACTCAAATGAAGACTCATATGATAATAAGGTCAGTGCTACCATCTTTTCCAGTTTCTTGATAGATATCATCCATCATTGGTATGTCTTTTTTCATTTTTGCACTTTTGTTCTGTTAGATTTTAGTTTATAACCTAAGTTAACCTACTTACCAATAAATGTGGGTCGAAATTGGCACTATTTCTGTTTAGTTTGGAAACTTCTTCATTTTGGTGCGATATGGGTTGTACTAACTCCTGGCTATCATGATAGGCAAATGAAAATTGCAAACTGTTACAACTATGATGCTAGGAAATTGGATGAAGCCAAATGTGTGCACAAAGATCACGTGTCCGCTGTGTAAGACGATAACTACAATGTGTTTAATTCGAGTTTTCATTGCTTCAATGCCTATCACTGACTGTCGTGATGATAACTTTGCAGTATGGATATTGATTACTCGCCAACATCTCGTGAATTTGTAACTGGATCTTATGACAGAACAATGAGTTTATTAAATTTATGTTTGCATTCACTTTAGTAGTGAAAGCATCATTCTCAAATTTTATCAAACGTCCATAAAAGGAAATAAATGTTTCGGCTCACTAATTAACTGAAAAAGAAACACCTTTCAAATAAACGCACGAAATGGCATATTTATTAAAGAGAAATGATTGAGAGGTCTAAACTCATGTTTAATTTTGTGCCTAAAAGTATGTGACATTATCTTGCTGGTTTATGATGAAGTGGGTCCCTCAGTTACAGCCAATGAAAAACTGACACTCAAATTTAGGCATAATATTAGGCATCCCAATATTTTTTTCTTTATTAAATTTAAGGGTTTTGTTAACAACAACCCCATGAGTTATGGTTAAGCAGTCATTAACTAACAAATTAGCATTAAATAAACTAATATATTCCATAATTATACATATTTATTCATTTTAAACATGAAATGTGATGTTAAACATGGTATGTTTGGTGTTCATTGATTGTTCATTGGTGTTAGCAAAACCCAAAATTTAATGATGACTTTTAGGGCCTGTTTGGTTTGTGGGTTTAGATTGGGTTTGGGTTAAAAAAGTGGACCCTACTTTATTTTTAATTGTTTGGTATGCTTTGTGTTTGGAGTTAATATGAAGGAGTGTTGTAAAGTTGGGTAATATTGTAATAATATGGTAGTATTTATGACAAATATGTGACTCAAATCATTTTTTCTCTCTATCTCTCTCTTTTCAACTTTTATATAAATAATTGAGTTAAATTGCAAAAATCGTCTGATCCGCGCAAAACCGTCAAGTTTTATCACGCAAGTCCGCCACTTGTGAATGACAGACCGTAACAAACTTAAAACAGCTCGAGCACGAATGCAATGAAGATCAGGAGAGTATAGTGTTTCCCCAGGTCGTTAAGTCCCAACGAGCTGTGCGAGAATAGTCAGACGTATAGTGATCGCGAGATTTGAACGGGAAAAGAAATTTGAAGATGATTATAACTAAGGAAAAAGCCCATAAACTACAGGGGCTTAAATGCAAATTAAAGGAAAATAAAAAGATAAAATCTATTAAATAAACGCTATCACTGTATTAAAAGTGATGAACGTTTAAAAACTAAAACGTACGTTTAAATTAAGAACAACGTAAACGTACAAAATAAAAAGTGAAATCTAAGAAAGAAAAGTCCTAAAGATATGAAAATGACATTTTTATAATCCTAATGATAAAAGAAAATTTATAGAAAAAGAAGATTATTTTTATAACTAATTAATTAATTATTATTAATTAAAAACTATTTTAACTATTTAATAATTATTTAAAATACAAAAAATTAGGAAATTAAGCTAGAAAAATAAGATTAAAACCTGGAAAAGTCTAAAATATCAAAATAGACTTTTCAAAACTATTTTTGTATTTTTGTGACTATTTTTCTATTTTCTAGGATTTTTAAACTATTTAAAACTAATTTAATTATTAAAAATTACCAAAAAAAACTAAGAAAAATCTAGAAAATTACTTTTTCTACTTTTTATATTTATCTAAGTCTAAGAAAATTGAAAACTTATTTTTTTGAACCTTTTTCTAATTTTTTGTATTAAAAGCTATTTAAAAATGATTAAAAACTAATTTAAATTGAGAAAAATAGCAAAACTACTTAGAAAAATCTGAAAATTTAAGGAAAACTCTAAAATATTATTAGAAAGATGGGAAAAATATAAAAAAAACAGGGCTTGTGTGGCAGAATCTGAAACTGATGGCACAAGTGCTTAAAAATAAGCACTTGAGATAAGCTAATGGAGTCTAAAAGCCACCAAACTGATAAGTAAGCTACAATAAGCTAAAATTACTGAAATAGAACAAGTTTCATTAAGCACAAACCACTGATTTAGCAAATGGAACAGATTTGGTTAGTTGAGAATTAAGCTAAAAAGCAGTTCTGGGGGGCAACTTGCAGGCACACAATAAGCTATCCAATAAGCTAGAAACCAGAAAACAGGACTTGGACTTTGGAGAAGACCTGGGTGGCTTTCCAAAGAACCAAAGAACATGAGATTTGATACACTAATAAGCTCTCTATGAGCTTATCAGTTTGGGCACAAAACTGTGCACAGGGCAGATTTGCAGAACAGGTTGCCAAAAGAAGCACTTGAAAAAGCACTTAAACAGCTGATAAACCAAGAACCATTATTTTTGTATTTTTCTTGAGCAACTAGACTACAAATCCTCCAAATCTTATACTCTGAAACCTACTAATGAACCCTCAGTGAAATTCCAAACTTTATTCAAAAATGACCATTTGAACTTTTTTTGACTTTTTTAGAAAAACCAAAAGTTGACTAAACTGAGATTTGATTGGATCTAATGTACTTAATATGTTGTGTTAAGGTAATATAAGACTTACTTAAGCAAAGTTAACAACTTTAGAACACAAAAACAAGTTTTGATATTCTAAAAGCCCAACAGTGGGCTGCTGAGAACCATAAGATGGATTTTTGACTTTTAGACCTTGCAGACACAAATTAAGGACAGATATGAGCAAACATGAGTGATACAAACTTGAACAAACAAGAAACTACTACTGCATAACCCTCTAGCACAGTTGATATGCTTAATCCAAACACACCTTTAACCCACTGATGTGAAGTTAAAAAGGCACAAGCACTTCCCAAACTGAAAGTAATGATCACACTATGATTATCTAACCTAATTACAACTTTTAAAACAGAAATACACCAGTTTTAACTACAAAATAAAAATTGCAAAGAACTTGAATTTTCACTTACAAAGGACCTATAGCCACTGTGGCTTGCAGCTGTGAACCAAGTACTTCTAACCTATATAATTCAACCCAATGATCACCAAATGAACCCATTTCCATAGCTGCTTCACCCCCTTGACCAATTCCATGGCTATTGTTGACCAAGTTTGACTTTTATTGACCAGTGACTAAATTGCTTCAAACTTGCTAACAAGCTTACAAAAAGCTATTTAAAGCTTCTATAACCTTGTTTGATGTTGAAATTAAGTTGTTAAAAGCTTTATCACAAGGATTTGAAAGTTAAAAATGCAACAGTGAACACATAATAATGAAACTGATCGTGACTTTTGCCAATGTTGCTTAGAACTTGATCACAGTCTTCCAAAAGCTATTATAAGCTTATCTAAGCTTATAGAAATTGAGACAAAGCTATTTGAAGCTTTGGTTTTAGTTAATTTGAAATTTCATACATATGAGAAATCTTAAAAACATAAAACTTGGATAAACTTCAAATTGATACTGAGAATGGATTACAATAGACTTAAAAACTTTAATTCAGTACAAGGAAGTTTAAAAGTACAAATTTGGAACTTAATTAAAACATAAAAATTAAAAACGACATTGAAGGAAAAATAAAACTAAAACTGCCCCTTTCTTTGCTTCCTTTCTTCTCTTTTATGCTTGAAAGATGTTCCACGTGGCCTTCTGAGTATTTCCCACCACTTTCTGAACCAATGGGAGAGCTTAGAGTGTTATCACATTTTTGGCGGGAAACATGTTTCAACCTGTGGGTTCTGAAAACTAGCACTAGGGGGGGGGGTGGCATTTATTGTGGAGGGTAAGTTAGGTGGGTATGATGAGGAGGGGGGTGGAAAAGTGATGGGGTGATGCCTGAGTTTGCAGAACCAAGTGGGGAAGAAGGGATAAGGTATGGCGCGTTTTCTGTTTGGTTTGACCATTTGACTGACCAGTGTTAATATAAAGGGGGTTCACAATAGTATTATGACAGGGGGTCCAAAAGGTGGAAGGGTCCAAATTGGTAGGGAAGGGTTTTAAACTTCAAGGACTATATGTGTAAAGTCTGAAATTGTAGGGACCTAAGCTGCCAATAACTCAAACTTGTTTCAAGGGACCAAAAGTGACAACTTTCAAAAGTACAGGGATCAAATCTGTCATTTTCACATTTTCCAGGGACCAATTCTGTCAATTTTGAAAGTTGAAGGACCATTTTTGTAAATTTCTCAAACTTTTGATATTTTTCACCAAAGGACTGAATTTGACAACTTATGATTTAAAAAGGACCTTTGGTGACTTTTCTTTTGAAATTATGTGCTCAGGGACTGTTTTTGACAACTTTTGATACTTGGGGGACTAAAACTGCAATTTTTGCAAATTTGATATGTTTTTCATCTGATTTTGATAATTTTGCATTTGAAACACATAAAACACTGATTTGTGATATTTTGATCATTTTGATGTGTTTCTGAGTGTTTTCAGATGAATTTGCAGTTTATTTAGTACAAAAATGATGAGTATTTAGACACTCATCAATCCCCCATACTAAGATATTGCTAGTCCCTAGCAATGATTTGAGAAAAACATAATGGATTTTAAACTCTTTACCAAAAGCCATTACTTCTGGAGTAGCCAAATGTTTCAGTTCAAGTAAGAACCATGGTACACCGATAACCATGTGATTTTGAGCAAACCACCAGCTTCCAACGGATTTGATTTTGTCTTTACCAGAAGCCGTACCCTTCTGGACTAGCCAACTCTTAGATAAATTATCAATATTATCTTTGGTGAGTTGATTACCAATTATGGTTTTTCCACTGCCTTTACCACAAGCCATAATCTTGCGGGCTAGCCAACTCTTCACTTTTTAGGATATGGTGAGTTGAATACCATACAATTTTGGGCAAATTGCAAGCCATATAAACGGATTTGAGAAATCTTTACCAAGAGCCGTTTGCTCCTGGATTAGCCAATCCTTTTGTCTATCAAACATGGCGGATTGATAACCAAATGAGAAAGTGTAAAACACTTACTCAAAAAAAAAAAAAAATTTTGGCCAAAAACGGGGGAATTGGGTAGATAATATATGAAATTCGTGAGAATTCCCCCCCACACTTAGAAATGAATATTGCCCTCAATATTCAAAGTACCGGCGGTTATGCCGAAACAAAGAACGTGAAAGGGAAATATTACGGCCATTTATTTAGAAGGTTTTTTTTTTTTTTTTTTTTTTTTTTTTTTTTTTTTTTTTTTTTTTTTTTGAAACATGTGGGCAACCCCCCCACACTAGGGTGTTAGAAAGAGGTGAGAAGACAGAAATATGGGTGAAAACCCATATGGCATGCTACTGTTTTTGATTACCGAGTCGCTAGCTTGACTCGATCCCCGCATTCATTGGTTCATGGGGAAAGTTTGGAGATCCGGGACAACCACAGGGGGAATGTCCTCTCCAAAATAGTGCTTCAACCTATGTCCATTCACTTTGAAGTTTGGCCCGTCTGTTTGAGATAATTCGACGGTGCCATATGGAAAAACTTTGGCAATGGTGAATGGACCAGTCCAACGGGTCTTAAGTTTCCCCGAGAAGATCTTCAATCTAGAATTGAAAAGAAGGACTCGGTCACCAACGTTGAAAACGCGGTTCTTAATCTTTGAGTCATGGATCTTCTTTGTCTTTTCCTTGTAGATCAAAGAATTCTCGTAGGCTTCATTACGGAGTTCATTTAATTCGTTGAGTTGAACTTTCCGATGATCACCCGAGGACTTGAGGTCGAAATTTGCATGCTTCAAGGCCCAATAGGCTTTGTGCTCAAGCTCGATCGGGAGATGACATGCCTTTCCATACACGAGCTTATAAGGAGTACACCCGATGGGTGTTTTGTAAGCGGTACGGAAGGCCCAAAGTGCATCTTCAAGTTTGTCCGACCAAGAGGCACGATTTTCACCTACGGTCCTCTCTAAGATTCTTTTCAAACCACGGTTCGAAACTTCCACTTGCCCACTGGTTTGTGGGTGATACGCGGTAGAGAGACGGTGAGTGACACCGTACTTAAGCATCACTTTTGCGAATTGGTCATTGCAAAAGTGTGTGCCGCGATCACTAATGATGGCACGAGGAGTTCCAAAACGGGCAAAGAGAGACTTTAAAAACTTCACCACTACTCGGGCGTCGTTGGTAGGTAGCGCTTTCGCCTCCACCCATTTAGACAAGTAATCGACCGCCACGAGTATATACTTGTTCCCTCGAGAAGACGGGAACGGCCCCATAAAGTCAATGCCCCATACGTCAAAGATCTCGCACACTTGAATGGCATTTTGAGGCATTTCATCTCTTTTAGAGATGTTACCATGACGTTGGCAAGAGTCGCAAGATTTGACGAGATCATGGGCATCTTTGTAGATTGTGGGCCAATAGAAACCGGAATCAAACACCTTCTTGGCGGTGTAGTTCGGGCCATTATGTCCCCCCGTGGGTCCATGATGACAAGCCTTAAGAATATCAGCGGCTTCTTGGTCGTGAACACACCGTCGGATGACTTGATCCGCACAGATTTTAAACAAGTAGGGGTCGTCCCAGAAGTAGTGCTTAACATCTTTGAAAAATTTGTTCTTTTGTTGGGACGACATCCCTTTCACAACAAAGTTACCCGCATGGTAGTTTGCAAAGTCGGCAAACCATGGGGTACTCGAATCTCTACGATGAGATACCACATTAAGTGTCTCGAGAGGAAATGTTTCGCATATCTCTTTTTTCTCGAGCACACCTTGATGAGGATTTTCAAGACGGGAAAGATGGTCAGCCGCTAGGTTCTCTGCTCCTTTTTTATCACGGATGGTGATATCAAATTCTTGTAGGAGGAGAATCCATCGGATCAATCTCGGTTTTGCATCTTGCTTAGCAAAAAGATATTTGATGGCCGAGTGATCCGTATACACTATGCTTTGGGACAAGATCAAGTATGGCCGAAACTTCTCGAAAGCATACACCACGGCTAGTAATTCTTTCTCCGTAGTGGTGTAATGTGCTTGAGCTTCGTTCAAAGTTTTGCTAGCATAGTGTATAGGCTGGAAATGTTTAGCCTTGCGTTGCCCCAAGACTGCACCTATGGCGAAATCACTTGCGTCGCACATAAGCTCGAATGGTAGGTCCCAATCGGGGGCAACTAGAATTGGTGCTTCCGTGAGCTTCCTCTTGAGAGTTTGGAAAGCTTCAATGCACTCACTAGAGAAGACGAAAGGAGTGTCTTTTTCAAGAAGTCGGGTCATAGGCCGGGATATTTTTGAAAAATCGTGAATGAAACGACGATAGAAACCGGCATGACCAAGGAAACTTCTTACTCCTTTGACAGTTGTGGGAGGAGGTAGCTTTGCAATAACATCAATTTTAGCTCTGTCTACCTCAATCCCTTTCTTAGAGATCTTATGGCCAAGGACGATGCCTTCTTTGACCATAAAGTGACATTTCTCCCAATTTAGACAAAGGTTCGTGTTTTCACAACGTTCAAGCATCTTGTCCAAATGGGAGAGACAAGTTTGGAAAGAATTCCCAAAGACCGAAAAATCATCCATAAAGACTTCCATAGTCTTTTCGATCATATCATGGAAAATGGCCATCATACACCTTTGGAATGTACCGGGAGCATTGCATAAGCCGAAAGGCATGCGCCGGTAAGCAAATGTTCCATAAGGACATGTGAATGTGGTCTTTTCTTGATCCTGGGGGTCAATGGGAATTTGGAAGTAGCCCGAGAAACCATCGAGAAAACAATAGTAGTCGTTTCCCGCTAATCTCTCAAGCATTTGATCCATGAAAGGCAAAGGAAAGTGGTCTTTACGGGTGGCTTCATTTAACTTTCGATAGTCAATGCAAACACGCCATCCTGTAACCAATCGAGTAGGAATCAACTCGTTTTCATCATTTTCAACGACAGTAATGCCACCTTTCTTGGGCACACAATGAACGGGGCTCACCCAAGGACTATCCGAAATAGGGTAAATCAATCCGGCATCGAGAAGTTTTATGACTTCTGCTTTGATAACCTCATGAATTTTAGGATTCACCCTTCTTTGGTGTTGAACCGCCGGTTTGGAGTCATCTTCCAGGAGAATTTTGTGAGTACAAAATTTCGGGTCAACCCCCTGGATGTCGGAAAGTTTCCAAGCGATGGCTCGCTTGTGTGACTTCAAAACCTTTATGAGAGCGGCTTTTTCATCCTCACTCAAGTCTTTAGCAATGATGACGGGTGATTTATTGTCATCCTCCAAAAATGCATACTCGAGATGAGGTGGTAAGTCCTTAAGTTCGACCTCGGGAGGATCATCAGATTTTTCAATCGTTTTGATTTCCTCTTTATGAAGTTCTTGAGGAGGGAGTGATGAGGGATCATCATTGAGCAACTTCTCGATGAGAAGAATATCTCCCTCGATGTCAATAGGGGCGTGATCAATTTCCCATGAAACCGAATCACTAGACAAATATGCTTCAATCTCCTCCGAAATAGAGTTACTTCCCTCAAACGGAGTGAGGGATGTGGAAGAGAGAGCAATGATGGGATCAACCGAAGTGGGATTGCCACTCGAGAATCCAAGAAGTTCTTGAGAATATTCCTCCGACACAATGTCAATGACATCAATCATGTTAATGGAAGTGTCTTCATAACTAGGGGAATATCTCGTAACTTGATCGAGGTTGAAGGTAACGGCTTCCTTGTTTGACCTCAAAGTGATTTCCCCCTTATCAACGTCGATTAATGCACGACCCGTTTTCAAGAAGCACCTCCCAAGGATGAGGGGTACTCGGGGATCGGCATCAAATTCAACAACAACAAAGTCGGCGGGGAAATGGAAATCTCCTACTTTTACACAGACGTCCTCAGCTACACCTAACGGATGAGAATTCGTACGGTCGGCAAGCTCAAGGACCATACACGTAGGTGTAAGCGGAGGTAATGAAAGCTTCTTCCACAGGGAGTTTGGCATTAAGTTAATGCTTGCGCCAAGATCGGCCAAAGCGGAGCATTGAACTAATCCTTGAAAATCACATGGGATGAGGAATTTGCCGGGGTCTCCTAGCTTTTCGGGAAGCTTTTTGAGGATAACCGCCGAACAATTCTCATTTAAAGAAGTTTTAGCCAATTCGGAAATCTTTTCTTTGTTAGTCAACAAATTTTTGATTGTTGGACCGAATTTGGGCATAAGAAGAAGAGCGTCCGCTAAACTAATCTCGAAGTGCAAATCTTGAAAGATTTGCATAAGCTTCTCCATTTGTTGATTAGTTTTGTCGCGGGCCTTTTGATCATTAAGCCTTGAAGGATAGGGAAGTGAAGGCTTAGGATTGGTCATCGGAACAACGGGTTCCGGAATTGGAGGTAAGACGACCGAAGGTTGGACTTGTGCGGTACTTCGTGGGCTTGAGATATGCACCTCGTCCGTTGTATCCTTGGTAACTTGACTCATTGCCACAGGTGGAGGGGGCATTGGAGTCATAGGTCCATTGTGCGTCTTACCACTACGAGTGGTAATAGCATTCAACTCACCCTTAGGGTTGGGAATGGTGTTACTTGGAAGAGATCCTGAAGTTGAAGCTTGATTGTTTTGACTCATGAGAAGAGCAAGCACGCTATCGATCTTGCTATTTTGCTGATCAATCTTGCTACTAGTTGTTCTAATCTCAGATGTAAAATCATTCCTCATAGAGGAAATCTGATTTTGCATGGACACCATCTTAGCTTCATTGTTTTTGATGTAACTAACAATGTCAATGGGAGCTTGAGGAGGTGGAGCTTGAACAGTTTGTTGTGGAGCGGGGAATCGGTTTTGATTATAGTTCCCTTGATTTTGAGAACCTTGATTTTGAAAATTCCGATTCTGATTCTGATTAAACTGATTATTTCTGTTTTGATTGTTCTGATTTTGATTAAACCCAGGTGGTCCAAGGTAATTGTTAGAACGATAGCTTAGAAGGTTACGGTCCCCTTGCGGTTGGTAGGAGTTACCCCCCGAATTGTAGGAACCTTGAGCAGCATATACGCTCTCTTGAGTGAAGCCACCGGAGGCTGGACACTCGAAATAAGGGTGTGGACCACCACAAGTCTCACAACTTTTGCTCACGGTATTAACTTGTTGATTAGCATTTGTGTGATTCATTTTAAGCATGGCGGCGGATATTTCTTCCAACTTTTTGTTGAGAGTGGTGAATTCCGAAGATGGAAGGGCTGTGGATCTCGTTGACTCACTCCTCTCGGCAGAGGAATCCCAATAATTGTGGTGGGCAGTCATGTTTTCGATGAGATCAAAGCACTCTTCGGGTCGCCTTTTCATAAAGGTACCACCGGCAGCAGCATTGATTGTGTCACGATGTCTCAGTGTTAACCCGTTATAGAATGTATCTATTTGGGTGACAAGCAACATGTTGTGGTTCGGACATCGGTCAATTGAAAGCTTATAGCGTTCCCATGCCTCGAATAAGGACTCGTCGGGAAGCTGCCTAAAATTGCTGATTTCATTCCTTAGCATCGTCACCATCGACGGTGGAAAATATTTCGCCAAGAACTTGGAGATCATTTCATCGAAACTATGGATTGAGTTCTTGGGAAGACGATCAAACCATGCGGTGGCATGAAGCGTCAAGGAATAAGGAAAGAGGTATAAGCGAAGGGCGTCATCGGAGACCCCATTTTGCTTCATACTTTGGGTGACAGTGAGAAATTTGTCAAGATGCTTGTTGGCATCTTCACCCGGTGCTCCGCGAAATTGGCAAAAGCTCTGGACTTGTTGAATCATGTGATGTTTAAGTCCAAAGTCCGTGGCTTGGATGTCGACCGGGGCAATTGGACCGCCCCGTCCATTCATCGTGGGTTGGCAAAGCTCCTCCATCGTTCGGAGATCGGGAGCTGGATTTTGTGGATCGGGTTGGACTTGAGGTCCTCCCCCTTGGATTCCAGACATGGTGGGATGCTCAACGGTACGTATCTCGGGTACGTTTTCTTTGTTAAGAATACGTCTACGAGCTTGCGAGCGAGTGCGCATACACCAGACGTAACTCTAAGAGACCTCAGAGTTAAGGAGAGAAATGGGAATTATGAAAATCTTTCAGATGAGAATGAGAATTATGAAGACGTTTTATAAAACTTGGGTGAGAAGAATCTTTATGGTTTTCTGGTTCTGAAACGTCGATATCACAACAAAATCAATTAACACAAGATCGAGGCAAAACAACAGTGAACTTAACCAATAATCCAAGATGAATGGCTTCTTTGAAAAAGGTACACCAATCACAATGGACACAAAGGCAAGTTTTATATCTTTAGTTCGGGAACTTATTATGGTCGCACCCCCAGTTAGGTAGTGCACTGCCTTGGTTTTCGGTGGTAATCTTTTAAGTTGTTTTTATTAAAGAAAACGACGAATCTTTTTGTATTTTTATTATTTGATACATATATAGAAACAAAAGAGAAAATATTTTTGTGTTTTATACGTTTTTGCTTGTTTTTGGGTTTTTGGATTTTTTAGAAGAAAATATGGATATATATATAGATAGATGGATGATATGAACAAATGAGTGAGTATTCAAACAACTAATCTTCTAGACGAAAGATAATCAGCACAGCTCCCCGGCAGCGGCGCCAAAATTTGATCCGCGCAAAACCGTCAAGTTTTATCACGCAAGTCCGCCACTTGTGAATGACAGACCGTAACAAACTTAAAACAGCTCGAGCACGAATGCAATGAAGATCAGGAGAGTATAGTGTTTCCCCAGGTCGTTAAGTCCCAACGAGCTGTGCGAGAATAGTCAGACGTATAGTGATCGCGAGATTTGAACGGGAAAAGAAATTTGAAGATGATTATAACTAAGGAAAAAGCCCATAAACTACAGGGGCTTAAATGCAAATTAAAGGAAAATAAAAAGATAAAATCTATTAAATAAACGCTATCACTGTATTAAAAGTGATGAACGTTTAAAAACTAAAACGTACGTTTAAATTAAGAACAACGTAAACGTACAAAATAAAAAGTGAAATCTAAGAAAGAAAAGTCCTAAAGATATGAAAATGACATTTTTATAATCCTAATGATAAAAGAAAATTTATAGAAAAAGAAGATTATTTTTATAACTAATTAATTAATTATTATTAATTAAAAACTATTTTAACTATTTAATAATTATTTAAAATACAAAAAATTAGGAAATTAAGCTAGAAAAATAAGATTAAAACCTGGAAAAGTCTAAAATATCAAAATAGACTTTTCAAAACTATTTTTGTATTTTTGTGACTATTTTTCTATTTTCTAGGATTTTTAAACTATTTAAAACTAATTTAATTATTAAAAATTACCAAAAAAAACTAAGAAAAATCTAGAAAATTACTTTTTCTACTTTTTATATTTATCTAAGTCTAAGAAAATTGAAAACTTATTTTTTTGAACCTTTTTCTAATTTTTTGTATTAAAAGCTATTTAAAAATGATTAAAAACTAATTTAAATTGAGAAAAATAGCAAAACTACTTAGAAAAATCTGAAAATTTAAGGAAAACTCTAAAATATTATTAGAAAGATGGGAAAAATATAAAAAAAACAGGGCTTGTGTGGCAGAATCTGAAACTGATGGCACAAGTGCTTAAAAATAAGCACTTGAGATAAGCTAATGGAGTCTAAAAGCCACCAAACTGATAAGTAAGCTACAATAAGCTAAAATTACTGAAATAGAACAAGTTTCATTAAGCACAAACCACTGATTTAGCAAATGGAACAGATTTGGTTAGTTGAGAATTAAGCTAAAAAGCAGTTCTGGGGGGCAACTTGCAGGCACACAATAAGCTATCCAATAAGCTAGAAACCAGAAAACAGGACTTGGACTTTGGAGAAGACCTGGGTGGCTTTCCAAAGAACCAAAGAACATGAGATTTGATACACTAATAAGCTCTCTATGAGCTTATCAGTTTGGGCACAAAACTGTGCACAGGGCAGATTTGCAGAACAGGTTGCCAAAAGAAGCACTTGAAAAAGCACTTAAACAGCTGATAAACCAAGAACCATTATTTTTGTATTTTTCTTGAGCAACTAGACTACAAATCCTCCAAATCTTATACTCTGAAACCTACTAATGAACCCTCAGTGAAATTCCAAACTTTATTCAAAAATGACCATTTGAACTTTTTTTGACTTTTTTAGAAAAACCAAAAGTTGACTAAACTGAGATTTGATTGGATCTAATGTACTTAATATGTTGTGTTAAGGTAATATAAGACTTACTTAAGCAAAGTTAACAACTTTAGAACACAAAAACAAGTTTTGATATTCTAAAAGCCCAACAGTGGGCTGCTGAGAACCATAAGATGGATTTTTGACTTTTAGACCTTGCAGACACAAATTAAGGACAGATATGAGCAAACATGAGTGATACAAACTTGAACAAACAAGAAACTACTACTGCATAACCCTCTAGCACAGTTGATATGCTTAATCCAAACACACCTTTAACCCACTGATGTGAAGTTAAAAAGGCACAAGCACTTCCCAAACTGAAAGTAATGATCACACTATGATTATCTAACCTAATTACAACTTTTAAAACAGAAATACACCAGTTTTAACTACAAAATAAAAATTGCAAAGAACTTGAATTTTCACTTACAAAGGACCTATAGCCACTGTGGCTTGCAGCTGTGAACCAAGTACTTCTAACCTATATAATTCAACCCAATGATCACCAAATGAACCCATTTCCATAGCTGCTTCACCCCCTTGACCAATTCCATGGCTATTGTTGACCAAGTTTGACTTTTATTGACCAGTGACTAAATTGCTTCAAACTTGCTAACAAGCTTACAAAAAGCTATTTAAAGCTTCTATAACCTTGTTTGATGTTGAAATTAAGTTGTTAAAAGCTTTATCACAAGGATTTGAAAGTTAAAAATGCAACAGTGAACACATAATAATGAAACTGATCGTGACTTTTGCCAATGTTGCTTAGAACTTGATCACAGTCTTCCAAAAGCTATTATAAGCTTATCTAAGCTTATAGAAATTGAGACAAAGCTATTTGAAGCTTTGGTTTTAGTTAATTTGAAATTTCATACATATGAGAAATCTTAAAAACATAAAACTTGGATAAACTTCAAATTGATACTGAGAATGGATTACAATAGACTTAAAAACTTTAATTCAGTACAAGGAAGTTTAAAAGTACAAATTTGGAACTTAATTAAAACATAAAAATTAAAAACGACATTGAAGGAAAAATAAAACTAAAACTGCCCCTTTCTTTGCTTCCTTTCTTCTCTTTTATGCTTGAAAGATGTTCCACGTGGCCTTCTGAGTATTTCCCACCACTTTCTGAACCAATGGGAGAGCTTAGAGTGTTATCACATTTTTGGCGGGAAACATGTTTCAACCTGTGGGTTCTGAAAACTAGCACTAGGGGGGGGGGTGGCATTTATTGTGGAGGGTAAGTTAGGTGGGTATGATGAGGAGGGGGGTGGAAAAGTGATGGGGTGATGCCTGAGTTTGCAGAACCAAGTGGGGAAGAAGGGATAAGGTATGGCGCGTTTTCTGTTTGGTTTGACCATTTGACTGACCAGTGTTAATATAAAGGGGGTTCACAATAGTATTATGACAGGGGGTCCAAAAGGTGGAAGGGTCCAAATTGGTAGGGAAGGGTTTTAAACTTCAAGGACTATATGTGTAAAGTCTGAAATTGTAGGGACCTAAGCTGCCAATAACTCAAACTTGTTTCAAGGGACCAAAAGTGACAACTTTCAAAAGTACAGGGATCAAATCTGTCATTTTCACATTTTCCAGGGACCAATTCTGTCAATTTTGAAAGTTGAAGGACCATTTTTGTAAATTTCTCAAACTTTTGATATTTTTCACCAAAGGACTGAATTTGACAACTTATGATTTAAAAAGGACCTTTGGTGACTTTTCTTTTGAAATTATGTGCTCAGGGACTGTTTTTGACAACTTTTGATACTTGGGGGACTAAAACTGCAATTTTTGCAAATTTGATATGTTTTTCATCTGATTTTGATAATTTTGCATTTGAAACACATAAAACACTGATTTGTGATATTTTGATCATTTTGATGTGTTTCTGAGTGTTTTCAGATGAATTTGCAGTTTATTTAGTACAAAAATGATGAGTATTTAGACACTCATCAATCATCATCGTCCCTAAACTTTGGCCAAATTGCACGTTTCGTCCCAAACGTTTGGAAAGTGCAAAGATCGTCCATGTGGGAAATCTTGAGGTAAAAATCGTCCCTGGCCTACATTAAATAACTAAAATACCCTTGTCTCTATATTACTTTTCAGTTTCTTGCACCAATGGTCCCTGTGTTTCGCCAGGTTTTGCAAATTTAGTAATTTTTTTTTTTTTTTTTTTTTTTTTTTTTTTTTTTTTTTTTTTTTTTTTTAGTATTAGTATTATTTTTTTATACGTTTTCGTCCGTTTTTTTTAAAGTTTTTGTCTTTTTTTCTTACGTTTTTGTCCGTTTTTCTCATGTTTTTTCCGTTTTCATACGTTTTTTTTTCCGTTTTTCTTACGTTTTTGTCCCTTTTGTCCCTTTTTTACGTTTGTGTCTGTTTTCTAACGTTTTTGTCCGTTTTTCTCACGTTCTTCCATTTTCATATGTTTCGTTCGTTCTTTTACGTTTTTTGTATGTTTTTCTCACATTTTTTTTTCTGTTTTCATACGTTTTTGTCCGTTTTATCCGTTTTTTTTACGTTTTTGTCTGTTTTTCTCACGTTTTTGTCTATTTTTCTCTCGTTTTTTTCGTTTTCATACGTTTTTGTCCGTTTTTCTTACGTTTTATCCAATTTCATACGTTTTTGTCCCTTTCTCTTACATTTTTTCTGTTTTCATACGTTTTTGTCTTTTTTTATACGATTTCGTTCGTTTTCTTATGTTTTTATACGTTTTCGTCCGTCTTTCTTACGTTATTTTTATTTGCATACGTTTTTATATGTTTTCACCCGTTTTCTTACGTTTTCATCCATTTTCATACATTTTCGATCGCTTTTCTTATGTTTTTGTTCATTTTCTTATGTTTTTTCCGTTTTCATACGTTTCACCCGTTTTTATAACGGGTGACACGTATGAAAACCGTTTAAAACGGGTGAAACGTATGAAAACAGAAAAAACGTAAGAAAACAGACAAAAATGTAAAAAAAAAAAAGGAGAAAACGTATTAAACGGATGAAAGTGTAAGAAAATGAACGAAAACGTAAGAAAAACGGACAAAAACGTTTGAAAACGGAAAAAAAACGTGAGAAAACGGACAAAATGGATAAAAACAAACAAAAACTAAAGAAAACGAACGAAAATGGATGAAAACGTAAGAAAACGTATAAAAACGTATGAAAATGAAAAAAACGTAAGAAAATGAAAAAAAACGTAAGAAAAACGGTCGAAAACGTATAAAAACGGACGAAAACGTATAAAAATGTATGAAAACAGAAAAAACGTAAGAAAAATGTATGAAAACGGAAAAACGTAAGAAAAACGGACAAAAACGTACGAAAACGGAAAAAACGTGAGAAAACAGACAAAAACGTGAGAAAACCAGACAAAAACGTAAAAAATAGGACAAAACGTAAGAAAAACGGACAAAAAGTATGAAAACGGACAAAAATGTGAGAAAAACGGACAAAAATGTGAGAAAAACGGACAAAAACGTAAGAAAAACTTAAAAAAATCGGACGAAACTTATGAAAACGGAAGAACGTGAGAAAAACGGACAAAAATGTACGAAAACGGACAAAAACGTGAGGAAAACAGACAAAAACGTGAGAAAACCAGACAAAAACGTAAAAAATAGGACAAAACGTAAGAAAAACAGACAAAAAGTATGAAAACGGACAAAAATGTGAGAAAAACGGACAAAAATGTGAGAAAAACGGACAAAAACGTAAGAAAAACGTAAAAAAATCGGACGAAACTTATGAAAACGGAAGAACGTGAGAAAAACGGACAAAAATGTACGAAAACGGACAAAAACGTGAGGAAAACAGACAAAAACGCAAAAAAACGAACAAAAAGCGTAAGAAAACGGACAAAAACGTATGAAAACGGAAAAAACAAGAGAAAAACGGATAAAAACGTAAAAAACGGACGAAAACGTATAAAAAATAATACTAATATTAATAGTTAATTTAAAAAAAAAGAAAAAAAAAAGACTAAATTTGCAGAATCTGGCGAAACACGGGGACCATTTGCGCAAGAAACTGAAAAGTAATATAGAGACAAGGGTATTTTAGTCATTTGATCTAGGCCAGGGACGATTTTTGCCCCAAAAGTTTCCCACAGGGACGATCCTTGCACTTTCCAAACGTTTAGGACGAAACGTGCAATTTGGCCAAAGTTTAGGGACGATTTTTGCAATTTACTCTAAATAATTTATAGACTAAAATACACCGTTGGTCCCTAAACTTGTCTTGGAGGATCGCGATGGGACGAACCACGCCCTTTTCATCGCCACGGGTCCAAACAGTGGCCATTAAATGCCAGATTCGTCCCTTGACCAGAATTGGGACAGTCAAACCGATTTCCTTCGAGGGTATTATAGACCATTCACTTTTTTTTACCCAACCTTCAACCCAGGGACCAATTGTGAGTATGGCTATTAGCCGTTTCTTCCCTGATACGCTGCAATTAATTTCGCGGGAACAAATACACCCACCCAACAAACAACTTTACCAATCACATAAAACCACATTATCCATAAACGATAAACTGCAAATCGAAATCAAAAATATAAATCCTCATTTCCAGAACTCAAAAGACCAACCCAACTTCCAACAAAACCATGTCGATCGATCGTTTTACCAACATGCCAGATGAAGTGACCACTAACATTTTGAATCGGTTGCCTTTGTTAGAAGCGGTGAGAACCTCTAGTTTAGTGAGAAACTGGAGGTCTAAGTGGACTTTGCTCACCGATGTCATACTTGATGAGGATTTCTTTTATTATTTAACATACGAGTTTGATGGTAGGCTTGTTACTAGATTCTTAAATCGGCTTATGGGTCCAATAAGAAAGTTTGTCTTTGCTGTAGAGCCAAGATCAATTATTGGAATAGACAACTTTCCTTATGAACAGATTCATGAGTGGCTCTTGTTTTTGGCTGACAATGGAGTTGAGGAGCTGATTATTACAAACTGGTATGGTGACCCAGTTACGTTCCCAACCCAACTTTACTCTCGCAGTGAGTTGAAACATCTGGTACTTCATGTTTGTGCTATGGCTACTTTGGAATATTTTCATGGCTATCCAAATCTACTGAGCCTAGAATTGATTCATGTCAATTTTCTAAGCGGTACAGTTTGGGACTTTATTGCTGGTTGTCCCTCACTTGAGTCTCTTAAGATGAATCGTCCTAGTACTAACGAGATGAGACTATGGGATATTGCAAAACTTGGGAATTTGAAGAAGTTACATTTGTCATTAGGTCGTTATAATGTTGTGACCACAATCACAACATCCGATATCTTTCACTTGGCAAGACTTCAAAATCTTGAGACCTTTACATTGGATTTTGGTGATTGCACGGTAAGAACAATTTTAGTTTTACAACTTATAATGTTATAGAGATGTGTAACAGTAATGAAATTTAATCTGTAAAACTTCTTGTAGTTGATACATGAAGCTAATCCTAGGATAAAGGTGCCCTTTGTTTCCCTGATTAACCTTAAGCTGTCCGATGTCGATTTTGGGAATGGTGTTATGGTAGCGTTCACCATTGTAATGATTCGGTCATCTCCGAATTTGAAAATGCTGGATACCAGAGTAAGTGTAATGCTGTAATGCATATGTATCAAATAAAACATTCCTAAATTGCCATGTTTGTGTATCTCAACACTATTTGATTTTTCAGGCTGCAAACACGCTTAGTGATCTACCTTTGCAAAATTTTTCCACTGTTGTAGACACAAACACATTCAGCCATGGTCAGCTACAGACGGTGGTGTTTCGAGCTTTTCCCAGAACAGAGCATGAAATAACTTTAATAAAGTGTATACTTGCGTGTTCCCGGTCGCTAAAGACAATCAATATCAGGCAAAGCGATAGGAGTCACGATGGGAATGAAAATACCAGGAACAATTGGGAGTTGGCTAGGAAGCTGTTGAAACTCCACCGAGCTTCCCCCACAGCCGTCGTAGATTTCTTTGACTGGTTGTAGTTTCAGTTTGGGTTGAATACCCTTGGACAATTAACGTTGCAAAATAGTTTTGGTAATTTTGTACAATAATTGTTTAAATGGTTTGCTTTAAATTAGATTGTTTATATGTTGATGTTTGTGCGTATTCCAGTTTACTTTAGTTAGTCAATAGTTGAAAATGGTGAATGGCTTAACTGTGAACGAGAGTCGTAATGTCAGAAGGATTGAAAACCTTTGGAAGATTAAGTGCAAAAGGCATAATGGTATTTGAAGTTAGATGATAAGGATGGCTAGTGGAATGTTGAATAATATATAGAATGGTATTTGACTTTGTAAAGTCAATATTGCAAAACCATTACTAAATATTTGTTTTGGAGTGAATTGATAATTTGATACTATGTTTTAGAAGTTTGACTTAACAAAGTCAAACTTCTAATGGTTTTACGTAAGTTGGCAACTTGAGGGACCGGTTGTGTATTCTAAAGTGAATATTGGGCGGGAGTTTTAAGTATGACAACGGCAACCAAGACAAATTCAGGGACCGAGTGTGAAACAAAAGTAAGTATTAGACCCTTCACCGTCTCTTACCGATAAACTCATCTACCACTTTTTCCACACACACACAACTTTCCAATGGCAGATTTCCCCATTTTAAACAAACTCATGGAGGTGGCTGATTCGCCAAATCTTAATGATCGGATGGCTATCTGGTTTGAAGATGAGGCTGCCCAAGAAGGGATTCTAAGGAAGCTACTTCTTCAGTGCTGCCAGCATCTGAAGACAGGAATCATCAATCGTAGGGAGCTGATACAAGAGAATCAAGCTCTGGGACCTCGTGGAATTGCGCTTGACTGTGTGGATGCGCTGAACAAAATCCAGTCTAGGCACACAAACCAACTTGCCCAACTCATACAGATTGTTGGTCAAACAGATGAAGGTATTCGGTTCAACCAAGAGTTTGTTAAGAAAATGGCTGAACATAATGCATGAATTTTTGGTTTTCCATGGGGTAGATAAAGGCGTCTTTTGGGTGATAGTTTTGCTAAAAATGGTATGTAAATTAGATTTGATGTAGTTGGTTATGATGTTTAACAGACTTTATTAATGATAAAATATCATTTGGGTTATGTGTTGTTTAATTTGTTCTTGTATTGTGATATTGGGTGTATTTTAGTGCTTTTAGTATCAACAAAACCAAACATCCCCTTGTATTAGCAAAACCAAACAGGCCCTTGTATCATCAAAACCAACCAGGACCTTGTATTAGCAAAAGTTTAATCAGTAGAACCAAACACCCCCTTGTATCCGCAAAAGCAAACGCAATGGTTTAAAAAGATGTGGTGAAAATGCAAATACTTTGGCACTAAATCATAATGTATCAAATAAAACATCCGCTTGTATCAGCTAAACCAAACGGCCCCTTTTATCAGCAACAATTGTTACAGCAAAACCAAACACCCCCCTTTCAGAAAAAATACAGGCAATTGTTTCAAAACACGGGTTCAAAATGAAAACGCTTTAGCATTAAACAACAATGTATTGACAATGGTGTATTGTAACATCTTGAATTTTGACTTACCAAAGTCAAACAAACTTATGAAAACCAACAAATTGTAACTTACTTGGATAAGTGAAACCTATTAAGAAATGCAAAACGATTTCAAACACAATTACTTAAATAAGATCACAAAACTTTATTCATCGATTACATGTTCTCAAGAACTACAAATGTTTACAATCTACTAAACATACACTTAGCTAGACCCACAACTCTCCCTATCATCGTTTTTCTTCTTTTCCTTCCTTTCCTTAAGATATTTAAACAAAATTTCCAGTTTTGTAATCCTTTCTCCCAAATCGTTAAACTTTGATAACAAGATGTCATCTTCTTCCTTCTCTTTCTTAACACCCAACCGCTTTTCATTTGCGTAGTCTGCTTTCCTCAACGAACTCAACAAACCCTTCCCCTTATCGTTTTGTGCCATTATTGTTTTTCTTTTTGCTTTGGGAAGAATGTGTGTTGATTGTATTTTAGGGTTCACTCTTGCTCGTTCATACATATGGTTGAAGGTCGGGTTACATTTTAACTAGGTTGGGTAAAAAAAAGTGAATGGTCTATAATACCCTCGAAGGAAATCGGTTTGACTGTCCCAATTCTGGTCAAGGGACGAATCTGGCATTTAATGGCCACTGTTTGGACCCGTGGCGATGAAAAGGGCGTGGTTCGTCCCATCGCGATCCTCCAAGACAAGTTTAGGGACCAACGGTGTATTTTAGTCTAATTTATAAATTATATTTTAAAATATAAAACAATTTTAAAATATTTTTATCTCTCCTACATTAAATTCAAATCCTAATCCTGATACTAATCCAAATTCAAATCCGAAACCTAAACCCACCTACGAACCAAACGGACCCTTAATGTAAAAGGGAAATAGTTCTTTTTAAGGTTTTAAATTGGGCTTTAATATTCCATTGGGCTTTAACCGGTAAAAACAAATCCAAGTACCAAAGTACATTACATTGCATCATACCAATCAAATCTTAAACCCGCCAATAAACCCTAGCTAGCTGATTCATAATCACCAAAAATAATGGAAGATGATGATACCATGATTACAACTGAAGACAAGAAGAATAAAAACAACAAAGAACCAATCGAATCAGAAGTAGCTCCAGCCATCATCTCCGTCCATCCAGCTCATCTCTCCGTCGCAGTCGCTGTCGGTTCTGACCTCCGTATATTCAATCTCAGGTACTTACTTTTATACTCCCTAGTACACGTTTCCTTTTCGAGATATCTCAATTTAATTGTCCATTGCTAAAAATAGATTGTGAGGTTTCCTCGAGTTTACCATATTAGCCTTGCTTTAAATTATTATTACGTTAATTAATTAGTTAAGGGTAACTCTCGTTGTGTTAAAAAGTAAGAATTGTGCTTAATAATTATGCTTATATTTTGGGACAAAGGGAGTATTGTTTTTTATTTTTATTATTATTTTTTTTTTGGGTTTCTTAAATTAGTATTGTTGGTGTAAGTAATATTTGTTTGTTGGACAGAGATGGTTGTCCGATAACGTTGAAGGATGCGGTTCATAAGGAATCTATTAGAGCGATTCGTTATGGTGCGAATGGTAAAGTTTTTGTTTCGGCTGGAGACGATAAGGTGGTGAGGATTTGGGATACGGATTCGTGGCGCTGCTTGTATACTGTGTAAGTCATTTACTTGGCACTTGCTTAAAGCATGTAACTAATTTCCAACTTGTATTCATTGTTATCGACTAATGACGCGCTGTTAATAGGTCAACTGAGAAGAAAGTGAGTGCAGTTGCTATAAGTGACAATGGCCAATATATCTGTTATGCTGATAAATTCGGAGTTGTTTGGGTTGTTGAGCTGGACGAGTTCAATGAAAATCAAGCGGAAGTCCAAAAGAAGGCATCACCACTTCTTGCCCACTATTGTAGCATCATCACTAGTCTGGTAAGTGGTTGATCTTGATGTGCATAGTTCGTAAAATATTCAAAAGTACTAATGGACGTATCACCCTGCAGGAGTTCTCACCGGATGGGAAGTTTATTGTTACTGCTGACCGCGATTTCAAAATTCGTGTAACACACTTTTCATACCTCAGTTAGCATTATATACACTGTAACCACAATCCGATTAAACATGCCCCTCTTTTTTCTGTGTATCGCAGGTCACTTTGTTCCCAAAGAAACCTTTAGATGGAGCTCATGAGATACACAACTTCTGCCTTGGCCATACAGAGTGAGTGAGCTACTTGAGGTGGCATAGTTCTTTATTCTTTTTAGGAAATTTAAGCTTGACATGGATATACTTTTGGTTGAACTATATAAGTATGACTATCAGAGACTGTGCATGCCTATTTGGGGTGCATATTACATTACATTAATGTTCAAAG
This sequence comes from Chrysanthemum seticuspe, assembly GCA_019973895.1. Classification (NCBI taxonomy): domain Eukaryota; kingdom Viridiplantae; phylum Streptophyta; class Magnoliopsida; order Asterales; family Asteraceae; genus Chrysanthemum; species Chrysanthemum seticuspe. The sequence continues at coordinate 78,601,931 of BPTQ01000007.1, read as the reverse complement.
TTAGTTTAAATAGCTTTTTGATTTACTTTGATGAGTAAATGAACTGACTATTATTACTTGTTGTCATGTATCTATGGCAGATTTGTTTCCTCCCTGGCCTTTGTTTGCAATCAGGACTGTCCACAGGGGTTTTTAGTCTCTGGAAGCGGCGATTCAACTGTAGGAAATATACATGCATCTTGACTTTTGAGTCGTTTGACTTAGCGTTCTTCATCTCTGATTGATAAATTTGACAATTTTGTGATCTAGGTTCGCTTGTGGGATCATACATCCGGATTGCTTCTTCATACATGTGAAGTAGGATCACAGGTTTATAGCGTTGCTTTCAACTTAGCTTTTTGTAATAGATAAGAACTTCGTTTATCCATGAAACAAATTCCACATGTCCCTGCATTAATTTAACTACAAATGACCATTCATTGTGTTTTGCATCTTATTTGGTGGTTTTCAATGGCTGGTTACAGGTAGGACAACAACAGGCCAACGGAACAGAAAACGATTATTTTGCAATTACAGATCTTTGTGCTACACCTGATGGTTCATCAATTTTTGTAGCTGTTCAAGGGTAAAGTCTTCAAATGTTTATTTATGTGAGGGTTCTGTATAATGGTCTAGAAAACTCTAATGTTTTTATTCAAAAATGCAGGTTGCCAGGAATAATGTTGTCGAGTTGCAACCTTTCTGCTAAAACGCTTTCTATTTTAAAGGTAAGTTATTAACGGTCTTAAATTTCGTAAGTCGAAATTTAGTTTTAAGATTTCTATATAGCATGTACACTAACGCCATGAACTGGAGGTGCAAGTGCATTGTATCTGGTTGGAGTAAGCTGGCTTGGAATATGTTTAGATTCTAACAGGTCTAATGTTAAAATTTACCTAAAAATTGAACATGTCAAGATGGTTTAAAGTCGCCCATGGGGCTTTTAGACCGTTTCAGCTTCTTAAGTTGGTACATATAAACAAATTAGATGTTGTTTCAATGATATAGCTGTTGTGATACATTTAATCATGTGTCTAAGTCATAAAAATGAACTAAGAAGTGCTACCTGGCCCAACTATTTTTTACTCTTGCTAACATATTGCCTGATTTGACCCGAACTTCTTTCACACATTTTATTCAACCCTTCCGAACCCACTCATTTGTTCAGCTATACCATAAAGACTAAATTAAAACCAATTTACAATATATTATTTTATATGTCCAAAGTCCCAAAAATGTATCTCACTCTTTGTTGGGTAAGCCTCATCTCATTTCTCGTCACTAATATCAGACCCACAATCATATCTTCATTTGTTCAGATATAAAATGTGAATCCTATCTTATTACCTAAATCTACGTGTCAAATGTATCGTTTTTTGTTACTCATGTGGTCACCAACCTTGAAATAATTTGAGCTGCATCTTGTAATTTATGGCCTTTTATCTTCAGGTGGTGTCTATCATTGGAGAAGACTTCATACCCACAAGCTTAGGGACTTCATTAACATCCGAATACTTATGGATGGTGATGGGTGTCTCTAACTTACCTGGTTTTAATTCTTCATCACTGGCTCGAGTGCGAGTAATATCTGGCTTAACAAAATGCAATTCAGAATCTGGTGATGATCATTACAACATATTGGAAGACAAACAAGTCCCTTGTGGAGAACAACTTTTGCAACAATTGCAAGGAAGTTTGTCGATTGACAAGGATGTTTTCTCTGCAGCTACTGAAGCTGTGAAAACGTCAATGCGCAATCTTTTGATCAAGAAACAGTATTCAACTGAGAAACGTGATTTTAGAAAAAGAGGCCGGAATGACAAGAAGGGAAAAAAATAGCAAAATAATTATAAGATGTATTTTATATGATCACTTGTGTGTGTTTCAAGCTATTTGCCTTTAGAAGCTAACCACCCAATTAAAAAATTTCGTTAAACTAGTTATTTGTTTGGGTACATTGTACTTGTATTATTTCATAGATCTTAATTTGATAATATAGATTTTGTTCAATATGCTTCACAATTCCTTTTGTCTTGTGCATGGTTGTAAGATAAATTTTTTTTATCTGAACTGTTGTTCTTTACAGACTTCTGTTTTACTAAAATAAGACAGGGTTCATATGCATAGGATCGAAGACATGTCGTTTGACTATTCTAGTGGTATGATATTTTGGAGGTTCAGGCGTCAATAGCTTTAACCTAACTTGCATTACTGCGTAATACAGGCTGTGTGAGTTTAGGTTGCTCCTTGGTTTATTGGAACCGCTCAAAACTAAGTGGAATATAGTTAAAAGTTTCTATTGATCGGCAGTGTACGGTGTACCCTGTTTGGTACTGAGAGAATCAAATTGCTCACAGTTTCATTGAAGCGGTTCTGTTAGTGATGACTGGATCCTATAGAAATCAACGGAATGGAATTACAGTTTCCACTTAACTATAATTCATATCCTATATTGTTTTGACACCCTTCTAATGATTAAATTTGTAATATTAGAAGTTCAAGTGTTTTGACAATTTCTGATGACGTAAAAAGTTCAAAATTGATATTTTCGTGACAAGAAAACAAGCACTGTCTAATGGGAGTCGAAGTGTCAAAGCATGGTAAAACTAAAAGAGCGATAATCTGTTTAGTCAAACTTTATGAAATTGAGTATTTTATAATCGGTTCATCCAAACTTTAAAACTGATTATAGCAATTTGAAACAGCAATAATCTGACAGTAACTTCCAAATGGCAAACCCAAGCATCTGTATGAACGTTACATAGACAAGGAAGAAAAAGGAAATTAAACTGCAAAATCACTTGCACATGTATTCTTGCAGAAATAGTAAGTTACGCTCAAGAAGACATGATAACAAAAATACCATTTTAAACTACAAAAACAACCAAGTTATCTAAAATCCGTCAACAGCTCCACGCCCCACCATGAAAAGGAATGACCCAAAATGAATATAGACCACAATTAGATTACAAATGATCATAAAAGAATATTAGACTGGAATCTGAGTAATAGATCAAGCATGCTTAAACATTTTCATGCTAAGCCAGTAGAAGTATACAGCAACCACAATCACCGGCAGTGTCAAAGGAACTAAGAAGCAATAATACCTGCTTCAAACAAGACCAACATCATAATGTACTCATTTACAGTGCACAAGACATATTAAACGAAACACAACACACCTGTCATTTTGTATTGCAGAAATAATAGTGTTATCCGAACTAGGAAGCAGTTTTGATATAACTGCAGTATAAAGAAAACCGCCAAAGAAAACGGAGCCAAATAAAATGAAGAACACTCCCCAAAAAGCTCGCTCATTGGCTCTTATAAGTTTGGAAATCATTGGCGCGCCTTCAATACATCTGTAATTCTTCGAACTAAAAACCAACAGCCTAAAGAAACACAAAGCAACATAAATTTTGATCCAATATGGGTTACAGTATATTAAAATCAAGCATTTGATTAAAAAAAAGCATTAAAATCTATTACATCAACCAAATACAAGTAATCAATTGTCACACTAAAAATAACACCATGAGGATTAACCCTCTTGATAAAAACAGAAGGAGCTCTATTAGTTGCTAACTTAAATTTTCCTGAAAGATGTTCTTAAAAGTTTAAAGAAGCTAGTAAGTTACGCTCAAGAAACAAAGTCCTCGTCTTATAAAGCATGGCAGTTCAAACTGTCAAAAATAAAAGAATTAATCACACTCGCAACTATATTTCGATATACATTTTAACTTTAAGAAACCATCTCCAAGGTAGCTTAGTCGTAAGGTGTCCCCAAAGGAAAAGTCCGAAAACGGGTGAACATCAGGGAAAAGTCGAAAAACGGCCACGGGTATACCATCAGAGCCGAGAACCCGTTAACTGTGAACAAGTGATGTACCAGATAAAAACTACAAATGTCTAAACAACATAAGCATTTTATCGAACAGGTAGTAGACAACATAAGCATACAGTTATTCTTGTATGTAATATTAAGATCTATATAACAATAAATTTGGGATTAGGCGGTAAAGTGTACCTAAAACAACGGTTGCCGTTGATGCTTCTCTTTTACGAATTTCAGATTCTGTTGTGAGCTGATTTGGGGTGTTTGGGACCCTTTATTATTAGAAAGATTTTTTTTATTTAGGAGTGTTTGGGATTATCGGCCCTTTACTAAACAAGAGACCAAACAAAGGGTTTTGCACGTTTTAGGGTCAGATGAGTTTAGGATTTGGATTTGAAGTTGTAAAGAGAAAATATAATATAAAAAATAAATAAATTATTTATCACATATTATAAAATGAAAATAAATAAAATGTATTTTTAATAAAGCAATTTTAACGGTAATAAATGCGACCAAACATAACAATTTGACTTTGAGTCAAATTCTTGAAAGCTTAACCCTTCAAAACAAACGAACCCTTAATATTTGAGGATTTTCAAAATGTACTTTCGGTCCGCGTAGGAAGTTGTGAGAAACTTGCGGAGCCATGTGGCACAATAGAAACCTAACACGTCATCATGTTTTGATAAAAAATGATTCTCTTTTTTCTATTTGGTCCTCGAAAAAACTTGCAAGGACGACGTGAAGTGTGTGTGCTGTGGATTGATATTTTTAAACCAATTCCCAATGCCACACGTGAATCCGTAGGTTTCTCACAAGTTCTTACAAGTACCAAAAGTCCTATATCGGAAACCCTTAGAAATTGGTCTACTACGTGCAAAACTCCTCTATTTGGTTCTCTTTGCCATACCTTTCTCAAATTTAGCTTAATGCCTTATAAGCAGTTTACCTTATGTAGTGGGTCGATTTCTCTCTTTTTTTTAAGTGCTTATTTTCTCAAAATATAAGCAAGTAAGTCAATAAGCACTTCCTAAACCAAATAATTCAAAATATTTATTTCAATTAGAAAATGAAAATAAGCCGATAATTATTACAAATATGCAATCCCAAACAACCAAGTTTTATGAAAGTTAGATTGCATTCAGTTGCAACGAAACATGCACTTCGTTAACCAAAAGAGGGGACCCAACGGTAAGAATATCAGTCTTTCAAAGAGGAGGACGAGGGTTTGAATCCAACGGGGAAAAAATTAATCCCCTTGTGACCACAGAGGTTCACCTGCGCCAACTCCGGGCTATCCAAAAGGGTAGTCACCGTGGGATTAGTCGGCTCGCAATGTCGAGTCGGAAACCCATGTTAAACAAACAAAAAAAACATGCACTTCGTTTCCATTGCATATGTTTGCTTAATTTGCCAAGTGAGGTGTAGTCTGCACCTTTAACAGCTCTTTGAACGAGCACATGTAGCTGAAGAAACTTGACCGTCTGTTGAGACCCAAACTGACCACAAAGCACATGGCACAAATATCTTCCTCAACCTTGAAACTTTTTGATAGAATCTATCACTTCAAGAGACCTAGAACTGTATTACCGATGGAGGCCTCACACATTGGATATTCTACCAGTTTGATCGAACCAAGAAAGACCAAAGACGAGGTAAGAAATGAGGAAGACTAGTGGGAAATCTAAATAACATTATTCATCACCATTAACATTTGATGTACAACTGGTCTTAAAGAAAGTTTGCAATCAACCATGATACATATTACACGAATTTTTTGTACCCACTTGAACTGATCACAAGAATGAAGTGTTTTTAAATGTGAAGTGATGCTCAAGAACGGATTTTAATGTGAACAAATAATGCAATTAATAATTTTTAATTGAGTGCCTGGTGGTTTTGGTCCTCGGCTGCTGAAATCAATTTCCTTGCTTCATTTGCAATTTTTGTAACATGTTCATCCTCGCATCCTACATATAAGAATCCACACAAAATGTTACACATCATTAAAGTTATGCCACTAGATACGCAATTTCAATCTGGTGTGAAAATGGGCCAGTTTGGTTATAAATTACTGACAAGTTGTAACATGTAAATAGTTATAGAAAGGAGGACAAAACGGATCAATGGGAATAAGAGTCACTCAGATGGCATAATCACGAGTTCCTAAATTGTTTCGTCATAATTCAAAAACATGGGATCCTTATATAACTATAGATTTATAATCTAAAAATGTGTGTTGTAAAAGTCAATCCACTCCAACCCAACTTAACCGACCAATTTAAAGTTTTGTGTGCTTTGACTCGAACCCATTTTCACACAAGATGCAACTCAACAGGGATGTATATTCATATTATTTACCCATCTCTAGCAGTTGCTTCTCAAGGTTGAAGAGGTAGTCTCTGTTGGGCCCTGATGGTCCTTTTGCATTAACAATTTGCCTGCACAATGAGAAACAAAGGCATTACTAAAATCATCCACAAAAGTAATCATGTACTAGAAATCTTCCACAAACATGCATATGGACCAACTTTTTAGATACACGTATGAAACACCTAAGAGGCTAAAATCTATATAGTTCACCCAATTACGCTGTTTCTACACCACACCACCCCATGTTAATGAGATTACAGAATTGCAGATAAAGATACAACTTAACAAATATAAAATACAGAGTACTGAAGAGTTGATCGTCTATCACATATATAAAACAGTAAAAAAAACGTTGACAACGTCTACAAGAGGCTTGACTGCCATGGTAGTTTGCCGATCACAAATCCGTTTCAAGGTAAAATGTGCCATACTTTAGTACAAGTTGACCCATAAAAACTTTTTTGTCCATTTATAAAATTATAAAAAATAAATAATAATAAATAAAAAATAATAATAATAATAAATAAATAAAAGATAGAACCGATGAATAAATGTGTTTAATATCAATGTGATTATAAAAATCAAAACCACTTTTTTTACAGTAATTATCTGATTATTTGGATGAAAACGAGTTAGGAAGCTGTATGAATCAAAAAATAAAACATTTGGTCCACTGTACTGATTTGGCACGTTCCTTTGGATATCATTCCTTTTGACCCACTATGATATAAAACACAACTCAAATTGACCCATTTATAAAGTACAATTAGAGGAGGTCTAAAATATGCGATAATGAATGGTTACATACTTAGCAATATCTTCAACTGAAGCAGGACCCAAGTAGTTAACATTGGCCTTGTCAGGAGATGCTATATATCTAGACATCAAAGCACAGCTTCTTGTTATAATCTGATCGACCTTATTGTAACTGAACATGCATGTGGACACTTACAACATTACTCCAGTAACAGCTGGTGAAGAAGCATTCACATCCTGAAACGTAAAGCATGAATCAATCAATGAGTGTTTGTATCATATATAATGGTTAGTTATAAAAACCATAGTAGAAACTCACTGTGAAGAAATCAACGTACACCTTCTTGTCATATTGTTTCTCCCTCACTTCTAGGTACTGTTACGTAATAAAGTAAGGCTTGCAAGATCTTGTTTAATGTCCTATATACTATATAGATGATATTTGAAAGAGCATGACTGTATTTTACATTATAGAATCAGATATATAGAAATACCGTTAATGCCACTTGCTGATCTTCCTTCCTTGATATCTTGTAGGCGGCACCCCACTATAATAATGACCACGACAACAAACAAGATGATTACAAGAACCAGTTAGTATATACAAGCTACTACTTGGTACATTGCTTTTATTAATGTATTAATAGTGATTAATACAAAAATCTTACACAACGCGCCCCTTGTGCAGGTTCTAAAGTGACAGTTCTTCCCGGATACTCTGGAGTGCCTCTGTGGTCAGTGCTTCCTAAACCACATCATCAATAAATTTATTTTTTCATATACAATGAGAAAATCACGTAGATTTATAGAATAGAAGTTCGGCTTGCCTTGGTAGAAGACACGACGATAATCTTTGATGAAACCAACGAGACGATCATCGTAATGAAATCCAGCTTTCCAGATAAGAGATCCGTACCCGAATACCCACATCACAATACTCCTTTCAATAATCAATTATACGCCCTGAAAGCTCACATACATGTCTAACCAGCTGATCAACTTACCCCATTACTGACATAAATGGAACTTGACCGCTAGCTGTTATAAGATGAATATAATTTAAAAATGTTACAGAACCTTTTCGCATTTTGCTAAGTTTATGTGGTAATGTATATTTAGTACACGTGTTGTAATATTAGCACAGGTCATAATTTTGACCCGTTTACATCTTTCATTATATTAAACGATTTAAGTTAAAAAAGATTGGTTTAAACTAACTAATATTAACAAAGTGACGACTATGAACTTAAAGTCGTGAGTATCCTTAACTTAGACCATTGCATATGAACTCAAGACTGAGACTAGAACAACAAACATTGATGTTTAGCTTTGAATATGTCTCCATACACTCTAAGTTCCTACATTGTTTCATTTAAAGAAAAAGTAGATTGTCAATTTTCTCCTATGATTCTTGAAACATATTTATTAAGTTAATTATTATTACTAATAAAGAAGACTTAATGTGGCACATCTTGATTAGCATTACAACTACTTAGTTTAAAGGTTTTACCAAACCCGTCTATATTCCAACATGTAAGAGGCTGAATACGTTAGTGTATTATCATTACGAGAAATGATTAGGAAGCCTAGAGATCATGTTGGCTTTTGACAAAGTGGGTCCCGTAACTACAACCAACGATCTGGCATGAAATTAGGCACATCTTTTGGCCCTCCCATCCATTTCTCTTATCGTAACACAATATAAGCTTATAAAAAATTGCTGTGAAAAGTACTTAATAGCTTATTACAACAACAACAACAACAAACCCAATCCCGCCTAGGCAGGGTATGGGGGAGGTAAGATGTAGACAGATCCTACCCCTACACCAGGGTAAACCCGAGTGTAGAGAGACTGCTTCCAATGAGACCTCCGGCAAGTGCATGTGTGCTAGTGCGAAAGTAAAGAGATAGCATACGACAAAAACAACATGCAAAAGCGAAGTAAAAGAAAGCAAGCAAACAAGCAAACAGGGCATACAGGAAAAAGAGCCACGCACAAGCAAACCTTAAATAAGCCAATAGCAAAGCGCAACAGAAATAAAACCAAAAGCCCAGGCACACCAAAAGCAGTCAACTTAATAGCTTATTGAAGAGCATAAAAGAGCTTCCTTTTTGCCAAAGCCAAACACCCCCTTACATATCATCTCATTTTGTTATTTGTATATCTCGGTTGATTCTATGAATTTTTTTAACGGCAATCTTTTCACACCCTATACCACCTATCTCACAATATATCTCACAAATGACTCTCGCGAGGCATGAACCCACAACCTCTAGGTAGGTGGACAACTCACTTACGACTAGACCAAAGGCCTTGGGTCATAACTTGATATATTTTAATGTCTAATAATTAAAACATGGATTATAACTTGATATAGAAGAATAGCTTAATTCTCTAACCAAAAGAAATTCAAACACATAGCCAAACTATAACTAAAACTCATCCATTTTCTAAACATGATACACAAGAAACTTAAAAAAACTGACCTGGAATATGAAATTTGGCGCAAGAAGTGACAGTTGTAAAAGAAAAACCGATGATGAGTTTTGGCTTAAACTGTGATCTCAGCGATACTCACCAATCAAGTGATGAAATGATGAACTCTATTTTGGGCCATTATTTTGGGACTAGTAGAAGTTGGGCTTAGTTAAAACGAAAAAGTTTCAGCTTTTTGGGCCGAAAATAAGCGGGCCTTCTTAGATTGTTTTGAAAGGCAAAGTATATGTTAAACTAGGGGTGTTCACGGATCAGATAATATTCACGGTAATCGAAACCGCACTAAAGTGAAAAAACTGAATCGAATTTTTAAATGAACAAATTGGTCAAAACCTAATCGAACCGAACTAAATATTCGATTATCCGTTTAGATATAATTTGGCAATAAAAACTGAAAACCGAATTTATATAAATATATATATTTTCTATGTATTTATATGATAAAAAAATCACTAAAACTATTTCTTAGTATAAATATAACATTATTTAAGTTTGAAAAAAAATTGTGCTAAAATATATATAATTAAATAAAAAAAATAATTAGAATTATGTAATTCGCGTTATTCTGTTCGGTTTTCGGTTATAGGGGTTCGGTTTTCGGTTATTCGAAACATTTTCGGTTCGGTTAAATCAAATTTGAATTCAGTTCAGTTTGGTTTTCGGTTTTACCCAAAAAAAATTAACCCAACTGAATAACCCGATAACCGAACCGATGAACACCCCTATGTTAAACTCTCGGGGTCCTAAAATAAATGATTATGTCTAATATTATTATTATAAGACTAAAATACACCGTTGGTCCCTAAACTTGTAGCTGAGGATCGCGATGGGACGAAACCGGGCATAATCATCGCCACGGGTCCAAACAGTAGCAATTAAATGTCAAATCAGTCCCTTTGACCAATTCTCTGTTAGTCAAAGTCTGTTAACGTTAGGGTGTGCCTTGCACATGAGGGTAAACTCGTCATTTCATTTTTTTGCTCTATTTTATTTCATCTTCATCTTCCTCATGGGCTAAACCCAGATTCCGGCGACCTTAAACCCAGAATCCGGCGACCCTTGTAGGACAATCTGTCATATATTGGTGGTAGTATGAGTGTGTAAGTTTGCATTTATGAAAACAAATAATTGAACTGATGAAGATGGCATGATTATTGCTGAGATGAAGATGGCATGATTATTGCTGAGATGACAATCTGTCATATATTGATTCCTTATCTTCCAAACTCCAAATGCAACTGATGAAGATGGCATGATTATTGCTGAGATGAGAAGAGTTACTGGTGCTAGCATACACATATTTCCTAGAGAACATGTTGCGAAATATGGTATGCCTAGTGATGAAGTTGTGCAGGTATAGCTCTTTTATTTTTCTTCATTTTTTGGCTCAGAAAATACCATGATTTTAGTTATTGTACTTCATTTATACATGGATTCAATGGCTTTTTGGCACAGTCATTATGTAGCCAATAAATCCTCAAAAACCAGCCTTTTAAAATTATATTTTCAAAAGTGTTGAAGTTCTATAGATATATGTAAAGAATGCGGGGTATAAATGTCCGAAATCGGGCACAAGTCATATTAAAATAACTCAGATATACAAAAAGAAATACAATGGCTAAATCTGGACATTGAAAAACCTACATCGTAATATGATGCAAAAAAAATATGTTACTATAACATGCTGATACTTGTTAATCTTGGGTGCAACTTTAAGTTAACTACTATTCTTCTTAATTTGTTTGTTTGCTTGAAGGTAATTGGCAGCTTACAGTGTGTTCAGGATGCTTTGTTTCAAATCACAGGCAAACTTCATGAAACCTTATTTCCTGTGAGACCATATCCTCCAAATGTAGAAATGCCACCTCCACGACCCCCTTTTATGCATGGTGTAGATCATCGTCCATCTTATTTTGACCGCCCTTCATATCCTTTGTAAATATAGCACCAATTTTTGCTTGTTATTCGATATTTACTCACTTCTTATTTCGTATGTTTTTATTTTTGTTCAGTCAGGTAGCAACAGGCATCAAGGTGAATTCAGTGAGTTCGAATGAGGCTCATCAAATGCTAATGATCAAGCTCGAAGGTATACTCATTAAACATACTTTTTTTCATCAAGATATAATTTTATGCTTCAATTATTTTGCTAGTTTGTTTAGCTGTAAAAGTAGACAGGGAAGCAGAATTATTAAGTATCTAAAATTGTGGTGTATCAGGAATGAAACGCCGGTTAAAGTTGAGGTTGCGGTACCTCAGAACTTGTTAGGGTATGCATTGGGAGAGGACAAGAGCAACTTAGGTCGTATAAAAGAGGTAAGAGTCCGCATGCTTAGTTTTGAGGACAAACTGCAAGATAATGAAATGTTCTGTCGCCTTTTAGTTTTTAGTTTTTACTCATGTCTGCAACATATTCAACCATTCAATTATTTGTTTTCATAAATGCAAACTTACACACTCATACTACCACCAATATATGACAGATTGTCCTACAAGGGTCGCCGGATTCTGGGTTTAAGGTCGCCGGAATCTGGGTTTAGCCCATGAGGAAGATGAAGATGAAATAAAATAGAGCAAAAAAATGAAATGACGAGTTTACCCTCATGTGCAAGGCACACCCTAACCTTAACAGACTTTGACTAACAGAGAATTGGTCAGAGGGACTGGTTTGGCATTTAATTGCTACTGTTTGGACCCGTGGCGATGATTATGCCCGGTTTCGTCCCATCGCGATCCTTAGCTACAAGTTTAGGGACCAACGGTGTATTTTAGTCTTATTATAATGTATGTATATAATTGACACTTTTTATCATTGTAACCCTAAACCCTAAACCCTAAACCCTTCTTGTCATATTGTTTCTCCCTAAAATGACAAAAAAATGTATCGAACTTGACACTTTTTTATCATTGTGTGTAGCCAACTATTTTTTTTTTCATTGTAACACAAACCTTTTGAATTTTTGTCATTGTATGTAGCCAGTTAGGTGAATTTGTGTTATTGTATGTACTCAGTTAGACTTAGCGTTACATCGTTAGTCCTTTTATATTAACGGTCGTTAGTAAGTAACTTAAAATTTCGTTCTCTTACGTTTTTATTCGTTTTCATCCGTTATCTTCCCTTTTTACACGATTTCGTCCGTTTTTACACGTTTTCGTCCGTTTTTACATGTTTTTACACGTTTTCTTCCGTTTTCGTCCGTTTTTACACGTTTTCGTCCGTCTTTACACGTTTTTACACGTTTTCTTCCGTTTTTACACGATTTCGTCCGTTTTTACACGTTTTCGTCCGTCTTTACACGTTTTACACGTTTTCTTCCGTTTTCGTCCGTTTTACACGCTTTCTTTCGTTTTTACACGTTTTCTTCCGTTTTCGTCCGTTTTTACACGTTTTCGCTCGTTTTTACACGTTTTCTTCCGTTTTTACACGTTTTCTTCCGTTTTTACCCGTTTTCTTCCGTTTTTACACGTTTTCGTCCGTCTTTACACGTTTTTACACGTTTTCCTCCGTTTTTACACGTTTTCTTCCGTTTTCTTCGGTTTTTACACGTTTTTACACGTTTTCGCTCGTTTTTACACGTTTTCTTCCGTTTTTACACGTTTTCGTCCGTCTTTACATTTTTTACACGTTTTCTTCTGTTTTCGTCCGTTTTTACACGTTTTCTTCCGTTTTTACAGGATTTCGTCCGTTTTTACACGTTTTCGCTCGTTTTTACACGTTTTTACAGGTTTTCTTCCGTTTTCATCCGTTTTTACACGTTTTCTTCCGTTTTTACACGTTTTCTTCCGTTTTTACACGTTTTCGCTCGTTTTTACATGTTTTTACATGTTTTCTTCCGTTTTCATCCGTTTTTACACGTTCTCTTCCGTTTTTACACGTTTTCTTCCATTTTTACACGTTTTATTCCTTTTTTACACGTTTAAAAATGAGCGAAAACGTGTAAATACAGAAGAAAACGTGTAAAAACGGAAGAAAACGTGTAAAAACGAGCGAAAACGTGTAAAAACGGACAAAATGGTGTAAAAACGGAAGAAAACGTGTAAAAACGGACGAAAACGAAAGAAAACATGTAGAAACGTGTAAAAACGGAAGAAAACGTGTAAAATCGGATGAAAACGGAAGAAAACGTGTAAAAACGGACGAAAACGTGTAAAAACGGAAGAAAACATGTAAAAACGAGCGAAAACGTGTAAAAACGGACGAAATCGTGTAAAAACGGAAGAAAACGTGTAAAAACGAGCGAAAACGTGTAAAACAGGACGAAATCGTGTAAAAACGGAAGAAAACGTGTAAAAACGGAAGAAAACGTGTAAAATGGTGTAAAAACGGACGAAAACGTGTAAAAACGGAAGAAAACGTGTAAAAACGAGCGAAAACGTGTAAAACGGACAAAATCGTGTAAAAACGGAAGAAACCGTGTAAAAACGGACGAAAACCAAAGAAAACGAGCGAAAACGTGTAAAAACGGACGAAATCGTGTAAAAACGGAAGAAAACGTGTAAAAACGGACGAAAACGGAAGAAAACGTGTAAAAACGGACGAAATCGTGTAAAAATGGACGAAATCGTGTAAAAAGGGAAGAAAACGTATAATAACGGATGAAAACGAATAAAAACGTAAGAGAACGAAATTTTAAGTTACTTACTAACGACCGTTAATATAAAAGGACTAACGATGTAACGCTAAGCCTAACTGGGTACATACAATAACACAAATTCACCTAACTGGCTACATACAATGACAAAAATTCAAAAGGTTTGTGTTACAATGAAAAAAAAAATAGTTGGCTACACACAATGACAACAAGTGTCAAGTTCGATACATTTTTTTGTCATTTTCCCTTCTTTAAATGTCAAATGCTTAAAATTTAGGTAATGTTAATTGCCTGTAGTACTCTTTAAACTGAAATGCTAAAATGGAAAGTTTTACCATTTTATTTTTTGTTTCAAAACAAGTTCAAGTCATACAATTGCTCTATCAAATACAATATCTACTTAGGGATGAGCACATTATCAGAGATGATAACAAACCCGTACCGAATTGGTGGTACCAATATTTTCACGAGCATGAAAGTGGGTACCGGTACCATACCGGACGGGATTCGGGTACCGGATCCGGTACCGGTACCATACCGAACGGGATTCGGGTACCGGATCCGGTACCGGTACTCGATACCGGAAAATTGGTACCTATACGGTTCTTCCTGTTTTTTGTTAAACCAAATAAGATTTCAAGAACATGCAACAAAAAATAGGAAAAAACGTGCATTTTCAAATGATTTGAAACAAACGATGTGACACAAAACGCAACCAACACTTAAATAAATATATCAACAAGATATTCGTAACATACAAACGTTCCAAAAATTATAAAATAGGTATGGGTTTAATTTTTGAGAGCATTTATGAATGATCTATAGTTGCCACAATAAGTTTTTCGAACGTTTGATTTTTATTCATATGTTTTACATGAATATTGTTTGACATGGAACGGGCAAAATGGGTGTTTGGATATGTTATTTTATTCAAAAAAACGACTACTCTATTTTCGAGATTTTTTTCGGTACCTCCCGCTTGATACCGGTACCGCATTAGTGATACCGGATTTTTTTTTGCTCAATTCATAGTACCGATACCATACCGCGTATTGGAAGTCATTACTGTTTCAGTACGGTACAGGTACGGACCGGGATTCGGGTCCAAATGCTCATCCCTATCTCTACTACTTTTAAAATGTCAACCTTTTAAATGGCAAGTTTTTAATATTGGCTAATCTCTGCGTGCTTATCAATTTAAAAAAAAAATGGTTGTTCTATCATTAGTCCTTACTACTTATGAAAAGTGAATACTTTTTTTTGTAAAACTTAAAAAAATTAAAATTGAGCAATGTGTTATACCTAATATACCCTTTTATTATTACTTTTTCACAAGAATTAGTTTGACTTGTTTTTTAATTATTGTCTTATAACTATTATTAAAAAGTTTATCAGTCACATTTAATAAATATTACTCCCTCCGTTCTAAAATTATTGTCCCGTATTGACTTTTTTAGTCTTTCTTCTTCAACTTTGACCATAATTATTTTTGTTTGTGTTATATAATACTTGATGAAAAATATATGAATATATTATGTTTTAAATATATTTTCATTTGGTATAATTTTCATCAAGTATTATATAACACAAATAAATATATTAATGGTCAAAGTTGAACAAGAAAGACCAGTCAAAGTCAAAGAGGACAATAAAAATGGGACGGAGGTAGTATATATATTTATCATTTCAACTATATATATATAACATATGTAACACCCCCAAATTTGTTTAGCGGAAGCATACGTGTTATTCGGGAGCGTTACGGAATTGGTGAATCATAACACAAGTAATAAAGAACGGAATACATACTCCGTTTGATTTTATAAAATAGTTTTAAAACGTTGTCTTACAACATAGTTTAAATAAATGGGTACTTCCCATTAGATAAAGTGGTCCCAATGTAAAAACATCATTTTTGTGTAAAAACACTTCTTTAATACTACTACGACCATACATCCGCTTCTTGCCTTGCCTTCATGAACAAATCTTAAACACCTGAGAAAATATGCTAAAAGGTCAGCTAAAAGCTGGTGAGTTCATAGGTTTAAATTAAAATAGTAAGCTTGGACCATAAGCAAAGGCATATAATCATTACAACGAATATAATGATATATGTATGAATGTCTATTACGTTAGCTCTAAGTTCATGCAACCGATACTACGACAGTTTCTGTATGCTAAAAGATGTCATACAATATGGGGCCCATAGCAAGTGTTTTGTCCCTCAACACTTGGTTCCGACATGGTATACGTTTCGCTTTGGCCTAAGCATGGCCAACCGAACGGAGGAGTCACCCTCAATAGATCTATTTATAACATTCGCGTTTCCCAATGGGGAATTGACGGTTCATGAAAAAGGGCATTTTCTAGGGACATAAGGGCTTAGACTAAACCACGTAATAGTAATCATGTAATAGTTTTGATCCATAAAATGTTTTGCATATTTCTCACCCCAAAATGTATAAAACAATTTATCAAGTAAAAGTAGGGCTATGAAACTCACCTTAGCAAAAGTGCAAATCCAAAAGTAGGATTAGTGATGGTTGTGGAGCGGCACCGACACACGACCTAGATAAGGAGGGAAATGTTTTAGTCCATCTTTTTAAGTATTCCTTACTTAAAGTAGTCCAATGGTTTTTATAATTGTGTTAATACTAAACGTACATTTGTAAAATTCGTAAAAATGGTTTTACTAGTAAGTATACGAAGTGTATATATACTTTTCATATTGACGCTAAAACGGTATTAAAATCCAAAATTTGGTTTGAGAATATTTACGTTATTCTTTTAGTAAGTATATAATGTATATATTCTTATTTAAGTTGACACATGATAGTAGTATCAAAATCAAATAATAGTTGATTTATTTTTCCAATTGAATTTAGAAAATATGTAAGTTGAAGTGAAAGGCTTTCATATTCAAAAATGATAAAATGATGTAGTGGTCTTTATTTATTTGTCAAATTTGTTTTCTTAAAATTTATACAATGTATGACTAGTAATCCTTATGACATAAATTTGTTTACACCATGACGTTAAACCGTTTTATGTAAACTTCATTTAAGTAGGTTATACTTTCAACACTTGTTCACTTGTTAATTCATACATGTATATGTGGTAGAAGGTTTCGAATAGATGACAAATGGGTCTAGTTTTATATTTGGTTTTCAATCATATACCTCGGGTTTTATTTGGTGACTCGACTAGATACCACTCGAATATTTCAATACACGGATGGGCTGTGGCCCGGTAGGGATGAGCATAGCGTTGGGCCTAAGCCCGAATTTGTACCTGATCAATAAAGGAGTTTCGGCCCAAATATGGCTTGGGCGTCAAACTGGGTTGCGGCCCAAGGTACAACAGGAAGAGTTTTGTACAGTTTATGGGAGATTCAATTTGTCACCACAAGACTCCAATGTATTCTCCCCTTCTTGACACAAGAGTATTTTTGTGATACAATTTATACTCGTGAGTTAGACTCACAAATCTTTGGCTCGCGATATCTTTCAACGTCACATGACAAGTGAAGTTGTTTCGATTGGCAGGCTCTCGACGGCCATATGGGTTTCCTATCACGAGTTATAGTGTCGCAATACAAGTAGAGAGGATATATGATTTACACTCAAGACCACCCTTGTGGTCTTATGTCAACAGTGAGTAGTAAACACCCATTTACCTTACACCATATACCCATTCACATAGCAAAATGAAGATGAGCAAAGACTAGTTCAGATTTACAAGTCGATATTCATTTTGACGAGCCGCTGTGGTACAACCATAGCTAGAGCTCCGACCCATAATGAGGACCAACCATGACTCGCATGAGTGTGACTAATCCTAAACACAAGACATTTCGGTAACAAATCTACTTCTCAAGTTATCAATTCATCTTGGCATTGAAATGGTTTCTCTAGTATATGACTTTTATGGACACAAAGGGTAACACGGAGGTCGACTGGAAAAGAAGTACGAGCATCAAGATGGGTTCTTAGTCGCATCAAACAACAACCCAATATCTCGCTACCAAACTCAATATCCCGAATCTAATATGATACTTACTTCCTACAAGATTTATAGAACTTAACTTTTCTAATTTTCTTTGGTTCATACTTTTCGACAGAAACACTACTAACATAAACCAACAACAAAAATCAACTCCCAACGTGACCAAATCATTTACAAAAAAATATACAAAGTTTATCAACATCAAGAATACTTAACTTCAAAAATCAAATTATCAATTTTACTGACAACCCAAATCATAAATATTAACAAGTACAAAGTTGGGTGATTTCTTACAACGAACTTGATGATAATGAAGTCGAAGACCAACCCGAGAGTCTATCACCACCCACAATTCCAATCGGTTTTGAGCACAACACAAGCAAGGCTTCTTCTCTCCTTAGAGCTTTCTTACCCTTTTTGTGGTGGAATTTAAAGTGTGACTCTCAGGGGGGGTCTCGGCTGGGAATAAAAAGGAGAACATAAGAGTAGTTTTTGGCTAACTTTTTCATCTTGCCATTTGTTTTGAAGCCGAAAATAGCTAACCTCCAAAACCAAAGGATTTCTTGGATTGGTGTAAAGATTTGTTTGTGATTTATCTTGATCTTCATGGATCTCTTTGGAGATAGCGGCGCATCTAGATAGAGTTGGGGAAGAGATTCTTACATGAATATGGTATGGAAGATGAGGAATATTAAGATGAGGGGTGTCGGTTTACTTGGTTTGGGAAAGATTCGCCTAGGAGGCGTGTGAAGGTGGAGAAGCAGGTTTTTCTGGATGAAAGAGATGAAGATATCTCTTCTTTGATTTTGTACCTCTTTTGTCGTGTGGTGAGATAAAGGAAAAACAAGATATATTATTTACTTGAGAGTGGTTTTGTCGTGTATGGAAGGGTGGACATGTACACCTATTTTTCTCAAGTCCCCTTTTAAGTGTATATTTTTCTTTTATACACAAATAAGTTATTATAAGGCAATGTAAGTAAATGTAAGTAAAGTATGTGTAATGTATACTTATGATTTATTTTGAGTAAGTATTTGTATGTGGGATAATTATTGTATAAAATGTATGCATTTACATTATAGTTATGTATGTTTGCACTTGGGTCTTATAAAGTCATTGTTTAAGTGATAATGTGTTTAAGTATTTTGTGTCCCGCGAAGTCATATTGTGACCAAGGTATCATTGTTTGACAACTCTTTATCCGTGGTATTTTATTGTTACGTGTCTGAAATATTCTATCTTTGTAATATTCCAAGTCGCGGACATTTGTTAATTGTTTTAGCGAGTCCTTATCATGGTGTCGGTACGCGTGCAGTGTCGGTCACTGGAGAAAACGAGATACCCTCTCGTCTTATAATTTAAATCATAAGACAAAAATGAAAATATTCATAAAATGATATGAATGCAAAAGTGATGCAGTTACCTACTGTATGCGAGTTAACTACTCAAAGGATCAGACAAAGCTTATGCACGCTTAATAAATTTGGCTTAGTAAAATGAATTACTAATTATCAGTTAAATTTTGGTGAAAATTTACCGTGTGTCACAACATATCATTTATAGAAAAAGCTAGAAATCTTTTTTTGTAAAAGCAATAAATGTTTCAACTAATTGTTGTCATGCTTTATTTTCAGTTATTGTATGTTAAAAAAAATTCACTTACATTTTTATTATTTTACGTTGTATGTGTAAACATTACCCGAAACACTTAACCAAAATATCTCTACAATAACTATTTGCCGCTATAAAGTATCGTCGCTATACACGGACACTCGTTTAGTTTTTAAAAAATGATTAAAAAAAGTATCATACTTGTCACCGTTTGTTTTTCAAGGTATCGAACAAATTTTTTTGCTTTTGTGGGTACTTTTCTTTCAAATTCATCATTTTTAAGGTATTTTTTGACATTTTTTGAAATTTTTTAGACATTTTTGCCCCTCTTAGCGAATAGAAAATTTTTTTTGGAAAGGAAAAAATGTCACAAAATACCCTAAAAATAATGAATTTGAAAGAAAAATACCCACAAAAATAAAAAAATTTGTTCGATACCCAGAAAAACTAACGGTGACAAATATAATATTTTTTTCAATCATTTACCCTTTTTAAAATACACAAAGTATTAAAATTTCCTAGTAATTGTGCCATCCGCCAATCAAATATCATTTCAACCTACTAAAATCTCTTCTCATTAATTAAAATATAAAATAAACACTTTATTTTAAAACATAATTAAAATCACAATCACTTATCGTGAAATGGAGCGAATACATTACAACGAACTTTAAGCCTTAACAAAAGTGCAACGATTCTATCAACATAATTCCACACACTATCAAACAATTTCAACAACATCATGTGTTTAGTTGGTAAGAATACTCCGTTATTTCATAAAAAAAATTCATTAGAAATTAAAAAAACTGAAAATTCAGTCATCTATTTTTTAGAATTTTTTATGAAAGAATGAAATCTCATTTTTCAAGATTTTACTAGAATTTAGGAAAGAACTCTTTACTTTTTTTTTTTTTATATATATTTTTCCTTCTATTTTTTTACATCCCCTTATATTTTTATATTTTTCAAAAAATATCCTCTAAACGCGTTCTCTAAATTATAGCACATTTTTAAGGATAAAAATCCTTTTATATTTCTAAAGAAATTGAGATAGAATATTAAAAAAAAAAATAATAATAATAATAAAAATAAAAAAAATCTACAACTAAATGCACCCTTAAGTATTTTTAGAGTATGGACTTGGGCTTATTTTATCAGACGCGTTTAGTCCAATATACGACATTGTATCTAGAGCAAAACCTTGAGTTAGAATAACACAATAATATCTCACACAAATTGGTTTGGTTCATATCAAAACTCAAAAGTAACATCTATTAATAGAAATTTTCAACATATGCTCTTATCTAAAGTTTGTAGACATTAAGGATCTTTCACTCTCATTTTACATGTTTTAATTTATTTGATTTTGGTGGTTTCATATTCCGTTTTTTTGTTATGAACTTGCATTTCTTGGAATTTATCACTAAATTACAAGGTAATAAATTAACATCACATCAAGTGGTGTATGACAAAAGACACGCCATGAAACTTTAAAACGACTAGGTCCCATTTGCTTTAAAATGATTCGAGTGTTCATGAATCATGTAGGTCATGGTATCGCTTTTGGTTTATTTGTGTCATCACTTTGGTCCTACCCGCTTTACTTTTTTCTTAATTTTTGGAAAAGAGTGAAATATATTAACAAAGCAGAACACCTAAGTATGGCAATCATGAAGATACTCATGGGGCATAGTTGGCCAAATAGAGAGGGAGGGATCTTTCCAAGTTGTATGACATAACTACACTCAAATCAGCTAATTATAAGTTACTGGATTTGATTCAACTATTCAAATCAAAAAAAGTTTTTTTAATTTGAGTCATTGGATTAAATCCAATGACTCATAATTCCTTAACTTGAGTCAAGTTATGTTTACAACTTGAGAGGATCTCTTTCCTAAACAAATACCACTAAACATCTATATAATCCAGATACTAAACAAGATTGTCTAACAACTCCCAAAACATCAATACCAGCATAATACTAGAAGCAACATCCAAGATACAGAACAACAAGCATTCACAGTCTCATCTCCATAACAATCCAAATAGTCATCAAAGTATATAGGGCTCATGCAAACCACCTCACAGAGATTGCCTCCTTAAAAAACCTTTTCAAGTAAAACCCGGTGAGAAAAACCTTGAAGAAGGAAAAAGAGTGCAACTCTTTATAAAGTGAGCATAAAGTAGTGCAAACTAGCAAGCAATCTCACTTAACATGACATATTACCAGATTTGCAGGCTAATGGGAAAGTGGATGAACACAACACCACAAAAAATAGGAAATAAAAGAGGATAAAGACATCAACCTAAGCTCATAAAGAAATTTCATCTTAAGCATAGAAGGCAATATCTTTCAGCACTCTCTAGTTATTTATAAACAGATGAGATATCCTAATCATTTTGCCATCTATTTAAACCACCAAAAAATCCAAGACAGTCCATCCAACAAACAGATAACTAACCCGACTTAAAACAAACAGATATAACTACACACTTTATTTTGATTGTATTACGAAAACAATAGTTGCACATTTATTTTAGAATTTTTATATTGAGTTTAAACGAATTCGGTGAATATATATAAAGTTCATCGTGGTGGCATCTCTATCAAAACTAATAACAATTTCTAAATGTGAACATATATTTCATCAAAATGAAAAAGGAAAATCATTTTTATATCACATGTTTTTACATTTACGGTAAAGATCTAATAAGAAAGAAAACTTAAAATAAGAAAAATGAGAAATAACTATAATCACATATTTGAGATACATCGACTTGAATTAAATGCATTTTTATTTATTTAAGTGCATTTCAATTAGTTTCGAAAGTGATTTTAAAGTAAAAATAATGCAAATTAGTACTAGCATTTGATCTGGTCCTAAGTCTTATGTAAAATACGATAAATAAATAAAAAAGAACATTTTAATGCACGATTACAATCATTGTACTTGTTATCTGCAAACAAATGCTTTGCATGTTACGTAGTACAAACTAGTGTAAAGATTCGTTACTATATGAAGGTACGAAATTCTGCTCGCACATTGAGGTACATCATTGTGACCACCATATCACTAGTACATCAAATTCATTTTTTCACTGTTATCATATTTGACATGTCACATAATGTCTAAAACCATACTTCAACTCACAATCTTTTTTTTTTTTTTTTTTTTTTTTTTTTTAACAAGCTACTTACATACATTTAGGCCACAAGTTATTTTTGGTTGAGGGGTTTTACTCTTCCAGATTGGCATTTACGTGTTAATATTATAATGATCATGTGGTTTGTGGTTATGTCGTAGCAATAACGTGGACGATTTTGGTGGTGACCATGGTCGATTACAGTGACAATGACTTTGACAGTGATGTTGCTTCAATCAACAATGGTGTCAATTAGGTACTGGTCTAGGTATGATAGTGTATTTTGAGGTGAACGACAAAGTTGGCATGGAAATGATATTCGATTTAAACAATAATGGTACTTGTGTTTCGGTCAGTTAGGCTTTTGTTTAGTCATTAGTTGGGTAAATGGCACAAAAAAGCATTAAATTTAAGGCCCGTTTTCAACCAGGTTACTCTTTTTTTTCTTGCATAAAAAGGCGTCCAACAATTTTTTTCAACCGATTTAGGTTTCTAACTAACTTTCGTTAACTCACTTCGTTAGTAAATTACATGTTTGATCCTTCAATTCGTATAAGTATTTCATGCAACATCCACCACCACCACCAACCGCCACCGCCACTAAATCTTTTTTTCCAAAATATTTGTTTGAAATCTTTTTTTACTGAAAATATTTTTTTGAAATTTTATTTTTCATAAAGAAAATTTTGAAATTCTTTTTTCGAATTTTCTTTTCTAATTTTTTTTTTTCGAAAAACTATTTTTGAAAAAAAAAGTTAGAAAAAATTTTTCGAAAAAACTGTTTTTTAAAAAGAATTTTCAAAAACAAATCGAAAAAAGTTTTTAAAAAAAAATTTTAAGAAGAATTTTATTTTTTTAAATATTTCAAAAAAAAAATTTGATAATTATTTTCATTTCGAAATTTTTTTTGTTGACGATTTTTTTTTCACATGTGACAATTTTTTTCACAGCTGTTGGTGGTGGTGGTGGTGGCGGACCTCATTTTGGAACAATTTATCATCAAAGTTGATAGGCCACAAGTATTTTTCTTAAACATTACTAGCGGACCTCATTAGTCTATGGAGACATAGAGTCAATACATAATGTCTTTTTCATACAAATGGAATAAATCTCTCTATTCATAATGACGGTCTTAGCCGTTCACTAAACTACAACAAACAAAAGTTGATCAAGGTATGTTTTAAACGTGTTACAACTTGCAACTCCAAACAATTTACAAATAGTTGTTAAGTTGGTAAAAGTTTATGACTATCATGCTAACTAAAAGAACAATTCGACTTTTTGCACCGAGAGAGTTCCAAAGTGTCATGTTTCATGCTTAAATCTTTACCCCATGTTTTTTGTTTCTTTTTGTTTATACTTTTTCAAAGTTTGAAAAAGTGAGGCTTTTGATCAATCATTGCACTGCATAAACTCTCATGAACACCTTTCTTCCCTTTTTTCTTCACTCACTCTTCTTGTTCTTATATTCATAACCAATCTATTTCCATAATTAAACCACTATTGTGCATTGCTAAAAAAAACACACACCTTTTGTGCAAACTAAGCTTCAATGACTACAACTCAAACTCCAACCAAACAAATATCATCTTTTTTAAGCTCTCCAAGGTTCTTCAATGGTTTTTTCATGGCGAAAACACCTTCTGAACCTCAATCATCACCAACTTCAGTTCTTGACACCAAGCAACTTTTTTCTAATTTTAAAAACAACCCATTTCAGTTTGGCCAAAATCCTGTAAAGCCCACAAAAATCTTGGATGAAAACAAAAACCCTTTTGAGAAATTTGAATTTGAGACCGAAAATGGTATTAAACTTGCTCTAGAGCAAGAAAACCTGACCGATAGCATTCGTAAACCGAATGCTATAAGTAGAAAGGTTCTTTTCGGGTCAAACTTAAAAATTCAAATCCCATCCGACCCGTTTTCAAACGGGCCGGATGAAAATTCGCGTGATTTTGGGATCAAGACCCGGAAAATGGAGTCTCCGGGTCAGTTGACCCGAACCGGATCCAGGACTGGATCCGGATCGCGTCGAGGGTCTTTGGATGGTATGTCTTTGAGTGAGATGGAGCTATCAGAGGAGTATACTAGGGTGATCTCATACGGGTCTAACCCGAAAACAACCCATATTTATGATAATTGTGTTGTGGAGAGTTGTTGTGGTGTTGTTAATTCAGGTCCTGAACCGAGCCTGAAATCGCCTTGGCAGAGTTTTCTTAGTTTTTGTCATACTTGTAAGAAGAGTCTTGAAGATGGTTGTGACATTTTTATGTACAGGTTTGTTAAAAAAAATTATGTTAAATTTGCATAAGCTGAAGTGAAAAGATCAAACTTTCTTTTGAATTTAAAAAAAAGTGACTATTTGTGTATAATGAAACTGTGGAAAATGGTTATAGCCACGAACATTTAGAGGTCAAAAAAGTAGTTTGATAGTATATGTAAATATGTAATGCAACTACCTAATACCCGAACAACTTACTAATGCAAATGCAAGCATGTTTTGTAGCGACTGATCCCGGATTAGCACTTTTATAGCGCAATATAACATCCCTTAAATTTGACATAGATTATGGTTAATGATCATGAGATCAGCTATTGATTTATGTTATTATTGTTGATTACAGGGGTGAGAAAGCTTTTTGCAGTGAAGAATGCAGATGCAAAGAAATGATATTGGATGGGTTGATGAACTCAGAGCATTCGTTTTCATGAATATTTAACTCAATCTTCTTATCTCACTATGCTATGAGTTGATCACGTTAAGTTTCTTACTTTTTTAGTGTGCTTGAAGGAGTATGTTAGCTTTTTTGGTATCAATAAAATTGTATAAGTTAGTTGTTCATGAAATTATATATAACGAAATAACAAATCTTATTGTCAATTGTGTGTTTCATTGTCCTTTTTGTATCTGTACACTTCTAACAAGTTACAAATCACTAAAAAGGCGCGGCTGAATTCGAGAAAATCAAAACTCTTTAAAGGAAAGGAAAGATGAATATGTAATGCAGCAATGGTCTCTTTTAAACAATGTGTTGAAATTTTTGAAGAAAAAGAAAAGTAACATTAGAAACACTCACCTCAGCAAAAGTCGAAGGATCCCATATTGCTTAATAGTGAACCTAGAAACTTAATTAATTCGTAAATTAGCCAGCAACTAGATCCCAAAAGATCAAGCTTGCCTATACACAAGAATCAGTGATCGACTTCAGATTATGTAGTTATGAACCCAAAAGAGTAGCCTAAAATCATCTGTTGAACACATAGAAAAAGAGAGCAGATAAAGCACCTGAAAAAATATACATATTTGAAGTGAGCAAGCCATATGTAATTACAAGTGATTGATCATGATAGAATCGGTTCCAGCAATAATCAGATTTATCAGATCTGCCAACTTTTATGTTTCATTACACCAAGCACAAAGCATAACCCAATAGAAGAATTTCCGAAATCTAATATTAAACGACTACTGGTGAAGGTAAAAATGGTAAAGTAGACTCCCTAATCATCAGCATTCTCTTATTAACGATATTAAACGACTACCGGTGAAGGTAAAAATGATAAAGTAGACTCCCTAATCGTCAGCATTCTCTTATCAACGATATTATGATCACTAAGCCTCAAATAATTGCTTATTGTGAATAATTAATCCACACTATACTTGTTGAAAAGCTGTTGTTCATGAAAATCGCCTCTTAGTTTTGTGTGTGACCGATTTTTGTTAATTAGAATCATTCATCAACTAGAACAAATTACCAGTCCCACCACCTGACTTTGCTTATCAATGAGTTATACTCTCAAGTATTTGTTAGGGGCATGACTAAGAGCATCTCCAATGCATGGGTCAAACAATGACTCAAAAATAGGTTAGAATTTTTTAAAAGACTTATTGTCATTGGAGCAATGACTTTAAAAAGGGTTATTAAATCAAAAGCTTATGCGTGCTCAACCTATTCATATTTTGTGTTTAGTGAGAATGAAGTGAGAAAAGATGGGTTGGGAAAGAGTTTATGCATTGGAGATGATAGCTTGAAAAAAGGTTGAAGGTATTTACAAAATTAAGATAGGTTGAAGATGAGTTATGCATTGGAGATGCTCTCTAATGGGTGTAGGTTGAAGACGAGTTCTGCGTTGGAAATGCTCTAATGGGTATCAACACGTACTATCAACTCAACAAATAATTCCAAAAGGCAAGGTCATTTTGCATGTTGGATTTCTCAATTGCGACAGAATACAGCAAAAGTTGGTGCCCATTGTAATACTATTACATTTTTACACATATTACTTGCCAGCATTAGAATGATGATCAAGGAAAGCGATTAGACAAGCAACTTTCTATTTAGAAGTCGTTCTTCTCAATCATGAAAACAACCTAAAGCTAGGGGAATAGAAAATGGTAAGCGTGGGAGCCAAATTTGGGCATGGCCTTATAGAACTCAGATTAGCAGTAGCAGACATCATATTTGATTTGGAGCTTACGGAATCAAATTTAAGCAAAGTAATTGTCATATGAAGGAATCAAATTCAAGCAAAGTTATAGTCGTGACAGAATCAAATTCACGTAAAGCCATTGTCATTGTAACCAGCCGAGTCGTGAAGGAGTAATTGGGTGGGAAATTTAGGTTACTTGTATAAACTCGACAACTAGCAAACACATTTCTTGGACAGCTTCCTATCCGGTAACATGACATGATTATGGCTTTGTTTATAAGTACATTGCATATATGATCTGTATCAATTATAACGTATAAAGCAAACCAGATCAAAAGGTTGCCAAGGAAAACCGATCCAAGATAGGTCTGTCAAATAGTAAGTTATCTTATCAAAACTCTGATCCATAGATCCTAAAGACTAGCTCATTTAGGCGGATCATCATTGGGTCAGTATATGATCCATCTGGGTTAGTAAGAAAGAATCAATAACCAATTTCATTCTAGATAACGTCTCATTCCATACTCTCAAGTTGTAATAGAAAAAAATGCAGTCAACATTAATGAAATAGTCTTTAAAACACAAGTCATATAACACGACGAAAGTAAAACAGACATAGCCTTCAAATAGTCATGCTCAGAAGGTTCAAAAGTAAATGCAAAAAACACAAAAAGAACAACCATAACGATAAGCGAACAGGGTGTTTTGGACGAACAGCCTCCTGAAGATGCTTTCCTACTATCAGCCACATCCACCACCTTCACTGCAATTGATCATGGTATATGTTACGTACGATCAAACAGTAAATCAAAAAATTCATAAATACTTGAGATTGAATTGTTTAGAAAACACTAAACAACCGACCTTCTGATCAAAATCCTCCAAGAAGGTTCAAAAGTAATCCGAATAAGCCAAACATGTGAAGAACTACAAATCTACGAGAGCGCGTCAACCAAAGTATCTATGGAAGAACAACCTCCTGAATATGTTCCTCCTATTACATTATATGGTATAGATTAGGATCAACAGTATAAAAATCAGAATACAAGTAAAAACTAAAAAGCATTCACGATCCTCACCTTCAAGTGGCTTGGCAAGATCAACAGTCTCAACAGACGATGCATACACCTTTTTAAGCCCAAGGGACAGTGGCAATGACCTTCTTCCAAAAAGGTAAAGTAAGCTGCTACTCAAGAAAGCCGGTACAGACCATACGGCGTTACAAGTTACTATTTAACTTCCCCTTCCCACTTTTCAATATTAAAAACCAGAAAAGATGGTGAAGAGGAGCTCTACAACCTCACTAAGAGAAGACTTGAAATTCTAATCCTATCTTATGGGAAATAAATAGAAAAAGAGAAAACTGAAAAAAAAGATGATGACCCGCTGTGACACGAAACTATCGGAAATGGAAGAGATCATTAGCCACTGCCCTAGCCGACGACGAGATGCAAGACCCGAGTTGTTTCTCTTAATTAATAGGGTCAAAGTTATAACGACAGGGGGTGAAGGAAGATCCTTCAGCACTAGAATAACCCATTATGGATTCTACACTATATACAAGAATATTAACCTAGAAACCTATACTTCAGCAGTGCAGCTGAGTATCGAAGATTCATCAGCCACAAAGTCTGAAACTTTCCTTTCCTTAATACTTTATATGCAATCACAGATATATCCCGTCACCCCTGCCAAAAGATTTGCACTAACACCATAGCAGACCCATTTTACACCCAGCATCTGCCTCTACAACATACATGATCCGTCATCTACATCTCCTGTCAATCCAATTCCCCCTTCTATAAATCTGTATCAACTTTCAGAGTACTGATCTACCACCAACCACCTAAGCAGGCAAACCCTTTTTACACCCGACACCTGCTTCCACAACATACGATCCAGTATCAACATGTCCAATTAACCACAATACCAACTTTGATCTCCCAATAAGCTTCAGCAAGTTATGCATCTGTATCGACTTTGAGAACATTGATCTACCACTGACCACCTAAGCATGTAAACCTTTTTTACACCCAACACCTGCTTCCACCATATACCATCCAGTATCAACATGCTACATTAACCACCATACCAACTTTGATCTCCCAATAAGCTTAAGCAAGTTATGCATCTACATCGACGCTGATAATTTTGATCTACCACCAACCAACCAAGCAGGCAAACCCTTTTTACACCCAAAACCTGCTTCCACCACATTATCAACATACCCAATACCAAATTTGATCTCCCAATAAACTTCAGCTAAATTTTGCATCTGCACCGACTTTGAGAATATTGATCAACCACCATCCACCTACACAGGCAAACCCTTTTTACGCCCAACATCCGCTTCCACGACAAATGATCAAGTAACACCAACATGTCAAATTAATTCGATCTCCCAAGAAACTTCAGTAAGTTATAAATCTGTATCCACTTTTAGAGATCCGATCAGCCACCTAGGGCTAAACCCTTTAAACACCTAGTATGCTTACACGACATATGATCCAGCATTAATATGTTGCAATCAATTCCAATACCAACTATGATTTCCACATAAACTTCAGCAATATTAGAACAATTACTGAGTTCCAGAATATCAATCTACCACCAACCACATAAACAGCCATGCGCTCTTTTCCATCGAACATCTGCCTCACCGACATATGATCAGCATCAATATGCCACACCAATCTCGGATCCAATCTCCAAACAAACTTCAACAAGTAATAAAACTGTATCAACTTTCATAATACGATATACCACCAACAACCTAAACAGCCATCAGTATCCTTATCCTTGTACCATTACGCCATAACTACATTAGCACTACTATAACAATCCAAAGTAACCTTGTTTATTCGTCCTATATACAATCTACACTACAATCTAAAAAAAGTAAACACCTTTATTTACAGGAGTGCTTCACCACTCCTTAAAACCATCACTCGTCAAGATTAAGTATACGACGAAGCGTCTTCGTCGCAAACTCATCGTCCCCATCACCACCAAACATATCCCTACGAGCCAACTTACTATGCTCCCTAGTAGGCGAAGCAGGAGCAGATTTCGCAAACATACCCAACAAATCAATATCACCACCCGTAACCGACGGCAACTCAAGCGAAACAGTCCTTTTCGGCTTCACAGAAAACTTTGGAATCGGCAACGAACTCGGCGGTGGCGAATTCGAGTACGCGGGTCCTGCCCAAAGTTCACTATAAAACAACCCATCATTCAAATTAACTCTTACACTATCTAACGGTATCGGAACCGATTTACTTTTCACAATCCTCGTACTACTTTTACTACTTTTACCATTTTGCTCAGTACTAAACTGTTTTTTCGCGTTAGGTGGTGTAACTAAAGGCGTTTTAGGCGAATTGGGTTTCGTAACGGGTGGCGAGCGATTTTTAGTACTACCAAGACTAGCAACTACCCCTGGACCTGACTGGTACGAACTACGACAATTAATCTCCCTAAAATTACTCGAATACGAATACCCGTGGTTTCGACCGCCACGGTTTCGGTTATGAAACTGATCCTGTTGTCCAACTACCACAAGTGTCTCCATTTACACTCACCGAGTCAAAAAAAAACCAATTTCACTGAGTCAACTCACCGAGTCAAAAACCAAAACCACCGAGTCAGCTAAATTAAAAAAAGAGTAAATCTTTTAGATCTGAGCCATAACCAATAGAATCTAAGCAAAACGTCGTCGTTTGATCCACAAATGAACATGTAATTACCAGATCTATACAAAATTAAATAAATAAACCCATTAATTACATAATTCATACTTAAATCAAATAAAAACTTGAATTTTTTTTTATAAAAATTATAAAATTGAAATTGTTATTACCTGAATTGAATATGAATGGGTTGAGATCTGATTGATGATTTAGTGATTATGAGTGTTTTGTTTGTGTGTGTGATTAGTTTTTATAAAATTTGATGAAATTTATTATGAGTGAAGAAGAAGGTGTGTTTGGAAATGTGATGAGGGAATTATGATATGAAGGGAAAAGCGGATCTGAAATGGTTTTCTGAGGTGGATTTGATAAGGGCGTGATAAGTCCGTTTGATTTTTTAAAGCTGGGTGTTTACGTTAGTGGGGACGGGTGTTTGGGATGTGTGGATACTTGTCAAATTACCAATTTGACCTTTTTAAAAGAGTTGTATTAATATATCTATACTATACGAGTATACCATCGGTGACTCACGACCGAGTCTTGTGTATTATGATCGGGGTCACCTCTATTACGGTCATCTCACACAATTGAGTCTTTAACCAAAATAATGCAAAACTCGGTCGATTGCACGATTGAATCTTGTGAAGTGTTTTGTGAGTCCAATTTGAGTTTGTGTGAGTTGTTATTTATTTATGTAAGTATATTTGTATATAAATGAAATATATTCGAGCGTATAAAGGTAGAGCTTAATTGACGTTAATGTGTCAGTGGTGACTGTGGTCATAAGGCTTCCTTATTACACATAGTGTAAAGCATACATATTCTCAAACCACAGTACAAGCCTCATTTAAAATTTAGACAATCTAAACTTAACGTCGCCAACCTTTCAACTTTTAAAAATCTAAAGATTCCCTCAATACCTTTTCCCTTTCTTTCTACACATATTAACCACATACATCATTCTTCTAACAAAAAACTACAGACGCTAAATCAACATCCACCGCAAATATAATATAAATTTTTCGAGACCCCCTCTTTACTCGGGTACTATGCTAGTAGATGACAATGGATGAATAAAATATGGATCGGGTTGAGCTATATCTATATTCATATCATATGTATTTTGTTTATGGATAATGATATTAACACGGAGCAGTTTACTTGGTACAGGGATATTTAACATGCAAAGACGTATATACATTCACAACTTACAACATGTATCTTCGGCATCATATTTCTTTTGTTGAGATCAATTCTACTTTCACCATCTATTCAAATACTAGAGTGTTAGTTAACACTGTAAAACCCCTATAAACAAAATAAAGCATCATTATTATTATTACTGAAACAACAAAACAATCTTCAATTTTGCACTTATAATTCAGTCGGGTCATTCAAATGGCACTATTCAAGTTTTGAAGTGCATGGGATAGTTTGCTTACATCAAAAGGGCATGTCTACAGCAGAAAAATTGGGTAGGTTTGAAAGATGAAGAACCTTTGAAGTTAGAAAGGTTAAACCTCTTAAGATGATGGGCTTTGGTCATTAAATAGCAATGAACTTTTCACAATGTACCGATTTGGTATGTAAACTCTGACAAAATTATGTAAATATAATGAACTTTCATAAAGTGTTCAAATCTGCACATTTTGATAATGTGTCATACCTTAAATTCTGACACGTGACACTATTTATAAAGTGACACATTATCAAAATATGCAGATTGGAACACTTTATGAAAGTTTGTTACATTTATACAACTTTTTCGAGTTCATATACCAAAATGATGAAAAAAGTTCATTGTTATTCTATGACCAAAACACTGAGATGATTCATTCATATTTGTGGGTTTAAATTCACTAGGTTAATTGGTTTCATCAATCGATGCTAAAGATGACGAATCCTAAAAAGACGGTGAAAATGAGAAATAGAAGTCGATTTCCATTTTCATCCAAAGACCACTCACGATAATTGCTTTTAAATTTATAAGTGACGGAGCAAAAACGAAAATTATTTTTGTTACTTTTTACAAATTGGTTTCATCTTTTTAGTTATAAACCTAATAAGATTATTGGCTCAAGAAAACTAAATCGATAAGAAATAAATTTTTCTAAAAAAGTTACAATAAAATTATCAAATGAGTATTGGTGTTCACTGAAAATGGAATCAAAAAGTAAGATGCAAATTGGAAAAATTGGTCAATTGGTGAAGAGAAAAAAAAAAAAAAGGTTGAAATGGCATATATGTCTTTGCACTATAAATTGTTGTGAGCCAAGTAAATTTGTCCGTGTACATATCGCTCCTCTTCATTTATATATTTACTAGATTTCAGACTCGTCCGATGGATGGAGGGTTTCATAAATTTTTGTAATAAAAATAAATAGCATGTATAAAATCATCATAAAATTTGAGTATCGACCGGTTGCTCCTAAGGATATCAAGACGTCTCCTACTAAAGATAACACAAAAGAGGCGCCTACATCTATACAAACAAAGAAGGTTGCGAAAGTGGTGAACATTTCAACCAACGTGGCGTCTACTTCTAAACAACCTACAAAAGATCGTAATGTGGTTAGTACTTCTAATGCGTTTGCTGCTCTTGATGAGATAGATGATTCTACTATGGAAAATGTTCAACCAAATGGTAATTCCAACATGCCTATTGTTAATTTGGATGAAGATGCTACTATTATGTAGTATCTAGTGGTAATGCTGCTACTAATGTTGATGAAGGACACGTGGAAAACAATGAAAATATCCATAGTTCGTCAAATGCTGCTCTTTCTTCAAAGAGCACAACTGGCATGGCTAAAGATGGAAAAAATGTTGGTAATCTGTTTTTTAAGGTTGGGAATTTGGTTCTTTCGGATAGTGATAGTGATGATGATGAAGTTTTCGAGGACTACAATGAAACCACTAGTTTTATAGTATCTGACAGTTATAAAAGTGGTAGTGGAGTTGGTATGAAGAGCTTGTTGGAGCAATAGAAGGAGGACACGTATGACAAAAACCCTTATGATGATGAGTTTGATGATTGCGGTCTGACTGATGCACAATTGAAGTTTGCTAATGCATATGACATTAGTCTCCAATGTCAGTTTGTGTTTTTTTTTTTTTTTTTTTTTTTTTTTTTTTTTTTTTTTTTTTTTTTTAGGACTTAAACACTGTAAACGCTTTTGGTTTGTCTTTTTTGGCTGAGGCATGAGACCCACCCTCATCCGTTGTTTTTAATTGTTTTTTTTAGTAATAATATTTTATCAGAAGTAACCCTTTTACTAAAAAAAATCATCATAAAAATGATTATTTAATAAACGAAATATTTTTCTTATATCATTATAAAATATCAAACACAAAAATAAATAGCATTATACCTCTGATTGCTTAATATGTAAAGACGTGCCATAACACTTTAGAGTAGTGATTGGCATACCTAATTGGTATGACTAATTTTGTACCTAACAAGGATCTTGATACATGTGGCAAAATCAATGGTATATGTGAGAAGAAAGAGATAGTGGAATCCATGTGTTCAACAATGAATTGAGTAGGCATATAAGTAGTCATGTGAAGTAGTCATCCCAATCATTTTCCAACACTTTATTGTTAAAAAGTAACTAAATTGTTTTGTAATTAACATGAAATCAAACTAACTAAAAACATATATAATGAAGATCATATATTAAAAAATTATACTATAGTAATTTCAGCTAAATTGTCATGTCACAGTTTGGATACATGCAACATTAAACATTAACTGAATATGTTTTGATCACGCATCCTAAAAATGTAAGAGTAGTAATTAGTAAAATAAATTATACTAAAATCAAGTTTAAACTATTTTCATACGAATATAAAGTTTATAACATGTAACATATAAAAATATACTAATATAAAGTTTCATGTCAATAAAATTGTTCAGTAATATAAACGAGCGGGGTAGCCCGCGCGTTGCCGCGGGAGCATTGTGTTCAAACTGCAATTATCCCACAGTGACCAAGTTTATACCAAATGCACTTGAAATAAAGATGACCCAGTATATGACCCATAATCAAATATGACCAAGCTTATGTTAAATAGAATCATGTTATGATTACAGTGTATCATGTGGCCTGCAATTAATGGAATCCAACATATTTTACAATACACTCATAGTTTGCATCATGTATAGTTTTTGAAAACTATTTGCAGGCACATGATAGTAGCTGAAAGTTACAGCATATGAGTTTATCATTCGGAATAGTCCAAAGATAAGACCTGAACTATTTTTGGATTTAAGGTGTTGTTGTCCGAACTGACAAAGTGCAGCATCCACTAAGAGAAAACGATGATTAATACCTATCGATCATCAACAGTTTGTGAAACATCTATGGCAACACGCCTCCAAACATTGCGCCTGCCATCTCGTACGCATGCTTCTGATCCTGATCCGTTGGGCTGGGATAATCTTTTCTGCTGCCTATGACAAGAATCAAAAGGGCTACCTAAGAACGCATGTACAAAAAACAAATAAGCACCTACCCAAAGGCATACGAAAACTGCTCATGATAAATTATGACACATTAAAAGTTTAACTTTACCTGTGCTACGAAACGAACTGGGACCCTCTCCAGTGGGGTCAACAACATTTGTGGGATTACAAACTGAAGTTCCTACATCTACAAAAATTATTCATATGAAAACTTATCTATTAAACTCGTTTAGAAAACTAATTGATAGAAAAAAAAGGAATGTCTTATACCTGTATTGCAAACAGAAGCTAAACCTTGTTCATCAGGATCAACACCAAGTGCTACATTAGTTTCTATAGTATTCGTGACAACACATCTCTGTAATTACTTGCGTCGGCCTGAACGTGATGAATTGCATGATAACCGGTCACACCAGCAACGTCGAAATGGATGGATCTTCCCTCGCTTTGAAAACTAAGAGACGATCCATGCAGCTATTTAACTACCTAACCATGAACCACTGGTTGTTCAAAACCTGCAGTACCAACATAGTTATGGAAGCTGATCGGACAATAAATTTAAAAAAAAAAAAAAAAAAAAAAAAATCCAAAGAAAAGCAACAAATCTTAGCCCAGCCAATGTCGCTTAAAAAAGATCTAAACGTTTGACATAAGAAGAAACCATTTGTTTACCAGCGGGTTGAGCAGTCAGTTGAAATGCATTATTTTCTTCAGTTTCTACATTCTCAGTTGATTCTAACAACACGTTGGAATAAAGTTAATTATCAGGTACATGTTGGACTACATAATCCAAGAGCGCATATGACTATCAGTCATATTTTAAGCTACACAAACCAAAAGTTCTTATGGCAAATATGGCTAGCAATATTGCACCACACAATCCCAAAGATCAGATACTCAAAAGCAGATAGACCAATTCAGCATCTTGGAAGGTTTTCTGCAATCACTTTGTCATTTTGTTGAATGGACCCCTCTTGCGCTATTTGCTAAGCTAATTTCTTTACACTTGGGTCCTGCTAGTTCAAAGAAAAAAGAATACGGCCTTGTAAGTTGCCAATGCATCAGAAAATAATGATCTAGTATTGTGAAGTACCAAAGATGCAAATTAATGGTGAAAAAGGGTGGTAAGGCAGATTGAGTGACGTGTAACTCAGATGCTCTTCTCTCGATTGTTGTTTGAAGACACTGCGAGACTCGGTTACCCTTTGCCTCTGAGCTTACACGGTTTCCGTCAGTAAGCTAGTTGTACATAATTTTCCTATATCAACCAAGAAAGATAATAGTATCGGTTGTGATTTTTATATCTTAGTATAACTAAAAAAAATTAGGCTTAGATCTATAAATAGGGTCAGGTGATGGAAAGACCGGAACTCCGCCGTGGCTGCAAACGAACACAGTTGCATAGTAACCATTGATTGTATGGCATCCGTTCGTTGCCCCGCCAAGTTACGGTTGGATCTTCCACCACCCATTTCATTTCACTCAGATTACAATAGTCATCACAGCCCATTTGAAAAACATTATTAATATTAGTACGAAATCCAAAACCATAAGACATAAACCCCACATTCATGACCACCACCACAGTAAAGATTGGGTGAAAATGAAATCATAGGCTTATTCATATGATTTAGACGGGTACCCGATACGTCATGGCTGCAAACACGAAGTCGTGCTGCCCCGCCAAGATACGAATCAGTTTCACCCACCACAGTTCTGTAGATTATTATAACTGAAAAATAAGTCTGGTAAGGATCGAAAAAAGAGGATATGCCCACCATGGCTGCAAGTCTAGTGACCCGCCCCGCCAAGATGTGGACCATCACAACTTTAATCCCCTTACACAATTGTGAGACTTTGAACAATGTTAGCTACACCAAACTGCAATTTCCCATCTCACATATCATTCTCTTATATTTTTCATCTCTATCTCTAACACACACAAATCTTAGTAAGTTCTCTGGTGCGTTTTCCAGCAGCCGGTTGCCCCGAGCTTCTTGATATTTCCATTGTCGGCCATCAGTTTTCTGTAGCAAATATGAAATTGTCCTGTCTAAAGATTATATATATATATATATATATATATATATATATATATATATATATATATATATATATATATATATATTAGCATTTGAGTAAAATAGTGGCTAAAAATTGCAGTGACCTATATACTTTGTAGTCTTAATTCTAATTTAAGGACGATAATATATAAAGTACCTAACGCAATGAAATATGCTCTCGCAAAATATCTTGTAGTACAATTACACAAAGTCATACCAAACATTCCACAATACATTTCAAAGATAGGATAAAATATTTGGATTACCATGTAACAAAAGTACTTAATCATATTTAGCATGAAACCCCTCACTAATATAAATTGTTCCGTTCCAAATTTCCTGCAAGAAACATGAAAACCGAGAGAAGTTAATGAAAGTTTCATACTATAGGTTTTTTCTTAAACAATTTGCATAAGACCTATTAAAAAACTGTTAGGTCACTAGATTTACAAACACAAGTAATATAGAAAGAGATAAGGCGATTGAACAAGATCTAACACACACACACACACGATAATAAAGACGGTTTAGGCGTAGGATGTGAATGAGAGAATAACTTGAACAACCAACCCTCAAGTGAGGGTTATTACATAGTATTTATAGGCAAGGAGCTAGGGCAACACTCCTACTCCTTCTCTTTTCCTTATTGGACATGGACCAAAGCTTATGGGCCTTCTACATAAGCTTGACCTTAAACAAACATAAAGGCCATAATAAGCTACCTATTACATATGAGAAACTAACACTTGAATTAAGGTTTAGGAGTGATTCCAACAATCTCCCCCTCAAGTGTTGGTGATGAAAAACGGTGAAGGCGTTGATGTAATAGTAGCTTTGACGTCTTCTGACATTCTTCTTTGTTGTGAGAAGAATTGCCTTGATTCGAACAATCTCCCCAGTGTAGAGAGGTAGTTTTCTTTGAACAGTTATGCTTTGACGTCATCTTTAACTTTGTTCTTTGATCATTGTTCTTTGTGATGAAAGTGATAGTATGTTGTTGTCTGCATCAAGTCTGCCTCAGGTCTGCTTCACTGCTACAGTGTCTCCACGTCATTCTTCAACATGCTCACACACTCTTTGACGTTGGAATTCAGTACTGATGAAGTTCTTTAAGTCTTTAACTTTGTAGATTCTTTGATTTGACGAAGAATCATTCTGACTGTTGTGTTGCTTTTGGATAGAACTTCCATTAGTGATGATGTTGGCGTGAGCATGAGAAGAATCTGCACGATCATCCCGCTCCGGAGCTTCCATAAGAAGAAAACATTTAAAACGGTTAGTAATAAGCGGATTCCGACACTTACAAGTTTGAACTTCGAGAGTGTTAACAGCATAGTGTGAAAACACAACTCTAATTCTCACAAAGGCCGTTCCTGAACTGGAGTCCCACAAGTGAGACAACGCGATGTACCGAAGTACATCTACAGTTCAGATGAGTCGCTGAGGTACACCGAAGCATCACCTCACGACTGTAGACCATTTGAGACACACTAAGCGTAATCCACGGGGAGTTACCGAAGTGACCTGCTGTCAGGGCTGTTTGATGTTGACCCTGGCAGGAGTTTCCATTCAATCACTAAGGATCACAGTTGTGAACCTCTCATAAATGTTCTCGACAGATTGCTAAGATCTGTGAAGGACTCGATAACGTACCACTGATGTTCTTATTGTTGAACATCGAGTGATGAAATGTCAAGTGTACCTAAGAGATCTTTTGATGAATCTCGTGGCTCTAGACTCAATAGTGCGTTTTGGTTTTCCTGAGCGGAGACTAGGGAGATGGTCTCCTTCTTTAATACCAGCTATCTCTAAGAGAAAGCCAATAGTTTACGTAGGGTTCCCTGTGAGAATGAAACAAGCTTCTTTTGAGAGAAACTTGAGTGGCTAAGAAGGTATAGTGCATGCGTCACTGGGTCCATGACGACTTTTAATCTTCAATACCGGCGTCACTAAGTGACAACCAGTAGCATATGAATTGAACCCGGTGTCTGCCCTGAGTTGAATAATTTGGAGGGCTAATTCTTTTCACCCTTTTCTTTGCATTTCTTTTTAATTCTTCAACTCATTCTTTCTCCGATTCTCATTTTCTCCTTTTTATAATCGTACCTAAGGACTTCTAAGTACTAACTATTTGTGATGTCCTTGGGTAGATCCCTCCGGCTCTGGAGGATCATAGGACGGTTATTCCTAACCTTAGTCACCTTATTACTCCATGACTAACCTATGTTGCCATAAAACCAATTTTCAAGAAAATCTCTCAAAGGGTTTGTAAATAAAAAACATGTTTGAACCACTGTGAGAGTTTTATCTTTTAGCAGAAATACTCCCCCTCCACATGTGCTTTAGAGTTTTGACGGAAATCTGCACTGTGTGGGAAGAGCGCGCACTTTTGAATTGATCAACTCAATATAGACAATCCCCCGCGAGACACGGTTACGTTGCATAGTTAAAGAGTTACATTGTCAGCTTTTAGGTGACAACTAGCTCTAATAGCTACCTTGAAAGTGTAGACAAACCTCGAAAGGTTGTCATACCCGTCAGAGTTCATGTCTACCAAGAGATTCTCGAATGGTACTTTCTACTCGGACAAGTCCTTTGCGAGACACGTTTACATTACTAGAGAACTAGCTTGAAATTATTACCCGTCCCGGACAAGTCTTTTCGAGTTACTAACAGTTTAGTACCATCAATTCGTTGGTTAAGTCTATTACACAAAAATTCATTTGCATTTACACAACATATTTCTTATCACATAATTTTCTCCCCCTCAAAAATGGCATATAAAATGTTATTTTTGAAAAGTTTAGAATAAATATGACCATTTCGAGTGTTGCGGGAAGATGACCACTATGAACAATTTTGTGAACAAAGTTTTAATTCAAATACTCCCCCTCAACAAGTGATATAAATGGTTGAGGTTTTGAAAATCATACGGGGAAGTACTTGACCTTTTGAGCAAAACCTTGAAAAATGAAAGGTTTGATAGGTTTTACTCAAAAGTAAGAAGCTTTCGCTCCTTTTATAAGGATTGTGGCACTGAAGCGTACCACAGGGTCCTTTCTTGCAAATTACGGGTTGTACACTGTTATGTGTGCACAAGCCATACGCATATATAATTACACATCCAAATTTATAATGAAGGAAACAATTCAAGGGATACCAGGAAGTGCAGTGATGTCGCCAGGAGTGCGAACAGGGCGTTGATAGCCGGTGATGTTGATCCTGGGTCGACCACCAACAAAGCTTTCCAATGTTCTGAACTGATCCCTTCGAAACAACCTTTCATCAGTCATCTTGATGATCCTCCTCACATCCCTTCGATCCTGAGAATTCCATCGTTTAGGAGACCCAATCTTGTGACGTATGTCCTTCAACCTATAGGCCAATCCGTCCCTAACCATCTTCAAAGTGTGATCCCCAAACTTATGAAGTTCACTACACGCCATTAAGCAATTTCTTTAAAGTTCATTGCGGTAAACGACGCCGAAAGGTTTGCTGATGAGTGTATATTGTGAGAGCTGGTTGAGGTCGGGAAGATCTAGCTGAGGTGGAGTGAAGTTGACACGGGTCTGATAAGATTCAACTGCCAGCTGAAGATATTCTACACGTTCCTTGATGACTATGCGTCTGATGAAGATGAGCAATGACTTGATGAATTCACGTTGTACTTCGGTTGAAAATTGTCTCATGCGACCTTGTACTTTGGCAAGGTACATGTCTTCGATGTCGTTGATAGACAAATTCTCAAAGTCAGCTTCAGAGAATGCATAATCTTTTTCATCTTGACGTTTGACCACGATATTCTTTAGGAAATTGTAGTCCCACTTAGATGAAAGAGCAACGTGTTTGATGGCAACGATATCCTTAGAACTGAACACTGCATGTTGAGACTTCTGAACCTGACAGCTTCTGTAGTAGATTCTTCGGCGTTCCGGCCAATGATGAATCCCGTACATTGCATCTCGGTCGTATGCTTCCACTTTGTCAGAGAACAAGTGATTGGCACGTTCCTCGATGGCTATGCAGTTCGAGTATATAGCTGCTGGGAATGGAAGTGTCAACGATGTAGCGTATTTCCTTGAACCATCGGCACCATGTAGAAGAAATTCCAGGTCTTTGTTGAAAAAATATCGGAATGGAATCCTCGGTTCATCTGGTTGGCCAATTGTTGGTAGAGGTTTTGACCAGTCGGTGTAGTATGGAGGGTTGTCCCGTCTGGTGAAGTCGATGTTTGCTTCTGGGTTGAGCCAATCCATGTTGTTAGACATAGCTCGAGCAATATTTTCAAGGTGATATTCGACCTCGATGGCACTTTCTGAGCTATCTTTCCACAGTTGAAAAGCTTCATTCTTGATTCGCCTCAACTCGGATTTCGTCATCTTCTTCACCTGGAACTTTTCTTGCAAAAGTTTTGTATGCTCCAATGTGTTACCGTCTACCAAATCCTGACCTTCTTCAGGGTAGGGAGTGTTGTTAACAAGAGTAGAGAACCATTCAAATTCTTCAGTTTTATCGTCATCTAGCCAAGATACGACGTCAGTCTGAGGCGTCTTCTTCTTCTTCTTTTTCGAAGGCCTAGATGATGATGCTGGTTTCTGAACTTGTTTGGGAGAGGTGGGTTGTTGTAGGGGCTCAAGGACCTCTTCATCGTCACCACCCGTATACTCAAAGTGATCACCGGTTTTCTGAGTTAGAGGTGGTAACTCGGAATCGTCCTGAGGTTTATCTGTAGAATAACGAGGAGGAGACCTTTGTTGAGTAGAAGTCCGTTGGAGAGGAGGTAACATAGAAGATGATTCACCAGACTTCTTCTGACGTTTAGCTTTATCATGCTTATCCTGATCCTTGTCTTCATCGTCACTAGGATGTTTAGACTTTTCTGCTTCGAATCTACATGCTTCTTTGAGTTGGTAGTCTAGCAATGCTTGAAACAGCTTTCCTTCCTCAGAAGTAAATGTCCCAGACCGTGTAGACATTTGTGTGACAAGCTTGGCCACCAATTCATTATCCAAGAAAACTACAGGATCAGATGGATTGATTGTGACGGTTAAAGGTGTGGATCTTATGGTTTGCTTGGCTATCTGCATAAGATTCGGATATAGTTGTCTGGTAAACATCTCCTTTGTGACTTTAGGAACGATATCCAGAAGGTACTTGTTAGTGTAACCTTGGATCATTTCGTTCAGTTCCTCTTGACGATGACTTTTCATGAACTCCTGAACGAGTTCCATTTCTTTCTGCATCTTGTCATTCTCATCATTTAAGTACTGTATTTGGTCAGCAAACCAATTCAGTTTTCTGTAGAGCATGTCCTTCTTTCTGACTTGTTGGACAACTTTCACAATTCTTTCATGAGTCTGAGAAATCCAAGATCTAGGTGGTTTCTTCACAGATTTGGATGTTGATTTGGTTGATTTCTTTGATGGTGGTGGTGAGGAATGAGATGATGAATCTGATGAGGAGGAGACATGAGGAGGCTCGGGGTCCTTAGGAGGTGCAGAAGTATCCTCCTTGGAACGAGTTGGACTGTTGAGAAGCAAATCATCATAATTCTCTTCGTCATCTTGTCCAGATTTAGCCTTTTCTTCCGTCTGAGCCTTAGCTTCTTCATCAGTCTTTTCATTCTCAGTCTTATCCTTTTCTGGTTCCTCAATGTTATGTTCAGTAGACACCTCCACAAGCGTTTGTTGTTGCACAAGAGTGGTGGCACCAGATCCCTTATCGGGTCGATTAACCGCATCAGGATCTGGTGAGGAGTGGGCAACACCACTTGATCCTCCGGGGCCACCCATTTGGTCTTTTGCAAATTCTTCAGCTTTTTGAATGTGTCTAACTAATTTAAACTTCTTCCTGTAGGATTGATCCAGTAGCTCTTCTTCTTCTTCAGAGCTTTCATCATAGGGCACAAGTGCAGGAGTCTTCCCTTTTCCTT
This sequence comes from Chrysanthemum seticuspe, assembly GCA_019973895.1. Taxonomy (NCBI): domain Eukaryota; kingdom Viridiplantae; phylum Streptophyta; class Magnoliopsida; order Asterales; family Asteraceae; genus Chrysanthemum; species Chrysanthemum seticuspe. The sequence continues at coordinate 78,558,556 of BPTQ01000007.1, read as the reverse complement.
TATCAGCTTGAGGACTTGGAGGTTTTGGTACTGAAGGATTGTCATCCTTTGCAGTTTCAGAGTAGGTAATCTCTTCATATGTGTCAGTACCTTCAGAGCTTTCGTCCACAAGCTTTCTTTGCGGTTCAGGTGTGGGAATAGGTTCAACTTCCTTTACGGGAACAGTCCTTTTACGAGGAGGATTCCTTTTGGGAAGCTTCCTATAACTTTCAGAACTTACTGCACTTCCAGCACTTCCTCTTCTGGTTCTCCGAGTAGGAGTTCCTGAAGGTTTTTCATCAAGATGACCAACTTTGCCTTCTTTTACTGCTACTAGATACCTTTTGTACGTTTCAAGCTTCTTGAGTTCTTTAGATAGAAGGTGATCAGGCAGCACGGCACCCTGCTTCTTAGTTATCGATTCCTTGATTCTGATAGAAAGGATAGGTTCGGACAACAAGTCGTGATTGTCGGGGTCATTGAGCCTCTGTGGAATATCAGGATTGAGTCCAAGTGCTCTCTGGATCAAAAGCTTTGTGTATCTGACATAGGGAATCTTTGAGCTAAGCTTCTTGTGAAATAACATCATGTCCTCCCATATCAGTGCTTCAATTTCGATGTCCTTCTTATTGATCAGAGACCAGAAGATTTGTAGTTCCATGAGCTTTGGATGCTCATAACCACTGTCACGTCCAGAAATAGACTTGGTAATGATGATGTAGAGGGTTCTCCACGGTTGAGGAATGTTCGTAAGCTCCACGTGATAGTGCTTAGAAACAATCCCTGAAGCTTCATCATAGCCAATGTCCAGAAGAAATTGCAGAACTGTCTCTTCAGTAGGTGTAGCAAAGAAGTCAGTTGGCTCGATTTCAGGAATGAGAAGAAAAACACGTAAGTCTGCATGAGTGATGGTAACTTGTTTGTGGTTAAGTGTCATTGTCACTGCACTTTGACCTGTGATCCTCTGCATAGAATTCCAGAATTGCTGAATGTAGATTTCCGGTACAGTAGCAGAGTGAGAGAGCATGTTCTGGTAGGGATGATTCCTTAGAATATCCACAGCAATGAGACAAGAAGATTCTGAGCATGTGAGGGTTTCAAAGTCAACCCTAAGGTTATTCTTTCCAATCTTTCTCGGATAGCCATTTGGGAAGATATCAGCAATAGTGAGAACCTCAGGTGCATCCACATTCATTTGAGCAGCCATGTCGTGATCTGAAATAACATTAGCCAAAAGAACCAACATATCGAAAGACATAATGTTAGTCAACAGAAGGTCTTATTGTCTAGTTAATGAATGTACAGTGTCATTGATTGTTACGAGTCCTAAGTCACTTGTTTGTCCAATAGTCCAATGACGTCGTGAAATGTTTCGTGAGTTAGTTAACTCTAAGTTTTAAAGTTTATGTTATCACTTATTGTTCCCAACATATCAAACATTTAAGTTTATTGGTGACATTATTGGTTTCGTGATGATATGATTAGTTTATTAACAAGTTTGTACACGTAACAATTCATAATGAAGGTCAATCCAGGCTTAAGCGTAGTTTTGGCAAAGTTAAGCGTAAACAGTAATGACATACGCGTAGACGAAAGCTTATGCGTAGGATCCTAACTTACGCGTAAGAAATGTTACGCGTAGGAAAAGGGGACCTTATGCGTAGAGCTTACGCGTAGGCGTATATAAACCTTACGCGTAAGGCTTACTCGTAAGAGTAGACCTTATGCGTAGAGGTCACTGTTTACGCATATCCTTCACAGGATACGCGTAGTCCCACTGTAGAACCTTACGCGTAACAGTTACGCGTAAAATTACTCTTACGCATAACTTTCTACGCGTAAGGTGATCCTTATGCGTAGAGATTCAAATGACCTTGATTCTGAATTTTTTTAAGCGTAGCAAGCCTGAAATAAATTCATCAAATCAGTAATCTTAACATGTATATTCATTTTTACAACAGATCATGGCATGACAACACATTTAACATTTATGCGTAGAAAGTCATACGCGTTGGTCAAAACCCTAAGGGTTATGATTTACGCGTATGATTTCTAACCATGGGATTTGCACCAAACATTTTCAGGTAGTTCTGAGATGTTGTGAGAGTCTATAAACGGAGTTATAACATCTAAATCGTGGTGAACCAAAAATGCCCAAACTTATGAACTTTAAACCCTAATTCCAAATTGTTTTTATCATTTAGAGTTTCTGGGTGGTGATAAAGCTTGGAAATCATTAATTCATCATCATATAAACATTACACAACAATCTTTTTGAACAAAACTCTTCACATTTGTAAACACCCAAATCGACTCATAAACCCTAATATTCAAAAACCATCAATTCGTGTTTCTGGGTGGATTTAGAGGGTAAAAATAGTATCCTTGTTGTTAAAAACACGTTTTGACACTTTCTTTTCAACCAAAAACACATTCACATTGATTGTGTGTTCATACGCTTATGCGTAGAACACATAATCACGCATAACTAACGTTTTAGCCGTAGGATTTGCTTGAAATTCAAAACCTTAGCTTGTATTATCGTTAAGATCATGAAAACACTTACAAAATGATGATCTAGAGTACGGATTTCTTGAACGAATATTAGGCGTAGGATCTTTTAGGTTAGAAGTAATAAATGTGAGGATAATGTTAGGTGGAGGATGTTTTTATTAAAATAACTTTAACATTTTGACAGTTTTGGTCCCTCCACCTTTTCCTTTTTTCAAACAAAGCCATTTAACTTCCATTTTGGTTACCAAACAAAGATTTTAAGAAAGAAACTTGACGACACTCCTCCTCGACTTAAGAAATAATGAAAGGTTATAAATTTTAGTCCGAGGAGTGTCATTTAACCAGAAAAGTGTACCACCATTTGATAAAAGAAACAACCGGGATATTATAACATGCAAGTACACAGATGTTTTGAAACAGTTAAGTGATAATTTTCTCCCCCTCAACACTTGATCGTAAAAATACTGAATTTTGAAAGATTATAGTGTTGATGGAAGAAATGTACTTGCCATGTTTAGAGAAAAATTAGATAGAAGAATATTTTTGTTGTTTTATCAGGTTTTATATTTTTGTATTTTGTTTTTGAAAAATTATTTACAAAAGATGTTTTTGGTGTTTGACAGGGTTTTAAGACTGTTTTAAGAGGTCATCCAATTCCTCTTGAGTCAAACACCTCATACCAATCCGGTGGACCAACTCATTAAACCTAGCGGGAGGCAAGGCTTTGGTGAGTAGATCTGCCAATTGGTATTCAGTACCCACAAAGTATAATTCAACGGTACCCTGTTCCACGTGGTCCTTGATGAAATGATAGCGAAGATCGATGTGCTTTGATTTCGAATGCTGAACTGAGTTGCACGAGATCGCAATGGCACTCCGATTGTCGCAATACATCGAGATTCTGTCAAATACGTAACCATAGTCTTTGAGTTGTGTTCTCATCCAGATGACTTGAGCACAACACGCGGACATGGCTACATATTCTGCTTCGGTTGATGACAACGATGTACAATCCTGCTTCTTTGATTGCCAAGACACCAGTTTATCACCAAGAAATTGTAGTGCTCCTGAAGTACTTTTTCTTGAGTCTAAGCATCCTGCGTGGTCAGCGTCTGAAAAAGCGATTAGTTCAAAACCAGAATCCTTCGGATACCAGATCCCCAAGTTAATGGTTCCCTTGATGTATCGGAGGATTCTTTTAGCCTCAGAGAGGTGGGTTTCAGTTGGTCGCGACTGATAACGGGAGCATAGATAAACGGCAAAGACAATATCAGGTCTGCTAGCTGTTAGATACATGAGAGACCCAATAATACTTCGGTATTTGGTAGGGTCAACTAATTTCCCATGTAAATCAGCATCTAGCTTCTTGGTATGAGTCATTGGTGTGGCATAAGTATCACAGGTTTTCATTCCAAATTTGTTTAACAATTCAAGGGCATATTTGGACTGACTCAAGAAAATACCACGGGGTGATTGATGAACTTGTAATCCTAGAAAGAATGTAAGTTCACCCATCATGGACATTTCAAAATTTTTCTTCATTAGTTTTGCAAAAGCGATTGAAAACTTTTTATGTGTAGACCCAAAAATGATGTCATCCACGTAAATTTGAACAATTAAGATATGTGCCCCGTGATATTGGATAAAAAGAGTTGGGTCAACCGAGCCTTTGGTGAAATTATTAGCAATGAGGAAAGATGATAGTTTATCGTACCATGCCCTAGGGGCTTGTTTGAGACCATAAAGAGCTTTGTTCAGTTTGTAGACATGGTTCGGGCACTCTGGATCAACGAATCCTTCGGGTTGGCTGACATAAACCGTTTCTTTCAGTTGTCCGTTGAGAAACGCAGTTTTGACATCCATTTGAAAGACCGTCATGTTCATATGAGCCGCGAACGCGAGAAATATCCGAACAGCCTCAAGACGAGCAACCGGAGCAAAAGATTCTTCAAAGTCTATTCCTTCTTCCTGACGATAACCCTTAGCAACTAGACGTGACTTGTTTCGGATGACGTTCCCTTCAGCATCCAATTTTTTTTTCCAAATCCATTTGAGACCAATGACGTAGACCCCTGTTGGTCTTTCAACCAGTTCCCATACTTCAAGATGTTTGAATTGGTTGAGTTCTTCATGCATGGATTCAATCCAGTTGTCTTTTTTCATTGCGTCTTTAATGTTTTTAGGCTCAGATTGGCAGACAATGAGTGCATAAATGCAATGTTCACCATCTGTGTGAAGACGTTGTCTCGTAACGACTGGTTGATTCGGGTTGCCAATAATATTAGCCAGAGGATGGTCTTTTGTCCATCGATGTGTAGAGTGTTGATGTTGGTATACATTGTGCAGATTCTGAGGATTCAAATGGTTTGTTGAAGATTCCGCGACATCTGGTGCAACAGTCTCATTAGCAAACGGGTTGAAGAACGCATTTGGATCAAAATCTGCAGGTGGGGGTACATTATTCAGAATATCATCAGCCGGTTCATCATTGTTGGAAGCGGTGTGTTCAACTGTTGTGTTGGAGTCAACTGGTGTAGGTGCATCTTCAACAGTAGTTGTTGTAGCAGGTGTATCAGGTATAGGAATATTATCAGGTTGTGCAGCGGAAACAACGGATACACCTAGAGCACGTTCATCAATATCGTCACAGAACAGAGGAGCAAATAACCTTTCCATTTGTTGACGAGTTAGCTGGGGGCTTTGTTCAGTTGATGATGGGGGTTGAGGGAAGTTTAAACGGTTGTGACCGGGTTCTAAGCTGTTATACTCAGAAGCCATATCCGTGAGTTCATCAAAATGAGCATGGATCGTTTCCATCACCTGTTTTGTACGACGATTCTAGATCCGGTAACCTTTAGAATTATCACAATATCCAATAAAGACTCCAATGTCAGCTTTGGCTTTGAGCTTTCCAAAATCATCACGATCATTATTCGGATAGCAAAGGGATCCAAATACATGAAAGTGTTTGAGATTCGGTTTATGGTTGTGGACAAGCTCGAAAGGTGTTTTGTTGTGACGTTTTGTGATCATAGAATGGTTTTGAGTATAGCATGCAGTAGATACGGCTTCTGACCACAAGTAATCTGGAAGTTTAGCATTGATTAACATAGTTCTTGCAGCTTCCACTAACGTTCGGTTTCGTCTTTCAACAACTCCGTTTTGTTCGGGTGTACGTGCAATAGATGTTTGATGCTGAATTCCCACTTTCTCATAGAATTCATGAAGGGTTTAGTTAACAAATTCAGTTCCTTTGTCTGTTCTGATTAGCCTGATGGGGTTGCGGAGCTGAACCTGTATTTTTGTGAGAAAGGTGATGATCATTTGTGGAGCTTGGTCTTTGCTTCGAAGAAAGTAGACCCAAGTCCATCGTGAGTAGTCATCAACAATTACTAAGATGTAGCGTTTGCCGTTGATCGTTTGCACGCGCATCGGGCCACACAAATCCATGTGAAGAAGATGAAGCACATGCTGAGAGCTGTGTTCCACCTTTGAAGGAAAATGAGCACGAGTGCTTTTTCCTTGTTCACAGGCTGAGCAAAGGTGATCTTTTGAATACCGGAATCATGGGAGACCTTCAACTAGTTTGTGTCGAGCAAGGTTGGTGATGGTTTGAAAGTTTAGATGTGAGAGCCGACGGTGCCATAGCCAGGATTTTGTTGATGTTGCCTTTGAAAGTAAGCAGATGGGAGATGAAGCAACCATGTCTTGCATAGAGATAGTGTAGAGACTAGAGTTACGCGAGCCAGACATAAGGTCATTTCCTTGTAGATCACGAATGAAACAAGTTTTCTCCCGGAAAGCAACCTCCAAATCTCCATCACAAAACTGACCTACTGAAAACAGATTATGACCGAGGCCTTCCACATAGTAAACCCTGCTGATTTTGATGTTCCCATTGACATAATCTCCGTAGCCCATGATAGCTGCAAAGTGATCATTCCCGAACCTGACAGTGCCAATGAACTTTGCAATAAAGTTTGATAACAGTTTAAGGTTGCCTGTCATGTGTCGGGAACATCCGCTATCAACAATCCAGAGAATGATCTGTATCACCTGCATTACACACAGACGACACAGATGGAATAGAAGTAGATGTGGAACCCGAAATGTTAGAGGGTTCCGAAGAAGGTATATGAGACATGCACACATTAATGATTTTAGGCATCCATTTAAATCCTAGTGTGTTATATATCCATTTCTGCCATCTATAACTACTCTTTGCTTTAGTCTTAGTGAATGCACTAGGTGGTACTACATTCTTAGGAGGTGAGACTGGAGCTATAGTGACAGCAATGTTTGCCTTAGAATCTAAAGAAGGCGGTCTGCCAAGCACAGACTTAGAATGATTAGTGGGCCTAGAGGTATTTCGATTCTTAGGATTCCGTAAACGAGAGATTATAGCTTTAGCAACACATTTGTCATGACAATCAGAATTCATACTTTTACGACAAATAACACAAGGTGCATCAGACTGAATATCAAAAGTGCTTAAAGGTTTAGCATTCGTTACATCACTATTTCTATTACATTTGCCAGACGCAACATCTATAGTGGAAGCAACGTGAGTCTTATTTATAGTCCTAGGGTGTTCTTCTACTTTAGCATTCCTTATTGATCTTTTCTTAGGTCGCAACTTCCTATTTTTCGATTGAGTGCTCCTAGGCTGTGAAGTGCGGACGTTTGGAAAAGACGCAACTAGTCCTGTTTCAGTAGAATGAAGCACGTTAGCAACTTGTGATTTGGCAGTAGAGATTCTAGGTTCTCGATTACTAAGTGTTACTGGTGCTAATCTCTTAATGATGGTTGGCGGAAGTTGTTCATACTTTCCTAACATTTCTCTTAGCTTAGAGATAGTGTGAATCAAATCTTGATTTTCAGACCGAATATTACCAGCAAAATTCATGACTTCTCTAGTGTGAGCAAGATAGTGATCAAGTTCGTTTGATGCTTCATGACGAGTCTTATTGAGTAAATCAAATATGACACCATATTCCTGTTTAACTTTTACAAGTTCTTGTTCATATTTTGAGATCTGACTTTTCAAAGACACGTTTTGATCATCCAGTTGCTCAATTTTAGGATCAGAAGATTTTGCACTCAACTGAGCGATTTTCTTTTGAAAACTAAGTTGATGATTGTGAATATCTTTTTCACACCAATGAAGACGACGTTTTGCATTGTAAAGTTCGTTAAGTAATTGTTTATTTTCAGCTTTTAAAGACTCGATCTGAAGCACATTATCAGTATTCTCAACAGTTACCACAGAGTCAACAGTATCAGCAGAGATATAATCAGATGCATGTGGCAAAGAATAGAATAACACAACATTATGGATATCAGCACAGATAACATCTTCCAAGAGTCGATCAACATCTTTTCTCAATAGTTTCTTTTTACATTTAGTATTAGAAATAGATGTTTCAGTTTTCTCGAAAACGACCTTCATTACTCCAATTCCTTATGAAAATCCTTTTCCCAAGCTAATGCACAACTTTTCAAATTTTTAACGTTAGGTAAAAGATTTTTCTGAAAAATGTCTCTTTGTTCTCGCGCCAGAGGCGATTGAAAATGATCAATTTTGATTTCAGAACGATATTCTATCTCATGTTGTAAAATTTTGAGGTCAGCCATGAAAATGTCAAAATATCGAAGAATTTTTCGATTTTCAGGTTTTGAGTTTACTTCACTGATGGAAGGTAAAGGACCATAAGTTTGTGCATAATCTGGTTGGGGATTAACATTAGAAGACTCAGGTGTTTTGATGATAACCCTTGGTGTGTTAGAAGAATCCGTTGGTGTGACGAAAGTGACCGGTTTTGAATAATTAAAAGGTTTGTTGTAAACAACAGTTTTTAATTTTGATCGACTCTCGTCTTCTGCATCTAATTCCTCTTGACGATGGTATTCAACAACACTCATAACAGTATCATTAATTTTATATTCTGCACTGGAAACTTCAGGATTTGGTTTGAATGTTTTTAGTGAAAGCTTTGGTTTGTAATCAACTAGATTTGGTCCATATCCTTTTGGATTGGGTTTTAACGTAAACTTTTCAATAGCTGTTACTGATTCACCATGTTTGTAAACAACAGTTTTAAACTCTTTGATTTTGTTTTGCAAGCTGATAATTTCTTCAAGAAGGTCATCTACCCGATTCGTTGAATGCTTTTTATATGCGGAGAACTGTTTTTGACAAGTTAACAACTCAGCCTTAGCTTTTTGATTTTCCAAGGTGAGAGCGTTAATTTGCTTTTTATGTTCATGTTTCAGTTGTTCTATTTCAGACAACAAAGCATTTTTCGAAGCGGCTAGATCACGCATCTGTCTCTCTAAATATTTTTTGTTTTGATGAGATTTAGCAAAAGCGGCTTCAAAACCTTTTTCACGGTTTTCTTGAGTTTTGAAAAAGTTGAGTTGCATTTGTAAGCATTCAAAATCCTTGGTTAACAGTGCATTTTTGCTTTTTAAGTCCTTATTTAATGCATAACATTCCTCCATTTTGATTTGATGGTCTTGAATTAATCGAGCAAAATCTGGATGAGGCAACAGTTCGGCTTGTTCAACGTGAGTCACAACATGATCATTATTTAGATCCTCAAGTACAACCACGGAGTCAATTTGATTATCAAAGGAAACCATAAGGTCATCTTGATCGTCAAATGTAACTACAGGGTTAACTTGAAAGTCGTCAGAATGAGATGTAGATGATTCATTTTGAACAGTCTGATCCGTGCCGGATTCAGATATTGGCGGAGATATTAGTTCAGATATGATGATGGTTTGTTCGGGTACCTAAGACAAGCCATCAGTGTCATACACTGGGCCTGTTTCACTCATGTGTAACTCATGCATCTTAGCCATCAACATAACAACTGCATTGGCCTGCAAGTCCTCCATATCATCATCTGAGTCTGCATCTGCCATAAAGCTCTGTTCTTTGTTTGTGAGAGATCCACCAGCTTCATCCTTAAGAGCCAACAGAAGAGCCTCTTTGAAATAAGCACTGCCCCTAGTCCTTGGCTTTAGGCATGCATTAGCCAGGTGTCCCTTCTCATTGCAGTTGTAGCATCGAAGACCATTCAACCCATTCTGAGCATTTCCCTGTTCCACCACTTGAGCTCTGTTGGTATTCCTACCCATAGCATTAAACCCTTGACCACCTCCCATTTGACGACCATAACCACGATTCTGAACTTCAAATCATCCATTGTTCACAACAGCCTGATTTCGTGTATTGGATGAGGAACGAATATGATTGTTGGATTTGTTGGTATAACGGCTAAAAGCATTAGCAATCATAACAAATCCCTGTTGCAATGCTTCGAACGGATCGGATTCCTCATTAGTTTGACTATGAAGTGCTTGATCATTGTTGTTGTTGTAAGGAACCAATTGATTTTGTTGAGATTGCTGTGATTGATCGTTTGGTGTGACTGAGGCAGTAGGTTGAGTTGCTTGTTGAGGAGGATAACTTTGTTGAGCATATAAGGCAAGTTGTTGATTGTCCGGATGTGTAGGTGGAGCAATTTGAGCACGGAGAATCCTTTCCCGATCAACTTCCTTTTCATGAGGCTTCAAGTAATCGTACAACAATCCATATGTAGAATGATGCATATTCTTCGCTTGACGGAGAAAAATGACATACTTTTCCCATTCAGGACCAAGACTACTCAGGAACTTAGTATTCACTGCAATTCTTGGCATGATGATGTTGTGTTTATCCAAATCATTGATGATGTCTGAAAAACGATGATGATATGACTCTAGTGTCTCTCCAAGTTCAATCATGAAGTGTTCATAAGCCAAGTAAATTTTGGATTCCAAATCCTCCTGATTGAGTACTGATCCTTCCATAAGAAGATGAATATGGTCCCACATTTCTTTTGCAGTCTTTTGAGCATCAACACTTCGAAGAATTGGGTTAGGTAATCCTAAAAGGATATATTGCATTGCAAGCTCATCAGCTTCATAGTGTAGAAGTTCTGTTTGATTTAAATCTGTAACAGTAGCAATGTTTGTTTGTTCATCTCTTGGTGGAATGACATTAGGATCTCCGGGTACAATGACAGTAGGCATCTCAAATGGACCTTCCAAGATAACCTTCTTTAAGAACTTTCCATGTGGCTTCTTCAGATCACAAAACCTAAAGAACCTTATCACCCATTGATCGTAGTTTCCTGGAGTGAGCATTGGAGGTCTATCAAGTGATCCAGCCTCATGAATTGATTGTTGGCTGCTTAAAGCTTCACACATCTTTGCAAACCAAGTGGGTTCCTTCATAGTGTTCCTTGATGGATGTTGATTGAAATCATTTTTGTAGGGTTGAACTTGAAGACTTGGCGGTGTTTGAACCATTTGTGGTGGGGGAATTGCACCAAGTTGTAGAGTATGTTGTTGATTAAATTGTTGTTGATAAATTGATTGTTGTTGATTCCATTGTTGATGTTGTGGACTTAGTTGTTGTTGTCGTTGAGGATAAGTGTAAGGGAAATAGTTAGAGTATGGTGGTTGAGACATGTAGAAAACTTGTGTTGGTAAAAATGGATCTTAGTAGTCGAATGAACCTTTGATGAAGAAGTATCCTTAGGCGTAGAAATCACAATAGCCAAGTAGCACTTATGCGTAAAAACTCCAAAGTTACGCGTAACAATTAGGAGTTACGCGTAGAATTTAGCTTACGCGTAAGCAGGGAAAAAAGACTAAAGTTATGCGTAAACAGTAAGTTAGGCGTATAAAGTTAGGCGTAGGATTCCCTTATGCGTAAGACTAGGTTTACGCGTAAGATGAATCTTATGCGTAGGATTTCTACGCGTAAGCTTACGCTTATGCGTAATTTTAGGGTTTTATCCCAAGTGATCTTTTACACTTCACAGTGCAAAAGATATCCAAAGTCGACGTATTTTCAGACTTATCCAAGTAAGAAAACACGGAGTAAACCACGAAAATGAAGATCAAACCAAGGATAATCTTACGCGTAGGATTAGGGTTTTGCTACGCGTAGGATTACTCGTAATTTTGATTTTGCCCAAAAATGTTTCTAAACCAGTTTTTGTGTGATGAAATAGCTTCAATAACACCAAAAGACACAAAAGTGTGAAACTTGATGATCCAAAGCACTCAAAAACAGTTATGCGTAGAACGATACCCACGAACAAAAACAAGCTTAAAAACTTAGATCCACGCGTAAAGTTTGAAACTTTTTGCCAAAAACAAGTATTTTAACACCTTAAAACGTTGAAAGTACAAGAATCTTGGATTAAAAAGTGTAAAAAATAAGTTTTTAAGCGAACCAAAGTATCAAACGTGTGTTTTAAGCGTAGGACTGAAACCCACTTCAAAAACAAACACGATTCACCCAACTAGTAGGCGATTGATACCACTGTTAGGTCACTAGATTTACAAACACAAGTAATATAGAAAGAGATAAGGCGATTGAACAAGATCTAACACACACACACACGATAATAAAGACGGTTTAGGCGTAGGATGTGAATGAGAGAATAACTTGAACAACCAACCCTCAAGTGAGGGTTATTACATAGTATTTATAGGCAAGGAGCTAGGGCAACACTCCTACTCCTTCCCTTTTCCTTATTGGACATGGGCCAAAGCTTATGGGCTTTCTACATAAGCTTGACCTTAAACAAACATAAAGGCCATAATAAGCTACCTATTACATATGAGAAACTAACACTTGAATTAAGGTTTAGGAGTGATTCCAACAAAAACAAAGTTCATGTTAAATGAACACCATCATGGTTCTTAGTTTAAACCTCATGCCCTAAATTAGATTATTGAATCACATAATATACAATTTTAGCATAGAATCCAACTTAATTAATCAAATCATTCATTAAACATAGAAACTGAAGTAAAGTTTGATAAAAACTATAAAGTAAAATCAGTTAAGTTTATATAGCATTTCCATAAAACAAATGGCCTGACCATATTGGCTAGTTTCTCATCGAAAATCATAAGCAACGTTGACATGAGCAGAATATTAAGAGAAAGAGCATAACCCTATGTATGATATAAGCAAAAAAACAATTTATACGAAATAACAACTGTAAAACTATTGAATACAAAAATAACATTTGAAAATGGGGTAAGCGTTACCGTTTCAATAAGCTTTGTAAGCTCAGATTCTTTTCATATCCGCATTGCTTTTCGCAATTTTTTAATGTGTGTATTGTAAACATTCTTGTTATTTGAACAATATCCGTATTGAAGAAAAGTATAGTACATAATAAGTTGTTTAAAGATTAGAATCGTAAAACATTTCAAAACATAAACTATTAGTATAACATGAAATCATTACATTTGTATCCATACAACAAAGCCACAACTGATTAGTAATTTTTATTAGGGTTTTAGATGGTAAATGAGTGATCAACGAGTGACAAGTCATCATAAGTCACCATTAATACTCATCCAAATATATGTTTTTCATATCCATTATTAATTCATTTATTTCATCTATATCATCAACAATGAGATTACGATATCTACTTGTAAACTACCATGTATTTCATAAGCCGTATATGTATATCAACCGTAATTGCTTAGTGATTAGACGTTCTGACGTATACATAAAAGTCTCCAGGTTTAATTTATATTTGATAAATATTTTGGAATTTGGAAGAATCAGAGAAAGGGTTCAAAAAGCCTAATCTCTTTTACGGTTTTGTGTATAGGTGTATAAAAGTAATTGGTTTGTTAATCTTGCAAGTCTTGTCAAACTATTAACATTTTCACATTTTTTTTGATTTGAAATTATAAATGAAAAAGAATATTATTCAAGGGTTTGAAAATCTTGGTAAATTTTTTATTTTTTAATGCCATTAGGTGAGGACTTTTCTGAATAACTTGTTTTAGTTAGATAACTCAAAATCGTAAAAAAGTCGTGCTTTAGTTATTCGTGGGTCTAAGTGATTGGCTGCAAAATTTAACGTTTACCTACCAAGTTACAAAATATAATTATGTGATGGCATTTTTAACTTGCATGGTGATAGCATTTGGCAAGATTAAGAACATATATCGTGAGAGTAAAAAGTTGGTGAATGACACATGTCATTGGTTTTTATAAAATAATAGAAAAACCGTTGACAACATCTAAACAATATAATTTTCAAGAAAACCAAACTAAACTAACAAAGAAATATTAAATTTTTCACGATAATATAGATATTACCCTATAAAAGTCAAAATTGGTGTTTAATTTAGTCAATAGCACCCGTGTTATTGTTGGTTTAATGGACAAAATATTAATAGATGCGTGTTAGGATCGAACTCGAGACCATGTGATTGCACACTTTACATATGAGAATTAAAGTTTAATAATTAAATATAAAATGTTATATTCAATTATTAATTACACAAAACGCATAACGAACGTTAAGTAATTAAATGTAATGGATTAACGGTCGTTAAGTATTAAAAGAAAAGGACTAAAGTTAAAATTAGATGTCAAGAAGGATCCGGAAACCCGTTTGGGTTTGTATGGCCGGTTATATGGATTGGGGTTTCCTAATCCTAATCTAACTTGGGCTCTAAGTTTCTTTTAGTATAAATACAAGGCTAAGGGTTATTTGTTTTTCACCTTTTGTACACACAATAACCCTAAAACTTGTTTTTCTTTTTCTTTGGTGATAACCGATCGAACTAATCCCTTTGTAGGGTCGATCAGATATTTTTGTTCATCAAACAAATTGTTTTGTGTTTATTTAAACTAGCATTACTTTAATTTGATTTAGTACGTGTGTACAAGAACGTGGTAAAATCACACTATTGATTGTATATTTGATTGAATTACAAAACGGTAAGGGGTAATTCACATAATCCTTATAAACCCTAATTAGGGTTCATCTCAATTGCTAGTTTTGTGGAATTGATTCTTGTTCGGCTAGAATAAAAAAGGTACGCATATTTTATGTTTATGTTAGTTAATTATTCATTATACGTTCCTATACGCTTCCGCATGTTTCTTTGATGTTTTAAGTGTTTTATATATGATTGTCATGTTATATAATTCCAACAGTGGTATCAGAGCTTGGTTTAATGAGTAATTAATTACTAAACACGTAAAAAACGAATATTGTATGTTGTTTGATATGATTATTCTAGTGTTTTGGTTATCATTATGTAAACCCTAATTTTAGGGATTAGGGATTAGGGATTTTTCCCTAATTTGTTTTTAAAAAAATTTTATGGGTCGAATCCCTTATAAAAAAAAATTATTTTTAGTCGATTTCTTTAATTTTTTTAGGGTTTATGTTAATTGTTATGTTATAAATATCGAAACGTAGAATTAATATATCTGTTACGTGATATATTCATGAATAAATTGTTATGTGACATGGAATTGTATGCGATCTTGTGATAACGTGAATAATTGTTATGTTAAATCCATGTAAACGTGCATGTTTGGCATGGATTATTGTCGATATATATATTTAATTGTTAAGATTGGTTATGCGAAAATTAATTGTTAAGTTTTATACACATGTTTATTATTTTGATAAATTTTGAATTGGGAATTACCTCAATAATTTTTAATGAATCAATTATGTGCAATTTGGTATATTTTAATTATGGCTTACGCAATCGATTCGTCGATGTATGTGGCTCACTTTCAATTGTGTGAGTGAAAGCCCTAGTTAATATATACGTTAAATAACCTAAATATTGATTATTAATAGGCTTTATCAAAAAAGTTGCATGTGGCTACTTGTTTACACGTATTAATTGTTAGTTATGTGCGCATTGTTTTAAGTTATTTATTTTTTATTGTTACTTGTTTGTTTATTATGTGCGACAAGTTTTAAGCAAAGGGTAATTTTGAATAGAAAAATAAATTGGACTAAACAATGGTGAAATTTGATTTGTTTTTGAAGAGTTATATTTTCAATAAGTTTAATTGATTGATGGTTTTGGTACAAATAGTGAGAACGGCTCACCCAATTTGACGGACTGTGTGAGGGGTACAAGGAGGGGAGCGCATTAAATTATGACCCGAAAGAGGAGGTCATAGCTTCAGCGCTGACCAAATTCTCCGCTTCTTTGCGAGTTAAATTGGAGTTACCAAGTAGGCTATGAGTACAAAATCATCTTAAGGGCGAATTAGCTTTAATTCCATGCGCCACTTTTGTGGTAATTATCCGAAACACTAAGTCTTTAGACTTGTGCAAAAGTACGGTATAATGGACGATAATTAAAGGTAAATTCCTTGATTGGCGAAACTAATACCTCAATCAAAACTTTGATAATTTGATCTTTATGAATTGGTTAATAAAAAGTTTTTATTAAAAATTTATGCTACAAGATGAATGCATGACATCTTTGTACATAGTTGATTTGACACCAAAAAATCAAAACTAGTACCCTTTATAAATTAAGTTTGTACCATCTAGTTAAAGGAACACTTGAAGTTGCAATTTACGTCATGTCAGAACTTGGCGAGATTGTGATGGAAAGGTAAATCTTTATGTAAAGTCAGACCTTATTTGAATATATTTGCAGTTCTTTAAGTTAGACGACTTAAATTGAGTAGTAAGTGAGACTTGGACTCAAGGCACAAGATGGGATAAAACGTGTTTACATTTGCAATAGCATTGGAAAATGTAAATCCCATAATGATCTAGGAATTGGAAAATGTTTGCCAATTATTGTTCGACAGATTACCCTAATATATGCTTTCGTTACTAGCAGGTCAACTAATGTAATGGAACTATGATAATTTGGATCCTAGTTTTCGAGAAAATTCTATGGTTATATGAATATTACCTTGGGTATTTTATTTTCTTGAAAAGTTTAATTATCGAAAATACTAACGTTGAATTTTGCTAATTCTTTAAATGTATTAATGCAACATTAAAACGTAAACGTAGGTTATTCCTGTATTGGTAAATTGATCTACACCTGTAAGGGTTTTTGGTAGAGTCAACTTTACTAAAAGAATAAACCTAGTCCTCTTTTCATAAGAAAGAGTGAGATTCTGTAACATATTGGATTTCATAAACACATCAAACCATGACAAATATGGGGCGTATGAATATATGGTTTTAGAGAGAGAAAGTGGAGTGTTCTAGAGAGATAAAACAAATGGAAGGTTAGATTACTCAATGAACATCCAACCCTCTCCCTTATGGGAAGATGGCTATTTATACAAATGACTACGCCCTCCTTCGGGCTGTGGATCAGGCATACAGTGGGTAAAGACCCGTCCTTCTTCCATGGTGTTACTTACACTACTAACTAAGCTAATAACTACTAAATAACGTAAAGTCTACGAGCTAAGATATGCTAAACAATAATTGGGGTGACTGACACTTCCTTATGGAATTTCCAATTCCTAACAATGTCCCCCTAAGGGAGGTCACCCCATGATTTATATTTTGAATCCAAGCAATCTATCTTTGTCTTTATGCTCGAGCTCGTAGAATTCAATTCTTTAATGTCTGCAATCTTTGTGCTTTAGCAGTGATTCTTCAAAGTCCAACTGCTTTGTACATTTAGTGGAGGTCTTTGTGCTGATCCACGTTTGGTGATTCATTAAGCCAGGTTAGAGATCATCAGCCACATCAAATCTCTGGCTCATCCATTGTAGTATCGCCATTTTTGGACCGACATGCTCACATTTTGGATCATGATATCTTCTCATCAAAGTAGTGGAAGCTTTAGTTGATTCATGATATTTGCATCAGCGTAGCAGAAGCCTGAAGTGAAAATATCAGAGTCGTTGATGCACTTATCATGATTTCTTTAGAAATGAATGTGTTGTGTGAGCATGCGGCTATAGATTGACCTCTCAATTCTGATCAGCTGCAAACGTCGGGTGTACCTACATACAACAGTTAGCAACAAAGTGCACGAAAGCGTCTTTGATCACTTTCGTTGAATTGAGGTACACGGCCCACGGTTCCCCGTTGATCAGTACAAGTACTGCCTGTGATCAGGTATAATTCTGAAGAATCTCCTTGACAGGGGTTTACAGCTGCTCTAGCCGTTCTCAAACTGGAACGTATCAAAGAAGATAACACGGAGTGAGTGAACCAGAGAATTGAGATTCACTGATTGATGAAAAGAGATTTGAAAAACAATCGTGTATTGCTCAATATAAAGTGTTTTTGCAATACAACGAAGGTTTTAAGGAAAATCAATTATCAATCATAAACACCTTTTATTTTTGATATATTAATACACAGTCGATGTGCTAGAGAAAAGAATTTTAAGCACAACAACCGGTTTTTCAAAGGTATCCGTCAATCCATTTCCTGGACCAAGATTGATTCAATAATGAATCGCCCCATTGTTTCAATCCAGTTGTCACAAGTTTGATCTATTGGATAGATCTCACATGTTACCTACCAAGAGCTTGTTTGATGTTGGCTCTAGAAGGATTTCCATCTTCATCGTGAATATTTTACATATCACTCAGATGTTCTGGCAATACCACAAGGATAATGCGTAGGACTCTTAACATGTAATCTTACTTTCCACATTGTGTGAAACAATAAGTTTTCATTAATTTTGGGTCCTAATGAGATTTATTGATGATGATCTCTTGGCTCTAGACTCAATAGTGCACATTTGGTTCCTATGCCGGAGACTAGGGAGAGAGTCTCCTTCTTCAATATCAACAATCTCTAAGAGAAAGTCGATAGATATTGTAGGTTCCCCGTGAGAATGAAACAAGTCCTTTTAAGAGGAACTTGAGTAGCTTGGGAAGTTGTAGTGCAGTGCGTCATTGGGTCCATGACGTCTTGTCTTCAATACCGGTGTTACCTTAGTAACCACCAGTAGCATATGTATTGAACCCGGTTTCTGCCCTAAGGTTGAATTATTGGAGGGCTATTTCTTTTCACCCTTTTCGCATTAAATACTTTTTCATTCTTCAACCCCTTCAGTGCTTACCGAGATTTCATAACTGGAATTTTGTTGGGTTTATTCCAGTTCTAGCTTTATCTCAGTCCGCACTCTTCCCATTTCTCACTTTTCTCCTTTTTTCATCATTCCTAAGGACTTCTACACTATCTAGTGGAATGTCCCTGGGTAGATCCCTCTGGCTCTGGCAGGATCGTAGGAACGAATACCTAACCTAACCATCCTTATATCTCCATGAATAAAATAAATTTGGTCGGTCTTTTTGGTATTGTTCTTCTGCCATTGAAACCATTCGAAAATCGTTTGAATAATCAATCCAGATACTTGTGATCTATGATAAAAGAATTTTGTACCTGAATTGTTTTTGATATTTCAGAAAAAGCTCCCCCTCAACATGTGCATCGTATGTTTGAAATCGTTTTGGCACATGGAGGCAAGAGGATTTGAAAATCTTCAGATTGAGAAATAAGAATTCACTTCTTTAATCAACATTTTCTAAAAATATCGACATCACTTTCCCGATGAAAATTAGTATTTGAAATACTTTGTTAAAGATATCTTTGGGAAAGGATGTGGTTTTCAAAAAAGTTGCTCCCCCTCAATATGTGCATCGAGATATTTGAAATAATTTTAACACATAGAGGGAGAACCTTTTGAAGTACATTCACGAACACAAAAGCCATAAAGAAACCATTAGAAAATCGATCAAGGTACTTTATATTGAATCATAGAAAAATTAGTACCTTGAAAGTTTATTTTCCTTTTGAAATGCTCCCCCTCAATATGTGCTTCGAGATTCGAAAGCATTTAGCACATATGGGAGAGCAGTATGCACGTTTGAATGAAAACGATCACCTTTTATCAGATTGCATATGTATATCACATTTTCTCCCCCGATAAAAAATTTCAAATCTTTTGAGATTTTGGATCTCAAGTGATTTAAATATGTAAGAAAAACTTGTTGGAGAAAAATGTGTCCGGTTTTATTTAATCTGAAATGGAACACTCCTAAGTTCCCTTTTTAGAGTAAAAAGGGAAACTACTAGCCATAACCTATCACTACCATATACATTACAGTTATAGTTGTTCATAATACAATCACCACATAACAGATAATTTTTAATAATAACAAAGCTACTACAGGAAGATGTCTTCATTCAGTTCTTTGAAGTAGCTTGTAATGTCCTTCACGTAATCTTCCACCCACAAAACTTTCAAGGCTGCCGAAGATCTTTCTTGTCTTAAGTCTTCTACCGATCGCAACAATGAACTCTTCACACCTCTTCAAATCATGTTCAGACCAGAATCTCGTTTTGTTCCACGGCTTCAAGTCAAGTTTTATTTCCTTCACCCTTGAGTTCAATTCTTCTTCAACCATCTTGAGCGTACCATCACTGAACTTGTATAACTCGCACAACCTCATTAGCATTCTTGGCCCGTATCTGTCGGTAAAGAGGACTGCTCTAGAGGAGTCAATCACTGTGTAGTCATGACGGAATTCATGCCCAGTGGCTTCCCATTGAGGTCTTGTAAGATTGACCTGAGTCTGGTAGCTTTCCACACCAAGTTGAAAATCACCAACTCTTTGTCGAATGACTAAGCCCCTGATCCAAAGATTGACTGCAGCAGAGATAGCCTTCTTCTCACGAATAGGTAGATGGTCTAGATGTCCTTGGAGGTTCAGAATATAAAGATCTTCAAAGTCACTTGGAAGTAAATTTTTGAAGTCATTTTCTTCAATTACATGATCTTTCAAGTCTGCTCTTCTAAGAACAGTCTTCTTCAGATAATCATAGCCGTAGATTGAGAAGATTTCTACACTGACCACACTTAGAATACGCAGCTTGGATCGAACAGCTTTGCGTCTCTTTTCAGCACCATGTCTATCAATGTAGAATTTCTTTTTCATGAACCACCAATGAGAAATGCCGTATGAGGCAGCAATGTCATACACTTGTTCTTTGTCTGTCCAGAATTGATCAGGTATCATCTGCTCAAGACCCGGATCTATGTAGGTTGCAGCTTTCTTCTTAGAAATCGATAAAGCTGGTTTTCTTTCTTTAGTTCGAGCACATAGATATTCCAGGTCACAGTTGAAGAAGAACTCTGACTGGATTGTCAATTGTCCAGGTTTAACGCCGAGAGGAAGAGGGTTTTTAACATCAAAACGACTGATATGCTCACTGACTTGATCATTCTGCATTTTATGACATTCTTCCATCTGGTATTGAAGCTGGTTGGCATCAGAGTGGAAGACTTTGACGATTTCAAATGCTGGGCCTTCAAGATCTTTAGGTGTGATTGACGAAATTCCCTTATTCTCACAAAACCACTTCATAAAGCTTCCCATATCACCTGTGATATGTAGGAGAGAGTCTTCAATAGGGGCTTCATAGTTGGAAGTAATGGTAGTAGCCCAATTGTTGTCAGGGATTATCGAATCAGACTCATGAATGGACCATGAAGGTTCAGGAGTTTGAGGTTTATCTTTGGTGAGCCAGCTTTGAGACATGTCCTTTGATGGTGCAGCCCTAGACGTTTTGATGTGTTTACCCTCAATATAAGCGTCCCACCAATTTTCTTCTTCAGTAACTTTAGGAATATGTTTGGTGGAAGTGCGGTTGTTTGAGCAGGAGCGGGTGGTGAAGGTGCGATTGATGGAGTAGCCGTTGATGAAGTGACCATTGGTGCTGTCATCGGAGGAATGGTAGAAGTGTCTTGCTGAATGGTGACTAAGAACATAGACTGAACTTCTTCCTTTTCATCATTTTGCTTGTCAGACTCGATGTCTGAGGGTCTGTCCTTAAGGAATTGATCACCAAAGGTAAAGTCAGGCTCAAGATTCTTAAGTGATGACAGAGATCCGGTGGATATGTTTGATTCTTCCAGGCACACTGGTTCCTCAGATCTTGGCTCAAGAATTTCCTGTGTACCTTCCAACAGTTCATTACCCTCAACTTCTGTAATTAGTCTGTCAGTGTCTGTTTGTTCAATCTCTGTCTCAAACACTGAAACCTCTTCAGTAGGAGGTGCTGTTTCCTGACCTTCTGCCTGAGTGTCGCTAGAGGCAAGTGTTTCCTCCTGTGTGCCAGACACATCCTTTTCCACTCCAGTTTGTTCTTGAGCTGAGGATGATTCAACGCTTCTTTTCTCAAGCTCGAATTGGTTTGAAGTTTTAGGAGACGGAGTGGAGATGGTTAACAACATCTGAGCTGCTTGTACAGCTTCTTCTCCTGCTATTCCTTTGCCTTTACCTTGTGCAACAGGAGTGGTTTGGCGTGGTGCTAACACAGGTTCTCGTAACACGACCCCTCCCACTGGTTGTCTTTGAGACATGTTTAGACTATCCAGGCTCTGTTGGATACCTTGTTGTAGTGCAACCTCATCTTCATCCATTAAACTCATTTGTCTCTCAGGAACCTTGGATCCTTCATCTTTTCCCTTTCCGCCGTCTCTCTTTCTTTATTTCTGCTTTTGTGATGAAGTGTCAGTAGATTGAGGTCTATCAAGTCTCTTCTTGGGAAGGGTAGCGTATGAGGTTTTCGAGGATGATTTAGCACGATAAGTAGACTTTGTAGACTTGGGTTGTAAGGGATCGGGAGTGTCATCAACATTGGATCTGGATGCTCTTTTCTTGTGTTTTCTAAAGTAATCAGCCTTCTTAATACTATTTGTGAGAAGAGCATCAGGAATTGGCATTCCAAAGATCTCTTTATTAACACCTTTGGCAACATATTTGAGGTTACCAAGTAAAAATTCATCACTAGCTTCGTGGAGGACTGACTCACTCCTTGGATTAAACTGATGTGTCTGTTGCAAGTGTTGAATGATGAGCTTCGAGAACCTTACACTAGGAATTACAAGTTTGTTTATGGCCGTCCTTCCTTTGGCTTGATTCAGAACATTTTGTCTGTCGGTGATGAACGTGTTCATAGACAATGAAAATTCTTCCCAAATGCGTTCTGTGACATCAATATTCACCCATTTGATAATCCCCCACAAGATTTGCAGAATAGGAGCCCTCACTTTATCAAACCCTGAAGTTTTACCAGTTAAGCATAGGTTAAGAATATTAGCAATGGCTCTCCATGGTTGATACATATTGGCGATGATGATATCTGAAGCCTTTGTTACGTTAACTTGATAACCCAATTCATTGAGAAAATCTACTAGTTCTTCAGCAGTAGGTGGAGAGACAGATGGTTTTGCAGGGTCACATGGAGTGATTCCTTGGGCCTTCCTGAGAATCTCAGTGGTGATTACATACTCTTTATCATCAAGCTTACAAGAGTAAGTGGCTGAGATCTTGTCCCATGTAACAGTGTTCCAGAATTGTTGTAGGTAAATAGAAGGGATCGTGCATCGCTTGGTCAAGGCACCAAAAAAGTTAGTGTTTTTCAGAATATCAATGGCAATCCTGAAGATTGGATTTGGTTGTGTCCTATCCACGTCCACAAAGCAGTTTATTTTGGCTATTTCAACCCATTTATCATCTGAAAGAATTTCCTTATCTGTAAGAATTGTGGGTGGAGTAGAGGTAGCAAGGTTCTCGGAAGAGGTTGTGTGTGCCATTGAAATTCTGTAGAATCACTGTTGGGTTCAGTAAATACCGAAACCCCTTAATCTAGGATTTGAATAGAAAATAGCCCTTGTTTAGTCCGTTAACACTAACAGGTCACTGAGTGCATAGTCTCTCAGTGAGTCATCTTCAGGATACTCAGTATGAGGCGAAGAAGAAGTCTCTCCACTCAGTAAGGTAGAACTTAAAGGGTGAAGACTGAGTCAAGATGAAGATGATGGATTCAGTGAGTAATGAAAATAACTCACTGAATCCCTAAGACTCCTCTCCAACTACTTACACTGAAGACAAACTGAAGTAGAAGACTGAAGGATGTAAAGACTGAAGAAAGAGCGGGACATGGTGGGATAAGTTTGAATCAGATAAGATGAAGTACTTATCAACCAAAGTCAACTTTCCCTGAATAGCAAAAGATCAGGCTCAGTGTCATCACTGAACTTAGGAAAGAAGTCTTGTCTCTTACCTAGAATAGTCTTTGTAAACAGAGACAAAATACATCGGTATTTTGTCTTCTGTATGATGTCAGTTTGTCACTTAGGAAAGAGTCAAATATCATACATGTATAAATAGCATAAGAGATACAGTGAAAAGATTAAGCTTGTGAATTGTAAAAACACACACACGCGCAAGCCTTCTTTTCACTCCTCCAAATACAACTTTATCCCTGAGATAGCTCAGTGGTTTCTAAGAGTTGTGCTTAGACTTAGCCTGAGATTAGAGAGGAGTCACCAACCTTTGTCATTTCAATCCCAAGTGCTATTCCGCAAGTACTTGGGTAACGTATTCTTTACGATTCATTTCTAATAAGAATATGATGTTGAAAATTATCTAGTGTGTTTTACTTACGTTAATTTCAGTCATTGTTCACTACTAACTTGTTTTTATATTTCTAAACTGTTTTAAACGATAGTGAACGGGGAAAAATAAGTGGTATCAGAGCAAGACTAATTATAAAACTCATTTTTTAGGCCGCTCTAAAAGTTTTTAAATTAGGATCCTAAATGGCTGATTTTGATGTACCCCAACTAGTCGACAAAAAGGGTGGAGCTTATACAGCTAATGCCCCTCGACTTGAAGTTGGCAAATTCAACAAATGGAAAAAGCGAATGCTTTGCTATTTGACTGGAATGGAACCTTACTACATAAAATGTATTAATGAAGGTCCATTCGTCCAAAAAACAGCTGAAGGTTTGCCTAAACCTGAAGCTCAGTGGACTCAGGATGAAAGAAGAGTGGTCAACCAGGACCAAAGACTCAAGAGTATCATCATATCTTGTCTCCCTGATGATACCATGGAGTCGGTTATTAACTGTAGTACAGCTAAGCAAACCTGGGAAGACCTGGTCCATAGTCATGAAGGTCCATCTGATACCAAGGAAAACAGGATAATGGACCTGAAACTTGAGTATAATACCTTCAGGGCTAAGGACTCAGAAACTCTGTCTCAAACTTACACCCGGTACAAAACTTTGTTAAATGAACTTTCAAATGATGGTGTAAAATTGTCAAAACATGAAATCAATGTTGGTTTTGTAAACAGTCTTCCTGAGAAATGGTTGAATTTCTCTCAGGGACTAAGGAATGCTAACCACATTCAGAATCTTGAGCTTCCTAAAATTTATGGGAAATTTGTCTACGAGGAAAACCTCATCAACAGACGATACCCTGACTTGAAAAAATCTCAGGAAGTCAAGAAGTCCCTGTCAACCATTTCCAATCCTGTGTCAACTGCTTTCTATACTAACAATGTGATTCAAGATTTTCAGGAAAACTCAGATGATGAGGCTGATGAGAGGACAAGCGAGGAGTACCTGAACGATTTAAATATTGAGTTTCAGGAAAGAGCACTCCTCGCTAATTCTAAAAGGTTTATTCGAAGAAACAAAAGTTTTTCAAACGCTAAAGCTAATGAAGACACTGAATGTTTTAAGTGTCACAAAAAGGGTCATTTTGCAAAAGACTGCTTTTCAAAAACAATTTCTGAACCCTCTTACAAACCATCAGGGTCAAACCAGTCTTCAGGCTTTAGCAAATTTCAACCAGAAATCTTTCAGTCTCATCAAAATTTTCAAAGCAAATCTGATCAAAACAAAGCTGTTGATTATGAAACCAAGTATAAGAAAGCAAAAGCTAAGCTTGCATTGCTTGAGGCCAATCCCTCAGAAACAACCAGTGTTAAATCTGTGCAGGGTAAAAACAAAGGCCTCGTTGCTGAAACCTTCGATTGGGATGAAGAGCCAGTATCATCTGATGATTAAATGGTGCATGTCAGTGCACTGATGGCCCTCTCAGAAGAGGACAAGCTAGCTGTTGGGAAGAATCATGCCAGAAACGGGGAATGGGTCAACATCACAATGAAGAAGGTAAACATCTTACTTTCTATGGATGATGACTCTGATTGGCAGTCTTATATGAATTATCTTAATGTTGACCTTAAGTTCGTAGAAGAGCAAAGATTAAATCTTTTTTCAAAATACAACAAGCTAAGTTTTGAATTAAACAAGTGTAGAGATGAACTGCTTATTTTAAAACAAGCCAAGCTTGAGGCTGTCACTTTGAAAATTCAAAACACTGAACTAGTTAAGAGAAATTAGGCTCTTCAAGATGAACTTAAAAAGGTACAAGATATTATTGATAGTTGGACTGCTAAGAATCCCAGGGTCTTTGATGTCATAGGTGAAGATCATCTCCCTGAATCTCGCAACAAAGACCAAAGTTCAAAACCATTTGTGTCTGGTGGTATGATTACCAATATGCTGACAACTCCAAATTCCAGTGATTGGATTGAACGAGCTAATCCTGAGAGTAATCTTCCAAATTTCGATTCTGGAAGGATTCTTGAGCCTGAGAGCCAAGCTCTTAAGAGCATGCTAGGACTCCCTGATGTGCCCAGTGGTACTGAACACATCTCTGAGTCTGAAGCAGAATCTCAAACACCGCTTCCACCCCTGAAACCTCTTCAGGGTACTGATCCAAGCTCTGAGCTTACTCCTCTAAAATTCAATCCTCACTCACCAAAAGAAAGGTCTGGACTTGGTAGAACCATCCTGCGAAGACAAACAAAACAAATCCAACAAGAGTCTACTCCTACTGAGACTTCAACATCCTCTGTCCCCACTGAAGCTGACCAAATTCAGCAACTTACTGAGCTTGTGAGGAAGCTGACAGAAAAGATGGATTCCATCG
Organism: Chrysanthemum seticuspe; assembly: GCA_019973895.1. Taxonomy (NCBI): domain Eukaryota; kingdom Viridiplantae; phylum Streptophyta; class Magnoliopsida; order Asterales; family Asteraceae; genus Chrysanthemum; species Chrysanthemum seticuspe. The sequence continues at coordinate 78,532,413 of BPTQ01000007.1, read as the reverse complement.
AAAAAGCCCCTGATTCAATCAAGGAAACTAAGTCAGCATCATCTAGCTCATCAAAATCAAAATCCACAAACAAACCCAAGCAGAAGTGTGAGCTGTGTCATTACACTAGTCATACCACTGACAACTGCTATAGAATCCTTTATTGCATGATCTGCAATAAGGATGATCACAGAACTGTAGACCACTTACAATATGTAAGCTCTGTCAGTAAAGCAAACTATACCAAAGTTGGTCATCAGTACGCTTCATCCTCCAAAACAACTCTCAAGAATAGAGCAAAACCTTTTCCTCTTTGGCCTCACTGTGGGTTTAATGATCATCATCAGGATGACTGTCTCATGAACACATGCTGTGATATATGTGGAAATCCAGCTCATGAGACATCCCAACATGACAGTGTCATTCATGCAAGGAGAAGTACAAAACAACCCAAAATCATTGAGTCTTCCTCAGTCTCTAAATGCAAAACCTGTAGTAGCACAATGCACTCAACCACTGACCATGAGTCGATTGCAAAATTCAAAGAGACCTTGAGACCCAAGCCCACTAGCAAGTGGGTCACTAAGAGAAACTAATTCAGTTTACTACTTGTGCAGAGACACGCCAGGGAGCCTATTTGGCATCTAGACAGTGGTTGCTCAAGAAGCATGACTGGTGTGAAGGAGTATCTGCACAAGTATGTAAAGGAACCAGGACTCAAGGTAGTATTTGGTGATAACTCATCATGTCCCACTGAAGGTTATGGTTCAGTAAACTGCAATGGAATAGTTTTCTCTAGAATTGCTTACGTCAATGGTCTCAAATACAATCTCATCAGTGTCAGTCAACTATGTGATGCTAAGTACATTGTGCAATTTAACGACAAACAAGGTACCATTTTCAATGCCAATAAAGAAGTTGTTTTGATAGCTCCTAGAAGAGATGATGTTTATGTCTTAGACATGTCTACTCTTTCTCAAGATGGAACCTGTTTCTTTGCCAAAGCCACTGAATCTATCAACTGGCTGTGGCCTAAAAGACTCTCTCACTTAAACTTCAAAAATATCAACAACCTGGCAAAACAAAACAAGGTCCTTGGCTTACCATCACTGGTTTTTGCAAAAGACAAACCATGCTCTGCATGTGAAAAAGGTAAACACCATAGAGCATCTTTCAAAACCAAACAAAATTTCTCCATCAAAAGTTGCCTTCACCTCCTGCATATGGATCTCTTTAGACCTGTCAGTCCCAGATCAATCCAGCATGAGAAGTATACACTTGTCATTGTTGATGAGTTTTCAAGATACACTTGGGTATACTTTCTTTCCAAAAAGAGTTAGGCAGCTAATACAATAATGTCATTCATCAGAAAAATTGAAAACCAGAATGACATTACTGTTAAACAAATCAGAACTGACAATGGTACTGAGTTCAGAAATCAAGAGCTTGAAAGCTTCTGTGATGAAAAAGGAATTTCTCAAAATTTCTCATCTCCTTATACCCCTGAACAAAATGGGGTTGCTGAAAGGAAAAACAGAACTCTCATTGAGGCAACAAGAACCATGTTAAATGGCTCAGCCCTCTCAAAGCATTTCTGGACTGAAGCAGTCAAAATTGCCTGTTACACTCAAAACAGGTCAATCATTGTCAAAAGACATAATAAAACCCCATATGAGACCTTCAAAGGTAGACTTCCTGACATCAGCTACTTTCATGTGTTTGGGTGTCCTGTGTTTATTCATAACCACAAGGATCACCTAGGCAAGTTTGATGCAAAAGCTGATGATGGATACTTCTTAGGCTACTCACTGATCTCCAAAGCCTTCAGGGTGTTTAACACCAGAAGACAACAAGTTGAGGAAACCTTTCATGTCACCTTTGATGAAAGTACAGAAAGCATCAGGTTCACCAATACCTCAATGGAGGAAATAGGAATTGATAACTCATCAAGATATCCTCCTGATGAGTTCGACACTGAAATCAATTCCTCATATCAAGCTGATGCTGACATCTCATATTATGTCTTACCTCACAACCTACCCCAACCAACCATCAGTGAATTCATTGATAATCAATCAGTCCCTGCTGGGATAGGCAACATTGATCCAAATGATCAGGTACATGTGATTCATGAAATCCAACCTGAACAAGACATCTCAACAGATGTTCTTAATGATTCTGTGGCTAATATACCAGAACTCACTCCTGAGTCTCCAGTGACCTCCTCAAGTTCAGATCCTAGACCACAAAGTAAGTGGACAAAATCTCAGGACATTGAACTTGTAAACATCATTGGTGAACCCATTGAGGGCATGCTCACTAGAAGCATGGCTGCTAATTTAACTGCAGCTTCAGCCAATGAATGTCTATATGCTGATTACCTATCAGATATAGAACCCAAAAGTGTCACTGAGGCTCTAAAACACCCAAGCTGGGTTCAGGCTATGCAAGAAGAACTGCAACAGTTTGATAAAAACAAGGTCATGACCTTGATCAAATGTCCTCAGGATGTAGTAGTCATAGGAATGAAGTGGGTTTTCAGAAACAAAACTGATGAAAACGACACTGTCATTAAAAATAAAGCCAGACTTGTAGCCAAAGGTTACAGTCAACAAGAAGGCATTGACTATGATGAGACATTTTCTCCTGTTGCAAGAATGGAAGCCATCAGGATCTTCCTTGCATATGCAACATACATGAACTTCAGGGTCTACCAAATGGATGTTAAAAGTGCATTCTTAAATGGTGATCTCAAGGAAGATGTATATGTTCAGCAACCTCTAGGCTTTGAGAGTAGTGAATTTCCTGACTATGTCTGCAAGCTTGACAAAGCCCTCTATGGACTTAAACAGGCTCCTAGGGCATGGTATGAAACTCTCTCAGCCTTCCTGATCCAAAACAAGTTTGTCCGAGGAAAGATAGACAACACACTGTTTGTCTACAGAACAAAACAAGATGTGATAATGGTTCAAGTGTATGTTGATGACATCATCTTTGGCTCAACAAACTACAAACTTTGCAAACAGTTTGAAAAACTGATGACAAAGAAATTTGAAATGAGCATGATGGGTGAACTCACATACTTCCTTGGACTACAAATCAGGAAAACTGATAAAGGAATATCCATCAGTCAAGAGAAATACACCAGAAATCTCTTGAAGAAATATGAGATATCTGACTGTGCCTCAGTGAAGACTCCAATGGTCCCACCTAACAACCTTGGACCTGATCTCACTGGCAAATCAGTCAATCAAACTCATTTCAGAGGGATTGTAGGCTCACTGATGTATCTAACTGCTTCTAGACCAGACATCCAATTCTCAGTCTGTCTAATAGCAAGATATCAGTCTAATCCTAAAGAATCCCATCTCACTGCAGCTAAGAGAATTCTCAAATACCTGAAGGGAACTTCAAGCCTTGGACTTTACTATCCAAAGTGCTCAGGGTTTGATCTCAAAGGTTACTCTGATTCTGATTATGCTGGCTGCAACATGGACAGGAAAATTACCTCAGGGTCCTGTCAATTTCTTGGAGGAAAGCTGGTTTGTTGGAGTGCTAAAAAGCAACAATCAGTGGCTATGTCTTCAGCAGAATCTGAGTATGTAGCTGCAACAGGATGTTGTGCCAATGTATTATGGATGAAAAGTCAACTCAGTGACTATGACATCCATTACAAAATGGTACCCATCTTCTGTGATAACACCAGTGCTATTGCAATCTCCAACAACCCTGTCCTCCACCAAAGAACCAAACACATTGATATCATATATCACTTCATCAAGGATCACATAATGAAAGGAGACATAGAACTTCATTTCATCCCTACTGAATATCAACTTGCTGATATCTTCACCAAACCCTTGGATGAACCTACCTTCAGGAGACTGAAAGCTGAATTAGGAATGCTTGACATTGAATGTCAGGCATCTGAAAACCAATATCAGTAAGTTCTCTGAAATGGTTCCTCCTCCCTGAACGAAACCCACATAACATCCTCTCACTGAATGAGTAAGACTCATTCAGGGACCCTCACAGTTGATATTAAGCATTGAATGAGTAACTAAATGATCCAAGTATCAGTTACTTAAATGTCCTAGGTTGGTAACTATGCCAATTTAATATAGGAATATATGTCTTACTGTCAGGGGTCTCCTCACTTACCTCATCCCACTTGGCATTAAATGCCATCTCTCACATAAAATATCCTATGGATATTTTATTGCTGCAAAAGTGCACTTTTACTGTGCACTGCAACTGTTCCCTCGAAATACGGGATTTTACTGCGGGTAGTGGTGGGTGGCATTAAATATGGAATTTCAAACGTTTTCAAAAACCATCTTTACATATCCACGTTTATGCAAAAACCACCCCTCTCACCACTCTATAAATACCCCTCTCATAAATATTAAAACACACACAATTGATTTCTGCAAACAAAACTCTGTCAAAATCTCTTTCAAACCCAGAAATCATTGTGTTCTTCAAACCTCTTTCAGAAAAACCTTCATTGTAAACATTTACAAAAGATTTTTCATCAAAACTTAAGAGATTCAAAAATTCTTTTGACTGTTCTTGTCAAGTTTTTTTTCAAACCCCTAAAAACTATTTCAAATGGAAATGGCAAGAACTCAATCTCTTCAGTATGCACAACAGTGGGCAGGGGATCTTACTAATGTTGAATTTAAAACCAATAATGTCATAGGCAATTTTGAATACCCACAAAATGTCCCTGCCTATAAAGACATTATGAAATTTTTGTTTAACTGCCCACTAAAAAATGCCTTTGTTCAGTGTCCCTCTATTGTTTACCAAAATCTCCTCAGGGAGTTTTGGGCAACAGCCGTGGCCTATGACCCGACACCTGCTACTAATGAGACTGACCTACGACCACTAAGGGAGTATCTCATTAAGTTCAGTCTTTTTGATGGGAAACAATCAGTCACCCTGGATTACAAAACGTTTTCCACCTCTTCAGGGTTAGACTATAATAAAGGTGTTTATGTCGCCCATCCTGAACCCATAACAGTGAAGGATGGGTTAAAATGAATTGCTTTAGAGCCAAACTTTTTGGACAGAACCCCAGTCACCAAAAATTCATTCCCCGTGGCTTGGAGGATCTTATTCACTTTTGTGATTCAGGTCCTCGGCGGGAACCACAAGTTAATTCTATTCAGTTGATGATGGCTTACTGTTTGATGAATGGGGTAAATGTCGACATTGGGGAGATCATTTACAGTGATCTCGTAACCAAGCTACAAAGCAAATCTAGGGCTAAATATATCTCATATCCTAGATTTGTCTCTTGTGCTTTGCAAGTGTTACTGGGTTGCAATTACCCTCAAGATGGAAAATTTTGTGCTTTACCTGGCATCCTGAGTAAATCAAACTTTCAAAAAGACCCATCCCAAGTCCCTGATATTGAATTGACGGCCCATATGATTGCTGTAAACAATCAGAGTGGATCAATGTCTCCAAACCCTGCTCCTAAAAAGAGAAAGGGGAAGTCTCAGACTGGGACTAAGACTAAAGCCAAGTCTCAGGGCCCTGAGGCTTCTGGAACATAGCCTAAGAGGCACAAAAAGCCCCAGACTGAACAGACACCCATTGGTGACCAGGCATCATCCACCCCCGTGACAACGAAGGATACTGATACATCACAGTCAGTGCCCTTGGTCACAACCACTACTCCCCAAGATCCAGATGGAAACATACAACCCGCTGGTAGGGGAGCGCCTTCCACAAAGCCCAATGATGACATTAGAAAATCCAAGCCTTTGTCTGAGGGCACACTGATCGATCCCAAAGACTCAGAGGGAACCATACAACCCGCTGATAGGGATATCACTGTCACTAACTTTGCTAAAGGCGCTGGAAAATACCCATTAGTGTCTCAGGGGTCTAAGGGGGACAAAGACTCGGAGGGAAAGAAACAACCCGCCGATATGGAACCCAAAACCAATCTTGACTCCAGAGAAGGCACTGGGAAACTCCCACCAGTGTCTGAGGGGTTAAAGGGGGACAAAGACTCAGAGGGATTAATACCACCCGCTGATATGGAACCCATCACCAACCCCCTGTTAACCATTGCTGATGTTACTGGAATACTGTTCTCTGAAGATGAGCTTGCTGATACTGATGATGAAATTCTATCAGCTGGGGAAGAAGTGGACGCTGAGGTTCAATCTGAACAAGAGCCTCAGCCTGATCCAAAGGAGCAAACTGAATCACCATTCCAGCCTGAAAATGATGACTCCTCTTCCTCCACTGATGAATTTGCAAGATTTGATAATGTTCTCCCACTTACTGAAAGGCAGCTCATTCAGTGGATCACCAAAGCTTCAAGGAAATTATACTCTGGGGTCACTGAAACACTGTGGGAACAACATACTGAAGCTGGTGCAAGTTATGCTGATCTGAAGGCTGAGGTCCAAGCCTTTGATGAAAACGTTCATGAGCACAGGGATTTGATGTATGACAACATTCACAGACTGGATGAAAATTTGGTTAAATTCCTCAGAAACCTTCAGGGTGTAGGCACAAAGGTAGATGAAATCAGGGAATCTATCAAAGACGACTCAACACTCAACTTTAAAGTGCTGGAGGCTACAGAGGCGTACTTGAAACAATCCTCCAGCCTCGCTGAACTGATCGAAACTCTCAAATCAGCAAATGTTCAGGGTCTTCATTCTTCAGTCCAGTCCCTTCAAACCACATTGAACTCTGTGAACACTCAAATGGCTACGTTGGCTCAGGCATCTACTTCCTTGGCCTGGAATCTTGGGCCACACATGACTGCTCTGGAAGTATCTCAGGCTAATTTGGAAGCTAAGGTCATTGGCATTCAATCAGATACTTCAGATATCAAGGCCATGATCACTGAAATTTATCAGGCTTTCAAGGGTCAAGCATCTCCATCCCCCTCAGCACCAACACCAACTCTTGCCCTCACTGATGCTTTGGCAACAGTTGAGGGGGAGAATATTGCTGAAGAAACTCCTTTTCACACTGAGGGAGAGCCAACACCACCAGTCTCAGCAATACCCATCTCATCACTTCCACCACAAACATCAACAACAACAACAACACTGACAGTCACAACACCTATAATGACAACAATACCACCCCTGGTTGCATCATCTTCCTCAGGCCAGGACAAAGGAAAAGGCAAAATGACAATTACTGAGCCTGAGAAGATTCCCTACAAAATCGGTGACACTGAATACCTAATCACAGCTCAACAGCTAACCAAATATCTTGCTAAAGAAGAAAGGAGATTGAAACAAGCTGAGAACGATAAGAAGACTAAGGAAGCACTGATTCAAGTGATTGCCGAAGAAGCTGAGAATGTGGGAATTGATTCAAAGAAGCTTGAAAAGGGTCAGGCATGACAGAGGTTCAAGGATGCTCAGGCAACAAAAATGGCTGAAATGAAAAAGCAGTTGGATGAAAAGAACAAAAGAACTGCAGCCATCAGGAAAGCAAGAATTGACCATTATAATTGGACAATGACAAGCAGAAGACTGCCTGAGAAGATCACTGATGTCAAAATCATCCCCAGGTCTAAACCACTGGCAATGAACGTCTACAGGGGGGATGATAAAAGGCATTTCGAGGTTCATGATCCCCTAAAATTCACTGACTTTGGGATCACTGAACTCGATGAACTCGGTCCAATTATTGAAAAGAAGCAAAATGCAGCAGTTAAGGAGCTGATGAAGATGCTTAGTAAGAGGTATGAAAGACTGAGAGATACACCAGCACAACTGGGAATACAGCCTGCCTTAACTGCACCTCAAGGATCTCAACCACAATCATCCACTAGCAAAAGGAAAAGGGTTGAGTTCCAGCCTGAGATAAAAGTGCCTGGATTCAAATGCAACAGGGAACTGCCAGAAGGTGTTAAGTTCGTGAACTGTTTAGTAATTGAAAAGCTTGAAAGAGGGCTATTCCACATTGATGTCTATGGAAACCCAACATTTAAAAGATGGAGTGATATTGCTCAGGCTGGTGTAGCTGCAATGCTGAGCTACATACCAGTGGCCTCTCATATCCAAACCCCAGCAAACATCAGGTTCTGTCAAGACCTGAATGCCAAGATAAGAGACCATCCTGACAGGGAAACACTCATCACCAAGAAAGTCAAGCTTGAAGCATTGGGAATCCATCTGGACTGACATCATTTTGATTTATCTTTTGTACTAGTGATAGAAACCTTGTAATTTGATCAATAAACGATGTATGTTTTGTTAAAATATTCAGTGTTCCTTATTGTATTCATTAGTACATTCAGTGTAAGAATAAGACATTTGCTCACTTACACTGATCAAACACTTAGGCCATTTGTATATCCAAATAGGGGGAGACTGTTGGGTTCAGTAAATACCCAAACCCTTTAATCTAGGATTTGAATAGAAAATAGCCCGTGTTTAGTCCGTTAACACTAACAGGTCACTAAGTGCATAGTCTCTCAGTGAGTCATCTTCAGGATACTCAGTATGAGGCGAAGAAGAAGTCTCTCCACTCAGTAAGGCGGAACTTAAAGGGTGAAGACTGAGTCAAGAAGAAGATGATGGATTCAGTGAGTAATGACAATAACTCACTAAATCCCTAAGACTCCTCTCCAACTACTTACACTGAAGACAAACTGAAGTAGAAGACTGAAGGATTTAAAGACTGAAGAAAGAGCGGGACATGGCGGGATAAGTTTGAATCAGATAAGACGAAGTACTTATCAACCAAAGTCAACTTTCCCTGAATAGCAAAAGATCAGGCTCAGTGTCATCACTGAACTTAGGAAAGAAGTCTTGTCTCTTACCTAGAATAGTCTTTGTAAACAGAGACAAAATACATCAGTATTTTGTCTTCTGTATGATGTCAGTTTGTCACTTAGGACAGAGTCAAATATCATACATGTATAAATAGCATAAGAGATGGAGTGAAAAGATTAAGCTTGTGAATTGTAAAAAAACACACACACGCAAGCCTTCTTTTCACTCCTCCAAATACAACTTTATCCCTGAGATAGCTCAGTGGGTTCTAAGAGTTGTGCTCAGACTTAGCCTGAGCTTAGAGTGGAGTCACCAACCTTTGTCATTTCAATCCCAAGTGCTATTCCGCAAGTACTCGGGTAACGTATTCTTTACAATTCATTTCTAATAAGAATATGATGTTGAAAATTATCTAGTGTGTTTTTATTACGTTAATTTCAGTCATTGTTCACTACTAACTTGTTTTTATATTTCTAAACTGTTTTAAACGATAGTGAACGGGGAACAACAATCACACATACAACAACAGTATTCGAGAGCATGTTAGGTTAGACATGGTTAGTAGATCAACCTTAATGCAACCTCATGACATAAGCACAATAAGTAGCATACATGACAGATTAACTAAAAGCAGATTGATTTACTCAGTAGATAGGCCAAGTTGCTTCAATTATTCTTAGAGTAACAAATTACTTTGACAAGGTTTTCTAGAAACAAGTTGCTTATACTTAATTGTTAAAGACAAATTGCTTTAATAGTTCAAAAATGACAAATCGCTTTAATCAGGATTTCATGAGACAAATCGCTTTAATGAAAGTATTATAGCAAATCGCTTCAATCATTTTGTCAAGAAAAATCGCTTCAAGTAAAACCAGAGACAAATCGCTTTTATGAAAGTGTTATAGCAAATCGCTTTAATCAATTTGTCAAGACAAATCGCTTCAAGTAAAACCAGAGACAAATCGCTTTTGTGAAAGTGTTATAGCAAATCGCTATAGTCAACATGTCAAGACAAGTCGCTTCAAGTAAAACCAGAGACAAATCGCTTTTGTGAAAGGGTTATAGCAAATTAGCTTTAGTCAACATGTCAAGACAAGTCGCTTTAAGAAAACCAAGAACAAGTCGCTTGCAAGCAACTGATTACAAATAGCTACCATGAACACCCTATTGTATGGCAAGTCGCTATCAAGAATGTCCTACTAATTGACAAATCGCCACCAAGAACAACCTAATGTATGACAAGTCGCCATCAAGAACGTGTGTTGACACATCCAAATGACACTTAACATACAAACATATGAAACATCAGGCATGACCAAATCACAACACCGATCGAAAATGACCACGACACAAGCAAATACATAATCATATAACATCAACACATCAATCACACATAAAATCCTTACAAAAATACGCATAAGGAAGACCATGAAAAACACATCTATGCACCATTAATTCCCAACCCAGGTACCAAAAATAATACCTAATCTACATCAATCACCACCATTAATTTATTCCACAAAAACTAACCTAGATATGGGATTTTTGTCGAGGGTAAATCACTCGGTGGAATCTGTAGATAGAGGTATGTTAGAGAAGGTGTTAAACATGAAAGATTCGAAACAAAAACTTAAAAAGAAACCTACCACACTCAAATAGCTATGTTAAATCGCTTCGAAGCAGACCAAGTTAGAGAGAGAGATAGGTGTTTGGGATTTTGAAATTTTGGCAAGTGTGACAAGTCGCTAGGGCTTAAGTACCATTCTCAAGAATCATTGATTGACACATTCAGTCCTTGTACCTGGCCTAATTAAGATAAGTCGCTAGCAACAGGTTATGATACGTGAGACAAGTCGCTAAAACCTAATTGAGACAAATCGCTACAACCTAAGTACCATTCTCAATTTTAAATAATATGACAAGTATCATACAAGACATAACATGGACAAACCATGTAGCACAAGGCACATAAAGAGACATGATTTAGCACAGAGTTAGTCATTCCAAGTAAAGCAGCATGCAACAGTAATCCAGAGAGCACACGTCATACATCTAGCAATCATGCAGAGACAAGTTGAAAGATCCCCCCCCCCCTCAATCAATGTCACTAATTAAGAGTGAGTGAACATTGATTGAAAAAAAACAACCCCCTTTAAAATAGATTATAGCTTCAGTTCGAACTTCATCTAAGGACCCGTGTCATTATTGAATGACATTTCTAGGACCGTAGATATTATCGAAACCAAGAGATACATCTTTTATTAGATTTTGTATAATAATTTAATTTTTTGTATACATTTGTTTTGTTTTATGAGAAAGATCATTTTTTTTTGTATACATTTGTTTTTTTTTTATTAGTAAGTTACGAGTTCTGAGCAGAAACGATCAGAAGTCACAGTACATGCAACTCAACATTGACAGGCATCACTTCCTTGATAATTTGCCTTCAAATCAGTTGGAAACCAGGTCATGATGTTCATGATAGAATTGAGCATTGTACCTGAAAAAGACTGAGGAAAATTTGCACTAATAGCACATGTAGTATTGTAAATAGATGGATTAGTGACAGTTGTATCCTCATCTTTGGATATTTTACATTCATGCCTAGAAGTATCATTGATGGGAATCCCTTTAAGTCCAATATTCTTGAAGATTTTCCCTGTAGCATCCACTTAAGACAAGATCTAGGTGAGTAAGTCCGGTTGGATCCTGTAAACTTAAATAATCTACCAGTAGGAATCCACTTAAAGCAACAACTAGCAGAGTTAGATCCTTTAGTTTCAGAAGAGTATGTAACCATTTCCCTGTTCTGAACATTGGTCCTTTTGCAATTAGTTTGTTTCTTAGGGGAGTGGTCAGCCATTTGATGCTTCTTATGTGGACTAGATGATCTCCTTATATTCCTGATTTTAGAGCTTCGAGCATTAAGCTGGGGTTTGTTATTCATCATATCTGAATGAATTAGTGAAGTGACTGGATTTGACAAAACTTTATTCTCATCAACTTGAGAGGCAAGCTTAGATTTTGATGGTTTAAATCTTTCTGTTTTAAATGCATTGGGCTGCCTAACTACAGATCGTTCTGTTTTATTACGTACAATTGGCTTACCCAAGGTTGATGGTTTTGCAAGCTTAGTGTTCACTCTATTTCCAATAGTTTTCCTGAGCTCATTTTTTAAGGCAACAATGGTGAAGCTCTTATCCTGAATTTGGGCTTTGAGGGCATCAATGTCCACCAACAGGGAGTTAGTTTGATTTAATAGTTTGGTGTTATTCTCTAATAAGTTCTTCCTCAAGGACTCATTTTCCCTTAATAGCTTGCTCACACATAAAGCCAATTCATCATTCCTAGATTTAATCGCATCACTAACCTCACAGTTAAGATTATTCGTCCCTATATTACTTTTCTTATGCAGATATGAGAGTTGTATTTTCAAATTACATATGGTTGAGTCTTTGTCCTGAAGCTGGGTTTTTAACTAGTTAATTTCAAAAAATTCTTGAAATTCTGGGAATTCCGGATTTATGCAAGGTTTTGTAGCAAGAAAACTTTTTTCCTTTTGTTGTATTGCAATTTCTAAGGAAATACAATGTTTTTCAATAATTGAGTATTTGTTTGAAAGTTCATCAAAAACCCTTTTTTCAACCATTTCATTTGTTTTAAAAATTCTAGACTCAGTCTCAACCAAGGAACATTTATCCGAATCATGTTCAGCCTTAAGATCAGTTTGTGTAGGTACATGAGCAGATGCATTATGTTGAACAGTTAAGGATACCTCATCAAATGACCCATGTTCAAATGTCGGTCTGATATGTGCATCCACATCATATGTGATAGGAGTTACTGAGCAACTGGTTTCATCCTTCTTTGTTGTATCTGATATTCTGCATTCAGCATCACCCGACCTTTCAACTGTAACATTACCCGACTTATCAAAATTTTCTATTAATTGCACCTGACACTCATTCATATTATCATCCTCTTGAGCAGCTTCCTTAATGTACTTTTCCACATTATCCATAAGTTGGATAAATGTATTGATGAACTCATGAATTTCCATTCCAGTATGTTTCTTGAAAGAAATTCTAGTCAAGTGTTGATCGAAGTCTGCAGAATATTCCCCATTGATGAACGGCTGAAATTGGTTGTGGATTACCTGAAGTGCAGCATTGGAGTCATCATTTAATACCTTCCTTTTGGTAAGTTGAAGCTTCAGTTGTTCTAAGTTTAGTAGCAAGGTTCTCGTCAATAAAGAGAGCACTACATGTTCGATCCACAATTGTGATAACAACTGTATGAGGTGCAAATGAAGTAGCTGATAGGGCTCAATGTTGCATTCCATTTGTTGTGCATTATGTATCATTAACAGGTGTGGTTCTTTGATATTTGACTCAGAATGTGAAGTGTTTTGATCATCATTTGCTGAATCAATCATGGTTAAACTTTCTGAGTAGCAAACACTTTTTTTTGTTCTGTGAGGTATCATAGAGTTTGAGCACATTGGAGATTAAAGAGTTAGTGTTGTAAGACATTGTGTTGATAGCAGATGACACGTCTTAATTTTCAACAAATAGATGGATATTAGACACAAGTCGCTTGCATTAATTCACCAAGTCGCTAAAGACCTTGAAGACAAATCGCTTCTCACACAAGTCGCTAGGTATACAAGTCGCTAGAGGGACATTGCTTGTGAGACACAAATCACTATGAGTATAAATCACTAGAGACAAGTCGCTAGACACACAAGTTGCTAGAGTAACAAATCGCTAGAAGGACAAGTCGCTAGTGACAAATCGCTAGACAAAAAGGTACGTCGACTACTTTGTCCTTTTTGTCATTTTGTCTCAAAAGACAAATCGCTTTGGGCTCAATTCATTTCAAAACAACACAGACAAGTCGCTTAAATATAAGGACAAGTCGCTACGAAGAAATCAAGTACGAGACACAAGTCGCTAGGATGAAATATTCAAAACAACCACTTTTCAATCAAAAAACAACCCAACCACGCTGATTCAAGCCTTCCAAATCAAAACCTAAGCACTTATAGTGATTCTAAACATAAAAGTACAATCAAAATCCAAACTTTAACACTAGAAATGGTCCAAATGATGCAAATACCACTAAACTTTTTCAAACCCAAAAACCATATAAAACCATATAAAACCACTAGAAATCCAAAAACATGTAAGAGAGATGATCAAACCATGGCTCTTGATACCATTTGTAACATATTGGATTTCATAAACACATCAAACCATGAAAAATATAGGGCGTATGAATATATGGTTTTAGAGAGAGAAAGTGGAGTGTTCTAGAGAGATAAAACAAATGAAAGGTTAGATTACTCAATGAACATCCAACCCTCTCCCTTGTGGGAAGAGGGCTATTTATACAAATAACTACGCCCTCCTTCGGGCTGTGGATCAGGCATACAGTGGGTAAAGAATTGTCCTTCTTCCACGGTGTTACTTATACTACTAACTAAGCTAATAACTAACTAATAACTACTAAATAACGTAAAGTATACGAGCTAAGACTAAACAATAATTGGGGTGACTGACACTGCCTTATGGAATTTCCAATTCCTAACAGATTCAATCCTATTCCTTTTCATGAATGAAGAAATGTATGATAGGACAATTAGAATTGTCTATATTCTAAATACATAACGCGTAAGCAAATTTTAATAGTTAAAAAAATTGCATATTTTATGAGTTATTAAATTAGAAGCTAGACTAATTACTATATAATTGGTAAAAGACAAACTAGCATATTTTATCTAGTTATTTTGTTTTGACTATTTAAAAGTACTACTTACAATTGTTGGAATAGTAGAACTATTAAGAAAGAAATTGCATGCCCAATTTTTCAAGTTAATAACATTGATGGGTAATTCATCATCTACATAGTAGAATACACTCTTTTAGTACATAAGTAATTGTCATGTATGGACTTTCTTAAAAGTGTAGGGAAGTAAATAGAACACTCTTTTCTTTCAATGGTTAAGAAACACTTACAATGTTGTCAAATCTAGTGGGAGTATTGTGTTCTTATTACTGAATAAGGAATTAATGTAATGATCTCTAATTCAGTGGGAGTTACAAGCTTTGTCATCTTGGTAGTAACCCAGATTATCTCTAGAATATCTTAAGATAATTACTTTCCACTTGTAGATACTTATGTTTTCAAGGATAGTCATGTACGTTTCCTTATTAGACAATGAAGTGGTTCTACATCTACTAGTTATGCTAATATCAATGACACAATCATATTGGTCACATAAACAAACATATGTCGTGTGGTTTATCTGCTACATGATGTTGTTCCATGCACAAGTGGGAGAAATCTATATTGTGTGCAAGGTACAACATATAAGTATATGATTTAACGGATTCTCTTGACTGCAAGGTAAGAGACTAACGTTCTAATATGACTTGTACATATCTAATTCAAGAAACACTTGGTGTTGCAATTTACGTCATGTGAGAACTTGGCAAGATTACAACAACAAAGCAAATCTCCATGTGAAGTCAGACCCTTGCATGGACATATTTGCAGTTTCTAAATTGGACAAGTATTTAGAACATGTGTCAAAATGATATATAAGACTACTTAAAATTAGATATTTATGTATTATTAGAATGACATAAATGAAATAATCTAATACTACTTCAATTTCTTTATTTATGTATTTTGGAATAACATAAATGAAAAATAATGTAGTCCTACATTATTGTGAAGTAAATAAATTAACTTGAAATTACTATTGAAACCAAGAGTTGTGTTCATACTTACTTTAGTTAAACATGTTTATGGTTCATTGTAAAGACATAAACATAAAGTCTTTTAAGACTTATAATAAAGTAAGACGTTAACTTGTTACGTTTTCTAATTAAAACATATACAAGAAGTCATTGAGTTGATCAATGATTTATAACGTATAATGGGATTATAACAGTTTATGTTTTCTTGATGAGACATTAATATGAAGTGACTTGGTTTAAGATTACTTGTGTTATAAAGCATGCAATTGGCTTGAAAAGTTTATTATACCATTAAGTTGACTTAGTTGGTAAATAGATAAGCCAAAAGGAACATGTTTATCTTATATTTTGTTAGATTGTCTTACAATATTAATTCTAATGAATACCACAAGTTGATGGTATATTCAGTTAGGAGAATCGAACTCTATTTGATTTGTTTGATTCAAGATAACCATAACTTCTTTCTTAAAAAGTAACAAGGTTAGAAAATTGAGTATGAATTGAATATACTCAATATGACTCCAACCTAGAAGATTAATAAAACACCATTTTATTATGGAATGTGATGAATCACATTAAGTTTTTAAAATTGAAGATTCTGATTTTGTTAAAATACTTATGAATAGGTTATTAACAAACTTAAGTCAGGAATTATCAATGTGTATTTGTAATATCCCAAAAAGAGAACAATGTAGTTTTGCTCTAATTGCTAAGTATATATAGATAGTGTATATATTACAAAAGGCAAGTGAGAGTTTTTTTTTATCTTGAAAGATAGAATTACAAGATACATAGGTTATGTTTGGCAAAAATAGTTGTGAGCAGTAGCAGTGAGCTGTGAGCTGTAGCCACATCTCACTGCTCACTGCTCACAGCTTCTTAAAGAAGCATTGGAAAAATGAGTTTTCCTTAAAAAATAGCAAAGCTCACCGCTCTTTTGCCAAACGAACACTAAAAATAAAAAAGCTCACTGCTCACCGCTCATCTCCTCAAAAAGCTCCAAAAAGCTCTGCGTCAAACATAGCCATAATCTTCTTAAATACACTAGTAAATATCATGATGAGGCTTGATATGAAATGCTAACCTCAAGATGATGGAATTTTCATTCATGGATCTGCAAGGATATCTCAGATATTTGATTTATATGCTGAGAAGAACATGAGTTACATGATTATAGTAAACCTGATAATCATTATGATGGATTACCAAATATTGAATTGGGTAAATTACTCATACTATAAATGTTAAAGATGTTGTCCATAAAGATAATCAATTTTGGAAATTTGGTTTATCTTAATAGTTAGATTAGAGAATGGAAATAAGTTTCTTCAAAGAGATGAAAAACTCTAGTGGTTTAAATCTCTGTGTAAAAATCATATGGATAAAATTGTACACATATTTAACGCATGTTTTATGACAAGATTATTAATCATACTTAAGCAATTAATTGTGATTGAATATTCTTTCCTAAGACACATTAAACATATAAAGATGATAATTGTCATACTTGGTTTCATTAATATGAAATATGACAATAGAATATCAAAACTCTTTTTGAGAAATTACTTGAGCGAGGACGGTAAGTAATCGAAGGTTTTTTGAATTCATATAATCTTTGGAAGTGTACGAAGTGCAATAATTCATGAATGGATAAATGCATGCATCTATGAAATTATTTTTATGTTTAATTATTAAATACTAGTTTCGATTTATAATTGAAATAAGATAAATTTTAAGTATTCCTAAAAGCTAGTGGGAGTATTATGTTAAGGTTTTAAATCTTATATGTTGTATAACATATATGAAGTAACATTCCTTGTAAGCTAAATGTTAAGTCTTAGATTAGAATGAAACTTCACTTGTAAGATTTAAGAATTAAAACATACAACCTTGGAATATATGTTTATTATTAATAAACATGTGCAGTAAAATAAATGATTTTAATAAAACATGATATATCGTTTGGGAAATGGATAACTATTTTTTGACAAGATAGAACATGAATGAAATCTAAGTTTGACCTGTAGATTCATCATGTACATCATGTTGTGTATTAAAATTGTTGTATCCTTCTTGAATAAGAAGTGATTTGACAACATTGATATCTAACTAAAAGTTATTAGATAACTTGTGTAATGAATATTCTAATAGAATAACATCCTCGGCCTGAAATTGCTCCTAGATTCTATGGATGAACAATATGTCAATTGTTGTGCAAATTGTCATCAGCTACAAATTTGAAAGTTTGGAAGACATCAAACATTACACAATAAGATATTAAAGTTTACGGAGCTTTAATGAGCATATTGTTGTTTGTATACAATGATGCTGGTTTAATTGAGATGACACTCAATAGTAGTCATGGTAGGATTTCATCATTGTTAATAGCCATGTGAACTAGTTGTGCTACTAAAAGCGCAGTTGCATTATACATTTAAAAAATAAGAATACTTTAAACTTTAAAATGTTTGAAAGTTTAAATTGTCATAAATTGGTGATAGAGGATGTCACACACTTTATGAATTATTATGTGGATTGGTGAATGCACACATACAAGGACTTCACTAATTGAATTCTTGAAATAAGTATTCTCATAATTACGATAGATCAAATTGGTTGATTTATGCCTTGTCAACAAGTATGATTGTCATTATTTGAGGCATAATTCATCAATTGGAATTTTCATGCATTGATCTATTTAGTATTTGGATAAAAGATGTTAAACAATTATTATAATAAATCAAATACTTGGTATGTTTGATTTTATAATATATTGTATCCTATATTTGCATGTTTAATCCGTGAATAAATTTATTTATTCTAAATCGTCCGTTGTCAAATAATGATATGGGAGTATCATTAAATTAAGACAAATCTGAGTGATTTGGTAGAATATACTTAAAAGTATATTGATGAGAAAGCATACCAACTTTAGATGATATTCAATGAATTGAATATAGGACTCATCCCAACTACATGATTTTACTTTATGGATAATGTTATTAAGTAAATCATGAATAGTTATCCTCAGACTTGAGATACCAGATAAGTGTCATGAATGTAGTGCACTTCTGTGGAACAACTTAACGCCATACGTAACTGGTAGTCATAAGGGTTGTTTCCAGAAATGTTGCAAAGTTTGTGGGTTAGTCTCGTAGTCAAGATAGAATTTGTTCCTTCAAATTTATTTGGAGTTTAATACTGCTGGGCCCCTCGTAGGGTTGACAAGATGTTTGCATGGCCATGCCCAAGATCTCCCCTGAATATGTTCAGAAGATTTGGTAATCTTGCTCAATCACTTATAACGAGAAACAAAATGGTTGAATAAAGAATGACTTAATTCCATATCTTTATTTAACATGGTATTAGAAACAAAAGGATAATAATAATGAGAAATCATTAAAAGGTTTTTCCAGGAGCCTTACTCGAGTTGTACTAGAGGCATCGAAGTGTTGCTAGACGCTAACCGATGTGATCACACTATTAAGATATGTCAAAGTGAGAGCTGTTGGTTTAATGGACAAAATATTAATAGATGCGTGTTAGGATCGAACTTGAGACCACGGGATTGCACACTTTACGTATGAGAATTAAAGTTTAATAATTAAATATAAAATGTTATATTCAGTTATTAATTACAAAAAACGCATAATGAACGTTAAGTAATTAAATGTAATGGACTAACGGTCGTTAAGTATTAAAAGAAAAGGACTAAAGTAAAAATTAGATGTCAAGAAGGATCCGGAAACCCTTTTGGGTTTGTGTGGCCGGTTATATGGATTGGGGTTTCCTAATCCTAATCTAACTTGGGCTCTAAGTTTCTTTTAGTATAAATATAAGGCTAAAGGTTATTTGTTTTTCACCTTTTGTACACACAATAACCCTAAAACTTGTTTTTCTTTTTCTTTGGTGATAACCGATCGAACTAATCCCTTTGTAGGGTCGATCGGATTTTTTTGTTCATCAAACAAATTGTTTTGTGTTTATTTAAACTAGCATTACTTTAATTTGATTTAGTACGTGTGTAC
Source organism: Chrysanthemum seticuspe (assembly GCA_019973895.1). Taxonomy (NCBI): domain Eukaryota; kingdom Viridiplantae; phylum Streptophyta; class Magnoliopsida; order Asterales; family Asteraceae; genus Chrysanthemum; species Chrysanthemum seticuspe. Next base: position 78,512,874 of record BPTQ01000007.1, on the reverse strand, counting down.
AAGAACGTGGTACAATCACACTATTGATTGTATCTTGGATTGAATTACAAAACGGTAAGGAGTAAATCACATAATCCTTATAAACCCTAATTAGGGTTCATCTCAATTGCTAGTTTTGTGGAATTGATTCTTGTTCGGCTAAAGTAAAAAAGGTACGCATATTTTATGTTTATGTTAGTTAATTATTCATTATACGTTCATATACGCTTCCGCATGTTTCTTTAATGTTTTATGTGTTTTATATATGATTGTCATGTTATATAATTCCAACAGTTATTAGGCGTCATGTTTTCTCATATACATAAATTCGGTAAAATACATTGTTGATACAAAAGTTGGGCGTTCCTTATTCGGGGCTCCGGCTCTCGTATCAATTGAGTCTTGATTCTTGGGACCTGCGCACTAAGTAACAGAAAACACCGTTAGGCTTATCGTGGGATTGTCTCCCACGATTATCCTCCGGCGTGAGAGTAAGTAATCGGTTTAGGGTTAAAGGAGAGTTAGGGTTTTAGATCGTACCTTTAACGAGGGATAGGATTCCTTTTATATACACACGGAATCCTATTTGGTTCCGTGTTCCCCAACCTTCGGCGTATCCCACCTAAGTCGGTTAGGGAACGATTATCTCTAAAGATAGAAGACATCCGATATCGTATTCCATAAATAACTTTCGGATTGGGCCTTCGTGGGCCCAAACATTTATCGGCTTAGCCCAGTTCGTGCTGGGCTCGTTAGTATTGGACCTTAGTCGGGCGCGTGACCCGAATATAGACTATACGTCATCATGTCCCCCCAGTCTAGTATGCGCTGTGACTGACTGCGGATGCTAGACTAATAACTGCAGTCAATGAAAAACTGCGAAGCGTAGCAGAGAAGCCAAAAAGGTTCCCGCCTTGAAAGATATACATTGTATCTAGATATAGTATTTTAAAATTGACGCCTCGTAAATCGGGGGAAAGTAACTGTGGCAAGGTCACATCAAAGGATCAGAGCCACATATTAAAGATAGTGGGATCCACGTGTCGCTCATCGCGTGGGTAAGAAAACTTATATAAACACCTTCACCTTTTTACGGTGATTACCACTGTAAAAACATTTCCGCCATTAACAAAGCTTCAAACTTTTCCAGCAAGAAAACCTTAATAACCCACAGGTAACCGCGCGTGCGCGTATAAAATACGATACAATGGTGAAGGTGTTATCTGACTTCACATCCGAAATAACCGAGGGCGAACTTCTAGAGTTCACCTCGGATTACTTTATTCCGCTTGACGTGCATCCAGTTGTCCCGAATGCGCGAGCATCGATTGCGAACTTCCCCGAAGGGAAAGTAGGGGTATACACGCGTTTTTTCGAATTCGCGAATCAACGTGTGCCCATATCCCTATTTCTGTACGACGTCTTAAATTATTACAGTCTGCACATATCCCAGCTGCACTGTATCGGTGCGGCTAAAATCACCAACTTTAAGGTTAACTGTCGTTTACTGGCGATTAACCCCACTATCTAGCTGTAACAAAAAGTATTGGTTTGAAAATTTTTCATCCGATTTCGTTGATCGCTTTGTATTTTGTTGTTTTCAGTTGTTGTGTATATAGTTTTTCGTTTTCTCAAAATGTTTATACATAGCCATGATGGGTGTTTAAAACAAAAGGTTTATGTTTTGATGATTTGGTATGAAATAATACATGTATAAATTTTGAAAAAGCTTGGATGATCCGTCTAAACAAATAGACGGCATTAGAAATTAATATTCCGGTCTTAAGCAGTACATGATCTATTAAAAAATTAGTTTGACATTTTATTCACGAATCTGTTTACATTATGCCGACATACAAAATACTCAACGTGTCGTTAACGATTTTCAGCTGTCCATGATGTTGTCAAGTGTTTCAGCTTACCTACTTTAACGTCAAAGTATTATAACTACAATTATTATAGTATTAATCTAACTTTAATATCAGACGCTCTTGTCATAAATAAATTAAAAAATCAACAACCGACTCGTTAGACTTGAAGGTTTAGTACATAATGAATAACATGCATGCGTTCGACTTTGCCGTCCAACATGTATCATGCACGTAGAATTTTCTTTTAAATTATTGCTAATACTTGTTTAAAGAATAATAGACCTTTTGAGTAACCAATAATTTTGCAAACTTAACCAATAATTTTGCAAACGAATCTGGTTAAAAGAAAAAGCACGCAACATTTTTCTGTAAAGAACTAAAGATGAACATTAACATTACATATTCTTGTCGTCGTTTAATAGCGTTTGATGGGTTTCTGGTTTTGTTACTTGTTAGGATTATGGTTTTCGTGTCTTTACAAAAACACTAATACTAAAAATAATTAAACACTAATACTAAAAATAATTAAAGTGAGACAATCACCAAATTAATAATTCTAGCCAACTTGCATACACATTCCTTTGAAATAATTAGAATGATGAGATATGTTTTCTTGTGGGGTACTGTTATGGCCTTATGGACATAATGCAATATATGATCATGGGAACAGTCTGGCCTCGATAATGTTGTTGTTAGGTACAGAAAAAACGAATGTTTTACAACCAAACATGTTATCAAGTTGGCTAGGGAATCAAGCCCTTTCAAATGGTAATTGTTAGCAAAGTTTGGTTTTAAATTATGTTTCAGCTCGATTATGAGTTTACGCCGGCAAGTGTTTTGTGTAGTATTTAAATGGATTATCGCCCATGTTAATGTGTATGTACTATAGATATACGGCTACTTGGATGATGTTTCTACGTCGTCCCTCTCATGGTATACCGATATAGGTTTATAACGAGGAAATTTTTACCCACTGCACGCTCCGTTGCGGGGCGCGTATATGGATCGTTTCTGAAATTGATAGGTAATTACAAAGACGTACTATTTATGTATTTTTTTTACAGAAAGCTCTATAGATTTAACATTCGGATTGTTTCTCATAATGGATGTTTTGAAGAAATTTTTCCAGATTTTAAAGGTATAATTTTTGCAATTGCAAGTAGTGTCAGGGTCAATTTTTGCAACTTTTCTTGGACTAACATGAGTACTATGGATGGATATATATAGTCCTTAACTCCTTATATTTAACTTAAGGATTGTTTATATAGTCGCAGGTAAAGTGTAGGGACTTGTTTTACAATATTTGGCTTGTCTTTGCATCGTAAGTAAATCGAAGGGACTATTTATGCCTTTTTCTCCACAATTTTACTGTTCAATGAACAATAATTTACTCCTGTAAATTGTTCATATTTGAAATTGAAATGAAATACATTTAGACACGCACATATTGCTTATGCTCTTAACTTATTGAACCCTTGTCTTTAGATGCTCGATGCAAACAACAGATTGTTGCAAAAATATGGAAAGACATGATAACTAATAAATTGTTGCAAAAATATGAAAGTACTTGAGAGTTGAGAGAGTTAAACATGAGAGGATCTCAATCATTTTCATAAACATTAGGCTAAATTTGCTTGGGAAATTTCACATTTTGGCAAAAATCATGGGTCGCTTGTAAACCATAAGTGAAATTAATTGTGCATTTAACTTGTATAATTTTTTTTAAAGGCAACAATTTTTAACTTGTGCACAACTTATTATTGATTGTGGGTCAATCTCTATTTGCCCACTAGTTTTCTTTAGATGATCAACAATCATTCATCTTTGGTTTTTGCTTTGCCATACTCACCTAGCTGTTGCGGGGTTCCGTTAAAAAAAATTATTGTGGGGTTAGCAAGTATGTGCACTAAAATTGCACATGGATGTTTTGTTTATTTGTTGTTTGGTGGTACTGTTTGATTTGTATCTTGAAACATTTCCATCTTTTAGAATCACAAAAGGAGATTCTTTGTTGTACCAAGTGAAATGAACTTAAAAATAGTATGATTATGTCGTGCTAAGGGCATCAAAGTAGACATGCACGAGATAAAAGTTTCATTCTTTTAAAGGGAAATTGCATATATACTAATTAAAACTCAAAAATTTACATATATACCTATAATACAAGTTTTTAATGCATGATGTACAATGCAATTTAATTATGTTTTGGATATATATGCAAATATGCAAGTTTTAGTGGGTAGATATGCAATTGACCTTTTTAAAAAATGTACAATGATGTATTTAGTATTTACCCCACTGTTACTTACCGAGTTTTTTTTGTTTACCATAGTACTTTTAAAAAGTATTTAACAAAATATGCAGTTTTAAATATATTTAATAAAATATGTATTTTTTGGTTTCTCCATGAAAGCTCTTTTGCAGCCATCATCCTCTATCTGTATAGACGTCTCCTTCGTTCTCATAATTTTCGACTCTTTCAGGCTAGTCCCAGTCGTGACCTAGGACGACCTGGGTCATTCAGCGCCACGTCAGCTTTCTCTCTCCAGCGACCTGACATGACCCGGATGCCCCAGTCGACGACCCAAGTTTTGTTTTGTTTGTTTTTTTTTTAATTCAAACATTAAATTTAAATTTCATTCAAATTAAAAAAAACATTACATTACGAAATTAAAAAAAAACGTTACACTACGAATTAAAAAAAAATATTACAATACGAAATTCAAATAACGTTAAAAACATTACAAAAACTCTTCATCGTCTTCGTCATCGTCACTATCGACTTGATTCACTGCTTCGACATGATGTCGACGATTTCTCCAAATGTGTTCGACAAAATCAGATTTTAAATTTTGATGAGTTGATGAGTCCATTAGCTCCTGAGTAACCACCAACGATTCTTCATGCGTTCTTAAAGGATCATGATCTTGGTGTCCCCTCATCTTCAAACCATGTAGGACATATCGCACGCTGCTTGTGTCGGATGATCATATTATGTAATATGATACATGTATACATAATATCTTGGATATCATTTCTAAAAAACCCTCGAGCAGGAACTTTAAGCATTTTCCACTTTTTCTTCAACACACCAAAAGCCCGTTCCACATCTTTGCTTGCTGCTTCGTGCCTCCTCTTGTACAATATTCTTTTACGATCACCCGTGGGAGGATTTGAAATAGACTTCATAAGAACGGACCATTGTGGATATATCCCATCAGTAAGATAATATCCCCTTTTATAAGCCACATCGTTAGCCTCAAATTCAAGGTCTGGTGCTCTCCCAGATTTGATATCATTGAAAACAGGTGAACGACGTAAAACGTTTACGTCGTTATTCATTCCGGAGACACCAAAGAACGCATGCCAAATCCATAAATCTTGGGAAACGACCGCTTCTAACAAAATAAATGGATGTGGCCCGTGATCACCCCTACAATGTTGAGCTCTCTCACTATTCGGGCAATTCTCCCACTCCCAACTTGTACAATCAATGCTTCCCATCATCCCAGGAAAGCCATGCTTATGCTCGTGATGAGCATATATTCTTTCAAGGTCAGAATACATGGGCCTTCGCAAATACTCACGACCATATAACTCCATGATAACCTCGCAAAACTTACGAAGACATTCACGGGCTGTGGATGCACCAAGTGCCAAACTCTCGTCAAAAGAATCAGGAACGGCCGCGTATCCCAATCGACGAATGGCCGCAGTACACTTGACCAATGGGCTAATACTAGGTACGCCCCTAGCATCAAGAGTTTGTCGAAAATAACTATAGTGATCGGTTATCTCTCGAACAATTTATGTGAATAGCTCTCGGCTCATACGGAACCGCCGAGAGAATGTTCTTGCATCGAACTGCGGGTTTTCGGAGAAGTATGCCGCCACTAAACGATTATGAGCACCCTCATGATCCCTACGTATGTACCTTCGTCGGGTTTTTGGCTGTGATGCTTTGTAAGCCTTCCAAGCAAAATCCGCAAACTCCACAAACTCACTAAAAACTTCTTCCTTGTCGGAAGACGAAGAAGAACCGAATAAATGCTCGAATGACGACATATTAAAAATTATGTTTCGTGGGTATTTCGTTAGAATGGTTGATTGAATATAGATGAGAAATGGTGAGTGGAGAATTGTGTTTGAGGAGAAGTTGTATTTATAGAGTGGTAAATTTGGTTTAAAAAAAAGATATATATATATATATATATTTTTTTTAAATGACCAAACGATCATAATTTGAAATTGATGGGGAATTAAAGTTGCAAATTGTGAGAAAAGGTGGACGTTTACATCTGTCATTTTTCACCCAATGTTTAGAATTTTGTCTCGTCGACCGAAGTGGCAACCGATCTCCACATCGGTCGACCCTAGTTTTTCTCGATGCCCAACCGATAAAAATGTGTCGAATGCGTCCAGCCTCATACATTGCCAACTCTTTTATGAGCGATGATGACGACGCATGACATAATTCTGACGTCATCATCCAGAGGAATATTATTTTTTTCTTGATGAGGAGTTTGGGATGTCAACACGATTTCGGCATATCACCTCGTCGGCCTAGAGGAACATGGTAAGCAAGCAATTAGCTAAATGCTACTGATCACTGAAACCAATATAATAACTAACTAATGAACAACATAAAAACCATTGAATGGATCCCACCAATGTACTTAATCAAAATATTATGTTTTCATAGCTAATATGTGTGTTTACATATCCTTAAAAATTCCTTAACAACATATCGTAAAATATACCAGAAGGAACCAACATATTTACGGATCCTTAACCCGCCAACGTACTTAACCAACATTGCACAAATCCTTAACCACATAAAAACCATCGTAAATTAAATACACCAGAATGAAGATAATGGAGTTATTGAACAAACAATGAATGACATACTTAATCAAAATATTATGTTTTCATTTGCTCGTTAAAATTAGGACAATCAGATGAAGAAGATGTGACTTTTTCTTAGTTTATTATTCTATTTTATATTTGATGAAAAAGTTATATGAAATTGCAGTAGTGGAGACCATGGTTGGTTGTAAAAACTCAAATTTAATGAGATTTTTTGATTTTGTAAAAAGAAAAGAAAATAGGTATATTTTATTAAATACTTTTAAAACTACATATTTTGTTAAATACTTTTTAAAAGTACTACACTAACCCAAAAAACTCCTGTTACCACAACAAAAATATCATTTTTTACAAATTGAACGTTTGCACTATTTTAGGAAATTTGACTATTTTTAAATTTATTCACAACTACAATTTGTAACTATAAAAGTTGGTTACTACAATAAACATGAACACTTGAAACGCATGAGTTTCTGCACTTATACTTTGTACTAACAAAGAGTCGATATTTATAATCGTGAAGAAATTGATAAAATTTAATTGTTCATCAATTGCACATTACTAGCTTAGTTTTAAATCTTTCTCCGAATCACTATAACATCCTCGTGAATGGTATTAGCAGATGATGGGTTTCTTAGCCACGTCCTACTAATTAACAAGACGATCCACAAAGCAAGAGCTACATCTCGATGTCATGGGCTTTAAGAGCACTTCCAATGGGTAGTACTTTACAAGGTTCAACGCACTGTCACTATCAACGTTTTAGCTTTTTATGCAAAATAACCGCAATGCATTGAATTCTAAGGGTGGTGGCATTTATGCCATCCATACCTCACCCATACTTCACCACCCACCAATAATATCATTCCACATAATCTCATACCTCACTCATACCTCACCATACTTTTCTAGTTGCAACCATGATTCAATACCTCACTTATATTTACACAGACTAGTACTACTCTTTCATGCTTCTCTCTCCCAAACCGATTCGGCAATGTATACCGAATCTCTCCCAAACCGAACCATACATCACTCGAGGCAATGGTGTTGCCGCACGGTATGAGCTCTTACCGAGCCATACCTTGCACCATTGCACCACCCTAAGGTTGTGTTTCTTTTTTCCCCTTAGCTAAGGGAGTGAGTTCACATAACATTTAATAATATTTCTTTTTAAGTAGGACCCATTAGTTTTCCTTAATTCCTCTATATACACAAGCCAAAAAATACTAACCTCTCCTCATTAAGATGCTAATATAGATATGGACCTCACTATTCCTTCTCCATATAAAAAAAAAGAAACACAACCTAAATCTTTAAGAGCAGTTGCAACCGTAACGTGGAGGGATGCGTTATGCTGAGCTGGAGTTGCGTTAAGCAGCGTTACTACACCGTTCGTTGGGCGTTATGCCCTGCGTTAAGCCCCACGTTAACGTGGTAACGTGCGTTAACTCGTACACGTGGACACAAAATGAATTACAAAACCACCCCCATGATTGAAATTAATTGTTTTTGTGTTTTTGTAATTTGCAGTGTGTTTATTTGTGTGTGTGTTTGTAGTGTGTGTACAGAAATTGGGATGAAGAAGATGAAATATATCTAAACTTTGCATTTTAGTCCCTGTGGTAGTGGGGTATTTACATGTTAGACCATACAGTTTTAGTAGCATTTTTTTTAACTAATAAAGTTTTTTTTTTTTTTTTTTTTTTTTTTTTTTTTTTTTTTTTTTTTTTTTTTAATAAATAAATGTGGTGATATTTTTAATTCGTAACTTTTTTTTATTTTGTATTGTGATATGTTTTTTTAATAAATGAAGTGTTTGTTTTAGTTTAGGGGTTGAATTTAAAAATATGTGAGTTAATGTTTAACCTTGCGATGTTATGATAGTGAGTGTTTTTTGGGTGAATTAAGGTGAAATGTTAAAGCTGATGTGGCGCTGACGTGACACTGAGTTAAAGTTTAACTCATGTTATGATAGTAGATGCTCTAAGAGCATGTCCATTGATCAACTCCGGATCCGGCGTTATTGGGCGTTATAGCCCGTTAACCGGCGTTGGCCGATGCAAAGGAGGCGTTAATCGTGCGTTATTTGAGGCACGTTGGGCACTTAACGTCCGTTAACCCGCATAAAAAAAATCCAAACTTTTTTCAAATCAGCCCCCCTAATGGCTAGTTACGGTTGGGGTTTAAAAAAAATTTACATTTTAGCCCCTAACGGCTAGTTTTATTATAAAAAAAAAAGAAAATTCAAAAACATTTTTCTGCCACTATAAATACCCAACTAAAACACCATTTTTTTTTCACACTTCCATAATTCAAATTCACAATTTATATACTTCCTCTCACACTTCTATAATTCAAATTCAAGTTCGTTCACAATAGATTCGAATCAATTTGATGAATTTCCTCAGCAATTGTCAGACGTTGATGACGAAACTGACTTTGAATTTATGGCGTCCGCGTACGAGTATCACCAACAGTTGGAACAAGAAGAAGCATCTCAACCTCCTACTCGTGCTCGTACCCATATATATCGTGAACGTGAGATTGCAGAAGAACGTCTGCGTAACGACTATTTCGTTGAAGGTTGTAAGTATTCAAACGGGAATTTTCGTAGAAGATTTCGTATGAGCCGCAAACTATTACTGCAAATAGTCGAAGGTATTGAATCTTATACTTCCGATAATATTCCAGATCATTTTAATTACTTTAGGCAAACACCCGATTGTACGGGTCGAATGAGTTTAAGTGTTCTAATGAAGTGTACGTTTGCCACACGCCAATTGGCTTACAACACCACACCCGATTCATTTGATGAATACTTGCAAATGGGTGCGAGTACTTCAAAAGATTGTCTTGATAATTTTAACAAATGCATTATTGATTTGTTTATTCCGGAGTATTTAAGAAAACCAACGTGAGCCGACATTCAAAAACTTTATCAACAACATGAAGAGTGTCATGGTTTTCCGAGAATGCTTGGTAGCATTGACTGTATGCACTGGGAATGGAAAACTTATCCAGTGGCTTGGCAAGGGCAATTTCGTAGGGGTGATAAAAAAATACCCAACAATTATGCTGGAAGCTGTTGCTTCTCAAGATTTATGGATTTGGCATGCATTTTTTGGGATGGCGGGGGCGAATAACGATATTAATGTTTTAGACCAGTCTCCGTTATTCGACGACATTCTTTCTGACAATGCCCCAAGAGCACCTTATATGGTCAATGGAACTAGGTATTAACAGGTGTATTACTTGGCTGACGGAATTTATACACAGTGGGCAACTTTCGTCAAATCCTTCTCGGCAACAACTGACGAAAAACATACGAACTTTAAAAGGAAACAAGAAAGTGCCCGAAAGGATATTGAACGTGCTTTTGGTGTGCTTCAAGGCCGTTGGGGTATACTATAACAACCGGCACGTCCCTGGGAAATTGTCACGATACGTAGAATCATGTATTCTTGCATTATTTTGCATAACATGATTATAAAAGATCAAAAATTTGCATTACGTGACTATAATGAAGTGTGGGTGGATCCGTCAGCACTTTTGAGGCAACGAAGATGGGTCGAAAGATGTGATACTCACCGTCGTAAGGCAAAAGAAATACACGACCGACAAACGCATACCCAACTCCAACAGGATCTTATGGAGCATGTTTGGCAGAAGAATCTTGAACGACATCAACAACAACAAAAGAGCGACGATGATGAATAAGTATTTGCTATGTATTGTTATATTTTTTTCGTTGTAATTTTCTTTAGTTATTTTATATTTGGTATTGTAATATGTTTAAGTTAAGGTTATATTTTATAATAAATGAAGTGTTTGTTTTAGTTTAGGGGTTGAAATTGAAAATATCAAATGTTAAAGTTTAACTTGGGATGTTATGATTGTGGGTGTTTTTTTGGAATGTTAAGGTGAAATGTTAAAGCTGATGTGACGCTGACGTGGCAGATGTTAAAGAATAACCTGAGTTATTATTGGGAGTGCTCTAATAAAACTTTGGAAAATGATTGTCATGCCTAAATGACATGACTAATTTAATGTCTAATCCACTCAAAATTTGACACATAAGAAGTACATTTTCTCTTTTCACATCTCAACCTTTGATTTTTACATGTGTCAAGTGATGCTTGTTAGACATATAATTAATCATGCCATTTAGGCATGCCAATCACTTCTCTAAAACTTTTACATCATCCTTTTGGTTTTGATTACACATTTACTTGTATGTAATATAACTCTTTATTGTGGAAAATAAATCATACTGAGTATAAATCTATATATACATGATAACTCAAATTTCTAATAGTATTAATAAAGCTTAAAGCATAGCAAAGTTAGTATCATATTTTTAATATAAATGTACGGGACGTATCTTTGTGTCGCATATTTGTGAATTGTGATGAAGCACCCCAAAATACAGATTAGTCAGAATGATAAATTGTTGACTTTAGAATGATTAGAAAAGCCTTCCGGTTAGTTTTTATAAGAAATAAGGACCCTACAGTGTAAATAGTTAACATAAAAGGACTAACGGTGCAAAATATTTAACGATAAAGACTAACTGTGCAAATTTTATTTTGGGGACAAAAATTGCTAATTTTCCCTTTTGATCTAAGGGTGTGTCTAATTAGGGGGTATATTGGAGGCATTTCATGTCATTTGCATTTTAATTTCCTTTCAAATATTGTGTTTGGTATCTCAAATGAAAGAATTTAAAATTTCATGAATTGTCAAAATGGAAAGAATTAGAATGTCTCCAAAAAGTAGAGAAATTTAATTTATTTGGAATTTTATTTATAAGCTTTTTTTCTAGTGTTTTTTTTTATTTATTATTTTTTTTTTATTTTTTTTTTTAAGGAAATATTTCACTAAGGGAGTAGGGGTGTTAGTCGGGTGTGGGGTTGTTCGGATTAGGGTCAAAGCCGAGTCAAGGTTAAAAATTCATACCCGAACCTGACCCTATTTGAATTCAAGTTTGTCATGTTCATGTCAATTCGGGTCGACTCAGGTCGGGTCCGTTCGGATTTGGGTCAACTTAAATACGAGTAAAATATTAAAAAAAAAACCTTTTTACTCGTTTAAATAGAATATTTATAAAATTAATATTAAAAAAATAAAAAAATATTTATTCGTGTCAATTGGGTCGACCCGAACCCAAGTTATCAAAAATTTTCAACCAAATACCCGACGTTATTTAGCATTCAAATTACTCAGGTTGACATGGATAATTGTTTTTACCTAAGTAATCCGACCCGAATAGGCTTAATCGGGGTCGGGTAGGGTTTTTTGACACCTCTATCCGTCACTCCTTAAAAACTTGCAATAATAAACATAATGACAGATTTCAAAATTTTATGAATTTCTCTCAACCAAACGTGCGAAGGTATTTTAAATTCCAGATATTTAAATTCTCAAAAATTTAAATTTCATAAAATTTAAAATTCTAGAATTTCAAATTCACGAACCAAACGCCACCTAAGTGTCTTATAAGTGCAGAAATTTCTCCCAAAATCACACATGTGACTTGACAAGGGACGTGGTATATTTATGTTATGGGGCAATTGCATATATACCCACTAAAACTTTCATATTTGCATATATACCCAAAATATGCTTAACTTGCATTGTATATTATGCATTAAAAACTTGTATTTTGAGAAAATATGCAAGTTTTTAAGTTTTAGTAGGTATATATGTAATTCTCCCTTATGTTATTGGAGGGAAACTTGTAGTTATCATTTTGGCAAATATCAATTCCCAAGAGTAAGTTATGATAGTTTTGATTCATTCCTAACCTCAAACAAGTGTTATAAACAATTCCCATCACGGTATGTAATGTTTTAGCCATGATCATAATTATGTCAATTTGAGGATTTGTGAATTAGGGGTTTTATGAACCATACATGTGTCCTATGATTAAATATGATGTTTAGAATCATGTTAAGATGATTTTATGTCAAACCTTATGTTAGAAATTATGGCTTGATATTATTGGAAAGTATGTTTAGAAATTATTTTAGAATTATGGGTGTTTGGCGCATGGCCATAGGAACCCATATAATCATGTTAGTTGATTCATGAAGCTAGTTCATGAATTATATGTTTTAGTAGAAAGTGTTAAAGTGTTAGTTAGTTTATATATTTAGGTGCTCGCGAGGGGCAAGACGAATTTTAAATCGGGGATAGAGGTGAGTAACGGATTTAGTTTCATGTTATGTAGTTAAACATGATTTTAGTATGTTCATATGTAATCTCGGAAATAGCTTAATCATGTTTTTTTTATGTAAACTCGAGTGTAGCCGATAATTGCACGTTTAGCTCATGAATCGGATATAGCCGATAATGAGTTATGTTATATCGATTTGATGATAGATATAGGGTATATGTCATCTTAGACCAGGAGAAAGCCGGGTATTGTTAATTACGCCATGATTCAGATATAGCCAATATATAGTCAAGTTATGTTATAAATTAGGAAATAGCCGAAAATTAGTCATGTTTATTTATGAGAATAGCATCCTTTGTGCCTTAGTTGTGAATGGCGTAATATACATTTTAGTATCCTTGGTGGATAGTGCGTTTAGGCACTTAGGATCCTTGATGGATAATATAATGTTTAGTACCATAGCATCCCCGGTGGGTGAAATGAAGTTAGTGTAATATAGACGCTAAAGTATCCTGTTAATAGAAATAAACCATACAAACGTTTATTTATATTTTACGATCTTCTAATGTTTTGTCGATAACAATCGTAAAATTATTTTAACAAAATAAATAAAATACGTAAAAGCTTTGAGCCAATAGTTTACTAACACACTTTTACTAAACATATAAAATCATCAAAACATGTTTAGTTGAAAAAGTTATATAAAAACAAAACCATTTTTATAAAACACTTACAAAGTAATTTCTTTACTTATATTTTATAAAAATATATATGTGCTTAGTATAACTTTTAATGGGTAAATGATGGGTAAAAATTAAAGTCCATAACCCATACCAATTGAGCATGATCCATGACCCATGATCCATTACATGACATCATGCATGAAATCATGTTGGATATTATCCATGATTTATGACCCAAATTCCATGACCCAAGACCCATGACCCATTGACTAGGTACAATGTATCTTGTTGGGTATCCATGATCTAAAGTCCATGACCAATGGTCCATAACCCATAACCCATATGTCACACCCCCAAATTACCTGTTTTGCAGCGGAATGGAATTCCTGGGGGATGACTGTCATAGCATCAAAGTTACAGTTATATCGAACGACCTAAAGTGTCGTTTTGAAAATATCGTTTGATTAAGTAAAATAATCAGAGTTTACAAAACATAGGTCCCAAAATATTTCCAATCTATACTACTATATAAAACATTTGGGACTTGCTATTAATAGAAGGCTTAAAAATTAAGATTCAACAAGTTACTTATAATGGAAAGAAGTGTTTTACAAACACTATTAAATCAATGCACATAATGAAATAAAGACAGACTTAAAACCATAGACGTTTTTCTTACTGGAATTATTCTTGTAACATGCCATTTACTTCTTCATGTAACAGCCCAATACGTAACATTTACTTCTTTCTTGTAACAGCCCAATACAACTCAAGACTTGATACAGAATAAAAAGGGCTAAAAATATGATGATTGCTGGCATGTTAAGATCCATCTCTCAAATAACACCACAAGTTCCACAAACTAATCACAAGTCACGGGTTCTCTAACCTAAAACACACACAAGCATCCCTCTCTCTACACCAGCCACCGCCACCATAAAACCATCCTTTAAATCCATAGCCGCCATCACTAACGTGTTTTTTTGGATCTATAGATCTGACCGGTTTCTTGATGGTGATGGTTCAGGCCTTCATTTCGAATAACAAACTATGAGAATAATAATAATAAGTCAATGATGACGTCAGTGAAAGAGATGAGAAATGATAATAAGAGTTTTGTGTGATTCAGGCACCGAGTGAGCCGTTATGTAAGATTGAGATGTATTCGCCTCAGTTTTATGATGTTTTTCTTGTATGGAAATATATTGAAGTGTATTCGCCTCAGTTTTATGATGTTTTACCTAAACACAAAAACACACAACTTTTTGCCGAAACCACAGAAGCCGTAAACAACGCGGGCGATATTTTTGAGATTTGATTTTTAGATCTGTAAACCTTTTGTTAGTTATTGTTCGATCTGTAATATTTCTTTTATGATAATACTTTTGAAAGTTTGTGATTTTGTGTAGGTTACTTGCCTTCAACCAACGTTGCCTGAAACTACCTCGCGAAGCCACGCTTGCCAAATCTTTGGAGGTGACCGTTTCATTTTACGTTAATTTATGTAGGTCTTTGTGTTTTCATTTTGTGATGTTTTATTTAATTTCTTTAGATCTTTGTCTTTTTTGTGATGTTTTATATGATTTTTGGTAAAACAAAGCGATTTGTAATTTGTGTTTTTTCTGTGTCAGATCTTACTGCAGGAACAGGTTCCTATCACTAAATCAACTGACGGAATCTAACACTAATCTTTTGGTTAGCTCATTTGAGTGTTTTTTTTATAGAATGTATATAATTTTTTGTATTTGTTAAAATATAATGTTTGGTTTAAATTTTTGTGATTGTTATAAAATGAGGCATATCATGTTGAGATGTTGCTAAGAAATTTTAAAGTCTCTTGGTACTAAAAATTTATTGTATATGAATAAGTAAGGTCATGAATGAGTTAAGTTGGCATACTTTAATTTTCAAGATTCGAATTTGAAAACACACTATTCTTTTTGAAAATGTGATAAATACTAACAGGGATGGTACATCGAAAAATGTTATAAAACTCATTTTTGATATGTTTATTTCAAATCTTGTACACATTCATATTTTATATCGTGCGTATTTTGTGTTCGATCTGTTTAGTGTTTCACATAATATGATAAGTCTTTTTGAGTTCTTAGTTTGAATCACTTTAATATCGAAAAGTATCGCAATATTGAAGACGACATTTGCAAAAGAGAAAATTGAAGTACCTAAGGATGTTTTTTAATAGGCCACAACAGAAATTTTTTTGGTACTGTGTGTTGTTTGACTCTTTTTGAGTCTTGACAACTACAACCTTGATCTTGTGATCGTAGCAAAATATCTTATGGAATATGAGAAAATTAGGCCGATGAACTTGTGAATGAGTTCGTTAATATGCTTTCTACAAAAATATTCTTATGGGTTTTGATGAAAGGTATAACATCATACCATGTCGTCACAAAATATTTTTAAAAACGACTTTTGAGCGCTACAAAAAGTCAAAAAAACAAGTATCCGCATCCTAAATATTGTTAGAAACTAGACATCTATGATGATAAGTGATAACATCAAATAATATTATATTTTGGTTAACATGTACGTAATTGTTTTCTATTTGTATATTCTATATTTGTATTACATATAATGTGGGATACCAATTTCCTGCATTAAATGGACAATCTTATTTGTAAAGAATACAACTTAATATATAATATATACAAATGATCAAGTTATGTATAATACATTAAACAGTAATTTTTTTATACACAATTATTTAAAACATTCATTAATGTAATTTTAATGCCAAGTTTAGTAAAACCCTAATTATTTTGCTAATAAATTAGATTGAAAAGAATTGTACATGTTAAAGTACGGAGATTTTCAGGTAGTTTATAAAGTATGAAAATGTGTAAACATACAAAGTATGAAGATATTATATGTTTACACGTTATATATATTGTGATAAACATTACACAACATCTATCAATTAGCAAATACCTTTCACCGTCAGTTAATACAAACTCGTAATATTACTGACTACCGTTTTTGTTTGCCATTGCATCGTGATGCACATATACTTGACATTTTAATATGAAGTAGTGTGCGATAAAGTTATTCTTTAAAATTCTCGCCATGCTTATCATAAAAAACATGTGATCGAAAAATATTGTTTGGCAAAAATTTTGATTACAGGGTACCCGTCGCTGCAACGCGCGGGTACCCTGCTAGTATACCAAAATGAGTTTGTTACAATCAAACGATAGTTAAGTGAATAAAATATATGTGAGACGCGTCGTCATCGCGACTCTATGATAAGTCCACATGCATGCCATAAAGTGAATGTCTTAGATACCTGAGATAAAACATGCTAAAAGTGTCAACACAATGGTTGAGTGAGTTCATAGAGTTTGGTTGAATTGTAAAGCCATTAAAGAATGTTCATGCAGCAAAGGAAAAGTTTTTGGTCAAATAGAATAGTCCACAAAGCAAAGGAATTGCAAATCCACTCAGTTCCAAGTTCCGCCCATACAAAACTTGCAACCTGTGTGTTCACAACCCACTGCCAAAAGTAGTATGTCTAGAAGTCAAGTGCACGTTATCATAATTTTTCACAAAGCAAAGGCATTGTAAATCCACTCAGTTCCAAGTTCTGCCCATACAAAACTTGCAACCTGTGTGTTCACAACCCATTGCACAAAATATAGTGTGTCTAATAGTCGAGTATAAGTTACCATGATAATTCACAATATTGCACCATTTATATAATAATTCAGGGATGCTCCGAACATGGGAGACTTTGCACTGCTCCAACACGGGAGACTCCTTTGTCACTCGACCACCTAGGCGAGAATTATTGAGAACGCTCCACCAATAAGGCGAGACTTTAGAACGCTCCACCGATATGGCGAGACTTTAGAACGCTCCACCGATATGGCGAGACTTTGCACACTCCACCAATAAGGCGAGAATTATTGAGAACGCTCCACCAATAAGGCGAGACTTTGCACACTCCACCAATAAGGTGAGAATTATTGAGAACGCTCCACCAATAAGGCGAGACTTTATAGTGATGCTCCGAACATGGGAGACTTTAGGTCAAGGTCAAAACACGTCCGGTTTAATAAGTTCAAACAAGTCATAAGTTTGTATTTAAGTTCAAGAGTTCCGTTCAAAAGTTCGTAATTAAGTTCAAAGATTTAAGTCGAGTTCAAAAGTTCAGAACAGTCAAAGAGCTCAAAACATATCAAAAGGTTCAAGATAGTCGAAGCGTTCAAAATCACGTCAAACATGTTTAAAATATATCAAAAGGGTCCTTGTACAAGTTAAAAGAGTTTAACAATATGTCAAAAGGTTCATATCAAGTCCAAAGTGTTCACTTATATGTTAAAGGGTCCGAATCAATTTAAAAGAGCTCAAATATACATGTCGAAGGGTTCAAAATCAAGGGAAGTGATTCAAATAATAGCGTTCATAACATAGTGATCAATTTAGTTTGGGCATAATCTACTTACGCGCACATAGAGTGAAACAAAAGATATTTAAGTTCATATAAATGTAAAGTAAAAGCAAGTAGTTGAGCATGTATCTCCCCCGAAGAGTTTATAAAACAATTAAACGAGTAAAAGTGGGGCTACGAACTCACCTGATGCAATGATTATGATGACAAAAGTAGATACACTGAAATGAGGTGAGATCTCTATCCGCAACCTAATATGAATGATATGCTCTAATATAAGTCATGAAACAATGTCGTGCATGCAAACTCATATGATATCCATACCACTTGTACATTTTGAAAATAATGTTTATCGTCGAAATATATTTTTATTACATGTCGTCATTTTATAAAATACTTTACAATATTTACGTTGAAACAACCTCCTACGATAGTAGTTTAGTGATTTATTAAGAAATTATAGTTTTTCGTCGCAAAACAATATAATCTGACAATTCATGAAAGTGACTAAATGGCCTCGAAAAGCTAGTCGTAAAATAGTGAATATCGAGTGTTAGGAAACAAACTCAATGGTTTTGGAAAGCTTGTAGCATTATCTAAAATTCTTAGCTTTTAAATTTTCATCATAGAGGTCTCGATCATGGAGAAAAACATGGGTAAAGTAGGGCACTTGTACAAAAAAATATAGTTTAAGGGTAGTTTTCGGCAAAGTTTGAGTGACCGTATTTTATTCGTTACAACTCCGTTTGACGAACGGTTGGACATTTTGGAAAATAGGCTAGGCGAACTTACTTTTACTAGAAGACATCTTTTTATAAAAAGTACTCCATCAATGTTAAAAACGACCCTCAACATGGTCATTCGCGGCCGATATCTTTGGCTATTAGAAAATATATTAATTATGCTTATATGAAATAGTTACGACCACCTTGTTTAAACGCGTGTAATTTAATTGTTACAAGTCCGTTTTCTACGTTTTATATGTCCGTAGCTTTGTGTTAAAGTATACTAATATATTTTTGATAAATCGACTCACTTAGATAACGCTTAAGACTCATTTTTAACTCGTAAAAATTTTGGACAACATGCTGAATTTTCCGGAAAAATAGTTTTCGTCGTTAAACTTGAAAATAGCATAACTTCTTCGTTATAACTCCGTTTTAACCCGTTCAAGCGGCCACGTTTTCGTTTTAAAGTATATTTTCTAAATATCTAGCCCAAAATATTTTTACAAACTTTCGAATTTTCCAGATTTCACAAAAATGATCAGACCCTTATTTAAAGTTGTCGAAATGGGTTTTTCTCGCGTAAAACTTATTCTAACCACTTCAAACCAACTCCAAAGCTATTCTAAACCTACCATACACCTTCTTAAGGTGTCATGGGTTCCTAGACATCATCAAAAGTGATATGTTTCAAGGGATAATTATAGGATGATATATATACATTTATAGTACTTAAAAACAATTAAAGTGGTATAGATAACCATATAACTTGCATGTTTTTCTCAAGCATGATAAAATGACCATAATATGAATATGAAGGATGAAAATGATCATGAAATGCTTACTAGTTAATTGATGAGGTTTAATGAACAAGGGTTTATCCTAATTACCCTAGGTTTTTATTCCAAAACCTTGCTTAAGAGTATGTTAGGGTTGTGTAAATTACTTGTCTTGAAAAAAAATGATCTCCTTGCTTGTTATCTTCCCTTGGCCGGTTCAAAGGAAGAAGGAAATGAGAGAGTAGATTTTATTTTACACTTTGATATTATCTTGAGTATGTGTAGTAGTTTGTATAAAATAATGTGGTATAATGTAGATTAAAATATTTGTACTCAATATTGTGTGAGTCATCCCCTTGTGGTCGACAAGCCTAAGAAAAAAAAAGGCTTGATGCATTTAGTAATAATTAAGTGTATTAATGTAGAGTAAATGTGTAGTTAATTTAAGGATAATTGGTAACTTGTGTATTTATTTAAGCATTTAAGGTAGCGTTAGCTAAAAATAAATTTTAACGGAGCAAAATAAAATATATTGAAGTCATAAAAATTATAAAAATACATTCCTTACAAGAATTGAGTGAAATAATAATTATCGTGTAGTATTTACGAAAACCGTCGTAATTATATAAATATAACAATTTATATACAAAATAAATTTAGAACACCGGGTAAACTAATAATATTATTTTTATAATCTTAATATGAGTATAAAAATATATCAGAATAATTTTTGGAAGCGTCAGATCAAATGTTCAAAATAAATGATTACGCGATAGCGTTTATTTAATAGGAAATTATGCGTTAATGAAATATAAATTTTCTCCGGGAATGAATAGTGTTACGTGAATAGTAAAATTTTGAAATATGTTCTTAGAATATCAAAACGACTACGAAAATGATGAATAGTAAAATGATGAATAGTAACCGATGAATAGTAAATTGCCGAGATGAATAGTAATTTGAGAAATGACCGGAAATTGAGAATTGTTACACCATAACCCGGTTTGCAACCCCAGCTGCCGGAAATTGAGAATTGTTACACTGGCCGGATCCCTTGGGTAAGGGATCCGCCGGTTCCGTGGGAACTGTAGGAAGTTTGCCTATAAATAGGGAGCCATTTCTCTCTTGCTCACAACCCCCTTTTAGACATATCTTCTCCCTATGTTCTAACCTCTCTAACCTCAGATGCAAAGGATTATTCTATGTAGTTTTCTCTTTGTGTGATTCTATAGGTTCCTCTTAAAGGCGAGATCATAACCTCTTGAAGACGTGCAAGCTCAAGGTCATGAGTTGCTAAGCTTCGTCATCATCAAGACCACTGAAGTGCATCTTGTTGATAGTTCTTCTCTTCCTCCATTAGTGTATTAAGTTGAATACATTAGTCTAGTTAACTTCGTTGACTCACTAAGTCTCTTAGACTTACCGTTTTCAATTTCCATGTCTTTTGTAGGTATGTGATACAAGATTCGGGGCTAGAAGCATAGCAAGATGGAATTATTTGGGGACGGGTACACTCGTGCTATATGTGACGAGTGTCTCTTACTTCCACTTTGATATTTAGCTTGTAAACGCCCTAAACATGTGTATTATCAGTTTAGAAACGAGTCTTGTTGGTTTATGTAGTAATTTTTGGCGATCGTTATGTTTAATGGCTTTAAAAAGAGTGTTTGGCACAACTCCAAAGCCACGTTTTCGCGTTTGTACATGACTTATAAAAGTGCAGATATTATGTTTATATGTAATGGATTCCCAAAGTTTTAAGTTTTGTGGATTTGTGCAAGTACAATTTTCATAGATTTTGACCTGAAAATTGCAGTAGCATACACCGTATGCACATTCAGGGACTTACCGTGTATGGTAGCTGGTTCGCTCCAGACAGTCAGGTTTATTACACAAGTCAACCACTTGTGAATGGTTAACCGTAATAAAATTGAAACCGCTCAGAAACCAATGCAATTAAGTCCAGAGGAGTTTAGTGTATCCCCGGGTCGTTAAGTCCCAACGAGGTGTGAACACTGTAATAGAACGAATCTGTGATCGGGTGATATTGAATGGAAAAAGGTTTGTAGATTTGGAATAATTATATCTAGAGAAAAAGTTTGTAAATTACAGGGGCTTAAATGCAAATTAAATAAAATTAAAATGATAAATTATATTAAATAAACGCTATCACTATTTTTAAAATTGATTAACGTTTAAAACCTAAAATGTACGTTTAAATTAAAAACTACGTAACGTACGAAATAAAACGTGAAAATAAAGAAGTAAAATACCTACGGATATGGAAAATATATTTTTACAATCCTAATTATACTAGAAAATTATTGGAAAAAGAAAATTATTTTTATGACTATTTATTTAATTATTATTAATTAAAAACTATTTTTAACTATTAATAATACCCTAAAATATAAGAAAATATGAAATAAAGCTAGAAAAGTGAAATTATGACTTAAAAAAATCTAAAATAACTAAATAGAATTTTCAAAACTAATTTTGTATTTTTATGATGATTTTTCTATTTTCTACAAATTTAAAACTATTTAAAACTAATTAAAATGCTAGAAAATCTATTTAAGCTAAGAAAATTCTGGAAAAATTATTTTTTTTGCTTTTTATAATTATCTTAAGCTATGAAAATTGAAAAATTATTTTTTTGAAGTTTTTCTGATTTATTTGTAATAAAAGCTAATTAAAAAGTCTTAAAAACTGATTTAAAATAAGAAAAATAGCAAACAGTGATGAAAAATTATGAAAAATTCACTAAAATTCTAAAATATTATTATGATGCTAGGTAAATTAACAAAAACTAGATTTGAACACAGGATAAGCTACTGCTAAGCAAACTGAGATTAAAAGCTATTAAGCAAATAAGCTATAAGCTAATTGAGTGTACCAGAAGCTACCAATATTTGAAATAAGCTAAAACTAGGTGAAATCAACTTACTGCAGCTATCCTACACCACCAGATTACAAGCTACAGGCTTATGAGTACACAATCAAACAAGTGAATTCAGTCCTGAGGGGCTTATTTCAAGCTTAAAAATAAGCTATCTACCCTAGTTGGAACCCAAAACCAGATATCACAATCTCAAGTGGACCTAGCAAGGAGCTTATAAACCAAATATTAGCCCAGGACAATCTCTCATGAGCTTGTTGAGAGCTCTGCACAAAACCTGTGCACACTCAGTTATCACTGAGTGTGTGCACAGGGCATATGGGGACTTATTGGAAGCTGATTAAGAGCTTATAGGAGCTTGATAAAATTCAACAAAACTGAGATTATTAAACTAGACCAACTGAACTTGTAAAATCTAAAATATCATTTGATTAAAACCTCATATGAATCCATGAAAGATCAAGAAAGATTTGCAAAAACTGCAATTATCACTATTTGACTATTGAAAACAGTTTTAGAACTTTGACTTTATTGAACTTTTGAGCTTATGAAATGGAATGTGAATTATGTTTTAAGACGAAATAAGACTAAAATAAGCTAGATTAACTAATTCTAAACCTATATGCAAGTTTATGATTTCTAAAATCCTAACAGATATGAACTTGTGACAGATTTAAAGTGATTTTGACTTACAGAGTTCTAAGGTGCAAATTAATGACTGAAACTGACTTAATAAGGCTAAAGTAGACTAATGCAACCTAAACCTACTTATGCTTGAACCTCTATCTCAGACTTATCCATAGATCCAAACACTAGTTTATGAAACTGATTTTGCAATTTCACTTAATTAACTACTGAACTAGCCTATACTAATAATTAAACTGGATCAAAAACATCCTAATATCCACTAAATTAACAGATCTAAGTTAACAAATACCACAGATTTAAACACAAGCACATTATGCAAACTATATTAATTATGAAAATAAAATAAGTACTCACAAGTGATCCAGCTATTGAGAAGCTTAAAACATAACCCAATCTACCACTATACTAATCAAAACCAACCCACTCCAGCATTAAGATCAACCCAAATCCATTTCTGAACCAAAGAGTGATCACAGTTGACTTTCGTTGACCAATTTTGGTTTTTCTAATTTAAAATACTAAAGTCTAATACATGCTCATGAAAAGCTATAATAAGCTTGTCTGAGCTTGTATGAAGGGTAAAAGAGATTTTGTGACTTCTAATTAGTATAAATGATTTAATACGAATTACCAAGAAACATAAAAACTTGAAATCTTATTAACTGGGAATAATTACAATACAAAAGTGAAATTTAACTTGAAATAAACTTGATTTTACACTAAGAACTTAAATTTAAACTAAAACATACATTAAAGAAAATTTACACTATCAAGTGGTCTAAAAACATGCGACCCCCTCTCTCTCAGTCTTCTTTCTTCTTTATATTGATTTCTTTTAGTTCCTTGTCGACCTCTGATTATTTCCCACCTCATTTCATCCATTGGATCTTTCAAATTCATCCAAACCGTCCATTTGTCATTTTGGCGGGAAAAGTCATAGTAGCAGTTTTTGTGCATTTAATGCAATTTGGTGGGATGTGGAGGTGTTAGGGGAGTGGGTAGAGAGGTGTAAAGGTGGTGGTGAGGTGGAAAGGTAGTGAAAACCACCCCTGGTTTTGGTATTGCAGACGTGGGAGAGAAGAGTGAACAGTGCAGGCGGTATTTATATTTTTAAAACGTGGGCCGGGTTGGATATTGGGCCAGCTGGGTGGGTTTGGTTTTTTTTTTTGGGTTTGGTAAATAACATAAGGGATCCGTTTGGTTTGTAGAAATAATAATACAAGGACCATTCATGTAATTTCTGGATTTTAAGGGACTGAAAATGCCAATATTCCAAAGTTAACACAAGGACTAAACCTGCAATTAATGGTTAGTATAAGGACCAATATTGCATAAAATTCCATTTTTATAAACCCAAGGACTATTTTTGACAATTTTCAAACTCCAGGGACCAAACTTGTAATTTTCTCAAAACTTATCATATAAGGACCAAATATGCCACATTTGAATAATACAAGGGTGTAGTTTGAATAATTTCCATTTTTAAACACCCAGGGACTGATTTTGACACTTTTGTAAAATTGAGGGACCAAAGTTGTAAATTGTGATTTTTAAACTTCAAAGGACAATTTCTTACAACTTGTGAATCCCAAGGACCTTTTATGACTTTTTATAAGTTTTGGAATGACTAGGGACTATATTTGACAACTTTTGTAACTTGGGGGACTAAAACTGCCAATTATGCAAACTTGATACGTTTTTCACCTGATTTTGGTATTTTTGCATTTAAAACACATAAAACACTTATTTGTGATATTTTCATCATTTTGATGCATTTCTGAGTGTTTTCAGATGTTTTTGGCATTCTAAACGGTACAAAAATGATGAGTATTTAGACACTCATCAGTAGCATATACTGTATGCACATTTAGAGGCATACCCCACATGCCATCAACTTTTCAAAAAAAAAAAATCAGTCTAGTTTGGGCTTCATGTATAGCTTGAGAAAAACAAATATTAAACTATAAATAGTGTGAAAATCAACAATCAATAACGAAATTTAATGAGATTTTGCATTTTACTTTTTTTTTTCAAATAATCATGTGATGACACCCATAAGTAGAGTGTGTGAAATTTAGTGCAAGTGAAGGATATGGTTATATTTGAAAATGGATTTGGAGTACAAGTATACTCCCATTAAGTTCATGAACCTCCCCTAATCAAATAGTGGTGTTTAGCAAGCTGATGAACACATCAAAGAGTTATACTCTTCAATGAATGAACTTTGAGTAAGTTCATCAGAGAGTAACTCATCATAGGGTTTAATTTTTTAGGGAGTTATCTCGTCAGAAAGTTATACTCTTCAGTGAGTAAACTCATCAGCACGAGAACTTTTCCACAGTTAGGCTTCAGGGAGTATGATGATGAGTGATTATGCTGAATGGAAGAATTAGCTGGAGTAAGTTTGTAATTGCTTTGACCTTTTTAATGGGCAGATTCAAATATGTATTAAGACTCATAATGAATCGGTTTTGTAACCATTATTACTCTTATGGAGAATCATTATAAGGAGATTAATTGATTGATTAATCTCATAATTCTATTGAATGAGTTCTTCTTTGTATGAGAGAAACAATTTGCATGAGATGAAAAACAGAAAATCTAAACACTCATAAGCGAAAGGGTTCTTGTATTTGTGCCTAAATCAAGAACATAACTCTCTGAATTATCCTAAAGAAATATTCGTGTAACCCATACAAATATGGTCGAATAGTTACTTTTAGAAAGTAATTGCCCGATTTTATTGAGATATACGATTTGATTATCTTTACCTTACCGATGAGATAACCCCAACATATGTGACTTTATATAAAGGTTTAAAACGAGTCCAATTCTTATGGGCATTTTATGCTTTTTGGCTTTCGCAATGCATTTGACACATGACACTTAAGACGTTTCATTTATAATACCTTTTAACATAAATGCATTGTAAATGCTCTAATAACTATCCGTGATCATGTAACTTTAATGTACAACTTCCATGGTTATGTTAAAAAAAATTAAAATTAGGAGGTAGCTAGTTCCAAATACACATACTTATTATGTAAAAATAATTGTTAATAGTACTATACGTGTAACGAAATAACAAAGTATTTTGAATGTTATATGTATTGCTTCTAACAATATTCAACGAGGTAAGATTAAAATAAAAAGACAAACATTCGTGAGAAATATATAAAAGATTAAACTATTTAAAAGTTCTTAGAAATTCTTAAACAATTCAACAAGATAGGAGATGTTGGTTATCATAAAAAAGCTGTGAAGAAAGTTTTTCTAGAAGTGTATAATTTATGCATAAAAATTGTGAAAAAAAAACGTTTGTGAATTAAAATTTTGTAAACTGACATTTTGTGTATCAAAAATTCGTTTGTGCATCAAACTTATTTAAGATCTACATCAAAATTTCATTTTACATAACATATAAAAAATTAAAAATTTTGTGTATAAAAAATTATGTATTAAAATTTTGTTTTTATGCATTAGAAAAACGTATAAAACATTCAAATTAAAAGACTTCATATTTTTTAATTAACCTACATCCTCTATTTTAAGATAACTTAAACTTAGAGGTAGCAATTTGCGTCTACAATAAAAAAAAAGCTAATTTTGGGTAAATTTGTAAAAGGTTTGGTCACATTTAGCCTTTTTTTAAATGGGTATATATTGTCTGTTGTAAAGTTAAATGAGCACAAACGGACACATATTATTTTTCAATTGAAAAACATTACAATTGTTTTTAAAGAAAAACTTATAAATATAATACATATAATTTTCTAAATATTAATCAGATGTTACATTTGAGAAATTTAATCCATTGTTTTAAGTTTTTTTTAAAGCGATTCATATAATTAACATCCGTTTAGCCCGTACACATTTAAACCCTAATCCATTAAAACCAATACCCATCCGGCCAGCCCGTTTTGACACCTCTACTTCAACTAAATAAATTACGTTTAAAACTACCATCTCCATTTTGATACCATAATCTTTCCTAAGTTTTCATAAAATATCTAGGCATTTGTCAAGTGCACTCAAAACAATCGACATCTAGTGGGGTTACTAACACGTGTTAACCCAAAATCAAACTTCCCATCCTAGTCACCTTCCACGTGTCAGCCATCTCACAAACCCATCGACCTTCAACTTCATTTATATATCCCTTTTTTCCCAACTCAACGACAACACATCATCCAAAATGAGTCAAGGACAACCACGACGACCACAAGCTGATCAAGAACAAGAGCAAGAGCCCATCAAATATGGCGACGTGTTCAAAGTCTCAGGTGACATAGCTAACAAACCCATAACACCACAAGATGCAGCCACCATGCAGACTGCTGAAAACACGGTTCTTGGTAGTGTGCAAAAAGGTGGACCAGCTGCTGTCATGCAGTCTGCTGCGGACGTTAATATAAAACGTGGTGCTGTTGATACGGGCACAGTCATTGGAGATGAAGGTGTAGCTATTTCTGACGCTGAAGTTAGTGGCCTTCACGTTATAACCGAGTCCGTTGGCGGGCAGGTTTAATATTCGCCTTTCTTTTAACTTTTCTCCGTATTAATTTGTGTCAATGCCATTAGATTCACATTTGTTATGCATTTTTTTTTCCTTTAGTGAGTAGGTATTTTTTGTGATAGTATTATAAGAATCTTATTAGGTAGGACCTTAAAGGAGTCTTATAAGTTTGACGTGATGACGCCTATAGTTGTTTAAGGCGGTCTCATGGATTTTGACAGTCCTGTGCCAGTACTACTAAGAGGCCGTAATTTAAAAACACACAAATGACACATGTATTAATGTATAAATAATTAAGCTCAAGCCTTATATTGTCTCTATACATAATAGAAGTGCACGAAATTTTATGGCATTCGTCAAGCGGTGGCTATGTGCAATGACAACGTTTCCACTCTCTTGGAGACGGCCTCCTAATTGTTATATGACGCACCTTGCAGTCTTAGTTAGATACTCTTGTTTAAATTTATTCTTTCAACAGGTTGATAACCGCCAACCCTGTCCTATACAGGGGCGGAACCAGTGACGGAACCAGGGGTGTCCCGAGGGGTCCCGGGATATCCATGGATTTTTGTTGCGTAGTGTTAATTTTGTTAAAAAACCTTGATTTTTCTTAAATGCACCCGGTCTCTAAAACTTGTGTTTGTAGTATTATTTAGTTTATTCTAAATGCACCTGATCGTTTTGTGTCCTGGTTCCGCCCTTGGGCGGAAGTACATGGTGAGTATGGGGGCGGTGCCCTCCACGATTCGCCAAAACTGTAAAAAAAAAAATTTGGAACCTTTTTATTAAAGTGTACCCCTCACAAAATCAAATTGCCCCCCACCAAATTGCCCCCCACCTTGAAGCCAAACAATCTAAAAACTTTAGATCTCTATCTTAATCTTAAAAAATATCAGTTTTTTGTTTAAAAAATAAAAAATAATGACTTTTTTATTAAAGTGCATCACGAAATTTATCAAAAATTTTTTTTGCCCCCCGCCTTCTAAAATCGTGGGTATACCCCTTTGGAAACAATATGTGGAAAGCAACGTTGTCCTAATTCTTGAGATTTTAGAATAAAATACAAGCCTAAAACACTAAACCAATTAACCACATATAATTCATTCATTACTTAACGTTTAGCATTAATTTGTTATGTGTCTTGATCGTCACGACTACAAACACATTACTAAAAAGATACAAGTCTTAGTGAGCTGGTGGCGGATCAATATGTTGGTATGTTTTTCTTTAATCATGATTTCTGGCCTTCTAGCTGTTTAATTGATTGCTCGAGCCCCCGTTGTACGGACTCGTACCAGGAATTTTTTTGTTTTGTTTTGTTTGTTTGTTTGTTTGGAATTTGTTTGCACCTTACACATTGGAGAACGTTCTTTTTTATGACAAGATATATATGGAATGAGGAGTAGACTTCGTTTTTTTGAAATATCTTAAAATTTGCATGTTTTGTTTGCTCATAATGATCTTGGGATGGGTTTATAGAAGAGAAATTGATGTTGCGAAGTGTGACAGGTGGTAGGACAGTTTGTTCATCCCGATGCATCCCCCGTTCCAGCACCAGTTCTGGTGGGAGCCGAGAGTGAAGATCGTGTTACAATTGGAGAAGCGCTAGAGGCAGCTGCCATGTCAGCAGGGGAGAAACCAGTAGAGCAGAGTGATGCTGCAGCAATACAAGCAGCAGAAATTCGCGCTACAGGGAGCAAGCAAATTACACTAGGTGGCGTAGCAGCTAAAGCTCAAGCGGCTGTCTCACAAAACGCCCGAACCATGCGAGATGAGGATAAGACAAAGCTCGGAGACGTGTTGACGGTATGATTTATTCTCAACACTTTTACTGTCGAATATGGGGTTGGTGATCTCATTCGAGTAATCTCACAATTTATGCAGGACGCGAGTACAATGCTGCCGAAAGATAAAGTGGTGACGAGGCAAGACGCTGAGGGGGTTATGGGGGCTGAAATCAGGAACCAAGCAGAGCTGTCGACGTATCCGGATGGGGTGGCTGCAACCATGGCTGCAGCCGCTAAGCTCAACCAAAGACAATGATTAACCAGAAACAATGAACGGTTGAAAACTTGATTTTACCAAGTTGCTAGCTAGGTTATATATGTTGTTGGTTCTTTTGTGCAGTTGTATACATATATGGTTGTCTAATATAGCAAGTAGCTATTCCCCAAGACAGTGAAAACATACGAAGGTTTAAATTTTTTTAGGGAATGTTATATTCACGTAAAAGTTAAATGTACGGGTCATATCTTTGTGTCATGTTTGTGATATTTTGAGCAAAACAAATTCTAAACTATAAATAGTGAGTCGATAATGAACCTAAACGAGCTATTTCTTGCGTCAGGGACGGAGCCAGAAATAAATATGATCGGGTGCACATTTTTTTTTAACTTTAATATAATAGAGTTCAAGAGTCTAACTACATAAGACTAAAAATAAATTTTGATGGAATGGGATCATTTAAGATGGATTGGAAAAATTCGAAAATCGATGGTCGTTGGTTGGACATACGAGTCACAACCGGCTGGGAAGAGGAGAGATCAATGACGGAGCTACTAGCAATTTCTGAGCCTTGCTTATTGATGACTGATCTATATGGGCCGACTACAATACAAGTCATGAGCGATAGTGAAGCCAAGCTGAGTTGTCTTCTTCGATAGCGGGTTCTACATCTGGCACCCCTTTTTATTTTCGAGAGAATGTAGCCGGTTTTTTATTTATAAAATTAACACTATATCCAAAAAATTCATAGGTGTCCCGGGCACCTGCGAGACTAGCCGGTTTTTTATTTATAAAATTAACACTATATCCAAAAAAATCATAGGTGTCCCGGGCACCTGCGAGACCTCTGGCTTCGTCCTTTTCTTTGTGTATTTAACTTTTTTCAAGTAATCATGTGATGATACCCATGACTAACACTGTGATGACACCCATGACTAAAGTGTTAGGAATTTAGGGTGCGTTTGGTTTGAGCCTATGGGAATGAAGGAATGAGTATGAGAATCATATATGCTATTTGTTTCATGGTAAATGGTATGGTGAAATCCATATATTGGCTATGCATCAAAGGAGGCAAAGGAGCATGGTATGAATCTATCATTGTTGGGGGCCACCACTACTATCAAACTCATACTAATTGTGATTCCTATCATCAAACCAAATGGCCCCTTAGTGCAAATAAGGATATGATTATACTAGGATTGGAGGTACAGAGTGTACTCTTATTAAGTCTATTTACGGACCTCCCCTAATCAAATAGTGGTGTTTAGCAAGCTGAAGAACTCAAGTAATTCTACTCTTCAATGAATGAACTTTGAGTAACTTCATCCGAGAGTATCTTAATAAAGGGTCTAATCTTTGGCTAAATTTATAAATACTTAATTTACTCATCAAATTAACTAACTATGCTTAACGAATCATAAATAGTCATTTTATACCTCCAAAATGGTTTGTT
This sequence comes from Chrysanthemum seticuspe, assembly GCA_019973895.1. Taxonomy (NCBI): domain Eukaryota; kingdom Viridiplantae; phylum Streptophyta; class Magnoliopsida; order Asterales; family Asteraceae; genus Chrysanthemum; species Chrysanthemum seticuspe. The sequence goes on along the minus strand of BPTQ01000007.1, from coordinate 78,481,862 downwards.
GATGGTAACTTGGTCATTTCATACAACTTTATCTTCTTTCTCCTAACTCTTGGCAAACATCATTTATTCTGATAGTTGGAGAAGCTATAACTTTACCCACCTTCTAGCTCCACTTATCAAACTCACTCGCTGACAGTTACAAACAATGCAAGTTAATTACCAAATAGATGCACAAATGTAACACGAGGCTTTGAGAATAAGATTAGATTTCTACGAAATTATTGTTTTGGCTATAATACAAAACATATAATACTCCTATATCGATCACTTGATTGAGGTTTGGAAAAAATAATAAAGGTTATACAGCATGTGCCATGAGGTATAACTTCTCCTTGCTTTATTGACAATTATATATAGAAGAACTACAATGTTCCAAACACCATTTTTTTTCCTTCTAGAAGTGATAGTGGTTTGACAGTCAAAAGTGGTGGTGGTGTTGGTGTTGACGACTAAAAATAATGGTGGTGCTGATGGTGTTGACGACCAAATATGTTGGTGGTCATGGTGTTAGTGTTAGCGGCCGGAAGTAGTGGTGGTGCTGATGGCCGGAAGTAGTTGCGGTGTTGGCAGCCGGAGGTGGTCTTGATGGCTGGTGAAGAAGAAAAAGGGTATATGAGTCATTTCAAGTGAGAGAGAGTGAACTGATTATGTATAAAGACAGTTGACCGTAAAAAAATGTTAAGGTTAATGAGTTTTAAATACGTAGAGTAAGCATAATAAGTTAATTTGATGAGTATATTTGGAGTTTACCCTTAATATTTTAAGGAGTTATCTCATTAGAGAGTTATATTGATAAAATCAAATAGTCCTAAATATTAAGTGTTAATTTTTCCTGATAATGCTCGTATTTTATATCATTTATATGGATTTATGCTTGTTTTCCTCTATATTTCACTTTCAGGTAAATTACGAGCATTGGAGCTAAAGAGACGCGGATTTGGAGAGTTTATTGAAGATATATGATAGTATGCTCATTTTGAAGATGTTACGGCGTAACTCTCCTCTCACATTACGCCGTAACAGAAGCGTGGCTTAGAAAACCAACTCAACTGAAGATTACGGCGTAACTCTCTCCAAAGATTACGACGTAACTAACTAGGTCAAATGAGGTTCCGCGCCGCTGCAAGCTACGCCGTAACTTTTGTCTCAACTACGGCGTAACCAAGATTTATTGAAGATACGGCGTAACTCTTTCCAGATGTTACGCCGTAACCAGCATTTTTAGTGCAAATTATGAAGATAATGGTGTTACGGCGTAACTCTCAACTTAAGTTACGCCGTAACCAGATCTGGCCTATAAATACCACTCGAATTCTAGCATTTCTAATCATCCCATTTCACACACAACATCAGTGAACGTGAGTAGAAGGTTGAAGGCAGATCTTAGGGAGCATACAAAGCCATCTCGAAGGGAGAAATCACTCCCCTACGATAAGCATTAGCATTTTATATTTTCTTTACCTTCATTTCATGTATTTCGTAATGTTAAACATTGAATCGATTGTTTTAGTTAATATGAGCGGCTAAGCACCTCTGGTGCTAGCCTAGTTATGATTCCTTAATTTCTTTGTTTATGTTTACATTGCTTTCATATAATTATTTCTAGTGTATGCATGCATAGTTTGTTGGGAGCTACCGTTGTTTCGGTAGTCTTGAATGGCGATAGTGGCTAGTTACTTAGGAGATATGACCAACTGGCCCTAAGTAAGTAGACTGAGTGGGAAGGGTAAGTTATGACCAACTGACGACCCTTCTTCGCTTGTGCGATTTGACCAATTGATCACCTACCGTTTGGATGAACTTAAGAAGTCAGGGATGAGTGTTTAAGATGCTAGCGCCCGGGCACTCATTATTACAAATCTTACATGTAGCGGTACTTAATGACTTGGCTTAGGGGACTAAGAACAACTGGACTTTTGACGGGTCACCTGACATCTCCAGTGGAACCCTTTGCTGATAGGTTAGGACGAACTGACCAAATGCTGTCCTAGCGACTTTCACCCCACTTGAAGTAATTGGAAGTAATTAAACATGAACTTAGCTTGATAGGATGAATAACTAGGTTAGCACACTTCTCACCTATTGATCACAACCCTCGCCTCTACTTGCTTTCTTTATTTTCTTGTTTTAGTAGTTAATCATTTCCACCCTAAAATCTATTAAAATCTGTGACACCTAGACTTAGTTTAAATCCGCACACATAGCTCTTGGGACGACCTCGGTTTTACCGAATACTACACTACACACGATCGGGTACACTGCCCGTTACTGCATTAGGGTAGACCATAGGTATAACGAGAACTTATAAATATTAATACCTGGTCAGTAAAACCTGCATCAAGTTTTTGGCGCCGTTGCCGTGGAGTTATATTTGGATTTTTATTAAGTCTTTCATTTTTGTTTTGTTTTAAATTTTCTCAAATTCTCACGATCTCTTTTCAAGTTTCAGGTACAATGGAAGTTGTTAACATTGATGACCTCACTCTTGAGGAATATTTGGCGTTGACAAGAGAAGAACAAGGGCCGGGAATCGCTGGGCCAATTATTCGGGAAGATATTGATTTCGAGATAAGACCACATATCATGAGGGAATTAAGAGCAAATCCTTTTTCTGGAAATACTTCAGAGGATGCGTACGAACGCATCGAAAATTTAGAATATATTACTAGCCTGTTCAATACGCCAGGAGTCTCGAAGGATGCAGTAATGCTCAGAATTTTTCCAATCACACTTACTGGAGCTTCAAAAAGATGGATTAATAGATTACCAGCAGGGACAATTGATACGTGGGCCCTCCTAAAAAGATACTTCATTCAAAGATATTGTCCACCTTCTAAAGTATCAAGACAACTCGCGGAAATACATAATTTTAAACAAGATGACAATGAGTTGTTGTAACAAGTTTGGGAAAGATACAAAGACCCCCTCTACAAGTGTCCAACTCATGACCTAAACAGCCAGCAAAAGGTCAACATCTTTTACAAAGGTATTAACTTAACTACGAGACAAATGTTGGATTACCAAGGACCAATTCCGGGCATGACTCCTACTCTCGCCATTGAAGCCATTCAAAAACTGGCTGATCACTCTCAAAAATGGCAAGATGGAGGAAGCAAACGAAGCCTGGACAGTAATTCCGAAGGTATTGCCGCCATCACAAGCAAATTGGAAAACCTTGGAAGAGATATGAAGAAGCTTCAGGAAAATGTGCATGCTATTCGAGTAGGATGCGATACATGTGGAGGAGGACATTTAACCAGAGATTGCCCTATGAAAAAGTATAAGCCCCCAAATCGAAAAAGTTATGTATGGAGAAGGAAAACCCTTCCATCGCGGTTATGATCGGAATCCCTACAAGGCAGAAAAATCTTCACTCGAAGAATCAATAAATAAGTATTTAGAAGAAGATACCAAGCGACAGGCGAGCAGGGACGCATTGTTCCAAACATTTCAAGAAACAAGAACCACCCTCCTTGCTCGTCATGAGGATTTAGAAGACACCGAAAAGGAATCCGGGATAAGGGAAAATGAAATTAATAAAGACAACTCAAGTGATGATAGTTTCTGTGAAGCCATATTTTCCAATAACGGAAAACCCCTTTACACCCCTTTCAGGTACGATGAATAGGAGCTTGCTGGGTTCCCCAAACAAGCAATTATAAAATATGACGATACAAGCTTTCTAAAGGAAGAACAACATACGGAAATAGAATCTGTTATGGAAAATGAAGTGAAGTTAAACGCCAGATGCTCAGCAGTTGTCCTAAATCAGATCCCACTTAAGGAAAAAGACCCAGGAAGTTTCATTCTCCCTTGCTCTATTAATAATTTGCATAATATCAATGCTTTAGCTGACCTAGGAGCTAGTATTAGTATCATGCCATTTTCCAGGTGCAAAAGATTAAATCTTGGTCCTATCAAACCCCTTTGCATGACGATTGAAATGTCTGATAGAACGGTGAGAATACCTAGAGGGGTAGTTGAGAATGTGCTCATTAAGATTAATAATTTATTTTAATCTTCCTTTCGACTTTATTATTTTAGACATGGAAGAAGATCTCGACATTCCATTAACTTTGGGCAGACCCCTTCTGGCCACCGTACGGGCATAGATTAACGTTTTCAAAAAAAATCATTACATTAAAAATTAACGATAGAAAGCTTACCCTGAATATGGATGACGTTGGAAAATGTCACCCTATCGAAACTGTTTGTGTTATCAAAAAAGGAAAAAACGAAATTGCTCCTACCACCATCACACACAAGCACTGTACTGCTAATGGTCGTAATATGCAGGGAAGGAAAGTTGAAGAATACAACAGTGGAAGAGTAGATCACAACAACTTCTCGAAAACAAAGGACAACGTCAATCCAGTGCTAGAATTTGAGTCTGAAGACGATTGGCCCGAAATTCAGAAAATTGATTACAAGTACTTTTCCAAATTAAAATACCATTGGTGCAAGGCTATTCCTGTTGACAACGATAAAGAATATGATCTTTGGGCTTCATGTAACCCCTATGTAGACGTCTGTGACGGTGGTCATGACAAAGAAAGAGTAAAAAACAAGTACATGTGGTCCTCAACTAATGACAAAGGAATAACATTCGATGCTTGGGTACGGATTGTGTATGGGGAAGTTGGCAATGATGATAAAAGAAAAATCTGGACTAATCTTAGCCGCAGTGAAACCTCTGATAATGATGCAAATCATGAAGCAACAAAAAATTTAATCTCGGATCATGGGCCAATTGATTCCGTCAACACCTTTGCTCGAAATCATTGGTGTGAAAAAATAAAAACCATTGATGAGGATTCTTGGGCTTCTTGCGAACCATATGATGACAACTGTAATGGGGGAAGTAGTGCAGTTAGAGTAGGAGATAACGAATTTTTATGGACTTCAACCAATGACGATAGAAGAACCGAGATACAGTGGTCGGATAGGTTAAGATTTAACGATTGGATTAAAATCAAATATGGAAAAGTGGATGCTTCCACTAAGAATAAAATTTGGAAGGATTGCATGAACGAAGATAACCCATGTAAAGAGACTCCTCAAGATGCAGGTAACTTAACTAATTGTTAGGTTACCATGTTGTAACACAAGCATCAATATAAGAAATGAGATAGATAAGTGATCGGATGAACACACAATACACACACACACGAATGAATATGAAATGTTTAGGCGTAGGACATGTATTGAAATGAACAACCAACTCCCAAATGGGAGTTTACAACATTATTTATAGGGGAAGGGATCTAGGGCAACACATCTAGTCCCTTCCTTCCTTATAGGCTTGGGCCAAGGCTTATGGGCTTTCTACATAAGCCTTGCCATTAAAACTAACTTAAAAGCCTAATTAAGCTAACTATTACATATTAATTACTAACACTTGAGAAGTAGTTTAGGAGTGATTCCAACAATCTCCCCCTAAGTGTTAGAAATTGATGTCTTCAGTAATATTGAATAGTTGTTGGTGCAGATGTAATAGTTGCTTTGACGTCTTCTGACATTCTTCTTTCTTGTGAGAAGAAGTGCCTTGATTCCAACAATCTCCCCAGTATAGGGATCTTTTTTCGTTTGAAGTGTTCTGCTTTGACGTCTTTGATTTCTTTGTTCTTTAATTCTTTGTTCTTTGTGGTGGTTGTGATAGTATGTTGTTGTCAGCTACATGCCAGCTTCGTTGCTCCAGCGTCTCCACGTCTTTCTCCAACATACTCACACACTCATTTGACAGTGAATTCCAGGTGTAAAGTAGTTCTTGAGTCTTTATAACTTTGTAGATTCTTTGATAAGATGAAGAATCATTATGAATTTGTGTTCCCTTTGATTTTGAGAGAACTTCTTTTGTGATGTTGTTAGTATGAGCATGTAGAGAATTAGCACGATCTCTTCCTCCCGCGAGCATCCATCAGCAGCAGCATCTCCGGTATAGTCACGAACACTAATTGATCATTGTAATCTTTTCATGAAGAATTGATTACTACAATTGTTCTACTGATGAATGTCTTGATTCCATTCACCTTGGTCGGGCGAATCAGCCATCCGAATCCCGTAAGGGACAGTTGGAATTACATTGAACAAGTTCAAGTAATGACCCACATATTCAGGACTCGATTCTTGAAAGGAATATCTTTAGCGGGATTTCCAGCACTTACAAGTTCGAGCTTCGAGAGTGTCAACAGCATAATGTGAAGACACATCTCTAATTCTATCAAAGGTTGTTCCTAAAACCAGATGCCCTCAAGAAGGCTAACACGATGTACCGAAGTACATCTACGGTTCAGGTGAGTCGCTGAGGTACACCGAAGCATCACCTCACGACTGTAGACCATTTGAGACAACACTAAGCGTAACCCACAAGGAGTTACCGAAGTGACCTGCTGTCAGGGCTGTTTGATGTTGACCCTGGCAGGAGTTTCCATTTAATCACTGAGGATCACAGTTGTGAACCCCTCATAAATGCTCTCGACAGATTGCTAAGATCATTGAAGGACTCTAGAATGTATCACTTGCGTCCTTATTGTTGAACGACAAGTGATGAAATGTTGAGTGTTCCTAAGAGATCATTTGATGAATCTCGTGGCTCTAGACTCAATAGTGCGCTTTGGTTTTCCTGAGCGGAGACTAGGGAGAGGGTCTCCTCTTTCAATACCAGCAATCTCTAAGAGAAAGCCGATAGTTTACGTAGGGTTCCATGTGAGAATGAAACAAGCTTCTATTGAGAGAAACTTGAGTGGCTAAGAAGGTTTAGTGCATGCATCACTGGGTCCATGACGACTTTAATCTTCAATACTGGTGTCATCAAGTGACAACCAGTAGCATATGAGTTGAACCCGGTATCTGCCCTAAGTTGAATAATCTGGAGGGCTATTTATTTTCATCCTTTTCTTTACTTTTCTTTTTAATTCTTCAACTCCTTCTTTCTCCGATTCTCATTTTCTCATTTTTTAATCATACCTAAGGACTTCTAAATTCTAACTATTGGTGGTGTCCTTGGGTAGATCCCTCCGGCTCTGGCGGATCATAGGACGGTTATTCCTAACCTTAGTCACCTTATAACTCCATGACTAACCTATGTTGCCATAAGACCATTTTCATGAAAAATCTCTCAAAGTGGTTATGATTAAAAACATTTTGTACCACTGAAAGAGTTTTATATTTTGCAGAAATACTCCCCCTCCACACGTGCTTAAGAATTTTGACAGAAATCTGCACGGTGAGAGAAGAGCGCGCACTTTTGAATTGATTAACTCAAGATAGACAATTCCTCGCGAGACACGGTTACATCACTGACTAGGTCAACTTGAAGTTGTAAACACTCCTTGGTGAGGAGGTTTGACCCATCAAGGTTCATGTCTACCAAGAGTTTCTCGGATAGTACATTCTACTAGGACAAGTCCTTTGCGAGACACGTTTACATCACTAGCGAACTAGTTTGAAATTATTACCCGTCCCAGACAAGTCTTTTCGAGTTACTAACATTTAAGAGCTCGTCAATTCATTGGTTAAGTCTTTAGCACAAAGATTCAATAGCAATCCACTTAGGGTTCGATAACATATACGGACTTTGAGTTGTCACTCAAAGAATGGCACGGGTCTTTAGATGAAGTTCGAACTCATTAAAAAAAAACGAGAAGGAGAAAAATGATGGTTTATTGTCATTGCAGGCAGTAACCCGTTTTAAAAGAAAGAACAGAGCCATGCTTCATCTCAAAATTTTTCAAAATCATGCTCTGATTCTAAAAACAAATGAAAAAAAATGTTTCTTTCCAAATATTTTTCCTTCTAATAATTCTTCTGAAAAATATTTGTCATCTAATGAAAACAACATTGCTTTGAAAATACCTCGGTCTCTATTTTTGAAAATCATCCGGGCTTATCAATTGTCAAAAACTCTATCCATCAATCAACAACTTACGTCATTGATTGAAGGGGAGAATGATTTCAATCAAATCAAAAAGAGTATTTCTCAAACAATTGGCACGTAATCGAGAAAGGTCTAATTTGGTTAATCAAAATGAACAATGTTTTACAATGTTTATACAATTGGTACCAGACCTTGGTTATTGTTATGTTTTCAAAAGATATTTATGCATGTTTAAACAGTGGAGTTTAAAGTCTGAAAATCTGATTCTTATCAGTTGAAATGTTTTTTCAAAAGCAAGTCACAATTCTCCTCAAAAGTTTTCAAAATTAATTTAAATCAATAGAGATCACAAATCTCAAAGGATTTGAAAATTGTGATCGGGGGAGAATTTGTGATTTAAATTGGATATAAACTGATAATTTAACAAGTGGTTTAGTCCTCCCTGCATGCGCCAAACGATTTCAAATTTTCCATGCACATGTTAAGGGGGAGCATCTATTTTAAACCAAAAGGGATTAAAACATGATTGATTTGTCTCAAAGTGCATGTTCCTTCTAATATGTGCAAAACTCTTTCAAATCTCGATGCACATATTGAGGGGGAGCAATCCTATTAAAACCCCATCCTTCCCCGACATGCTTTATCTACTTGAATTGATCGGGAAGTGATGATGATCATTTTTAGAAAATGTTAATCAAAAGATTGGATCTTTCCTTATCAATCTAAGACTTCAAAAGTCCTCTTGCCTCCATGTGTTAAAATAATTTCAAATACTTGAAGCACATGTTGAGGGGGAGCATTTCTAAAATATCAAAAACAATTAAGATACAAAATGCTTTGATGTTATATCACAAGTATCTTGATTGATTTCTCAATTGGTTTCAAGGCGGAAGAACAATACCAAAAGACCGACCAATTTTACTTTATGCATGGTGATATAAGGATGATAAGGTTAGGTATTAGTTCCCATGATCCGCCAGAACCGGATGGATCTACCCAGGGACAATTCACTAGATAGTGTATAAGTCCTTAGGTATGATGAAAAAAGGAGAAAAGTGAGAAATGGGAAAAGTGAGGACTGAGATAGAGCTAGAACTGGAATAAACCCAACAAGGCTCTATGTAATGACGTCTTGGTAAGCACTGAAGGGGTTGAAGAATGAAAAAGAATTGATGTGAAAAGGGTGAAAAGAAATAGCCCTCCAACAATTCAACCTTAGAGGGCAGAAACCAGGTTCAATACATATGCTACTGGTGGTTACTTAGGTAACGCTGGTATTAAAGACAAGACATCATGGACCCAGTGATGCACTGCACTTAACTTCCCAAGCTACTCAAGTTCCTCTTAAAAGGACTTGTTTCATTCTCACATGGAACCAACATAATCTATCGACTTTGTCTTAGAGGTTGTTGATATTGAAGAAGGAGACCCTCTCCCTAGTCTCCGGCATAGGAAACCAAATATGCACAATTGAGTCTAGAGCCAAGAGATCATCCACAATATCTCATTAGGACACATAATTAATGAAGACTTGCTGTTCCACACAATGTGGAAAGTAAGAATATATTAAGAGTCCTACGCATTATCCTTGTGGTATTGCCAGAACATCCGAGTGATATGTTAAATATTCACGATGAAGATGGAAATCCTTCTAGAGCCAACATCAAACAAGCTCTTGGTAGGTGACATGTGAGATCTTGCAAAAGATCAAGCTTGTGACAACTGGATAGAAACGATGGGGCAATTCAATCTTGAATCAACCTTGGTCCAGGAAATGGATTGACGGATACCTTTGAAAAACCGGTCATTGTGCTTAAAAGTTCTTTTCTATAGCACATCGACTGTGTATTAATGTTTCAAATTTAATGGGTATTTATGATTGATAATTGATTTTCCATAAAACCTTCGTTGTATTGCAAAACCCTTTATATTAAATACATGATTGATTCCAAATCATTTTCATCAATCTGTGAGTCTCAATTCGCTGGTTCACTCACTCCGTGTTGTCCTCTTTGAGACGTTCCGGTTTGAGAACAGCTAGAATAGCTACGAAACCCTGTCAAGGAGATTCTTTGGAATCATACCTAATCACATGCAGTACTTATACTGATCAACGGGGAACCGTGGGCCGTGTACCTCAATTCAACGAAAGTGATCAAAAACACTTTCGTATGTTTTAGTGCTAACTGTTTTATGCATGGACACCCGACGGTTGCAGCTGATCAGAATTGAGAAGTCAATCCATTGCCACATGCTTACACATCACTCTTTCACCTAAAGAAATCATGATATGTGCATATCTTCATCAACTGGTTATGATATTCTTCATTCCATGCTTCTGCTACTCTGATGCAAATATCTTAATCAACAAATGCTTCCACAACTCTGATGAGAAGATATCATGATCCAAGATGTGAGCATGTCGGTCCGAAAGTCACATCATCACATAATGGCAATACATCAAAAGAATGAGTCAGAGATTTACTTTGGCTGATGATCTCAAAGCTGGCTCAAAACTCAACATCACGTGGATCAGTTAAAGACCTCCACTTGAAATATCAAAACATGCAGAACGTGAAGAATCAAAAGACTACGAGCTACAAAACAAAAGTGCTTAATCAATGAAACCAAGAACATCAAAAGTAATATCTGTTTGTAATCAATGTAAGTTGAGGTGACCTCCCTTAGGGGGGAGATTGTTAGGATTTAGTGAATCCAGTACTTAAAGTGTCGGTCACCTCAAGTATGTATACTCGTTAGAAAGCTCGTAGTCGTAGTAATTCAGTAATAGTAACTAGATTACTTAGTAACACCGTGAAGGACGGACGGGTCTTTACCCACTGTATGCCTGATCCACAGCCTAAAGTAGGCGTGCTATGCTTGTACCCTATAAATACCCTTTGCCCTCCAAGGCAAAGGGTTGGAGCTTTCATAATACATTTTTCTTTGTCTCACTAAGTTTCCCATCCTCTCCCACTTTCTCTCTCTAAACCTTATCCTTACGCCTAACATTTTTGCTTATGATGTGTTTGTGATAAACCAAGATACTACAGAAATGCTGGAATTCGAGTGGTATTTTTAGGCCAGATCTGGTTACGGCGTAACTTAAGTTGAGAGTTACGCCGTAACACCATTATCTTCATAATTTGCACTAAAAATGCTGGTTACGGCGTAACATCTGGAAAGAGTTACGCCATATCTTCAATAAATCCTGGTTACGCCGTAGTTGAGACAAAAGTTACGGCGTAGCTTGCAGCGGCGCGGAACCTCATTTGACATAGTTAGTTACGTCGTAATCTTTGGAGAGAGTTACGCCGTAATCTTCAGTTTAGTTGGTTTTCTTAGCCACGCTTCTGTTACAGCGTAATGTGAGAGGAGAGTTACGCCGTAACATCTTCAAAATGAGCATACTATCATATATCTTCAATAAACTCTTCAAATCCGCGTCTCTTTAGCTCCAATGCTCGTAATTTACCTAAAAGTGAAATATAGAGGAAAACAAGCGTAAATCCATATAAATGATATAAAATACGAGAATTATCGGGGGAAATTGACACTTAATATTCAGGACTATTTGATGTTATCAAATATCTCCCCCACTTGAACTCTACTTGCCCTCAAGTAGATCTTATTAGATAGATTCCTAAAATGATATCTCCTATTACCTGAAAAATATAAGTTTACAAATCCCTTACGCTAGAATAAAACAAAGCCGAATACCTCACGAAATGAGAACAAAACACTCAAATCTCTCAACTATTATAAGTGTCAATTTCGGGGTGATCACTCATTGCACAGTCATAGCATGTATTCTATCATAAGCTTGGCGGTTACACAAATCTCCAACACAAGAGTTAAGGACAAAACAATTCTTGAAGGCAATATGGGTAGACACGACAAAGGTTAAGGGTGATTTGTCATTACTAACATGTCACGGCGAAGTGGACAAAATCAATGATACATGACCCAATCCATGGCCAAGACACCAAAGATTGCTCGCTGCATCACCTAGACACGCTTCATGACTAATGGTAGGATAAGACATGGGATAAAATTGGTGTAAAATAAAATCAAGCAGATAGTCTAAATCTATAACCAAGTCATCACCACTTACCGTTCGCCCAAACTTCAAGTTTCGAAGTTAAGAAACGGATCATGATAATACCAGGTAGATGTGCCATTAAAGGACATCATGATGGGCACATTTCCAACTCCATTCTTCAAATGTGACCGAGGTGGCCTCCTTGATACTAAATCTATAGTAAGCTCATAACAATAGTGCTTATAACATTACACTTTACAATCAACTAAATAACAATAACTATTTTTTTTTCTTTTTTTTTCGAATCACATTTTTTTTAACATAACATAATAACTAAACATAACATCCCCCCGCTTGAGATGAACAATATTAGAATTTGGGGGGGGGGGATCTTCAATGATCTTTAAGGATATGTCGTCGACGAAAGCGTGATTCCCGAACCTTTCCACTTGAACCTTGAATTTAGGCAAATAATGACTTCCCAATTACAAATAAAGACTACATGGTAGGCTAAGGTGTAATGGTGTAACGAAACAATATGTTGGGTGAACAAAATGAAAGGAATGGCTTAGAAGGGTGTATCTAGGGGTATCTTGCACTAAAGGTGAGTGCAACAAAGGGTTTAACATGGGGGTCGAGAAGTTGAGGTGACTAATCGATAGACACACAATGATAGGCTATTTGGGTGATAATCCTATAATACTGCCTTCTTAAACAGAAAAGTCCAAATACATCGAGCTAACTTAACATACCTCATCTATAGTCTCGAAATGATGTAAAGGCCAAGTTCTAAAGTTTACAAGCTACCGGCACACTCATAATTTGGTGGATTTTGAGTAAAAATTTGGAAACGGATAAGGCTAATCTCACCATATAATATCAAGGGTTATAATGTGCTTGGCTAAGGTCTAATCTAGTTAGGTTAAGAAAAACATGTCAAAATTAAAAATGGCATAATTTTTCAAAATAAACTAGAAAAACGAGGGCAAAATAAAGTTCAAGAGACAATTCTACTCCCGTCCCCCCACTTGAAATGTACAAAGTCCTTTTTGTACTAAGCTTTAAATAAAGGTGAAGAGAAAAGTAGAATTAGAGCGAGAACTTCCCTGAAATTTGCTCCAAAAAGAAAGAAGGCCCACGAAAAGAGTCGTGCCTTCGCATAAGCATCCACGAGAAAAATTCAATCCCTGAAATCACACTATCGAAAAGCATAATTCTAAAAAAGAAAAAGAAAAATGAAAAAGAAACCTAACTCACTTTTGTAGGAATCACGGTTGCATTTAGCTTATGCAACAAGCCTTTTAAACCACTTGGTGTCCCAAGTGGACGAGTTTAGTCTCGTGAGGGCTTACAGGGAACATACCCACAAAGTTCATTTGAAAAATAATACAAGGTTATTGTGTTTTAAAAAGAAAGAAGTGTTACAGAGGATAGTTACGTCGTAACTCCCATAAGGAGTTACGCCGTAATTAAGCAAAACCTGGCAGACGCTACAGGAGTGTAACTACGGCGTAACCATTGAATGGGATTACGCCGTAATTGGTAATGCTCTGGGAAGGACTGCTGCAGAAAAGTATGTTACGGCGTAACCATAAGAATGAGTTACGCCGTACCTACGGACAGATTAGGTCCCCGTTCAACATGCTACATCAACTTTTTCTCCGTTTTCCTGCAAAAAAGGTTAAAAATACAAAACCCAACATAAATGGAAATAAAACAAATGAAAGGGATAATTCGGGTTGTCTCCCGAAAGAGCACTTTTCTTTATTTACGAGTCTTTAAGTTAAACTCAAAGCCTTGAGGCTTTATGGTGGCCTTCGGATTTAGCCAACTTCCTCCATTTCCTTCATCAAATTATGTCTGACCCAAGCAACATTAGTAGCAGTGCGGAGGTACTCTTTAGTCTCGATCTTCCGAATTTTACAAAACTTTTCGTCCGGCCCCAAGTGGTATCTAGTAAACTTGTATTTTTCTGCTATAATTGGTGGCGGTTTTTTATATGGAATGCCAAGAAGCTTGCACCTCCTTTTCTCATATTCTTCATCTTCTAGGTCAGTTAACTCTGCTTTACTTTGTGGCTCAAGGTGGTCCATGATTCCTTTTATGTTGTAATCATTAGGCTTGATATCAACTGATTTATCAATATGCCCATGTTCACATTCTTCTCTTGTGTCCTCCTTGTCATCATTAGTGTTGGAATCACTCCTAAACTACTTCTCAAGTGTTAGTAATTAATATGTAATAGTTAGCTTAATTAGGCTTTTAAGTTAGTTTTAATGGCAAGGCTTATGTAGAAAGCCCATAAGCCTTGGCCCAAGCTCATAAGGAAGGAAGGGACTAGATGTGTTGCTCTAGCTCCCTTCCCCTATAAATAATGTTGTAAACTCCCATTTGGGAGTTGGTTGTTCATTTCAATACATGTCCTACGCCTAAACATTTCATATTCATTCGTGTGTGTGTATTGTGTGTTCATCCGATCACTTATCTATCTCATTTCTTATATTGATGCTTGTGTTACAACATGGTAACCTAACAGTGGTATCAGAGCCAAATAGTTGGGTGAAACATTTTTTTGTGTTTGAAGTTTTAGTGTATACGCGTAAGTCTCGGTACCTAAACATTCATACGCTTTAAAAACTTAATTTTTACACTTTAAAACTCAAGATTCTTGTACTTTAAAGGTTATTTGGTGATAAAGTTTAAGTTTTTGGCATAAAGTTTCAAACTTTACGTGTGTTTCATTGTTTTTGAGTTTGGGTTCATTCGTGTAGTCATTTCTACGGGTAAGGAGAAAACGAGTTTTGGATCATCAAGTTTCACACTTTTGTGTTAGTTTGGTGATATTGAAGTTTTTTCATCATAAAAATCTGGTTTATAAACACTCTTGGGCAGAAAAATCAGTTTTGGCAAAGTTTGGTATATCCTACGCATAGTAAAACCTTATTTTACTCGTAAGAATTCAAAGTCTACGCATAAGCTTCTCAATGTTTGATCTTCAGTGCTATTGGTTTACTCAGTGTTTTCTTGCTTGGATAAGCCTGAAAACACTTCGACTTTAGATATCTTTTACACTGGTATAAGTGTAAAGGATTTTTGGGCAAAACCCTAGTTTTATGCCTAAGCTAATCACTTACGCGTAGAATTCTTTACGCCTAAGCATTATCTTATGCCTAAGCCTGTCTTACGCATAAGCTAATCTTACGCATAAGCATTCTACTACTAAGCCTTTGGTTTACGCTTAAGCTAAGTTTCCTCAAGTCTACGTGTAAGCTATTCGTACGCGTAAGCTTTATTGTTACGCGTAAGTTGGTGTTTTTTACGCATAAGATATCTTCATTGCCTAAGCTGGTTTTCTACGCATAAGGATACTTCATCAACAAAGTTTCATTCGACTACAAAGATCCATCATCTACACAAGTTTCAAGATGTCTCAACCACCATAATCTAGCTACTTTCCTCATATGTATCCTCAACAACAACAAAAACAACTTCATCAACAACAACAACTCTATCAACAACAACATCAATTTCAACAACAATTTCCTCAAGGAGCAATTCCACTACAAATGATTCAACCACCACCTAGTCTACAAGTACAACCTTACACAAACTTTCAAAATCAGCATCCATCCAAGTATGCTATGAAGGAACCGTCTTGGTTTGCAAAGATATGTGAAGCTTTAAGTAGCCAACAATCCATTCATGAAGCTGGATCACTTGATAGACCTCCAATGCTCACTCCCAGAAAATACGATCAATGAGTGATAAGGTTCTTTAGGTTTTGTGATCTAAAGAAGCCACATGGAAAGTTCTTAAAGAAGGTCATCCTTGAAGGTCCATTTCAGATGCCAACTATCACTGTACCCGGAGATCCAAATGTTGTTCCACCAAGAGATGATATCACCAACATTGTCGGTATTGATCAACTTACTACTGATCAACTTCTTCACTTAGAAGCTGATGAACTTGCAATGCAATATATCCTTTTGGGATTACCCAATCCGATACTTCGTAGTGTTGATGCTCAAAAGACAGCTAAAGCAATGTGGGAGCATATTCATCTTCTCATGCAAGGCACAGAACTAAATCAAGAAGATATGGAATCAAAAATCTACTTAGCATATGAACACTTTATGATTGAACCAGGGGAGACATTAGAGTCATATCATCATGGATTCTCAGACATCATTATGCCAAGAATTGCAGTCAACACGAAGTTCCTCAGTAGTCTTGGTCCTGATTGGGAAAAGTATGTTATTTTCATCCGTCAAGCGAAGAATCTTCATCATGCTACATACGGATTATTATATGACTATTTGAAGCCCCACCAAAAGGAAGTTGACGGAGAAAGAGTCATCCGTGGAGCTCCTGTTTCACCTTCACTCCCGGATAATCAAACTCTTGCATTGTGGGCTCAAGCTTGTTATCCTCAATTTACAACCTTACAAACTGTCTTCACTAATCCTCCACAACTAACTGCTATAATTACCCCATTTGATCCATTACAGCAACAATCCCAAGAAAATCAGTTGGTTCCTTACAACAACAATGATCAAGCACTTTACAGTGAATCTAATGAGGATGCTGAAGCTTTTGATGCATTGCAACAAGGGTTTGTCATGATTGCTAGAGCCTTCGGCCGATACTCTAACAAATTCAACAATCGCATTCGTACCTCATCAAACACTAGAAATTAAGCTGTTGCTAACAATAGACGTGTTGAAGTTCAGAATCGTGGTAATGTTCGTCAGATGGGTAGTGGTCAAGGGTTTAATGCTAATCGAAGGAATAACATGGGTGCTCCACAACAACGAGCTCATGTGGTTGAACAAGGAAATGCTCAGACTGGGGTTAATGGTCTTCGTTGTTACAACTGTAATGAGAAGGGTCATCTGGCTAATGCATGCCCAAAGCCGAGGACAAGAGGCATCGCTTATCACAAAGAGGCTTTACTCTTGGCTCTCAAGGATGAAGCTGGTGGAACTCTTACCAACAAGGAACAGAGCTTCATGGCAAATGCAGAATCGGATGATGACATGGAGGACTTGCAGGCTAATGCAGCTGTGATGTTAATGGCAAACATGAAAGAACTCTACATGAGTGACACAGGCCCAGTGTATGACACTGACGGCTTGTCTCAAGTACCAGATCAAACTATATTCATTTCTGATCTGATATCTCCGCCAACATCTGCATCCGACGAGGCTCAGAGTGTTCAACATGAGCCATCTACATCTCATTCCGATGATAATCAAATAGATCCCGTAGTTATATTTGACGATCAAGATGACCTTATGGTTAATATTGATAATCAAGTTGACTCCATGGTTATATTTGAGGATCTAAATAATGATCATGTTGAGACTCACGTTGAACAAGCTGAACCAGTGTCTAATCCAGATATTGAGCTCTTGACCTTAATTCAGACCCAAGAATCTCGAATGAAAATGTGCAAAGACATAAATAAGAAATTACATGATAAAATTGCACTGTTGACTAAGGACAATGAATGCCTAAAGTTCTAACTCAACATTTTTCAAACAAAAGAGAAACGTGAAAAAGGTTTTGAAGTCGCATTTGCTAAATCATACCAAAATGAAAAATCTTTGGAAAAACAGATATGTGATCTAGTTGCATCCAAGAATGCTTTGTTGTCTCAAATAGAACAACTGAAATATGATCATAAACAAAAACTTAACGCTCTCACTTCGGAAACTTAAAAAGCCAAGTCTGAGTTGTTAACTTGTCAAAAATAGTTTTGTGAATACAAAAAGCATTCAAAGAAACAAATAGATGACTATCTTGAAGAAATTATCGACTTACAAAACAAAATAAAAGAGTTTCGAAATGTTGTTTACAAACATGGTGAGTCAATTACAACTATTCAAAAGTTTACTTTTAAACCAAATCCAAATGGATATGGACCGAATCTTGCTGATTACAAACCTAAGTTTTCACATAGGGCATTCAAACCAAATCCTCAAGTCTACAGTGCAGAACATAGAATTGATGATTCCATTATGAGTGTTGTTGAATATAATCGCATGGAGGAATTAGATGCTGAAGACGAGAGTCGGTCAAAATTGGAAAATTTTGTTTATAACAAACCATTTAACTATTCAAAAGCTGTAACTTTCGTCACACAACAGGATCATTCTAACACACCTTGGGTTATCACACCTACTTCTGAGTCTTCTAATGATGGTCCCCTTTCCAATGCTGCACAAATTAATGGTCCTTTACCTTCATTAAATGAAATAAAGCCAGTAGCTGAACAATGTCAAGTTATAAAATATTTTGAAACATTCCTATCGGACATCAAATTTTTGGAACATGAAATTGAATAATTCTGAAATAAAAGTTGAACATTTTCAATCGCCTCAAGCGCGAGCACAAAGAGATATTTTTCAGAAAAGAATTTTACCTCATGTCCGAAATTTGAAAATGTGTGCAATATATTGGGAAAGGGATTTTCACAAGGAACTTGGACTTATGAAAAGAGTTTTCGAACAAACTAAAACAACGATTTCAAATACTAAACATAAAAAGAAAATGTTGAGAAAAGATGTTGATCGACTCTTGGAAGATGTTATCTGTGTTGATACCATTAATGTTGTGTTACTTCATTCTGTTGCATATGCATTTGATTATATTGCTGTTGATTCTGTTGAAAATGTTGAGAATAACGATAATGTGCAACAAATCAAATCGTTGAAAATTGAAAATGAGCGATTATTAAACGAGCTTTCAAATGCAAAACGTCGTCTTCAATGGTGTCAAAAGGATTGTCAAAATCGAGAACTTGCTTTGAAAAACAAAATCAACCAGTTGCGTTCAAAATCTGTTGATCCACAAATAGAACATCTGGATGATGAAAACGTGTCTTTAAAGTGTCAAATTTCAAAATATGAACAAGAAATTGCCAAAGTCAAAATAGAATATGGTGTCATATTTGATTTGCTCAAACAGACTCGTGAAAAAGCATCACAAGAACTTGATAATCATCTTGCACACACTAAAGATGTCGTACATAGTAATGCACAAATTCGCTCTGATAATCAAGATTTGTTGCACACTATTGTTGAGTTGAAAGCAAAGCTAAGAAAGTATGATAATGATAAGCTGAGTAACACTAATGTACCTGCATCTGAAATGCAAAAACTTGACTCTAGAACACCTACTGACAAAACACAAGATTCTAATGTGCTTCCCTCTACTGAAACAGGAATAGTTGCCTCTTTTCCCAACGCTAGCACTTCACAGCTTAAGAGGACCACAAGGAAGAATAGGAAGTTGCGACGTAAGAAAAGAACAATAAAGACCTCTGAAGTAGAAGAACACCTTAGGACTTTGAATAAGACTCAAGTTGCACCCACTTTAGACATTGTGTTAGACAAATGTAATAGAAAAAGTGATGTAACGAATGCTAAACCTTTAAGTACTTTGAATGTTATGTTTGAAGCATCTTGTGTTGGTTGTCGTAAAAGTATGTTTTCTGGTTGTCATGACAAATGTGTTGCTAAGACTATTTTATCTCGTAAGCGGAACAATAGAAAACGGAATACCTCTAGGCCCACTAATGCTTCTAAGTCTGTGCTAGGTAAACCACCTTCTAGTGCTCATGCTTTAATCATTGATGTACCCATAGAACCCACTTCACCTCTTAGGAAGAACTTATCACCTAGTGCATTCACTAAGACCAAAGCTAAGACTAGTTGGAGATGGCAGAAATGGTTACATAATACACTTGGCTTTACATGGATACCTAAAATCATAAACGTGTGTGTTTCAACTATAACTACTCCGGAACCCTCTAACTCTTTGGGTTCCACATCTACTTCTATTCCATCTATGTCGTCTGTGTGTAATGCAGGTGATACAGATCATCCTCTGGGTTGTTGATAGCGGATGTTCCCGACACATGACAGGCAATCTTAAACTATTATCAAACTTTGTTTCAAAGTTTATTGGCACTGTCAAATTCGGGAATGATCACTTCGCTGCTATCAAGGGCTTTGAAGATTACATCAATGGGAACATCAAAATTAGCAGAGTTTATTATGTGGAAGGTCTCGGTCACAATCTCTTTTCAGTCGGTCAATTTTGTGATGGAGATTTGAAAGTTGCTTTTAGGGAGAAAACTTGTTTCATTCGTGATCTATAAGGAAACGATCTTATGTCTGTCAACGCACATCAAGTCTTTACACAATCTCAATGCAAGACATGATTGCTTCATCTCCCATCTGTCTACTTTCTAAGGCAACATCTACAAAATCCTGGCTATGGCACCGTCGTCTCTCACATCTAAACTTTCAAACCATAACCAACCTTGCATGTTTCAAACTTGTTGAAGGTCTCCAACGATTTCGGTATTCTAAAGATCACCTACGCTTAGCTTGTGAACAAGGGAAAAGAACTCGTGATCATTTTTCTTCAAAGGTGGAACACAGCTCAAAGCATGTGCTTCATCTTCTTCACATGGATTTGTGTGGCCCGATGCGTGTGCAGACGATTAATGGCAAACGCTACATTTTGGTAATTGTTGCTGACTACTCAAGATGGACTTGGGTTTATTTTATTCGAAGTAAAGATCAAGCTCCACAAATGATCATCACCTTTCTCACGAAAATTCAAGTTCAGCTCCGGAACACAGTCAGACAAATCAGAACAGATAAAGGAACTGAATTTGTGAATCAAACTCTTTGTGCTTATTCTGAGAAAGTGGGAATTGAGAATCAAACATCAATTGCACGAATACCAGAACAAAACGGGGTTGTTGAACGACTAAACCGTACGTTAGTGGAAGCTGCAAGAACGATGTTGATAAATGCAAAAATTCCAAATTACTTGTGGGCTGAAGCCGTATCTACTGCATGCTACACTCAGAACCGTTCAATGATTACTAAACGCCACAACAAAACACCTTACGAGCTTATCCACAACCACAAACCGAATATTAAACACTTTCATGTCTTTGGATCTCTTTGCTATCCAAATAATGATCATGATGACTTTGGAAAGCTCAAGGCTAAAGCTGACATTGGAGTCTTTGTTGGATACTGTGAAAATTCTAAGGGTTACCGGATCTAGAATCGTCGTACAAGGGAGATTATGGAAACGATTCATGCCAATTTCGATGAGCTTACAGAAATGGCTTCTGAGCAAAACAGCTTGGAACCCAGTCATAACCGTCTAAACATCCCCCAAACCCCATCATCAGCTGAACCAAGCTTACAGCTTACTCGACGTCAAATGGAACAGCTATTTGCTCCTCTGTTTAGTGATGATATTGATCAACGTGCTCTAGATGTATCAATTGTTTCCGCTGCTCAACCTGATAATAATCTAATACCTGATACACCTAAAACAACAACAACTATTGAAGAAGCACCTCCAATTGATTCTACAACAACAACTGAACAAACCGCATCCAATGACGCTGAACCACCTGATGATCTTCTGAACAATGAAGTACCACAACCTGCAGATTATGATCCAAATGCCTTCTTCAACCCTTTTGGAAATGAAACTGCCACTTCTGATGTTGCGGAATCATCTACAAGCCATTTGAATCCTCCTAATCTGCACAATGTATATTAACATCAACCCTCCACACATCGTTGGACTAAAGACCATCCTCTTGCGAACATCATTGGAAACCCAAATCAACCAGTCGTAACTAGACAACGCCTTCAGACTGACGGTGAACACTGCATTTATGCACTTACCGTTTGTCAATCTGAACCCAAAAACATTAAAGAAGCAATGACTTATGACAATTGGATTGAATCCATGCAAGAAGAACTTAATCAGTTTAAACGTCTTGAAGTATGGGAATTGGTTGAAAAACCAACAGGGGTCTATGCTATTGGTCTGAAATGGATTTGGAAAAACAAGTTGGATGCTGAAGGTACGGTTATTAGAAATAAGTCACGTATGGTGGCTAAAGGTTATAGACAAGAAGAGGGGATTGACTACGAGGAATCATTCGCACCGGTTGCTAGACTTGAGGCTGTTCAGATTTTTCTGGCATTCGCGGCTCACATGAACATCACGGTCTTTCAGATGGATGTCAAAACCGCTTTTCTGAATGGTAAACTGAAGGAAACGGTCTATGTTAGTCAGCCAGAAGGATTTGTTGATCCAGAGTTCCCTAATCACGTCTACAAATTGAACAAGGCTCTCTACGGTCTCAAACAAGCCCCTCAGGCGTGGTATGATAAGTTATCATCCTTTCTTATTGCCAATAATTTCACTAAAGGATCGGTCGACCCAACACTTTTCATACAATATCACGGGGAACACATTTTAATCGTTCAAATTTATGTGGATGACATCATTTTTGGGTTAACACATCTAATGTACTCAAACGCTATTTCAAAACTTATGAAAAAACATTTTGAAATGTCCATGATGGGTGAACTTACGTTCTTTCTAGGACTGCAAGTTCATCAATCACCCCGTGGTATTTTCTTGAGTCAGTCCAAATATGCTCTTGAAATTTTAAACAAACATGGAATGCAAAACTGTGATACCTATGCCACACCAATGGAACATACCAAGAAACTGGATGCTGATTTGCATGGGAAACTGGTTGACTCTACCAAATACCGAAGTATTATTGGGTCTCTCATGTATCTAACAACCAATAGACCTGATATTGTCTTTGCTGTATATCTTTGCTCCCGTTATCAGTCGATACCAACTGAAACTCACCTCTTTGAGGCTAAAAGAATCCTCCGATACATCAAGGGAACTATTAACTTGGGGATCTGGTATCCAAAGGATTCTGGTTTTGAACTAATAGCCTTTTCAGATGCTGATCACGCAGGTTGCTTAGATTTGCGGAAAAGTACTTCAGGAGCTCTACAATTTCTTGGTGATAAGCTGGTGTCATGGTAATCGAAGAAGCAGGATTGTACATCGCTGTCCTCAACCGAAGGCGTGTTGTGCTCAAGTCATTTAGATGAGAACACAACTTAAAGACTATGGTTACGTATTTGATAGAATCCCGATGTACTGCGACAATCGAAGTGCTATTGCGATCTCGTGCAACTCTGTTCAACATTCGAATTCTAAGCACATCGATCTTCGATATCATTTCATCAAGGAGCATGTGGAAAAGGGTACCGTTGAATTATACTTTATGGGTACTGAATATCAACTGGCAGACCTTCTCACCAAAGCCTTAGTGATAACATCAAATAGTCCTGAACATTAAGTGTCAATTTCCCTCGATAATACTTGTAATTTATATCATTTATATGGATTTACGCTTGTTTTCCATTGTTTTCCACTTTCAGGTAAATTACGAGCATTGGAGCTAAAGAGACGCGGAACTGGAGAAATATCTAAAGATTTATCACAGTATGCTATTTTGAAGAAGTTACGGTGTAACTCGTCTCTCACATTACGCCGTAACTATTGCATGACTCAGAAAGCCAACTTATCATAAGGTTACGGCGTAACTCTTCCCAAAGGTTACGACGTAACTACATTAGGTCAAATGAGGTTCCACGCCGCTGATACTTACTCCGTAACTACTGCATCAACTACGACGTAACCGAGTTTATTGAAAACTACGGCGTAACCACTGATTAGGTTACGCCGTAACCAGCAGATCTAGTGCATTATTCAAAGAAATAGAAGGTTACGGCGTAACTCCTATATTGGTTACGCCGTAACCCAGATCTGGCCTATAAATATCGTACGAATTCCAGCATTTCTATTCATTCCATTCCACACACAACACTCTGAGAACGTGGGAAAAATCTCAAGGCAGGTCTAGAGGAGCATGCGAAGCTGTCTCCAAGGGAGAAGTCACTCCCCTACGATAAGCATTAGCGTTTTATATTTCTTTTACTTTCAAATCATGTATTTCATACATTTGAATATTGAATTGGTTTGCATGATTAATATGAGCGGCTAAGCACCTTTTGGTGCTGGCCTAGTTACGATTCCTTAATTATTTTGTTTGCATTTACTTTACTGCCGTACAATTATTTCTAAGTGTATGCATGCATAGTTTATTGGTAGCCACCCTTGATTCGGTAGTTTTGAATGGCGATAGAGGCCAATTTCCTAGGAGATATGACCAACTGACCCTAGGTGAGCAGACTGAGACGGGAAGGGTAAGATATGACCAACTGACGACCTTTTCTACTTGTGCGATTTGACCAACTGATCACCTATCGTTTGGATGAACTTAAGAATTAGGGGGTGCGTGTCTAAGTTCCTAATGGCCGGGCATTCACTTTTATAAATCTAGCATGTAGCGGTACCTAATGACTTGGCTTAGGGGACCAGGAACAACAAGACTTATTACGGTGCACCTGATTTCTCCTGTGGTGGCATCTTTGCTGATAGGTTAGGGCGAATTGACCAAATGATGTCCTCTTGAATTTGAACCCACCTGAAGTAATTGGAAGTAAGTAGACGTAGACATAACTAGCTAGGAGGATTAACTAGATTAGCACCACTTTCCTCTTTTGATTTCCCTTTACCATTTATCTGCTTTATTTTACTCTGCTTTAGTAGTTTAATTAATTAAATCTTTATCGAAACCTTTATTAATCTGTGACACCTAGACTTGGTAATAATCCATCACACATAGCTCTTGGGATGACCTTGGCTTTACCGATTACTACACTACACACGACCGGGTACACTGCCCGTTAGTGCACTAGGGTAGACCATAGGTATAACGAGACACTATAAATATTAAGACCTGGTCAGTAAAACCTGCATCAAGTTTTTGGCGCTGCTGCCGGGGAGTTATTTTAGGATTAATATTAAGTCTTTAATTTCATTTTAAACTTTTCTCACGATCATATTTCAAGTTTCAGGTACTATGGAAGTTGTTAACATTGATGACCTCACTCTTGAGGAATACTTGGCGTTGACAAGAGCGGAACAAGGGCCTGGTCTCGTAAGACTGGCAATTGGAGCGGATGTCTGTTTTGAAATGTTGGGATATGAAAGTGCTGAAGATTGACAAAGTACTGATTAAAGTCAAAGTACTGCTAAGGAAAAAGTCAAAGTACTGCTGTTGAAGTCAAAGTACTTCTAAGCTAAAGAACTGCTATATTCGTTTATGGAAAGCTTTCTTATTCTAGAATATTCTTTGTTTAGATTACTTGTCGTACAAGGTTACAAATTGTATACCGACTAGGGTTATCCTTAAGCCTATAAAAGGACCCCTAGGTTGGCATTAGAGAAGACGATTTTAGAGAAGTACGCATTATTAGAGTTTTTAGAGAGTTCGATATTAGTGTTTTAGAGTTGTTAAAGAATCTGCATAACAAGCAGATTTAGAGTTATTAATTATATTGTTGAAAGTTAAAGTTAATTCTTCTTAGCTTTGTTAAGTAAATTCCGCATACTTAATAGAGTTTGCTCAGTGTTTCATTGTTAATAACTTAGGATTTATCCGAGGTTATTAAACCCTTAACAAGCTATTTAAGTTAGTTTGGTTAGAGTACATCGATCCAACAAGTGGTATCAGAGCTTGTGTGGAAACTCTGACTAAGAAGAAACCTTAAAACCTATTTAACAACAAAAACCTAAAGATGTCGACTGAAGCTGTTCCACCACCATCCATCACCTCACTAAGAATACCAATCATTAAGAAGGGAGAATACGACCTATGGAGCATGAAGATGAGGCAGTACATTGCTATTACAGACCATGCACTATGGAATGTAATTGTCAATGGTAATGAAGTAGTTCCAGAACCTGTAGAGATTCTTGGACAACCTAAACCACCCAAAGCAGTCTTACCAGCAGCAACAATAAGAAATCAAGAAAAGGCTCTCAATATACTGTTGTCTGCTATTCCAGATGGTCATCTACTCAAGTTCCATGATGCTAAAGTTGCAAAGCAACTCTGGGCAGCTCTTAAGACAAGGTTTGGAGGTAATGATGCTTCCAAAAAGATGCAAAGAAATCTGTTGAAGCAGCAGTTTGAAACATTCACTGTTGGAGAAAGAGAAGGCCTTGATGCTGCCTATGACAGATTCCAAAATCTTCTCAGCATGCTGGAGCTGTACAAAGCAAAGGTTTCAGTTGAAGATGCTAATCTAAAGTTCTTAAGGAGTTTGCCATCGACATGGCATGTGTTGGGTCACTAGTTTTACAACACAAGCAACAATAGAAAGAGTAGAGAGGAGAAGAGAGGCGGATGAACAACTATCACACACACATACGCGTAGGAAATAAGACCGGTTATGCAAGGTGTATGTGAAAGAGATAAATTGAACAACCAACCTTCAAATGAAGGTTTACAAGAGTATTTATAGGAGGAAAGCTAGGGCAACACTCCTAGTTTCCATCCTTTCCTTAATGGACTAAGGCCTAGGCTCATGGGCCTTCTACACAAGCCTAAGGCTAATTACAAACATAAAGACCATAATAAAGCTAACTATTACATATTAATTACTAACACTTGATTATGGTTTAGGAGTGATTCCAACAATCTCCCCATCAAGTGTTGGTGATGAATGGTGAAGGCGTTGATGTAATAGTAGCTCTGACGTCTTCTGACATTCTTCTTTCTTGTGAGAAGAATTGCTTTGATTCGAACAATCTCCCCAGTGTAGAGAGATAGTTTTCCTTGAGCAGTTATGCTTTGACGTCATCATTAACTTTGTTCTTAGATTATTGTTCTTTGTGGTGAAAGTGATAGTACGTTGTTGTCTGCATCAAGTCTGCCTCAGGTCTGCTTCGCTGCTCCAGTGTCTCCACGTCATTCTTCAACATGCTCACACGCTCTTTGACGTTGAAATTCAGTATTGATGAAGTTCTTTAAGTCTTTAACTTTGTAGATTCTTTGATTTGACGAAGAATCATTCTGACTGTTGTGTTGCTTTTGGATAGAACTTCCATTTGTGATGATGTTGGCATGAGCATGATAAGAATCTGCACGATCATCCCGCTCCGGTGCTTCCATAAGAAGAAAACATTTCAAACGGTTAGTAATAAGCGGATTCCGGCACTTACAAGTTTGAACTTCGAGAGTGTTAACAGCATAGTGTGAAAACACAACTCTAATTCTTACAAAGGCCGTTCCTGAACTGGAATCCCACAAGTGAGATAACGCGATGTACCGAAGTACACCTACAGTTCAGATGAGTCGCTGAGGTACACCGAAGCATCACCTCACGACTGTAGACCGTTTGAGACACACTCCGCGTAATCCACGAGGAGTTACCGAAGTGACCTGCTGTTGTCAAAGGCGTCGAAAACAAAGTCATGGTTATGAAATCGTCGTCTCAATCACTTGAACTTCGGCACGATCAATGATCTCTCCAGAAAGGACTTAGTTGTAGGTTTACCTAGACTTAAGTATGAAAAGGATCATCTTTGTTCAACATGCCAATTGGGAAAAAGCATGAAGTATGCCCATAAACCCAAACCTACAAACTCAATTACAGAAGTTCTTCATACCATTCACATGGATTTATGTGGGCCCATGAGAGTGCAGAATATCTTTGGGAAGAAATATGTGTTAGTTGTGGTTGATGATTACTCTAGATTCACTTGGGTCAAGTTCTTAAGGACAAAGGATGAAACTCCAGATATCATCATCAAACTCATCAAACAGCTGCAGGTTCGTCTTAACAAAACTGTCAGAATCATCCGAACAGACAATGGAACTGAGTTTGTTAACAAACAACTTAGTGAATTTTATGAAAGTGTGGGAATCAGTCATTAAAGAAGTGTTCCACGAACTCCTCAACAGAACGGTGTAGTTGAAAGACGAAATCGAACTCTTGTGGAAGCCGCAAGAACGATGCTGATTTACTCAAAGGTTCCAATGTTTCTCTGGGGTGAAGCCATTGCCACTGTATGCTACACAAAAAATTGATCCCTGATTCACATTGTTCATGGAAAAACTCCATATGAACGTGTTCACAACAGAAAACCTAATCTCTCATTCCTTCGTGTATTTGGTGCTTTGTGCTATCCTACGAATGATGGTCAAGATTTAGGTAAACTAAGAGCTAAGGCAGACATTGGAGTTTTTGTAGGATATGCACCAAACAGAAAAGGATACCGAATCTACAACAAGAGAACCCGAAATATCATGGAAACTATACACGTTACGTTTGATGAGCTGACCGGTCAAATGGCTCCTGGACAATCCAGTTCTGGACCCGCACTTCAAAACAGTCCCATTGGTTCATCGCTTGTTCCAAATTCATCACCAGCAACTCCATATGTACCTCCATCAGAAGATGATATAAAGAAACTATTTAATCCAATGTTTGATGAACAATTTGAGCCAAGTGAAAACGATATGTCAATCCCATCAACAGAGGCTGCTTCTATCCCTGTCAATGAAATTAACCCTTCGTCTTCGATGTCATTAAGCCAAGAAGCGCCTGCTGCTGATCAATCTGTTTCATCAACAAATCTTCAATCATCAAATGTACATCATGGAAATGCTTCTGATTCACAGGATGAAGTTAATCCCTTTGCTACTCCTGAAGATGCTCCATTTGAAAATATATTTGCTCCTGAATCATCATCTGAACCATCTTCATCAGGAGACATCGACTCTGCTACTTCGGTTCCACAACCACAACCACATGAACATCTTAGAAAATGGACATATGATCACCCATTGGATAACATCATTGGAAACCCTTCTCGTCCGATATCCACTCGTAAACAGCTTGCTACTGATGCCTTATGGTGCTTCTTTAACTCAGTACTCTCAAAGATCAAACCTAAAGATGTTAAAACTGCTATGAATGAAGACAGCTGGTTCAATGCCATGCAAGATGAAATTCATGAGTTTGATCGATTAGATGTATGGGAATTAGTACCATCTCCAGATTGTGCTATGATCGTTGCTCTTAAGTGGATCTTCAAAGTGAAGCTTGATGAGCATGGTGATGTTTTGAAAAATAAGGCTAGGTTAGTGGCTAAAGGTTATCGTCAAGAAGGAGGTATAAACTTTGAGGAATCTTTTGCTCCAGTTTCTCGTATCGAGGCGATCAGAATCTTCTTGGCTAATGCTGCTAGCAAGAACATGGTTGTTTATCAGATGGACGTGAAAACCGCATTTCTTAATGGAGATCTGAAAGAAGTGGTTTACGTCAGCCAGCCAGAGGGTTTTGTGAATCCAGAGCATCCTACTCATGTTTATCGCTTGAAAAAGGCCCTATATGGTTTGAAGCAAGCTCCTAGAGCATGGTATGATACGCTGTCAAAGTTTCTTCTATCTACTGGATTCAGCAAAGGAGCAGTTGATCCTACTTTGTTCACCAGAAAGTCAGGCAAACATTCAATTCACGTTCAAATTTATGTTGATGATATCATCTTTGCCTCGACTGAACCCAATGAGTGTGACCGTTTTTCTAATGAAATGGGTTCAAAATTTCAAATGTCAATGATGGGACAAATGCCATTTTTCTTGGGATTACAAATTTCACAAAGTCCCGAAGGCATTTTTATAAATCAATCTAAATATGCAAATGAGATTTTAAAGAAATTTGAATTTGATTCTAGTGACCCTGTTGACACTCCCATGATTGAACGAACCAAGCTGGATGAGGACCACTCAGGGATCATGGTAGATCAAACGAAATATCGTAGTATGATTGGATCCCTGATGTACCTCACAGCTAGTAGACCAGACATCTTTTTCGCTGTGTGCATGTGTGCTAGATATCAGTCTAAGCCTACTAAAAAGCACCTTGAAGCGGTTAAACGGGTCTTTCGGTATCTCCAAGGAACCATCAATATGGGACTATGGTACCCGAAGGACACCGGTATGTCACTAACGGCCTATGCAGATGCTGATCATGCAGGTTGTCAAGACACACGTCGAAGTACGTCTGGAGGTGCTCAGTTTTTGGGTGATAAGCTTATGAGCTGGTCTTCAAAGAAGCAAATGAGTACTTCTATTTCCTCTACAGAGGCTGAATACATAGCCATGTCATCTTGTTGTGCTCAAATCTTATGGATGAGATCCCAATTATCTGACTATGGCTTTGAATTCAACAAAATCCCTCTGTACTGTGATAATAAAAGTGTTATTGCTCTCTCATGCAACAACGTTCAACACTCAAGAGCAAAGCATATCGATATTCGATATCATTTCATCAGGGAACAAGTGGAAAAAGGTGTGGTGGAACTCTATTTTGTGAGGACTGAATACCAGTTAGCAGACATCTTCACTAAAGCTCTTCCTAGAGAACGTTTTGAGTTTATCCTTCCACGTCTTGGTCTAAAGAGTCTACAACCGGAAACACTCAAGCGTCTTCAAGAGGAAGACGAGGAGTAAAGGTCTTTATTCATCTATCTCTTGTATATATTTATTCTAAAAGCAAAATACAAAACTTGAAAAACCCTCAAAAAGAAAATATAAAAATATAAAATTTTCAAAAATTCATAAAAAATTAGAAAATCTTGAAAAATTCCAAAAATATTGTTATTATGTCATGTTTTTCCTTATTCGATATCATCTACGGACTTTGTGCTGACCTTAAAAAAAAAAAAAAAAAAAAAAAAAATGAGGCGGAGAAAAATAGTGGTTTATTGTCATTTCAGGCAGTAACCCGTTATAAAAGAAAGAACAGAGCCATGCTTTATCTTGTTTTTCAAATCTCATGCTCTGATTCTAAAAACAATTTCTTACCATCTAATGAAAACTAATTGCTTTGAAAAATTACTTGGACTTAATTTTTGAAAATCATCTGTACTTATCGGTGGTCAAAAATATGTATCTCTCAATCAACAACTTATGTCATTGATTGACGGGGAGAATGATTTTTCAATTAAATAAAAAAAAAGTGTGTTTTTCAAACAATGGTACCAGACCGTGGTTATTATTAAGTTTTCAAAAGATATTCAAGCATGTTTAATGTAAATCGTTGGAGTCTAAAGTCTCAAAATTCGATCTTTATCAGTTAAAACGTTTTCATAATCAAGTCACAATTCTCCTTAAAAGCTTTCAAAATCAATTTAAATCTACAGAGATCACAAATCTCAAATGATGTGAAAATTGTGATCGGGGGAGAATTTGTGATTTAAATTGGATTTAAACTGATAATTTGATAAATGGTTTTATAAGGATGTACAAGCTCTCCTCCCCGCATGTGACAAACGATTTCAAATTTTTCCATGCACATGTTGAGGGGGAGCATCTATTTTAAACCTCAAATTATTGAAACGTGACTGAATTGTCTCTAAGTGCAGGTTCCCTCTAATACGTGCAAACTCTTTCATGTTTCGAGGCACATATTGAGGGGGAGCAAAATTGTGAAAACCTCATCCTTCCTTAAAATGTTTTATCTACTCAAATTGATTAGGAAGTGATGATGATCATTTTAGAAAATGATAATCAAAAGATTGGACCTTTCATTCTTAATCTAACGATTTCAAAGATCTCTTGCCTCCATGTGCTAAACAAATTTCAAATTTTTATGCATATGTTGAAAGGGAGCATTTCTAAAATATCAAAACAATTAAGATACAAAATACTTTGATTCTGTATCACAAGTATCTTGATTGATTTTTCAAATGGTTTTCAATTGGTTCCAATGGCAGATGAACTATACCAAAAAGACCGACCAACTTTACTTTATGTATGGTGATATAAGGATGATAAGGTTAGGTTGAGGTCCCATGATCCGCCAGAACCGGAGGGATCTACCCAGGGACAATCCACTAGTTAGTGTAGAAGTCCTTAGGTATGATGATAAAAGGAGAAATATGAGATATGGGAAGAGTGTGGACTGAGACTGAGCTAGTACTGGAATAAACCCAACAAGGTTCTAGTTATGAAGTTTCGGTAAGCACTGAAGGGGTTGAAGAATGAAAAAGAATTGAATGATAAAAGGGTGAAAAGAAATAGCCCTCCATTTATTCAACCATAGGGCAGAAACCGGGTACAATTCATATGCTACTGATGGTAACATCGGTATTGAAGACAAGACGTCATGGACCTAGTGACGCTCTGCACTACAACTTCCCAAACCACTCAAGTTCCTCTTATAAGGGCTTGTTTCATTCTCACGGGGAACCTACATAATCTATCGACTTTCTCTTAGAGATTGTTGATATTGAAGAAGGAGACCCTCTCCCTAGTCTCCGGCACAGGATTCAAATATGCACAAATTGAGTCTAGAGCCTCGAGATCAACAATAAATCTCATTAGGACACTTTCAATGAAGACTCTCTG
Organism: Chrysanthemum seticuspe; assembly: GCA_019973895.1. NCBI lineage: Eukaryota > Viridiplantae > Streptophyta > Magnoliopsida > Asterales > Asteraceae > Chrysanthemum > Chrysanthemum seticuspe. The sequence goes on along the minus strand of BPTQ01000007.1, from coordinate 78,449,753 downwards.
TTTCACACAATGTGGAAAGAGAGATTATATCTTGAGTCCTACGCATTATCCTTGTGGTATTGCCAGAACATCCGAGTGATATGCAAAAATATTCACAATGAAGATGGAAAGCCCTCTGGAGCCAACATCTAACAAGCTCCTGGTAGGTGGCATGTGAGATCTATTTAAATAGATCAATCATGTGACAACTGAACAGAAACAATGGGGCGATTCAATCTTTTGAATCAATCCTGGTTCAGGTTATGGATTGACGGATACCTTTGAAAAACCGGTCATTATGCTCAAAAACTCTTTTCTTTAGCACATCGACCGTGTACGAATATTTCAAATCAAAAGGTGTTTTATGATTGATAATTGATTTTCATTAAAACCTTCGTTGTATTGCAAAAACAATGTCTATTGAACAATACACGATTGTTTTTCAAATATCTTTTTCATCAATCAGTGAATCTCGTTTCGCTGGTTCACTAACTCCGTGTTGTCTTCTTTGAGATGTTCCGGTTTGAGAACAGCTAGAGCAGCTGCAAAACCCTGTCAAGGAAATTCTTCAGAATTATACCTGATCACAGGCAGTACTTGTACTGATCAACAGGGAACCGTGGGCCGTGTACCTCAATTCATCGAAAGTGATCAAAGACACTTTCGTGCGCTTTATTGCTAACTGTTTTATGCAGGTACATCCCGACGTTTGCAGCTGTTCAGAATGAAGCGGTCAATCCATAGCCGCATGCTCACACAACACATTCATTTCCAAAGAAATCATGATTAGTGCATCAATGACTCTGATATTTTCACTCCATGCTTCTGCTACACCGCTGCCAATGTCATGAATCAACGAAAGCTTCCGTTACTCTGATAAGAAGAAATCATGATCCAGAATGTGAGCATGTCGGTCCAAAAGTCACAACATCACATAATACAAACATCACAAAGGAAGAGTTAGAGATTTAATATGACTGATGATCTCAAAGCAGGCTCAACAATCATTCTCACGTGGATCAGTAAAAGACCTCCACTTGAATTCCCAAACATGCAATAATGAAGAATCAAAGACTACGAGCTACTAAGCAAAGGACTTAATCAAGAATCCTAGAACAATTTAATGTAATATCTGTTTGTATTCATTGTAATTTGAGGTGACCTCCCTTAGGGGGAGAATGTTAGGAGTTAGAAAATCCAGTCGTTAAAGAGTCGGTCACCTCAAGTATAAGCATTCAATAGAAAGATCGTAGTCGTAGTTATGATATGTTAGTTAGTAGTTTGTTAAGTAACACCGTGGAGGACGGACGGGTCTTTACCCACTGTATGCCTGATCCACAGCCCGTAGGTGGCGTTTATTTGTAAGACACTATAAATACCCTCTACCTCCCAAGGTAGAGGGTTGGAGCTTCAATACTATTTTTCTTTGTTTCACATAGTTCCCAACTCTCTTCCCTTTCTCTCTCTAGAACTTTCTCTCTCTAAACTATCTTGAACGCCCCATGTTGATTATGGTTTAGTGTGTTTGTGAAATCCCATATCTTACAGGAACACAAGAGCGATGAGTGTTAAGGCGATGAGCACGAGGGCGATGTAAACCATGTTGATGACGAACCTTTTTGGTTTTGGTTTGAGATGAGATGAGAGGAAGATGAAGTTTTGAATGAGATGTAATTTTTGAAAGTGGAAGATTTGAAAAAGTGGGGATTTGATAGAGTGGTCGACGGATGGTTTATTTATGGGGAAGGAGGAATTTTTGAGATTTGTGTTTTGTTTTATTATTAGAAAGAAATGATTTTTGGATTAAGTGAAATAAAACACAAGTTTTATATACCACGACTTTAGACGAAAAAGTAACACGTATGTGAGAAAAAGCTTCCTAATGAAGCTACATGTAAAACATGTATATGCACAAAAGATAATCAAATAAATACCTAGGTAACCATACTTATTTATCAAGCTAATTTCATTTAGAGATAAGTGGAAAGTCATACCTCAAATGCACTTAGGAATGTCTTTACAAATGACACAACAAATGTCAGAAGACAATTCCAGCTCCTTTGTGCTTAAGATACCTTCTTAGGGAAGGTGTTCTTGTTACCAAGCGATTCCTATGGCTTGGTATGTATAAGCTTTGACTAATTGTTAGGTCACTAGTTTTACAAACACAAGTAATATAGAAAGAGATAAGGCGATTGAACAAGTAAAACACACACACACACACGATATAAAGCACGGTTAGGCGTAGATGTGTAATGAGAGAAATAACTTGAACAACCAACCTTCAAATGAAGGTTTACATAAGGTATTTATAGGAGGAAAGCTAGGGCAACACTCCTAGTTTCCATCCTTTCTCCTATGGGCTTGGGCCTAAGCTCATGGGCCTTCTACATAAGCTTAAGGATAATAACAAACATAAAGGCCATAATAAGCTACCTATTACATAATAATGACTAACACTTGAATTATAGTTTAGGAGTGATTCCAACAATCTCCCCCTCAAGTGTTGGTAATGAACGGTGAAGGCGTTGATGTAATAGTAGCTCTGACGTCTTCTGACATTCTTCTTTCTTGTGAGAAGAATTGCCTTGATTCGAACAATCTCCCCAGTGTAGAGAAATTGTCTTCTTTAAACGGTTATGCTTTGACGTCATTTTTTAACTTTGTTCTTTGATCATTGTTCTTTGTGATGAAAGTGATAGTATGTTGTTGTCTGCATCAAATCTGCCTCAGGTCTGCTTCGCTGCTACAGTGTCTCCACGTCATTCTTCAACATGCTCACACACTCTTTGACGTTGGAATTCAGTACTGATGAAGTTCTTTAAGTCTTTTAACTTTGTATATTCTTTGATTTGACGAAGAATCATTCTGACTGTTGTGTTGCTTTATGATAGAACTTCCATTAGTGATGATGTTGGCGTGAGCATGAGAAGAATCAGCACGATCATCCCGCTTCGGAGCTTCCATAAGAAAAAAACATTTCAAACGGTTAGTAATAAGTGGATTCCGGCACTTACAAGTTTGAACTTCGAGAGTGTTAACAGCATAGTGTGAAAACATATCTCTAATTCTTACAAAGGCCGTTCCTGAACTGGAGTCCCACAAGTGAGATAACGCGATGTACCGAAGTACATCTACAGTTCAGATGAGTCGCTGAGGTACACCGAAGCATCACCTCACGACTGTAGACCGTTTGAGACACACTAAGCGTAATCCACGGGGAGTTACCGAAGTGACCTGCTGTCAGGGCTGTTTGATGTTGACCCTGGCAGGAGTTTCCATTCAATCACTGAGGATCACAGATGTGAACCTCTCATAAATGTTCTCGACAGATTGCTAAGATCTGTGAAGGACTCGATAATGTACCACTGAAATTCTTATTGTTGAACGTCAAGTGATAAAATGTCAAGTGTACCTAAGAGATCTTTTGATGAATCTCGTGGCTCTAGACTCAATTGTGCGTTTTGGTTTTCCTGAGCGGAGACTAGGGAGAGGGTCTCCTTCTTCAATACCAGCGATCTCTAAGAGAAAGCCAATAGTTTACGTAGGGTTCCCTGTGAGAATGAAACAAGCTTCTGTAGAGAGAAACTTGAGTGGCTAAGAAGGTTTAGTGCATGCGTCACTGGGTCCATGCCGACTTTTAATCTTCAATACCGGCGTCACTAAGTGACAACCAGTAGCATATGAATTGAACCCGGTGTCTGCCCTAAGTTGAATAATTTGGAGGGCTATTTCTTTTCACCCTTTTCTTTGCATTTCTTTTTAATTCTTCAACTCCTTCTTTCTCCGATTCTCATTTTCTCCTTTTTATAATCATACCTAAGGACTTCTAAGTACTAACTATTTGTGATGTCCTTGGGTAGATCCCTCCGGCTCTGGCGGATTATAGGACGGTTATTCCTAACCTTAGTCACCTTATAACTCCATGACTAACCTATGTTGCCATAAAAACCACTGTTTGTGAAACATCTCTCAAAGGGTTTGTAAATGAAAAACATGTTTGAACCACTGTGAGAGATAGGATTTTGCATAAATACTCCCCCTCCACATGTGCTTAAGAGTTTTAATGGTTTAAATGCACAGTGAGGAAAGAGCGCGCACATTTTGAATTGATCCATTGGAGATAGACAATCCCCCGCGAGACACGGTTACGTTGCATAGTTAAAGAGTTACATTGTCAGCTTTTAGGTGACAACTAGCTCTAATAACTACCTTGAAGGTGTAGACAAACCTCGAAAGGTTGTCATACCCGTCAGAGTTCATGTCTACCAAGAGTGTCTCGAATGGTACTTTCTACTTGGACAAGTCCTTTGCGAGACACATTTACATTACTAGCGAACTAGCTTGAAATTATTACCCGTCCAGGACAAGTCTTTTCGAGTAACTAACAGTTTAGTACCGTCAATTCGTTGGTTAAGTCTGAAGTACACAGATTCATTTGCATTTTGCACAACATATTTCTTATCACACAATTTTCTCCCCCTAAAAAATGGCATATAAAATGTTATTTTTGAAATGTTGACAATAAATATGACCATTTCGAGTGTTGCGGGAAGATGACAACTATGAACAATTTGTGAACAAAGTTTTAACGCAAATACTCCCCCTCAACAAGTGATATAAACGGTTGAGGTTTTGAAAATCATACGGGAAAGTACTTGTCCTTTTGAGCAAAACCTTGAAAAGTGAAAGGTTTGATAGGTTTTACTCAAAAGTAAGAAGCTTTTGCTCCTTTTATAAGGATTGTGGCACTGAGGCATACCACAGGGTCCTTTCTTGACAAGAACGGGTTGTACACTGTTATGTGTGCACAAGCCATTGACATATATAGTCACACATCCAAAATTATATGAAAGAAACAATTCAAGGAGTACCAGGAAGTGCAGTGATGTTCCCAGGAGTGTGTACAGGGTGTTGAAAGCCGGTTATGTTAATCCTGGGTCGACCACCAACATAGCTCTCCAATCGTCTGAACTGATCCCTTCTGAACAACCGTTCATCAATCATGGTGATGATCCTTCTCACATTCCTCCGATCATGAGAATTCCATCGCTTAGGGTTCCCAATGTTTTCACGTATATCCTTCAATCGATAAGCTAATCCGTCCCTAACCATCTTCAGAGTATGATCTCCAAATTTGTGAAGCTCATTATACGCCATCAAGCAATTGCGATGAAGTTCACTGCGATAAACGACACCAAACGGTTTGCTGATGAGCGTTAATTGTGATAGTTGGTTGATATCGGGAAGATCAAGCTGTGGTGGAGTGAAGTTGACACGTGTCTGATATGATTCAACGGCAAGCTGGAGATCTTCAACACGTTCTTTTATGACTATGCGTCTGATGAAGATGATCAGTGACTTGATGAATTCACGTTGTATTTCGGTTGAAAATTATCTCATGCGACCCTGTACTTTGGCAAGGTGCATATCTTCAATATCGTTGAGAGACAAATTCTCAAAGTCAGCTTCACATAATGCATAATCCCTTTCATCCTGTCTTTTGACCACAATCTTCTTGAGAAAGGTGTAGTCCCATTTGGATGAAAGACCAACATGTTGGATGGCAACGATGTCTTTAGTACTGAACACTGCATGTTGTGACTTCTGAACCTGACAGCTTCTGTAGTAGATTCGTCAGCGTTCAGGCCAGTGATGAATCCCATACAATGCATCTCGGTCGTATGCTTCCACTGTGTTGGAGAACAAGTGATTTGCACGTTCCTCAATGGCAATGCAGTTTGAGTAGATAGCTGCAGGGAATGGAAATGTCAAGGATGTAGCATATTTCCTTGAACCATCGCCACAATGGAGAAGAAATTCCAGGTCTTTGTTGAAGAAATATCTGAAGGGAATCCGTGGTTCATCTGGTTGGCCAATGGTCGGTAGAGGTTTGGTCCAATCAGTGTAGTATGGATGGTTGTCCCTTTTTGTGAAGTCAATGTTTGCTTTCGGGTTGAGCCAATCCATGTTGTTAGACATAGCTCGAGCAATGTTGTCAAGGTGATATTCGACCTCGAGGGCACTTTCAGAGCTGTCTTTTAGAAGTTGGAATGCTTCATTCTTGATTCGCTTTAACTCAGATTTCGTCATCTTCTTCACTTGGAACTTTTCTTGCAACAATTTTGTATGCTCCAATGTATTACCGTCTACCAAATTCTGACCTTCTTCAGGGTAGGGAGTTTGATTGACAAGTGTGGAGAACCATTCAAATTCTTCGGTTTTATCGTCATCTAGCCATGATACGACTTCAGGCTGAGTCGTCTTCTTCTTCTTTTTAGAAGGCCTTGATGATGATTCTGGTTTCTGCACTTGTTTGGGAGAGGTGGGTTGTTTTAGGGGCTCAAGGACCTCTTCATCGTCACCACCCGTATACTCAAAGTGGTCACCGGTTTTCTGAGTCAGGGGTGGTAACTCGGAATCGTCCTGAGGTTTATCTGTAGAAGAACGAGGAGGAGACCTTTGTTGAGTAGGAGTCCGTTGGAGAGGAGGTAACATAGAAGATGATTCACCAGACTTCTTCTGACATTTAGCTTTATCATGCTTATCCTGATCCTTGTCTTCATCGTCTCTAGGACGTTTAGACTTTTCTGCTTCGAATCTACATGCTTCTTTGAGTTGGTAGTCCAGCAATGCTTGAAACAACTTTCCTTCCTCAGAAGTAAATGTCCCAGATCGTGTAGACATTTGTGTGACAAGCTTGGCCACCAATTCATTATCCGAGAAAACTACAGGATCAGTTGGATTGATTGTGACGGTTAAAGGTGTTGATCTTATAGTTTGCTTGGCTATCTGCATAAGATTCGGATATAGTTGTCTGGTAAACAGCTCCTTTGTGACTTTAGGAACGATATCCTGAAGGTATTTGTTTGTGTAACCTTCGATCATTTCGTTCAGTTCCTCTTGACGATGACTTTTCATGAACTCCTGGATAAACTTCCTTTCTCCTTTCATCTTTTCATTCTCGTCATACAGATGCTGTATGTGATCAGCAAAGAAATTCAACTTCTTGTTGAGCACGTCTTTCTTTCTGACTTGTTTGACAGCTTTTACAATCCTTTCATGAGTCTGAGAAATCCAAGATCGAGGTGGTTTCTTCACAGATTTGGATGTTGATTTTGTTGATTTCTTTGATGGTGGTGGTGATGAGTGAGATGAAGTGTCTGATGAGGAGGAGACATGAGGAGACTCGGGGTCCTTAGGAGGTGCAGAAGTGTCCTCCTTGGAACGAGTTGGACTTTTGAGAAGATAATCATCATAATTCTCTTCGTCATCTTGTCCAGTATTAGCCTGTTCTTTCGTCTGATCCTTAGCTTCTTCATTAGTCTTTTCTTTCTCAGTCTTATCCTTTTCTGGTTCCTCAATGTTATAATCAGTAGACTCCTCCACAAGCGTTTGTTGTTGCACAAGAGTGGTGGCACCAGATCCCTTATCGGGTCGATTAACCGCATCAGGATCTGGTGAGGAGTGGGCAACACCACTTGATCCTCCGGGGCCACCCATTTGGTCTTTTGCAAATTCTTCAGCCTTTTGAATTTGTCTAACTAATTTAAACTTCTTCCTGTAGGATTGATCCAGTAGCTCTTCTTCTTCTTCAGAGCTCTCATCATAGGGCACAAGTGCGGGAGTCTTCCATTTTCCTTTATCAGCTTGAGGACTTGGAGGTTTTGGTACTGAAGGATTGTCATAGTTTGCAGTTTCAGAGTATGTAATCTCTTCATCTGTGTCAGTACCTTCAGAGCTTTCGTCCAAAAGCTTTCTTTGCGGTTCGGGCTTGGTGATTGGGATGGGAGTAGCTTCCTTAGATGGAACTATCCTCTTTGAAGGAGGGTTCCTCTTGGGGAACTTCCTTTGACTCTCTATGCTTAATGCACTTCCAGCACTGTCTCTTCTGGTTCTCCGAGTAGGTGTCCCAGAAGCCTTTTCATCAAGATGGCCAACTTTTCCTTCTTTTACGGCTACCCGATACCTTTTGTACGTTTCCAGCTTTTTGATTTCCTTTGTAAGAAGGTGATCGGGCAACACAGCACCCTGTTTCTTCATAGACGATTCTTTGATTCTGACAGATAGTATGGGCTCAGTCAAGATGTCATGATTATCTGGGTCATTGAGTCTCATGGGGATATCAGGATGAAGTCCAAGAGCTCTCTGGATCAACAGTTTGGTGTATCTGACATAGGGAATTTTGGAGCCAAGCTTCTTATGAGACAGCATCATATCTTCCCACAGCAGTGCTTCAATTATAATGTCCTTCTTGTTGATCAACGACCAGAAAATTTGTAGTTCCATGAGCTTGGGATGCTCATAGCCACTGTCACGACCAGAGATTGATTTGGTGATGATCATATAGAGTGTCCTCCATGGTTGAGGAATATTCTTCAGCTCCACGTGAGAGTGCTTAGTAATAATTCCTTTAGCTTCATCATAACCAATATCTATCAAGAATTGCAGGACAGTCTCTTCAGTAGGGGTAGCAAAGAAGTCTGTTGGAGCGATGTCTGGAATGATGAGAACAGCTCGTAAGTCATCAGGAGTGATAGTGACTTGTTTGTGATTAAGAGTCACATTCACAGCATTTTGACCAGTGATCCTCTGCATAGAATCCCAGAATTGTTGAATGTAGACCTCTGGAACTGTGGCAGAGTGTGAGAGCATGTTCTGGTAGGGATGATTCCTGAGAATATCCACTGCAATGAGACAAGAAGATTCTGAGCATGTGAGGGTGTCAAAGTCAACCCTAAGGTTGTTCTTTCCAAGCTTTCTCGGATAGCCATTAGGGAAGATATCAGCAATAGTGAGAACCTCAGGTGCATCCACATTCATTTGAGCAGCCATGTCGAGATCTGAAATAACATTAGCCAAAAGAACCAACATATCGAAAGACATAATGTTAGTCAACAGAAGGTCTTATTGTCTAGTTATTGAAGGTACAGTGTCAATGATTGTTACGAGTCCTAAGTCACTTGTTTGTCCAATGGTCTAATGACGTCGTGAAATGTTTCGTGAGTTAGTTAACTTTAAGTTTTAAAGTTTATGTTATCACTTATTGTTCACAACATATCAAACGATTAAGTTTATTAGTGACATTATTGGATTCGTGACGTTATGATTAGTTTATTTACAAGTTTGTACACGTAACAATTCATTATGAAGGTCAATCCAGGCTTAAGCGTAGTTTTGGCAAAGTTAAGCGTAAACAGTAATGACATATGCGTAGACGAAAGCTTACGCGTAGGATCCTAACTTACGCGTAAGAAAAGTTACGCGTAGGAAAGGGGGACCTTAAGCGTAGAGCTTACGAGTAGGCGCATTCAAACCTTACGCGTAAGGCTTACTCGTAAGAGTAGACCTTATGCGTAGAGTCACTGTTTACGCATATCCTTCACAGGATACGCGTAGTCCCATTGTAGAACCTTATGCGTAGTAGTTACGCGTAGGATTTCTCTTACACATAACTGCCTACGCGTAAGGTAATCCTTATGCGTAGAGTTTCAATAACCTTGATTCTGAGTATTACGAGTAGCAAACCTGAAATAACATCATCATAAGATCAATATTGACACTAACACTCATTCTATAACAGATCATGGCATTAAAGCATATCAAACAGTTACGCGTAGAAAACCTTACGCGTAAGCCAAAACCCTAATAGTTCATAGTTTACGCATAAAAATTTTAGCCATAGGATTTGCACCAAAGTGTTTCTGGGAGGTCTAAGAAGCGTATAGAGTATGTTTATCCAAGTTTTAACATCAAATAAGCCATGAATCAAAAATACCCAATTCGTATGAACTAGAACCCTAATTTTCAATTAATGATTCCATAGTGTTTCTGGGTGATTTCTGGGTTTAAATATGCTCAATTCAACTTGAAAGCAACCTCATACAACAATCTTTATCACCAAAAACGTTCTCATTTGAAAACACCCAAATTAACGCATAAACCCTAATTTTTTGAAAATCAATCAATTCGTGTTTCTGGGTATGTTTAAACGATGAAAATGTATTCATTGATGTAATAAAAACATTTTAGCACTATCATTTCACTCATAAACACACAAATTTGATCATGTGTTCATACTTTACGCGTAGAACACAAAAACCCTTCTAGGCGCAAATCTAACCGTTAGTTTGAAAAACGATTCAAAACCCATGTTTAGATTGTTGCAAAGAATGTATAAACACTTACAAATTGATGATCGAAAGCACGGATTTGTTAAACGATTTTGGATCGTGGATGATATTTAGATGAAAGTAATAAATGTGAAAGGTTAAAGTTAGGTGGAGGTATTTTATTAAAAATGACTTTGTGCATTTGGCAGTTTTAGTCCCTCCACCTTTTCCTTTTTCAAACAAAGCCATTTAACTTCCATTTTGGTTACCAAAGAAAGATTTTTAATAAAGAAACTTGACGACACTCCCCCTCGACTTAAGAAATAATGAAAGGTTATAAATTTAGTCCGAGGAGTGTCATTTAACCAGAAACATTTACCACCATTGATAAAAGAAACAACCGGGATATAATAACATGCAAGTACACAGATGTTTTGAAACAGTTAAGTGAAAATTTTCTCCCCCTCAACACTTGATCGTAAAAATACTGAATTTTGAAAGATTATAGTGTTGAAGGAAGAAATGTACTTGCCATGTTAAGAGATTATAGATTAGAAGAATATTTTTGTTATTTTATAAGATTTTATATTTTTGTATTTTGTTTTTGAAAAATTATTTACAAGAGATGTTTTGGTGTTTGACAGGTTTTTAAGACAGTTTTAAGAGGTCATCCAATTCCTCTTGAGTCAAACACCTCATACCAATCCGGTGGATCAACTCATTAAACCTAGCGGGAGGCAAGGCTTTGGTGAGAAGATCTGCCAATTGGTATTCTGTACCCACAAAGTATAATTCAACGGTACCCTGTTCCACGTGGTCTTTGATGAAATGATAGCGAAGATCGATGTGCTTTGATTTCGAGTGCTGAACTGAGTTGCACGAGATCGCAATGGCACTCCGATTGTCGCAGTACATCGGGATTCTGTCAAATACGTAACCATAGTCTTTGAGTTGTGTTCTCATCCAGATGACTTGAGCACAACATGCGGACATGGCTACATATTTTGCTTCGGTTGATAACAGCGATGTACAATCCTGCTTCTTTGATTGCCAAGACGCCAGTTTATCACCAAGAAATTGTAGAGCTCCTGAAGTACTTTTCCTTGAGTCTAAGCATCCTGCGTGGTCAGCGTCTGAAAAAGCGATTAGTTCAAAACCAGAATCCTTCGGATACCAGATCCCCAAGTTAATGGTTCCCTTTATGTATCGGAGGATTCTTTTAGCCTCAGAGAGGTGGGTTTCAGTTGGTCGCGACTGATAACGGGAGCATAGATAAACGACAAAGACAATATCAGGTCTGCTAGCTGTTAGATACATGAGAGACCCAATGATACTTCGGTATTTGGTAGGGTCAACTAATTTCCCATGTAAATCAGCATCTAGCTTCTTGGTATGAGCCATTGGTGTGGCATAAGTGTCACAGGTTGTCATTCCAAATTTGTTTAACAGTTCAAGGGCATATTTGGACTGACTCAAGAAAATACCACGGGGTGAATGATGAACTTGCAGTCCTAGAAAGAACGTGAGTTCACCCATCATGGACATTTCAAAAATTTTTCTTCATTAGTTTTGCAAAAGCGGTTGAAAACTTTTTATGTGTAGACCCAAAAATGATGTCATCCACGTAAATTTGAACAATTAAGATATGTGCCCCGTGATATTGTATAAAAAGAGTTGGGTCAACCGAGCCTTTGGTGAAATTATTAGTAATGAGGAAAGATGATAGCTTATCGTACCATGCCCGAGGGGCTTGTTTGAGACCATAAAGAGCTTTGTTCAGTTTGTAGACATGGTTCGGGCACTCTGGATCAACGAATCCTTCGGGTTGGCTGACATAAACTGTTTCTTTCAGTTGTCCGTTGAGAAACGCAGTTTTGACATCCATTTGAAAGACCGTCATATTCATATGAGCCGCGAACGCGAGAAATATCCGAACAGCCTCAAGACGAGCAACCGGAGCAAAAGATTCTTCAAAGTCTATTCCCTCTTCCTGACGATAACCCTTAGCAACGAGACGTGACTTGTTTCGGATGACGTTCCCTTCAGCATCCAATTTGTTTTTCCAAATCCATTTTAGACCAATGACGTAGACCCCTGTTGGTCTTTCAACCAGTTCCCATACTTCAAGACGTTTGAATTGGTTGAGTTCTTCTTGCATGGATTCAATCCAGTTGTCTTTTGTCATTGCGTCTTTAATGTTTTTAGGCTCAGATTGGCAGACAGTGAGTGCATAAATGCAATGTTCACCATCTGTGTGAAGACGTTGTCGCGTTACGACTGGTTGATTCGGGTTGCCAATAATATTAGCCAGAGGATGGTCTTTTGTCCATCTATGTGTAGAGGGTTGATGTTGGTATACATTGTGCAGATTCTGAGGATTCAAATGGTTTGTTGAAGATTCCGCGACATCTGGTGCAGCAGTCTCATTAGCAAACGGGTTAAAGAATGCATTTGGATCAAAATCTGCAGGTGGGGGTACTTCATTCAGAATATCATCAGCCGGTTCATCATTGTTGGAAGCGGTGTGTTCAACTGTTGTGTTGGAGTCAACTGGTGTACAGTAGTTGTTGTAGCAGGTGTATCAGGTATAGGAATATTATCAGGTTGTGCAGCGGAAACAGCGGATACACCTGGAGCACGATCATCAATATCGTCACTGAACAGAGGAGCAAATAACCTTTCCATTTGTTGATGAGTGAGCTGGGGGCTTTGTTCTGCTGATGATGGGGGTTGGGGGAAGTTTAAACGGTTGTGACCGGGTTCTAAGTTGTTATACTCAGAAGCCATTTCGGTGAGTTCATCAAAATGAGCATGAATCGTTTCCATCACCTGTTTTGTACGACGATTCCAGATCCGGTAACCTTTAGAATTCTCACAATATCCAATAAAGACTCCAATGTCGGCTTTGGCTTTGAGCTTTCCAAAATCATCACGATCATTATTCGGATAGCAAAGGGATCCAAATACATGAAAGTGTTTGAGATTCGGTTTATGGTTGTGGACAAGCTCGAAAGGTGTTTTGTTGTGGCGTTTTGTGATCATAGAACGGTTTTGAGTGTAGCATGCAGTAGATACGGCTTCTGCCCACAAGTAATCTAGAAGTTTAGCATTGATTAACATTGTTCTTGCAGCTTCCACTAACGTTCGGTTTCGTCTTTCAACAACTCCGTTTTGTTTAGGTGTACGTGCAATAGATGTTTGATGTTGAATTCCCACTTTCTCATAGAATTCACGAAGGGTTTGGTTAACAAATTCAGTTCCTTTGTCTGTTCGAATTAGCCTGACGGTGTTGCGGAGCTGAACCTGTATTTTCTTGAGAAAGGTGATGATCATTTGTGGAGCTTGGTCTTTGCTTCGAAGAAAGTAGACCCAAGTCTATCGTGAATAGTCATCAACAATTACTAAGATGTAGCGTTTGCCATTGATCGTTTGCACGCGCATTGGGCCACACAAATCCATGTGAAGAAGATGAAGCACATGTTGAGAGCTGTGTTCCACCTTTGAAGGAAAATGAGCACGAGTGCTTTTCCCTTGTTCACAGGCTGAGCAAAGGTGATCTTTTGAATACCGGAATCGTGGGAGACCTTCAACTAGTTTGTGTCGAGCAAGGTTGGTGATGGTTTGAAAGTTTAGATGTGAGAGACGACGGTGCCAGAGCCAGGATTTTGTTGATGTTGCCTTTGAAAGTAAGCAGATGGGAGATGAAGCAACCATGTCTTGCATAGAGATAGTGTAGAGACTAGAATTACGCGAGCCAGACATAAGGTCATTTCCTTGTAGATCACGAATGAAACAAGTTTTCTCCCTGAAAGCAACCTCCAAATCTCCATCACAAAACTGACCTACTGAAAACAGATTATGACCGAGTCCTTCCACATAGTAAACCCTGCTGATTTCGATGTTCCCATTGACATAATCTCCGTAGCCCATGATAGCTGCGAAGTGATCATTCCCGAACCTGACAGTGCCAATGAACTTTGCAATAAAGTTTGATAACAGTTTAAGATTGCCTGTCATGTGTCGGGAACATCCGCTATCAACAATCCAGAGAATGATCTGTATCACCTGCATTACACACAGACGACACAGATGGAATAGAAGTAGATGTGGAACCCGAAATGTTAGAGGGTTCCGAAGCAGGTATATGAGACATGCACACATTAATGACTTTAGGCATCCATTTAAATCCTAGTGTGTTATATATCCATTTCTGCCATCTATAACTACTCTTTGCTTTAGTCTTAGTGAATGCACTAGGTGGTACTACATTCTTAGGAGGTGAAACTGGAGCTACAGTGACAGCAATGTTTGCTTTAGAATCTAAAGAAGGCGGTGTACCAAGCACAGACTGAGATTGATTAGTGGGCCTAGAGGTATTCCGATTCTTAGGATTCCGTAAACAAGAGATTATAGCTTTAGCAACACATTTGTCATGACAATCAGAATTCATACTTTTACGACAAATAACACAAGGTGCATCAGACTGAATATCAAAAGTGCTTAAAGGTTTTGCATTCGTTACATCACTATTTCTATTACATTTTCCATACGCAACATCTATAGTGGAAGCAACGTGAGTCTTATTCATAGTCCTAGGGTGTTCTTCTACTTTAGCATTCCTTATTGATCTTTTCTTAGGTCGCAACTTCCTATTATTCGATTGAGTGCTCCTAGGCTGTGAAGTGCGGACGTTTGGAAAAGACGCAACTATTCCTGTTTCAGTAGAAGGAAGCACGTTAGCAACTTGTGATTTGGCAGTAGGGATTCTAGGTGCATGATTACTAAGTGTGACTGGTGCTAATCTCTTAATGATTGTTGGCGGAAGTTGTTCATACTTTCCTAACATTTCTCTTAGCTTAGAGATAGTGAATCAAATCTTGATTTTCAGAACGAATATTACCAGCAAAATTCATGACTTCTCTAGTGTAAGCAAGATAGTGATCAAGTTCGTTTGATGCTTCATGTCGAGTCTTATTGAGTAAATCAAATATGACACCATATTCCTGTTTAACTTTTACAAGTTCATGTTCATATTTTGAGATTTGACTTTTCAAAGACACGTTTTGATCATCCAGTTGCTCAATTTTAGGATCAAAAGATTTTGTTTGCAACTCAGCGATTTTCTTTTGAAAACTAAGTTGATGATTGTGAATATCTTTTTCACACCAATTAAGACGACGTTTTGCATTGTAAAGTTCGTTAAGTAATCGTTTATTTTCAGTTTTTAAAGACTTGATCTGAAGCACATTATCAGTATTCTCAACAGTTACCACAGAGTCAACAGTATCAGCAGAGATATAATCAGATGCATGTGGCGAAGAATAGAATAACACAACATTATGGATATCAGCACATATAACATCTTCCAAGAGTCGATCAACATCTTTTCTCAACAGTTTCTTTTTACGTTTAGTATTAGAAATGGATGTTTCGGTTTTCTCGAAAACGACCTTCATCACTCCAAGTTCCTTATGAAAATCCTTTTCCCAAGCTAATGCACAAGTTTTCAAATTTTTAACGTTAGGTAAAAGATTTTTCTGAAAAATGTCTCTTTGTTCTCGCGCCAGAGGCGATTGAAAATGATCAATTTTGATTTCAGAACGGTATTCTATCTCATGTTGTAAAATTTTGAGGTCAGCCATGAAAATGTCAAAATATCTAAGAATTTTTCGATTTTCAGGTTTTGAGTTTACTTCACTAATGGAAGGTAAAGGACCATAAGTTTGTGCATAATCTGGTTGGGGATTAACATTAGAAGACTCAGGTGTTTTGATGATAACCCTTGGTGTGTTAGAAGAATCCGTTGGTGTGACGAAAGTGACCGGTTTTGAATAATTAAAAGGTTTGTTGTAAACAACAGTTTTTAATTTTGATCGACTCTCGTCTTCTGCATCTAATTCCTCTTGACGATGATATTCAACAACACTCATAACAGTATCATTAATTTTATATTCTGCACTGGAAACTTCAGGATTTGGTTTGAATGTTTTTAGTGAAAGCTTTGGTTTGTAATCAGCTAGATTTGGTCCATATCCTTTCGGATTGGGTTTTAACATAAACTTTTAAATAGCTGTTACTGATTCACCATGTTTGTAAACAACAGTTTTAAACTCTTTGATTTTGTTTTGCAAGCCGATAATTTCTTCAAGAAGGTCATCTACCCGATTCGTTGAATGCTTTTTGTATGCTGAGAACTGTTTTTGACAATTTAACAACTCAGCCTTAGTGATAACGCTCAAATTGTGCATGTTTTTAGTAGCGTTATCCGTGCTTTTATGTGTGTTATTTGGTTATAATCATATGCTTTTAGATGCTTAATCGTACAAAAGTGTGTTTGCTAGTTCATTTGTAGCCAAGTACAGGAAAGTGGAGAAAAAGACGGAAAAAGAAGTAAAATACGAAGATTCCTCCACATACGAAGAATTCCCGACAAAAGCAAGACCTGCGGAGTATAGTCGAGAAGATAAAGTCATCAAGTTAGAGGTCCAAAGACTTAAGAATGAAGTTCAAGAAGGAAAACGAGAAAGAAATGAAGAAAAGAAGCTTAAAAGAAGAAATATTGGAAGCCTCGTTGTTCCCGACACACCTTCACCATTTTGGCCATAACTTTTGCATACGGACTCCGTTTGACCTCCCGTTCGCGGCCACGGAAAGCTAAGAGAAAGATCTACAAATTTGGATTTTGAACTTTTCTGTCAGAAAGTCACAACCGGATCGGTTGGGGGCCCAATCGAATCGGTTACGCCAAGCTGACCTCTCCAAGTAATTTTTAATGCATCCTTAAGTGCCATTAAGCCTCAAGTCCGATCATATGGCTCTAATAACTCCTAAACCTGCTACTTTATGACACTTTGTGCCCAAGAAACTTACTTGGTGGCTAAGGGTGGCTTCTACCTATAAATAAGACCATTTTTGTTTAGTTTTGTGTGTGTAATTCTAGCCTCCACCCTTAAGGACGAATTTCCACCAATTTATCTCTCCCAAAAGACCACAAACCTCTGCCATTTCCAGAAGTATGCTTGGTTAGAAGTTGTAGTTGATTGGAGGCTTGAAGGAGTGCTATAACCCTTCACCATTGCCTAATGTAATCTTACTTTGGGTAAATCCTTGTTACTTTTATGATGTTGAATGCTATGATTCATGTTTGGTTCTTTGGTTGTGTTGATTATGTGATACTTGTTTATTTCATATGAGAACTTGTGATAAAAGGATGTTTGGATAAGTGTAGTGTTTGTTTGGAATATGTTGATAACATCATATTTGGTTGAATTGGAACTTGTTCTTGTTTATTGTTTTGGTTGATCATTGTTGAGTCTAATGTCGAAATATTCTTAACAATGGTTAGTTCCAATTCATTAATCGACAAATGATTTTGGTCTTGTACTTTGTGACGATTGTGCAAGAGAATTAATAAACATAACAAGTAAAGGTTTAATTTGGATTATGGCCGAAAGGAATCTTTTGAATATGTGTTCTCATTATCTTTCAAGTAAATGGAACTTTACAAATTAATAACATCAAAGTCTATGGCCGAAAGGGATTCTTTGTTGTTGTTGGTATAAGGCTCATGACATGACCACTTGATTGAGGCTTATACACATTTGATTTATAAAACACTAAACTATTATTATAGGTTCTATCTTTGATAATATGTTTTCCAAACTAAACATCCTAATATCCTTGTGATCATTTGTCTAAACATGTATGTTCTTTGTGTGCTTGTTCTTAGTGGTTTGATCCGTGACAATCATAACCACGACCTTGATACGTGCTTGTTCTTATATTGCTTTTCTTGTTGGTTTGATATGTGACAATCATAACCATCAACTTGTTACTTGCTTAAACAAACAAACAACACTTGTAGTGCAACCAAGTCTCTTGGGACGACCTTGATTTACCATATACTATACTACAACTTGACTAGGGTATACTTGCCCGAATGTGTTCCTAGTTAACCGGTAATTCATGTTTACAAATTTAAAACCCCGATGAAGCACATCAAGTTTTTGGCGCCGCTGCCGGGGACTTGCGTTTGTATTCTTGTGTTTGTTTGCTTGTTGAATTGATTGCTCTTGATGTTTGCTCATGATGTTTGCTTGAATGCTTGTCTTTTTCTTAAAATCTCTCATTTTCTCATAATTGCTCAAATGATCTTTGCATCAAAATCAAGTTTTTGATGTTGGGATTTCGTTTCATGTGTTCTAAAAATGCTCATTTCAATGATTGCTTTCTAAGTTGCTCGAAAAATCGTTTGCGAAAAACCCACCAAAACCACCCAGATTCAACCAACCGAATCGGTTGGCACTCCAACCGGACCGGTTGGAAGCCTCGTACTTAATAAAACCACTACAACCGATCGGTCACTACCCGTAACCGGATCCGGTTGTGTGTTCTGTTAAAAAAAAAAAAAAAAAAAAAAAAAAAAAAAAAAAAATCCATTTTGTGTTTTTCTTGTTTCTTGTGTTCTATGTTTTATATGTTATATGATCTCTTGCATGTCTCTATGTTATTTGTTTTTGTTATTTTTATATTAGTTTCGTATTAATTTTGAATAAGGCTATCTTATTTAGATTCTCTTGTTTGATTTGTGTTACGTAACTAATTGTGTGTGCTTGCATCTATGTGATTGTCATTTTTTTCTGTGATCGTGCGTTAATTTGTTTTAAGTGTCGTGTTATGTTTTTGGTCATCTTCTAGTTTATGTGTTTATGTGTTTAGTTTAGTTGTGTTTATTTTTGTGTTCGTAACCTTTTGTGTCCTTGTTTCATTTTATCAATAAAAGTTTTGAAATAAAACTAGTTCTCTAAAAAATATATATATAAAAAAAAAAAAAAAAAAAATTAGAAAAACTCCTCCGACTGATCGGTCGCAACCCGTAACCGGTTCGGCTGGAAGCTGAGTCTCATTTGGTTCATTCCAACCGATCGGTCGCTCCCCGTAACCGATTCGGTTGGACTAATCTGTTAAAAAAAAAAAAAAAAAAAAAAAAAAAAACCAAACCAGTTTTCAATTTTTTGTTTTTGTGTGTTTGTGTTTAGATTAAATAAGTTTAAATGTCTTTTTGTTTTTGCAAGAGTATCATTTCTTTTATTTGGTTTTTCCATTTTAAGTTTTGTTAATTTGGTACATTGTGAATAAATAAGTACATGTTTTTTAAAAATAAAATTGTTTCGAACTTTGTGGGTATGTTCACTGGAAACCCTCACGAGACTATAACTCGTCCACTCGGGCCACCGAGCGGTTTAAAGGCTTGTTGCATACGCTAAATGCAACCGTGATGCCTACGAAAGTAAGTTTTAGAATTTTACGCGTTTTTGTAGTTTATTTTGTTTTTGCAGATTTAATAAGCTCTTGGAGGAAGGATTGGTTGGATCGTGAACCTTATGCTCTTGATTGGACATGTTTGGATGAGAAATCGATTGATCTCACGCGCTTATGCTAGCGTTTTCTTAGCATCTTATCATACGGAGTTCAATCGCGATTTTTTTGGCCCGGAAGGTTTCGTTTCTCTTAGACTTATAGTTCTATTTTTCCCTATCTTACATGCTTTAGTTTTAGCAATTGCTTTATTTTGTTTCTTTGTTATTTTTCCTTTGTTTGTTTTTGTTTGGTAAATTATTTTAATAAATTGACTTTTTTAAGTCCCTCGAAAGTAAGGCTCACCCATTATAAACAAACTGTGTGAGAGGTATAAGGCGGGTCTCCCTGATTCCCTAAAGAAGTTTGGTTTTTAATATGCTTCGCGCTGACCTGCTTCTCCGCTTCTTTGTGCGTTTCAATGGAGCTACCGAGAACTCGTGGGACAAGAATAAGTCATGTTTTTTTAAAAAAATATATATATAAAAAAAAAAATAAAAAAAAAATATAAAATAAAAAATAAAAAAAATGAAAATAAAAAAAGAAAAAAAAAGAGTCGTAACTAGATTTAAGTTATTTTTCTTTTGTGTGCTTAACTTAAGTGTGGGGGGAAAATATTATTGTGAAGAGCGAAACTAGTTTTTAAAATCCAAAATGTTTGGGCTAATTTTAAAATTTTGTGAACTTGTTTGCCCTTGTGATCTAGTTGTTTTCACGCGTATAGGATAATATATTAGAATAACTGGATCAACCCACTGGTGAAATCGGTAATTTTTAAAAAATTTGAGATGTGTCCCGATTAATATTGCAATCCATTTTGGGATCGATGACATTTGCTAGCACATATTATAAACTTTCCACTAAATTGTGAGGATTTGAGCCTGTTTCATATATAGCATACATCTTTTATGCTTGAATTCTTTTGCTATGAGTGTGCCGGTGATTTTATTTATTCTAGAACTTGTACTTGTAAATCATTACCAGACCGCAGTAAGATCGCATTCGTGTGATATAAGTGTATTCGTGTGATAAAGAGGCACCTTATGAATAAAACCAAATGGCCTTCCACTTACATCTAATGATATATTAGCTAACCACATCGGTTAGTTAACCACCCACATGGACACATTTGTTAGCGCTCATCTTTAGCGCTAGATACCCTTAGTACACCCTCCGAGCCATCTTTTTCATTTTTGTTGCATCCAGAAAAATACAAAAATATTTTACACTTTAAACCTTAGCCTACCCCTTGTCAATGTCTAAATGGTTGGTTGCTAGTTGCTTGGTATGATTGGATTGTTTTTGATGATTATGAGTTAGCCGCACTTTGCCATTCGTGTGTGCCATTCCGACAAAGATGAAGGTGGCCAACTTCTTATTTGTATTTTTTGTGGTGTATGCTTATACGAAGTGTGGGGGAGATGTGATGTATAAAAAAAAAAAAAAGAAAAAAAAAAGAAAAGAAAAAAGAATAAGTCATCGAAAAAAAAAGTGATGACAATTATAGCCAATGTGCTATTATATTAGGAAGATGAATTATGTTTGAGATATCGATTAGCCAATGTGCTAAGACGTGATATATATGTATTTGGTGATCGATATGTGAAGAGAAGTTAGTAACTATAATCATTTTCGGGTTTGCGGATTGTTTGGTGACTAGCAACGTGGGTATTAGACTTGACTTTATTTTTCTTTTAACACCAATTTAATAAATAATCCCATGCCTTATCCATACCCTTTAATCACCCTAAGCCTATCGTTATAACCCGAATAAAAGCCCTCTTTAGATGTTTACACCTGGTGCTTACGCCACGTCGGTGGAGTTTTGTTTCTTGTACAAGCCTATGGTAATATTTAGATCATGAGTGAGCAATATGAGTGTACTATTCCTTAATACTATCCATCACTAAATAAATTGAGTGTTGAGTGAATTATACATTCCGTTCTTTTTCGTGAGGTGCTTAGCTATGTTATCAAGCGAGAAAATCCATTGGGTATTGTCAAACATCTCGATTTTTCACCTCTATAAGCTTAAAACGATGAATCTTATCTTGTACTTGTACTTGGTAGATTTGCATCGCATTTTTTTCTAATCCTTTTCATGCACCATGTGGGATTTTTATTTTTCTTAAGTTCTAGATTTGCTTGAGGGCAAGCAAAACCTTAAGTGTGGGGGAGTTTGCGCTCATTTTTCGCTTATTTTTTATGTTTGTTAAAAAAAAAAAAAAAAAAAATTATTAAAAACCCAAAAAGATTTTAATTTTTATTTTTCTTTTTTGTTTTGTCATTTAGGTTTGTCTTTCATTTTTCTTTTCTTAGATTTGCTTGAGGGCAAGCAAAGTTTAAGTGTGGGGGAATTTGATAACGCTCAAATTGTGCATGTTTTTAGTAGCGTTATCCGTGCTTTTATGTGTGTTATTTGGTTATAATCATATGCTTTTAGATGCTTAATCGTACAAAAGTGTGTTTGCTAGTTCATTTGTAGCCAAGTACAGGAAAGTGGAGAAAAAGACGGAAAAAGAAGTAAAATACGAAGATTCCTCCACATACGAAGAATTCCCGACAAAAGCAAGACCTGCGGAGTATAGTCGAGAAGATAAAGTCATCAAGTTAGTGGTCCAAAGACTTAAGAATGAAGTTCAAGAAGGAAAACGAGAAAGAAATGAAGAAAAGAAGCTTAAACGAAGAAATATTGGAAGCCTCGTTGTTCCCGACACACCTTCACCATTTTGGCCATAACTTTTGCATACGGACTCCGTTTGACCTCCCGTTCGCGGCCACGGAAAGCTAAGAGAAAGATCTACAAATTTGGCTTTTGAACTTTTCTGTCAGAAAGTCGCAACCGGATCGGTTGGGGGCCCAACCGAATCGGTTACGCCAAGCTGACCTCTCCAAGTAATTTTTAATGCATCCTTAAGTGCCATTAAGCCTCAAGTCCGATCATATGGCTCTAATAACTCCTAAACCTGCTACTTTATGACACTTTGTGCCCAAGAAACTTACTTGGTGGCTAAGGGTGGCTTCTACCTATAAATAAGACCATTTTTGTTTAGTTTTGTGTGTGTAATTCTAGCCTCCACCCTTAAGGACGAATTTCCACCAATTTATCTCTCCCAAAAGACCACAAACCTCTGCCATTTCCAGAAGTATGCTTGGTTAGAAGTTGTAGTTGATTGGAGGCTTGAAGGAGTGCTATAACCCTTCACCATTGCCTAATGTAATCTTACTTTGGGTAAATCCTTGTTAATTTTATGATGTTGAATGCTATGATTCATGTTTGGTTCTTTGGTTGTGTTGATTATGTGATACTTGTTTATTTCATATGAGAACTTGTGATAAAAGGATGTTTGGATAAGTGTAGTCTTTGTTTGGAATATGTTGATAACATCATATTTGGTTGAATTGGAACTTGTTCTTGTTTATTGTTTTGGTTGATCATTGTTGAGTCTAATGTCAAAATATTCTTAACAATGGTTAGTTCCAATTCATTAATCGACAAATGATTTTGGTCTTGTAATTTGTGACGATTGTGCAAGAGAATTAATAAACATAACAAGTAAAGGTTTAATTTGGATTATGGCCGAAAGGAATCTTTTGAATATGTGTTCTCATTATCTTTCAAGTAAATGGAACTTTACAAATTAATAACATCAAAGTCTATGGCCGAAAGGGATTCTTTGTTGTTGTTGGTATAAGGCTCATGACATGACCACTTGATTGAGGCTTATACACATTTGATTTATAAAACACTAAACTATTATTATAGGTTCTATCTTTGATAATATGTTTTCCAAACTAAACATCCTAATATCCTTGTGATCATTTGTCTAAACATGCATGTTCTTTGTGTGCTTGTTCTTAGTGGTTTGATCCGTGACAATCATAACCACGACCTTGATACGTGCTTGTTCTTATATTACTTTTCTTGTTGGTTTGATATGTGACAATCATAACCATCAACTTGTTACTTGCTTAAACAAACAAACAACACTTGTAGTGCAACCAAGTCTCTTGGGACGACCTTGATTTACCATATACTATACTACAACTTGACTAGGGTATACTTGCCCGAATGTGTTCCTAGTTAACCGGTAATTCATGTTTACAAATTTAAAACCCCGATGAAGCACATCACTTAGCTTTTTGATTTTCCAAGGTGAGATCGTTAATTTGCTTTTTATGTTCATGTTTCAGTTGTTCTATTTCAGACAACAAAGCATTCTTCGAAGCGGCTAGATCACGCATCTGTCTCTCTAAATATTTTTCGTTTTGATGAGATTTAGCAAAAGCGGCTTCAAAACCTTTTTCACGGTTTTCTTGAGTTTTGAAAAAGTTGAGTTGCATTTGTAAGCATTCAAAATCCTTGGTTAACAGTGCATTTTTGCTTTTTAAGTCCTTATTTAATGCATAACATTCCTCCATTTTGATTTGATGGTCTTGAATTAACCGAGCAAAATCTGGATGAGGCAACAGTTCATCTTGTTCAACGTGAGTCACAACATGATCATTCTTTAGATCCTCAAGTACAACCACGGAGTCAATTTGATTATCAAAGGAAACCATAAGGTCATCTTGATCGTCAAATGTAACTACAAGGTTAACTTGAAAATCGTCAGAATGAGATGTAGATGACTCATTTTGAACAGTCTGATCCGTGCCGGATTCAGATATTGGCGGAGATATTAGTTCAGATATGATGATGGTTTGTTCGGGTACCTGAGACAAGCCATCAGTGTCATACACGGGGCCTGTTTCACTCATGTGTAACTCTGGCATATTAGCCATCAACATAACAGCTGCATTGGCCTGCAAGTCCTCCATATCATCATCTGAGTCTACATCTGCCATAAAGCTCTGTTCTTTGTTTGTGAGAGATCCACCAGCTTCATCCTTAAGAGCCAAAAGAAGAGCCTCTTTGAAATAAGCACTGCCCCTAGTCCTTGGCTTTGGGCATGCATTAGCCAGGTGTCCCTTCTCATTGCAGTTGTAGCATCGAAGACCATTCAACCCATTATGAGCATTTCCCTGTTCTACCACTTGAGCTCTGTTGTTATTCCTACCCATAGCATTAAACCCTTGACCACCTCCCATTTGACGACCATAACCACGATTCTGAACTTCAACTCGTCCATTGTTCACAACAGCCTGATTTCGTGTATTGGATGAGGAACGAATACGATTGTTGTATTTGTTTGTATAACGGCTAAAAGCATTAGCAATCATAACAAACCCCTGTTGCAATGCTTCGAACGGATCGGATTCCTCATTAGTTTGACTATGAAGTGCTTGATCATTGTTGTTGTTGTAAGGAACCAATTGATTTTGTTGAGGTTGTTGTGATTGATCGTTTGGTGTGACTGAGGCAGTAGGTTGAGTTGCTTGTTGAGAAGGATAACTTTGTTGAGCATATAAGGCAAGTTGTTGATTGTCCGAATGTGTAGGTGGAGCAATTTGAGCACGGAGAATCCTTTCCCGATCAACTTCCTTTTCATGAGGCTTCAAGTAATCGTACAACAATCCATATGTAGAATGATGCATATTCTTCGCTTGACGGAGAAAAATTACATACTTCTCCCATTCAGGACCAAGACTACTCAGGAACTTAGTATTCACTGCAATTCTTGGCATGATGATGTTGTGTTTATCCAAATCATTGATGATGTATGAAAAACGATGATGATAGGACTCTAGTGTCTCTCCAGGTTCAATCATGAAGTGTTCATAAGCCAAGTAAATTTTGGATTCCAAATCCTCCTGATTGAGTACCGATCCTTCCATAAGAAGACAAATATGATCCCACATTTTCTGTGCAGTCTTTTGAGCATCAACACTACGAAGAATTAGGTTTGGTAATCCTAAGAGGATATATTCCATTGCAAGTTCATCTGCTTCATAGTGGAGAAGTTCTTGAGCATTCAAGTCTGTGACAGTAGCAATGTTTGTTTGTTCATCTCTTGGTGGAATAGCAGTAGGATCTCCGGGTACAATGACAGTAGGCATCTCAAATGGACCTTCCAAGATAACCTTCTTTAAGAACTTTCTATGTGGCTTCTTCAGATCACAAAACCTAAAGAACCTTATCACCCATTGATCGTAGTTTCCTGGAGTGAGCATTGGAGGTCTATCAAGTGATCCAGCTTCATGAATTGATTGTTGCTGCTTAAAGATTCACACATCTTTGCAAACCAAGTGGGTTCCTTCATAGTGTTCCTTGATGGATGTTGATTGAAATCATTTGTGTAGGGTTGAACTTGAAGACTTGGCGGTGGTTGAACCATTTGTGGTGGGGGAATTGCACCAAGTTGTGGAGTATGTTGTTGATTAAATTGTTGTTGATAAATAGCTTGTTGTTGATTCCATTGTTGATGTTGTGGACTTAGTTGTTGTTGTCGTTGAGGATAAGTGTAAGGGAAATAGTTAGAGTATGGTGGTTGCGACATGTTGAAAACTTGTGTTGGTAAAAATGGATCTTTGTAGTCGAATGAACCTTTGTTGATGAAGTGTCCTTAGGTGTAGAAAAGACAAGAACCAAGTAGCACTTATGCGTAAAAACACCAAAGTTACGCGTAACAATAAGGAGTTACGCGTAGGATTTAGCTTACGCGTAAGTAGGGAAAAGCACTAAAGTTAGGCGTAGACAAAAGTTAGGCGTAGAAAGTTAGGCGTAGGATTTTCTTATGCGTAAGACTAGGCTTAGGCGTAGGAAAAATCTTAGGCGTAGGTTTTCTACGCGTAAGCTTATGCTTATGCGTAATTTTAGGGTTTTTGCCCAAATGATCTTTTACACTATCACAGTGCAAGAGATATCCAAAGTCGACGTATTTTCAGACTTATCCAAGTAAGAAAACACGGAATAAACCACGAAAATGAAGATCAAACCAAGGAAGCACTTACGCGTAGTTTTAGGGTTTTATTACGCGTAGAAATGCTCGAAATTTTGATTTTGTCCAAAAGTGTTTCTAAACCAGTTTTTGTGTGATAAAATAGCTTCAATAACACCAAAATACACAAAAGTGTGAAACTTGATGAACCAAAGCCTCTAAAACAGTTACGAGTAGGATAGAACCCTCGTTCAAAAACAACTATCCACGCATAAAGTTTGAAACTTTTTGCCAAAAACAAGTATTTTAACAGCTTAAAACGTTGAAAGTACAAGAATCTTGGATTAAAAAGTGTAAAAAACAAGTTTTTAAGCGAACCAAAGTATCAAACGTGCGTTTTAGGCGTAGGACCGAAACCCACTTAAAAAACAAACACGATTCACCCAACTAGTAGGCGATTGATACCACTGTTAGGTCACTAGTTTTACAACACAAGCAACAATAGAAAGAGTAGAGAGGAGAAGAGAGGCGGATGAACAACTATCACACACACATACGCGTAGGAAATAAGACCGGTTATGCAAGGTGTATGTGAAAGAGATAAATTGAACAACCAACCTTCAAATGAAGGTTTACAAGAGTTGTTAGGAATTAGAAATTCCCGGTATTAAAGAGTCGGTCACCTCAAGTATATGTAATCGTTAGAAAGCTCGTAGTCGTAGTTCTTTTAAGTTAAGTAGTAATTTAGTTAAGTAACACCGTGGAGGACGAACGGGTCTTTACCCACTGTATGCCTGATCCACAGCCCAAAGTGTGGCGAGTTATGTAAGACTATAAATACTCTCTACCTTCCAAGGTAGAGAGTTGGAGCTCATGATAATATCTTTCACTTTCTCTCACTAAGTTCCCTAAACCTCTAACTTTCTCTCTCTAGAATTCCATCTATATGCTACTTTGTGTTATGGTTTGATGTGTATGTGAAAAGTAATATCTAACAATTGGTATCAAGAGCCATGGTTAGATCATATCTTGCACATCTTTGGATTTTTAGTGGTTTTTAGGTGGTTTTTGAGTTTGAAAAAGTTTAGTGGTTTTTGCATCATTTGGTTGATCTCTTGTGTTAAAGTTTGAATTTTGTTGGTACTTTTATGTTTAGAATCATCAAAAGTGTTTAGGTTTTCATTTGGTAAGCTTGAATCATCTTGGTTGGGTTGTTTTTGGATTGAAAAGTGAAGTTTATTTGGTTTCTCAAGCTAGCGACTTAGCTCTCGGAATAGTTTCTTGGTAGCGACTTGCTTCACAGTTTTGTAGCGACTTACAGTGTTAAAGCTAGCGAGTTAGAGCTAGCGAGTTAAAGTACAAGTAGTGGACTCTCCACTACGGGTAGCGACTTGTGGTAGCGACTTGGTCAGTAGCGAGTTGCTCTTTAGCAACTTGTGTCTCTAGCGACTTGTGTAGCGAATTGCTGCCAAAATTTGGTTAGCGACTTGGTCTGTAGCGAGTTACTACTTAGCGACTTGCTTTTCTGTTAGCGACTTGGGTTTCTAGCGACTTGGCTTTCTAGCGAGTTAATTGGTAGCGACTTAGTGCATTTGTCTCTAGCGACTTAGTGCATTACCATCTAGCGACTTGAGTGATTGTTTACGGTTTTCTCTTGATTTAGTAAAATCCCGTGAAAGAATCTATTTCCCGGTTTAATCATAGAGTTATAAAATCCCGTATAATCTGATAACATGTCTACCAACGTTCCTACTGTCATCTCCACTGTTGCCGAGGATGTACAAGCAGCTGGATCAGATACTCGTCCACCCATGCTTGACAGAACTGACTACGATTCTTGGGCTCAACGAATCAGATTGTATTGCCTTGGAAAGGAAAATGGTGTCAATATTCTCAAATCCATTGATGAAGGACCATATCGAGTTGAAACGACTAGAGACATACTTGATACTAATGAAGATGGTACTCCTATTTACGGAATGGACAGACCTAAGATGTATGATGAGCTTGATGATAAGGAAAAAAAGAGATTTGATGCAGATATCAGGGCTTCAAACATTGTTCTTCAAGGTCTTCCTAAAGACATCTACAAGCTGATCAATCATAACACTGAAGCAAAGGCAGTTTGGGACAATGTTAAGATGCTTCTCTCAGGTTCAGAACTAACTGTGGAAGACATAGAATCCCAACTCTATGACGAATTTGAGCACTTCAAGATGAAACCAGATGAGAGTGTCTATGAGTACTATGTGAGATTTCATAAGTTAGTGAATGACATGAGGAACATCAGAATGACTATGCCTAACATTCAGCTCAACTCAAAGTTTGTGAACAACATGAATCCCGAATGGCACAAGTTTGTCACAGCTGTGAAGCTCACTAAAGGATTGAAGAATACAAACTATGAGCAACTCTATGCCTTCCTCCTTCAGAATGAGAGACATGCCATGTTTGAAAAATTGATTCTCAATCAGTTCAAAACCAACCAGGGAGAGACAAGCTCGTCTAATGACTCAACAGCCTTCTACTCAAACATCGGAATCACAACCAAAGCATCACAAGTCATACCCTTGGGGAATGGTAATCACAAACTCATTCCTGATCCCATGTTCAAACAAGCTGATGCTGATGCACACGTGGGTAACATCATCAATCAACTAGCTCTCCTCATTAGTCAAAACATGAATTCTCTCCCACAAACCAACAACAACCTCAGAACTGCATCTAACCCACATAATCAAGCCACTGTTAAAGATGGAAGGATCGTGGTGCAACCAGTTCAGGAAAGACAGTATGATCAGGGAAGAGGTGGAGCTGGGAGAGGTTATGTTGGAAACCAGAATCGAGGAAGAAATGGTAACCAAGGTCAACCTAAGCCAATCAAATGCTATAACTGTGGTGGTGAAGGACACATTGCAAGGAACTGCACATCTCCAAAGCGTCCACAGAATGCTGATTACTTCAGAGATAAGATGTTGCTGGCACAAGCTCAGGACAATGGTGCTGCGTTGGATGAAGAGGAATTGCTGTTTCTTGCTGAGGGCAATGCCAAGACCTATGATGCAGATGTGGATGAGCAGCCTATTCAGGAGATAGGTCACAATCATCAGAACGCCTTTCAAGTCGCTGACTGTGATGCATACGACTCGGATGTAGATGATGGACCTACTGCACACACAATCTTTATGGCTAGCATCTATCTTAAACCTTTTCAAATTTTAGAAAATTTTCAATGCACATGTTGAGGGGGAGCATCTATCTTAAACCTTTGATTTGAAACGTGATCATTCATCCTAATGTGCAGGTTCCCTCTAGTATGTGCAAAACTCTTTTCAAACCTCGAGGCACATATTGAGGGGGAGCAAATTTATGGAAACCTCATCCTTCCCGGAAATGCTATACCTACTTGATTTGATGTGGGAAGTGATGTTGATATCTTTTAGAAAATGGTAATCAAAGAAGTTAATTCTTTCTCCTGCCTCCGTGTGCAAAACATTTTCAAATACTTAATGCACATGTTGAGGGGGAGTTCTCGTTCTAAAAATATCAAAAACAATTCAGGTACAAAATGCTTTGATAATATATCACAAGTATCTGAATTGATTTTCAAATGGTTTCTATTGGATCCAATGGCAGATGAACAATACCAAATAGACCGACCAACTTTACTTTAATGTACGATGATATAAGGATGATAAGGTTAGGTATTGGTTCCCATGATCCGCCAGAACCGGAGGGATCTACCCAGGGACAATCCACTAGTTAGTGTAGAAGTCCTTAGGTATGATGAAAAAAGGAGAAAAATGAGATATGGGAAAAGTGCGGACTAAGACTGAGCTAGTACTGGAATAAACCCAACAAGGTTCTAGCTATGAAGTCTCGGTAAGCACTGAAGGGGTTGAAGAATTAAAAAGAATTGAATGAAAATAGGGTGAAAACAAATAGCCCTCCATTAATTCAACCTTAGGGCAGAAACCGGGTTCAATTCATATGCTACTGATGGTAACATCGGTATTGAAGACAAGACGTCATGGACCCAGTGACGCACTGCACTTCAACTTTCCAAACCACTCAAGTTCCTCTTAAAAGGACTTGTTTCATTCTCACGGGGAACCGACATTATCTATCGACTTTCTCTTAGAGATTGTTGATATTGAAGAAGGAGACCCTCTCCCTAGTCTCCGACACAGGATCCAAATATGCACAAATTGAGTCTAGAGCCACGAGATCATCAATAAATCTCATTAGGACACTTTCAATGAAGACTCTCTGTTTCACACAATGTGGAAAGAGAGATTATATCTTGAGTCCTACGCATTATCCTTGTGGTATTGCCAGAACATCTGAGTGATGTGTTTACATATTCACAATGAAGATGGAAAGCCTTCTGGAGCCAACATCAAACAAGCTCCTGGTAGGTGGCGTGTGAGATCTATTATATAGATCAACCATGTGACAACTGAACAGAAACAATGGGGCGATTCAATCTCTTGAATCAAACCTGGTTCAGGTTATGGATTGACGGATACCTTTGAAAAACCGGTCTTTGTGCTTAAAAACTCTTTTCTTTAGCACATTGACTGTGTACTCATTTTTCAAACCAAAAGGTATTTTTATGATTGATAATTGATTTTCAATAAAACCTTCGTTGTATTGCAAAAACAATTTCTATTGAGCAATACACGATTGTTTTTCAAATCTCTTTTCATCAATCAGTGAACTTAAAATTCGCTGGTTCACTCACTCCGTGTTGTCTTCTTTGAGACGTTCCGGTTTGAGAACAGCTAGAACAGCTGCGAAACCCTGTCAAGGAGATTCTTAGGAATCCTACCTGATCACAGGCAGTACTTATACTGATCAACGGGGAACCGTGGGCCGTGTACCTCAATTCAACGAAAGTGATCAAAGACACTTTTGTGCGATTTATTGCTAACTGTTGTATACAGGTACACCCGACGTTTGCAGCTGATCAGAATGAAGCGGTCAATCCATAGCCGCATGCTCACACTACACATTCGTCTCAAAAGAAATCATGATAAGTGCATCAATGTCTCTGATATTTTCACTCCATGCTTCTGCTACGCTGCTGCCAATATCATGATTCAACAAATGCTTCCGCTACTCTGATGAGAAGATATCATGATCCAGAATGTGAGCATGTCGGTCCCAAAGTCACAACATCACAAAATACCAACACCACAAAGGATGTGTCAGAGATTGTTGACAGCTGATGATCTCCAAAGATGGCTCAAACTTATAATCACGTGGATCAGTAAAAGACCTCCACTTGGAATAACCAAACATGCAATGTGAAGAATCAATGACTACGAGCTTAGGAGCAAAGGACTACATCAAGAATGCAAGATCAATTGTTAAATGTTATATCTATTTGTATTCAATGTAATTTTGGTACATTATTGAGGTGACCTCCCTTAGGGGGAGATTGTTAGGAATTAGAAATTCCCGGTATTAAAGAGTCGGTCACCTCAAGTATATGTAATCGTTAGAAAGCTCGTAGTCGTAGTTCTTTTAAGTTAAGTAGTAATTTAGTTAAGTAACACCGTGGAGGACGGACGGGTCTTTACCCACTGTATGCCTGATCCACAGCCCAAAGTGTGGCGAGTTATGTAAGACTATAAATACTCTCTACCTTCCAAGGTAGAGAGTTGGAGCTCATGATAATATCTTTCACTTTCTCTCACTAAGTTCCCTAAACCTCTAACTTTCTCTCTCTAGAATTCCATCTATATGCTACTTTGTGTTATGGTTTGATGTGTATGTGAAAAGTAATATCTAACAAGAGTATTTATAGGAGGAAAGCTAGGGCAACACTCCTAGTTTCCATCCTTTCCTTAATGGACTAAGGCCTAGGCTCATGGGCCTTCTACATAAGCCTAAGGCTAATTACAAACATAAAGACCATAATAAAGCTAAGTATTACATATTAATTACTAACACTTGATTATGGTTTAGGAGTGATTCCAACAGCATGTGATTGCTACAATGATCAGAGGACAACCTGGTTTGGATGTCATGGACTTTGATGATCTCTATAATCACTTAAAGGTTTATGAGCATGAGATGAATGGCCAAACAAGTTCAAAGTCTCACAGTATTGCCTTTTTGTCATCTGAAAAGAGAGGCAGTACTTCCACTAAAAGTACTGCTTCTCCTACTCAAAGTACTGTTGCTCAAAGTACTATTGCATATTCTACCCCCACCTTTGCTCAGCAAGCCACACCAACACCTACCATCCACTCAGATGAAGTCGTATACTCTTTCTTTTCACAGCAAGCTACTTTACTTGTCACTTATTAAGAAGATCTCTCACAGATTGAAGAGGATGCTCTTGAAGAAATTGATATCAGGTGGCAAGTTGCTATGATCACTGCAAGGATCAGGAAGTTTATGAAGAAGACAGGAAGAGGCATTGACTTCAAGCCAAAATAGGGAATCACTTTTGAAAAATCCAAGATTGAATGCTTCAATTGTCAAAAGACTGGACACTTTGCAAGGGAATGAAGGTTTGCTAAATATCAAGCAAACAGGATGACTGAGAAACCAAAACTTGAGCTAAAAGAAATTCCAATTACAGAAACAAAAGCTTTGGTTGTTCAAAAGAATCTATCAGAGGTTGACTGGAGTGCTGAGTTTGATGATGAACCAGTAACCTACTGTATGGTAGCTGTGGAGGAATCAATGGAAGAGCTTGATTGGAGCACAACTTTTGAAGAAAACCATGGACATGCTGCTTTGGAAACCAGAGATGGTCTAGGAAGCTTTGATTGGAGCATGGAGAGTGAAGATGATCCTGTTCTACTTGCTTTGGTAGCCACTTCACCAAGCTCACCCCTATCTCTGAGGTATGTTCTAAGTGTCATGACTTTTATCAAAAAGTACTTAATAGTTATGTGACTGAAAGAGATAACTGTATAAGGGCTAGGTCTGAGGTAGCTGGTTATCAAATTACTTTAGAGTCTATGGAAGCCAAAATAATAACACTTGAAAATATTGAAATGGCTTGGGCAGAAAAGTATGAACAACAGGATTATCAGTTAAAATTAAGTGGATGGAAGTTAAATTGTAAAATTTCTGAAATTGAGAAACTGACTAAGGAGAGAGATGATTTGTTAGCAAAGTTTGCTGCTTGGAAAGAATATGGTCTTTCTCATGTCACTTATGTTGAAAAACAGAGAAGGGCTTACAATAGAACTGGACTAGGTTTTGGTATGGATTTCAGTAGCATAGAAGAAAACCCACCTAGTGATAAGGATGACCCTGATTTTGAGGATATAACCACTAGTGATGATGAACTTATTAACTATGTAGATACATCTAGTAATGAGGAATCACTTAGTGAACCACCTCCTGAATATAAGAAAGACAAAGGTTATCATGCTGTCCCACATCCCACTGGTAGTCATCAACCTATTAGACCTGATGTTTCTCGTTTTGGTGTAGACAACCTAGAGTTTAGGAAAAAGCTTACTAGTCAATCTAGGTCTGAAACCCCAAAAGAAACAGCTGAGATACCTAAGGTAGATGATTTTAAGAGTCAAGCAGTACCTTCAACTCAAAGTACTACTACATGTTCAGCAGCACCTTTAGGAAAATCTTCTCAAAATACTGCTAAACCTTTTTGGGATAATTTTGGTCAAAACAGTTTTAATCATTCACCTAGAAGACAGAATAGTTTTGGTCATAGACATAGAGGAAGCAATTTTGGGAGTTTGGGTCAAAAATTGTGTTTTGTTTGGTATAGTCCTAATCATCTGATTAAGAACTGTGACTTTCACTCAGAGTACCTAAGTAAATTCCCAAAGAACAGATCAACCAACCATAAGCCTAGAGAGAATAAACCAGTCTGGAATCACTCAAATAGGGTCAACCATAGCAATTTCTCACAAGACTATAGGTACCCTCACCAGAGAAGACCTTTTTCAAAACCTCTAGTACCTTCAAACACTTTCCAAGGTACTGTTAAGCCAAAACCAGTACTTTCTCAAAGTCCTACTCAGTTTTCACAAAACACCTTTTGGAATAGGAACCCTAGAAGATCTAATTACTATCAATCTAGAAGGCGTTATAACTCAAAGAAAGTAGATAGATCAAGGGACTCTACACCAGAAGTTAAAACCAAATGGGTTAAGAAGGAAAGTACTGATGGGGAACAAACAGTACTTTCAGCAAGTGTGAGTGAATCAGAAACTTTTGTTGAAAATAAAAAGGACAACATGGGTGAAAAAGAGAATTTAGTTGAAAAAGAAAGTTTTGTTGAAAATCCACAAGTTTTGAATCAAAAGATAATACTGGATCATGCTTTAAACAATAGTGGAGACTACCTACTTACAGAATGTAAGTATGTCACTCCACAAGGGGAACACAAGTCAGTAATGGCTTGGGTTCCTCAAAGAAACTAACGTTTTCATCTTATTAGATAGGGCAACCCAGAAGAGGAGCTTAAAGATCATTTTATTGTTGAAAGAGGTTGTTCTATGAGCATGACAGGAGACAAGGAGTTTCTGTCAGGTGTTTTGGAGTATATTAATTATTAAATTACATTTAAGGGGAGGACTGAATGGTTAGTTACACAGTCCTGTGCTTTGCTTAAGGGGAGGCAATACAATGCCCAAATGAAGTGTTTGTCATTATAGAGAAGAAGTTGGAAAAGTACTACTGTTTTGTCCTATGAAAGTACTGCTCTGCAAGTACTTCTCTGGAAAGTACTGCACACGTGAAAAGCACTGCTTGTCTTATCAACGTACTGTTCCAACGGTAAAAAAGAAGGGTAAATTCAAATAACGGTAACTTTGTTATTATGGGCTGTGATTTTTTAAATCCTACCTATAAATAACTACTTCCTGATTTTCCCTCTCATCTTTATTTGTATCAATCTTTTCATATTTCTCTCTCTCACACACTTACGTATTCAAGAATCAATACCTTTTACCATCATTCATGGCAAACCTACACACAGTTTCTAAACACAACATGGTGGCAAATTTAGATAAAACGGAGGCTAATGTCATCTTCCAAGACATAATTGATTTCTTAACTGGTTCTCCAATCAGTTATGCGCTTTTGGTGGAACCTGATATAATTGAGCCCTGGATACAGCAGTTTTGGGCAACTGCAAGGACGCATATGGAGAATGATGAATCTTATATTCAAGCTAAAGTTGCTGGAAGGCTTATCAAGATTACTGAAGCATCAATTCATGAAGATTTATTGTTTGATGATGCTGAAGGAGCTATTAGGTTTGATAAACAGCTTCTTTGGGATACACTGAGAGATATTGGATATGAAGGGTCTTTGGCTGACACAACAACATTCAAGAAGCCCTTGTTCAGTCCACATTGGAAGTATCTGGTACATGTTCTTCTTCATTGTATCAGCTCTAAAAGTACTTCTTGGGAGCAATTTGGTTCAAACATTGCATCTGCACTGGTAGGATTGGCTACAAACCGTATGTTCAACTTTTCAAGGCTAATCTTAGATGGAATGATCTCACACATCTCTCATGGTTCAAGATGGTTAATGTATCCGAGATTTATTCAAGTCTTCTTGAATAAACAACTTTCTGATGTACCAAAGCCGTCAAGTCTTTTACCTATTATGGTACAACCAGCCAAGATTTTCACATTTATGGCTAGGAAAAGTGACTTGTTCACTGGAAGGAACACTCCTTTAACCACTTCAATGATGGAGGTTGTTCAAGCTATACGTGATGAGGCTGCAGAGAGTGATGACAGAGAAGGTACTGCTTCTTAAAGTGCTGCATCTCAAGAAACTGCATCACAAGGTACTGATGTTAATGAAAGTACTGCAGTTTCTCCCACCTCATCACCCCGTATTACTCCTCCTATTGAGACACCAGAACAAGTTCTCTCATCATCTTCTGGAGGAGCTCATGCTACTATACCCCCTGAAAAAGTGTTAGATAATTATATTCTGACAAGGGAGTTAGTCAGATTGAAGAAATCTTTTGAAAAACAGGCCACTCAGATTAAGAGGTTGAGGTTTAAGTTTAGAAGATTAAAGAACTTTGTATGGCCATTGGTTAAACATCACAGGTTATGGGTCAAAGCTGAAAAGAAGAGGCGAAGGCAGTTTAAGAAGACTTCTTCAGGCACAAAGGTTCAAAAGCAATCTTCATTCCAATTGGGGAGGAATTTAGAAGAAGAGAATTTGAAAGAAGATGATGAATTTCATGAAGAAAAGGAGAATGAACCTCAAAGTACTAAAGCACATGTAAATCTTCAAAGTACTGAGCCTGAAGGAACTGGTGTTCAAAGTACTGATGATCAAGGTGCTGCTGATCAAAGTACTGGCTTTCAAGGAACATCTCGACTGGAATTAATTACACCAAGGGTGTTAGATTTTGAAGAAGAAGCTGGTCCTTCAACAATTCCACAAGAAGAAGAAGCTGATACACTCAAACCAATACATACTGCAAGTGATGATGAAACTATTGCTGAAATATTGCATGATTTATCAAAACCAAGGGGTGTTAGCATTCCAGGAGTTGCTGAAGAACAACAGCAAGTTTCTCAATCTCAACCTGTGTTAGATCCTAAAGATAAAGGGAAAGGTAAAATGATTGAAACAAAGAAGAAAAAGAAACTCACTTTAGCACAAATAAGGGCTGCTCAAGTTGCTATGAATGAGGAAACAGCTAGAAAATTACAAGCTGAATTGAATGCTGAAGCTGATATTGAAGAAGCTAAGGATAAAGAAGCAACTAAGAAGTTACAAGAAGAATTAAATGCTGAAGCTGCTATACCATTAAAGACACCTATTCATGTTTCTGCTCTACCGAGAAGACCAAATAGTGCTAAAGAAAGAAATGCAATGATGGCTTATTTAAAAAGTCAAAGATATATTGGATTGCAGAAGTTGAATTATGTTGAGATGAAACAGCTGTATGAAGCTGTTAGAGAAGCTTATCAGAAGCATGTTGATAGTATCAAAGATTTTAAAGATGACGATTCTCAGAAAGAAGATGATAGAAAAGGAAACTTAAAAAGAAAAAGAACAACTGAAGTTGAAGATGTTCAGCCATCAAAGAAGGTTGAGTTAAGGTCTGATACAGATGATGAATTAAGGAATTACTTAAGAGTTGTAGAATTTGAGTATTCTAAAGCTGATGCAGAAAAGAAGAAGAAAAAATCACCAATAACTACTTTTGAAGTTGTAGAATCAAAGGATGGAAATTATCTGATGTTTCACAGAGAAGATGAAAGCTTCAGAGTGTTTAATATGCTATGGGATCTATTGCACATAATAGATAGAGAGGATTTGTTTCATTTATATCATTTGGTGCAAGAATATTTTGAACACATTCCATCAGAAGGCGTTGGTTTAATCTTGCTTGAAGATCTCACAACTGTTTGGGAAACTGAAGAAACAAGTACTGATGAGATTTGGAAAAATCAAGAAGATTGGGAGATTATCAGCTGGAGATTCTTTGAAGAATCTGGAGTACATGTTCTAGAGTTAGAAGATGGAACTATGATTCACATGTTAGCAGACAGAAGATATCTGCTTACATCAAATTTTATGAGGAGAATGCTAGAACATGGTATGGAAGTTGAAGAAGATAATGAAACTGCTCTTATGGTCATCAAATTGTTTATCAGATGGACAACTATGGCTGATGATGATGAATAACCGGTATGAATCTTTATTGAATAAATTATTTTTGAAATATCAGTATTTTATTCAAAGTACTGTTGATTAACCAGTACTTTCATTAAAGTACTGCTTGCAGTATTAAACCAGTTAATGATTTTGAAAGGAAAACTTTTGTTAAGTGATAAATATTTTGAAACAGAGGTTAAAAGAAATAAATGGTTTTTGAGATGGTAACAACAATAGGTTATTAATCCACCATGGTTACAAAAGGATTGGCTAATCCATGAGCAAACGGCTCTGGTAAAGATATCTCAAATCCGTTTTATAGTTGACAACTTGCTAATAAGTTGTATGGAATCAACTCACCATATCAGTAAATGTGAAGAGTTGGCTAGACCACAAGAAAATGGCTTGTGGTAAAGGCTGTGGAAAAACCATTATATGGTAATTAGTTCACCATGGTTGAAAGAACTAACTAGTCCAAAAGGGTACAACTTTTGGTAAAGACAAATCAAATCTGTTGATAGCTGATGATTTGCTAAAAATCATATGGTTATCAATGTTCCATGGTCTGAAACACCTAAACATTTGGCTACTCCAGAGTTAATGACTTTGGTAAAGAGACCTCAAAATCCATTAAATTTCAATGATTCACCTCTCACAGGAGTTTACACACATGGAAGTGATGAGAATAGACTGAGACTTAAACTGAATTAATGTACAAATTGTCTTATGTCGCTGAAAAGATGGAGTTTGCTGAATATTGCTGAAAAGAGTTAACTGATTAAGGTTGCTGTAAAGAATAATTTCTAAAGAATACTTTGATATACGCACAGAGAATACAAAGATACAATCCAAAGACAAAGACACAATCTTTTCTTGAAGATGGAGATGTTAAAGATAAATTTACAAAGAAACTTGAAGTCAAGCAAGTAGAATTCAAGTTAGGGGAGGATTGTTGGGATATGAAAGTGCTAAAGATTGACAAAGTACTAATTAAAGTCAAAGTACTGCTAAGGAAAAAGTCAAAGTACTGCTGTTGAAGTCAAAGTACTGCAAAGCTAAAGAACTGCTATATTCGTTTATGGAAAGCTTTGTTATTCTATAATATTCTTTGTTTAGATTACTTGTCGTACAAGGTTACAAATTGTAAACCGACTAGGGTTATCCTTAAGCCTATAAAAGGACCCCTAGGTTGGCATTAGAGAAGACGATTTTAGAGAAGTACGCATTATTAGAGTTTTTAGAGAGTTCGATATTAGTGTTTTATAGTTGTTAAAGAATCTGCATAACAAGCAGATTTAGAGTTATTAATTATATTGTTGAAAGTTAAAGTTAATTCTTCTTAGCTTTGTTAAGTAAATTCCGCATACTTAATAGAGTTTGCTCAGTGTTTCATTGTTAATAACTTAGGATTTATTCAAGGTTATTAAACCCTTAACAAGCTATTTAAGTTAGTTTGGTTAGAGTACATCGATCCAACACGAAATCAAAGACCAATTTATGAGGGAGCTTCGCGCTAACCCTTTTTCAGGAAACAGGGACGAAGATGCATATGAGCACGTCGAAAATGTCCTTTACATCGCAAGCCTTTTCAACATTCCGGGCGTGTCTCATGATGCTATTATGCTAAGGGTATTCCCAATGACTCTTACTGGAGCTGCCAGAAGATGGATCGAAAGATTGCCCGCCGGGGCAATTAATACTTGGGCGCTACTTAAGAAACACTTTATTCAGAGATATTGTCCGCCATCAAAGATTTCTAACCAGCTTTTGGAGATCCATAATTTCAAACAAGAAGACGATGAAACGTTGTATCAAGCCTGGTATAGATACAACGATCTCCTTTACAAGTGTCCTACGCATGATCTGAACAACCAGCAGAAGGTCAATATTTTCTACAAAGGAATTAACGTAACTACAAGGCAAATGCTGGACTATCAAGGACCTATCCCAAACATGACTCCTACTCTTGCAATTGAAGCCATTCAGAAAATTTCCGATCACTCTCAAAAATGGCATGATGGGGGCAACCATAGCGTTATGACAGGTTCAATAAGCACTGCTTCCATTTCAAGCAAATTGGAAAACCTCGGAAGAGATATGAAGATACTCAGGGAAATTGTTCATGCTATTCGGATTGGATGCAATAGAAGTGAAGACTGGGACAAAGCCGAGGATTTCCCTATAAAACCCTGCGTCGAGAAGGTTATGTATGAAGAAGGGAAATCCTTTTATCAAGATTCATTCAAGGCTAGAAATGTCTCGCTCGAAGAATCAATTAAAAAATATCTTGAGGAAGATGATAAGCGGCAAGCCGACAGGAACGCATTGTTCCAGAAATTCCATGATACTAGAACCGCTCTCCTAGAACAGAATAGGAATATAAAGAACTACAAAGGATTGATTGTGAAAAATGAAGTTGATCAAGACAATTCATTCGATGATAGCTCCTGTAATGCCATTTACTCCAACAATGGAAAACCCCTATGTACCCCTTTCAGATACGATCAAGAGGAGCTCTCCGGATTGCAAAAACAAGATGAAGCCATATGCAACAAAACAAGTCTGCCAAAGGTTGAATTACAAACAAATGTCAAAGCGGGTATGGGAAACGAAGTAAAATTAAACGTCAGATGCTCTGCAGTCATCCTGAATCAAATCCCTCTCAAGAAAAAGGACCCAGGAAGTTT
Organism: Chrysanthemum seticuspe; assembly: GCA_019973895.1. Lineage (NCBI taxonomy): Eukaryota > Viridiplantae > Streptophyta > Magnoliopsida > Asterales > Asteraceae > Chrysanthemum > Chrysanthemum seticuspe. Next base: position 78,409,157 of record BPTQ01000007.1, on the reverse strand, counting down.
CATTCTCCCTTGATCTATTAATAATTTACATAATATAAATGCTTTAGCTGATTTAGGAGCTAGTATTAGTATTATGCCATTCTCAATGTGTAAAAGATTGAATCTTGGCCCCATCAAATCCCTTTGCATGACCATTGAAATAGCTGATAGAACGGTTAGCATACCTAGAGGAATAGTTGAGAATGTGCTTATCAAAATTAATAATTTCACTCTTCCTGTAGACTTTGTCATTTTAGACATGTAAGAAGACCTCGACATTCCTTTAATTTTGGGAAGACCCCTTCTGGCTACTGCTCGTGCTAAGATTAATGTTTTCGAAAAAATCATCACTTTAAAAATAAACGATAGAAAGCTTACACTAAATATGGATGACGTTGGAAAATGTCACCCAGTCGAGACTGTTTATGTTATCAAGAAAGGAAAAAGCAAAACTATACCTCCTACCATCACACACAAGCACTGCGCTTCTAATCATCGTAACATGTAGGGTAGGAAACCCAAGGAATTCAAAAATGAAAGAATACAACGCGATGACACGAAGAACGAGTCCGACGGAATATGGCACGAAGTTTAGAAAGTAGATTACAAGCACTTCCCCAAATTAAAATATCATTGGTGCAGAGCTATCCCTATTAACCACGATAAAGGATTTGATCTATGGGCTTCATGCAACCCTTACTCAGACGTCTGTGACGGGGGACAAGACAAGGAAAGAACAAAAAACAGTAAATACTTATGGTCCTCAACCAATGACAAGGAGATAACATTCGAAGTTTGGATATGAATTAAGTATGGAGAAGTTAGCGATGATGATAAAAGGAAAATATGGACTGATCCTTGTCTCAGCAAACACAATGAGAATAATCACAAGACAACAATCATTGGTCGAAAGCATTGGTGAGAAATGATTAAAACCGCTGATGGGGATTCTTGGGCTTCTTGTAATCCTTATGATGACATCTGTAATGGAGGAAGTAATACCAAAAGAGTAGGAACCGACAGATTTCTTTGGAATTCAACAATTGACCATAAACGTACCGAGGTACAATGGTGAGGCAGATTTAGATTTAACAATTGGGTGAAAATCAAGTATAGAAAAGTTGATACAGGTACTAAAAACTAAATTTGGAAGAACTGCATGGATGAAGAGAATCAAGAGACTTTTCACGATACAGGTAACTCAACAATTGATCACCAGACAGACACGAGAGAAGATTGTAATTACGGGATTGTGGGCAACTCAATTGAAATAAAAGACTATTGCATTAAAGGAACCACTGACAATGAACCACGGTACAAGGGAAGTACGATTGACTTTGAATATGAGGAGTATGCGCAAAACAGATGCAAGCTACTTGGGATACGATATAGAAAACCGCCTCCTATTATCACCGAAAGATTCGTATTCACTAGATATCACTTGGGACCAGATGAAAAGTTTTGCAAAGTTCGGAAAGTGGGAATCAATTAATACGACCGCACAGCTCCCAATGTCACCTGGATCCAGAATAACTTGATGAAGGACATTGAAAAGGTCGGGGAAGTCCAAAGGCCCCCATAGAAACCCCGCGACTTTGAGTCTAACTTAAAGACTCGTAAATAAAGAAAAGTGCTATTTCGGGAGACAACCCGAATTATCCCTTTCTTTTGCTTTATTTCCATTTCTGTTGGGTTTTGTGTTTTCTAACTATTTTTGCAGGAAATGAGGAACTAATTGCTGCTACAGTTGCTGATCTGAACAGAGTTATGGCGTAACTCATCTTGGTGATTATGCCATAACCAACCTTTTAGCAGCAGAATTCTTGACGCATTACCAATTACGGCGTAATATCATCTCGGTGGTTACGCCGTAACTATTTGCTTTGCAACTTATACCAGGTTTTGCCAGTTACGGCGTAACTCCCTAAAAAGAGTTACGACGTAACCTTCCTCTGATTTAATTCTTTCATTTTAAAACACAATAACCTTGTATTAGTACTTTAAATGAACTTTGTGGGTGTGTTCCCTGTAAACCCTCACGAGACTTCACTCGTCCACTTGGGACACCAAGTGGTTATAAAGGCTTGTTGCATTCGCTAAATGCAACCGTGATTCCTACGAAAGTGAGTTAGGTTTGTTTTTTATTTTTTATTTCTCATTTTGTCTTTTTAGAATTATGCTTGTCGGTAGTGTGATTTCAGGGATTGAAGTTTGTTCATGATGCTTATACGAAGGAACGTCTCTTTTCGGTAGGCCTTCCTTCTTTATGGAGCAAATTTCAGGGAAGTTCTCGCTCTAATTCTACCTTTCTATTCACCTTTATTTAATGCCTAGTACAAAAAGGACTTTGTACAATTCAAGTGGGGGGCCGGGAGTAGAATTATCTCTTGAAATTTATTTCGCCTTCATTTTTCTAGTTTATTTTGAAAATTATGCCATTTTTAAACTTTTGACATGTTTTTCTTAACCTAACTAGATGATGGATCTAAACACACACCTTGTGTTATTGATATTTTGAGTTATATTACTAAGCACGCGAAATTTACTTAGTAATACTTAGAAGACGAATTATATGATGTATTGTAAGTAAACACAGATTAAACACAAAGCTAAGCTCCAATATTATTAATGAATAATACGAGTGATCTTGCTTATCACTAGGGTTACACCTTGAAGCTTATATGAGTATTTCGTACTCTAAACAATGACCTAGAATCTCCCTTTATAGCACAAGGAGTCCTTTACAAGATAAGTATAAAACTAACAATATAGAATATACACATGATCTTTTCTATACTTATCAATACACGTTTACTTAACAATTATCTAATAGCAATGGTAATATTTGTACTGGCAGCGGGAATGAGTTTCCACTGCTAGTGTAAACATCAACAATATTAACCACAAGACTATCAGTGGTAATAGGTTATTCCCAACAATCCTCCCCTAAACTTATGATTTCTCTGCAAATCAATAACTTTCTTCAATCTTCATTATCTACAAGGATTTGGGGAATTCTTTCAAACACTTCACTTCTTCCATAGATTCTGAATAGCTCTTGAACATTGATCTTGAAGCCTGTGTAACAATGCTCTGACTTTCTCACTATCTTCATGAACTCTTATAGTTGTACATAGCATCACAGTGAGAGTTCCAGCTCTGAGTGGATATTCTTTCTCAGCAAGCATGAATGCATCTACTCCATTAGCTGTAGAAACATGATGAACGTCACATGAATCATAATAAAACCATTTAGTACCAGGACATGAACATGAGAATTTCCAGAAATCATCATTAACATCTGGATCATAGAGCCTTCTGAGATTAACCCATAACTGCATCTCCTTCATATCTTTAAGATCTTCAGCATCAAATCTTTCTTGAACTAATTTCCATAATTTGTCAAGATCATCTCTATCAAAAGCTTTAATAAGATCTTCAAATTGAATGAATGATGAAGTTTCACCACCTAGCCTTGTAATCTTCCATGTTGGAGCAAAGTTGCTAGCAGTAAAAACTTCCCAGTCAATGATAAGATGTCTAACTTGTAGTGGTTTTGGATAAAAATCTTCCTCTTCAATCACAATCATACCAGTCAATTGTTCTTCAGTGAACTTCTCAGTTGGAACTTCTTGTTCTTCAGCAAACTTTGTCTTCTTAACAGACCGAGAATCACTGTCTTTGGTCTTTCTCTTCAAATTAGGAAACCTTCTTGCTTCTTCTTCAGAGTTCATTGGAATGAAATCCTTATCTTGTCTTTGAATTCTGTAGTAGATACTCTCTACTTTATCATCAGACATTCCTTTGAATTGATGTCTTTTCCATCCACCAACATTGCAACAATAAGTTTTCATGTATGCAATAATGTGTGCCTTAGTTGGTTGCCTTGGTTTCTTTTGACCCTTTTTGACTAAACCAATTAATTCTTGAAGTGCTTGATTATTCTTCATCTGAATAAAGTCCTTTAACTGAGCTATTCTTTGTTCTTCAGTTAAAGACTTATCAGCAACTAGGTCAATTGCTTTCTTCTTGATCACTGGATCATTTGCAATCAAGAACTCTATTTCTTCTTCAGTAGGTACATAGTTGAATTCTAGAGTCTTCTCTTTGAATATTGTAGTTTGAACAGTAGAAAGTGGATCTGCCATTCTATCCAGCCTTTTAGCCTCTATAAAGCTTGCAATCTCCAATTCTTCAAGCTTTTTCTTCTCAGCAACTTCTTCTTCATTAATCTTTCTTGCAACTTCAGCATCATGAGCAATCTGAATTTGTACTTTCTTTGAAACCTTTCTTCTTGTTTGCTCATTGCTTTGCATAACAGATTTACCTTTGTCTTGCTTTAGTTCATCAACTTCTTCACTTGCAGTAGCAATATCATGTCCAGCAGTGGGAATATTTGGCTCTGCAGTGGAAATTGGATCAGTGGTAAAATTATCAGTTGCAGTGCTAAAATTGTTAATGTCTTGATCTACTTGCTCTTCTTGAGTATCAACTTCCTCTGCACCTTTACTAGAAACACCTTCATCTTCAAAATCAATTTTCCTCCACTGAGATCCAACATCTGTTTTCCTCCCCTGTTTGGGAGAATTTCCCAAATCTTGATCAAAATCAGCTGAATCAGCATCATTAGGTGAGGATGAAGATGATATCACCAGCTTTGCAGTTTTTGGCTTCCTTTTTAACCCCTGCAACTCTTCTTTCAAGGTCTGAATCTCCTCTTGCAAGTGTGTAATGTCCTTGGCATGCTGCTTCTTTACATGTGCCAGATCCTGTTGTAGAGATTCAACCTGCTTAACTAATTTGGTACACAAAACCATCAATTCCAATTGTTGCCCACTGCCTTCATCACTTCCAACTGTGTGACCTGTTGGGAGAGGTGAATCATGGGGCAATGGCTCAGATTCCTCCCTAGTTGGACTAGGTTGAAATCTAGAACCACCACTGCTTGTTCCTAAACCAAGAGGTTCAGAAACATGCTGTGTTGAAATGGGAGGAGTTGTCTGTTTTTGCCTCCTCTCATAGGTGTGAGAAACTAGTGGAGTATAATCAATGTTTGGAACATTAATTATGGGTGTAGTTTGTACTTGTGAAATCTTTGCAAGCATTTGAGGAAAGAGAGGTGTAGAATCCATATTGCCATCTTTATTCATATTTTGAAAAACTTTAGGCTTGAGACAACGGATTTTAAAAACATTTGTATGGGGTTGCAGTTGAAACTCATTTAACACTGTTTGCACAAACCTTGGATACATTAAAATTTTTGTAGAACTCTTTACATTGCCTTGCATACTTTGAAAAATATATTTTGACCAATTAAAAATCTTATCAGTGGCTAGACAAACCAAAGGGTAAGCCATGGTTGAACTGAATTGTTCATAAGAGGTTTTCTTAGGAATTAGGCAATGCAAAAGAGTATGTATCAAAAATCTCCAATGGGGACAAAAACCACTCCTTTTGAAAGTAGCCTTTTTATCAGTGGCATCATACCCCATGGATGATAAATTTTCATGTATTTTTGGCATAGGTAATGTGATGATACCATTGAGATCATCCAATTGGAGAATTCTCCTCAAGGATGCCTCAGTAACATCAAAGGTTACCCCATCCACAGTGGCTCTAAGAGCATCTACTGTTTCATATGTATCTCCAGTTTCAATGGTTATGGACTGAGCAGAAGTCCAAAACTGTTTGATTTGAGAGATATAGATTGTGGGATTTAAACGTAAAGCATACCTTAAACGGGTAGTATTGAGAAAGTCCACAATCTGATGAAAATAGGGCCACTCTTCTCGTTTGACTTTTGTAAGTAGGCCACTTGGTTGTGCTCATCTGCAAAAGTGATCGGTTCCATAGAATCTTTTGTTGAAAAATAGATTGTGTCAGTATGAATTGTATAAAGAACTCGCCAATTGAGAGAAAATATATAAAGAGTTAGGGTTTTAGAGTTTTGCAAAAGAAAGACTATCTAAGGAAAATATTTATCTTAAGAAGATAAATTATAAGTAGCAAAGTAGATAATCTTCTAAAAATTTACCCTATTTATATATGGAAATAATTAACTCTCAATGGCTAGTAAAAATAACAGACACAACAGTTGTAACGGCTAGAACAACAGTGGTAAAATAACCCTGTCAGTGGAAACTGTGAACTAGCAGTGGTAATTTTTCACAAAGATTTTCAAAGAGCAGTGGTAAAGAAAAATATTTAAAAATAGACTGCTCTTATCATAGTTTTTAGCAAACTACCAGCTATCAACGGATTTGATATGTCTTTACCATGAGCCGTTTGCTATGAACTAGCCAACTCTTAATCATAGAGAATATGGTGAGTTGATGACCATATAGTTTTTGGTAAACTATCAACCATAAACGGATTTGATTAGTCTTTACCAGTAGTCGTTTCCATTTACTCCACCTCCAAAACTGACATACTGTCCATCATATTATTCAAAATCTGAGAGATAGGACTTGTTGCCAGTCATGTGCCTTGAACATCCACTGTCTGTGTAGCCTTGATCTGATCTTTCTGTCCTTGGATGTTCCTGCACATCAAAGTAAAGATTTAGTTTCTTTTGGGGACCCAAGCCATGATTGACTTGGATCTGCCTCGTGTATCAATATAGTTATATCTATCAAAGGTCATTGATACACCATTGGGATTGGTTGTAGAGGTTATTCCTTTAGGTTTCCATTCCCAACGTGCTGAGGCCTTCACAGCATTGCCCATTTCCCCCTTTTTCTTGTTTACAACCCTTGCATTGATAACTTTTGAATGAGCAGTGGAAATTGCTAGTTTGTTTTTAGGTACCCACTGTTGGTTATAATGAACCTTTTTATTTTGAAAAGTCCTTTTACCTGTTTGAGCTGATTTTGCAAAAGTTGTTTTGGACTTTGCACTTGTAACATGTGACTTAGGGTGAGCAGTGTTAACAGTTTTTGCAGTGGCAAAAGTTTTAAGTCCAATTCTTAGTTGAACTGCTCTTGGGATCATTTTGCTGTGATGATTAGGGTGCATATTGTTGTTTTGACACTTGTTAGAATTCACCCTTTTATTCCCATGGACTTCCCTTCTCCCAACATGATAGCCACAATAAGCATGTAAATGATCAAAACTACCACAGATATAACATGCCTTATTATACATCATAAAATCACTACCTAGTTGTTGAGATTTAACATGATTCCAACTCCTCTGGTTACCCCTAGGAGTTGTACACTTGTTCCTATACATCTCAGCATACCTTACAGTTGGTCTAGGTTTATTAGCATGTCTCCTAGGTTCCTCTGTAACAGTATTAACAACTTTTGGGATAGAAGCCTCTACATTCTTTTTAACATTCTCATCAACAACTGATGAGTCACTAGCACTTTCAAAAACATCATTTTCCTTCTTAACCTCTTCCTCACAGTTCTCAGTTGTGTCCTTTAAAGGACCATATTCACGTTCAAGATCCTAAAACTCTTCTAAGCCTGTATGAGCTAAATCTATACCTGGAGGTGAATGAACGCCTCTTAATGGTGGACGTACTATATTATAACCCATACAAGACTTAACTTTACTATGAATTTGAGCATTCCAGATTTTATCAATTGACTTAGACTAATAATAACAGGTGTCTACAATTAAATTGACATTTTCATTTATCTTTTTAAGGTTTTCAAGCTCTTTTTGGTATGCCTCATTCACAGCTGTTTTATGATCTATCTCTCTTCTAAGAAAAATCATATCATCATTATATTTTGACTCATTTTCTCTATAGTGATCTATTTGTTTTTCTAATACTGCTATAGCTCTCCTAAGATTTGACACAGTATAATTAGCAGTATACAACTCTTGTCTTTCATTAGAGTATAGATCATTAAGCCTTTCAACTTCTCTAGCAGCCCTACATGTTTTAGAACAACTTTCAAAGTTTTGTACCTAAGAGTCAGAGAAAGCCGTGAGAGCAACTTCGGTAGACACAAGAGCATTATCTGAAGGTTCTTCTTCTTGTTCATCAGCCATGAAACTCCAATCATAGCTCACACCATCAATAGCCAACATTGCCTTTGGTTCTTCCACAGTTGGTTCCTTCTTTTGCTTGTACCAAGTGGACCTGTTGTCCTTGGTCTTTGGTCTTCTACATTCTCTAGCAAAGTGTCCCAACTTGTGGTAGTTAAAACACTCCACTTTCTTCTTATCAAAGCCTGCAGTTTCACCACCATTGATGTGAATAGGCTTGCCAGTCTTCTTGTAGAATTTCCTAGCCCTCATGCTAAGAAGAGCTATTTGCCATTTTATGTCCATCTCCTCCAAGTCATCTTCATCAATTTGCTCTATGTCTTCATGAGTTAATATAGAGCCATTAACTTGAGTGGAGATAAAAGCATAAAAGGTAGGATCTCCAATACTAGCAATCTTCTTCTTTGAACCTGCAGTGGTAACACTAACATTACCAGTGGAAACTGTAGAACCAGCAGTGGCAATATCATCATCACTATCATCTTCTGAATCATCACTGTCAACAGAAGTTGACATCAAAGCCAAGCTGCTTGAGCTTGTACCAAGCTTCCCAGCCTTCTTCAGTCTTTGTTCAATGAGTTTAAAGTTGTTGTAAAGATCATTGAGCTTTATTGTTTCAATGTCTGCCTTGTTTTCCCAGACTATGACATTAGTTTGAAACTCTGAAGGCAAACTTCTTAGAAACTTCAAATTGAGGTCTTCCTTTTCTACCTCAATGCCAAACATAGTCAGTTGTGTAACAATCTTCTGAAGTTTGGTAAAGATGCTATCAAGTGAGTCATTGCTTGAAGCAGAGAAGTTTTCATAACTTTGCTTCAACAATGTCTTTTGTGTCTTCTTTGTAGCATCATTGCCACCAAACACTGAGCAAATCTCTTCAAAAAGTTCTTTTGCAGTCTTGACCTTGCTAAAAGCTATGATCTGGTCTCTAGGAAGAGTCATCAGCAGCAAACTTCTAGCCTTTAGATCATTCTTTTTCAATGCCTTTTCAGCACTAGATTCAGGCACAGAAACAGTCACCACTTCTGTGTCACCAACCTTCTGAGTACTAGTCACAGGCTTGAAAGAATCACCAATTAAGATGATCTCCCATAGTGCATAGTCTTGAATGAGAAAATATTGCTCAATCAGTATCCTCCACATCTCAAACTCATTAAGTTTGAGCTTAGGGAGCCTTGGTGAAGAAGAGTTGGACTGGTTGTTTTCCATCTCCATTGAATTGAGTGAGTAGGTAAAGCTTATTCCTTGGATCTTCTAAGTCAAAATATCAGAACCTTCGCTCTGATACCACTTGATGGATCTAAACACATACCTTGTGTTATTGATATTTTGAGTTATATTACTAAGCACGCGGAATTTACTTAGTAATACTTAGAAGACGAATTATATGATGTATTGTAAGTAAACACAGATTAAACACAAAGCTAAGCTCCAATATTATTAATGAATAATATGAGTAATCTTGCTTATCACTAGGGTTACACCTTGAAGCTTATATGAGTATTTCATACTCTAAACAATGACCTAGGATCTCCTTTTATAGCACAAGGAGTCCTTTACAAGATAAGTATAAAGCTAACAGTATAGAATATACACATGATCTTTTCTATACTTATCAATACACGTTTACTTAACAATTATCTAATAGCAGTGGTAATATTTGTACTGGCAGTGGAAATGAGTTTCCACTGCTAGTGTAAACATCAACAGTATTAACCACAAGACTATCAGTGGTAATAGATTATTCCCAACACTAGATTAGACCTTAGCCGAGCACATACAACCCTTGAATTTATATGGTGAGATTAGCCTTATCCGTTTCCAATATTTTACCCCAAATCTTTTCAAGACCATAGACGAAGTATGCTGAGTTAGCTCGATGTATTTGGACTTTTCAGTTTTAGAAGGCAATATTATAGGATTATCACCCAAACAGCCTACCATTGTGTGTCTCTCGATTAGTCACTTCGACATCTCGACCCCCATGTGAAACCCTTTTGTTGCACTCATCTTTAGTGCAAGATACCACTAGATACACCCTTCTGAGCCATTCCTTTCATTTTGTTAACCCGATATATTGTTTCGATACACCTTTACACTTTAGCCTACCCTGTAGTCTTTATTTGTGATTGGGAAGTCATCATTTGCCTAAGTTCAAGGTTCGAGTGGAAAGGTTCGGAAATCACGCTTTCATCGGCAATATTTCTGAAGATCATTGAAGACCCCCCGAATTCCCATTGTTCATCTCAAGTGGAGGGATATTATGTTATGTTATTATTATGTTGAAAAAAAAATGATTCGAAAAAAAAATAGTTGTTATGTTTATGTAAAGTGCGATGTTATAAGCACTGTAGTATGAGCTTTATTGATTTAGTATCGAGGAGGCCACCTCGGTCACATTTGAAGATTGTAGTTGGTAGTTATGCCAACAGTTGGAGAAAAGGTAGTGTGCCCATCACGACGTCCTCTAATGACACATCTACCTTGCATTTCATGATCCGGTTTCTTGACTTCAAAGCTTGAACTTTGGGCGGACGGTAAGTGGTGATGACTTGGTTATAGATTTAGACTACCTGCTTGTTTTTTATTTTACACCAATTATATTTCCCATGTCTTATCCTACCCTTTAGTCATGAAGCATGTCTAGGTGATGCAGTGAGAAATCTTTGGTGTCTTGGCTATGGATTTGGTCATGTATCCTTGATTTTGTCCACTTCGCCGTGACATGTTAGTAATGACGAGTCACCCCTTAACCTTTGTCGTGTCTACCCATATTGCCTTCGAGAATTGTTTAGCCCTTAACTCTAGTGGTGGAGATTTGTGTAACCGCCAAGCTTATGATAGAATACATGCTATGACTGTGCGATTGAGTGATCACCCCGAAATTGACACTTAGAATAGTTGAGATATTTGAGTGTTTGTCCCCCTTTCGTGTAGTGTTCGGCTTTGTTTTATTCTAGCATAAGGGATTTGTAAACTCATATTTTCCAGGTTATGGAAGATATCTTTTTAGGAATCTTTCTAGTAAGGTCTACTTGAGGGCAAGTAGAGTTCAAGTGGAGGGATATTTAATAACATCAAATAGTCCTGAATATTAAGTGTCAATTTCCCCCGATAATGCTTGTAATTTATATCATTTATAATGATTTACGCTTGTTTTCCATTGTTTTCCACTTTAAGGTAAATTACGAGCATTGGAGCTAAAGAGACGCGGAACTGGAGAAATATCTAAATATTTATCACAATATGCTATTTTGAAGAGGTTACGGCGTAACTCGTCTCTCACATTACGCCGTAACTATTGCATGACTCAGAAAGCCAACTTATCATAAGGTTATGGCGTAACTCTTCCCAAAGGTTACGACGTAACTACATTAGGTCAAATGAGGTACCACGCCGCTGATACTTACGCCGTAACTACTGCATCAACAATGACGTAACCGAGTTTATTGAAGACTACGGCGTAACCAGTCATTAGGTTACGCCGTAACCAGCAGATCTAGTGCATTATTCGAAGAAATAGAAGGTTACGGCGTAACTCCTATATTGGTTACGTCGTAACCCAGATCTGGCCTATAAATACCCCACGAATTCCAGCATTTCTATTCATTCCATTCCACACAAAACACTCCGATAACGTGGGAAAAAGCTCAAGGCAGGTCTAGAGGAGCATACGGAGCTGTCTCCAAGGGAGAAGTCACATCCCTACGATAAGCATTAGAGTTTTATATTTCTTTTACTTTCAATTCATGTATTTCGTACCTTTGAATATTGAATTGGTTTGCATGATTAATATGAGCGGCTAAGCACCTTTTGGTGCTGGCCTAGTTATGATTCCTTAATTGTTTTGTTTGCGTTTACTTTACTTCCGTACAATTATTTCTAAGTGTATGCATGCATAGTTTATTGGTAGCCACCCTTGATTCGGTAGTTTTGAATGGCGATAGAGGCTAATTGCCTAGGAGATATGACCAACTGACCGTAGGTGAGCGGACTGAGACGGGAAGGGTAAGATATGACCAACTGACGACCCTTTCTACTTGTGCGATTTGACCAACTGATCACCTATCATTTGGATGAACTTAAGAATTAGGGGGTGTGTGTCTAAGTTCCTAACGGCCGGGCATTCACTATTATAAATCTTGCATGTAGCGGTACTTACTGACTTGGCTTAGGGGACCAAGAACAACAGAACATATGACGGTGCGCCTGATTTCTCCTGTGGTGGCATCTTTGCTGATAGGTTAGGGCGAATTGACCAAATGTTGTCCTCTCGAATTTGACCTCACCTGAAGTAATTGGAAGTAAGTAGACGTAGACATAACTAGCTAGGAGGATTAACTAGGTTAGCACCACTTTCCTCTATTGATTTCCCTTTACCATTTATCTGCTTTATTTTACTCTGCTTTAGTAGTTTAATTAATTAAATCCCTATCGAAACCTTTATTAATCTATGACACCTAGACTTAGTAATAATCCATCACACATAGCTCTTGGGACGACCTCGGCTTTACCGACTACTACACTACACACGACCGGGTACACTGCCCGTTAGTGCACTAGGGTAGACCATAGGTATAACGAGACACTATAAATATTAAGACCTGGTCAGTAAAACCTGCATCACTTAGCTCCTGCTAGGTTTACTGAGTTGGTCCACCGGATTGGCATGAGGTGTTTGACTCCAGAGGAACTGGACGAACTTTTAAAACAATCTTAAAACTAGTCAAACACCAAAACCTCTTTTGTAAATATTTTTCAAAAACAAAATACAAAAATACAAAACTTATAAAACTCAAAAAATATTCTTCTATCTTAAATTCTTTCAACATGTCAAGTACAAATCTTCTGTCAACACTTCACTCTTTCAAAATTTCAATTTTTTCTCGGTCAAGTGTTGAGGGGGAGAAAGTAAATATTTTATGTTTAATAAAACCTTGTACTTGCATGTTACCCTATACCGGTTGTATCTTTGATAATGGTGGACACGTTTCTTGTTTCTTGTTTCTTGTTTCTTGACACTCCTCGGACCCAAATTTGTAAAATTTCTCTATCTCTAAAGTCAAGGGGGAGTGTCATCAAGTTTCTTTCCAAACTTACACTCTGTGCTTAACCAAAATGGAAGTTTTGGGCTGTGGATGAAATTGATTGAGGTGGAGGGACCATAAGTGTCAAATGTTTAAAACTTAAATTATCAAAACCTTCACCTAATAACACTTTCACATTTATTACTAACATTTATATCTTACCAACCAAATCCCACGCCTAAGAATCAAACAACAAATCCGTGCTTTAATCTTCAATTTTGTAAGTGGTTTATGATTCGCAGTGATATTCTAAACATAGGTTTTAATTTATACATAAAACCAACGGTTAGATTTGTCCCTAGGCGTGATTTCGTGTTCTACGCATATGCGTATGAACATGCAATCATGTTTTGGGTGTTTGTTGTTGAAATAAGTGTGTTAAAACATTCATAACATCATTCTAAAACTATTTCCAATAACAAATTCAACCCAGAAACATCAATTAATCATTTTTCAAAATTAGGGTTTATGCGTGAGATTTGGGGGTTTTCTATTGAGAGCGTTTCTATGTAATTAGATGGTCATATGATGTTTGTAACATGCTTAATTGACCAAAACCACCTTTGATTCTTACCCAGAAACATGTAATTGTAAGAAATTGAGATTTAGGGTTTAAGACTCATACGAATTAGGGACTTTTGATTCTTAAGGTTTTGGATGTTAAAACTTGTTGCAACACATTCATATAGTCTCTAAGACATCCCAGAAATAATTTGGTGCATGTTCTATGGTTGGATTTCTTACTCGTAATATTTGAATCCCTAGGGTTCAACTTTTACGCATAAGTAAATTCTACGCATAACTGTGTATGATTGTGATTACATGCGAAATTGGAAGGGATTGAATAATATGTTAATGGACATGTTATGATGAACTTATTTCAGGTTATTACGCGTGCAAAATCAGATTCAAGGTTAAAATGGAACTCTACGCATAAAGGATCATCTTACGCGTAGAAGGTTACACGTAAGAGTAATCTTACGCGTAACTCTTACGCGTAAGGTACTACATGGGGACTACGCGTATCCTGTGAAGGATATGCGTAAACTTGAGTCTTACGCATAAGGTTCACTCTTACGAGTAAACCTTACGCATAAGCTCCAACACACGCTTACGCGTAAGCCTTATGCCAAGACCTCCTTTCCTACGCGTAATATTTCTTACACGTAAGAGGAGTTCCTACGCATAAGCTTATGCTTACGCGTATGGTCAACTGTTTACGCATAAGCTTGCAATTTCTACGCTTAAGCCTTATTTTTAACCATAATTATGAATTGTTACGTGTACAAACTTGTAAATAAATAAATCATAATGTCACAAAACCAAAATGTCACTAATAAGCTATAATGATTAATATGTTGAGTAAATAAGTGGAAATTTGGACGTTAAAATTCAAAATTAATAAACTCACGAAACTTATCACGACTACTTTGGACTATTGGACAAACAAGTGACGTTGGACTCGTAACATTCATCAACATAACATATTCAATAATTGGACAATAAAATCAACTTTTGACTAACGTAATGTCTTTTGATATGTTGGTTCTTTTGGCTCAATATCTTTCAGATCACAATATGGATGTCACGATGGAAAACATTAACGCACCAAATGTACTCACGATGGAAGACATTTTCCCTACCGGTTACAGTATGAAGATTGGAAAGAACAACCTCAAAGTGGTATTTGATAACTTCACATGCTCTGAGTCTTCATGCCATATTGATGTGGATATTCTGAAGACTCATCCCTACAACAACATGCTCACAAATTCTGCAACAGTACCGGAAATCTATATCCATCAGTTCTAGCACACTATGAAGAAGGCTGATGGTCAAGATGATGTTACGGTGACTCTTAACAACAAACAAGTCACCATCACTGTTGCGGACTTAAGAGCAATTCTTCTGCTCCATGCTATCCAGCCCGCTGAATATGTTGCCACTCCATCAGAAGAGGCTACTCTCCAATTCATGGTCAACATTGGTTATGATGAAGCTGCTGGGATCATCACTAAACATTCTTCAGTTGATTTAAAGAACATCCCTCAGCCGTGGAGAACATTATACATCATGATTGCCAAATCTGTTTCTGGACGTGATAGTGGTCATGAGCATCCTAAGCTCATGGAACTACATATATTCTGGGGGATGGTCAACATGATGCATATTGACTTCGCAACTCTGATTTGGGAAGACATGATGTCTTACCTCAAGAAGCCTGGCACCAAGGTCTCCTACATCAGATATACTAAGCTGTTGATCCAAAGGATACTCGGGAATAATCTGGACATTCCCTTGATACTTGATGACCCCAACTATCACTCCACGTTGTTTGAGCCTACTCTAAACGTTGTAATATTCAAGGACTCAACAACAAAGAAACAAGGTGCAGTTTTACCTGACTGCCTTCTCACTGATGATATTAAGCAACTTCAATCATTCTCACGATATCAAGAAGCAGTAGCATCAGGCAAAGTTGGCTTCATTGATGAAAAGTCTTCCGCTATACCAGTCAAGAAGACCAGGAGAGGCAGTACTGGAAGTATAGCAAGCACTGGAAGTGCCCTAAAGTATCCAAAGAGAAATCCTCCTAGCAAAAGAAAAGTTCCATCAAAGAGAGCCACTCCTAATCCTCAACTGGCACTCAAACTAGAGGATCAAGACTCTGAGGATACTGACACGGATGAAGAGGTTCACTACTCGGAAACTGCTACAGATGATACGACTACAGTAGAAAAACCTCTTAGACCTAAAACTGACAAGGGTAAAACTCCAGTAGAAGAGCAGGAAGAAGAAGAGAGTTCTGATGAAGAACCTAAGGATGAGGATAAAGACTACAGAAAAACACTGAAGAATCTCAGGCTACAAAATTTTGCTAAGGAATTTAATCTTCAACAGACTAGAGGCCCTGGTGATTCCAGTGATGGTGCACTTAAAATACCAATTCGTGATGCGGTTAATCGACCCGATAAGCGAACTGGTGCCACCGCCAAGGAATCCACAAAGCAACTGCAGCAATCTTATGAAGTTCCTTTCAACTTTGAGGAAGAAGAAGAGGCACAAGAACAAGATGAGAGGGTCATAGACAGAGACGTTGAGGAAGATGCCAAAGAAAAAGCTGGAGAGGAAGCTCAAGCTAAAGGAGCAGAAGAGGCTAGGGTTAAGGCTGATGAACAGGCTAAAGCTGAAAAAGAAGCCGATGATTATCTTCTAGATAGTCCTGAACATAACCAGGAACAAACTTCTGAGCCACCAAATGACCCAGAGCCTTCTCATGACTTATCTTCGTCTGCTTCATCATCTCATTCATCACCACCACCATCCAAAGAAGCTTCCACCAGATCCGCATCCAGATCTGTAAAGAAACCGACTGATACTTGGGCATCACGTGAAAAGACAAAGATTGTCAAAGCTGTCAGGCAAGTAAGGAAGAAAAACGTGGTCAACAAGAAACTAAATCAACTTGCAGACAGAATCAATCTTCTTCAGACTGTGATAAACGAGTTTTCGGATGAAAGGGAATAGATTCAACAGTTTCTGAATAGAGATATTAAAGGGGAAATGGAAAAGACGATCCGAGAATATACTCACAAGTTTCTTCTCGACACCGTCCCTTGAGTGACAAGAGAGATGTTCACCAGACAACTTTATCCTAATCTCATGCAATTGGTCAAGCAAACAATGCAATCTACTCCTGTAGAAATGCAAATCAATCCAATTGAGCCTACGGTTGTCTCCAATGCAGAATTGATTTCCAAGCTTGTTTTACAAATGTCTAAACGATCCGCAACATTTACTTCTGACGAAGCTAAACTATTTGAGGAATTGCTGGAATATCAACTCAAAACTTCATGCAAAGCGTCAGCCGAAAGGGCTAAGCGTACAAGAGACGATGATGATGCGAATAAGGATTCTGATCCAAAACGCAAGAAGAAATCTGGCGAATCATCTTCCATGCCTCCACCACCCCCAAGGACCACCACCACAAGAAGATCTCCAGAACGTCCTCCTGCTAGTGACAAACCTTAGGACTCTGCATCTCCACCACCAATGGAGAAAACTGGTGATCATTTTGTATACACTGGTGGTGACGACGAGGAGATTCCTGAGCCCCAACAACAACCACTTTCTTCTACATCAACCAAGCAACAAGCATCATCATCCAAGCCATAGAAGAAAAAGTCAACATCAGTTGTATCTTGGTTGGATGAAGATGAAACTGAAGAATATGACTAGTTTTCAAAGCTTGTTGATGCAACCCCTCAGTTACTGGAAGGCCAAGAACCGGTAGATGGTAGAACTATGGAGCAGGTCAAGATTATCCAGGAAAAGTTCAAGGTGAAGAAGATGACGAAAGCAGAGCTGAAACGAATCAAGAACCGTGCTTTTCAACTACTTAAGGACAGCTCTGCCAGTGCCATAGAAGTCGAATATCATCTCGACAACATTGCACGAGCCATGTCCAACAACATTGACTATCTCAACCCTGAATCCAATATCGACTTCACCAGACCTGACAAGGATCCATACTACACCGACGGGACAAAGCCACTACCCACCATTGGCCGACCTGATCAATCGAAGATTCCCTACCGCTATTTCTTCAACAATGATATGGAATTTCTTCAGCACGGTAGCAATGTAAGCATGAAATACGCTACTTCACTCACCTTCCCTTTCCCGGCAGTAATCTTCTCCAACAATGTGGCCATAGAGCAAGAAGCTACATATATGTTTGTTGATGATGTGGTAAAGTATGACCTCGATGCACTATATGGAATTCATCATTGGCCTGAATGAAGAAGAATCTACTACAGAAGCTGCCAGGTACTCAAATCGAAGAAAGAAGTGTACAGTGAACAACGGACCGCTGTTATAATGCATGTCACCCTGTCTATTAAGTGGGACTACTCATTTCTGAAGAAAATCGTAGTCAAACGCCAAGACGAACAGGAATATGATTTTTCTGAAGCGGATTTTCAGAGATTGTCACTCAATGACATTGAAGACATGTATCTTGCTAAGGTACAAGGTCGAATGCGACATTTCTCCACCAACATCCAGCTCCAGTACATCAAGTCATTGTTGATATTCATTAGAAGCATCGTCATCCAGGAACGTGTTGAAGACCTTCAACTTGCCGTGGAATCATATAAAAAACGTGTTAATCTCACACCACCAATGCTATACATTCCCTATATCAACCACCTGGCTCAGTACACCATCCTTAAGAAACAAAAATTTGGGGTAGTTTACCGCAGTGAACTTCATCGTAATTGTTTCATGGCGTGCAAGGAGCTTCACAAGTTTTGTGATCACACCTTAAAGAAGGTTCGGGACGGGTTAGCATATCGGTTAAAGGAGATACATGAAGGCATAGGGTCGAAGAAAAGGTGGAATTCTAGTGAAAGGTGGGATGCAAAGAAGATCATTACAAGGATTGATGAAAGGTTGTTTCGTCGGGATCAGTTAAGGACATTGGAGAGTTTCGTAGGTGGACGTCAAAGCATATCTCTAACAGGCTACCAACGTCCAGACAGAACTCCTGGTATTATTGACGGACTTCCTGGTACCCCTTGATTTATTTCTTTTATGATTCTTTGGATGTGTTGATCTATACTTGACAATGGCTTGTGCACACATAACAGTGTACAACCCGTACTTGTCATGAAAGGACCCTGTGGTACGCTTCAGTGCCACAATCCTATAAAAGAAGCGAAAGCTTCTTACTTTTGAGTAAAACTTATTAAAACTTTCACTTTTCAAAGTTTTGCTCAAAAGAACAAGTACTTCCCCTTATGATTTTCAAAACCTCAAAAGTTAATATCACTTGTTGAGGGGGAGTATTTGCTCAAAACTTTGTTCACAAAACGTTCTTCGTGGTATTCTTCACATAAAACTCGAAATGGACATATTCGATATCAAAATTTCGTCAAAAATAACATTTATATGCCATTTTTGAGGGGGAGAAAAATTATGTGATAAGAAATATGTGACTATCAACCAATCAAACCATGCATGCATAAACAAACCGTTTGAAATTGTCGCATCTAATAACTTTACTAACATTTATCGTCAGCCACGACAGTGGGCACCGAAGCTTTGTATACCTTAGAGGTCTTATTCAGTTTTGTCAATGCCTAGTTTTTGTCAGATTCTTCATGATGGTGTAGCATCAACTGCTATTCTAACCCTTCTTTCTAATTTCGGTTAATTCTACAGACTTCACAGAAGGATTCCCATCTTTTACATGTCGGAAAGTGAAAAGTGATGCATCCCCGAATTTTGCCTCTCAACTATAACAATGAATATATGCTCCACCTATGTGGCTTCTACTGATGACCATGAAAATATACCGTATTCCTCGACTTGTTTATAGAAAAAATTGTTATCGAGCAAAGCATCGCAACTAAACTCTTATCCAAATTATAAAAATGTCCCAAAAAAAAGCGTATCTTTGATAAGGTTTTAAAAGGTACCATTTTGAGGGGTCGTTTAAGCCCTTATTTGATCACTTTTGTATCCGTTATTGCTTAATATCGTTCCTTTTCACTTTTTAGGTCTATTGAAGGCAAATTGTTGTAATGGCACTTATTTGGACGAAAAGGCGCGGATATACGAAGAAAATGGCCAAAGTCAAGAATCGAGACGCTCAAGCTGCTGAAATACAAGGTGACGGCGTTACTGCTTAACTGCGACGCCGTCGGAGGATTTTGTGACGGGACAGAAGCCAAAACTCTTATTTTCAAGTGACGACGTCAAGTTATAAAAGAGTAGGCCGTCGCAACTCAGACGCCCTAGATTTGATCCAGACGACGTCATAGACTGAAGGGGACGGCGTCACAACCATAAGGTGACGCCGTCACAAGCTGATCAAGTCACAACATGCGCACGAAGTAGCTGATACTGTTTTGGCCATAACTTTTGCATACGAACTCGGATTTAGGTGATTCAAAAGCCCACGCGACCAGAATGAGAAAATCTACAGTCTGGTGAAAAAAAGTAGTGGCGACGCCGTCACTCTTTAGGTGTGACGCCGTCGCTCTTTGCCGACAGAAAATCTGCCTATAAATATAACATTATAACTTCACTTTTTGTAGGCTCTAAACCCTAACTCCGATTCTAGGGTTTAGATAGGTGTTTTTCCAGCAACTTTGAAGGTTTCAATCACTCCAAAAACATCTTATAATGGTTTGTTGATTATATCTTAATCCATATATTCAATTTATCATTATGTCTATCCTATGTTTGATTGATTGTGTGTATGCTTGCATGTTCTCCATGTCCGTCTAATTTACTTGTGTGTTTGCTTAGGGAATATGAAACTTAATTATTGAATATTGATTGGTTGTCTCTTATCTTAATTGTTAATGATCTAGTAGTGCGATAGGTCATTCGTTGTGTAATTAATGCTTGATTAAATCTTTGTGAACCTTAGAATATAACTCCTTGAGTAGTTGTAAGCTAAACCATCCAAAGAGTGCCTTAGAGTAAGAGTTTATTATCCCTAGTGGGTTTTGTAGACGAGACCCTTTGGTAAGTTCAAAGAGTTAGGGAACATACGCATACCCTACGACCTTAGACACACAACGCAACTAAGAATAAGGACGTGACAACTCAACCATCAATAGGAGATAATTAAGGAGTAGTAAAACCTAAGTAAACACATCTTTAAATCATCATACGAGCACACAACAATAGACATAGACTATCCTTAGCTTAGTTAATTAGATAAGTAGAGTGATCGGTAGAAATACCAACCCCCAAATCTAAACCCCGAGATTTGTACCTTTCCATTTCATAAAATATAAAAATACAAAAATAATCATCCCTCACCTTTAGACTTAAATCGACATACACTTCAGCCTAACGACACTATTCCCCTAGAGAACGATATCAATACCCGTGGCTTACCCTAATTACTACACTACAACGATTAGGTTCACTGCCTAGGGTGTTATAAAACTTGCTCGAAGAAAAGGAAGTTCCTTTGACCCCGAACGACGCTTTTAGCCTTATCAAGTTTTTGGCGCCGCTGCCGGGGAATAGAATAGCTAGTTAGTAGTCCACCTCGTTTAGGTTCTTTGCTTGATTCCTATCAAGTAAACTTTTTTCTCATTTTTAGCTTTCTCTTAGTCTATCCCCCTTCTTTGTGACCTTTGTTCATAACACCCATCACTTTTCATCATGGAAGATGATAACCAACCACCACTCATCAACCCACCACCAAATGACCCACCAAGAGCCCGTACTCTTGGTGAATACTCAAGACCAAGCCACCTAGGCTATAGGAACACCATTGAGCTTCCTGACCTAGCCCAAACTACGGCCCTGCGATCCGACACCATCCGGTTGGTGCAAAACGGATGTGCATTCCATGGACTTCGTTCCGAAGATCCAAATCAGCATCTGAGGGATTTCCTCAAAATTGTCGATTCCATCGACCTTGATGCTTCTACTCGGGAGACCACGCACCTGCGTCTCTTCCAATTCTCTCTATGGGACCAAGCTAGTAATTGGCTTGAGCGACTTCTCGCCGGCTCCATCTCAAGTTGGGATGATCTTACTTCTCGCTTCCTTGCTCAATTTTTCCCACCAGGGAGAACCACCAAACTTAGGCGAGACATCTTGACGTTTTAGCAACTCCAAGGTGAGTCTCTCTACAAAGCATGGACTCGATTCAAGGAACTGCTCCGTAGACTCCCCCACCATGGCATTGATCTTTGGCTTCAAATCCAAATCTTCTATGATCATACCGATTTCATCACTCGACGATCCATTGATCGAGCCGCCAGTGGAAGGCTCAGCGACTTTAACGCAAAAAAATCTTGGGATATTATAGAGGAGCTTGCCGATCAAAGCTATGAAGATTGGAATGAATCTCCCGAAACTCCGATTAACGTGGTTAATGCCATATCAACTCCTTCTGAATCCTCCGATACCCTCGAGGAGCAATTGAGTGCCATTGAGAGAGGAATTGATTATCTTATGGAAAGGCAGAAAAGAGCATCCGTACAAATTCCTCGAGAAGCTATCAAATCCGCCAACTCTACCAACCGCCCCACACCTTCTTCGGAGTCCTCAAGTCATGAGCAAAACCCAAGCTCCGAAAGGTGCTTCCGTTCTACTTCCCCAATACCACTTTCACCAAGCTTCAAGGATCAAATGAGGGAATACATGGCAGCTCATACGGAGAGATTAGCCAGATTTGAAGAGGAGATTTATAGGCAGAGAGAGGAAATGCAAGAAAAAATGACAGAAATGATGAATTTGGTAATTGAATTTACCAAAACAAAGGTTCCCGAAAAGGTGCTCGTAAGAAGCAACGATTGCCCTCCCACTTCATTTGTTAACGCCGTTTCCATTATGCCTGAGAATGAAAGGGTTGAGATATGGAAAACTAAGGAAAGCAAGAAGGAGGAGTCTGTGCCTAATGATGAACCTGAGACCATTGAGTACTACCTTAAGCATGAAATTAACAAGAAAACCATTGCAAACCAAGTAAACAACTTTAGGTACAATGAAGTTCTTAGGGAAGCTCTTGAAGGAAAAATGACGGAAGAAGAATATGACGCCTTACCTATGGAACCTCTGTATGAGTTGGTTATAAAAAAACCGTTAACAAGAAAACGAGACACCACAGGGAATTTCGTGATACCAGTTAGCATCGGTGACATTGATATAAATGCCTTAGCTGATCAAGGGACCGATGTGAACATAATGCCACTGTCAATCTATAATAAGTTAACTAAGGAGAAACCAGCTAAGACCGACCTTAGACTTTCCTTAGCTAATCATACTCATGTCCACCCCGTAGGAATCGCTGTAGATGTTCTAATTGAGGTGGCTAACATCGTTTATCCGGTGGATTTCGTGATCGTTGATGTTGAGGAAGATAAAAACGTACCCCTCATTCTTGGGACACCGTTCCTGGCCACCGCCAAGGCAACCATCAAATGCAGAGAAGGCATCATGATACTCAAAAGCGGGAAGGGGTACGCTAGGATACCCATCATCCCAAGATACCCTCTTAAGATCATGGAAATGATTTCGGGTGGAAATCAAAAAGCCCCAGGCAACAATGTTAAGAAGAAGATGAATGACTGGGAAAAAGGGCTTAGATACTTTATGGTTCAAGGATTGTATGCGACGTTGTGGAAACCCGATAAAAAGTTAGGAAGCAATCCCACCTCAATACCTAAGGTACAAAAGGACCCTAAGGAATTTCTAAAGGGAGAAAAAGTGCTCTTGTATAGATCTCGGATAAGGGCATTACGAGGAAGAAACAAACCAAAATGGTTTGGGCCTTTCACAGTTAAGGAGACCAATTTAAAAGATAAAACCGTCGCCATAATTGACAGTGTTGGCAAGGAATCCACGGTGAGCATACAGCGTCTACACCCTTTCGATGAAGGGAAAACAAAGGGTTAAGAGGACGGTAATGAGAAAACGTAGGGGCACGACTACGAGTCTAGCTACAAGACTCTTAAATAAAGAAAAGCGCTTCGTGGGAGGCAACCCATGCTTAATTGTTTGCTTGTTAGTGTCATATATCTTTTATTAATTGTTTATCCTCATGTTTAAATTTGTAAAAATGCTTTATTTTGTTTTTAACCTCGTCTTAATTGCATATAAAGGTATTTTACATAAGGGATAAGTGTAGGGAGGATTACACACGTTTTCAAAAGAAACGTAAACATGAGAATAACAATTAACAAAAAGATATATATGTTTGTTTGTTCGATTCAAATGCTTGTATCGAGTCATAATGGATGTTATTGCAGGAAATTTTTCCAGATTTTAAAGATAAAAATTTTCCAGAATATTTTCCAGAAAATCGCAGACCAGTTTCTGTCATGATAACCTGACGGCGTCAGGGTCGCAACCTGACGGCGTCAGGAGGAGTAGAAACTGCTTAATACTTTTTCTCGTTTTCTGTGCTACTTATAAATTTTTGGAATTTTCAAGGTCTTAATTTTCTAGAAAATCTGCAAACATCCATTCCACAAGCATTATATCTTATTTAAGTCTGGAATTACATCTTGTTGTGATTTTTCTTTGTTCGGTTTGATGCGTTGGGTTGTTTGTTTTCTTTAAGTGTGCAGGTTTTATTTATCAAGAAGAAGATACATAAGGTTGGAAGGAGCTTTTCACGCATATATTCTTCTTGGAAAGGATTTAACCACTACTTCACACGAATCCTACCGAGCTAATCAGGGGAGTATTAGTTTCTTTCGTTTTTATTACCTTCTATTATCATAACTTTGATACTTTCGGGGAACATTGGGGACAATGTTCAGTTTAAGTGTAGGGAGGGAAAATAAAACGGGAACTTTGAAACTATACTTATCCTTGATTATTTGCTTTTTCCAATTGCATTTGTGTAATAAACCATGAGAAAATGTCGGTTAGGGTAATTTTGGCACCAAATTTAAAATTTTTCATAATATATAGGAGTGGGCCATTAGTCTTAACAAAAGCGTCTCACGGATAGGAAGTTGCATGACTAGCACAAAAACCCTTTACCACCTAAATTCCACCAAAAATGTGAGGATCGCCCTTAGATTAGTAGGAATTAAAAGCATTCATCTTCAATGCTTAGAGTGTGAACCGGTAGTATATTAGATTCTAGAACTTATTTTGTGATGCATTCCGAGATCGCTAGTGAGACTACACTTGTGTAGTTAGGAATAACTAAATGATAAGAGGCATTAGGATAACCCTTGTTTGATACCCGGAATATAATTACTTCTTCCACATCGGTTGAGTAATTCCCCCACACCCTTTGCGTTGTACTCATCTTTAGTACACGATACCCCTAGTTAACACCTCAGAGCCTATCCTTTTCGCGGTTCTCGTGATGTTTCGGTTTTTTCCGGAATATCAATGAAGAGCATTGTTTACACCCCACCCCCAAATATACACCCAAATCGCCTTAGCCTACCCCTTATGCATTCAATTTTAGTGCAAATGTTTGTTATCACCCTAAACCCTTAGTTCAATTATCTGGTTGCTTGCATAAGTTGCTAAGTCGAGTCATATCCTTTGTATACAGTTTTGGGACGATTGGGATTCATGGGAAAAGTTAAAGTTTATGAAATGACGGGAAGGGAACGTTAAATTCAAATTCCCTTTGTTTGCATAATAATGTACCCCAAGTGTTTTGATCTTTTCAATTCGGGTCAAATTAGTGTTAGAGTAATAAAAACTCAAGTGTAGGGATGTGCTATAAATCCCTATTATTTTGATGTTATCGTAGAGGATGGTAGAGTAAAAGTGTATGAAAAAAAAATCGAAAAAAAATAGAAAAAGAGAAAAAGAAAAAAAATATAGAGTGAAAAAAAAAAATAAAAAAAAAATAAAAAAACATACGGGCTACCATCCTACATCTATCTTTAAATTTATGTTTGTTTATTTCAGTTATCAAGAGTTTAGAGTGTCGAGTCTTGGCTTAGCAACGCCATTCTTCGTATGCATGTAACATTGAGATTTTTGACTTGCCACCACTAAATAGCCTATCCCACCAAACACTTGTTTCCCTACCGTAAGCCTAACATTACAACCCTTTAAAGACCTCTTTGATAGTCTTTCCTAGGTGCTTACGCCAAAGCGATGGAGGTTTGATCTATTCTCAAGCCTTTGGTAATCTATGTACTAGGACCGGTTAATGAGTGTTTATCTTCCATTTCCAATTTGTTATATTTCATATACACCCGAGAGAGATGTGAGTATCCAAACACCCCATGTGAGGTGCCAGTATGTAATTTCCGTGCTTGTTATGACTTTTGCGGGGCTTATATGTGTTGTGGACCGTTTTAAACCAATGCTTCATGACCCCTAACTTATAAATTAATTGGCTAAAAGCACATTTGCTTGAGGACAAGCAAATACCAAGTGTAGGGATATTTGATAAGGTTTTAAAAGGTACCATTTTGAGGGGTCGTTTAAGCCCTTATTTGATCACTTTTGTATCCGTTATTGCTTAATATCGTTCCTTTTCACTTTTTAGGTCTATTGAAGGCAAATTGCTGTAATGGCACTTATTTGGACAAAAAGGCGCGGATATACGAAGAAAATGGCCAAAGTCAAGAATCGAGACGCTCAAGCTACTGAAATACAAGGTGACGGCGTCATTGCTTAACTGCGACGCCGTCGGAGGATTTTGTGACGGGACAGAAGCCAAAACTCTTATTTTCAAGTGACGACGTCAAGTTATAAAAGAGTAGGCCGTCGCAACTCAGACGCCCTAGATTTGATCCAGACGACATCATAGACTAAAGGGGACGTCGTCACAACCATAAGGTGACGCCGTCACAAGCTGATCAAGTCACAACATGCGCACGAAGTAGCTGATACTGTTTTAGCCATAACTTTTGCATACGAACTCGGATTTAGGTAATTCAAAAGCCCACGCGACCAGAACGAGAAAATCTACAGTCTGGTGAAAAAAAGTAGTTGCGACGCCGTCACTCTTTAGGTGTGACGCCGTCGCTCTTTGCCGACAGAAAATCTGCCTATAAATATAACATTATAACTTCACTTTTTTAGGCTCTAAACCCTAACTCCGATTCCAGGGTTTAGATAGGTGTTTTTCCAGCAACTTTGAAGGTTTCAATCACTCCAAAAACATCTTATAATGGTTTGTTGATTATATCTTAATCCATATATTCAATTTATCATTATGTCTATCCTATGTTTGATTGATTGTGTGTATGCTTGCATGTTCTCCATGTCCGGCTAATTTACTTGTGTGTTTGCTTAGGGAATATGAAACTTAATTATTGAATATTGATTGGTTGTCTCTTATCTTAATTGTTAATG
Source organism: Chrysanthemum seticuspe (assembly GCA_019973895.1). Classification (NCBI taxonomy): domain Eukaryota; kingdom Viridiplantae; phylum Streptophyta; class Magnoliopsida; order Asterales; family Asteraceae; genus Chrysanthemum; species Chrysanthemum seticuspe. Next base: position 78,382,266 of record BPTQ01000007.1, on the reverse strand, counting down.
ATCTAGTAGTGCGATAGGTCATTCGTTGTGTAATTAATGCTTGATTAAATCTTTGTGAACCTTAGAATATAACTCCTTGAGTAGTTGTAAGCTAAACCATCCAAAGAGTGCCTTAGAGTAAGAGTTTATTATCCCTAGTGGGTTTTGTAGACGAGACCCTTTGGTAAGTTCAAAGAGTTAGGGAACATACGCATACCCTACGACCTTAGACACACAACGCAACTAAGAATAAGGACGTGACAACTCAACCATCAATAGGAGATAATTAAGGAGTAGTAAAACCTAAGTAAACACATCTTTAAATCATCATACGAGCACAAAACAATAGACATAGACTATCCTTAGCTTAGTTAATTAGATAAGTAGAGTAATCGGTAGAAATACCAACCCCCAAATCCAAACCCCGAGATTTGTACCTTTCCATTTCATAAAATATAAAAATACAAAAATAATCATCCCTCACCTTTAGACTTAAATCAACATACAATTCAGCCTAACGACACTATTCCCCTAGAGAACGATATCAATACCCGTGGCTTACCCTAATTACTACACTACAACGATTAGGTTCACTGCCTAGGGTGTTATAAAACTTGCTCGAAGAAAAGGAAGTTCCTTTGACCCCGAACGACGCGTGTAGCGTTATCAATCTTATTCACATTACTTGAGCATTTATGTTCTCTTTTACCCTTTAGTCACCTATATAAGATGACCTAAAACAAAATTAAATAAGCCATAAGCCGACTATATAAACCGAAACAAACACCCTCCGAATTTCAATATATGTTATGGCATGGAGCTTAATACATCATTTAGCATTGGTTAGCGTTTAGAATTGAAAGCTTGTTTGCTTAGCGTTTAGAATTGAACGCTTGTTTGACTACGATTGCTTAGCATTTTGTTTAGTTGCATTTATCATTTACAATTGAAAGCTTGTGTGTCAAGAAAAACATGATAAATAAACAATATTTTTTGAATTTTTTCAAGATTTTCTGATTTTTATGGATTATGAAAATTTTATATTTTTGTATTTTCTTTTTAGTGGTTTTATATTTTTGTATTTTCTTTTTAGTGGTTTTATATTTTTGTATTTTTTTTATTATTATTTTTTTAAGAATATATGTACAAAGAATAGATAGGGATGAACACCTTTACTCCTCGTCTTCCTCCTGAAGACGTTTGAGCGTTTCTGGTTGAAGGCTCTTTAAGCCTAGTCGTGGAAGAATAAACTCAAAACGTTCTCGAGAAAGAGCTTTGGTGAAGATGTCTGCTAACTGATATTTAGTCCTCACGAAGTATATTTCAACCACACCGTTTTCAACTTGTTCCATAATGAAGTGATGTCGAATGTCGATGTGCTTTGCTCTAGAGTGTTGGACATTGTTGCAGCAGAGAGCAATGGCACTTTTATTATCACAGTACAAAGGAACTTTGTTGAATACAAAGCCATAGTCAGATAATCGGGATCTCATCCATAAGATTTGAGCACAACAAGATGCCATGGCTATGTATTCAGCCTCTATGGAGGATATGGAAGTACTCATTTGTTTCTTTGAAGACCAGCTCACAAGCTTATCACCCAAAAATTGAGCACCTCCTGACGTACTTCGACGTGTATCTTGACATCCTGCATGGCCAGCATCTGCATAGGCCGTTAGTGACATACCGGTGTCTTTCGGGTACCAAAGTCCCATGTGAATGGTTCCTTGAAGATACCGAAAGACCCGTTTAACCCCTTGATAAGGTTTTAAAATGTACCTTTTTGAGGGGTCGTTTAAGCCCTTATTTGATCACTTTTGTATCCGTTATTACTTAATATCGTTCCTTTTCACTTTTTAGGTCTCTTGAAGGCAAATTGTTGGATCTGGACACACTCCTTGTGTCAATGATATTTTGTATGATATTATCAAGCAAGCGGAATTTACTTAAGTAATACTTAGAAGACGAATTATATGATGTATGAGAATAAACACAAGTTAACACAAAACTCAAGCTCCAATATTATTAATGAATAATACGAGTGATCTAAACTTATCACTAGGGTTACACCTTGAAGCTTTCGTAGATAATCTTGTAATGTAATACGTCTAAGACAATGACCTAGGATCTCCTTTTATACAACAAGGAGTCCTTTACAAGATAAGTATAAAGCTAACATAATAGAATATACACAAGATCTATTCTATACTTATCTAGACACGTTTAACCTTATAATAAACTGATAGCAGTGGTAATGAAGAACTTGCAGTGGGAATATGTTTCCACTGCTAGTATTAATCCATGCAGTGTAAACCACAACTATCCGTGGTAACGGATTATTCCCAACAATCCTCCCCTAAACTTATGATTTCTCTGCAAATCAATAAGTTTCTTCAATATACATTATCTTTAAGGATTTGGGGAATTCAATCAAACACTTCACTTCATTTCTCTTAACTTTTGTATAGCTCTTGAACATTGATATTGAAGTCTTTGTAACAATGCTCTGACCTTCTCATTTTCTTCATGAACTCTTATTGTTGTACATAACATCACAGTGAGAGTTCCAGCTCTGAGTGGATATTCCTTCTCAGCAAGCATGAAAGCATCTTCTCCATTTGCTGTAGAGACATGATAAACTTCACATGAATCATAGTAAAACCATTTAGTACCAGGACATGTGCATGAGAATTTCCAGAAGTCTTCATCAATATTTGGTTCATAGAGCCTTCTAAGATTCACCCATAATTGCATTTCCTTTGTATCTTTGAGATCCTGAGCATTAAACCTTTCTTGTACTAACCTCCATAGTGTATTAAGGTCATCTCTGTCAAAAGCTTTAACAAGATCTTCAAATGTCATGAATGATGAAGTTCCACCACCTAGTCTTGTGATCTTCCATGATGGAGCAAAATTGCTAGCAGTGAAAACTTCCCAATCAATAATAGGATGTCGAACTTGCAGTGGTTCTGGATGAAAATCTTCTTCAACTATCATCATCATTCCAGTCAGTTGTTCTGCAGTGAACTTCTCAGTAGGAATTTCTTCCTTAGTAGACTTTGTATGATCTTCATCAACCTTAGTCTTCTTAACTGTTTCAGAATCACTTACTTTGGCCTTTCTCTTCAATCTAGGAAACCTTCTTTCTTCTTCTTCAGAATCCTTTGGAATAAAAGATTTATCTTGTTTTACAGCTCTGTAGTAAGCCTTTTCAACTTGATCATCAGACATTCCTTTAAATTGATGCTTTTTCCAGTTACCAACATGACAACAATAAGTCTTCATATATGCAAGTATTTGTGCCTTTGTTGGTTGTCTTTGTTTCTTCTGAACCTTTTTGACTGAATTAATCACATCATTAAGTGCTTGATTGTTCTTCATAATAATAAAATCCTTCAACTGAGTTGTTCTTTGTTCCTCAGTTAAGGATGCATCAGCAACAAGGTCAATTTTTCTTGATTTCTGGATTATTAGCCACCAAAAACTGAATATCTTCTTCAGTAGGAATATAACTAAACTCTGGAGCTTTTTCTTTCATAATTGTAGGTTGAACAGTGGAAATTGAATCAGTATTTTCCATTCTATCCAATCTTTTAGCTTCCAAAAAGCTTACAACTTCTATTTCTTTCAATCTTTTCTTTTCAGCAACTTTCTCAGCAATTTGATCTTCTGCTATCTTCTTAGCAAGTTCTCTATCAAGATCAATCTGAACTTGTCTTTTCTTTGAAATCCTACTTTCAGGTTGTTGTACATCTTCCATAACTGTTTTACCCTTGTCTGTCTTCAATTGATCAAATTCTTCACTTGTAGTGGCAATATTTGGCTCTGCAGTGGAAATAAAATCAGTAGTAAAATCAGTTGCAGTTTGGAAAATGTCTTGATCTACAAGTTGCTCTCCATGAGTTTCAGCTTCTTTTGCTCCTTTACTTGTATCTCCTTCATCTTCAAAATCAATTTTCCTCCCCTCAGTGTCAGAACCTGTTTTCCTCCCCTGTTTGGAAGAATTTCCCAAATCATGATCAGCTGAATCACCATCAGAAGGTGAGGATGAAGATGAAATAACCAACTTTGCAGTTTGCTTGTTCTTTGTCAACCTCTGCATCTCTCCCTTTAAAGTCTGAATCTCTGTCGTTAAGAGTTGAACATCCGTGGCATGCTGCTTCTTGACAGTAGCCAAGTCCTGTTGTAGAGACTCAACCTGCTTTGCTAATTTGGTACACAAAACCATCAATTCCAATTGGTTTCCACTGCCCTCAGCACTTCCAACTGTGTTACCTATTGGGAGAGGTGAATCATGGGGCAAAGGTCCAGATTCCTCCATAGTAGGACTAGGTGGAATTCTAGAACCACCACTGCTTGTTCCTAGACCATAAGGTTCAGAAACTTGCTGTGTTGTCATGAGAGGAGTAGTCTGATTAGACCTTCTCTCATAGGTTCTTGAAACTGGTGGGGTATAATCAATGTTGGGAACATTAATTATGGGTGTTTTTTGTTCAGATGAAATTTTAGCAAGCATTTGAGGTAGGAGAGGTGTAAAAATCTGTAAGATATAACTTTTCACATACACATCAAACCATAACACAAAGTAGCATATAGATGGAATTCTAGAGAGAGAAAGTTAGAGGTTTAGGGAACTTAGTGAGAGAAAGTGAAAGATATTATTATGAGCTCCAACTCTCTACCTTGGGAGGTAGAGAGTATTTATAGTCTTACATAAATCGCCACACTTTGGGCTGTGGATCAGGCATACAGTGGGTAAAGACCCGTCCGTCCTCCACGGTGTTACTTAACTAAATACTACTAAACTTAAATGAACTACGACTACGAGCTTTCTAAAGATTACATATACTTGAGGTGACCGACTCTTTAACACCTGGAATTTCTAATTCCTAACAATCTCCCCCTAAGGGAGGTCACCTCAATCATGTACCAAAATTACATTGAATACAACTAGATAATACATTAACAATTGATCTTGCATTCTTGATGTATTCCTTTGCTCCTAAGCTCGTAGTCTTTGATTCTTCACATTGCATGTTTGGTTACTTCAAGTGGAGGTCTTTTACTGATCCACGTGATAGTCGTTTTGAGCCATCTTTTGAGATCATCAGCTATCAACAATCTCTGACACATCCTTTGTGGTGTTGGTATTATGTGATGTTGTGACTTTAGGACCGACATGCTCACATTCTGGATCATGAAATCTTCACATCAGAGTAGCGGAAGCTTTTGTTGAGTCATGATATTGGCAGCAGCGTAGCAGAAGCTTGGTGTGAAATTATCAGAGACATTGATGCACTAATCATGATTTCTTTGAGTTGAATGTGTTAAGTGAGCATGTGGCTATGGATTGACCGCTCCATTCTGATCAGCTGCAAACGTCGGGTGTACCTGCATACAACAGTTAGCAATAAATCGCATGAAAGTGTCTTTGATCACTTTCGTTGAATTGAGGTACACGGCCCACGGTTCCCCGTTGATCAGTACATGTACTGCCTGTGATCGGGTATAATTCAGAAGAATTTCCTTGACAGGGTTTCGCAGCTGTTCTAGCTGTTCTCAAACCGGAACGTCTCAAAGAAGACAACACGGAGGGAGTGAACCAGCGAATTTTAAGTCCACTGATTGATGAAAAGAGATTTGAAAAACAATCGTGTATTGCTCAATAGAAATTGTTTTTGCAATACAACGAAGGTTTTATTGAAAATCAATTATCAATCATAAAAATACCTTTTGGTTTGAAAAAAGAGTACACAGTCGATGTGCTAAAGAAAAGAGTTTTTAAGCACAAAGACCGGTTTTTCAAAGGTATCCGTCAATCCATAACCTGAACCAGGATTGATTCAAGAAATTGAATCGCCCCATTGTTTCTGTTCAGTTGTCACATGGTTGATCCATATAATAGATCTCACATGCCACCTACCAGGAGCTTGTTTGATGTTGGCTCCAGAAGGCTTTCCATCTTCATTGTGAGTGTGTAAACACATCACTCAGATGTTCTGGCAATACCACAAGGATAATGCGTAGGACTCAAGATATAATCTCTCTTTCCACATTGTGTGAAACAGAGAGTCTTCATTGAAAGTGTCCTAATGAGATTTATTGATGATCTCGTGGCTCTAGACTCAATTTGTGCATATTTGGATCCTATGCCGGAGACTAGGGAGAGGGTCTCCTTCTTCAATATCAACAATCTCTAAGAGAAAGTCGATAGATAATGTCGGTTCCCTGTGAGAATGAAACAAGTCCTTTTAAGAGGAACTTGAGTGGTTTGGAAAGTTGAAGTGCAGTGCGTCACTGGGTCCATGACGTCTTGTCTTCAATACCGATGTTACCGTCAGTAGCATATGAAGTGAACCCGGTTTCTGCCCTAAGGTTGAATAAATGGAGGGCTATTTGTTTTCACCTTTCTCATTCAATTCTTTTTAATTCTTCAACCCCTTTAGTGCTTACCGAGACTTCATAACTAGAACCTTATTGGGTTTATTCCAGTACTAGCTCAGTCTTAGTCCGCACTCTTCCCATATCTCATTTTTCTCCTTTTATCATCATACCTAAGGACTTCTACACTAACTAGTGGATTGTCCCTGGGTAGATCCCTCCGGTTCTGGCGGATCATGGGAACCAATACCTAACCTTATCATCCTTATATCACCGTACATAAAGTAAAGTTGGTCGGTCTATCTGGTATTGTTCATCTGCCATTGGAACCAATTGAAAACCATTAGAAAGTCAATCCTGATACTTGTGATATATTATCAAAACATTTTGTACCAGGATTGTTTTTGATATTTTTAGAATAAGTGCTCCCCCTCAACATGTGCATGAAATGTTTGAAATCGTTTTGCACACGGAGGCAAGAGGAAAAAATTACTTCTTTGATTACCATTTTCTAAAAAATATCACCATCACTTCCTAGATCAAATCAAGAAGATAAAGCATTTCCAGGAAGGATGAGGTTTCCATAAATTTGCTCCCCCTCAATATGTGCCTCGAGGTTAGAAAAGAGTTTTGCACATACTAGAGGGAACCTGCACATTGGGATAAATGATCACGTTTCAAATCATAGGTTTAATATAGGTGCTCCCTCTCAACATGTGCATTGAAAAATTGAAATCGTTTGTCACATGTGAGAAGGACAGCATGTACATCCTTATAAAACCATTTACCGAATTATCAGTTTAAATCCAACATTCTCCCCCGATCACAATTATCAAATCATTTGAGATTTGTGATCTCTTATAGATTTAAATTGATTTTGAAAGCTTTTAAGGAGAAATGTGACTTGATTATGAAAGCTTCTTAACTGATAATGATCGGATTTTAAGACTTTAAACTCCATTGATAAAACATGCATGTATATCTTTTGAAAACACTTTAATGCCAAATAACTTTTTAATTTAAATGAAATCATTCTCCCCCTCAATCAATGACATAGGTTGTTGATTGAGAGATAGAGATTTTGACAAATAAGTCCTGATGATTATCAATAAATAGAGATCGAGTTATTTTTCAAAGCATTTAGTTTTCAGCAGATAAATGTTTATAGAATCAGAGCATGGAATTTTGAAAACATGATAAAACATGGCTCTGTTCTTACTTTTAAAACCGGGTTATTGTCTGAAAATGACAATAAACCATTTTTTTCTCTTTCTCCCAAAATTTTTTTTTTTTTTTTTTTTGATTTTTTATTTATTTATTTATTTATTTTTTTTTTTAAGAATTCGAACAACATCTAAAGTCCCGTGTCATTCTTTGAATGACAGCACAAAGACCGTAGATATTATCGAACAAAAAAAAAACGTGACAAAATGACAATATTTTTTGAAGAATTTTCGAATTTTTCAAATATTTATGGATTTTGAAAGTTTTATATTTTTCTATTTGATTTTTGAAGGTTTTATGATTTTGTATTTTGTTTTTCAAATAAATATTTACAAGAGATAGATGAAGATAGACCTTTACTCCTCGTCTTCCTCCTGAAGACGTTTGAGAGTTTCTGGTTGAAGGCTTTTCAAACCAAGTCGTGGAAGAATAAACTCAAAACGTTCTCTTGGAAGAGCTTTGGTGAAGATGTCTGCTAACTGATATTCAGACCTCACAAAATATAGTTCCACCACACCTTTTTCCACTTGATCCCTGATGAAATGATGTCGAATGTCGATATGCTTTGCTCTTGAGTGTTGAACGTTGTTGCATGAGAGAGCAATAGCACTTTTATTATCACAGTACAGAGGGATTTTGTTGAATTCAAAGCCATAGTCAGATAATTGAGATCTCATCCATAAGATTTGAGCACAACAAGATGACATGGCTATGTATTCAGCCTCTGTAGAGGAAATAGAAGTACTCATTTGCTTCTTTGAAGACCAGCTCACAAGCTTATCACCCAAAAACTGAGCACCTCCTGATGTACTTCGACGTGTATCTTGACAACCTGCATGATCAGCATCTGCATAGGCCGTTAGTGACATACCGGTGTCCTTCGGGTACCATAGTCCCATATTGATGGCTCCTTGGAGATATCGAAAGACCCGTTTAACTGCTTCAAGGTGCTTTTTAGTAGGCTTAGCCTGGTATCTAGCACACATGCAAACAGCGAACAAGATGTCTGGTCTACTAGCAGTGAGATACATCAGGGATCCAATCATACTCCGATATCTTGTTTGGTCAATCATGATCCCTGAGAGGTCCTCATCTAGTTTGGTTCGGTCAATCATGGGGGTGTCAACAGGGTCACTTGAATCAAATCCAAATTTCTTTAAAATCTCTGTTGCATATTTAGATTGATTTATGAAAATGCCTCCGGGACTTTGAGAAATTTGTAATCCCAAGAAAAATGACATTTGTCCCATCATTGACATTTGAAACTTTGAACTCATTTCATTTGAAAAACGATCACATTCCATTGGGTCAGTCGAGGCAAAAATAATATCATCAACATAAATTTGAACATGAATCAAATGTTTGCCTGACTTCCTGGTGAACAATGTAGGATCAACTGCTCCTTTGATGAATCCGGTTGATAGAAGAAACTTTGACAGTGTATCATACCATGCCCTTGGAGCTTGCTTTAAACCGTAAAGAGCTTTCTTCAAACGATAAACGTGAGTAGGATGCTCTTGATTCACAAATCCTTCAGGTTGGCTGACGTAGACGACTTCTTTAAGATCTCCGTTTAGAAATGCCGTCTTTACATCCATCTGATAAACTACCATGTTCTTACTAGCAGCATTAGCCAGAAAGATTCTGATTGCCTCGATTCGAGCAACTGGAGCAAAAGATTCTTCAAAGTTTATACCCTCCTCTTGACGATATCCTTTAGCAACTAATCGAGCCTTGTTCTTCAACACATCACCATGCTCATCAAGTTTTACTTTGAAGATCCATTTTAGAGCTATAATCATAGCACAGTCTGGAGCAGGTACTAACTCCCATACATCAAGACGATCAAACTCATGAATTTCATCTTGCATAGCATTGAACCAGCTGTCTTCATTCATGGCGGTTTTAACATCTTTTGGTTCGATCTTAGATAGTACGGAGTTGAAGAAACACCATAAGGCATCGGTTGCAAGTTGTTTCCGGGTTGATACAGGACGAGAGGGATTACCAATGATGTTGTCTAATGGATGATCGTGAGTCCATTTTCTGAGGTGTTCATGTGGCATTTGTTGAGGAACTGAGGTAGCTGAGTCGATGTCTCCTGAAGAAGATGGTTCTGATGATGATTCAGGAGAAGCAAATATGTTTTCAAATGGAGCATCTTCAGGAGTAGCAAAGGGATTAACTTCATCATTGATGCCAGAAACATTTCCATGATGTACATTTGAAGAATGATGATTTGTTGATGAGACTGAAGGATCAGCAGCAGGTGCTTCTTGACTTAAAGATATTGAGACTGAAGGATTGACTTCATTCACTGGAATATGAGCAACCTCTGTTGTAGGGATCAGCACCTCATTAGTAATTGAATCATACAGTTCATCAAACATAGGATCAAACAATTTCTTTACATCATCTTCAGATGGAGGTACATATGGAGTTTCTTGAGAGGAGTTTGGAACAAGGGATGAACCAATGGGACTGTTTTGAAGTGCGGGTCCTGAGCTGGAGTGTCCAGGAGCCATTTGACCGGTCAGCTCATCAAACGTAACGTGAATTGTTTCCATGATATTTCGGGTTCTTTTGTTGTAGATTCGGTATCCCTTTTTGTTTGAGGCATATCCTACAAATACTCCAATGTCAGCTTTGACCCTAAGTTTGCCTAAGTCTTGACCCTCATTAGTTGGATAGCACAATGCACCAAACACACGAAGGAAAGATAGATTAGGTTTTCTGTTGTGGACAAGTTCATATGGAGTTTTTCCATGATCAGTGTGAATCAGGGAACGATTTTGTGTGTAGCATGCAGTGGCAATTGCTTCAGCCCAGAGAAACATTGGAACCTTTGAGTATATCAGCATTGTTCTAGCGGCTTCAACAAGAGTACGATTTCGTCTTTCAACTACACCGTTCTGTTGAGGGGTTCGTGGAACACTTCTTTGATGGCTGATTCCAACGTTTTCATAGAATTCACAAAGTTGTTTGTTGACAAACTCAGTTCCATTGTCTGTTCTGATAATTCTGACAGTTTTGTTTAGTCGAACCTGCAGCTGTTTGATGAGTTTGATGATGATATCAGGAGTTTCATCCTTTGTCCTTAAGAACTTGACCCAGGTGAATCTAGAGTAATCATCAACCACAACTAACACATATTTCTTCCCAAAGATATTCTGCACCCTCATTGGTCCACATAAATCCATATGAATCATATGAAGAACTTCTGTGACAGAGTTAGTAGGTTTGGGTTTATGGGCATACTTCTTGCTTTTTCCCAATTGACATGCTGAACAAAGATGATCCTTTTCATACTTTAGTATAGGTAAACCTACAACTAAGTCCTTTCTAGAAAGATCGTTGATGGTGCCGAAGTTCAAGTGATTGAGACGACGATGCCATAACCATGACTTTGTTTTTGAAGCCTTAGATAACAAGCAGATTGGAGATGCCCTCATCATGTCATCGATAGAGATGGTGTAAAGGTTTGAGCCACGAGTTCCTTTCAACAGTTCCTTACCGTTAAGATCTCTAACAAAGCAGGTATGTTTTCTGAAGGCTACTTCTAGATCAGAATCACAGAATTGACCAACAGAGAACAGATTATGACCTGAACCTTCCACATAATACACTCTCGAGATGACACTATCACCAACAACATAATCTCCATAACCCTTTATAGCACCGAAATGATCATTACCAAATCTAACAGTCCCGATGAATTTGCTCACGAAGTTCATGAGCCGCGACCGATCTCCAGTCATATGCTTGGAACAGCCTGAGTCCAGGTACCACAGAACGATTTGAACGATCTGCAGTTGAACACAGACAAGAATGGATAACTGGATAATTCGGATCCCCATGCAAGAATGGGTTCCATTTGGTTAGTAACAATGTTTGGAACACCCACATCAGAAATAGAAGCATTCATATCAGAAAGTGAGGCAATGGAATCGATGTGAATAGATGCAGTACTAGTGTCAGTATTAGCCCTGTTCACAGTGTGATCACTTCTTAAGGGAATAGTTCTACCAGTAGGCATCCATTTTCTAGTAGGAATTATCTGATTAGTCTTAAGACCAACAGGTTTCCAATAAAAGCCTATTTTACTGAATGTTCTTCCTGTGGGTTTCCACTGTTTTCTAACTTTCTTACGTTTTTGCCTTTTAGCCTTCCTAGCATGAACTTTAGCATTAACAATATTAACTGGACAATTAACATCATTGGGCAGAACATTAACACCACATTCATGATTAGAAACAGAATTCAAGCAGACATTAGTACAAGGTTTGCAAATAGTATCAGAATTCGAATTAATTATAGTACGCCTATGGCTAATACTAGAATCAACACGATTCGTTTTATTCGATTCAAACATAAAGTTCCTAGATTGTTCTTCTACTCTTTTCCAGTGGACATTCTTAGCTTGCGAGGTCCTATCATTCCTTGTATTGTCTTGAGACTTTGACCTGCTCCCTTTAATGTCACTGATTACTCCTGTAGAGGGAATGGGAACATTAGTTTGGTTTACTACTCTTTGCACCACCTGTTTAGATGTGCTGGGATCTGAACTACATGCAGGTGCACTAAGGTTCACTTTCTTAAAACTAGAGGTACTGAGATTAGTACTCCTAGAAGGCATCTTTGAGTTCTCTCTCTTAGCATTGACAGATCTAGAATCTGAGCTACTCAAGGGTACACTACGGTTCACATTCAAAACATTGGGAATCGAGTGCATATCATATTTGGCCTTAGGCATCGAGCATGGAATCAAAGGGTTAACTCTCTCACCTAATGTCTTTGGGCATATTGTGATTAAGCATTCTAAGATTTCTTGAGATCGTTTGGCATATAAGCATGCATGTCCAATTGCATTATCATGAGGTTTCTCTAGCTTATCCTCTTCAACAATCTCACGCAGACATTCTAGGCAATCCTTAAGGGATGAGAAGTATGTTTGAATGTCAAGTTTGTTGTTCCTTAGATGAGGAGGGACATATGTCACAGATAAAGCATATTTATTACAAGAGTGAACCTTTGATACAACATTCTCCCCATTGGTCATTGGCATTTTCCCTTTTACCTGACTCTTCAGATTCTCAATTTCCTTTTGCAATGAAGCTATTTGTTCGTTGTTTTTGTTACGAGTGACTTTAATTGATGCAAATAACTCATTGAAATGACGTTTAACCTTTTCATTTTCTTCTAGGAAACTTTCGTTTTCCTTTTGTAAAGCATTTACTAGGTTTTGAAGATGAAACGTTTGAGAATTCTGAGAATCTAAAGGAGGAGGCATTTGGGAGCCTGTCATATTGTTCGTTTGACCCTTTAATTGAGAGATTTGGGCTTTCAACTTTCTGATCGTGTTACACTGAGCTTGAATCTGTTCATCTCGTTTGTTAATTTGAAAAACTGCATCAAACTCTGGAGCATCTGAAGATGTCTTGATATTTGAAGTTTTGACATTTTCTTTGAGATGTTGATATTTTAGTTGTAGATTAAAATACTCAACTTCTAGTTTAGAAAAATGTTTAACCAAATTGTCGTGATCATCCAGTTCAATTTTATCATTTAGTTTAGAATTGGTTTTTTCAAGCTCAATGACACGATCATGAGAGACTTTCAGGGCCACAGATAGTTCATGAAATTTGGAAGCATTAATAGAGCAATTTGAAGCAGTGAAAAAGACATCTTGAGCAACACATTCAGTAATAAGATTCTCATTCAATGTGTGCAGGTTCTTCCTCTCAATCTCATTATATTTTAGTGCACGCTCATAGTCACTAATTTCAACTATTATTGCATCAAATTCCTTTTCCATTCCCTTAATATCTGTTTCTATCCCCTTTTTAAGACTCTCAAAGTGATCTTTTAGAAGTTTAAAGAAAGGCATGACCTCAGTTAAATAACATTCTTTCATTTGTTCAAAACCCCTTTCTCCTTCAGTTATGCCAGTGGGTGTGATCCTTTTCTTGCAAGTTTTCTCAAAATCAACAAATAGTTGAAAAATAACGTATTGGCTAATTAAGGTCTTGCTTTTAGTGGCAATTGTTCTAGGAACAAGATGCATTGGTGTGTTAGGAGGATACACAGTTGCTCTAGGAATTTTCCAAAGGGGAGGGTTTGTTTCTGCAATATTTACAGCTTTCTGCTTATCTAAATCCATTTTCCAGAAGACTTGTTCGGGAGTCAGCAATGTCTGAGTCTTAAAATTGTTCAAGGAAATCCAGTTTTCCTTCTTGTAGTCATGGGGAGTGATAATTACTTTCTTCTCTTTGCACTTAGGATCATTTAGTTTCTTATTCATCTTCTCCCTAGTTACTTCATCTAATTTCTTGTCATCCTCAGTGCACTCAAAGCAACTAGGTTTTTGTCTAGGTTTAAGAATCTCATTTCCATCATAGATAACACTTTGAGCTGCTTTTGCTATCTTTCCATACTCAGGGTTGGGTTTATCTATAATGGGAACACTATGCTTATCGCTTAGAACTCTATGCTTAGTGATCATGTGAGCAGTCTGAATGGTGTTTCCTTGCATGTACAACTTGTTTTCAAGTTTGTTTTTCAAAGTTTTCAGATTAGAAAAATCTCTCAAGAGCTTTGATTCTTTTGCATTAAATTCTTGCTTAAGCATTTTCACATTTTCTTGAAGTTCTTGTTTTTGCTTAGCAGTTTTAGAAAGTTTTTCTTGCAAGGAATTTAATTCTTGTTTCAATACTTCTTCTCTAAAATTACTTTTTCTAATTACTGTACGCACTTGGTCATCCATTTCCTGCTCACGAGTGGTCAACTCAAATTTAGCGCATTGTTCATAAATAGCAACACGTTCTTTATAGGCATTTAGTTCAGAAATTACAGAATCATCAGGGGCACATGAAGTGTATTCATCAAAAACATATTCATTGTTGACTGCAGAAGATGCATCACTTGGTACAACTTCACTTTCACTTTGTTTCACATATTGATCATATGGGAAAATGTCGGTATTACCCATATTGTCAATATTTGATTCAATAGTTTCAGTTGATAGTACGTTGTCATGCATCTTTTGCACATCAGCATCATCGTATAGTCTTAGTACCTCTGAGATGAGTTTGTCCTTGGATGAGCCAGCTAGTGATGAAGAAAAGACCTTGGGAGAAACCATTGGAGAAATGCTAGCCATAAAAATTGTGTGTGCAGTTGGTCCATCATCCACATCAGAGTCGTATGCATCACAATCAGCAACTTGAAAGGCATTCTGATGATTGTGACCTATCTCCTGAATAGGCTGCTCATCCACATCTGCATCATAGGTCTTGGCATTGCCCTCAGCAAGAAACAGCAATTCCTCTTCATCTAACGCAGCACCATTGTCCTGAGCTTGTGCCAGCAACATCTTATCTCTGAAGTAATCAGCATTCTGTGGACGCTTTGGAGATGTGCAGTTCCTTGCAATGTGTCCTTCACCACCACAGTTATAGCATTTGATTGGCTTAGCTTGACCTTGGTTACCATTTCTTCCTCGATTCTGGTTGCCAACATAACCTCTCCCAGCTCCACCTCTTCCCTGATCATACTGTCTTTCCTGAACTGGTTGCACCACGATCCTTCCATCTTTAACAGTGGCTTGATTATGTGGGTTAGATGCAGTTCTGAGGTTGTTGTTGGTTTGTGGGAGAGAATTCTTGTTTTGACTAATGAGAAGAGCTAGTTGATTAATGATGTTACCCACGTGTGCATCAGCATCAGCTTGTTTGAACATGGGATCAGGAATGAGTTTGTGATTACCATTCCCCAAGGGTATGACTTGTGATGCTTTGGTTGTGATTCCGATGTTTGAGTAGAAGGCTGTTGAGTCATTAGACGAGCTTGTCTCTCCCTGGTTGGTTTTGAACTGATTGAGAATCAATTTTTCAAACATAGCATGTCTCTCATTCTGAAGGAGGAAGGCATAGAGTTGCTCATAGTTTGTATTCTTCAATCCTTTAGTGAGCTTCACAGCTGTGACAAACTTGTGCCATTCGGGATTCATGTTGTTCACAAACTTTGAGTTGAGCTGAATGTTAGGCATAGTCATTCTGATGTTCCTCATGTCATTCACTAACTTATGAAATCTCACATAGTACTCATAGACACTCTCATCTGGTTTCATCTTGAAGTGCTCAAATTCGTCATAGAGTTGGGATTCTCTGTCTTCCATAGTTAGTTCTGAACCTGAGAGAAGCATCTTAACATTATCCCAAACTGCCTTTGCTTCAGTTTTATGATTGATCAGCTTGTAGATGTCTTTAGGAAGACCTTGAAGAACAATGTTTGAAGCCCTGATATCTGCATCGAATCTCTTTTTCTCCTTATCATCAAGCTCATCATACATCTTAGGTCTGTCCATTCCGTAAACAGGAGTACCATCTTCATTAGTATCAAGTATGTCTCTAGTCGTCTCAACTCGATATGGTCCTTCATCAATGGATTTGAGAATGTTGACACCATTTTCCTTTCCAAGGAAATACAATTTGATTCGTTGAGCCCAAGAGTCGTAGTCAGTTCTGTCAAGCATGGGTGGACGAGTATCTGAGCCAGCTGCTTGAACATCCTCGGCAACAGTGAAGATGACAGTAGGGACGTTGGTAGACATGTTAACAGATTATACGGGATTTTATAACTCTATGATTAAACCGGGAAATAGATTCTTTCACGGGATTTTACTAAATCAAGAGAAAACCGTAAACAATCACTCAAGTCGCTAGAAGATTATGAACTAAGTCGCTAGAAGATAATGCACTAAGTCGCTAGAAAATAATGCACTAAGTCGCTAACTCATAATTCGCTAGACAGCTAAGTCGCTAGAATCCCAAGTCGCTAGACAGAAAGCAAGTCGCTAAGTAGTAACTCGCTACAGACCAAGTCGCTAGCCAAATTTTGGCAGCAATTCGCTACACAAGTCGCTAGAGATACAAGTCGCTAAAGAGCAACTCGCTACAGACCAAGTCGCTACCACCAAGTCGCTACTCGTAGTGGAGAGTCCACTACTTGTACTTTAACTCGCTAGATCTAACTCGCTAGCACCAACACTGTAAGTCGCTACAAAAATGTGAAGCAAGTCGCTACCAAGAAAATACTCCGTGAGCTAAGTCGCTAGCTTGAAAAACCATATAAACATCACTTTTCAATCCAAAAACAACCCAACCAAGATGATTCAAGCTTACCAAATGAAAACCTAAACACTTGTGATGATTCTAAACATAAAAGTACCAACAAAATTCAAACTTTAACACAAGAAATCACCCAAATGATGCAAAAACCACTAAACTTTTTCAAACTCAAAAACCACCTAAAAACCACTATAAATCCAAAGATGTGCAAGATATGATCTAACCATGGCTCTTGATACCAATTGTAAGATATAACTTTTCACATACACATCAAACCATAACACAAAGTAGCATATAGATGGAATTCTAGAGAGAGAAAGTTAGAGGTTTAGGGAACTTAGTGAGAGAAAGTGAAAGATATTATTATGAGCTCCAACTCTCTACCTTGGGAGGTAGAGAGTATTTATAGTCTTACATAAATCGCCACACTTTGGGCTGTGGATCAGGCATACAGTGGGTAAAGACCCGTCCGTCCTCCACGGTGTTACTTAACTAAATACTACTAAACTTAAATGAACTACGACTACGAGCTTTCTAAAGATTACATATACTTGAGGTGACCGACTCTTTAACACCTGGAATTTCTAATTCCTAACAAAATCATATTGCCATCTTTATTCAAATTTTGAAAAACTTTAGGCTTTAGGCAACTGATTTGATAAACAGTAGTATGAGGTTGCAGTTGAAATTCATTAAGCATAGCGTGCACAAACCTTGGATACATTAAAATTTTGGTTTTACTCTGTACATTGCCTTTCATACATGTAAAAATATAGTTGGACCAGTTGAAAATCTTATCAGTGACAAGACAAACCAAAGGATAAGCCATGGTTGAACTAAATTGCTCATAAGATGTTTTCTTAGGACTAAGGCAATGTAACAAAGTATGAATCAAAAATCTCCATTGGGGACAAAAACCACTCTTTTTGAAAGTAGCCTTTTTATCAGTGGTATCATACCCCATGGATGATAAAGTATCATGAATATCAGACATAGGTAATGTGATGAGACCATTGAGATCATCCAAGTGAAGTACTCTCCTCAGGGATGCCTCAGTAACATCAATATTTACCCCATCTGCAGTGGCTCTTAGAGCATCCACTGATTCATGTGTATCTCCAATCTCAAGTGTTATGGACTGAGCAGAAGTCCAAAACTGATTGATTTGAGAGATATAGATTGTGGGTTTTAAAAGCAATGCATACCTTATATGAGTGGTATTGAGAAAGTCCACAATCTGATGAAAAACAGGGCCACTCTTCTCGTTAGACTTTTGTAGGTAGGCCACTAGGTTGTGCTCATCTGCAAACTTTAAAGATGCCATAGAAACTTTTAATGAAAAACGATATTATGTCAGTAAGAATTGAAAGAATAACTAGCCAATTGAGAGAAAAAGATATATAGGGTTAGGGTTTAGTATTTTTGAGCAAGACAAATTATCTTTTAGAAAATATTATAAGTTGGAAAGAAGATAATTTCCTTAAATATTTTAACCCTATATGTTTGATAACAGTGGTTACTTTCAACGGCTAGTAAAAATTAGTTACTGACACTATCAGTTGTAACGGCTAGAACAACAGTGGTAAAATAACACTGTCAGTGGAAACTGTGAACTAGCAGTGGTAATTTTTCACAAAAATTTCAAAGAGCAGTGGAAAATAAAAGCATTTAAAAACAAGACTGCTCCCATTATAGTTTTGAGCAAACTATCAGCTATCAATGGATTTGATATGTCTTTACCATGAGCCGTTTGCTATGGACTAGCCAACTCTTAATCATAAAGAATATGGTGAGTTGATAACCATGTAGTTTTTGGTAAACTATCAACCATAAACGGATTTGTCAAGTCTTTAACAGTAGCCGTTTGCTCTGGACTAGTTGATTCTTATGTGTATTAGACATGGTGAATCAATAACCATTTGTTGTGTATCTCAGTCATACACCTTTTAACTCCAACTCCTCATCAAAACTTGATATACGTATCAGTAGAAGATGAGAATAACCAACTTGAGATTAACCAAAGTTACCTTTAACCAAACTATTACCCAAGCAAAATATCTTCCAAAGTCAACTCAATAATATCTATATTTACTCCTTTACCTACCAAAATAAGAAAAAGGTAAATATCTTCATTAAATAACCCTTCAACCGACTTTGTCTATATAAGGAGGCTTGGCTTAAGATAAACTTCATCAATTTTCATTCAAACACAATATCCCCAAAACCATAAGTATGAGCAATCCCTCCAACACTATCAACATCTCTTCTGACTCAGAAGAAGAGTATGTAATCGAATCAGAATCATCTTCAGAAGCATCAGGATGGTTTGGATACTTCCCACCAGGGACTGGCTCTTCATCCAAAAGATATACCAAAGAAACTGCTAAGCAAAATCCTGTAGCTAAGCCTGCAAAATCTCTTGAGTTCTATTCCGATTCATCAGATGATGATGATGCAAATGATGAAACCTATTCCATGGCTAAGGAGTTGCCAAAAGATCTTTCAATAGCACTGAAAATAGCTATCTCCAATATGAAGCAGATATCCATTCCAACAAGGCCTGCAATGCTACCAAGACCTCCTCCACATATTCTTGGGCTTCCATGTCCAAGAATGTAATCCACTTTTGAGAACAAGAGAAAGAGAGCCCAGAAGAATAAACATGATTATGTGGGCAAGGGCAAGAGACCAATGGAATAGCTGAAGATAGGTGTAGGATGTGATAGGTTTCAGTCTTTTGTGTTAAGTTAACTAGGAGCCCTCTTGATTGTAATGAATTATGTGATAGTAATGAAGTTTCTCTGTTTTTCCTTTTTCCACTAAAAGCATGTTACCACTGGTTGCAATAGAATTCCCACTATAACCTAATGTCAGCAGAATCATCAGTGGATAATCTTAGATAGGATCTAAACAACCTAGAGCAACGATTCATCAAAGAGTAACTAATTAATTGCAAACAAAGAATTCTTCAAACTGCAATTCACTAACTTAAACCAAATACTGGAATCACAATCGCATTGGCAATGGTTAATATATTGAAATAATTAAGCATAGCAGTGGCTATACTCAATAAAGTCAATACACAAGCATTGATACACTTTCCAAGAGCACAGTACTCCAATTTACTTCTCAACTACTTGCACCTTCCCCTCATTAACTTCTTGAATCCAACTTAACATATAATAAACAAACCATTTAACACAAAGCACTCAAATCACATACTCCATAACTTTCACTCTCAAATCAACACCATGAGTCAATCAAGTCCAATCAATCTTTCGTCAAGCAGTTCATCTGATAGTTCCTGGGATGATTTTGTTTTGAGAAACCCTGGAAGAGTTGAAAAAGAGGAGTATGAGAAGGTTGTATCCAAGAAGAGAAATCAGTCACTTGCTCTTTCAAATCCTTTTTCTGCTAGACCTTCATCACTACAACCAGAGCCTCAGAATGCATTAATAAAAGAAGATAGCTTAGAGATCAGCTCCTATGTGTCTCCATATGTTAAAGATGATGAGACCTCTGGAAGAGTCCTGAGTGTTCCTCCTCTTGCATCAATAGCTCCTTCTGAAGAACTGCAATCATCACCTTCACTACCATTTCTACCAGCACCATCATCAGCAGTTCCTTCATTATCCTCACCACCTACTGGAATAGTGGTGATGGGTTTAGCAAGCCCTAGGGTGTATGACTGGATTAACATACGTGGTGCTCCTAAGGTGATGCCAAGCTGGGCTTTACCCAAGAAGCCATGAAGGATTGATGATGGGTAGGAAGGGGATGGGTTAGGAAATATGTTTGGAGTAGGATGTTTATGGTTGTTTTTCAGTTGATGTAGTAATGTTTGTACTCTATACTTCATGGATGTAATTTTACTGCACTCACAGTGCAGTTGTGTGATATTAATAATAATCCATGTTTTCCTTTATCTTTAGTGTTCTTACATCACACATCTCAATCCACTAACTTCATTATCAAAACTGACATACTGTCCATCATATTGCTCAAAATCAGAAAGATAGGACTTGTTGCCAGTCATGTGCCTTGAACACTCACTATCTGTATAACCTTGATCTGACCTTTTTGTCCTTGGATGTTCCTGCACATATGAGTAAAGAGTTAGTTTCTTTTGGGGACCCAAGCCATGATTGACTTGGATCTGCCTCGTGTATCAATATAGTTAAATCTATCAAAGTTCATTGATACACCATTGGGATTGGTTGTAGAGGTATTTCCTTTAGGTTTCCATTCCCAACGTGCTGAGGCCTTCACAGCATTGT
Source organism: Chrysanthemum seticuspe (assembly GCA_019973895.1). NCBI lineage: Eukaryota > Viridiplantae > Streptophyta > Magnoliopsida > Asterales > Asteraceae > Chrysanthemum > Chrysanthemum seticuspe. The sequence continues at coordinate 78,361,277 of BPTQ01000007.1, read as the reverse complement.
CCATGTCCTCCCTTTTCATATTTAAAACCCTTGCAGTGGTAACTTTTGAATGAGCAGTGGTAACTACTGGTTTCTTTTTAGGTACCCACTGTTGATTATTATTAACCTTTTTAGCTTGAAAGGATCTTTTTCCTGTTTGTGTAGATTTTGTTAAACTTTTTTTGAAGTTTGCACTTTTAACAGGTGACTTAGGGTGAGCAGTGTTAACAGTTTTTGCAGTGGTAAACATTTTGAGACCACTTCTAAGTTGAACTGCTCTTGGAACCATTTTGCAATTAGAGCTAGGGTGAACATTATGTTGATTCCTGTTAGACTCCACCCTTTTATACCCATAGACTTCCCTTCTCCCAACATGATAGTCACAATAAGCATGTAAATGATCAAAACTACCACAGATATAGCATGCCTTATTGTTCATAACAAAATCACTACCTAGTTGTTGAGATTTAACATGATTCCAACTCCTCTGGTTACCCCTAGGAGCTGTAGGCTTGTTCCTATACATCTCAGCATACCTTACAGTTGGTCTAGGTTTATTAGCTGGTTTCCTAGGTTCCTCTGTAGCAGTATTAACAACTTTTGGGATAGAAGTCTCTACATTCTTTTTAACACTCTCATCTACAACAGATGAGTCACTAGCACTCTTAAAAACATCATTATCAAGCTTATTCTCTTCCTCACTCTTCACAACTGTGTCTTTTAAAGGACCATATTCTCTTTCAAGATCCTTAAAATCCTCTATGCCTGTATGAGCTAAATCTATACCTGGAGGTGAATGAACACCCCTTAGTGGTGGAGGCGCAGTATTATAACCCATACAAGACTTAGCTTTATTAAATATTTGAGCATTCCAAATTTTATCAATTGACTCAGACTGATGATAACATGTGTCTACAGTTAAATTGACATTTTCAATTTTCTTTTGAAGTTTTTCAAGCTCCTTTTGGTATGCTTCATTCACAGCAGTTGTATGTTCTACCTCTCTCCTAAGAAGAATCATATCATCATTATAATTTGACTCATTTGCCTGATAGTGCTCTATTTGTTTTTCTAAAACTGCCATGGCTCTCCTAAGATTAGTCACAGTATAATTAGCAGTGTATAACTCTTGTCTTTCATTAGAATATAAATCATTAAGTCTTTCAATTTCTCTAGCAGCCATACATGTTTTAGAGCAACATTCAGAGTTTTGTACCTCAGAGTCAGAGAAAGCGATAAGAGCAACTTCAGCAGAAACAAGAGCAGCATTTGTGTGTTCTTCTTCAAGATCATCAGCTATGAAACTCCAATCATAGCTCACACCATCAATAGCCAACATTGCCTTTGGTTCTTCCACAGTTGGTCCTTTCTTTTGCTTGTACCATGTAGATCTGTTGTCCTTGGTCTTTGGTCTTCTACATTCTCTAGCAAAATGTCCAAACTTGTGGCAGTTAAAGCACTCCACTTTCTTCTTATCAAAGCCTGGAGTATCATCACCATTAATGTGGATAGGCTTGAAATCATATTCTTCTGCTTGTACCATGTTCTTCTTCAAGATCATCAGCCATGAAACTCCAGTCATAGCTCACACCATCAATAGCCAACATTGCCTTTGGTTCTTCCACAGTTGGTCCCTTCTTTTGCTTGTACCATGTAGATCTGTTGTCCTTGGTCTTTGGTCTTCTACATTCTCTAGCAAAATGTCCAAACTTGTGGCAGTTAAAGCACTCCACTTTCTTCATATCAAAGCCTGGAGTATCATCACCATTAATGTGGATAGGCTTGCCAGTCTTCTTGTAGAATTTCTTAGCCCTCATGCTAAGAAGAGCTATCTGCCATTTTATACCAATATCCTCCTTATCATCTTCATCGATTTGCTCTATGTCTTCATGAGTTAAGAGAGAGCCATCAACTTGTGTGGAGATTAAAGCATAAAAGGTAGGATCTCCAATACTAGCAACCTTCTTCTTTGATCCTGCAGTGGCAATATTTACATTGCCAGTGGAAACTTTAGAACCTACGGTGGCAATATCATCATCACTTTCATCTTTAAAATCATTACTGTCAACAGAATTTGACAACAATGCCAAGCTACTAGAGCTTGTACCAAGTTTCCCTGCCTTTTTAAACCTTTGCTCAATAAGTTTGAAGTTTTTGTAAAGATCATTGAGCTTCATTGTTTCTATGTCTGTTTTGTTTTCCCAGACAGTAACATTGGTTTGAAACTCTGAAGGCAAACTTCTTAGAAACTTCAAATTGAGGTCTTCCTTTTCTACCTCAATGCCAAACACAGTCAGTTGTGTAACAATCTTCTGAAGTTTGGTGAAAATGCTATCAAGAGAGTCATTGCTTGAAGCAGAGAAGTTTTCATAACTTTGCTTTAACAATGTCTTTTGAGTCTTCTTTGTAGCATCATTACCACCAAATACTGAGCAAATCTCTTCAAACAGTTCTTTAGCAGTCTTGAACTTGCTGAATGCAATAATCTGGTCTCTAGGAAGAGTCATCAGCAACAGACTTCTAGCTTTAAGATCATTCTTCTTTTGAGCTTTTTCTGCATTTGATTCAGGCACAGAAACTTTTACAACATATGTGTCACCAACTTTTGAAGTAGTGGTCACAGATTTGAAAGAATCACCAAGTTGAATGATTTCCCATAGAGCATAGTCCTGTATGAGGAAGTATTGCTCAATCAGTATCCTCCACATCTCAAACTCATTAAGCTTAAGCTTAGGGAGTCTGGGTGTAGAAGAAGAGTTTGATTGATTGTTTTCCATCTCCATTGAATTGAGTGAGTGAGTCAAGCTTATTCTTTGGATGTTCTAAAACAAAATATTAGAACCTTCGCTCTGATACCACTTGGTGGATCTGGACACACTCCTTATGTCAATGATATTTTGTATGATATTATCAAGCAAGCGTAATTTACTTAAGTAATACTTAGAAGACGAATTATATGATGTATGAGAATAAACACAAGTTAACACAAAACTCAAGCTCCAATATTATTAATGAATAATACGAGTGATCTAAACTTATCACTAGGGTTACACCTTGAAGCTTTCGTAGATAATCTTGTAATGTAATACGTCTAAGACAATGACCTAGGATCTCCTTTTATACAACAAGGAGTCCTTTACAAGATAAGTATAAAGCTAACATAATAGAATATACACAAGATCTATTCTATACTTATCTAGACGCGTTTAACCTTATAATAAACTGATAGCATTGGTAATGAAGAACTTGCAGTGGGAATATGTTTCCACTGCTAGTATTAATCCATGCAGTGTAAACCACAACTATCCGTGGTAACGGAATATTCCCAACACAAATTGCTGTAATGGCACTTATTTGGATGAAAAGGCGCTGATATACGAAGAAAATGGCCAAAGTTAAGAATCGAGACACTCAAGCTGCTGAAATACAAGGTGAAGGCGTCACTGCTTAACTGCGATGCTGTCGGAGCATTTTGTGACGGCACATAAGCCAAATTTCTTATTTTCAAGTGACGGTGTCAGGCTTTAAAAGAGTAGGCCGTCGCAACTCAGACGGCCTAGATTTGATCCAAACGGCGTTAGAAGCTGAAGAGGACGGCGTCACTAGCATAAGGTGACGCCGTCGCAAGACTAACGTGGCCAAGACGAAACCCTAATGACGGCGACCCGACGGCGTCATAAATCATAAGGTGACGCCATCGCATATGTAATCTTATATATAGAATCCAAATTTTTCAGTATTTGTGTGTAGCCTTTTGGAGTAAAAACCTAAACCGACCAAGGCTGTCTTGTACAGTATTTTAGGGTTCCAAACCCAAACTTACATCAAGATAAGTGTTTTACTTCATTAATTCAATTATGTCTTTGATTATTTGTGTGTATGCTTGCATGTTCTCCATGTCCGGCTAATTTACTTGTGTGTTTGCTTAGGGAATATGAAACTTAATTATTAAATATTGTTTGGTTGTCTCTTATCTTAATTGATTAATGATCTAGTAATGCGATACGTCATTCGTTGTGTAATTAATGTTTGATTAATCTTTGTGAACCTTAGGCTATAGCACTTAGAGCGGTTGTAGGCTAAACCATCCAAAGAGGGCCTTAGAGTTAGAGTTTATAATCCCTAGAGGGTTTTGTAGACGAGACCCTTTGGTAAGTTCAAAGAGTTAGGGATAAACGCATACCCTACGACTTTAGACACACAACGCGATTAAGAATAAGGACGTGACAATTCAACCATCAATAGGAGATAATTAAGGAGTAATAAAACCTAAATGAACACATCTTTAAACTATCATACGAGCACACAATAATTAGACATAGACTACATACACCTTAGATTAGATAATTAGACAAGTAGAGTAATCGGTAGAAATACCAACCCCCAAATCCAAACCCCGAGATTCGTACCTTTCCATTTCCAAAAAAACATAAAAAGATAAAAAAATAATCTTCCTCAACCCCAACCTTAGCGTAGTAACTTCTCACTAGCATTCCTATTCCCCTAGAGAACGATATCAATACCCGTGGCTTACCCTAATACTACACTACAACGATTAGGTTCACTGCCTAGGGTGTTATAAAACTTGCTCGAAGAAAAGGAAGTTCCTTTGACCTCGAACGACGCGTGTAGCGTTATCAAGTTTTTGGCGCCGCTGCCGGGGAATAGAATAGCTAGTTAGTAGTCCACCTTGTTTAGGTTTCTTTGCTTGATTCCTATCAAGTAAAATTTTCTCAATTTTTAGCTTTCTCGTAGTCTATCCCCCTTCTTCGTGGCCTTTGTTCGTAACCCCATCACTTTTCATCATGGAAGGTGATGACCCACCAAACAACAATTCCCCATCAAACAAATACCCACCACTCGATCCAACTTTTGCCAACCAACTCTGAGCTCGCATTGTTAGTGAAATTGGAGATCTTAAGAAACTAAATAGGATAATTAAAAGTACACTTGAAAAAGCCCTTGAGGAATCCACTGGTACCCTAGATAGTGATTCAACCTCAAGTGATTCGGAAGATGAAATTGTGGAAGGAGATTATAAGGTTTTGGAAATTATGGATGGAAGCAAGGAGGAGGAGGAACTTAGGGAGTATTTCGATTCATACCCTAATGGGAAGGAAATTGCTTATCACTATAATGTAGTTAACTTTCCACGACCACCCTTCGACCTATGCATAAAAAGTGGTAACCCTAAAAATATCAAGATACCGTGCATGATTGGATACTTATATAGGGATCACACTTACATAGATTATAAGGCACCTATGAACATAATGTCTAGGCTTTACTACAATTGGATCATGAATGAAAATTTAGGACCTATGAGGGATCCCTTTTACCCTAGGAAGGTGAGTAACTATGTCAGGAGGGTTAAAGGATTACATGTCTTCGTAGGAAACTTCACATATAGGTGCGATTTCATGATCCTAGAAAATGTTAAGGGCATTATCGATGGAGTTCTAGGAGATGTGATACTTGGGAGACCATTTATTGAAGAGTCTATGATGGTTTATGATCAAGAGGAAGGAATAGTCAAATTCTCAAATGGGACCGAATGTGTTAAGTATATAATGCCCTACAAAAATAAGAAGTTTGAGGGTATTGATGATCTTGATGTAGACTGCATTCCGGCCTTTGAAGTTGATTGGGAAGAAAAGATTCGCTATACCGCTTGTCTAGAGTTGGGCCCTGAATACATTCGTGATGAAAATAGAGTTGAGATAATAGAATGGGCCTCTAAGAGAAGGAAAACGTAAGGGCACGACTACGAGTCTAGCTACAAGACTCTTAAATAAAGAAAAGCACTTCGTGGGAGGCAACCCATGCTTAATTGTTTGCTTGTTAGTGTCATGTATCTTTTATTGATTGCTTATTCTCATGTTTAAATTTGTAAAAATGCTTTATTTTATTTTTAATCTCGTCTTAATTGCATATAAAGGTATTTTACATAAAGGATAAGTGTAGGGAGGATTACACACGTTTTCAAAAGAAACGTAAACATGAGAATAGCAATTCATTAAAAGATATATATGTGTGTTTGTTCGAGTCAAAGGCTTGTATCGAGTCATAATGGATGTTTTGCAGAAAATTTTCCAGATTCTAAAGATGTAAATTTTCCAGAATTTTTTCCAGAAAATCGCAGACCAGTTTTTGTCAGGATAACCTGACGGCGTCAGGATCGCAACCTGACGGCGTCAGGAAGGAGTAAAAACAACAGATTACCTTTTTCTCGTTTTCTGAGCTACTTATAAATTTTTGGAATTTTTCAGGTCTTAATTATCCAGAAATTCTGTAAACATCCATTCCACAAGCATTATATCCTAGTTTAGTAGAGTCATATATATTATTACCACCGATTTTACGCGAAGGTTTCGTTTGTTTTCTTCGAATGTGTAGGTTTTATTTATCAAGAAGAAGACACAAAAGATTGGAAGGAGCTTTTCACGCATACATTTTTCTTGGAAAGGATTTAACCACTACTTCACACACGGATCCTACCGAGCTAATCAGAGGAGTACTAGCTTCTTTCGTTTTTAATTACCTTCCATTATCATAACTTTGATACTTTCAGGGAACATTGGGGACAATGTTCAGTTTAAGTGTAGGGAGAGAAAATAAAATGGGAACTTAGAAACTATGCTTATCCTTGATTATTTGCTTTGTCCAATTGTATTTGTGTAATAAACCATGAGAAAATGTCGGTTAGGGTAATTTTGGCACCAAATTTAAAATTTTTCATGACATATAGGAGTGGGCCATTAGTTTTAACAAAAGCGTCTCACGGATAGGAAGTTGCATGACTAGCACAAAAACCCTTTACCACCTAAATTCCACCCAAAATGTGAGGATCGCCCTTAGATTAGTAGGAATTAAAGCATTCATCTTTAATGCTTAGAGTGTGAACCGGTAGTATATTAGATTCTAGAACTTGTTTTGTGATGCATTCCGAGATCGCTAGTAAGACTACACTTGTGTAGTTAGGAATAACTAAATGATAAGAGGCATTAGGATAACCCTTGTTTGATACCCGTAATATAATTACTTCTTCCACATCGGTTGAGTAATTCCCCCACACCTTTGCGATGTACTCATTTTTAGTACACGATGCCCCTAGTTAACCCCTCAGAGCCTATCCTTTTCGCGGTTCTCGTGATGTTTCGGTTTTTCCGGAATATCAATGAAGAGCATTGTTTACACCCCACCCCCAAATATACACTCAAATCGCCTTAGCCTACCTTGTATGCACTCACTTTTAGTGCATTATTGTTATCACCCCAAACCCTTAGTTCAATTATCTTGTTGCTTGCATGAGTTGCTAAGTCGAGTCATATCCTTTGTACACAGTTTTGGGACGATTGGGACTCATGGGAAAAAGTTAAAATTTATGAAATGACTGGAAGGGAACGTTAAATTCCCTTATTTGCGTAATAACGTACCCCAAGTGTTTTTGATCTTTTCAATTCAGGTCAAATTAGTGTTAGAGTAATAAAAACTCAAGTGTAGGGATGTGCCTATAAATCCCTATCATTTTGATGTTACCGTAGAGGATGGTAGAGTAAAAGTCTATGAAAAAAAAATACGGGCTACCATCCTACATCTATCCTTTAAATTTATGTTTGTTTGTTTCAGTTATCTAGAGTTTAGAGTGTCGAGTCTTGGCTTAGCAACGCCATTCTTTGTATGCTTGTAACATAGAGATTTTTTACTTACCACCACTAAATAGCCTATCCCACCAAACCCTTTGTTTTCCTACCATAAGCCTAACATTACAACCCTTTAAAGACCTCTTTGATAGTCTTTCCTAGGTGCTTACGCCAAAGCGATGGAGGTTTGATCTATTCTCAAGCCTATGGTAATCTATGTACTAGAACCGGTTAATGAGTGTTTATCTTCTATTTCTAACTTGTTATATTTCATATACACCCGAGAGAGATGTGAGTATCCAAACACCCCATGTGAGGTGCTAGTATGTAATTTCCGTGCTTGTTATGACTTTTGCGGGGCTTATATGTGTTGTGGACTGTTTTAAACCAACGCTTCATGACCCCTAACTTATAAATTAATTGGCTAAAATCACATTTGCTTGAGGACAAGCAAATACCAAGTGTAGGGATATTTGATAAGGTTTTAAAATGTACCTTTTTGAGGGGTCGTTTAAGCCCTTATTTGATCACTTTTGTATCCGTTATTACTTAATATCGTTCCTTTTCACTTTTTAGGTCTCTTGAAGGCAAATTGTTGTAATGGCACTTATTTGGACGAAAAGGCACGGATATACGAAGAAAATGGCCAAAGTCAAGAATCGAGACACTCAAGCTGCTGAAATACAAGGTGACGGCGTCGCTGCTTAATTGCGACGCTGTCAGAGCATTTTGTGACGGCACAGAAGCCAAATTTCTTATTTTCAAGTGACGGTGTCAGGCTTTAAAAGAGTAGGCCGTCGCAACTCAGACGGCCTAGATTTGATCCAGACGACGTCAAAAGCTGAAGAGGACGGCGTCACAAGCACAAGGTGACGCCGTCGCAAGACTAATGTGGCCAAGACAAAACCCTAATGACGGCGACCCGACGGCGTCACAAATCATAAGGTGACGCCGTCGCATATGTAATCTTATATATAGAATCTGAATTTTTCAGTATTTGTGTGTAGTCTTTTGGAGTAAAAACATAAACCGATCCAAGGCTATCTTGTACAGTATTTTAGGGTTCCAAACCCTAACTTACATCAAGATAAGTGTTTTACTTTATTAATTCAATTATGTCTTTAATTATTTGTGTGTATGCTTGCATGTTCTCCATGTCCGGCTAATTTACTTGTGTGTTTGCTTAGGGAATATGAAACTTAATTATTAAATATTGATTGGTTGTCTCTTATCTTAATTGATTAATGATCTAGTAATGCGATAGGTCATTCGTTGGGTAATTAATGCTTGATTAATCTTTGTGAACCTTAGGCTATAGCACTTAGAGCGGTTGTAGGCTAAACCATCCAAAGAGGGCCTTAGAGTTAGAGTTTATAATCCCTAGAGGGTTTTGTAGACGAGACCCTTTGGTAAGTTCAAAGAGTTAGGGATAAACGCATACCCTACGACTTTAGAGGAAGCTGTGACACGTTCACTAAAAAAAAGGACGTGACAATTCAACCATCAATAGGAGATAATTAAGGAGTAATAAAACCTAAGTGAACACATCTTTAAACTATCATACGAGCACACAATAATTAGACATAGACTACATACACCTTAGATTAGATAATTAGACAGGTAGAGTAATCGGTAGAAATACCAACCCCCAAATCCAAACCCCGAGATTCGTACCTTTCCATTTCTAAAAAAACATAAAAAGATAAAAAATAATCTTCCTCAACCCCAACCTTAGCGTAGTAACTTCTCACTAGAATTCCTATTCCCCTAGAGAACGATATTAATACCCGTGGCTTACCCTAATACTACACTACAACAATTAGGTTCACTGCCTAGGGTGTTATAAAACTTGCTCGAAGAAAAGGAAGTTCCTTTGACCCCGAACGACGCGTGTAGCGTTATCAAGTTTTTGGCGCCGCTGCTGGGGAATAGAATAGCTAGTTAGTAGTCCACCTTATTTAGGTTTCTTTGCTTGATTCCTATCAAGTAAATTTTTCTCAATTTTTAGCTTTCTCGTAGTCTATCCCCCTTCTTCGTGGCCTTTGTTCGTAACCCCATCACTTTTCATCATGGAAGGTGATGACCCACCAAACAACAATTCCCCATCAAACAAATACCCACCACTCGATCAAACTGTTGCCAACCAACTCCGAGCTCGCATTGTTAGTGAAATTGGAGAACTTAAGAAACTAAATAGGAATCCACTGGTACCCTAGATAGTGATTCAACCTCAAGTGATTCGGAAGATGAAATTGTGGAAGGAGATTATAAGGTTTTGGAAATTATGGATGGAAGCAAGGAGGAGGAGGAACTTAGCCTGGATGGAAGCGTGTAGCGTTATCACCCCTTAAAGGTGCTTTTTGGTAGGCTTAGCCTGGTATCTAGCACACATGCATACAGCGAACAAAATGTCTGGTCTACTGGCTGTGAGGTACATCATGGATCCAATCATACTACGATATTTCGTTTGATCTACCATGATCCCTGAGTGGTCCTCATCCAGTTTTGTACGGTCCACCATAGGAGTGTCAACAGGGTCACAGGTAATAAATCCAAATTTCTTTAAAATTTCATTTGCTTATTTAGATTGATTTATAAAAATGCCTCCGGGACTTTGTGAAATTTGTAATCCCAAGTGATGAAGTACCCTCCGCTCTGCTAACGAGCGTTATCGTTACTCTGGTACTTAGCTTACCATTTGTATAGAGGGTATGATGTACCCTCCTAAAGGAAGAAGCCTATGCCTTCGACCTGCGCCTAAAGCACTCATAGTGACTAACCTCTGTTAAGGTTCGGAGTGTGGCCTCCATCAAGGCCTCCGTCACGGTTTGGAGCCTGGCCTCCGTCACTGTATGGAGCCCCCTCCGTAACTGTACGGAGCCCCCTTTGTCAAGGCCTCCGTCACTGTTCGGAGCCCCCTCCAAACAGTTAGAAGCCCCCTCCGAACAGTTCGAAGCCTCCTCCGAGACGTATCAAAGCCCTTCTATTCTAAGGCCCAAGTTAGGTCTCCTAACTTGGTCAAACCCACGATCTCCCTCTCTTTACTGGCTTCCCCACCAAGTTTGAGAACGTGGGTCACTAAGCCCTAGCGGTTACCCACAAACATAGGACGCCCCCATGTTCTCCGACATTCACGCAAAAGTGTCCCTAACCCTATTTCTTTCACTATAAATAGGTTGGACGGGCAGAGAATTATGGTAATTTATTCAAGACTCATCTCTTTACTTACACACACTTACATAACCATAACTCATACTTACTCTCACGCCGGAGGTGGTTCGCAGGGTCCTACCCCTGCGTAATCACTTAACGTAGTGTCTTCGTATTTCTTATTTTCAGGTTATCTTGCACTCGGCATCAACACCATCACCCCTAACTCCGTCAATCGCCATTGACGGCCTGGTATGTGCATCTTTTTGTACAATCAGTGGCGCCATCCGTGGGACCCGCAACAATAAGTCCCGTTTTCCGAGTCAAATAACCGTTTTCCATAAATAACGGTTGAATTCGACCGTAATTCCCTACATCCTTGTTACCACATGGTAGCACCACTAAAATCTCCACTTTTATCTCTAATCACGAGATTTTCCACCAACCACAAACTTTACGTTTACCATTTCAACAGCCTCTATCGGGTTTAAATGGAGCCCCCTCTGTTATGGTCTATTTTGGAGAGAAGGTTCAATAACCTTCGTAGGAGCCTCTGTTCGTAAGAGTCTCTGTTGCAGACTCTGTAGCAGCCTCTGTTTGGGTTCATTTTATGAAGAAGGTTCAAATTCAATAACCTTCGTAGGACCCTTCATAAGAGCCTCCGTTGTAGACTTCGTAGGATCCTTCATAAGAGCCTCTGTTGTAGACTTCATAGGAGCCTCTGTTCGGGTTCATTTTGAGAAGAAGGTTTAAAGTCAATAGCCTTCATAAGAGCCTCCGTTGCAGACTTCGCAGGAGCCTCTGTTTGGGTTCGTTTTATGAAGAAGGTTCAAAAACCTTCGTAGGAGCCTCTGTTTGGGTTCATTTTGAGAAGAAGTCTATGTTGTAGTCTTCGTCATGGGTTTTCCTAAGAAGAAGGAAATTGGGGCACATAATGGTACACTCAAGTAGGGCCAGAACCTTCCTTCGCAGAATGTTTACCACAAGGTAAACAGAGACCGTACATTAATGACGGAGGATACCCTTTGTCAATCTGGTATGTTTTCTACAAAACTAATACGCTATATTGCCTCTGTTTCACTACAAATCAGATTATCTACATATGAAACTTTTGATGTTTATTAAGAGCACTATAAACCATCTTTTATTGAGCCTCTCCTTATGACACAATGATCATTAGAGATAGTACAACATTGATAGAGGATACCCTATGTTCTTAGAACCTCTGTTAGAGCTTTCATGTTGTTTTTAGCATAAACATAATCCACATGTGTTAGATACGTGATATACGTAAATAAGCCTTAAGCAATTTTATACTAAGCTTTATGATGTCACTCGTGATGATAAGTCCACTGCTGACAAAGCCTCTTTTGACAAGGCATTTCACACAAGCTCTATTGAGATGACGGAGCCTCACACATGTTGACATAAGTCTCTGTCGATATGACTACGGAGCATTACATATGCTGACATAAGCCTCTGCCGATACAACTACAGAGCCTAGCCTCTGATTCATAGGTGTCTCCTTCGACACGATTGCAGAGCTTCAGCTCTGTTCACATAATATATAGGTGTCTCTGTCGAGACGATTACAGAGCATAGCCTATGTTCACATGATTTATGTGTATCTATGTAGACACAATTATAGAGCCTCAACTCTGCAAGTATAATTACATAAGCTCATAGATGTAAAACTTACTTTATTTTGCTTAAAATCAATATACTGGAAGCTTCTCATGGGAAAGCAAGCATTATTGGTAGTTGTCTTAGTGTTCATTTCATAATGATGTAATCCTCTCTACCAATTCAATGATATAATATATTTCCCACAAATCTCTTGCTTCATTTCTTAAACACAAAGATTTGTTCAGCCAAGTCGTTTATAAGTTTCAATGTCGAAGGGATGAAACAAGACAACTATAAGTATTGAATACACATACAACATCCATTACACTTCACATTAACTTTCCTAAGTGGTCTTAAGGTATTCCAAGCCTTATGTTACCCAAAGGATAAAGATGGAGTGGGTCGCGACCCTCTATCAGTGATCAAAATTGGTCACAATATTCTTGGTGTTGTAATTTACACACAATGAGGTTATTACACCTTAGGTTGTAAAATTTAAGAGTCAGAAAAATGGCGTACGAGAAGTGCACAAGAGACATATATTTCCCTACTTGATTCCAATTAAATTAGGGCCTTAACCCTAGTACCTGCATCATACGGCCGAAGCCCATTCAATATTGTCTTTGGCCGAAGCCACATACCACGCAAAATAGTAAATTGTCCAAGGACTACCACTTTGCTTAAATGAAGTCCATAAGATTTGTATACATACAAAATATACGACCTTCTAGGCCTATATTACTTAAAGATTAATCCTTGTTCGATTTGTCACAATGAAGTATTTCTTTTAAGTCAAAAGCATTACATTCAAAGTGTACGCATCACTTTCGACCGAGGGGCTTGATGATATACCCTCCATTCAATTTGAAGGTCTCCCCTTCGTACTCACTTCGGAGTTACATTCCGACATACTTGGCAAACCTCCAAAAACCTTCTTTGGCGTAAAACCATTCATCTATGATATGGTTACCAGTTGGGAATCCGCCAATCGAAGGCCTAAGCCCTTCGGGGTATGCCCTTCGAAGATATTAATGCAAAGGTTTCATAAGACCAAGTCAAACCCACGTTCACAACCCTATCAAGGCTTTCCCAGCAAGATAGGGTTCGTGGGACACTAACCAAGCGGTTACCTAAAACCATGGGACAACCCCATCATCCTCGCATCAGGTGCAGGAGCCTGCTAGAGCCTAACATGTGCAACAATATGCCATTATGTCATGCATTATAAAACAAAGCCAAGTTTATACACAAACCTTGGTACCTTTCGACAATGCAGCGTATATGCAAATAGGTTCCAATAAAACTCGCTTATAACTAAAAGCGAAAGTTATATGGCAAAACCTAGTACACATGCTCCTTATATAACAAAGGGTTTCTGAACTACTTAAGTCTAATCCCATGCCTCATACGAAGTCATAACATTAGACTAGGGGGCTTAATGAGGGTATCCACCACGGTAGAGTCAAATGTGGACTATTAGAAACAAGTATAGCTACTTTTATATTTGATTTGACAAAACAAAAGTAGTAGAAATTTTTACCAAGTCTTTTTAACAAAGCAATGATAAGTCTAAAGCCATGCACTCTTCGCATGCATAACATTAGACTGGGGGGCTTGATGACGTACCCTCCGCTCTGCTAACGAGCGTTACCGTCACTCTGGTACTTAGCTTACCATTTGTAGAGAGGGTATGATGTACCCTCCTAAAGGAAGAAGCCTATGCCTTCGACCTGCACCCAAAGCACTCATAGTGTCTAACCTCTGTTGAGGTTCGGAGCCTGGCCTCCATCAAGGCCTCCGTCACGGTTTGGAGCCTGGCCTTCGTCACCGTACAGAGCCCCCTCCGTCACTGTACGGAGCCCCCTCTGTCAAGGCCTCCTTCACTGTTTGGAGCCCCCTCCGAACAGTTCGAAGCCTCCTCCGAGACGTATCGAAGCCCTTCTATTCGAAGGCCCAAGTTAGGTCTCCTAACTTGGTCAAACCCACAATCTCTCTCTCTTTACTGGCTTCCCCGCCAAGTTTAAGAACGTGGGTCACTAAGCCCTAGCGGTTACCGACAAACATGGGACACCCCCATGTTCTCCGACATTCACGCTAAAGTGCCACTAACCCTATCTCTTCCACTATAAATAGGTTGGATGGGCATAGAATTATGGTAAGTTCATTCAAGACTCATCTCTTTACTTACACACACTTACATAACCATAACTCATACTTACTCTCACACCGGAGGTGGTTCGCAGGGTCCTACCCCTGCGTAATCACTTAACGTAGTGTCTTCGTATTTCTTATTTTCAGGTTATCTTGCACTCGACATCAACACCATCACCCCTAACTCCGTCAATCACCATTGACAGCCTGGTATGTGCATCTTTTTGTACAATTACCAAGAAAAATGACATTTTTCCCATCATCGACATTTGAAATTTGGAGCCCATCTCCTTGGAAAATCGATCACATTCATTAGGGTCGGTCGAGGCAAAGATAATGTCATCCACATATATTTGCACATGGATTAAGTGTTGTCCTGACCTTCTGGTGAACAATGTCAGATCAACTGCTCCTTTGCTGAATCCATTAGATAGAAGAAACTTCGATAGCGTATCATACCATGCTCTAAGAGGTTGCTTCAAACCGTAAAGGGCCTTTTTCAAGCGATAGACATGAGTAGGATGCTCTGGATTCACAAAACCTTCTGGCTGGCTGACGTAAACCACCTCTTTCAGATCTCCATTAAGAAAGGCGGTTTTAACATCCATTTGATAAACTACCATGTTTTTGCTAGCAGCATTAGCCAAGAAGATTCTGATAGCCTCGATACGTGCAACTGGAGCAAAAGATTCCTCAAAGTCAATACCTTCTTCTTGACGATATCCTTTAGCCACTAACCTTGCCTTATTTTTTAGAACATCACCGTGCTCATCAAGCTTTACTTTGAAGATCCATTTGAGAGCAATGATCATTGCACAGTCTGGAACAGGTACTAATTCCCATACATCTAGTTGATCGAACTCATGTATTTCTTCTTACATTGCATTGAACCAGCTGTCTTCATACATTGCAGTTTTAACATCTTTCGGTTCGATCTTATAGAGTACAGAATTGAAGAAGCACCATAAGGCATCGTTTGCAAGTTGTTTTCGAGTGGATACAGGACGACAAGGATTCCCAATGATGTTGTCCAATGGATGGTCATGTGTCCATTTTCTAAGGTGCTCGTGTGGTTGTTGTTGAGGGACTGAAGTAGCAGAGTTTGGATCCCCTGAAGAAGATGGTTCAAGTGTTGTTTCAGGGGCAAAGATGTTTTCAAAAGGAGCATCTTTGGGAGTAGCAAAAGGGTTATTTCCATCAAAATTACCAATTCCATGATGTACAACAGATGATTGAGGAGATGATGAGTGTTCGGCAGCTGGTGCTTCTGGAGATAGAGACATAGAAACAGGTGGATTCACTGTGATGATTGGTTCAGAAGCCACCACTGTAGATGATGAAGAAGATTGATTCTCATGAGGTTCATAGTATTCATCAAACATCAGATCAAACACTTTCTTCAAATCTTTTTCAGATGGAGGTACATAAGGAACAGTAGGGGAGTGATTCTGTACAAGAGAGGAACCGATGGGACTATTTGATAGTAATTGAGGTGCGGGTCCAGAACTGGATTGTCCTAGAGCCATTTGCCAGGACATCTGGAGTTTCATCCTTTGCCCTTAAAAACTTTACCCAAGTAAATCGAGAGTAGTCATCAACAACGACTAAAATATATTTCTTCCCATTTATCATTTGCACTCTCATTGGTCCGCACAAATCCATATGAAGGGTATGAAGAACTTCCATTACTGAGTTTGTGGGTTTGGGTTTGTGGGCATATTTCTTGCTTTTCCCAATTGGCATGCTGAACAAAGATGATCTTTTTCATACTTTAATCTGGGTAAGCCTCTTACAAGATCCTTTCTGGAAAGGTTATTAATGGTGCCGAAGTTCAAGTGATTGAGACGACGATGCCATAACCATGATTTTGTTTTCGAAGCCTTTAACAACAAGCAGATTGGAGAAGACTTCATCATGTCTTCGATAGAGATGGTGTACAGATTTGAACCACGAGTTCCTCTTAACAGTTCCACACCATCAAGTTCTCTAACGAAACAAGTATGTTTTCTAAAAGCCACTTCTAGATCGGAATCACAGAATTGACCAACAGAAAACAAGTTATGACCAAGACCTTCAACATAATATACCCTGGAGATTAAACTATTGCCAACAACATAGTCTCCATAACCCATAATTGCACCAAAATGGTCATTCCCGAATCTAACAGTCCCGATGAATTTACTCACGAAGTTCATGAGCCGCGAGCGATCTCCAGTCATATGCTTGGAACAGCCTTAGTCCCGATACCACAAAACAATTTGAACGATCTGCAGTTAAACACAGACAAGAATGGATAACTGGATAATTGGGATCCCCATGCAAGAATGGGTTCCATTTGGTTAGTGCAATGTATTGGAGCACCCACATCAGAAGTAGAGGATATGGCCTCATTAGTATTGGATGCAACACTAGAAGTGGCAGTGGACCTATTTGTAGTGTGAGCACTTCTTAAAGGTATGATTCTACCAGTAGGCTTCCATTTCTTAGAAGGCATAGATCTAGACATCTTAGGACAAGATTCATTCAATTTGAATTTCCGGCCCGTAGGTTTCCATTGATAACCCACATTACTAAATTTTCTTCCTGTAGGCTTCGAATAATTGCTAACCCTTTTTCTTTTAGGCTTCCAGATCTCCTTAACCTGTTTAGCATATTTTATAATTTTGACTGGAGTATTACCAACATTTATCACCTCATTCACAACACATTCATGATTAAGACTAGAAATCAAACATTCATTACATGTTTTGCAAAAGGCAGCATAATTCGAATTAATTACAGTACGCTTATAGCTAATACTAGAATCAACACGATTCATTTTATTTAGCTCAAACTTATTCTTCCTAAGGTGTTCTTCTACTTTCTTCTCTTCAACACTTTTGGCTGGCAAGATCCTATTTCGCATTGTATTGCCTGAAGGCTTTGACCCGCTAACCTTAGTATTGCTGATTACTCCTGTAGAAAGAACAACAGGAATATTAGTTGGTGATACTACACTTTGCATTGGTGGTCTAGAAGTGCTAGGATCTGAAGTTTTGTGAGGCACATTAAAAGTCACATTCTTATCCTTAGGCATAGAACTGGGTGCAACTATTCTAACTCGCCTATTGCTAGATTTCGGACTTGTGACAATTACATACTCTAAGAGTTCTTGAGATCTTTTGGCATCCATGCAGGCATAGGCTATGGTACTATCAAAAGGTTTTTCTAATCTTTCATCTTCAACTATCTCACGGAGACCCTTCAAACTTTCCTTAAGGTATGAGAGATATGCTTTATGTGCAAGTTCATTATTCCTAATGGGAGGGGGAATATATAATATATCGATAGCATACTAATCACAAGCAGAAACCTTAGGAACAGAATATTTGCAATTGGGAATTGGTAACTTTCCTTTCACCCCACGCTTCAGATTCTCAATATCGTTAAGTAAAGAAGTTATCTTTTCAATTTGTTTATCATGATTAGATTTAAATGAATCACATAAATCTTTGTTTTGATCATTAACCTTTGAAATTTCAGCTTTAAAACAATCATTTTCCTTTTGCAAGTTATCAATAATGTTTTGAAGTTGGAAATTATGAGAATCTAAAGGTGGAGGCATATGGGAACCAGTCACATACTTCTTTTCACATTTCAGTTGTGAAATTTGGACTTTCAATCTTTTGATCGTGTTATAATGAGCTCAAATTTATTCATCACGTTTGCTAATTTTAAAAACTGCATCAAACTCAGGAGCATCAGAGGATGTCTTTATATTTGAGGTTTTAACATTTTCTTTGAGATGTTGATATTTTAATTGCAAAGCAAGATGTTCAACTTCTAATTTAGAAAAATGTTTGACCAGGTTATCATGATCATCCTGTTCTATTTTCTCATGCAATTTTGAATTTGTTGTTTCAAGCTCAATGACACGATCATGGGAAACTTTCAAAGCTATAGATAATTCATGAAATTGAGATGCAGTAATAAAAGAAATCGTAGCAATGTAAAACACATCTTGAGCAACACAATGAGAAATCAAGTTCTCATTTAAGATATGCAGATTCTTCCTTTCAATTTCATTATATTTAAGTTTCCGGTCATAATTATTGGCCTCAACTATCATTGCATCAAATTCCTTTTCCATTTCTTAAATCTTTGTGTCTATCCCCTTTTTAAGACACTCAAATTGACCTTTTAATTGTTTAAAGAAAGGCATGACCTCAGTTAAATAGCATTCTTTTGTTTGCTCAAAATCTCTTTCCCCTTCAGTTATCCCAGTAGGTGTGATTCTCTTTTTACACGTTTTCTCAAAATCAACAAATGGTTGGTAAACTACATAAAGGTTGATTACGGTCTTGCTCTTAGTGGGAAGTGTTCTAGGCACTAAATGCATTGGTGTATTTGGAGAATACACAGTTGCTTGGGACAATTTCCTACAGGGGGGGCTCTTTTCAATAAGGTTATCTGCTTTTTGTTTATCCATATCCTTTTTCCAGAACACTTGTTCAGGCGTTAATAGGGTTTGAGGCTTAAACTTGTTCAAGAAAATCCAATTTTCCTTAGTGTAATCATGAGACTTAAAAGAGATGTTATATTTAATGCACCAGGGATCTTTAAGCTTCTCATTCAAATTTTTCTTGGTGGCATCTTCTAATTTTCTATCTTCCTCAGAGCACTCAATGCATGAAGGTTTTTGTCTAGGCTTGAGAATCTCATCACCATCTTAGACAACCTTTTGAGCAGCTCTTGCTATTTTACGATACTCAGGATTGGGTTCCTCTACAATGGGGATACTATGCTTATCGCTTAAGACTCTATGCTTAGTGACCATGTGAGCAGTCTAAAGGGTGTTACCTTGTGTTTTCAAGTTTGTTTTTCAAAATTTTTAGGTTGGAAAATTCAGTTAAAAGTTTTGATTCCTTAGCATTGAATTCCTGCTTAAGCACTTTCACATTTTCATGAAGTTCATATTTTTGCTTAGCAGTTTTGTTAAGCTTTTCTTGTAAGGAATTTAACTCTTGTTTTAATATTTCTTCCTTAAAATTGCTTTTTCTGATAAGTGTACGCATTTGGATATCCATCTCCTGCTCACGAGAGGTCAGTTCAAACTTAGCACGCTGTTCATATATGGCAACTTGATCCTTATAGGTATTGAGTTCAGTGGTCAAGGAATCATCAAGAACAAATGCAGTGTATTCATCAGGCATGCATTCATTGTTAATTGCTGAAGATTCATCACTTGGTACAATAAGACTGTCATCTTGCTTCACATATTGATCATATGGGACAACATTGCTATTTCCCATATTTTCAATATCTGATTCAATGACTTCAGTAGATTGTACTTCATGGTGAATCTTTTGCTTATCAACCACATCATATAGTTTCAATACCTCTGATATTATGGATTCCTTGGAAGGATTGTCCTGTTGAGGTGAAGAGACCATTGGAGAGATATTAGCCATGAAGATGGTCTGTGCATATGGTTCATCATCAACGTCTGAGTCAAATGCATCACAGTCTGCAACTTGAAAGGCGTTGGGATTGTTCTGAGCAGCACCATGCATAGGTTGTTCGTCCACATCAGCATCATAAGTCTTGGTATTTCCCTCAGGGAGAAACAACAATTCCTCTTCATCCAAAACAGCTCCATTATCTTGAGCTTGTACTAGCAGCATCTTGTCCATGAAATACTCTGCATTTTGGGGGTGTTTTGGAGATGTGCAGTTCCTCGCAATGTGTCCATCACCACCACAGTTGGAGCACTTGATTGGCTTTGCTTATCCTTGATTTGCTTTCCTTCCACGATTCTGATTAGCCACATACTCTCCACCTACTCCATCTCTTCCCTGTTCATACTGTCTTCCTTGAACTGGTTGCACCATAACCTTTCCATCTCTGACAATAGCATGATTGTGTAGATTAGATGCAGTTCTGATTTCATTGTTAGTGTGAAGACTGTTAGTATGTGGAGTGAGGGTCAAGTTTTGTTTAACCATAAGAGCCAGTTGATTGATGAAGTGTTTCATAACTACGTCAGAATCAGGTGGCTTATACCCTGGATCAGGAATGAGCTTGTGGTTACCATTTCCAGTAGGTATGACTTGTGATGCTTTGGTAGTGATCCCTACATTAGTGTAGAATGCAGTAGAATCATTTGAAGAGCTTGCTTCTCCAGCATTGGTCTTGAACTTTTCCATGATCATTCGCTCAAATGCTGCATGTTTATCATTTTGAAGTAAATAAGCATACAGTTGCTCATAATTGGTGTTCTTCAATCCTTTGTTGAGTTTGACTGCTGTGACAAATGTGTTCCATTCGGGAGTCATGTTGTTCACAAACTTTGAATTTAGCTGAATATTCGGCATTGCCATTTTGATATTCCTCATATCATTCACCAGCTTGTGAAATCTGACATGATATTCAGTCACACTTTCACCTGGTATCATTTCAAATTTCTCAAAATCATCATACATCTAAGACTCCCTGTCTTCTTGAGTCAGTTCAGAACCAGATAGAAGCATCTTATCGTTATCCCAGACTGCCTTTGCTTCAGTGTTGTGATTGATCAGCTTGTAGATGTCTTTTGGTAGACCTTGGAGAACAATGTTTGAAGCTTTGATGTCTGCATCGTATCTCTTCTTCTCCTTATCAGAAAGCTCATCATATGTCTTT
Organism: Chrysanthemum seticuspe; assembly: GCA_019973895.1. Taxonomy (NCBI): domain Eukaryota; kingdom Viridiplantae; phylum Streptophyta; class Magnoliopsida; order Asterales; family Asteraceae; genus Chrysanthemum; species Chrysanthemum seticuspe. The sequence goes on along the minus strand of BPTQ01000007.1, from coordinate 78,340,068 downwards.
GGTCTATCCAGTCCTAATGTCACATAACCATCAGCAGCAGTTTCCAGAACGTCTCTGGTAGTCTCAAATTTGATATGGTCCTTCATCAATTGACTTAAGGATGTTAACCCCATTTTCCTTTCCTAAGCAGTACAGTCTGATTCTTTGTGACCAAGACTCATAGTCGGTTCTGTCAAGCATGGGAGGACGAGTATCAGATCTTGCAGCTTGCACATCATCAGCAACGGAAGACATGTTTAAATTCTACGGGATTTTACAAATCTTTGATTTAACCAGGAAATAGATTCTTTCACGGGATTTTACAAAATCAAGAGAGAAACCGTAAAACTTATACACTTATGCGTAGACAGCAAGCTTACGCGTAGACATCAGCTTAGGCGTAAACACTAGCTTATGCGTAGACACAGGCTTATGCGTAGACCGAGCTTACGCGTAGTCTATAGCTTACGCGTAGATTTTTAGGATAAAAGGCTTAAGTTTAAGCGTAAACCAAGGCTTAGAAGTAAGAACCTTATGCGTAAGTTTTCTTTAGGCGTAAAACAAGCTTATGCGTAGAAGAAGGCTTAGGCGTAAGGATTTTTTACTCGTAAGCTTTATGCTTATGCGTAAAATTAGGGTTTTAACTAAAAATCCTTTACACTTATTCCAGTGTAAAAGATATCCAAAGTCGAAGTATTTTCAGGCTTATCCAAGCAAGAAAACACTGAATAGACCAACAGATTTGAAGATCACTTGAAGAACACCTTACACGTAAGATTAGGGTTTTCTTATGCGTAAGAAGTACAAAATATGCCAAACATGATTTTTATGACCAAAATTGTTTAGAAAAACATATTATAATGATGAAACAACCTTAAAAACACCAAAACAACAAGACTTGCTGATCAAAACCACGTTTCACCCTTACCCGTAGACAAATACACTCGTATCCAAACACGTTTAAAAACCAAGAAAAACACGTAAAGTTTAAACCTTTTTGCACGAAACTGAAAGAGTAAATTACACCGTTCGTCCTTGTGGTTTGCGTTGACCGCAGACTTTCGTCCTTTGACCAAAAAAGTTGTACCGTTCGTCCTTAAGTGGCAAACGTTATGCGCTATTTGTCCTTCCCTCTAACAGGGCCCACTAACGCTCGTTAAGTTTATACATGTGACACCCATGTTAGGGTATTTCCGTCATTTCACACTTCATCTTCTATGTTTATTCATCTTCATCTCAAATCATAATCACCCACTGCCATCTTTTTCACATCAAGAAAAAGAAAACTAATACAAACCCATTTCACATCAAGAACAAAAAAATAAAACTAACACAAACCCATTTCTTCACCAACCTTTTACAGCCAATTTGGCATCTACCTTTTAGATTAGCTCAAGCAAACACATCTTCTTCCTTTATGTGTCTACATCTCCAACTATCACCACCCAATAATCATTCTCCAATAACAAAATTATCACTTCCAAATAACATATACATCAAATCACGTATGTGATTTTATTGAAACAGTGAGATTCTCTCTCCCTTTCTGCTATCCCCAGCCGACGCTGGATACATCAAGTCTTCTTCTTGACAGAAGGATTTTACAAATCTTTGATTTAACCGGGAAATAGATTCTTTCACGGGATTTTATAAAATCAAGAGAGAAACCGTAAAACTTATACACTTATGCGTAGACAGCAAGCTTACGCGTAGACAGCAGCTTAGGCGTAAACACTAGCTTATGCGTAGACACAGGCTTACGCGTAGTCTATAGCTTACGCATAGATTTTTAGGATAAAAGGCTTAAGTTTAAGCGTAAACCAAGGCTTAGAAGTAAGAACCTTATGCGTAAGTTTTCTTTAGGCGTAAGACAAGCTTATGCGTAGAAGAAGGCTTAGGCGTAAGGATTTTTTACTCGAAAGCTTTATGCTTATGCGTAAAATTAGGGTTTTAACTAAAAATCCTTTACACTTATTCCAGTGTAAAAGATATCCAAAGTCGAAGTATTTTCAGGCTTATCCAAGCAATAAAACACTGATTAGACCAACAAATTTAAAGATCACTTGAAGAACACCTTACGCGTAAGATTAGGGTTTTCTTATGCGTAAGAAGTACAAAATATGCCAAACGCGATTTTTATGACCAAAACCGTTTAGAAAAACATATTATAATGATGAAACAACCTTAAAAACACCAAAACAACAAGACTTGATGATCAAAACCATGTTTCACTCTTACGCGTAGACAAGTACACTCGTATCCAAACACGTTTAAAAACCAAGAAAAACACGTAAAGTTTGAACCTTTTTGCACGAAACTGAAAGAGTAAATTACACCGTTCGTCCTTGTGGTTTGCGTTGACCGCAGCCTTTCGTCCTTTGACCAAAAAAGTTGCACCGTTCGTCCTTAAGTGGCAAACGTTATGCGCTGTTTGTCCTTCCCTCTTACAGGGCCCACTAACGCTCGTTAAGTTTATACATGTGACACCCATGTGAGGGTATTTCCATCATTTCACACTTCATCTTCTATGTTTATTCATCTTCATCTCAAATCATAATCACCCACTGCCATCTTTTTCACATCAAGAAAAAGAAAACTAATACAAACCCATTTCACATCAAGAACAAAAAAATAAAACTAACACAAACCCATTTCTTCACCAACCTTTTACAGCCAATTTGGCATCTACCTTTTAGATTAGCTCAAGCAAACACATCTTCTTCCTTTATGTGTCTACATCTCCAACTATCATCACCCAATAATCATTCTCCAATAACAAAATTATCACTTCCAAATAACATATACATCAAATCACGTATGTGATTTTGTTGAAACAGTGAGATTCTCTCTCCCTCTCTGCTATCCCCAGCCGACGCTGGATACATCCTCCCACAACTGCCACACCGCCTGCCTCCACCCCTCACCAGCTACACCAAAACAATCCCCTCCACCTCCTCTTCCCAATCTCCTACAACACGCGCCCATCCCTCCTCCTTCACCCATTCATACCACCTCACGCACCACCTCTTCAGCACCACCACACCACCATCTTTGGAGATCGTGAAGAACAAAAGGTAGGGACGAGCCACACGAGTTGTGACTCAGTTTTCTTGTAACTCATGTCACCGAGTCACGAGTTGACTCTCGAGTTGTCACCGAGTCACGAGCTGCTATCACTTTTGGTTCGGGCTAGGCTATCACTTTTGGTTCCACTAAATATTTTTGTTTTAGTTTTTGTCTTTGTCTTTGTGGTTTCAATTTTTTATTTTAAGTAAACAAATCGAATCCATTTTCATTTGGGTTTCGTAATCTGAGCTCATGTAAGGGTTTAAAAAAAATTTCGTGTGATAAAGAGATAAAGGTGGTTTGTTGGTTGGAAAGAAGGAACAAAAGAGTATTGTGATGGAGATGTAGTTTGATGATGATTAGAAGAGATGTATGAGTTTGATTTGAAATAGTGATGTGGGTATGAGTTTGATTTGTTAGAAGATGTGATTTGTTTATGTGTGTGTGAGTTTGATTTGCAGAAACGTTTCTGGGTGGTGATGTCCGGATTTTGTAAACCGGAGAGAGACAGTGGTGGTGGTGAAGATAATTAAAAGAGATAAAGAAGGTGGATGGTTGAGGTGTAGGTGAGTTGTTAATAAATTTTTGGGAGGACAAAAAGACGGATATACCCTCACATGGGTATCACATGGGAGCAGTTAACGAGCGTTAGCGGGCCCTGTTAGAAGGAAGGACAAACGGCGCATAACGTTTGCCACTTAAGGACAAACGGTGCAACTTTTTTGGTCAAAGGAAGATAGGCTGCGGTCAACGCAAACCACAAGGACGAACGGTGTAATTTACTCAAACTGAAATTTTAACACTCAATAACCCTTAACCCGTAAGAATCTTGAATTTTTTAAATGTAAAATTTAGTGCTTTAAGCTTACCCAAAAACCTATACGCAACAACCACGCGTATACACAACGCTACGCGTAAAAACCAAACCTTATCCCAAAAATAACTATCAAACCAAGAACATGAGAGATGGATGATCAAACCATGGCTCTGATACCATTTGTAGTATCTTGATTTATCACAAACACATCATAAGCACAAATGTTAGGCATAAGGAAAAGGTTTAGAGAGAGAAAGTGGGAGAGGATGGGAAACTTAGTGAGACAAAGAAAAATGTATTATGGAAACTCCAACCCTTTGCCTTGGAGGGCAAAGGGTATTTATAGGGTACAAGCATAGCACGCCTACTTTAGGCTTTAGATCAGGCATACAGTGGGTAAAGACCCGTCCGTCCTCCACGGTGTTACTAAGTAATCTAATTACTATTACTGAATTACTACGACTACGAGCTTTCTAACGAGTATACATACTTGAGGTGGCCGACACTTTAATTACTGGATTTACTAAATCCTAACAATTTCTAATCATCCCATTTCACACACAACATCAGTGAATGTGAGTAGAAGGTTAAAGGCAGATCTTAGGGAGCATACGGAGCCATCTCCATGGGAGAAATCACTCCCCTACGATAAGCATTAGCATTTTATCTTTGCTTTACCTTCAATTCTTGTATTTCATAATGTTAAACATTGAATCGATTGTTTTAGTTAATATGAGCGGCTAAGCACCTCTGGTGCTAGCCTAGTTATGATTCCTTAATTGCTTTGTTTATGTTTACATTGCTTTCGTATAATTATTTCTAGTGTATGCATGCATAGTTTGTTGGTAGCTACCCTTGTTTCGGTAGTCTTGAATGGCGGTAGTGGCTAGTTACTTAGGAGATATGACCAACTGACCCTAAGTAGGTAGACTGAGTGGGAAGGGTAAGATATGACCAACTGATGACCCTTCTTCGCTTGTGCGATTTGACCAACTGATCACCTACCGTTTGGATGAACATAAGAAGTCAGGGATGAGTGTTTAAGATGCTAGCGCCCGGACACTCATTATTACAAATCTTACATGTAGCGGTACTTAATGACTTGGCTTAGGGGACTAAGAACAACTGAACTTTCGACGGGTCACCTGACATCTCCAGTGGAACCCTTTGCTGATAGGTTAGTGATCCGCTCCGAACGGTCTATCTTTTATTAGTCAACCACTTGTGAATGGTCAACCATAAAATTCAAACAGCTCAGATCAGAATGCAATTAAGTCCAGAGGAGTTTAGTGTTTCCCTGGGTCGTTAAGTCCCAACGAGGTGTGTAAACTGTAATACAACGAATCTGTGATCTGGTGAATATTGAACAGGAAAAGGTTATGATTGATTACACTAAGGAAATTAAATCTAATAAAGACTTTGAAGTCATTTTAATTCTATATTTAAAATCGTTTAACGATTAAAACCTAAAACGTACGTTTAAATAAAATTACGTGAACGTACGAAATAAAACGTGAAAATAAAGAAGTAAAATACCTACGGATATGGAAAATACATTTTTACAATCCTAATGATGCAAGAAAATTATTGGAAAAATAAAATTATTTTTATGACTATTTATTTAATTATTATTAATTAAAAACTATTTTTAACTATTTAATAATACCCTAAAATATAAGAAAATATGAAATAAAGCTAGAAAAGTGAAATTATGACTTAGAAAAATCTAAAATATTATAAAACTTATTTTAAAACTGAAAATATATTTATTACACTTTTTATCTATTTATTATTAATTAATTACTATTTAATGATTATTTAAACTATTTTAAATTATAATAAATACTAAATGAACTCTAATAAATATGAAACTTTTTCTATAAATACTATATGATAGCAGAATACTAGGAAAAATATAAAAAGTTAGATAAGCTCATTAATAAGCTGAATTGGGCAAATAAGCAGTTTAAATAAGCACTTGAAATAAGCAATAAGCTATCCAATAGCTACTATAAGCTACTACAGCCTAAATCTAACCTAAAATGAGCTAATGCAACTGATTTGGACCTAAAAAGCACAAGCTACAGAAAAAAAGCTCGAGACCATATTTCAAGTCTCAACATGCCAAATGGCCCTACAGCAGCTACTTTAAGCCCCTATTAAGCTAGCTAGAAAAAATCACAAAAATAAACTGAAAATACCTACTTAACAACCACCAACCCAAGTGCAAGTATCCAAAATTTCAGCTGATTTGAACTAAAAATGAATCTGTGAAAATTCCACAAAGTTTTGCAAAAATCACTTTTCCACTTTTTTTTTTTTTTTTTTGTTGACAGAAGCAGGGCAAAACTGGGGGAATTTGCAGGCTTATTTTAAGCTATGAAATAAGTTAGGAAATGGAATCCAAGCACAGAAACTAAAAGCTAGCTAGGTGAACTACTTATAAACCAAAAATCAAGGTCCCAGCTTAACTGGATAAGCCAATAATAAGCTGAGAAAAGCAGCATCAAGGCTCAGATCTGCTCAGTATATACTGATGCAGCAGTTTGGATTTTTATGGCTAAAAACCTGTCAAAGCATGATCAAACAGTACCAACTTTGGAACATGCACTTTAATCACTATATAGGACCTAAAATTACCAGAAATAAGGACCAAATAAGCTCAAGCTTGTGAGAAGCTTATATGAGCAGTCCACTTTCTAAAATTGCACTAAACAACTAAAATCATCAAAACGACTCAAAACAGCTTAAAAGCTTCTACTAACAACTGAAACATACTTAATTAATCATGATCAAACTTGAAGAAAGTGCAAATGAGCAGTGACAAGCTAGTTTGACCCGTTTGACTATTACAACCAAACAGTCCTTATAAAGGGCTGTTATGAGATTTTCAAAGGCAACAGCCATTATAACTGAGATTCTTGTTTATTACTGATTCACTAACTTATTTTAACTGTAATAAGAAACTTTCAAAATGTAAATAAGCACGAAATTAAGCTAAACTAGATATGGCTAATATGGACTGTTTTTAACTTTTAAAAGTGAAAATGAGATTTATGCTAACACTAACTATCAAACTGACTTAAATTAACTCAAATAACATAAATAAGTACTGAAAACACCAAGAAGCACATAAATAAGCAGTTGTACAGAAACTTGGAAAATTAAATAAAACTTGGAATTTGGCTTACAACTGAAAGAGCTTATGGAACAAAGAAACAATGACCAGAACACATCTAGCTTGTTAAAAACAAGCTAGAAAACCCCAGAAAAATCCTTCTTGATCAGCTTATACCACCCAGAACAGCTTTTTGGAGCTTAGTTGACCATTTGTTGACTTTTCTTCAAAATGAAATTAAAACCTCAGGAACCTCTTAATACTTCTTTAATTACTTTAATAAGCTTATAAAAGCTTATTTAAACACTTAATACAGATTATAACATCAAAACCAATGCAAAGCACATTTGGCGGAAAAAACTGGTTAGGACTGAAAACATGAAATTGCTTAATGAAAACACTTGAATTATGATTAATATGAATCATACAATACAGAATTAACAAAACCCAGAAGTCTTTTACATGAAACTTAAAAACACAATTTAAATTACACTACGAATTGGTCTAAAAAACAGGACACCTTTTCTTCTGTCTTCAATCCCTTTTAATAGTTATCAAAAAGCTTTTCTCTTCACTCCTAGCCCTTGGATTGGTTGAATTAATCCAAACCGTTGATTCTGCAAATTGGCGCCAAAATATCTCATGCCAGGTGTAGGTTGAGTGTTGAGGATAAGAAGCAATAAATGCTTCTTGGTTTGTTGTGTTGGTGGAGGGGATGAGCTGGTGAGGATGAGCTGGAGGTAAGGTGATGGTGAGTGTTGCAGGAAAAGGTGATGGAGAAGGGTGGTATGGAGGGAAAACGGGGGCAGGTTTTGGTTTTGGTCAAACCCAGTTTGACTGGGGAATTATTAATAAAACGGGGGTTCAAGGGGTAAGGGTGCAAGGTTCAAGAGCTCAAGGCTTAAGGGTCAAAGGGGTAGTGGGCTTGTGTTGTTTTGTGTGGGCTTTGGGTTTAGTTTTAGGTCCGGTTGGTTTGTAGAAGGTTTTAACCAAGGACCATTTGAGTAACTTTTGGATTTTTAGGGGGCTAAAGTGATAATTTTCCAAAGTTTATCACAAGGACCACTCATGCCAAGTTTCAATAGTACAAGGACCATAAAAGATAATTTTCCATTTTTGAAAACCGGGGGACTTGTTTTGCCATTTTTGAAACTTGAGGGACCAAAACTGCTAATTATGCAAACTTTATTCGTTTTTCAACTTTTTCAATCATTTTACACATGAAACAGATAAAAACATAATCCACGGATATTTTCTGTATTTTGAAGCATTTCTGAGTGTTTTTAAATGTTTTTGCAGTTTAAATGGGAATAAAATGATGAGTATTTAGACACTCATCAATCCCCCACACTAAACTATTGCTAGTCCCTAGCAATCTTTTATGAAAAATTTAATGGATTTAAGTCTCTTTACCAAAAGCCATTACTTCTGGAGTAGCCAATTGTTTCAGTTCAAGTAAGAACCTTGGTATAATGATAACCAAATGATTTTGAGCAAATCATCAGCTGTAAACGGCTTTGATTTGTCTTTACCAGAAGCCGTTTGCTTCTGGACTAGCCAACTCTTTGATAAAATATCTTTGGTGAGTCGATTACCAATTATGGCTTTCCAACTGCCTTTACCACAAGCCATAAACTTGCGGGCTAGCCAACTCTTCACTAATTAAAGATATGGTGAGCTGAACACCATACAATTTTGGGCAAATTGCAAGCCGTCAACGGATTTGAGATATCTTTACCAAGAGTCGTTTGCTCCTGGATTAGCCAATCCTTTTGTTTATTAGACATGGCGGACTGATAACCGTAAGCTGAGTAAGTGCAAAACACTTACTCCAAATAAAATTTTGGCCAAAAATGGGGGAATTGGGTGGTATAATTACATGATAAAATTCGTGAGAATTCCCCCCCACACTAGAAATGAATATTGTCCTCAATATTCAAAGTACCGGCTGTTATGCCGAATCATAGAACGTAAAAGGGAAATATTACGGCCATTATTTTATTGTTGTTATATACACACACTTTTTTTTTTTTGGATGAAAACTTATATACAACAGCGGGGGGGCAACTCCCCCACACTAGGGTGGTAGAAAGTAGAAAGAAGTCAGAAATATGGGTGAAAACCCATATGGTGTGCTACTGTTTTTGATTCCCGAGTCGCTAGCTTGACTCGATCCCCGCATTCATTTGTTCTTGGGGAAGCAGAGTGGAAGAACAATCTCCATCGGACTTTCATTCAAAATGTTTGTATAAACATTTGAAGCACGCGAAAGTTCCACATCAATGAGATATACATAGAACCGGCTCAAAAATGATAAATGAAAATGCCGGGATCAAAAATAGTGTCCTCATTCCCGAAGGAGAAAAGGGAACGAGAAACCACACCATCTGTGAAAAATGGAATAAAGATGTGCATCACAATGCAATCCCATTCTTCATTAGTGAGGAGCAAGTCACCATTTTTTAGATTTTTAAGCTTAGACTTGAAGCTTGTATGGTGATTGGCAACAAAATTTCCGGGAGGGAGAGCTGGAAACGGTTCTTCAATTAACAGATTTTCCAGAAAAAAGATGTCTCCCTCCGAATCAAAGCAAGTATTGTCAATCCCTGTTGGAATTGACTCATCACTAAGAAAAGCATTGACCTCCTTCCAAAAGTTGTCATCTTCCTCATCCGGAGTGAGAGAAGGAATGGAAGAGTCGGAAATGGGACAAGAAATGAGTGAATGATCATTATATAGGAGACTTTCAATTTCTCCAAGATCGGCTTCGAAATCAAAGAGATCATCGTCACTTTTTGATGAAAGTGGACTGATGTGAGTGAGTTCATCGGTGAACTCCTCAAGAAGAGGATCAGACTGTGGGAGTGATGCCTCAACATACTCGATGTTTCCATAAGAAGCACAATCGTCGCTAAAATCGGAGAAAGTTTCAAAATGATCTAGAGAATACCCAAGAGGATAAAGAGAATCACACATATGCTCAGAAGTTCCCTGTGACTCTCTCGGGATTGGGACAAGGTTCTCAACACTAGACTTTATGAATTCATCCGATTCCTTTTCAGGAACAGTGTCAAGATGCTCATCCCCCATGTTCAGAGAGTGAGTGGGAATATCGGGTTTGATAACAACAGACTGAGGGAGTTGAGAAGGACTAGCATACATATGTTTTACACTTTCCATTTGTTCTTCTGCTAGTAATTCCATCATAGTCTTTTCTCCCTGATTTTTCATGGAAGGAATTTCAACTGATGAACTTGATGAACCCGTACAAAATTGACGAATATCAAGGGTAACTTCATCATCATCTTCATCGAGAAGAGCAGCATTGCGAAATATAGCACGTGTTTTAGCTGTTTGTTCTTCGACAAGTAATTCCTCCATGCTCTTTTCGTTTCTAGCATCTCGTTCTTTTGCAAGTAATTCTGCCATAGATTCCTCACGAGAGTTTTGAAACGACATAGCCGACTCCTCCTTAAGTTCTTTTAATAACTCCAGACTTTTCAGTAGAAGGTCTGTCGAAGTTTCATGAGGAGTTGTTTGAATCATTTGGTACTATGGAGGTTGGTCTTGAAATGATGTGTCAGAATTGTCACAAGGAAATATATTCCCCGTTTGACAATCCGAGCTAACGTGTGGACCTCCACAGTACTCACAACAAAATGATTGTTGTGGCTGGACTTGTGAATAATATGGAATTTGGTAATTTCCAAAGTCCTGAGTGTTACCAGAAAACTGTTCATAGACAAACGTGTTTCCGGATTGACACTCAAATCCTTGGTGAGGACCTCCACAAAACTCACACAGATATGTCAATATCTCATGATGTGGTGGCTGGTAGAATGAACCAGATGTGTCATGGTAAGGATAGGGAGCTTGGTTATAGACAGACCAATCTCCTGATTCTACCATGCTACAGCCGGGACAATTCCCACCGTTATGAGGACCACCACACCATTGGCAACCAAAATGGTGTGGATACGACATAGGAAAGAATCAAAGGTTTACAGAGGGGTTGGGATGAAGAATCAAAGATGTGAAAGGGTAAAGATGGATATTTTTGGATTTTTGGATAAACATTTTGTAAAAACAAAGAATGAAAATATTTTTGGTAATCGATTAGTCAAACTGATGCGTGCCAAACAGTCAAGCTAAATCACACAAGCCCGCCACTTGTGAATGGCGGACCGTAGCCAGCTTAAAACTGCCTCAGCACGAAATCAATGAAGATCTGAGGAGTATAGAGTCTCCCCGGGTCGTTATGTCCCAGCGAGCTGTGCAATGGATCACCTCACGTATAGTGATCGGGAGATTTGGACGGAAAAGAGAATTGTGAATATGATATTAACTACGGAAAAAGTCAACAAATTAAAACGGCTTAAATGCAAATTAAAGGAAATTAAAAAGTTAAAATCTATTAAATAAACGCTATCACTATATTTAAAATGATGAACGTTTAAAACTTAAAACTAAAAACTTACGTTTAAATTAAAATTACGTAAACGTACAAATAAAAATGTGAAAATTACACAAGATAAATCCTAAAAATATGAAAAATACATTTTTACAATCCTAATGATAAAAGAAAATTTATAGAAAAAGAAAATTATTTTTATAACTAATTATCTAATTATTATTAATTAAAAACTATTTTTAACTATTTAATAATTACCTAAAATACAAGAAAATAGGAAATAAAGCTAGAAAAATAAAATTGTGAATTGGAAAAGTCTAAAATATCAAACTAGAATTTTCAAAACTATTTTTGTATTTTTCTGATTATTTTTCTATTTTTTATGATTTTTAAACTATTAAAAACTAATTAAAATATTTAAAAATACAAATTTAACTAAGAAAAATCTAGAAAAATATTTTTTTCTCTTTTTATATTTATCTTAACTTAAGAAAATTGAAAAATTATTTTTTTGAAGCTTTTCTTAATTATTTGTATTTAAAGCTAATTAAAAATGCTTAAAAACTAGTTTAAATTAAGAAAAATAGCAAAACAACTTAGAAAAATCTGAAAATTTCAGGAAAACTCTAAAATGATATTAGGAATCTAGGAAAATTGGAAAAACAAGTGCTTATGTGGATGAATTTGAAACTGCTATGGAAGTGCTTATTGAAATAAGCACTTGATTAAGCAAATGGAGTCAAAGGCTACCAAACTGATAATGAAGCTCTAATAAGCTAAATTAACCAAAATGCAATGAGTTTTAACAACCCTAGACCTCTGATTTGCAGGGAAGCACAGATTTGATGATTTGAGTGTTTTGCTTAAAAACAGTTAGAGGGTACCCACTTTGAACACAAGCACAATCAACACAATAAGCTAGAAAGGAAAAACAAAGGTTGGAACTAACACTAGACCTGGCTAAGACCAAATGTACCAAAAATCAGACCATGGAAAGCTCTTTTGAGCCTTTAGCACAAGCTGCAAGAACTGAGAAAAAAATGCAGATAAGTAAGGGTACCAGTTGAACTTTTAATAATGCCAAGTCTCACTTGTTAAAACCCAAAGATGAGATCATAAAAAATCCTTCTAACTGACCCCAAAACAGGTTTTTGCTATTTTGACTTTTGAAGAAATTGAGAGACTTTGACTTAGATGAACTTTGATTCCATTTTTTTTTCACTGAGATTGATGTTAAATGATGTAATAAGTGTAATGCAAGCAATGTTTGATGATTCTAAACACAAATCAAGGATTTGCAAATCCTTGATCACAACAGTTAGCAGGTTAGACAGATTTAAGAGCAAGTTTGACTTTTGTGGTGTTGCAACCCCAAACTAAGAATGAAAGGTCCTCAAATGAGCTTAAGACACATGAAACAACAAGAAGCATTCACTGAACAAGTCTTTAAGACAGATATATTAGTAAATCCAAACACCTATTTATCAACTGGTTATGACTCAAAATTAATCCCAACAATTATCCAACTGACATTAATGATTAAACTAAGTTAATACAACTTAAATACAACTATTTGAATAGATTTTAACTAATTTTAACAACAGAAACAGATTATGCTAATGAACTAGATTGAAACTTACACAATGTCCATTAGCCACTATGGCTTGAATCCAAGTACCAGAGAACCACTAACCTAAATATCAACCTATCAACTCAAAATCAACCCAATCCACCTCTGCATCAACCCATTTCCATCTGCATTCCCATTTTTACCCAAATCAACCTTGTTTGACTTTCTGTTGACCAAGTACCAAATTGAATGCAATCTTAAACTTAAGCTTATACAAAGCTATCATAAGCTCATTTAAGCTTATTGAAACTAAGAGATGAGCATTCAGAAGCTTTTGAATGAGATTTTGAGAAGGAAAATTGCAACAGTAACTTTAAACATAGAATCTTAACATAACTTGAATTGATAACTGGAAATAGTTTATAATGATTACAAAACACTCAGTTGGATACAAAGAAACAGAATACAACAAGTTTTATACTAATTTAAAGACTTTTAATTAAAAACGACATTTAAGATAAAACTAAAAGCTACTAGACACCCTTTTCTGCTCCTCTTGCCTATCTTTTATAAACCAAAGATCTTCTCTCTCCTCTCTGATGAAATCCCACCAATCCTCAGCCCTTGGATAGCTTTAAAATGATCATGGCCGTTCAAACTGATTTTGGCGCCAATTTGGTGTATTTGACAGCTAGGTTGAGTGAGGGGGGGAAGGTTCATTAAATGCTCTTTGGATGTTAGTTGTGGAGTGGGGAACATATTTGAGTGGATGGAGGAGGGGGGAATGGGATGGTAGCTTGTTTGCAGGATAGCAGTTGAGAGTGATGACTTTTGGCGCCATGGGTGGTGTTTGACCAAGATTGACCAGAGCTAATAATCAAAGGGGGGTTCACAATTCAATTTGACAGGGGTCCAAAATGCTTATGACCAGGCCAATTGGGTGATAAAGGGTTTAAATTGACAAGGGACTAAAGTGTAAATGCTGAAAATCAAAGGGCCATTCCTGCCAATTCAAAAAGTTTCTTCCAAGGACTAAAAGTGACAAAGTTCAATAATGCAAGGACTAAACTTGCCATTTTACAATTTTCTAGGGGCTAATTTTGCCAATTTTCAAACTTGGAGGACCATTTTTGTAATTTTCTCAAACTTTTGATATTTTTCACCAAAGGACTAAATTTGACAACTTTTGATTTTAAAAGGACCTTTGGTGACTTTTCTTTTGAAATTATGTGCTCAGGGACTGTTTTTGACATATTTTGAAACTTGGGGGACTAAAACTGCAATTTTTGCAAATTTGATATGTTTTTCATCTGATTTTGATATTTTTGTATTTAAAACACATAAAACACTGATTTGTGATATTTTGATCATTTTGATGTGTTTCTGAGTGTTTTCAGATGATTTTGCAGTTTATTTTGTACAAAAATGATGAGTATTTAGACACTCATCAATCCCCCACACTGAGATATTGCTAGTCCCTAGCAATGATTTGAGAAAACATAATGGATTTTAATCTCTTTACCAAAAGCCATTACTTCTGGAGTAGCCAAATGTTTTAGTTCAAGTAAGAACCATGGTACACCGATAACCATGTGATTTTGAGCAAACCACCAGCTTCCAACGGATTTGATTTGTCTTTACCAGAAGCCGTACCCTTCTGGACTAGCCAACTCTTAGATAAATTATCAATATTATCTTTGGTGAGCTGATTACCAATTATGGATTTTCCACTGCCTTTACCACAAGCCATAACCTTGCGGGCTAGCCAACTCTTCACTTTTTAGGATATGGTGAGCTGAATACCATACAATTTTGGGCAAATTGCAAGCCGTCAACGGATTTGAGGAATCTTTACCAAGAGCCGTTTGCTCCTGGATTAGCCAATCCTTTTGTCTTACAGACATGGCGGACTGATAACCAAATGAGAAAGTGTAAAACACTTACTCCAAAAAAAAAAATTTGGCCAAAAACGGGGGAATTGGGTAGATAATATATGAAATTCGTGAGAATTCCCCCCCACACTTAGAAATGAATATTGCCCTCAATATTCAAAGTACCGGCGGTTATGCCGAAACAAAGAACGTAAAAGGGAAATACTACGGCCATTATTTAGAAAGATGATTTTTTTTTTTTTTTTTTTTTTTTGAAACATGTGGGCTACCCCCCCCCCCCACACTAGGGTGGTAGAAAGAGGTAAGAAGACAGAAATATGGGTGAAAACCCATATTGCATGCTACTGTTTTTGATTCCCGAGTCGCTAGCTTGACTCGACCCCGAATTCATTGGTTCATGGGGAAGCAAAGTGGAAGAGACAATCTCCATCGGACTTTCATTCAAGATGTTTGGACAAACATTTGAAGCACGTGAAAGTTCCACACCGATGAGATATATTCCCGGCTCAAGATAATGGTACATGAAAATGCCGGGATCAAAGATGATGTCTTCATTCCCGAAGGAGTGAAGAACAGGAGAAGTTACGGAATATATGAAGAAAAGAAAGAAAATCATGATAGAAATCATGACTAACTCTTCATCCTCAATAGGAGAATTCATAGTTTCATGAATCTCCTCAGTTAAGCTTGCTTGATCAAGACATATTATGGGAGCTTGGTAAAAGGAGGCATCGGTTGCTTGACAATCATAATACGCGTGTGGACCACTACAAGTTTCACACACCTTGTTTATGGCTTTGATTGGTTCCGGCTTATGAATTTCGCTTTTGATTTCCTTTACCTCTTTTATCATACAATGGATGATGTCCGTTAGAGCGGCTAACGGAGCGGCTAACTCGGAAGAGTTACCGGATGAAGAAGCAGGAGTGTTCGGAACATTGACTTTGTTGCGAGAAATAGGAACTTTTGATTTTTGCTCGCAAATCTCAATCACATCTTTAGGTTTACGATTCAAGATATTGCCGCCTGCGGCTGCATTCAAGGAATCTTGATCATTACCGTTCAACCCATTGTAAAAGATATTGACTTGTTGAAGCTCCGTGAATTCATGATGGGGGCATTTCCTGAGGAGATCTTTGAATCTCTCCCATGCCTCTCCAAAATTTTCATCGAAATTTTGACGAAATCCAGAAATTTCATTTTTAAGATTAGTCGTCTTTGATGGAGGGAAGAAATAATTAACAAACTTTTGAACAAGATCCTCCCAAGTTTCGATGGATCGAGGGGGTTCTTTTTCCAGCCAAATCCGGGCTGTCCCCTCAAGAGAGAATGGAAAAAGCATCAACTTGATGACTTTTTGAGGTACATCCTTGAAATTGATAGTTGAGGTTAACTTGTTAAACCAACGGATGTGTGCATACGGGTCTTCTCGATCAGACCCGCGGAATTGATTTGTAGACACAAGTTGGATCAAATGTGTCTTCAATTCGAAGTGATCAGAATTGATAACGGGTAAAACGATGGCATCTCCATAACCCTAGGTGGGTGCCTGGAGCATTTCCGCCATAGTACGTTCATCTGCCATATTGTTGCTTGAAATAGTACGAATCTCGGGTTCGACTATTTGGGCAGCACGCCTACGAGAACGTCTTCTTGGAATTTCTGCTAGATCACGCAAAGGACTCAATGATCTAGAAGAACGAGTGCGCATGCACTAGAGTTAACTCTAAGGAATCTCAGAGCTAAGGAGAGAAATGGGAATTATGAAAATCTTTCAGATGAGAATGAGAATTATGAAGACGTTTTATAAAAATGGGGTGAGGAGAATCTTTAGGGTTTTCTGGTTCTGAAACGTCGATATCACAACAAAATCAATTAACACAAGATCGAGGCAAAACAACAGTGAACTTAACCAATAATCTCAATATGAATGGCTTCTTTGAAAAAGGTACACCAATCACAAGGACACAAAGGCAAGTTTTAAATCTTTAGTTCGGGAACTTATTATGGTCGCACCCCCAGTTAGGTAGTGCACTGCCTTGGTTTGCGGTGGTAATCTTTTAAGTTGTTATTATTAAAGAAAACGACGAATCTTTTTGTATTTTTATTATTTGATACATATATATAAACAAAAGAAAAAATATTTTTGTGTTTTATACGTTTTTGGATGTTTTTGAGTTTTTGGATTTTTTAAGAAAAATATGGATATATATATAGATAGATAGATGGATGATATGAACAAATGAGTGAGTATTCAAACAACTAATCTGCTAGACGTAAGACAAATAGCACAGCTCCCCGGCAGCGGCGCCAAAAATTTGATGCGTGCCAAACATTCAAGCTAAATCACACAAGCCCGCCACTTGTGAATGGCGGACCGTAGCCAGCTTAAAACTGCCTCAGCACGAAATCAATGAAGATCTGAGGAGTATAGAGTCTCCCCGGGTCGTTATGTCCCAGCGAGCTGTGCAATGGATCACCTCACGTATAGTGATCGGGAGATTTGGACGGAAAAGAGAATTGTGAATATGATATTAACTACGGAAAAAGTCAACAAATTAAAACGGCTTAAATGCAAATTAAAGGAAATTAAAAAGTTAAAATCTATTAAATAAACGCTATCACTATATTTAAAATGATGAACGTTTAAAACTTAAAACTAAAAACTTACGTTTAAATTAAAATTACGTAAACGTACAAATAAAAATGTGAAAATTACACAAGATAAATCCTAAAAATATGAAAAATACATTTTTACAATCCTAATGATAAAAGAAAATTTATAGAAAAAGAAAATTATTTTTATAACTAATTATCTAATTATTATTAATTAAAAACTATTTTTAACTATTTAATAATTACCTAAAATACAAGAAAATAGGAAATAAAGCTAGAAAAATAAAATTATGAATTGGAAAAGTCTAAAATATCAAACTAGAATTTTCAAAACTATTTTTGTATTTTTCTGATTATTTTTCTATTTTTTATGATTTTTAAACTATTAAAAACTAATTAAAATATTTAAAAATACAAATTTAACTAAGAAAAATCTAGAAAAATATTTTTTTCTCTTTTTATATTTATCTTAACTTAAGAAAATTGAAAAATTATTTTTTTGAAGCTTTTCTTAATTATTTGTATTTAAAGCTAATTAAAAATGCTTAAAAACTAGTTTAAATTAAGAAAAATAGCAAAACAACTTAGAAAAATCTAAAAATTTCAGGAAAACTCTAAAATGATATTAGGAATCTAGGAAAATTGGAAAAACAAGTGCTTATGTGGATGAATTTGAAACTGCTATGGAAGTGCTTATTGAAATAAGCACTTGATTAAGCAAATGGAGTCCAAAGGCTACCAAACTGATAATGAAGCTCTAATAAGCTAAATTAACCAAAATGCAATGAGTTTTAACAACCCTAGACCTCTGATTTGCAGGGAAGCACAGATTTGATGATTTGAGTGTTTTGCTTAAAAACAGTTAGAGGGTACCCACTTTGAACACAAGCACAATCAACACAATAAGCTAGAAAGGAAAAACAAAGGTTGGAACTAACACTAGACCTGGCTAAGACCAAATGTACCAAAAATCAGACCATGGAAAGCTCTTTTGAGCCTTTAGCACAAGCTGCAAGAACTGAGAAAAGACTCAGTATCAACTGTTTGTTTGGAGCAGGGCACTTTGGCCTAAAAGAAGGGCTTATTTGAAGCTTATAGAAAAATGACAAAAATCCAAAAAAATGCAGATAAGTAAGGGTACCAGTTGAACTTTTAATAATGCCAAGTCTCACTTGTTAAAACCCAAAGATGAGATCATAAAAAATCCCCAAAACAGGTTTTTGCTATTTTGACTTTTGAAGAAATTGAGAGACTTTGACTTAGATGAACTTTGATTCCATTTTTTTTTCACTGAGATTGATGTTAAATGATGTAATAAGTGTAATGCAAGCAATGTTTGATGATTCTAAACACAAATCAAGGATTTGCAAATCCTTGATCACAACAGTTAGCAGGTTAGACAGATTTAAGAGCAAGTTTGACTTTTGTGGTGTTGCAACCCCAAACTAAGAATGAAAGGTGCTCAAATGAGCTTAAGACACATGAAACAACAAGAAGCATTCACTGAACAAGTCTTTAAGACAGATATATTAGTAAATCCAAACACCTATTTATCAACTGGTTATGACTCAAAATTAATCCCAACAATTATCCAACTGACATTAATGATTAAACTAAGTTAATACAACTTAAATACAACTATTTGAACAGATTTTAACTAATTTTAACAACAGAAACAGATTGTGCTAATGAACTAGATTGAAACTTACACAATGTCCATTAGCCACTATGGCTTGAATCCAAGTACCAGAGAACCACTAACCTAAATATCAACCTATCAACTCAAAATCAACCCAATCCACCTCTGCATCAACCCATTTCCATCTGCATTCCCATTTTTACCCAAATCAACCTTGTTTGACTTTCTGTTGACCAAGTACCAAATTGAATGCAATCTTAAACTTAAGCTTATACAAAGCTATCATAAGCTCATTTAAGCTTATTGAAACTAAGAGATGAGCATTGAGAAGCTTTTGAATGAGATTTTGAGAAGGAAAATTGCAACAGTAACTTTAAACATAGAATCTTAACATAACTTGAATTGATAACTGGAAATAGTTTATAATGATTACAAAACACTCAGTTGGATACAAAGAAACAGAATACAACAAGTTTTATACTAATTTAAAGACTTTTAATTAAAAACGACATTTAAGATAAAACTAAAAGCTACTAGACACCCTTTTCTGCTCCTCTTGCCTATCTTTTATAAACCAAAGATCTTCTCTCTCCTCTCTGATGAAATCCCACCAATCCTCAGCCCTTGGATAGCTTTAAAATGATCATGGCCGTTCAAACTGATTTTGGCGCCAATTTGGTGTATTTGACAGCTAGGTTGAGTGAGGGGGGGGGGGAAGGTTCATTAAATGCTCTTTGGATGTTAGTTGTGGAGTGGGGAACATATTTGAGTGGATGGAGGAGGGGGGAATGGGATGGTAGCTTGTTTGCAGGATAGCAGTTGAGAGTGATGACTTTTGGCGCCATGGGTGGTGTTTGACCAAGATTGACCAGAGCTAATAATCAAAGGGGGGTTCACAATTCAATTTGACAGGGGTCCAAAATGCTTATGACCAGGCCAATTGGGTGATAAAGGGTTGACAAGGGACTAAAGTGTAAATGCTGAAAATCAAAGGGCCATTCCTGCCAATTCAAAAAGTTTCTTCCAAGGACTAAAAGTGACAAAGTTCAATAATGCAAGGACTAAACTTGCCATTTTACAATTTTCCAGGGGCTAATTTTGCCAATTTTCAAACTTGGAGGACCATTTTTGTAATTTTCTCAAACTTTTGATATTTTTCACCAAAGGACTAAATTTGACAACTTTTGATTTTAAAAGGACCTTTGGTGACTTTTCTTTTAAAATTATGTGCTCAGGGACTGTTTTTGACATCTTTTGAAACTTGTGGGACCAAAACTGCAATTTTTGCAAATTTGATATGTTTTTCATCTGATTTTGATATTTTTGTATTTAAAACACATAAAACACTGATTTGTGATATTTTGATCATTTTGATGTGTTTCTGAGTGTTTTCAGATGATTTTGCAGTTTATTTTGTACAAAAATGATGAGTATTTAGACACTCATCACAAACGAATTAACTTCACGATAATTTTGGTTTTATATGAAAATAAGGAAATATGGACAAAGATGGTAAATATACAATGGGTGTATATTCAACAATCACTGATGCTTCAAATTCGTAGTACGCAACACACCTCCCCGGCAGCGGCGCCAAATTTTGATCCGCTCCGAACGGTCTATCTTTTATTAGTCAACAACTTGTGAATGGTCAACCATAAAAGTCAAACAGCTCAGATCAGAATGCAATTAAGTCCAGAGGAGTTTAGTGTTTCCCCGGGTCGTTAAGTCCCAACGAGGTGTGTAAACTGTAATACAACGAATCTGTGATCTGGTGAATATTGAACAGGAAAAGGTTATGATTGATTACACTAAGGAAATTAAATCTAATAAAGACTTTGAAGTCATTTTAATTCTATATTTAAAATCGTTTAACGATTAAAACCTAAAACGTACGTTTAAATAAAATTACGTGAACGTACGAAATAAAACGTGAAAATAAAGAAGTAAAATACCTACGGATATGGAAAATACATTTTTACAATACTAATGATGCAAGAAAATTATTGGAAAAATAAAATTATTTTTATGACTATTTATTTAATTATTATTAATTAAAAACTATTTTTAACTATTTAATAATACCCTAAAATATAAGAAAATATGAAATAAAGCTAGAAAAGTGAAATTATGACTTAGAAAAATCTAAAATATTATAAAACTTATTTTAAAACTGAAAATATATTTATTACACTTTTTATCTATTTATTATTAATTAATTACTATTTAATTATTATTTAAACTATTTTAAATTATAATAAATACTAAATGAACTCTAATAAATATGAAACTTTTTCTATAAATACTATATGATAGCAGAATACTAGGAAAAATATAAAAAGTTAGATAAGTTCACTAATAAGCTGAATTGGGCAAATAAGCAGTTTAAATAAGCACTTGAAATAAACAATAAGCCATCCAAAAGCTACCATAAGCTACTACAGCCTAAATCTAACCTAAAATGAGCTAATGCAACTGATTTGGACCTAAAAAGCACAAGCTACAGAAAAAAAACTCGAGACCAGATTTCAAGTCTCAACACGCCAAATGGCCCTACAGCAGCTACTTTAAGCCCCTATTAAGCTAGCTAGAAAAAATCACAAAAATAAACTGAAAATACCTACTTAACAACCACCAACCCAAGTGCAGGTATACAAAATTTCAGCTGATTTGAACTAAAAATGAATCTGTGAAAATTCCACAAAGTTTTGCAAAAATCACTTTTTCACTTATTTTTTTTTTGTTGACAGAAGCAGGGCAAAACTGGGGGAATTTGCAGGCTTATTTTAAGCTATGAAATAAGTTAGGAAATGGAATCCAAGCACAGAAACTAAAAGCTAGCTAGGTGAACTACTTATAAACCAAAAATCAAGGTCCCAGCTTAACTGGATAAGCCAATAATAAGCTGAGAAAAGCAGCATCAAGGCTCAGATATGCTCAGTATATACTGATGCAGCAGTTTGGATTTTTATGGCTAAAAACCTGTCAAAGCATGATCAAACAGTACCAACTTTGGAACATGCACTTTAATCACTATATAGGACCTAAAATTACTAGAAATAAGGACCAAATAAGCTCAAGCTTGTGAGAAGCTTATATGAGCAGTCCACTTTCTAAAATTGCACTAAACAACTAAAATCATCAAAACGACTCAAAACAGCTTAAAAGCTTCTACTAACAACTGAAACATACTTAATTAATCATGATCAAACTTGAAGAAAGTGCAAATGAGCAGTGACAAGCTAGTTTGACCCGTTTGACTATTACAACCAAACAGTCCTTATAAAGGGCTGTTATGAGATTTTCAAAGGCAACAACCAATTATAACTGAGATTCTTGTTTATTACTGATTCACTAACTTATTTTAACTGTAATAAGCAACTTTCAAAATGTAAATAAGCACGAAATTAAGCTAAACTAGATATGGCTAATATAGACTGTTTTTAACTTTTAAAAGTGAAAATGAGATTTATGCTAACACTAACTATCAAACTGACTTAAATTAACTCAAATAACATAAATAAGTACTGAAAACACCAAGAAGCACATAAATAAGCAGTTGTACAGAAACTTGGAAAATTAAATAAAACTTGGAATTTGGCTTACAACTGAAAGAGCTTATGGAACAAAGAAACAATGACCATAACACATCTAGCTTGTTAAAAACAAGCTAGAAAACCCCAGAAAAAGCCTTCTTGATCAGCTTATACCACCCAGAACAGCTTTTTGGAGCTTAGTTGACCATTTGTTGACTTTTCTTCAAAATGAAATTAGAACCTCAGGAACCTCTTAATACTTCTTTAATTACTTTAATAAGCTTATTTAAACACTTAATACAGATTATAACATCAAAACCAATGCAAAGCACATTTGGCGGGAAAACTGGTTAGGACTGAAAACATGAAATTGCTTAATGAAAACACTTGAATTATGATTAATATGATTCATACAATACAGAATTAACAAAACCCAGAAGTCTTTTACATGAAACTTAAAAACACAATTTAAATTACACTACGAATTGGTCTAAAAAACAGGACACCTTTTCTTCTGTCTTCAATCCCTTTTAATAGTTATCAAAAAGCTTTTCTCTTCACTCCTAGCCCTTGGATTGGTTGAATTAATCCAAACCGTTGATTCTGCAAATTGGCGCCAAAATATCTCATGCCAGATGTAGGTTGAGTGTTGAGGATAAGAAGCAATAAATGCTTCTTGGTTTGTTGTGTTGGTGGAGGGGATGAGCTGGTGAGGATGAGCTGGAGGTAAGGTGATGGTGAGTGTTGCAGGAAAAGGTGATGGAGAAGGGTGGTATGTAGGGAAAACGGGGGCAGGTTTTGGTTTTGGTCAAACCCAGTTTGACTGGGGAATTATTAATAAAACGGGGGTTCAAGGGGTAAGGGTGCAAGGTTCAAGAGCTCAAGGCTCAAGGGTCAAAGGGGTAGTGGGCTTGTGTTGTTTTGTGTGGGCTTTGGGTTTAGTTTTAGGTCCGGTTGGTTTGTAGAAGGTTTTAACCAAGGACCATTTGAGTAACTTTTGGATTTTTAAGGGGCTAAAGTGATAATTTTCCAAAGTTTATCACAAGGACCACTCATGCCAAGTTTCAATAGTACAAGGACCATAAAAGATAATTTTCCATTTTTGAAAACCGGGGGACTTGTTTTGCCATTTTTGAAACTTGAGGGACCAAAACTGCTAATTATGCAAACTTTATTCGTTTTTCAACTTTTTCAATCATTTTGCACATGAAACAGATAAAAACATAATCCACGGATATTTTCTATATTTTGAAGCATTTCTGAGTGTTTTTAAATGTTTTTGCAGTTTAAATGGGAATAAAATGATGGGTATTTAGACACTCATCAGTTAGGACGAACTGACCAAATGTTGTCCTAGCGACTTTCACCCCACTTGAAGTAATTGGAAGTAATTAAACATGAACTTAGATTGATAGGATGAATAACTAGTTTAGCACACTTCTCACCTATTGATCACAACCCTCGCCTCTACTTGCTTTCTTTATTTTCTTGTTTTAGTAGTTAATCATTTCCACCCTAAAATCTATTAAAATCTGTGACACCAAGACTTAGTTTAAATCCGAACACATAGCTCTTGGGACGACCTCAGTTTTACCGAATACTACACTACACACGACCGGGTACACTGCCCGTTAGTGCATTAGGGTAGACAATAGGTATAACGAGAACTTATAAATATTAAAACCTGGTCAGTAAAACCTGCATCATATACTCTTCTGTGAGTAAACTTATCAACGCGAGAACGCTTTAGCATGTATGCTCTTCAGGGAGTATACTGATGAGTGATTATGCTGCTGAATGGAACCCTTAGCTGGAGTAAGTTAGTAATTGCTTTGACCTTTCTAATGGGCAGGTTCAAATATGAATTAAGACACGTAATGAATCGGTTTTGTAACCACCATTATTGTTATGGAGGAATATTTATAAGGAGATTAATTATCCGATTAATTCTCATAATTCTATTGAATAAGTTTCTTCTCTGTATAAAAGAAACAATTTGCATGAGATGAAAATACAGAAAACCAAAACATTCATAAACGAAAAGGTTTAGGTACTTGTACCTAAATCAAGAACACAACTCTCTGAATTATCCTAAAGAGATCTTCGTGTAAACCTTATTGGTGAGATAACCCCAATATAGAGTGACTTGAATTGAAGGTTTTAAAGGAGTCCAATTCTTTTAGAACTTTTACGGGCATTTTATGCTTTTTGGCTTTCGCAATACATCAAACACATAACACATACACTCTGTTCTCAAGATATATTTGAAAGTGGAAGAAATAAAAATTTATTTGTGTTCTCAAGAATTTTTATAGAGAAAAAAGTGAAAGTAAAGGGTGTAAAGTGATGGGTTATTTGAACCTTTTTGTAGTAAATACTTTCCCCTAATTTTGGAGTGAAAGTGAGTGGAAATATGATGTTTTCATGTATATTGATTAAATTGTCTTTACAAGCGTATATTATATTTTGTCTTCTTCTATTTGAACATGAGGACAAAATTGTTAGTTTCATTATTTTTTTCTTTCACTTCTCTCATTTTTTATACAACTAAAGAACACATACAATACTCACTTTTATTTCTTCACCACTTACCATCCTTCCCTTCACCCTCTATTTCAATTCTTTTTCTTTCCAAATAAAAACTCGAAAACATTGTGTTAAGATTATTCAATTTGTAATACATTGAAACATAAATGCATTGTAGACGCCCTAATAAGTACCTGTCATCTTGTAACTTTAATGTAAAACTTCCATGGTTATGTTAAAAAGTTAGAATTAGGAGGTAGCTAGTTCCAAATAAACATATTCAATCCGTAAAAATAATAGATAATAGTACTACACGTGTAACGTACTAACAAAGTAATTTTGAATATTATATATATTCATGTACTAAGTGTAATAAGGAGCTTCAAAAACCGCATTTAAACATTTATAAGTGTACAATAACATTATTTCAGTTTTCTCTCTTTATAATCAATTTCACCACCATTTAATGTAGGGTGAATGCTAAAAATACACAAGATATTTATTCAAAACAGACGATCTACGTAACAAACTTTGAAAATTACTAGTATACGCAAAATACTTTCAAATTGTGAACAACATACGTAAAATTACCGAAAACTAGTAGGTTACCCGGTTACCAACTTTGAAAAGTTATAGTAATGGTCCATGTGGATTGCGTTGACTTTCATCGGTCATCCTTTGATCTTTTTTCACTTAGAAAAGTTACATTAATGGTCCTTATGGTTTGCATTGACTTTCGCTTTTAGTCTCTTGTCTTATTTGTAACCACCCGCATTTTCAGGTTACTTTTCATTTTCGAGAATTTACTATTCACTTGCACTATTCATCCCGTATTTTTTTTATTTTACTATCATGACAAGATAAATAAAACTCAACAAGTCGTCCTGACGACGTACGTTGAATCCACTCAGAACCGTTTTCACAAAACCGTGTCCGAGAACTACTTTAGGGTTTAAACGTTATTCGGACATCCCGATATGTCCAGTATACCATACAAACATTATAAATATGTATATCTACCATTTTATGACAATTCCACAAGTTTTGGAATTTTACGTTTTCCAATTCTGCGTTTTACGCGAATTACGCATTTTTTACCCGCGTTTCCAGCTTTAAGCAGGTTTTTTGCACCCAATAAGACTTATCACTAATTTTATATTTTTATATGGAGTATAATGATGAGTTTCATCATTCCTGCAAGTTTCGTATTTTTACGATACCCGGTTTTATGTTTTATGGCTTAACAAATTACGGTTAGCATTTAACGAAACCAAATCATACTCTAAAATCAAGATAAGACCAAGACTTATCATCTAAGCCTACTCACCACTTTGTGACAACCCATATGAGGTGAGTCACCTTGGTGGTGGCTTGATCTTAACCATCCTTCATTTAGATCATTACAAGTGTCTAAACTTAACCATGGTTAACATTTAACCCAATAGATGGTTAACCAAACCTTTCCTCCTATAAATAGCAAGTTAAAACTTCATAAAACCCTCATCCCCACTCTCCTTGGTCGTTTACCACTTAACACAAACACCCTTTCCATAATTTGTTTCATAACTCCAAGTTTATGCTAAGAAGTTTCAAGTAACAAGTTACTACATCAAATCTCTAGCAAGTTTAAGTGATCTTCTTGAGTTTAGATCTACTCAAGTAACTTAGAGCTTCATCACCAATCCTTCAAGATTACAAGGGTGCCAAGATGTGGAAAGCTTGCTCAATCTAAGGTCCTAAGTGTTCAATCAAAGTTCTATCCTTACTAAGTTACTCCTTTCATTAGAAAGCCGAAAGTTGTAAGCAAACTAATCCCACCATTATCTCATGTTTATTAATTCCTAATCTTGTCAAATACATGCTATATATATGGCTACTATGTTGATTCATGATGTACATATACTCAATTACATGTTTTAATTCACATATTGTCGTAAAAGTAACAAACTATTAACTAGTCATATTCTACACGTTTGATACCCTTAAAACCAGTTACATATAGACTTGGTAACTTACATATTATAGTATACAAGATAAAAAGGGAAACATAGCAACTTGAATCACCCGAAACGGACAAACGAGTCAAAAGTTATAGTAAAGTTAGCGAAAACCTAGAAACGCCAAAAATACTTACTACCGGGTCTGTCCAAAAACATAAGTGATACTTTTGGTCCGAATCATCAAAAAGTTAAAACACGAAAATTTTCCGGAACAATATTTTACGGCTACCACGTGGGAACTTGGCCTAAAAAGACCAAACGATATCATTTTATGCCTAAAATTTGTAAAACAGTTTTTACCTACAAAAGTTAGATTTTCACAAGTTGAGAAAATAGAAACCATGTTATTTTCATAGCTATTTACATATTAAGTTAACAAAAACCTTCGGAATAGTATTTTCGCAAGTAACGGAAAAATAACCATTTTACCCTTTTCCGCCAATTTTTACCAAAACTTCATTCTTGGCCTAATTAATAAGTTGTGATCATTAGTAAATGACGAGAACTTGTAAAAACTAGATATTTATTAAAAACATGATCAAATTATTAATATAACAATCTTCACTCAAAATATATGTTTTATCTACTAAGTGCTACAATAGTAGGGAGCTTCATGTGAGGGGTTTCATTTGAGTAAAACATATAGACGAGTTGCTGGATTTACGATTTAAAGTGTCCTAGCTCCTCGAACGTTTACTACATGACCTCTGAATTATGTTGGCCCGAACGGTAGTACGATATATATAAACTAAATACGTTTACACATACTAAACTGTTACTATAAGCAACGAACTATAAATAACTACATCATGATCAACATAGAGACGTATATAGGTTGGTTTATGCTTTCCTAAATATTATTCCAAACCTAAGTCGCAACATTCCATTTTAGGTTGCACGTAGAGGTTTTCCGGCTTATCCATCACATCCGATAAAGTACTCAACATTATTAACTCTCGGTGAGTTCATAGCCCCACTTTCTATTACTTAATTGTTTTACAAACCCTTGGGGGAAATACATGTTATTTTTAAACCGAACACATTGCTTTGAAATTGTATGCTTTTCTGAATGTATTATGTGCACTAAGTACCACTATTTCCAATCTTAAGTCCCTATCATCATGAACCATTAATCACTTGCGAGTGAACGCGAATAATGTGGTAGGCCTATTGGGATTGACGAATCCCGTTTGTGTAGACCGGGTAGGCAAACAAACGCACTATATTTGAAGATCTATAGGTTTATTGGCAAATTACCTATTAGGGCAACTGTTACTATTATATCAATGTCTATTGACAAGCTGTTAACGTTTTCGGTGTCATGAGCTTAGTGCAATAATATCTGTTTTGTTTTCAAAACCTTGGTGTGAGTCAAATTAACTCACACTACCAACATAATGTGTTTAACCATCAAACAAACTCTATGAATTTCACTCAACCTTTGTGTTGACTGTTTTAAGCATGTATTTCCGGTCCATAATGTCGGAAG
Organism: Chrysanthemum seticuspe; assembly: GCA_019973895.1. Classification (NCBI taxonomy): domain Eukaryota; kingdom Viridiplantae; phylum Streptophyta; class Magnoliopsida; order Asterales; family Asteraceae; genus Chrysanthemum; species Chrysanthemum seticuspe. Next base: position 78,311,409 of record BPTQ01000007.1, on the reverse strand, counting down.
CTGGCACGGAAGGGCAAGTACAAGATCAAGAAGGCTATAATTATTTTATCATTCAAGAAAGACATCAAAAGACTTTATATTGATGCATTTTGTAAACAATGGAACCAACTGGGACCTATTTTGTAAACTCTGATATATTTGAATGATAAATCCTTTTTAAAACGACTCATTTAGAGATCATTTTCTATTATTATGACTGTTGTGCCATCGAGTAACACCCAGTTTGAATTCCGCTGCATATCATAAAATTGGGGGTGTTACATTATTTTCCTTCAATTATAACTTCTTTTTTTATTCATGCAACTTCTTTTTTTCACTTTTTATACATATACTTTAACGTAGCGTTTAGAAAAAAAAAAATTATGTTTACTTTTTTTTCCCATTTATTTATCATTTATTCATACAAGTATTTTTTTTAATTCAATTTAATCTTATTTTATTTTGTAAAGTGATAATTTTTTTCTTCACATTTATCGTTTATCCATACAAGTTTTTGTTTTTTTAAAGTGACAATTTTGTTTCTTCACCTTTACACTTATTATACATATACTTTAACGGAACATTTAGAAAAACAATTCTTTTTAAGAAATATAAGTGACATGAGGGGTGTAAAGTATAAGTATAATAATAACGCAACTTTTAAAAAAATTCCTTAAAAGAATTTTTTGTTTCTGAAGTTGCATGTGAGTATAAGTACAATAAGTTTCAAAATAAATTAGTGTCATTTTTCCTGAGCGGTAAAAAATTAGTGTATGAATAACGCAAGGGAAAATGACAAAAAAATGTATCGAACTTGATACTTTTTGTGATTGTGTGTAGCCAACTATTTTTTTTTCATTGTAACACAAACCTTTTGAGATTTTGTTATTGTATGTATGATTTCCAATGTGTCACAACACGTGTACTGCCAACTCATCCGGGTGTTACACGTGGACTGCCAACTCATTTACCCAGTATTACTTTTTAAGGATAATAACAAAAAAATGTATCGAACTTGACCACTTTTGTCATTGTAACAAAAACCTTTTGAATTTGTGTTAATGTATGTATCCAGTCAATCTAAACTTGGCATCGTTAGTCCTTTATACTAACGGCCGTTAGCACATAACATAAAATTTTGTTTTCTTACGTTTTCAACCCTTTTTATACGTATTCATTTTTTTTCTTACGTTTTCATCCGTTTTTATACTTTTTCGTCCATTTTCTTACGTTTTTATACGTTTTCGTCAGTTTTTATACTTTTTCGCCGATTTTCTTACGTTTTCATCCGTTTTTATATGCTTTCATCCGTGTAAAATCAAACAAAGATGTGTAAAAACAGACGAAAACATGTAAAATCAAATGAAACGTGTAAAAACGGTCGTTAGTATAAAGGACTAACGATGACATGTTTAGATTGACTGCATACATACATTAACACAAATTCAAAAGGTTTGTGTTACAATGACAAAAGTGGTCAATGTAAGATCGTGAATATTATGTTGTTTGATGATTCGGGTGGTCTAGGATTGTGATTAAACAAGAAAGTCATTTTAGATAGATGAAGAGAGTTGAGAGGAGGTTCCTTGAAAGAGAGTTGTTTAACAAATGAAAGGTTAGATTCAAAGAAGCCACACCCCTTCCATGAATGGAAGGGGTATTTATAGTTACAAAGAGTACGTCCTCCTATCGGACTGTGGATCAGGCATACAGTGGGTAAAGACCCGTCCTTCCTCCACGGTGTTACTCTAAACTAATCTACGCTAATAACTAACTAATAAACTACTAAATAACGTAAATAACGACATGTCTACGAGATAAGATATGCTAGACTATAATTGGGGTGACCGACACTTTAACATGGAATTTTCTAATTCCTAACAATCTCCCCCTAAGGGAGGTCACCCCATGAAATACATTTTGCATCCTAGCATTCTATCTTTGACTTTAGTTCTGAGCTCGTAGACTTCAATTCTTCAAGTTCCGCAATCTTTGTGCTTTAGTAGCGATTCTTCAAAGTCCGCATTGATTTGTACATTTAGTGGAGGCCTTTAACTGATCCACATCTTTGATGATCTTCGAGCTTTCATTGAGATCATCAGCCACAGTAAATCTCTGGATCACCCTTTGTTGTGTTGCCATCATGTGATGTTGTGACTTTTGGACCGACATGCTCACACTTTCTGGATCATGACATCTTTCCATTAGAGTAGCGGAAGCTTTACTGGTTCATGATATTTGCAGCAGCGTAGCATAAGCATAGTATAAAAATATGTTGGGTTTTAGGTTCCTTGGATTTGATGAGACAAAATAAATACAAGAATAAAACAAAGGGACTTAAAGTGAAAGAGATGAAACCTACAAAAAGATGGAAGGACTTGCTTGCAAAAGAAGATTTATTATTTAGTCCTTCGTAGTATTTTGTAAACCCTAATCCTCTAGTATATAAAGAGGACATGGGGTGTAGGTTTTTATATACAAGTCTTCCATAATGTAGTCTAAAGGTGTATGTGTGTGTAACCTAGATGTGTAGTTTATTGTAAACGTCTAGGTTAGTTGTTTACCTCCAAGATCTAAGGTGTCTTAGATCCCTGTTACAGTTAGGTAACACGTATTATTCTGATCAAATAATATTTGGAGGAGATTGGGTGAAAGTAAAACCTTGTGTCAATAATATATAATGTTCTTATTATTCCGCTGCATATTGCATATGTTATTTTTAAACCCTAGTGCTCTAAATGGTCCAAGGAGTCTAACAAATTCCGCAATTGGTATCAGAGCTTGGGGAGCTCGTTACCTAGGGATTCGCAAGGTTTTATTGGTCGAAGAATGGCGAAAAGAAGAAAAACTACGAATCTGTAAATTCTCGTATTTTTCTGCAGCACAGTTTTAAAAACGCGATAACTTTTTCGTTAACCGTTGGATCATGACGAAATTTTTGGTGGACGTTCTCTATATATTCATCTAACTTTTCACCGAATGGATTGTCGATCTGAGCTTTCTATCAAAAGTTATTCAATGTCGAAGTTGGCTGCAGAAACTGGTTTAATAATTCGATTTTTTGGGTTTTCATGCATATTCAACTTCTTGAATTTGTGTTACTTGTTCTAATTCTTGATGGAGGTTGTTTATACATTGTGTGGTGTTTATGATTCATGGTTAGAAGCAGCTTTCCTAGTGTTTTTACGAAACCACTTATAGTGTTTTCTGAAACCACTGATAGTGTTTTTACGAAACCACTTCTAGTGTTTTCTGAAACCACTGATAGTGTATTCTCAAAACCACTGATAGTGTATTCTCGAAACCACTGATAGTGTTTTCTGAAACCACTGATAGTGTTTTCTCGAAACCACTCCTAGTGTTTTCTCGAAACCACTCCTAGTGTTTTCTCGAAACCACTCCTAGTGTTTTCTCGAAACCACTTCTAGTGTTATCTCAATTCCACTGCTGGTGTTTCTTGCGTTATTCGTTTCTGCTGATGAGGTTTTGGAATTGAGGGGAAGCTGTACATGTTTTTGGTACTACGATTTTTGGTGATTCACACATGGGATTTTGGTTCGCACACACATGAAGATTGGTATTTGTTCTTAAAGGTTTTAAAAAGCTCGTTTTTGAATTATTTGAAGAATTGATTACGAAGGAGGTTATTTATCACTTATTTGAAGGTGAAGTGGAATTACTTGGATACGTGTTTTATCATATCTTAAAAGTATCATACCTACTTTTAAGGTAACTTGTTCGTGCTTAAAGGATGTTGACGAAGACTTGCAAAATCTAGTTTTCATAGGTCAAGGGGTGGATGGATGAAGACCTAGTTAACTATCACTTAAAGGAGTTACATTGTAGTGCTCAGTGTCTCATAGAAGATGAGGATTTTGTCAAGAGATTGCGGTCTACTTATATGGTGTTAGTATAAGTTTGGAATCAAGTAGATAGTACAAGACATAAGACACAAGTTTGGGTTATTTTACTTCTTCATCAAATTCGTTATACTTGGTTTTCTTCACAAGTGATCATTACATAGAGCTTACTAATTTGAAGAATCATTTTCATGCACCACTCAAGGGGAAGTTTCTAATGTTTACATTCTCTATTTGTTGATAACAAAAAGGGGAAGAGATATTGGAGTGCGATGGCATGGATTAAGGGGAAGACAAAGGAAGACAAGAATGTTTCATTTACGGAGATGTTTACATCTCAACTTCTGCTACTTCGTCTAGGGAAGTTCGTACACGATTTTTTTTGTTTTGTCATCATCAAATAGGGGAAGATTGTTGGGTTTTAGGTTCCTTGGATTTGATGAGACAAAATAAATACAAGAATAAAACAAAGGGACTTAAAGTGAAAGAGATGAAACCTACAAAAAAGATGGAAGGACTTGCTTGCAAAAGAAGATTTATTATTTAGTCCTTCGTAGTATTTTGTAAACCCTAATCCTCTAGTATATAAAGAGGACATGGGGTGTAGGTTTTTATATACAAGTCTTCCATAATGTAGTCTAAAGGTGTATGTGTGTGTAACCTAGATGTGTAGTTTATTGTAAACGTCTAGGTTAGTTGTTTACCTCCAAGATCTAAGGTGTCTTAGATCCCTGTTACAGTTAGGTAACACGTATTATTCTGATCAAATAATATTTGGAGGAGATTGGGTGAAAGTAAAACCTTGTGTCAATAATATATAATTGATCTGCGCAAAACCGTCAAGTCAAACAGACTTAAAACAGCTTAAACACAAATGCAATGAAGATCAGAGAATACAGGGGATTCCCGAGTCGTTAAGTCCCAAGGAGACTCAATGGTGTGCAAACACTAGATCAGACGATAGAATAATCACTAATGATAGTGATCAGAAAAGATTAGGATTGAATATTACACTACTGAAAAAGGGTTATAAATTAAAGCGACTTAAATACAAATTAAGAAAATTAAAAAGATAAAAGATATTAAATAAACGCTATCACTATTTTTAAAGTGATGAACGTTTAAAACTTAAAACGTACGTTTAAATAAAAATAACGTAAACGTGCAAAATAAAAAGTGAAACTAATATAATATAAATCCTAAAAATATGAAAAATACATTTTTACAATCCTAATGATAAAAGAAACTTTTTAGAAAAAGAAAATTATTTTTATAACTATTTAATTAATTATTATTAATTAAAAACTATTTTAAACTATTTAATAATACTCTAAAATAAAAGAAAATATGAAATAAGACTAGAAAAATAAGATTAAGACTTAGAAAAATCTAAAATATGATAAAACTAATTTTAAAACTGAAAATATATTTTTTAGACTTTTTATGTATTTATTATTAATTAATTATTATTTAAAACTAATTAAAATGCTAGAAAATACTTTTTAAACTAAGAAAATTATGGAAAAATACTTTTTAAGCTTTTTACATTTATCTAAACTTAAGAAAAATGAAAAATTATTTTTTTGATACTTTTCTTAATTATTTGTATTAAATGCTATTTAAAAATACTTAAAAACTAATTAAAATCAAGAAAAATACTAAACAAGCTAGGAAAAATCTGAAAAATTCAGGAAAACTTTAAAATAATATTAGGAATATGAGAAAAATGGAAAAACAGGAGCTTGTGTGGAGTGATTTGAAACTGATGAGCAAGAGCTTATTGAAATAAGCACTAGATTAAGCAAATGGACTTCAAAAGCTACCAACTGAATACAAAGGCTAAAATAAGCTAAGAGAACCAATATGCAACAGAAAACAACAAGCTACAACTACAGGATTACAAGTCTAACAGATTTGATGATTATACCATTAAGCTAAAAACAGAATCTGAGGGCAACTTAGAGCTTAAAAATAAGCCACACAATAAACTTGAAACTAGAAAACAACCATGGGAACCTCACAAGGACCTGGCTAACTACACATGAGCCAAATTGGAAAACTTTGATAAGCTAAAACAAACCCTGTGCAAGGGCTTCAAACTCCCTGTGCAGACTCAGTATTAACTGAGTCTATGCACAGGGCAGTTAAGCTCATTTTGAAAAGCTAATATGAAGCTTATAAAAATTTAACAAAATTTCACAAAAATGACAATAACAAAATAGACCAAGAGCAGTTTCCAAAACCATAGGATTCACATGATTTGGACCAGAAATGAGTAAAGGAAAATTCACACCAGTTGGCCAAAATCTGAGTTTAGCAATTTTGACTTTTTAACAAAAACTAAAAGTTTGACTTTCTTGAGCTTTAATCTAGATTTGCTACTTGAAAATGATGTAATGTGATAAAATAAAGTTACTGAAAGCTAGGTTATGGTATTCTAAACACAAAAAGAGATTTTGTTTTTGCAAAAACTTAACCGATAAACTATTAAGACAGTTAACAAATGAAATTGACTTTTAAAGTTCTAAGGTTCAATTAACTGACTCTCATGAGTCTTATTGGTAATTTTAAGACAGGTAATGAAAATGTCTAATACAAACAAAGACTTAAACTAAGATTATCATACTAATCCAAACACCCTTTAAAACCTAGAATTGCAAATTTAAAAAGACTAGCTACTGAACAAGTTTATACCCAAGATCAAATTGAGCTAAACTATCTTTAATACAACTAAATGAACAAGTAAAAACAGATCATTACTGTAAATACCATTTCAAACAAAATATGCAAAATTTACTTGAAAGGTGAAAATAAGATTACACTCACAGATGTTCAACTGATTTGCAGGATAGAACCAAACCCAAACCTACTCTAATCCTAGTCTATTCCAACCATTGATCATCACTGCAACAACAGAATCCATTTCCCAAACCAACTGCATCAGTTTGACTTCTGTTGACCATCAACCACTTTTGCTTGAAAATGCAAGGTAAGCTTATAAAAAGCTTATAAAGATCTTGACTAAACTTTTTAAGCTTAAAACAAACAACCAATAACCTGGACAAAGGATTTTAAAACTGAAAATCTCAACAGTAGATATGAACTTAGGAGCTTAAATAAAAGACTTTGATTGATATTCAAAACACATTACAAAGTTAATTTAACATAAATGTGATATAAAGAAACTGAAATTACACCTTTTTAACTAAAACTAAATCATTTGATTCAAAAACGACATTAAGGTAAATTAAAATAACTAACTACTCTCTATCTCTTCCTCTTTCTTCCTTTTTATACATCCAATGAGCTCCACGTGGCCTTCTGAGATAATCCCACTTGATTCCAGGGCAATTGGGTCACTTTTGTGGATTTTGGCCACTTTGTCAAATTTGGCGGGAAAGAGGTGTTTTAACAGTGAGATTGAGTGTGATGAGGATGAGGGTCATAAATGTTATTTGGAGTGAGGTGTTGGTGGGGGGGACAAAGGAGGGATAAGGTGATGGAGGGGGGTTGAGTGTAATAGGAGAGTTGCAGGCTCAAGTGGAGGAGGATGACTTTAGGCGCCAAGGGGGTTTTGTTGACTGGATTTGACCAGATAATATAATAAAGGGGGGGTTCAAAAAGGCTAGGTGACAGGGGTCCAATTGGTGTCAAGGGTCAAAATTGGTTTATAAAGAGTTAAATACATAGGGACCTAAAGTGCCAAATCTGAAAATGCAAGGACCTTTTCTGCCAATTAAACAAAGTTCCTCCAAGGACCATAATTGACAATCTTCAAAAGTACAGGGACCAAAATTGCCATTTTCACATTTTCAAGGGACCAATTCTGCCAAATTTCAAACTTGGAGGACCATTTTTGTAATTTTCTCAAACTTTTGACATTTTTCACCAAAGGACTAAATTTGACAACTTATGATTTTAAAAAGGACCTTTGGTGACTTTTCTTTTGAAATTTTGACTCAGGGACTGTTTTTGACAACTTTTGAAATTTGGGGGACTAAAACTGCAATTTTTGCAAATTTGATATGTTTTTCATCTGATTTTGATATTTTTGCATTTAAAACACATAAAACACTGATTTGTGATATTTTGATCATTTTGATGTGTTTCTGAGTGTTTTCAGATGATTTTGCAGTTTATTTTGTACAAAAATGATGAGTATTTAGACACTCATCAATAATGTTCTTATTATTCCGCTGCATATTGCATATGTTATTGTTAAACCCTAGTGCTCTAAATGGTCCAAGGAGTCTAACAAACTCCACAAAATATCAGAACCAGGTTATGTAGAAATGCACCAGTCATGATTTCTTCAATTAAGTGTGGATGCTGTGAGCATGCTGCTTTGGATTGACTCCTCAATTCTGATCAGCTGCAACCGTCCAAATGTACCTGCAAACAACAGTTAGCAATAAAACACACGAAAGTGTCTTTGATCACTTTCGTTGAATTGAGGTACACGGCCCACGGTTCCCCGTTGATCAGTACAAGTACTGCCTGTGAACAGGTATAATTCCGAAGAATCTCCTTGACAGGGTTTCGCAGCTGTTCTAGCTGTTCTCAAACCGGAATGTCTCAAAGAAGACAACACGGAGTGAGTGAACCAGCAAATTGAGATTCACTGATTGATGAAAAATGATTTGAAAAACAATCGCGTGTTGCTTAGAAGAAAGAGTTTTGCAATACGACAAAGGTTTTATGAGAAAGATCAATTTTCAATCATAAATACTTTTTATATTTGAAAAGAGTACACATCCGATATGCTAGATAAAAGAAGAGATTCGCACATCGAACGGTTTTTCCAAAAGTATTTTTTCAATCAGAGATACTTTTTGTGTTTGAAAACATGATTACACATTCGATGTGCTAGAGAAAAGAAGATTTGCACATCGAACGGTTTTTCCAAAAGTATTCGTCAATTTATTTCCTGGACCAAGCTTGATTCACGAGTGAATCGCCCCATTGTTTCTATCCAGTTGTCACAAGCTTGATCTTTAGAAAAGATCTCACATGTCACCCACCAAGAGCTTGTTTGATGTTGGCTCTAGAAGGATTTCCATCTTCATCGTGAGTACTTTTACGTATCACTCGGATTTTCTGGCAATACCACAAAGATAATGCGTAGGACTCTTAATATATTCTTACTTTCCATATTGTGTGAAACAACAAGTCTTCATTAATTTAGTGTCCTAATGAGATATTGTGGATGATCTCTTGGCTCTAGACTCAATTGTGCACATTTCGTTTCCTATGCCGGAGACTAGGGAGAGGGTCTCCTTCTTCAATATCAACAATCTCTAAGAGAAAGTTGATAGATAATGTCGGTTCCCCGTGAGAATGAAACAAGCCCTTTTAAGAGGAACTTGAGTAGCTTGGGAAGTTTAGTGCAGTGCGTCACTGGGTCCATGACGTCTTGTCTTCAATACAAGTGTTACCTTAGTAAACACCAGTAGCATATGTATTGAACCCGGTTTCTGCCCTAAGGTTGAATTATTGGAGGGCTATTTCTTTTCACCCTTTTTCACATACAAATCTTTTTCATTCTTCAACCCCTTCAGTGCTTACCGAGGCTTCATAACTAGAACCTTGTTGGGTTTATTCCAATACTAACTCAGTCTCAGTCTGCACTCTTCCCATATTTCATTTTTCTCCTTTTTTCATCATACCTAAGGACTCTAAACTATCTAGTGGATTGTCCCTGGGTAGATCCCTCCTGTTCTGGTGGATCGTGGGAACAAATACCTAACCTCACCATCCTTATAACTCCATGCATAAAGTAAAATGGTCGGTCTTTGGGTATAGTTCATTCTTCCTTAAAACCAATTGAAAAATCATTTGGAAAAACAATCAAGGTACTTGTGATATAAAATCAAAGCATTTTGTACCTTAATAGTTTTGATCATTTAGAAAACCTCCCCCATAACATGTGCATATGATTTAAAAGTTGTTTAGCACATGGAGGCAAGAGGACTTTGAAATATTTTCTTTGATCACAATTTTCATAGAAAAAGACATTTAATTTTCTTGGTAAATTCTCCCCCTCAATATGTGCGTAGAATATTTTAAATCATTTTATCACATAGAGGAAAGAGTTCTTTTGAAGTACATTCATGATCACAAAAGCCATTAAGAAACTATTTGCTCCCCCTCAATATGTGCCTCGAGGTTTGAAAGCGTTTGGCACATATTAGAGAGAACTTGCACTTTGAATCAAAACGATCATCATTTATCAGATTTCATAATTAAATCACAAATTCTCCCCCGATCAAAAATATCAAACCCTTTGAGATTTTGGATCCCAAGTGATTTAATACGGTTTAGTAAACATGGGAGAATATGTGCCTGGTTTAAATACTCATCTTGTTTTTGGATAAATGCTCCCCCTCAACATGTGCATTATGTATATTGAAATCGTTTGGCACATGGAGGCAGGAGTGTTTTGAAACAATTACCCTTTAAAACCTTATTTGAGATTTAAATCACGATCTCTCCCCCGATCAAAAATTTCAAACCAATTGAGATTTTGGATCTCGATTGATTTAAATCATTTAGAAAATTTTGGGGAAAGACGTAGCAAGATTTGATTTTAAAAAATGACAGATAAGGACCATTTTAAGACATTAAAGATTGTTAGTGTCAGGTATGATTGTTTTAAGAGATCTTTTAGTAAAATAAAACAATTTCATAATCAAACAAGAACAGAAAAAAATTTCATTTTGACAGATCTTTGAGTTTTAAAGAAAATCATACCATGACATAACATTAAATCTTTAGATCACCACATTTTAACGTACAAACCGGAACTTTTTTGAGGAAATATCGTTTGAAAATATTTTATTTTAAATCACTCTCTCCCTCAATCGATGACCGAAGTCGATAATTGAGTGACTTAGGTTTTGATAAAAAGAAGTCCGGTGATTTTCAAAAATTAGTCCAATTTATTTTCAAAACAATATTTTTCCATTTCCAAAACAATTTTATTCAATATTGTTTAAAAATGGTATCATTCACTACTTTTCTTGCACAAGATACGTTAGGTGGTAAGATGCTTTTGTTGTTGTTGCTGAGGGTTGGAATAAAACCGTCTGCTGATGCAGTGAGACTTCTTACGTTGCATTTTAATGCCAACTGAGGTCAAATTAAGCTTCGTTTCTTCATTTGCTGATGAAGAAAACCATCTGTTGATGCAGTGAGACCTCTTATGTTGCATTTTTCCATGCCAACTCTCCATAGAAGTCCAATTAAGCTTCGTTTCTTCATTTTTCGACCCAAGATATAGTTACCCTTTCCATTCGGCATCCAATCAACATATTTTGTGGGATCCGGATCGGGAACATTCTTATGAACCATGATATCTGCATGCGTTAGTAAACATACAAACAGATATATGGTGGTCGACAACACCCAAACAACAATCGACTAATAAAAGTCAATCCAACATATCAATCAGTTCATATAAGGCATGGGAATAATGTGTTTAATCAAACTATAATCATCTAATCCTAACAATCATATCCTAAATTCCTAGTCCTTCGACATAGGCAAATATCATTTTTAATTAAGCACGTAGGATAATTAAGAAAGCCCGTTAGATGATATAGATTTGAAAACATTATCCCCCTTAATCAATGACTCATTTTTCTGAAAAGTTTAAAAGCGCTGAAGTCATTGATTGAGTTTTCAATTTTTACGAAAACTCTGAAACTGATTGATTTACAAGCAACTCATTTTACCACCAATTTTGAACAACAAATATTTTTCTGAAGAATTTTAGACGGAAAAACATTTGTGTAGGAACAGCAGTCCTTCGACATACTTTCCTTATTTGTTTTAGGATAAGTGCACGATATTTGAAAATTGGTTTAGCGCAACACTTTCCTTTCTTGAAGAGCGGGTTGCTATCTGAAATAATAGCAAGCCATTGTTTAAGCGCGGGTCACAGTCAGAAGTAACTGCAAGCCATAGTTTAGAGACATGTTTAGAAAGAAATATTTACACCTCCTGCTCGAACTTCATCTATGGTCTCGTGCCATTATTGAATGACATTTCTAAGACCGCAGATGTTATCGATACCGGGGTTATATCATCCAATAGAAGAACAACAACGTTTCATCCCACACATAAATAATCTTCTCAAATTCCTTTTCCACTGAAGTCTGAAGCGATCCATTCCAAAAGGTATCAAGAGAACAATTTCCCCAAGTAGTTGAATTGATGCAGTCAGTCTCTTTGTATAATGCTCAAGAACTCTCCCAAATACACATCATGAGGGTAATGAAGAACACCTCCCCTATGTTCACATCTTTCGTCCCTGATGAATGTGTATGAAGCTCAAGAATCCGAAGTACACCAATATCCAAGAACTCTCCCGAATACACATCATGAGGGTAATGAAGAACACCTCCCCTATGTTCACATCTTTCGTCCTTGATGAATGTTTATGAAGCTCAAGAATCCGAAGTACACACATTCCCAATGAGAGAATAACTGATAACACCTCCCTCATGTTACACATTTATGTCCCCTGAATACGTCGTACCTGTGTACCTCTTTTATCTTCAGAAACTTTCTCTTCCATCACTTCCCCCACGTAGTTGGAATAAGAACACTAAGCGCCTTGATGAGTAAAACCTTGAGTTTCTCTGCGGTCATGACATTTGTCTTTCCGGGATATCTTCAATCACTTAGAAGAATTAAGCTCATCAAGATTACTCGCGTTTAGATACGTGTCTCCTTCCCCCTTGCTGGTTTTGATACTTCAGAATCAGCAACTCTTTGTAAGCCCGTATACTAGAAATCTGTTGAGAAGAACACTTGAACTCTTGTGGGAATCAACTTGCTGAAGAAAGTGAGCAGGTCTAATTGGGGATTAAATATGACTTTTCACTCTCCCCCAATTAGTGCTCTCCCCAAAACCGACAATCTTTTAATAAATGCCCAGATTAAGAAGAAGTCTTTGGATAATCAAATGCAACTCGTCTTTAGTCTTCTAACATGTAGCAAAGAATGTAGAACCGACTGTAGACTCGACCTTCTTCAAGATTTTCCAGTTGGGGAATAGAAAGTTAACATCTTCATCTCACCAAATGCATTCCAATTACCTTATATGTAGCAAATCTCCTGAACTAAAATCCCTCCCAATCAAACAAGAACAGAAAGATGTCCATCAAAGAAATCAGCCCCGTAACTGGAAGCACTTTGTCGTTAAACAACTCAGCCTGTGTGAAGATGTCAACCAACGGCTCTTAGAAGAAAACTCCATGTGAAGATGACCCGATAAGAAGAAGCTCGGTTCTTACATGAGTTTGGAGCCGTTTGACCATTTATTCTCTAATAACAATCAACCATGCAGAATTATCATACTTCTTCTCCCCCTCAAGAATTGCATACGGAGATGCCATTCTTGATTAAACAAGTGAATATTTTTAACAAATGTAGTCTATTCACACTTCTCCCCCGCAAAATTAGCACATGATGTTGCCATCGTCATTATAGTTGAGCAAGTGGAATAAGAAAACAATCAACAGTAGACCGGTTCACTTGAGAATTTAAAGCGCATGGAAAAAGTATGAAGCATGTTGATGAGAATGGTCATAATAAGAAGATTTCTCTTCTTCCGAAGATAATGCGCACTGAAGTGTACACATTTCTTTTCTTTAGAGAACGAGGCTTGAACTGTTGTGTTCAAACGTCATGAATCTCACTCTTTTCATCTACTCTTGGCAAACTTATAATCAACCCCATTATCATTCAGTAGGCTCTTTGTCGTGACAGCTGAAGGAGAAAACCCAATATGATGAATTTGACCCTGAAGTAAACTAACCAGAACTCGTGACTTAAACTTGCACATATGTAACAAAGAGCGGTGCCGAGACTTCATCCTCCATTGAATCTCTAAGTACTCTATACTCTTCATCCAACCAACCATCAAGTAATAGACGTACACCACCTCTTGAAAATCCACAATTAAATGTGACACTGAGCACTACAACATAACTCCTTAAAGTGATAGTTATTTTGAGGTGGTAAGAGCCCAATTCCCCCAAGTGGTAAAAGAAAAGGTAAAAGACACCCAACAATAACTAGATTTTCAAGTCTTCGTTTTTGATAATAAGCTTGAACAAGGATCATGAAGAATCTTCATCCAACCATCCCCGATACCTTCAGATACTAAGTATACTTGCCCGTGATATTTCACTTCAACCTCAAATAAATAATAGTGAATTAACCCCGTTGTCACATCTTCTGGTAAAAAGCCCAACTCTAGCCTTCTCTGACGTTTTAAGTGAACTATGATAATGGTTTTCATCCCGACCATGGTTAAAAGCACATGACCCCGTAAAACCATGTAATAACCAAATTGCCATGACGAAAATTCAAACAATCACCCAATTCATGAAGTACACCCTTTTATCCCTTCTTCGAAGCAGAAATCGTAGCACCAACATCAAATAAGATCCCGAAATACACTTTCCTATCTCCAGGATGGTTCCATCATTACGGGATTTTACAACTCTATGGTTTAAACCAAGAAATTGTTTCTTTCGCGGGATTTTACAAAACCAAGAATAAATCGTAAGATAGATCCGGAAATGCACTTTACAAGAATGTTTCCATTGTCACGGGATTTTACAAGTCTATGATTTAAACCGAGAAATAGATTCTTTCGCGGGATTTTACAAAATCAAGACAAAACCGTAAACAATATCAGTTTGAATGTTTTATGACAACTTTGGTTTCGGTGAATATCTGTTTTTAGGGGAACATGCAGCGGTTCATCAGCGATTTATTATCCAACATCAACAATATCATCAACCATCCAATAAACACTTTGGTAAACACATCATTCACGCATTATGTCGGCTAATGTTTTGTCCTCCTGGAGAAGTAAACCCGATATACCAAACTTGATCATAAAGTAAAATTCCCCAGATTTGTTACTTAAACTTATACTAATCCTCGTGAAAAAGAAACGGTGTAGCCAATGTACAAGACCTCTTGACGTATCCTCAACTGCGTGAGACACCGAAGTGATAGCTATGTTGTGGGTTAATCGAGAAAGAATCACAACCGTAACTAAATAGCCAAGTCTTTATCACACTCTAGAAAGCCCAAACAAGTCATCTTCGCAGTAGAAAGAGAGAAGACGAAATAAGGGAACACGCCCGAAAACCTTACTTCAAATCCAAATAAGAGATACCGTACAGATAACCCAGTAGTCAACTTTGTTCAATAATCAATTCATGTCGAGACATAATATGCTCCGTGAAAATGTATTTACCAAAGTACCAAACCACATAACCCATCGAATCTCATCATCACACCAAAAATTGAAAAACCTATTTGACCCAATCATGTGAACGGCCCAAACTTGGTTACTTATAAAAATCAAGGCCCGGTTTATGAAAATCAATCCAATCATTGAAGTCCAACGTTCAAATAAAACCGTTTGAACCGTCACTCCATTACCAAAGTAATGCCGAACAAGAACCTCGAAGTCATATTAATCAATAATAGCTCAAGCTGTGAATCCGTATCCTCCATGAAAATTAAATGACTAAAAATACCACTCTTTAAAGAAATTAATATGACATATGTATTCAATATTTTTGTGACAAAAATATTCGAATATTCATTGTAAGACCAATAGAGGGTGACTTATCAGTTATTGCACACAACACATTATGACTTAACAAATCCACCAGCCCAATTGCTCGAAGTATAAGAGGTCCAGCCCAAATCCACGTAAAATAACCAATGTCCATATCCAATTATACGGGCCATGTAATACTGCACCTAGGGCCAAGAGATTAATTCTGATCCAAAGAAACTTAACCTAAAATCCGGGTATATAAATTACCACTTATCTCCAATCACAACCCTAATACTTCTCACAAAGTATACGCCTCCCACACCTAATTCTGCAACTCTCTCACAAAAGTAATCCGCCTCCAAACCCTAATAAAAAATATTCGCCTCTCTCAACAGCAGTATGCCTCCATCATCTTACCAAATAGCTTCACACCTTCATTCCATAACACCATCCAAGTACCTTTACATCTTACACTTGCCACAGGGATGGCTCGAGTGTTATAAACGCCACAGGGATGGTTTGTACTTGATATCATAGCCACGAATCAAGGTAGGTTAGATTATCTATTCTTGTATTTCTTTTCTATTATTTGTGTTATCTTTGGGACCTTTAACGAAACAAAGATATGATTCAACAAAATTGTTGAAATCACTTCTTATTGTTCGAAAATTATTATACGAGTTAGATCAATGATGGAGACATTTGTGTTAAAGATCTATTATGGTCCAATAATCACAAATAATCTGAGATCTTAAACAAGTTTTACTTTAGCTAAATGACTTGGTTTGAAACTGGATGATAGAAGATCAGTGATGAGATTTAATCTCGCGTGTGGAACGCCCTTTGAGGCATGATAACTCTTTGAAACCCACGAATAATGATTCTGAGATTTATTTCTTTTGTGTTTTGAATTTAAATCGAAGCAAAGAAAGAACTTAACATAGTTGTTATGATTCAATCTTTAATTTCGAATATAAAAAAAAAGGTGAGTTGAATCTCAACATAGATCTATGATGATAACTTCTTTGAAAGCTAAGATCTTTAACGGTCTTCAAATATCAAAGAAAGATCTGAGGTCTTTAGATGGTTCTTGTATTTTCTTTTGAGCAATTTGAATACAAATAAAGAACTTGAGCAATGAAAGAAAGATCAATGATGGTTGTTTCTTTTTCGTGGTTTAACCTTTAAGGTTTTGATATATTCTTGAATAACACGAAAGGTTAAAACTGAGATCGTGTGGAAGAGATGGGATAGGTTAGATTTGATGTTCCAGTTGATGCATTGAATCAGGTTAGAGGTGGGTTAGGATTTGTTGTGTTTTGTTTTCTTGGTCTGGTGAAGTAACAATCTGCGGTCGTAGTTAAGTCTGTCTTATGGTTTAGGGTCAAGCAAGAGTCCTTAGTCATTGAGTTTAATCAAAATGCATATTGAATCATCATCATCATCTTTACTTACAAACCACCATAAGCTTGTGACGCATTTTTCCCAACTCGCTATTAACAACTCGCATCATTCTTAAACATCACAAGTCACTTTATTTAAATCCCTCAACACGCTTCATGAACTCGCATCACAAACCTGCATCTCTAACTCGCTTTTGACCCATATAAGTGACAACTCGCATCTTGTTGACTCAAAAGTCAAACAACCAACTCTCTTGACCCAACTCGCAACAACAGCAACTCGCTAAATAGCAAGTGCAATTATACCATATGCGAGTTAAGTAACTCGCATTGAAACTGGACCAGAAACCCAACTCGCTTTACAGCCATTGCATCTGGACATTGTGATAACAACTCGCATCCAATAATACATTGAATCAGGACAGTCAAAACTGTCAACTCGCTTGGATGAAACCAGTTAACTTGCATGTATGAATTAGACCAACTCGCACATAAGAACACAGTAGCAGCAAACCAGAATTAATTAAAAGCTCATAAACCCCAACATCATCCAACTGTTATTAGATAGAACCAACATAAAACCAGTTTTCAAAAAGACATCAAACCATGTAGGAACCACTTAAAAACAGCTTTTAACACCATAAGCAAAAGCATAACTTATAACTTGTAGAAAAACTGTTTTGACCATATAATAAAACCAGCAAGAGATTGAAACATCTTTTTAACAACAGATTCAATAGGAACATCACCCATCATCAAAGACACATCAAAACATCACCAAACCGAATCAATCATGAACAAACCGTATACACAAAACCATTCGAATCAACAAAACAACACAACCTTGGCTCTGGTACCAATTGTAGGATCGTGAATATTATGTTGTTTGATGATTCGGGTGGTCTAGGATTGTGATTAAACAAGAAAGCCATTTTAGATAGATGAAGAGAGTTGAGAGGAGGTTCCTTGAAAGAGAGTTGTTTAACAAATGAAAGGTTAGATTTAAAGAAGCCACACCCCTTCCATGGATGGAAGGGGTATTTATAGTTACAAAGAATACGTCCTCCTATCGGACTGTGGATCAGGCATACAGTGGGTAAAGACCCGTCCTTCCTCCACGGTGTTACTCTAAACTAATCTACGCTAATAACTAACTAATAAACTACTAAATAACGTAAATAACGACACGTCTACGAGCTAACATATGCTAGACTATAATTGGGGTGACCGACACTTTAACATGGAATTTTCTAATTCCTAACAGTCAAGTTCGATACATTTTTTTGTTATTATCCCTAAAAAGTAATAGTGGGTAAATGAGTTGGCAATCCACGTGTAACACGCGGATGAGTTGGCAGTCCACGTGTTGTGACACGTTGGAAATCGTACATACAATAACAAAAATTCAAAAGGTTTGTGTTACAATGAAAAAAAAAATAGTTGGCTACACACAATCACAAAAGGTGTCAAGTTCGATGCATTTTTTTATCATTTCCCTAAATGCAAAAAGAACAAAATAATGTAAAAAAAGTGAGATAAGTCTAAAAAAATAGTGTGTGAATAAATGTAAAGAAAAAGTGTAATAAGTGTAAAAAAAAGTTAGTATATGAATTGTTGGAATCACTCCTAACTTGTATTTCAAGTGTTAGTAATTAGTATGTAATAGATTGCTTAAACTAGGCTTTTATGCTTTTATGTAGAAAGCTCATGAGCCTTGGCCCAAGCCCAATAATTAAGGAAGGGACTAGACATGTTGCCCTAGCTTCCTTCCCCTATAAATACTAATGTAAACCTTCTCTTGAAGGTTGGTTGTTAATTTCACTTAATATCCTACACATAAAGTTTTAATATTCATGAGTGCGTATTGTGTGTGTGTTCAACCAATCTCTCTTTCATCTTATTTCTTACATATTGATCCTTGTGTTAACTTATGGTGACCTAACAGTGGTATCAATCACCATCTAGTTGGGTGAAACATTTTTGTTTTTGAAGTTTGGTTTTTTATATGCGTGGGTTTTAGCGACATAAACTTTCATACGCTTAAAGCTTTAGTTTTTACACTTGTAAACTCAAGATTCTTGTGGTTTAAGGTTTATTTAGTGTTAAAGTTTAAATTTTTTGCATCAAGTTTCAAACTTTACGTATGTAGAGTGTTTTTTAAGCTTGGTTTTGTTCGTGTATCATTTCTTACGCGTAAGAGTGAAAATAGTTTTGGATCATCAAGTTTTAAACTTTCTTGTTATTTTGGAGATTTTGAAGCTAGTTCATCATTAAAATCAGGTTACAAAACACTTTTGGGCATAAAAATTAGTTTTGGTAAAATTTGGTACTTTCTACGCCTAGTAAAACCCAAGTTTTACGCGTAAGGTTTAATCCTAAGTCTGTCTACGCCTAAGCAGATTCCTACGCATAAGCTTTTCTGCCTTTGATTTTCGAAGCTGTTGGTTTACTCAGTGTTTTCTTGCTTGGATAAGCCTGAAAACACTTCGACTTTGGATATCTTTTGCACTTGGATAAGTGTAAAGGATTTTTTGGGTAAAACCCTAGTTTTACGCCTAAGCATAAAAGCTTACGAGTAAACACTTTCTGCCTAAGTATTTTCTACGCATAAGCTCCTGTTATGCCTAAGGAAATCTTACGCATAAGGTTCTTACTATTAAGACTTTGGTTTACACTTAAACCTAAGTTTTATCTAAAGTTAATGCATAAGCAGCACTTACGCGTAAGCTTCTATCTACGTGTAAAAGGGATTTACGCGTAAAGGTTCATTCTACACCTAAGCTGGTTTTCTACGCTTAAGATATACTTCATCAACAAACTCAGATTTTATTCGAATACAAAGATCCATCATCAACACAAGTTTCAAGATGTCTCAACCACCATACTCTCACTACTTTCCTCATGAGTATCCTCAACAACAACAGCAACAACAATATCCTCCACCATCTCAACAACAATTGCAACAATTTCAACAGCCATCTCAATTATACTTTCCTCAAGGAGCAAACCCTCTTCCACCACAGATGCCTCAACCGAACCCTCGTCAACAAGTTCAACATTGTAACTACTTCCAATATCAGTATCCAACAAAGTATGCTATGAATGTTGGTATGTGCTAAAACAAATACCATTTCTTGACCAAAATAGACCCAAAATA
Organism: Chrysanthemum seticuspe; assembly: GCA_019973895.1. Taxonomy (NCBI): domain Eukaryota; kingdom Viridiplantae; phylum Streptophyta; class Magnoliopsida; order Asterales; family Asteraceae; genus Chrysanthemum; species Chrysanthemum seticuspe. The sequence goes on along the minus strand of BPTQ01000007.1, from coordinate 78,291,417 downwards.
ACCAAGAAAGAGCCATTTATGCCTAATATTTGCTGGTTTCTTGAGTTTATGCATGTGCAGGTACGGATGTGACAAAATAGACAAAAGGAAGCCAAAACCGAAGGAAACCGAGCACGAGAGAAAGAAGAGTGCAAAAGCCGATGTTGGGATGCTATTTCAGAGATTTGGATGCTAAAAAGTCAAATTACGGAGTTATGGATCATGATTGGGAAATTTCACATCAAACCCTTTGCTTTGGCCAATTTACATATTTCACCCCTCAACTGTTCCATATTGACACTTTTCACCCTCACCTTTCCTTATTTACACTTTACACCCCTCCTAAATTCCAGTTTACCAAATTACCAAAGTTACCCTTACCTTTTCACAACCTTACACCATTGGTCCTTTCAAATTTGCATATTACATAAATGGTTCTTCTTAAATTCGGATACCAATATTAAAGTCCAAATCCAAAAACCAACACTACCCCATTTACACTTAAAAGTCCAATCCCCCTAACCAAGCCCAAGCCCACTTCTAAATAATCCTACCCATTTTTACCACAACCCTTACCCATAGTTAAACTATATTATCCGGTCAAACAAACACACCCCAAGTCAAAGAAAGAATAAAAATTCCCCTAACCCTCTATACGCGCCTAAAACCAAAACAGATTGACTGTTTCCCTTTCTTCCCCAAAATTACCCATGTCCCATCAATTTACCCGTACATTTAAATGGTTCTAGAAGACTTCTAATGATTTGGCAATCCGTGTGCTATGGAATGACATGCTGGCAGAATGAAAGCTTTCTATTGGTTGAGCCACATCACATGTGTGATCAAACGGTTGAAGATTGAAGGAGTGACAAGATAGGATGATCAATGGTTGAGAAAAGAGATTCATGAAGCTTCTGAGATCAACCCCAAGCCCCTCTTCAGCTATAAAATCCCCTCACTCATAATTGAAGAACTTGTCCATTTTTCATGTTTTTAGGAGAATGTTGCCAATTCACTTTCTGTTATTTTAAATGTTTTTAGTAGATTAATTAGTCATTAGTTAAATTGTAACTTTACTTTTTAGTTAATGAAGTTTCAGGTTGTGATTTAAGTTCTTGTTCAATTTAATTCAAAGCTTTTCATTCTGTTATTGGTACTGTTACTGGTTTATATTTCTAAATTCTAAGATCATATAAGCTTGTCAATGTTTAGGTGAACTTATTTCTGTTTTACTTGTTCAGAATTCTGAGTTTTGAGAAAAGTCAATGAAAGTCAAACAGGGTTAAAATTAAGAGTCAAAGTTTATTTTCTATTTCATTATGTCCTAAATCTGTTGTTAACTCATTCTAGGTAGGAAACCATTTGAGTATTACAGAAAAGAAGTTTAAGATTTAGTTTTGAGTTATTAAATGGGTGCTTGGATTTTCAAATTAATGGTAATTTGAGTATAATTTTTACAAGGTTTGGTTCTGAATAATAGAGCATTTATGTTTTAAAAGCTAAGTTGAGATCTGCAAGTTACCATATCTGTCCTGTGCATCTGCTGCATTCATAATTTTCATGTAAGTTTCATTAGCAGTTTTGTAGGTAAGTATTTAGTATATCCTCTTGTTGATATGGTCTGATCTTTGTTATACCTCTTAGCTTATTGTTAGATTTAATCTGTGATGCCCTGCACATCAGTAGACTAGTGTTTTCTCATCCTTTAATTTGTTTAATTCCTGGTTCATGCAGCAGTTGTAGGATAGAATTTAGTTGCTTAGGCTTTAGACATTTCCTTGTTGTGCCTAGCTAGGACTGCAAGCTCTTTTATGATTCCTTGGTTGTTGCCACTGCAGCATGATTAACTTTAGTCTAAGGGGAACTTATTTTAGTTAGATTTAAGCTTTATTACTTCATTAGGCTGATTTCTAGGATTAGGTAGTTTGCACTCTTAGGAATTAGATTATTTAGACTCATTTCCTCAGCTTCCATATAGCTTAATTTGAACCTGTATTCCACTATCTCAGATTGCTGTCATCACTTAGTTATATATATCTTTTAATTTTGATTTTTAATTTCTTCATGCTAAGTCCAAATTAGCTGAAATTCTGGATACAAGGTCTTTGGTTGGTGTTTGGTAACTGGATATTTTTACTTTATTTTTGAGATTTTTCTAAGCTAGCTTAATTAGTGCTTAAAGTAGCTGGTTCAGGGCCGTTTGGAATTTAGAATTAGAATCTGTTTGAGTGCTTTTTAGTCTTAATCTTGAGCTTATTTGACCCATATCAGTTGCATTAGCTTAGTCTTGGTTAGTTTAGGATAGTTTGAGCCTGTGGTAGATTTTTGTAGCTTTTTATGGCTTTTGGCTTATTATCTTATTGCTTATCACATCAGTTCTAGCCCAAATCATAGATCCTGCACTCTAAAATAGTTTCTATTATTTTTCCCTGCTTCTCAGTAACATATTAGAGTTTTTTTTTCATATTTTTCCATCCTCTTTTGCTATTTTTCGGCATTTAAATTCATTTTTAAGTCTTTTTAATTAGCTTTTAATCCAAATAAATTAGAAAATGTTCAGAAAAATGAAATTTCAATTTTCTTAGGTTTAGAATATTCAAAAAATCATAAAAAGTATTTTAAATAGTTTTAAATAGTTTCAAAAAATCAGAATTTTCATAGCTTAAATAGTATTTTCTAGGAATTTAATTAGTTTTAAATAGTTTTAAATTCATAATAAATAGAGAAAAAGTCAAAAAATTGCAATTCCAGTTTTGAAAATTCTTTTTGGTTAATTAAGATTTTGGAAAAATAGTTTTGTAATTTTCTTGCATGTTTTCATAATTTTTAGCTTTTTAGTTCTATTTTAAATGTTTAAAATTAGTTTTTAATTCAAAATAAATCAAGAAAAAAAAAATAGTTTTAAATTTAAAATAATTTTTAAATAACATTTTTAGTCATAAAAAATTATTATTTCATTTTTAGAGGTTAAAATTAGAATAGTTGCATTTAATTCACGTTTTAATAATTACGTTTTACGCGTTTTAGTTTAAAATTGCATATGTAGTTAAATTTACTTATTTGCATCATAGATTTAGTTGATTTTATTGCTTCCCTTTACTTTTCCTTGCCCCGTAGATTAGAAAACAACAAAATCCTTATTTTCACATTCAAATCCCGAAACTCGACGTGAGTTGTTAAACTCCATTCATCCCTCGCTGGGAAAACGACCCGGGAAATACATTCCTTTGTATTTCTTCAAAAAATATCTATACTACGAAAACGGACACTTCAAATGTCACAACACAAAAGGAACCTTCTTGGTTTGCAAAGATGTGTGAAGCTTTAAGTAGCCAACAATCCATTCATGAAGCTGGATCCCTTGATAGACCTCCAATGCTTACTCCTTGAAACTATGATCAATGGGTGATAAGGTTTTTTAGGTTTTGTGATCTCAAGAAACCACATGGTAAGTTTTTGAAGAAGGTCATACTTGAAGGTCCTTTTTTTTTAGTTTATGATATATAAAATACAATAAAACATAAAGACATCAAGAGTACACAGCGAAAGACTTAAGATCATAACAAATAAATTAATTAACTGAAAGTATGCGTAACGTACCTCTTGAAAATGTCAAATCCCTCGAGCAAAGCAAAACAACCCTCGAGCAAAGCAAAACAAAGAAGTACTTATTGGTGTAAGAATAATGTCTTACAACCACGTTCTTGTACATACGAATTAACCAACGAATCAAGCGATTGCTAGATCTAACACAAGTCCTCGTTTAAGAAAAACGAAACCAAACTCCCTTACATGGGGTGTTCGGCCGAATATTAGACTAGAGAGAGGAGAGGAGAGATCTAGGGTTAATTCAATGCACAAGTGTATGAAACCCTAGAACCTAACCCTCTTTATATACTAGTAGGGAAACTTTGGGAACAAGATATGATTTAGGGCTTGGAAAGCCCCCCTAGGCCGGCCATGTAGAAAGCCCAAGGGAAAAACCCATAACTTTTCCAAGTTTTCCATTTCTAGTCCTTTCTCTTTTCATTTAACGGTCATTAGTCATTTTTCCGTTAAATACTTAACGATCGTTAACCGGACTTAATGTGTAATAATTAATCGTAAACATAAACATTAATTATTAACTTTAATTCTCATTCGCTAATGTGTGCAATCCCGTGGTCACGAGTTCGAATCCGGACATTCACATGTTTGTAAATATATACATTTCCAACAGCTCCCACTTGGATATGTTTACAAAATGTGAAATGACATTGGTTAGCGTCTAGCAACACGCCAATGCCCCCGGTACAACTCGTGTATGGTTTTCTGGAGAAAAACCAAGTTTTGATGATTCATCATCATATTCATCCTTTTGTTTCTAATACCATGTTAATAAGAATATGGATCTCACTCATTTCTTAATTAACTATTTTGTTTCTCGCTTTATGTGATTGATTAAGATTACCAATTCTTCTGAACATATTCCAGAAGATCTTGGGCATGGCCATGCAAACATCTTAACAACCCTACGAGGGGCCCAGTAGTATTATACTTCAAAATAAATTTGAAGGAAACAAATCCCATTTTGACTACAAGCAGGATTCATAAATTTCGCAACACTTCTGAAAACAACCCTTATAACTACCAGTTACGTATAGCGTTAGATTGCTTCACAAAAATGCACTACATCCATGACATATCTCTTGTATATCAAGTCAGAGGATAAATATCCATGATATACTTATTGACAAAGATCCATAAAGTATCATCATGCGGGTGGGATAAGTCCTATACTCAATTCATTGAATATCATCTGAAATTAGTCATGCTACGCATCAATATACTTTCAAGTATATTCTAACTAATACTCAGATTTGTCTTAATTCAATATCATTCCCATGTTATTGATTGACAACGGACTATTTAGAATAACTTAAGTTATTCATGGATTTAAACATGCAAATATAGGACACAATATTATAAATGAAATTAAACGTATACCGTACTTTAATTCATTATAAATAATAATTGTTTAACATCCTTTATCCAAATACTAAATAGATCAATACATGATAATTCTTAGTTAATGAATTTTGCCACAAATCATGCAACTCATACTTGTTGACAAGGCATAATTTCAACTAACTTTGATCTATAAGAATTTTGAGAATACTTATTTCAAAAAATTCAATAAGTGAATTTCTTGTATGTGTTTACACATATCTTGATATTGTCATATCATTCCATAAGGTGCGTGATAACCTGAACCACCTTTATATGACAATCATCTTTCAAAACTTTTAAAGTTTTAAAGTATTCTTCATTCTTTAATGTATAATGCAACTATGCTCTTAGTTGAGCATAACTAGTCAACATGGTCATCATCAAGGATACCATGACTAGAATTGAGTGTCATCTCAATTATACTAGCATCATTGTGTACAACAATATGCTCTTTAAATATCCGTAGACTTTTGAACAGTTATAGTGTAATGTTGGTGCCTACCAAAACTCAAGTTTGTTGGCAATGACAATTATGAAACAATTGTCATATAATCATCCATAGAATCTAGGAGCATATCCAGACTGTGGAATGAGATTCTAAATCCAAACATATTCCTTTTAAAATATTTATTACACTAAAAACTTTCAATGTTGTCAAATCATCTTGTAGCCAAGCATGACACAACAATCTTACAACATGATGTACATGATGAATCTTCAAGTTAGACTTTAAGATCTCATTATATATCCATCATGTTCTATTAGACTCATTGATTTACCACATATGTTTATAGTAATAAACATATATTCCAAGGTTGTATGTCTTATTTCCAAATCTTACAAACTAAGTTTCATTCCCAACTAAAACTTAATTTAGGTGGAATGTAGTTGCCCATACAACATATAAGATTTAAGAAAAAAAAAATAATACTCCCACTAGCTTTCAGGAATACTTATGAGCTATCTTATTTAATTATTAAATCAAACATGGATTTAATATTAAACATAAGAATCATCTCATAGATGCATGCATATATCCATTCATGGATTCTTGCAGTTTGTACATATTCAAAGATTATTTGAATTCATAAAACTTCTTTGTATTACTCATCGTCCTCGCAAAAGTAATTCCACAACAAAGAGTTATGACATTCATTGTCAAAATTTCATATCAATAAAAATAAGTATGACAATTATAATCTTTATACTTCTATTTAATGTATCTAGTAAAGAATATTCAATCATAGTTAATTGCTTAAATATGATTAATATTATTATCACTAGACATGCATTAAATATGTGTACAATATTGTCCATATGATTTCTACATAAAGATTTAAACCACTAGGGTTTCCATCCTTTGAAGCAAATCATCTTCATTAAGATAAACCAAGTATCTAAAGTTGATTATCTTTATGGACAGCATCTCTACATTCATAGTATGATTGATTTTCCACAATTCAACATTTGGTAAATTCATCATTATGATTAACAGGCTTACCATGATCATGTAACTCATATTCCTTAGCATATTAAATATCTGAGATATCCTTACGGATCTATGAATGACAATTCCATCATATTAAGGTCTATCATATACATGTTTAGCCTCATCATGATATTTGCTAGTGCATTTTAGAAGATTATGTATTTTGTAATTCAATCTTTCAAGATCTAAACAAAGCTCCCACTTGCCTTTAACAATTTAAAGATTACCTTTAAATAGTTTATCAAGTAGAGCAACAATACTTGTTCTCTTTTGGGATATTACAAAAAACATTGACAGTTCCTAACATTAGTTTGTTACAACTCACTCTATAAGTAGTTTAACAAATTCAGAACTTCATTTATAAGACTTAATGTGATTCATCACATTCCATAAAAATGGTGTCTTATTAATCTTCTAGGTTGGAGTCTTATTGAGTATATTCAATTTATACTCAATCTACTAACCTTGATAACATTTTGGAAGAAACTATAGTTATCTTGAATCAAACATGCCAATAGATTTTGATTCTTCTAACTGAACATACCATAAAACTATGGTATTTCATTAGAATTAATATTGTAAGATAATCTAACAATATTTAAGATAACCATCTACTTTTTGGCTCATCTATTTACCAACAAAGTAAAACTTAATGGTACAATAGAATTACCAAGTCAATTGCATACATTATAACTCAAGTATTTTTGACCAAATCAAAAGACATATCAGTTATAATCCCACTATACGTTATAAGTCATTGATCAACTCAATGACTTCATGCATATGTCTTAAAACATAGCAAGTTAACGTCTTACTTTATATTGTAAGTCTTGTATTAAAAGACTTCATGTTTGTGACTTTACAAAATCATAAACATTTTTAATTAAAGTAATTATGAACACCACCTCAGGTTTCAATTAATATTTCAAGTTAATATTTACTACATATATTTAAGTCATTCAACGAATACTTAAATTCAAAGTAGTATTAGATTACTTCATTTAATTATGTCATCCATGAAAAATTCAACGTAAGAAACTGCAGAATCATCCAAGCTCGTTCTCACGACGCATGGATATTTTACCTTGGGCTACAATCTAGTTCACGTTCTCACGTAACATAAATTGTAACTACAAGTGTTTCTTAAATATTGAATGACATAAATATTTAAAATAAAGTAGTCTTTGTTATCATCTTGACACATGTTCTTAATAGGGCAATCATACATATTTAAATGTATACTTCTTATTAGAACGTTATTCTCTTACTTTACAGTCAAGAGAATCCTTTTAAATCATATTAATATGTGTTGTACCTTGCACACAATAAGATTTCTCCCACTTGTGCATGGAACAACATCATGTAGCAGATAAACAACACGATACACGTTCGTTTATTTGATTAATATGATTTATGTCATAGGTATAACTAGTAGATATAGGACTATATTGATTTGTAAGGAAACGCACATGACAATCCTTAAAAAACATAAGTGCCTACAATTGGAAAGTAATTATCTTTGAAGATAATCTGAGTTACTACACAGGAAATAAGGCTTGTAGCTCCCACTGAATTAGAGATCATTAAAACAACTTCTTATTCAGTAATGCAACACAAATGCTCCCACTGAATCTGACAACATTGTAAGTGTTGCATAACCAGTGAAAACAACTTGCTTGCTTTTTACTTTCCTACACCTTTAAAGAACCATACGTAATCATTACTAAGGTACTAAAAGGTGTATTCTACTCTTTGAATGATGGGTTATCCATCAATGTTATTAACTTGAAAAATTGGGTATCCAATTTCTTCCTTAACAGGTCTACCATCCCCATACTGGTATGTAGCACCTTTAAAAGTTAAAGTAAACCAACTAGATAAATTAAGCTAGTTTTCCTTTTACCAATTTTCGCGGTAATTTGTCCAGCATCTAATTTTGTAACTCATATACATGTTTTCCAGTAAACCAACATTCATGTTTGTTACAAAAGGATTCATTCACCTAATGAAGGTAATGAAATCTTTATGGAAAATATGACGTGCAATTCATTGCTATGAGTTACATTAGAATTTAGACAATTCAAAACGTTCCTATTATACCTTTCTCATTCATGAAAAGGAATAGGATTGAGTCTAATGCTTCTCCCATGGAAAAGAGACTTCGTTTGTCTTTTTAGTAAATTATTCTCGATCAAACATTTGTTTGAAAGCAGAATGGAGCAATTTACTGATCAAAGACTAAACTTTGTTTACGGTTAAATGTTGCAATTATACATTCAAAAGAATTACAAAATTCAATTTTAGTATTTTCGATAATTAACCTTTTTCAAGAAAATTAATTACCCATGGTTCATAAGCATATAACCATTTAATTTCCACTGAAAAACTAGGATCCAAATTGTCATAATCTCATCACATCAGTTGATCTGCTAGTAATGAACCTTATACAAAGTGGTAGAGCTTTTGCTCAATTGCCAATTTCAATTGCAATTCCTAGATTTATGGGATTTACATATAGCCAATTTCAATTGCCATGTAAACATGTTTTATCCCATCTTATGCCTTGAGTTGCCAGTTCTCACTACAAAACTCAATTAAGTTGTCCAACTTAAGAAACTGCAAAATTGTCCATGCCCGTTCTCACGACACGTGGACATTTTACCCTTTGATTACGATCTAAGTCACGATCTCACGCAAATAAAAGGTAATCTTAGGTGTTTCCGTTTCGTTGGATGGCATATAACTTAAATTAAAGGGTAATAATTTTGATGTTAAATCAAATATGTACAAAGATGTCATGCATTCATCTTCGTAACATAGGTTTTATTAAAACATTTATATCTTGTTTTAATGTTTAAGTTTTTCATCATCAAACTTTAATTGAGGTATTGGTTTCACCAATCAAGGAATTTAGTGTTAATTATCATCCATTATACCGTACTTTTGCATAAGTGTAAACACTTAGTGTTTCGGATAATTACCACCTAAGTGGCGCATGGAATCAACACTAATTTGCCCTTAAGACGAGCTTGCACATTTAATGACTTACTAAGTAGCTCCATTCGAACTTACAGAGGGTAGAGGACCAGGTACGCGCTAAAGCACAACCTTAGACATCCTTTCAGTGTGACTGTGCCCACTTCTTTAAACCCCTTTTATTAGTTCATTCTCATGGGTGAGCCGTTCAGTCATTTGTACCAAAGTCATCAATCAATTAAACGATTATGATTACTATTCTTAAAAATACATGTTTCACCATTGTTTAGGTCAGTTTATTTTTCTTGTAAAAATACCCTTGTTACACATAACAAACAAGCAAGTATTTGTAAAAATAAACAAATAAACAATAAATGCATAACAAATAAAAGTCATGCATATCAAATAGCCACATGCAAACGTTTTTGATAAATCCTATTAAATTAATAATGATTGAGGTCTTCCCCAATTTTAGATCTATCATAATTTAATGTATATCACTTAAAACATGAAAGACATACAATAAAAAGCATATCCATGATAAAACATGCAGATAATTATCATGGAAATAAAATTACACTTAACAATTAATGCAATTAAAATAGAGTTACGCATATACACATAAAGTTGCATGCATCTTAGGGTTTCTAATCCAATTAAAACAATAGTTTACAAAACCCTAATTAGGGCACCAAATAAAACGCCCCCCCCCCTTCCTCAAAATTAGGGTTTAGGTTTAGCAAACCCTAGATCTAAGCATACAAATAATAACACATTCATGTTTATTTTAATTATGTGTTTCAGTAATTAATTACTTGTTATACAAGGCTCTGAAACCACTGTTATGTTTATGATATATAAAATACAATAAAACATAAAGACATCAAGAGTACACAGCGGAAGACTTAAGATCATAACAAATAAATTAATTAACTAAAAGTATGCGTAATGTACCTCTTGCAAATGTCAAATCCCTCGAGCAAAGCAAAACAACCCTCGAGCAAAGCAAAACAAAGAAGTACTTATTGGTGTAAGAATAATGTCTTACAACCACGTTCTTGTACACACGAATTAACCAACGAATCAAGCGATTGCTAGATCTAACACAAGTCCTCGTTTAAGAAAAACGAAACCAAACTCCCTTACATGGGGTGTTCGGCCGAATATTAGACTAGAGAGAGGAGAGGAGAGATCTAGGGTTAATTCAATGCACAAGTGTATGAAACCCTAGAACCTAACCCTCTTTATATACTAGTAGGGAAACTTTGGGAACAAGATATGATTTAGGGCTTGGAAAGCCCCCCTAGGCCGGCCATGTAGAAAGCCCAAGGGAAAAACCCATAACTTTTCCAAGTTTTCCATTACTAGTCCTTTCTCTTTTCATTTAACGGTCGTTAGTCATTTTTCCGTTAAATACTTAACGATCGTTAACCGGACTTAATGTGTAATAATTAATCGTAAACATAAACATTAATTATTAACTTTAATTCTCATTCGCTAATGTGTGCAATCCCGTGGTCACGAGTTCGAATCCGGACATTCACATGTTTGTAAATATATACATTTCCAACACTTTTCAGATGCCTACTATCACTATACCCGGAGATCCGAATGCTACTCCACCAAGAGATGATGTTACCAACGTTGTCGGCCTTGATCAACTTACTACTGACCAACTTCTTCACTTAGAAGCTGATGAACTTGCAATGCAAAATATCCTTTTGGGTTTACCCAATCCGATACTTTGTAGTGTTGATGCTCAGAAGACTGCTAAAGCAATGTGGGAGCACATTCATCTTCTAATGGAAGGCACTGAACTCAATCAAGAAGACATGGAATCCAAAATCTACTTAGCATATGAAAACTTCATGATTGAACCAGGGGAATCATTAGAGTCATACTATCATCGTTTTTCAGACATCATCAATGACTTGGACAAACATAATATCATTATGCCAAGGATTGCAATCAACACAAAGTTTCTGAGCTGTCTTGGTCTTGATTGGGAGAAGTACGTTACATTCATCCGTCAAGTGAAAAATCTTCATCAAGCTACTTACGGAGTGTTCTATGACTATTTGAAGCACCATCTAAAGGAAGTAGATAAAGACAGAATCATCCGTGGAGTCCCTGCTTCTCCATCACTCCCGGATAATCAAACTCTTGCGTTGTACACTCAAACATGTTATCCTCAATTTCCAAACTTGCCAACTGTCTTCACAAATTCTCCACAATCAACTACTCAGATAACATCACAGCAACAATCACAAGAAACTCAATTGGTTCCATACAACAACAACAATGATCAAGCACTTTATAGTGAATCAAATGAGGATGCGGAAGACTTCGATGCATTGAATCAAGGATTTGTCATGATTGCAAGAGCCTTCGGGAGGTTCGCAAACAAATCCAATAATCGCATTCGTACCTCCTCAAACACAAGAAATCACGCTGTTGTTAACAATGGACGAGTTGAGGTTCAGAATTGTGGAAATGGTCGTCCAATGGGTAGTGGTCAAGGGTTTAATGTTAATGGAAGGAATAACATGGGTGCTCCACAACAATGGGTTCAAGTGGTTGATCAGGGAAATGCTCAGACTGGGTTAATGGTCTCGGATGCTACAACTGCAATGAGAAGGGTCATCTGGCTAATGCATGCCCAAAGTCGAGAACAAGAGGCAGCGCTTATCACAAAGAGGCTTTACTCTTGGCTCTCAAGGATGAAGCTGGTGGAACACTTACCAACAAGGAATAAAGCTTCATGGCTGATGCAGATTCTGATGATGACATGGAGGACTTGCAAGCTAATGCACCTGTGATGTTAATGGCAAACATGCAAGAGCTCCACATGAGTGACACAGGCCCAGTATATGACACTGATGACTTGTCTCAGGTACCGGATCCAAATATACTTATTAATGATCTGATATCTCTGTCAACATCTGCATCCGATGAGGCACAAAGTGTTCAACATGAACCTTCTACATCTCATTCCGATGATAATCAAATGGATCTCGTAGTTATATTTGATGATCAAGATGACCTCATGGTTAATATTGATAATCCAGTTGACTCCGTGGTCATATTTGAGGATCTAAATAATGATTATGTTGAGACTCAAGTTGAACAAGATGAACCTTTGTCTAATCCAGATCTTAAGCTCATGACCAACTTATTTCAGACCACCTAATCTCAACTGGAAAAGTGCAATGAGATCAATAAGAAACTGCAAGATAAAATTGCACTGTTGACTAAGGATAATGAATGCTATAAGTTCCAACTCAAAATTTTTGAAACCAAAGAAAAACTTGAACAAAGTTTTGAAATAGCTTTTGCAAAATCATATACCAAAATTAAAAATCTTTGGAAAAACAGATATGTGATCTAGTTGCATCCAAGAATGCATTGCATTCTCAAATAGAACAACTAAAATTTAATCATAAACAACAACTTAACGCTCTCATTTCGGAAACTCAAAAAGCCAAGTCTGAGTTGTTAACGTTGTTGGGTTTATTGATTCGAAGAGACTAAACAATAAAGAATGAAACTTCAATGGTTTAAAGTAACAAGAAGGAAATCTACAAAAGGATGAAGGGACTTACTTGCAAAAGAAGATTTATTGTTTATTCCTTAGTAGAGATTTGTAAACCCTAATGCTCTAGTATATAAAGAGGACATGGGATGTAAGTTTTAATAATTAAGTCTTCCAATATGTAGTCATTAAAGTGTGTGTGTGTGTAACCTAGACGTAGGGTATAAACGTCTAGGATTAGAGTTTGTTTAGTTTAGCTTTAAGGATCTTTGATCCCTGTTACAAGTTAAGTGTAACCGTATTATTCTGATCAAATAATATTTGAGGCTTGGAGTATTATTAAATAAAAACCTTGTTCATGATAATGTTAATTCTTATTGAATATTCCGCTTTCGTTATTGTGTTTCCTAGATAATATGAGGTCTAAACAACCTCGAGCTACAACGATTCAACAAGTGGTATCAGAGCTTGTGATCTAGAAACTGTAATCAAGAAGAAGTTGTATTTACTCAGATTTGTTCAAATTCAAGCTATTCAAGATGTCTGACGAAACCCATATGGTTACTTCATCAAAGGTACCCATGCTTAAGTAGGGTGAGTATCAAGTTTGGAGAATGCGAATGAGGCAATACATTCGCATGATTGACTACACCATCTGGGATGTTGTTGAGAATGGTGATACTCTTCCTAAGAAGGGTGATGATGGTAAGGTAATAAGCACTGTTAGTGAGGTTGACAAGGCTAGAAGGAAGTTGGAGATTAAAGCTCATAGTATTCTCAGTATGGGAATACCTAATGAGTATGCATTGGACTTTGAGCAGTATGAGACAGATAAGGAATTAATGGATGCTATTGAAACAAGATTTGCTGGTAATGAAGCTACCAAGAAATCCAAGAAAAACATGCTCAAGCAACAGCTTGAAAACTTCACTGCACACAGTGGAGAAAAACTTGATGGCACTTATAACAGACTGCAGAAACTGATCAGTCAACTGAAATTGGTGGACTACAAAGTTGCTCAAGAAGATATAAATCTCAAGTTCATCAGAAGTTTGTCACCTGAATGGGCTGTGCATACTGTTGTGTGGAGGAACAAAGATGACTTTGGACAATCTCTACAACAACTTGAAAGTTTATGATTCTGAAAAAAACATAGCTGACTCATCCTCATCTACACAGAACATTGCTTTTGTGTCTACAGGGCACAGAAATTCTCAGGATGTTTCCACTGCTGCTTATGAAGTATCCACTGCTATTGCTAATAACACCACTGTTAGTGATAATGTTAGTGATGGTGCCATCTGTGCTTTCCTAGCTGACCTTACAACCAGTGTTACTGTACTAAATCAAGATCTGGATCAAATTGATCCTGATGATCTTGATGAAATCAATCTTCAGTGGCAAATGGCAATGTTAACACTGCAAGCTAGGAAGTTCTTGAGGAGGGCTGGTAGACAGGTCAAATATGATGGTCAAAGAAGAGCTGGATTTGACAAAAGCAAGATGGAGTGCTTTAACTGCAAGAAGAAGGGTCATTTTGCTAGGGAATGTCGAGCTCCTAAGAGGATTGAAGGCATCAAGAAGGCTACTGAAGAGCCTCTTTCTTCTTCAGCATTGGTTGCTCAAGATGGTATTGGTGATTATGACTGGAGTGAAGCTTCAAAAGAGCATAACTTTGCTCTCATGGCCTATGCTTCATCTTCTGGTTCAGATTCTGAGGTATCTAATGATTCTAAAAGTTCTACTTGTTCTTTTAAATCGTGTCAAGATAATTTAAAATCTCTTAAAGCAATTAATGAGAGTCTAAGAAAAGAGGTAGAAAGACTTGCATTAGATAACTTAGGATATAAAGTTGGTCTTGAGAGTGTTGAAGAGAAATGTAACATATTGGATTTCACAAACACATCATATCACTAACACAAGAGGCGTACAAGATGATTTCTAGAGAGAGAAAGTTAGAGGTTTAGGGAACTTTAGTGAGAGAAAGAAAAATCTTATTATGAGCTCCAACTCTCTACCTTGGAAGGTAGAGAGTATTTATAGTCTTACAATAAAACGCCACCTGACGGGCTGTGGATCAGGCATACAGTGGGTAAAGACCCGTCCGTCCTCTACGGTTTTACCTAACTAAATACTACTTAACATTAAATAACTACGACTACGAGCTTTCTAACGATTACATATACTTGAGGTGACCGACACTTTAATACCTGGATTTTCCAAATCCTAACAATCTCCCCCTAAGGGAGGTCACCTCAAACATACATTACAATTACATAGAATACAAACAACTATTATATTGAAATTGTTCTTGGATTCTTTTTCATGTTCTTTGTTCTATAGCTCGTAGTCTTTAATCCTTCATTATTGCATGTTTGGATAATCTGAGTGCAGGTCTTTAACTGATCCACGTGATACTGAGTTTTGAGCCAGCTTTGAGATCATCAGCGACAATAAATCTCTGACTCATCCATTGTGGTGTTGTGACATTTGGACCGACATGCTCACATTCTGGATCATGATATATTCTTATCAGAGTAGCGGAAGCTTTCGTTGATTCATGATATTGGCATCAGCGTAGCAGAAGCATGGAGTGATAATATCAGAGTCATTGATGCACTAATCATGATTTCTTTGTAGATGAAAGTGTTGTGTGAGCATGCGGCTATGGATTGACCGCTCCATTCTGATCAGCTGCAAACGTCGGATGCTCCTGCATAAAACAGTTAGCAATAAAACGCACAAGAGTATCTTTGATCACTTTTGTAGAATTGAGGTACACGGCCCACGGTTCCCCGTTGATCAGTACAAGTACTGCCTGTGATCAGGTATAATTCCGAAGAATTTCCTTGACAGGGTTTCGCAGCTTCTCTAGCTGTTCTCAAACCGGAACGTCTCAAAGAAGACAACATGGAGTAAGTGAACCAGCGAATTGAGATTCACTGATTGATAAAAAGAGATTTGAAAAACAATCATGTATCGCTCGATAGAAATTGTTTTTGCAATACAATGAAGGTTTTAATGAAAATCAATTATCAATCATAAACACCTTTTATTTTGAAATATTTGTACATGGTCGACGTGCTAAAGAAAAGAGTTTTTACGCACAACGACCGGTTTTTCAAAGGTATCCGTCAATCCATAACCTGAACCAGGATTGATTCAAAAGATTGAATCGCCCCATTGTTTCTGCTCAGTTGTCACATGGTTGATCTATTGAATAGATCTCACATGCCACCCACCAGGAGCTTGTTTAATGTTGGCTCCAGAAGGCTTTCCATCTTCATTGTGAGTATGTTGGCATACTACTCAGATGTGCTGGCAATACCACAAGGATAATGCGTAGGACTCATAAGATATAATCTCTCTTTCCACATTGTGTGAAACAGAGAGTCTTCATTCAAAGTGTCCTAAAGATATTTATAGATGATCTCGAGGCTCTAGACTCAATTTTGCATATTTGGTTCCTATGCCGGAGACTAGGGAGAGGGTCTCCTTCTTCAATATCAACAATCTCTAAGAGAAAGTCGATAGATAAAGTCGGTTCCCCGTGAGAATGAAACTAGTCCTTTTAAGAGGAACTTGAGTGGTTTGGGAAGTTGTAGTGCAGTGCGTCACTGGGTCCATGACGTCTTGTATTCAATACCGATGTTACCTTAGTAACCACCAGTAGCAAATGTATTGAACCCGGTTTCTGCCCTAAGGTTGAATAAATGGAGGGATATTTCTTTTCACCCTTTTTCACATTTAATTCTTTTTCATTCTTCAACCCCTTCAGTGCTTACCGAAACTTCATAACTAGAACCTTGTTGGGTTTATTCCAGTACTAGTTTAGTTTCAGTCCGCACTCTTCCCATATCTCATTTTTCTCCTTTTTTTCAATATACCTAAGGACTCTACACTATCAAGTAGTTTTGTCCCTGGGTAGATCCCTCTGGTTCTGGCGGATCATTGGACCTCAACCTAACCTTATCATCCTTATATCACCATGCATAAAGTAAAGTTGGTCGGTCTTTTGAAATAGTTCTTCCGCCTTGAAACCAATTGAAAACCATTTGAAAATCAATCAAGATACTTGATATAAAATCAAAGTATTTTGTATCTTAATTGTTTTGATATTTTAGAAATGCTCCCCCTCAACATATGCATATAATTCAGAAATTGTTTAGCACATGGAGGCAAGAGATCTTTGAAATCGTTAGATTAAGAATGAAAGGTCCAATCTTTTGATTGACATTTTCTAAAATGATCAGCATCACTTCCCAATCAATTTGAGTAGATAAAAAATTTTGAGGAAGGATGAGGTTTTCAAAAGTTTGCTCCCCCTCAATATGTGTCTCGAAGTATGAAAGAGTTTTGCACATATTAGAGGGAACCTGCACTTAGAGACAATTCAATCACGTTTCAATAATTTAAGGTTTAACGTGGATGCTCCCCCTCAACATGTGCATGGAAAGTTTGAAATCGTTTGTCACATGCGGGGAGGAAAACTTGTTAAACACTTATGAACCAATTTATCGAATTATCAGTTTAAATCCAATTTACATCACAAATTCTCCCCCGATCACAAATTTTCAAAACATTTGATATTTGAGATCTCTTGTTGATTTAAATTGATTTTGAAAGCTTTTAAGGAGAATTGTGACTTAATTATTAAAACAGTTTTAACTGATAAGGATCGGATTTTGATACTTTACACTCCATAGATTAAACATGCATGATTTTCTTTTGAAAACAATTGTATGACAAATAACCTTTTGATTTAATTGAAATCATTCTCCCACTCAATCAATGACATAAGTTGCTGATTAAGAGATAGATATTTTAACAAAAGTTAAGTCCAGATGATTTACAAAAATAGAGTACGAGTTATTTTTCAAAGCAATTAGTTTTCATTAGATTGAAAGAAATTGTTTATAGAATCAGAGCATGAGATTTGAAAAAGCAAGATAAAGTATGGCTCTGTTCTTTCGTTGAAAAGTGGGTTACTGCCTGAAATGACAATAAACCATCGTTTTACTTTCTCCCAAAAATATATATATATATATTTTGATGATTTTTTTTTAAATTCGAACAATATCTAAAGTCCCGTGTCATTCTTTGAATGACAACACAAAGACCGTAGATATTTTCGAATTGAGAAAAACATGACAAAATGACAGTATTTTTTGAAATTTTTCAAATTTTTATAGATTTTTGAAAGTTTTCTATTTTTCTATTTGCTTTTTGAAGGTTTTGTAATTTTGTATTTTGTTTTTCGAATAGATATTTACAAGAAGATGATAGAGTCATTAACCTTTACTCCTCGTCTTCCTCCTGAAGGCATTTGAGTGTTTCTAGTTGAAGGCTTTTCAAGCCAAGTCGTGGAAGAATAAACTCAAAACGTTCTCTTGGAAGAGCTTTGGTGAAGATGTCTGCTAACTGGTATTCTGACTTCACAAAATAAAGTTCCACCACACCGTTTTCCACTTGTTCCCTGATGAAATGATGTCTAATGTCGATGTGCTTTGCTCTTGAGTGTTGAACGTTGTTGCATGAGAGAGCAATAGCACTTTTATTATCACAGTACAGAGGGGTTTTGTTGAATTCAAAGCCATAGTCAGATAATTAGGATATCATGTCACAGTTCTTAATTTTTGGTCATTTCTCAAACTCTACATTCATCATACTAGTCATGCATGGGTTTTGCATTTCACATTAAACGCATAATTTCATATTAAATAAACCTTATCGCGTAATAAATTATTTTGAACAATTGATACAATACTTCCAAAAATTTATCACAATATATTTTTATACTCATATTAAGTCTATAAAAATATTATTATTAGTTTACCCAGTGTTTTAAATTTATTTCGTATATAAATTGTTATGTTTATATAAATTACGACGGTTTTCTTAAATTCAACCCGATAAATATTTATTCACTCAAATCTTTCAAGAAATGTATTTTTATAATTTTTATGACCTCAATATATTTTATCTTGAACCGTTAAAACTTATTTTTATCTAACGCTACCCTAAATGCTTAAATAAATATACAAGTTACTAATAATTCTTAACTAACTACACTTCTATTTATACATACAAGTAATTAATTATGTCAAAACTTATCAAATCTTTCTTTCTTTCATATATATGTCGACACTCTCTATATGACTCACACTCTCAACTTGCCTAAATATCTCCTTAGTACATGTACTATTTTACTAAAATATACACACAAGATATTATCAAAGGTAAAAAGCAATTTGCTCTCTTCTGTAACCACCCGTAAAATTTCAAGTCATTAGTCTCATGTAAAAACGAAGTAATCATTTATCTCGAATAAATCAAACAATCTTAGGCTTTTTTTCACGCCTAAATTTTTACTTTTTATTTGAAATATGCAACCACGGGTGACGTTGATAATCGAAGGATACAAACTATTTATTTCATTACACATACTAACACTAAATTAATTATGGTTACAGTCTAATAATTATGTTTCGGAGTCAATTATATTGGTTTTATTATTTTTATAAAAACATTCACAAAGATGTATTTTCGCATTTTGCTCAAAAACGCCAAATCGAAGTATCACGGATATATTTAGGCTCAAATGGTACCCGAAATAAACTAAATAAAGATACATTAGATTTGGTCAAATACCAATTTTTTTTTTCTTTTTCTTTTCGCTGAACACATCGAACACCACCACCTTTAATCACATGCATACAATTGAATTTGTATTAGAAAATGACATATGCCTATTTAAGCTACATGGGAAAAATACAATGCAAAAGCAAGAACAAACTATCCTTCCTTTTGACCCTATATTTGACCAAATATAGAGTAAACACAACACATGACATTATTATATCATGCAAACAAGTTATTAAATATTAAAAAGAACCATGCTTGACTCCATCTTTTTCTTCTTGTTCGGTTGACAAACACAACACAAACCACTCCAACAAGCAACAAGAGGGACAAGTCTTTTCATGTCTCCCCATGCCATTACTAGCTACTCAATATTATAATCACAAGGCCATTTATCCTTTTCCTTATCTCATGGCATGCGTCTGCCAAATCAAACCAAAACACTCACAAACAAAAACAAGGTACAAGGACAATGACATGCTCCTTTTTCTCTTCTTTTGGCTTACTACCATACGTAAAACACCCCTTTGTCACGTGGAAATTTATCCAAAAACACATGTCTTCTCTTTCGTGTGAGGATTCAAACACCAAGCCATATTTGACTTGTCATAATCTCGAATGACAAAACACCTTACACTCTTTGTAGTTATTTGTCTCCTTTGTCAGTTGCCTTATTTCCCAATAATAGGGTCAAACACACCTCTCTCATCTTACTCTCACCTTTCTCTCCTCCCCATGAATGCATCACGAGAAGTGATAGGAAAATGCAATTGATGGTGATCTTTGCTTATATCATACCTATCACAAGAATCACACCAAGAAAGCTTGGTCAAAACAACCTTCTTCTTCTCATTTATATATGGCAGCCGACTCACTCACACAAACCCACTAAAAACCTAGCCTTAATCTTATAGTACTCTCCTCCTCTCCTCCCATTTTCAGCAGCCATAGCAAGGGTTAAGTTTTGAAGTTCATATCTTTGAGTTTCCTTAAGCTTCTTTGTGTTCTTGATCCATGTCATTCGCCATCATCAAGTAAACATCTTCAAACTCTTTTCACATACTTTATCAACACCTATTTATCATGCATACACAAATTTATATCACCGATATGTGTTTGTTGTTTAAAAACCGTGTTTTCGAATAAAAAGTGTAAACTACCTGATGTAATGCGCACTTTTCATAATTTTTTTAACACTTGAAACAAACTCGCGTTAAAAACCATCATTACCACACCAAAGCATCATGATAGCATAGTAACATATTCGAAATATAGAGTTTGCAGAAGTGAACCATGTTTAAAACCTTTGTTATTTCGAAAAATGGCCAATTATCCGATACAAAACCTATTTTTTTTCTTATTACTTCACTTAGAATTAATCTTTTGTTAAAAACCTTGTTAGTACACATAAATATAATTTTAGTAATACATGATATTCGAAACCTAGGTCTATTAGAAGTAATCTTGTATTTTATTTCTCAAAAAGAAAAAGTTGTAAAAGTTATGATTTCATGTGAAAACTTAACCAAGTGACTTCCTTTAGGCCTAATAATGAACCCTCTAGAATTAGGTAGCGGGCCATTAGAGTTTTGAAATAGGTAGACCACGAAACAAGCTAAATATAGCCCTTTGAATCAAACAAAACCGAGCCTTAACGAAGAAGATACGTTGATTTAAAGTAGCGACGAAACTAACTTTCCAGCTCAAAACAGTCAAAAATATTCTAAGTGTCAAAACCGTTTTTCTCACATGGCCATGTTTGAGCCCGTCTTTCTCATAGAAGGAGGCCGTTTTGGAAAATTTATAGCGTTAAGTAAAATGAAGTAGACATGGTCTAGTTTCCAAAAAGTCCAACCATTTGTCAAACGGATCTATAACGAATAAACTACAACCTTGTAAACTTGCCC
Source organism: Chrysanthemum seticuspe (assembly GCA_019973895.1). Classification (NCBI taxonomy): domain Eukaryota; kingdom Viridiplantae; phylum Streptophyta; class Magnoliopsida; order Asterales; family Asteraceae; genus Chrysanthemum; species Chrysanthemum seticuspe. The sequence goes on along the minus strand of BPTQ01000007.1, from coordinate 78,269,903 downwards.
GAAAACTGCCCAAAAACCACGAAATCAGCCTGAGTACCCAATTTTGAGTCCATTTTGATGTGGGATCGGGTTCAATTGAGCTGAAGTTCAGTTCTAGACTTTTGTAAACCTTGTTCCATACTCTCTAAATCCATTAAGTCGTGTTCCAAACACTGAATAATCAATGTTCTACGACTAGTTTTCCAAGGTCACTTAGCCATTTTGGAGACATGATAAAATATAAAATTTTCAATATAAAACTTCACTTTTCTCGTAAATAACAACTAGAAAAATATCACAAAACACGTCGGTGATTTTCTAAAATACTTATAAACAAAACGGCCATACTTTAATTTCGAGATGAACCAATAACGCATTATACAATAATGAGCTTAACTTTCAAACGAGCACGATAATGTAACCACATTTTCACAACTAAACTTCGACGCAAGCATATAAGGTGATATAAACCTTATAAAACTCATTTGCATAGCATTCATACAAGAAACTACTGCACGACCTAAAACATATTATTAATTTAGGTTGCGGTTAGAGTCATCGAACCTCGAATTCCGTGCACATCATTTCAAATGGTATTACTAATTGCTGAAGGTGAGTTCATAGCCCCACTTTTACTCTTTTAACTGTTTTATAAACTCTTTGGGGGAGATACATGCTATAAACTAGAACACAAGACTTTTCTTAAAATGCATGCTTGCATGATTATTATTATTATTATTATAGCCTAAGTTGCTTGCCAAAAGTCCCCTTCATCATGAACCATTAATCACTTGCGAGTGAACGCAAATATTATGGATAGTACTATGGGAATTGACGACCCCGACTCGGTTATCGGAAATAACCGGGGCGCACTATATTTGGTATCTCTATGTAATTGGCTATTACATCTTGGGGGGCAATTTTATTTACTTACACCAGTAATTAGGTGTATGCAGTTAGTATTGGTGTCATGATCTTAGTGCATAATAATAATCTCTGTTTTCTATGGTAATTGTCTTCGAAGCAATTATCATCTTTAACTTGTGTTCAACCATTTACTAAACCTATGAATATCACTCAACCTTTGTGTTGATCTTTTTAAGCATGTTTATCTCAGGTATTAAAAAGGAGATAGCTAACTCTGGAGGCGCTTGGGCATTGGCATGACATGGTCATAGATGACTCTGATTTACGAATAGGGACCACATTTTATTAATGGGCCATTTTTCCGCAACAAATCAACCTTTGTAAACTCTATTTTACTTCAATAAATGAAATCTTTTAAGAAAAATCTTTATTTTTCACTTTGTGTTATGATCCAATTGAGTAGCATCCCAAAAACCTTTTCTTCCGCTGCAAACCATTTTTGGGGGTGTTACAGTTGGCATCAGAGCCTTGGTTGTAGAGAACTAGGAAATTTTCAAAACCTAGACTGTAACCACTTTTACAAAAACTTAACCCTATGACCGACACATGCCTGCCTGCCAAGCTGAATGCCTCACTTATGACTCGTTGAAGTCATCTTTGATAAGATATGTGTTTTATTACTGACAACTTAACCTCACTATTAGCTATGATTGCTTTACTTATATGTATGTTTACGTACCACTGCGCTACGCCTTCTCCCCCACATAAATGAAATATTTGTTCCATCTTTCATACCAAACTTTAAAGACATTAGGGCATGTTACTAGTATAACTAAGCTAAGCATTGCAAGATTCATTGAACCTCGGGTGAATATAGCTTCATCACCTATATTCAACCAGGGAAAGTGGGACATAGCTTGATCACCTATGTCCGACTCAGAGGTGAATGTTGCAATACTGATAGTAGTTATAATGGTGGTATGTCTAGTTGACCTCCTCGTTGATTTCTAAAAATGGTAAAATTTTCATGTGTGTTCATTATAAGAGTTGTAAAGGTTTACTCCTACACATCACACACCGAACATTCTCTCACTACGATACTTTTTCTCCTAAGTGGGACGTCTTTCTCATTACTATACTCTCTAAACTGACCAATTTACACCACTACCCTACGCCTCCGCGTCTACATCTTACTAGCAACGTGCATGGAGATTTGCTTGGCAGATGATGCACACTACCACTTGGCGCAAGGACATCACAATGATCCATGTTGAAATGGACCACTTTACGCCACCACTTCGCGCCCGCCGTGCCTACGTTATGTATGAGATTTGCTGAGCAGATAATACATAACCAGCAAAAACATTGCATGATGCGAGTTAATGATTATAAGTACTAATTAGAATTGCTTAGCACATTAACTAACCAAAATTTTATTTACCGCACGACATTACTCTATGTTTAGATTATATTTTTGGGTCGCTACAATACCATGTCTTCTGTTTCCCATCCCATCGACTTATCGTCTTCATTACGGAATCATTAAACCTCTATTACTGAATCATCGCAACCCATGTCTCCATCATCCCATCCTATTATCATTATCTTAGGCGTTGAGATCGAAGTCATCTCGTCATCCATTGCGAAAACAGTGTCACATCTACCCTAAAACTCGTACTCAAGCGATGAACCGGATTACATCTCTAGCCATTCTAGGAACCACACACCTCGAAATCTACAAAGGGAACCCTTCGCTAAAAATAAATAATAAATGAACGACTAAAAGATCTAAAAATATACCAAGAGTCAACTTGCAACTCAAGCCACTTTTCTGGAAACAGATCCCTAATCTTCCACTCATCCCTTTGAAATATTAACTGTCCGTCCTACTACCCTCTTATGAAATAATAAACTTTGTCGTTGTCTAACGCAAACTGCTTTCAACTATTCTACCGACTATTTCATGGTCATTTTACAAAAAGCCTTACTACTGTGCCATTAAACCAAAAATTCACAACCTTACTCATACTTCATAAACAATGACCTTATTAATGATTTGCTAACTATTTTCTATAGAGTAATAAACCGATTAATTACCTTACTATTATTTTATGAAACAACAAACAATTACGATATCAATTTGTAAACTATATTACAAATTTTTCCTACAAGTTATATTACGGTCTTATATACTATTTTACCCTTTTAGTGAGTTGTTTTAGCCACTGTTTGATTTAAAACCATAAAACTTGGTACTCTTACCTCACAAACTATTTTGCCTTTACCGTACTAAGTATTTTACTACCACCCTATTAATTGAACTACGAAATCTTCTTCTATTGGACAAACAATAAATTGTTTTCTTATAAGCTATTTTACAAATTATTTCACGAGTTATCTTACAACCTGAATTGTTGTATTACCAAAATATCACAAGGTTAACTACGATTTCACTACTACCCTATAAATAATAAATAAATCGTTTTCTATTACCTTGTAAGCTGTTTTAACAATCACCTTACTAAGTGTTGCTTTAACACCAAACCGCAAACTACGATTTATCTTAATAGAAATATTTTCTTCTTACTCAATAAAGTGGTTTTACGAACCATTTCATAAACTTTACTGCAATTTCCTCATAAACTATTTACTCCTCTCGAAAAACTTTAAAGGATAACCGATATTTTCTTTTGAAAATAAACCAAATTTTCGGAGTAAAAATAAGCACTTTGTTTTGAAAACAATAGATACACATTTTAATGGGGAATGCTTGGAAATAAAACTGACTCATCATCTACAAAAGCTAAGGTTTGAAATTATTTGAATTTGAGAAACAACTTTTGAATTCACATGAAAACCTCCAACTTAGAACCGATTTCTTGTTGACGTCTAAAACTTTATTTAACAAGTTTTCATCACAAAAGCTGAAATCCAACAAGTTTCTTTACATGCATCAAGTTATCTTTGAAATAAATTTTAAAGACTTTACATTTTTGAAAAGCATAACCCTAAAACGTTTAAAACTTGTGAAAACATACATACCCAACCACATCTTCTTTTAGGACGTTTTCACCTTCGACGACTTTTCTTCAAATAATAATTGTGCCAACAAGAAACGTGTGGTGACATTTTTCTAGAAAGATTTATTCTGACGAGTCAAAAATTTTCTGGTCAAACCTTATCAAAACTCCTTATGCTAAGAAATACTAAAACATCGACCTTTGCGAAACTGTTTTACTTGCATCACGTGTTAAAAAAAAAAAAAAAAAAAATTAATTATGATTCTTACGAAGATGCAAATCTCTTACCCAATTTTTCATCCCAAAGAAATTGTGCCATTTGAAATATTCTTTTTATTTGAATAACTTTATTCACATCACGTTTGCGAACAAAACTAGAAAATTTTAAAAATTTCCCTTTGTCACATAAGCGACTAACACAAACTTAACCTCGAGGACGAGGTTCCCATAAGAGGTAGGTACTGTAACCACCCGTAAAATTTCAAGTCATTAGTCTCATGTAAAAACGAAGTAATCATTTATCTCGAATAAATCAAACAATCTTAGGCTTTTTTTCACGCCTAAATTTTTACTTTTTATTTGAAATATGCAACCACGGGTGACGTTGATAATCGAAGGATACAAACTATTTATTTCATTACACATACTAACACTAAATTAATTATGGTTACAGTCTAATAATTATGTTTCGGAGTCAATTATATTGGTTTTATTATTTTTATAAAAACATTCACAAAGATGTATTTTCGCATTTTGCTCAAAAACGCCAAATCGAAGTATCACGGATATATTTAGGCTCAAATGGTACCCGAAATAAACTAAATAAAGATACATTAGATTTGGTCAAATACCAATTTTTTTTTTCTTTTTCTTTTCGCTGAACACATCGAACACCACCACCTTTAATCACATGCATACAATTGAATTTGTATTAGAAAATGACATATGCCTATTTAAGCTACATGGGAAAAATACAATGCAAAAGCAAGAACAAACTATCCTTCCTTTTGACCCTATATTTGACCAAATATAGAGTAAACACAACACATGACATTATTATATCATGCAAACAAGTTATTAAATATTAAAAAGAACCATGCTTGACTCCATCTTTTTCTTCTTGTTCGGTTGACAAACACAACACAAACCACTCCAACAAGCAACAAGAGGGACAAGTCTTTTCATGTCTCCCCATGCCATTACTAGCTACTCAATATTATAATCACAAGGCCATTTATCCTTTTCCTTATCTCATGGCATGCGTCTGCCAAATCAAACCAAAACACTCACAAACAAAAACAAGGTACAAGGACAATGACATGCTCCTTTTTCTCTTCTTTTGGCTTACTGCCATACGTAAAACACCCCTTTGTCACGTGGAAATTTATCCAAAAACACATGTCTTCTCTTTCGTGTGAGGATTCAAACACCAAGCCATATTTGACTTGTCATAATCTCGAATGACAAAACACCTTACACTCTTTGTAGTTATTTGTCTCCTTTGTCAGTTGCCTTATTCCCCAATAATAGGGTCAAACACACCTCTCTCATCTTACTCTCACCTTTCTCTCCTCCCCATGAATGCATCACGAGAAGTGATAGGAAAATGCAATTGATGGTGATCTTTGCTTATATCATACCTATCACAAGAATCACACCAAGAAAGCTTGGTCAAAACAACCTTCTTCTTCTCATTTATATATGGCAGCCGACTCACTCACACAAACCCACTAAAAACCTAGCCTTAATCTTATAGTACTCTCCTCCTCTCCTCCCATTTTCAGCAGCCATAGCAAGGGTTAAGTTTTGAAGTTCATATCTTTGAGTTTCCTTAAGCTTCTTTGTGTTCTTGATCCGTGTCATTCGCCATCATCAAGTAAACATCTTCAAACTCTTTTCACATACTTTATCAACACCTATTTATCATGCGTACACAAATTTATATCACCGATATGTGTTTGTTGTTTAAAAACCGTGTTTTCGAATAAAGAGTGTAAACTACCTGATGTAATGCGCACTTTTCATAATTTTTTTAACACTTGAAACAAACTCGCGTTAAAAACCATCATTACCACACCAAAGCATCATGATAGCGTAGTAACATATTCGAAATATAGAGTTTGCAGAAGTGAACCATGTTTAAAACCTTTGTTATTTCGAAAAATGGCCAATTATCCGATACAAAACCTATTTTTTTTCTTATTACTTCACTTAGAATTAATCTTTTGTTAAAAACCTTGTTAGTACACATAAATATAATTTTAGTAATACATGATATTCGAAACCTAGGTCTATTAGAAGTAATCTTGTATTTTATTTCTCAAAAAGAAAAAGTTGTAAAAGTTATGATTTCATGTGAAAACTTAACCAAGTGACTTCCTTTAGGCCTAATAATGAACCCTCTAGAATTAGGTGGCGGGCCATTAGAGTTTTGAAATAGGTAGACCACGAAACAAGCTAAATATAGCCCTTTGAATCAAACAAAACCGAGCCTTAACGAAGAAGATACGTTGATTTAAAGTAGCGACGAAACTAACTTTCCAGCTCAAAACAGTCAAAAATATTCTAAGTGTCAAAACCGTTTTTCTCACATGGCCATGTTTGAGCCCGTCTTTCTCATAGAAGGAGGCCGTTTTGGAAAATTTATAGCGTTAAGTAAAATGAAGTAGACATGGTCTAGTTTCCAAAAAGTCCAACCATTTGTCAAACGGATATATAACGAATAAACTACAACCTTGTAAACTTGCCCGAAAACTGCCCAAAAACCACGAAATCAGCCTGAGTACCCAATTTTGAGTCCATTTTGATGTGGGATCGGGTTCAATTGAGCTGAAGTTCAGTTCTAGACTTTTGTAAACCTTGTTCCATACTCTCTAAATCCATTAAGTCGTGTTCCAAACACTGAATAATCAATGTTCTACGACTAGTTTTCCAAGGTCACTTAGCCATTTTGGAGACATGATAAAATATAAAATTTTCAATATAAAACTTCATTTTTCTCGTAAATAACAACTAGAAAAATATCACAAAACACGTCGGTGATTTTCTAAAATACTTATAAACAAAACGGCCATACTTTAATTTCGAGATGAACCAATAACGCATTATACAATAATGAGCTTAACTTTCAAACGAGCACGATAATGTAACCACATTTTCACAACTAAACTTCGACGCAAGCATATAAGGTGATATAAACCTTATAAAACTCATTTGCATAGCATTCATACAAGAAACTACTGCACGACCTAAAACATATTATTAATTTAGGTTGCGGTTAGAGTCATCGAACCTCGAATTCCGTGCACATCATTTCAAATGGTATTACTAATTGCTGAAGGTGAGTTCATAGCCCCACTTTTACTCTTTTAACTGTTTTATAAACTCTTTGGGGGAGATACATGCTATAAACTAGAACACAAGACTTTTCTTAAAATGCATGCTTGCATGATTATTATTATTATTATTATAGCCTAAGTTGCTTGCCAAAAGTCCCCTTCATCATGAACCATTAATCACTTGCGAGTGAACGCAAATATTGTGGATAGTACTATGGGAATTGATGACCCCGACTCGGTTATCGGAAATAACCGGGGCGCACTATATTTGGTATCTCTATGTAATTGGCTATTACATCTTGGGGGCAATTTTATTTACTTACACCAGTAATTAGGTGTATGCAGTTAGTATTGGTGTCATGAGCTTAGTGCATAATAATAATCTCTGTTTTCTATGGTAATTGTCTTCGAAGCAATTATCATCTTTAACTTGTGTTCAACCATTTACTAAACCTATGAATATCACTCAACCTTTGTGTTGATCTTTTTAAGCATGTTTATCTCAGGTATTAAAAAGGAGATAGCTAACTCTGGAGACGCTTGGGCATTGGCATGACATGGTCATAGATGACTCTGATTTACGAATAGGGACTACATTTTATTAATGGGCCATTTTTCCGCAACAAATCAACCTTTGTAAACTCTATTTTACTTCAATAAATGAAATCTTTTAAGAAAAATCTTTATTTTTCACTTTGTGTTATGATCCAATTGAGTAGCATCCCAAAAACCTTTTCTTCCGCTGCAAACCATTTTTGGGGGTGTTACATCTTCTTCCTCTCTTCACAAACCGGCCACCATAGGACCATCAAGGATCATCTCAATTTTTTTCAAGACAAGATTTTATACACACTAGCATCACTCTTTGTTGAAGGTTTTGCAATAAAAACCTTGGGTGATTAGGAAACCCTTTTGTCCTTAAACCTCATCAAGTATTCTTGTAAGCATCTCATGGTTATTTTTCATCTTACATATTCATTTCATATTCATTTCATCATATTTGAGCAAAAACATGCAAGTCATATGATGTTGTACCACTTTTTCAATAATTTTCAAGAGTTATGAATATATATAATCCATCCTATAATTATTCCTTGTTATATATTAGTTTTGGTGATGTCTAGGAAACCATGACACCCTAAGAAGGTGTATGGTAGGATTAGAATAGATCCGGAGTTGTTTTGAATGGGTTAGAATAGGTTTGGCGCGAGAAAAACTCATTTCGACACGTATAAAATAGGGTCTGTCCATATTTTAAATTCTGGAAAATCAGACAGTAGACAAAAATATTTGGCCTAGATATTTAGAAAATATACTTTAAAACAAAAACGTGGCCGCTTGAACGGATTAAAACGGAGCTATAACGAAGAAGTTATGAATTTTTCAAGTTTGACGATAAAAACTATTAATTTCAGAAATTTCAGCATGAAAATGTTACTCCTTACGAGTAAAAAATGAGTCTTAAGCTTTATAAATTGTGTCGACTTATCAAAAATATATTAGTATACTTTGACACGAATCTAAGGATGTAGAAAACGTAGAAAACGGACTTGTAACGATTAAATTACACACGATAAACCAAGTTGCCGTAACTTTATTCTATTAGCAAAATTAATATACTTTCTACTAAAAACATAATACGGCAACTAAAGGACCATGTTGGCGGACGTTTTTAACAATGATGTAGAACTTTTTATAACGTGATGTCTTCTAGTAAAAGTAAGTTCGCCTAACATATTTTCCAAAGTGTTAAACCGTTTGTTGAGCGGAGTTGTAACGAGTAACATATAGTCACTCAAACTTTGCCGAAAACCATCCTTTAAACTATATTTTTGGCCTAAAGTGCAATACTTAACCTATATTTTTTCTTGGTGATCGAGACCTCTAGGATGGAAACTTAAACACTAAAACTTTGAGATAATAACACAAGCCTTCCAAAACTGTTGAGTTTATTTCCTAACACTCGGTTTGCACCATTTTGCGACTATCATAGGGGGTTGTTTCAACATAACTACATGTAGAGTATTTTTATATACGACGAGATGTCATAAACATATATCTTGACGATAAACATTATTTCCAAAACGTACAAGTGGTATGGATATCATATGGAGTTGCATGCACAACATTGTATCACGCATTCACGACAACATATCATAACTCAAGTCATGACACTCATTTTAGGTCGCGGATAGTTTCCGAGCCTCATTTTAGTGCACTTCATTTTGTTAGCATATCAATCATACCAGGTGAGTTCATACCCCGCTTCTACTCATTTAAATTCCTATAAACTATTTGGGGCGAGATATATGCTTATTTATCCAAACATTTAGACTCTTTTACCAAACAACATTACTTATACTTTACACTTGATTTCGTTATATACTTGATTGGGTTATACTTGATTTCATATGCATATTTGGAACAAACATACAAGAATTAGTGGCTCCAAATTAAGTTGTTGGAAGGCTATTAATTTACAAACATACACGAATTAGTGGCTCCAAATTAAGTTGTTGGAAGGCTATTAATTTACAAACATACAAGAATTAGTGGCTCCAAATTAAGTTGTTGGAAGGCTATTAATTTACAAACATCCCAATATTTATATGTTGGAAGACCTTTGTGGTGACATTTATACTTTTAACTACCTTAATGCGTATATTCATGATTGTCATTCTATTTTAGGCAATGGGTTGTGAACACACAGGTTGCAAGTTTTGTATGGGCGGAACTTGGAACCGAGTGGATTTACAATGCCTTTACTGCATCAACATTCTTTATAGACTTTTTCAAATCATTTTCAACAAACTTATGAACTCACCAACCTTTGTGTTGACACTTTTTAGCATATTTATCTCAGGTTGTAAGGCGATAGCATTTCATGGAGCTTTTGGGTCTCATGGCATACATTGGAGTCTAGTGTTTTTATCTATTACCATTCGACATGTTTTGTAAACCTTTATGCATTATCAAACTTTGGAATCTCATGTGTTGTAAACTTTAACTTATTTTATCGAATGGTAATCTCTTTAAAACGTCTCATTATAGAGGTCGTTTTCTTTATCCATACTTTGTGCTATGACGTCATACCCCAATGACACTATTGTTCCGCTGCGATATTTTGGGGGTGTGACAGATTGGTATCAGAGACTTGGTTATAGAGAACTAGGTTGCATTTTAGTTCCTAGACTATAACCGCTTTCACGTCGATCCTTTCGTTTCCTATCGCCTTACTCACTTTTCGTGCGCATATGTTTTCTTAAGTATTCCTTCTAGAAGCACCTCATTGGATAACGTAGTTTCCTTGTACCAATAGGGGAGTCCCAAAATCTAGTTGGGTCGTCAAAGATATGGAGCTCAGTAATGAGCACTTATCTAACTTGATCTCGTGACAGTTCTTGTTTGATGAGATGCGAGATCGAGCTAAATAAGTGTTACTATATAGCTGTATAGATTTGATGATTTTGCCCGAGGATGGGAGTTCTCTTGAGGATACTTTGGGAGCTGCTGGTGACCAAACCTTATAGTAACTTTAGCACCTAAAGGAATTTCCTATACACCAAGTGCGACTCTCCCTAGATACCTACCCTAAATTCCTCCTCCACCGTTTAGAATCCGATGATAGAATGGCTATCTATTTCAGTAACAACAATCGCCGAGACATGTGTGCTTGGTGGTATGTACACGTGTGAAATGAAGCAATTATAATTATGGTGGCCAACATAATTATAAATGCGTCACAACCCACGTGGACATATGCGACCACGCATACGTAGATCGGTGTGGGTACACCTTAGGAACCAATTGTGGCGTGGTATTATGTTTGAGGACGTTAAGTATAGACATTGGGAATTCAACGGTTCTTTCCCTTGCAGAGATAATGGCACCAAAGAGGGTAACACGCAGTACTGGCCGAGGTGGTGCGGCACCAAGGGGTGGAATGACAGGTGAGCGTGGAGGTAGAGGAGGCGGTAGCGACGTGGTAACAATGACAACAACACTGGCGGAAACCCTGACTTTGCCGCCATCATCGCTCAACAACTTCAAATCTTGCTTCCCACTATTGTCACACAAGTTGGAAATCATATGAATAACTCGGGAAACCACGGGAACGGGAACGGTACTGGCGACACCAACAATGTAGTTGGCAGTGGCAACAATAACAACACCAACAATAACAACAACAACAACAACATAATCGGATGCACATATAAGGAGTTTTCGGCATGCAAACCCATGGAGTTTGATGGTATAGGAGGTGCTTTGGCGTATACTCGATGGGTAGAGAAGACAGAGTCAGTGATCGACATTAGCAATTGTGCCACGCATCAGAGGGTGAAGTATGCTGCTTGCTTGCTATCAGGGAAGGTATTGACATGGTGGAACACACAGCTACAGGCTAGGGGCAGAGAAGCAGCTACAGGTATGACATGGGACGAATTTAAGGCGTTGCTGAAAGAGGAGTACTGCCCGGACAATGAAATGCAGAAACTAGAAGATGAATTTTATCATCACTCCATGATAGGGGCTGGTCACGCAGCCTACACAGACCGATTTCATGAATTAGCCAGACTAGTTCCTCATCTAGTTACCCCTGAGTCCAAGAGAATCTCGAGGTACATATATGGTCTTGTGCCTGAAATCCGTGGAACTGTGAAAACTACTGAGCCGTCTACAATACAAAGTGCAATAATGAGGGCAGGAACCCTGACAGACGAGATGGTTAGAAATGGTACTTTGAAGAGCAGTGACAAGAGGAAGGAAGCGAGTGGGTCGAATAAGGAAATGGACGTGGTAGCAGACAACAAAAGAGCAAGAGTTTTTGTGGCAACTGGTACTGAACAAAGGGAGTATGCGGGTACACATCCCAAGTGTGCTAAATGTGCTTATCATCATCCGAAGACCAAGCCTTGCCGCTTGTGTACAAGTTGCAATCGATACGGCCATTTTAAGGAGCAGTGTAAAACACAGGTAGCACCGGTTAACATGGGCAACATGAGAAATAATCAAAGGACTTGCTTTGAATGTAACAGCCCGAACCACTTTCGGAATAATTGTCCTAAGTTGAATGGAACGCAAAGGCAACCACAAGGTAACCAACACCTAGCTTTAGCAATTGAAGGAAACAACCCGAACCCTGTACTCAATATCAGTCCACCTCGACCTCGAGCATTCTATATAGGGACCGAGGCAGCCCGCAATGCGTAACTGGTACGTTTTCCCTAGACGCATAAGTTTTGACATAAACACTTTGACCATACACTTGATTTCGCGAAACCTTAGGGTAGAACTTTATGTATCATCGACTGAATCACGAGGACGTGATTCCTCTGACATGGGAAGAATGTCACAATTCTCAATTTTTGGTCATTTCTCAAACTCTACATTCATCATACTAGTCATGCATGGGTTTTGCATTTCACATTAAACGCATAATTTCATATTAAATAAACCTTATCGCGTAATAAATTATTTTGAACAATTGATACAATACTTCCAAAAATTTATCACAATATATTTTTATACTCATATTAAGTCTATAAAAATATTATTATTAGTTTACCCAGTGTTTTAAATTTATTTCGTATATAAATTGTTATGTTTATATAAATTACGACGGTTTTCTTAAATTCAACCCGATAAATATTTATTCACTCAAATCTTTCAAGAAATGTATTTTTATAATTTTTATGACCTCAATATATTTTATCTTGAACCGTTAAAACTTATTTTTATCTAACGCTACCCTAAATGCTTAAATAAATATACAAGTTACTAATAATTCTTAACTAACTACACTTCTATTTATACATACAAGTAATTAATTATGTCAAAACTTATCAAATCTTTCTTTGTTTCATATATATGTCGACACTCTCTATATGACTCACACTCTCAACTTGCCTAAATATCTCCTTAGTACATGTACTATTTTACTAAAATATACACACAAGATATTATCAAAGGTAAAAATCAATTTGCTCTCTTCTTCCTCTCTTCACAAACCGGCCACCATAGGACCATCAAGGATCATCTCAATTTTTTTCAAGACAAGATTTTATACACACTAGCATCACTCTTTGTTGAAGGTTTTGCAATAAAAACCTTGGGTGATTAGGAAACCCTTTTGTCCTTAAACCTCATCAAGTATTCTTGTAAGCATCTCATGGTTATTTTTCATCTTACATATTCATTTCATATTCATTTCATCATATTTGAGCAAAAACATGCAAGTCATATGATGTTGTACCACTTTTTCAATAATTTTCAAGAGTTATGAATATATATAATCCATCATATAATTATTCCTTGTTATATATTAGTTTTGGTGATGTCTAGAAAACCATGACACCCTAAGAAGGTGTATGGTAGGATTAGAATAGATCCGGAGTTGTTTTGAATGGGTTAGAATAGGTTTGGCGCGAGAAAAACTCATTTCGACACGTATAAAATAGGGTCTGTCCATATTTTAAATTCTGGAAAATCCGACAGTAGACAAAAATATTTGGCCTAGATATTTAGAAAATATACTTTAAAACGAAAACGTGGCCGCTTGAACGGATTAAAACGGAGCTATAACGAAGAAGTTATGAATTTTTCAAGTTTGACGATAAAAACTATTAATTTCAGAAATTTCAGCATGAAAATGTTACTCCTTACGAGTCAAAAATGAGTCTTAAGCTTTATAAATTGTGTCGACTTATCAAAAATATATTATTATACTTTGACACGAATCTAAGGATGTAGAAAACGTAGAAAACGGACTTGTAACGATTAAATTACACACGATAAACCAAGTTGCCGTAACTTTATTCTATTAGCAAAATTAATATACTTTCTACTAAAAACATAATACGGAAACTAAAGGACCATGTTGGCGGACGTTTTTAACAATGACGTAGAACTTTTTATAACGTGATGTCTTCTAGTAAAAGTAAGTTCGCCTAACATATTTTCCAAAGTGTTAAACCGTTTGTTGAGCGGAGTTGTAACGAGTAACATATAGTCACTCAAACTTTGCCGAAAACCATCCTTTAAACTATATTTTTGGCCTAAAGTGCAATACTTAACCTATATTTTTTCTTGGTGATCGAGACCTCTAGGATGGAAACTTAAACACTAAAACTTTGAGATAATAACACAAGTCTTCCAAAACTGTTGAGTTTATTTCCTAACACTCGGTTTGCACCATTTTGCGACTATCATAGGGGGTTGTTTCAACATAACTACATGTAGAGTATTTTTATATACGACGAGATGTCATAAACATATATCTTGACGATAAACATTATTTCCAAAACGTACAAGTGGTATGGATATCATATGGAGTTGCATGCACAACATTGTATCACGCATTCACGACAACATATCATAACTCAAGTCATGACACTCATTTTAGGTCGCGGATAGTTTCCGAGCCTCATTTTAGTGCACTTCATTTTGTTAGCATATCAATCATACCAGGTGAGTTCATACCCCGCTTCTACTCATTTAAATTCCTATAAACTATTTGGGGCGAGATATATGCTTATTTATCCAAACATTTAGACTCTTTTGCCAAACAACATTACTTATACTTTACACTTGATTTCGTTATATACTTGATTGGGTTATACTTGATTTCATATGCATATTTGGAACAAACATACAAGAATTAGTGGCTCCAAATTAAGTTGTTGGAAGGCTATTAATTTACAAACATACACGAATTAATGGCTCCAAATTAAGTTGTTGGAAGGCTATTAATTTACAAACATACAAGAATTAGTGGCTCCAAATTAAGTTGTTGGAAGGCTATTAATTTACAAACATCCCAATATTTATATGTTGGAAGACCTTTGTGGTGACATTTATACTTTTAACTACCTTAATGCGTATATTCATGATTGTCATTCTATTTTAGGCAATGGGTTGTGAACACACAGGTTGCAAGTTTTGTATGGGCGGAACTTGGAACCGAGTGGATTTACAATGCCTTTGCTGCATCAACATTCTTTATAGACTTTTTCAAATCATTTTCAACAAACTTATGAACTCACCAACCTTTGTGTTGACACTTTTTAGCATATTTATCTCAGGTTGTAAGGCTATAGCATTTCATGGAGCTTTTGGGTCTCATGGCATACATTGGAGTCTAGTGTTTTTATCTATTACCATTCGACATGTTTTGTAAACCTTTATGCATTATCAAACTTTGGAATCTCATGTGTTGTAAACTTTAACTTATTTTATCGAATGGTAATCTCTTTAAAACGTCTCATTATAGAGGTCGTTTTCTTTATCCATACTTTGTGCTATGACGTCATACCCCAATGACACAATCGTTCCGCTGCGATATTTTGGGGGTGTGACATATCATCCAAAGGATTTGAGCACAACAAGATGACATGGCTATGTATTCAGCCTCTGTAGAGGAAATAGAAGTACTCATTTGCTTCTTTGAAGACCAACTCATAAGCTTATCACCCAAAAATTGAGCACCTCCTGACGTACTTCGACGTGTATCTTGACATCCTGCATGATCAGCATCTGCATAGGCTGTTAATGACATACCGGTGTCCTTCGGGTACCATAGTCCCATATTGATGGTTCCTTGGAGATACCGAAAGACCCGTTTAACCGCTTCAAGGTGCTTTTTAGTAGGCTTAGCCTGATATCTAGCACACATGCACACAGCGAACAAAATGTCTGGTCTACTAGCTGTGAGGTACATCAGGGATCCAATCATACTACGATATTTCGTTTGATCTACCATGATCCCTGAGTGGTCCTCATCCAGCTTGGTACGCTCAATCATAGGAGTGTCAACGGTGTCACATGAAACAATTCCAAATTTCTTTAAGATCTCATTTGCATATTTAGATTGATTTATAAAAATGCCTCCGGGACTTTGTGAAATTTGTAATCCCAAGAAAAATGACATTTGTCCCATCATTGACATTTGAAATTTGGAACCCATTTCTTTTGAAAAATGATCACATTCATTAGGGTCAGTCGAGGCAAATATAATATCATCAACATAAATATGAACGTGAATTAAATGTTTGCCGGACTTTCTGGTGAACAATGTCGGATCAACTGCTCCCTTGCTAAATCCAGTAGATAGAAGAAACTTTGACAGCGTATCATACCATGCTCTAGGAGCTTGCTTCAAACCGTAAAGGGCCTTTTTCAAGCGATAGACATGAGTAGGATGCTCTGGATTCACAAAACCCTCTTGTTGGCTGACGTAAACTACCTCTTTCAAATCACCATTAAGAAAGGCAGTTTTCACATCCATCTGATATACGATCATGTTCTTACTAGCCGCATTAGCTAAGAATATTCTGATAGCTTCGATACGAGCAACAGGAGCAAAAGATTCTTCAAAGTCAATACCTTCTTCTTGACGATATCCTTTAGCCACTAACCTAGCCTTATTTTTCAACACATCACCATGCTCATCAAGCTTCACTTTGAAGATCCACTTTAGAGCAATGATCATAGCACAGTCTGGAGCAGGTAATAATTCCCATACATCTAATCGATCAAACTCATGAATTTCTTCTTGCATGGCATTGAACCAGCTGTCTTCATTCATCGCAGTTTTAACATCTTTAGGTTCGATCTTAGAGAGTACGGAATTGAAGAAGCACCATAAGGCATCAGTAGCAAGTTGTTTACGAGTGGATACAGGACGAGAAGGGTTTCCAATGATGTTGTCCAATGGGTGATCATGTGTCCATTTTCTAAGGTGTTCATGTGGTTGTTGTTGTGAAACTGAAGTAGCAGAGTCGATGTCTCCTGATGAAGATGGTTCAGATGATGATTCAGGAGCAAATATATTTTCAAATGGAGCATCTTTGGGAGTAGCAAAGGGATTAACTTCATCTTGTGAATCAGGAGCAATTTCTTGATGTACACTCGGTGATTGAAGGTTTGTTGATGAGACTGATTGATCAGCAGCAGGCGCTTCCTGACTTAATGACATAGAAACTGAAGGATTGACTTCATTGACAAGGATAGAAGTAGCCTCTGTTGATGGAATTGACATTTCATCAGCATTTGGTTCATAGTGTTCATCAAATATTGGATCAAACAATTTCTTTAAATCATCTTCTGATGGAGGTACATAAGGAGTTGCTGGAGAGGGATTAGAAATAAGAGTAGAACTGATAGGACTACTTGATGAAAATTGAGTTGTGGGTCCAGAACTGGTTTGTCCTAGAGCTATTTGACCGGTCAGCTCATCGAACGTAACGTGAATTGTTTCCATGATATTTCGGGTTCTCTTGTTGTAGATTCTGTAACCCTTCTTGTTTGGTGCATAACCTACAAAAACTCCAATATCTGCCTTTGCTCTTAATTTTCCTAAGTCTTGACCGTCATTCGTTGGATAGCACAACGCACCAAACACATGAAGGTAGGAGAGATTAGTTTTTCGTTTATGAACAAGTTCATATGGAGTTTTTCCATGAGAGGTGTGTATAAGGGAACGATTTTGGGTGTAGCAAGCAGTGGCAATGGCTTCAACCCATAGAAACATTGGAACCTTTGAATAAATTAGCATTGTTCTTGCGGCTTCCACAAGAGTTCGATTTCGTCTTTCAACTACACCGTTCTGTTGAGGAGTTCGTGGAACACTTCTTTGACGACTGATTCCAACACTTTCATAAAACTGAATTAAGTCTTTGTTAATAAACTATGTGCCATTGTCTGTTCGAACAATTCTGACTGTATTGTTGAGTCGAACCTGAAGCTGTTTGATTAGTTTGATGATGACATCTGGAGTTTCATCCTTTGTCCTCAAAAACTTTACCCAAGTAAATCGAGAGTAGTCATCAACAACTACTAGAATGTATTTCTTCCCATTTATCGTTTGCACTCTCATTGGTCCGCACAGATCCATATGAAGGGTATGAAGAACTTTCATTACTGAATTTGTGGGTTTTGGTTTGTGGGCATATTTCGTGCTTTTACCTAATTGGCAAGCTGAACAAAGATGATCTTTTTCATATTTTAATCTGGGTAAGCCTCTGACAAGATCCTTTCTGGAAAGGTTATTAATGGTGCCGAAGTTCAAGTGATTGAGACGACGATGCCATAACCATGACTTTGTTTTAGAAGCCTTTGACAGCAAGCAGATTGGAGAAGACTTTATCATGTCTTCGATAGAGATGGTGTATAGGTTAGAACCACGAGTATCTCTTAATAATTCCACACTATCAAGTTCCCTAACGAAGCAAGTATGTTTTCTAAAGGCCACCTCTATATTGGAATCACAGAATTGACCAACAGAGAACAAATTATGACCAAGACCTTCCACATAATATACCCTGGAGATTACACTTTTCCCGACTACATAATCACCATAACCCATAATTGCTCCAAAATGGTCGTTCCCGAATCTAACAGTCCCGATGAATTTACTCACGAAGTTCATGAGCCGTGACTGGTCTCCAGTCATATGCTTGGAACAGCCTGAGTCTAGGTACCACAGAACGATTTGAACGATCTGCAGTTGAACACAGACAAGAATGGATAACTGGATAATTGGGATCCCCATGCAAGAATGGGTTCCATTTGGTTAGTAACAGTGATTGGAACACCCACATCAGAAATAGAAACACCCATATCAGAAATAGAAGCAATGGAATCATCAGAAATAGATGTAGTGCTAGTATCCGTATTTGACCTATTCAAAGTATGTTCACTTCTTAAGGGAATAGTTCTACCAGTAGGCATCCATTTTCTAGTGGGCATTGTCTGATTCACCTTATGGCCAAAAGGTTACCATTGATAACCTATCTTACTAAATGTTCTTCCTGTGGGTTTCCACTGTTTTCTAACTTTCTTTCGCTTTTGCCTTTTAGCCTTCTTAGCTTGTATTTTAACATTAACAGTTTTAACTGGGCATTTGACAGCATTAGACAAATCATTCATACCACATTCAAAATTAGTAACAGAAACCACGCAATCATCATTACATGTTTTGCCAAAAGTAGTAGAATTCGCATTAATTACAGTACGCTTAGAGCTAACACTAGAATCAACATGATTTGTTTTATTCAAATTCTCCCTACGGTGATCTTTTATTTTCTTCCAATGCACATTCTTAGCTTGCGAGGTCCTATCATTCCTTATATTGCCTTGAGACTTTGACCTGCTCGCTTTAATGTCACTGATTACTCCTGCAGAGGGAACGGGAACATTAGTTGGTTTTGCTACTTTTAGCCTTTCCTGCTTTGATGTGCTGGGATGTGAACTATTTGAAGGCACACTGAGGTTCACTTTCTTAACACTGGAGGTGCTGGGATCTGAACAATTTGAAGGCCTACTAAAGTTCACATTCATAACATTGGGCATTGAATGACTTGCATACTTGGCATTAGGCATAGAACAGGGTATCAAGGGATTGACTTGCTCACCTAGGGATTTAGGACATATTGTAATTAAGCATTCTAGAAGTTCTTGAGATCGTTTGGCATATAAGCATGCATGGCCAATTGCATTATCAAGTGGTTTCTCTAACTTATCCTCTTCTACAATCTCACGGAGACATTCTAGAGTATCCTTAAGGTATGAGAAATATGTTTGAATAGCAAGTTTGTTATTCCTAAGATGAGGAGGAACATATTTCACAGACAAAGCATATTTATTACAAGCATGCACCTTTGATGCACCATTCTCCCCATTGGTCATTGGCATTTTCCCTTTTACCTGACTCTTCAGATTCTCAATTTCTTTTTGCAACGAAGTTATTTTTTCGTTATTTTTGTTACGAGTGACTTTTATTGACTCAAATAACTCATTGAAATGTAGTTTAACCTTTTCATTTTCTTCTAGAAAACTCTCATTTTCCTTTTGTAAAGCATTAACCAAGTTTTGAAGATGAAAATTTTGAGAATTCCGAGAATCTAAAGGAGGAGGCATTTGGGAGCCAGTCACATTGTACTTTTCACCCTTTAATTGAGAAATTTGGGCTTTCAACTTTCTGATCGTGTTACAGTGAGCTTGAATCTGTTCATCCCGTTTGTTTATTTCAAAAACTGCATCAAACTCTGGAACATCCGAGGATATCTTGATGTTTGAGGTTTTAACATTTTCTTTGAGACGTTGATATTTTAGTTGTAAATCAAAATGTTCAACTTCTAGTTTAGAAAAATGTTTTACCAGATTATCGTGATCATCCTGTTCAATTTTCTCACTTAGTTTAGCGTTTTTGATTTCAAGCTCAATGACATGATCATGGGAGACTTTCAAAGCAACAGATAATTCATGAAATTGAGAAGCAGTAATAGAGCAATTAGTTGCAGTATAGAACACATCTTGAGAAATACAATCAGAAATCAGATTCTCATTTAAGGTATGCAAGTTCTTCCTCTCAATTTCATTATATTTTAATGCACGCTCATAGTCACTAACCTCAACAATCATTGCATCAAATTACTTTTCCATTCCTTTAATATCTGTATTTATCCCCTTTTTAAGACTCTCAATTGATCTTTTAGTTGTTTAAAGAAAGGCATGACCTCAGTTAAGTAACATTCTTTTGTTTGCTCAAAACCCCTTTCCCCTTCAGTTATCCCAGTGGGTGTGATCCTCTTCTTACAAGTTTTCTCAAAGTCAACAAATAATTGAAATATAACATATTGACTGATTAAGGTCTTGCTCTTAGTGGCAATAGTTCTAGGAACTAAATGCATTGGTGTATTTGGAGGATACACAGTCGCTGCAGGCATTTTCCTAAGGGGAGGGTTTTTTACAACAAGATTCTCTGCTTTTTGCTTATCTAAATCCTTTTTCCAGAATACTTGTTCGGGAGTTAACAACGTTTGAGGCTTAAACTTGTTCAAGGAAATCCAGTTTTCCTTCTTGTAATCATGGGGTTTGATCGTTATGTTATTCTTTTTACATTCAGGATCTTCTAGCTTCTTATTCATTTTCTCCCTAGATGCATCATCTAATTTTCTATCTTCCACAGTTCACTCAATGCAACTAGGTGTCTGTCTAGGTTTAAGAATCTCATTGCCATCATAGATTACATTTTGAGCAGCTTTTGCTATTTTACCATACTCAGGGTTGGATTCCTTTATAATGGGGATACTATGTTGATCGCTGAGAACTCTATGCTTCATGATCATGTGAGCAGTCTGAATTGTATTCCCTTGTACGTTCAACTTATTTTCGAGCTTGTTTTTCAAGGTTTTTAGATTAGAAAAATCATTCAAAAGTTTTGATTCCTTAGCACTGAATTCTTGCTTAAGCATTTTAACATTTTCTTGAAGTTCTTGTTTTTGCTTAGCAGTTTTAGAAAGCTTTTCTTGTAAGGAGTTTAACTCTTGTTTTAATACTTCTTCTCTAAACTTACTTTTTCTAATAGCTGTACGCATTTGGTCATCCATTTCCTGCTCACGGGTGGTTAGCTCGAACTTAGCACGTTGTTCATAAATCTCCACTCGTTCTTTATAGGCATTAAGTTCAGAGATAACAGAATCATCAGGGGCACATGCAGTGTATTCATCAAAAACGTAGTCATTATTGACTGCAGAGGATGCATCACTTGGTACAATCTTACTTTCACTTTGTTTCACATATTGATCATATGGGACAACATTGATATTACCCATATTTTCAATATCTGACTCAAAAGTTGCAGTTGATTGTACTTTGTCATGCATCTTTTGCACATCAGCATCATCGTATAGTTTTAATACCTCGGAAATGATTTTGTCTTTGGATGGACCAGTTTGTGGTGATGAAGAGACTTTAGAAGGGACCATTGGAGAAATGCAAGCCATGAAAATTGTTTGTGCAGTATGTTCATCATCAACGTCAGAGTCGTATGCCTCACAATCAGCGACTTGAAAGGCATTCTGATGATTGTGGCCTATCTCCTGAATTGGCTGCTCATCCACATCTGCATCATATGTCTTGGCATTTCCCTCAGCAAGAAACAACAATTCCTCTTCATCCAAAGCTGCACCATTATCTTGAGCTTGCACAAGCAACATCTTATCCCTGAAGTACTCTGCATTCTGAGGGCGTTTTAGTGATGTGCAGTTCCTTGCAATATGTCCCTCACCACCACAGTTGTAACACTTGATCGGCTTTGCTTGTCCTTGATTTCCATTCCTTCCCCTATTCTGATTTGCCACATATCCTCTACCAACTCCACCTCTTCCTTGTTCATACTGCCTTTCTTGAACTGGTTGTACCATAACCTTCCCATCTCTGACAGTGGCTTGATTGTGTGGATTAGATGCTGTTATAAGGTTGTTGTTCGTGTGTGGGAGAGAGTTCATGTTTTGATTGATCATGAGAGCCAGTTGATTAATGAAGTTTCCCACGTGTGCATCAGCATCAGCTTGTTTGAACATTGGATCGGGAATGAGTCTGTGATTACCATTGCCCATGGGTATGACTTGTGAAGCTTTGGTTGTGATTCCAATGTTTGAGTAGAAGGCAGTTGAATCATTTGATGAGCTTGTCTCTCCCTGGTTGGTTTTGAACTGATCAAGAATCCTTTTTTCAAACATAGCATGTCTCTCATTCTGAAGAAGGAAAGCATAGAGTTGCTCATAGTTTGTATTCTTCAATCCTTTGGTTAGTTTCACAGAGGTGACAAACTTGTGCCATTAGGGATTCATGTTGTTCACAAACTTTGAGTTCAGTTGAATGTTTGGCATAGTCATTCTGATGTTCCTCATGTCATTAACAAGCTTGTGGAATCTCACGTAATACTCATAGACACTCTCATCTGGTTTCATCTTAAAGTGCTCAAATTCATCATTGAGTTGTGATTCTCTGTCTTCCATAGTTAATTCAGAACCAGAAAGAAGCATCTTGACATTATCCCACACTGCCTTGGCTTCGGTGTTGTGATTGATCAGCTTGTAGATATCTTTTGGAAGACCTTGAAGTATGATGTTAGAAGCCCTGATATCAGCATCGAATCTCTTTTTCTCCTTATCATTGAGCTCATCATATGTCTTTGGTCTGTCTATTCCATAGATCATTGTTCCATCTGCAGCTGTATCAATTAAGTCTCTTGTAGTCTCAATCTGATAAGGTCCTTCATCAATCGATTTGAGAATGTTGACCCCATTTTCCTTTCCAAGACAGTACAATCTGATTCTTTGAGCCCAAGAGTCGTAGTCAGTTCTGTCAAGCATGGGTGGACGAGTATCTGAACCAGCTGCTTGAACATCATCGGCAACAGTGGAGATGATTATAGGTACGTTGGTAGACATGTTTAATGATTACACGGGATTTTATAACTCAATGATTAAACCGGGAAATAGATTCTTTCACGGGATTTTACTAAATCAAGAGAAAACCGTATTACAAACAAAAGTCAACCAAGTCGCTAAGAATCCTTGAACTAAGTCACTAAGAACCAAGTTGCTAAGTATTAAGAAGACAAGTCGCTAAGATCCAAATCGCTAAGAATTTTGACAGCAAATCGCTAAGCACCAAGTCGCTAAGAAATCAAGTCGCTAAATAGCAACTCGCTAATGTCCAAATCGCTAAGACCAAGTCGCTAAGAAACTTAAAGAACAAGTCGCTATCAAAATTGAAAGCAAGTCGCTACCTTACCAAGTCGCTACCCATAGTGGAGAATCCACTAAGTGTACTGTTTGTCGGCTTGTCTCAAAAGGCAAGTCGCTATGACCAAGTCGCTACCAAAACTCACTACAACTCGCTACCTTTTACTGAAGCAAGTCGCTACCAAGAAATTCACTCCGAGAGCCAAGTCGCTACCAAGAAAAACTTTAAAAACACACTTTTCAATCCAAAAAAAACTCAACCACAGTGATTCAAGCTTACCAAATCAAAACTCAAGCACATACAATGATCCTAAACACAAAAGTACACCCAAAATTCAAACTTTAA
The DNA here is from genome assembly GCA_019973895.1 of Chrysanthemum seticuspe. Classification (NCBI taxonomy): domain Eukaryota; kingdom Viridiplantae; phylum Streptophyta; class Magnoliopsida; order Asterales; family Asteraceae; genus Chrysanthemum; species Chrysanthemum seticuspe. The sequence goes on along the minus strand of BPTQ01000007.1, from coordinate 78,245,821 downwards.
CACTAGAAATGAACCAAATGATGCAAAAACCACTAAACTTTTTCAAACTCAAAAACCATCTAAAAACCACTAGAAATCCAAGGATATGTAAGAGATGATCTAACCATGGCTCTTGATACCATTTGTAACATATTGGATTTCACAAACACATCATATCACTAACACAAGAGGCGTACAAGATGATTTCTAGAGAGAGAAAGTTAGAGGTTTAGGGAACTTTAGTGAGGGAAAGAAAAATCTTATTATGAGCTCCAACTCTCTACCTTGGAAGGTAGAGAGTATTTATAGTCTTACAATAAAACGCCACCTGACGGGCTGTGGATCAGGCATACAGTGGGTAAAGACCCGTCCGTCCTCCACGGTGTTACCTAACTAAATACTACTTAACATTAAATAACTACGACTACGAGCTTTCTAACGATTACATATACTTGAGGTGACCGACACTTTAATACCTGGATTTTCTAAATCCTAACAAGAAACTTAAATTATGTATTAAATGTAGATAAGATTAACATACTAGGTGGCAAAATTGATCTTAAGGACAAATAAATTAAAGTGCTTAAACAAAAACTTGAAGAAGCTGAGAGTGTAAAACAAGAAGCCCTAGAAGATAGAGAGAAACATGTAGTCAGGGTGGCTAAAACACAATATGCTTCTGATTTAGTAAATAAGCCAATTGGACAAAAATTATTCCAAATGGGTTCTGGCCTAGGATACAACAATATGCCACCACCCTCTCTTATGAAACATGCACCACCAACAAAAGAACTGTCATTTAGCAGTGAATTCAGTTTCAACAAACCTGTAGGTGATATTAGTAAGTCTGAATCACCTAAGATAAGTTCTGATAAGTCATCTAATGGTCCAATTATTGAAGATTGGGAATCAGATTCTGAGGATGATAGGTCTGAATCAACACAGTCTGATAAGGTAGAAAATGTTAAGTATGTTGATTCTAAACAAGCCAACCTTGTACCTAGACTTGGAGCACCAATTTCTAGGAAAGTGGTAAAGTATAATGAGGTACCTAGAGAATAGATGAAAAGATACATACCTAGGGGCAATCAAAGAAACTTTATAGGCCTAATTTCAAACAGATTAGGAGATGAGTTTCAATGTGTTAAGAAGGCTTGTTTCAAATGTGGTAGTTTTGAGCATCTACAGAGAAATTGTTATAAAAACCAACCACAAGTATGGAACCATTGGAAGAGGGTAAATCATCAAAACTTTTCAAAGAAAACAATACCTCATCCTAACAAAAACATGGTTCCCAGAGCAGTGCTAATGAAAAATGGAACTACAAAATCTATAATCACTGCTGCACCCAAATGGGTTCCAACCACTGCTAAGCAAAACGTATCCACTGCTAAGCAAACTGTTTCCACTGCTAAGCAGAATATCACCACTGAAACAAAAGAAGTTTTAACTGTACCAAAGGTGATTACTGACACAGTGGTTAGAAACCATTTCTATGTTGTAAAGGCCTCAACTAGCTGGCAATGGAAGCCTAAGACCAAGGTTTTACACAATGTCAGTAGTGCATCAATGGACCTAAAGAAATTTGATTATATTGATGCACAGGGCAGACCCAAGTCAGTATTGGCTTGGGTCCATAAAAGGAACTAATTTGTTTAACTCATGTGCAGGGCAATCTACAAGATGAACTACAAGACAAAGGAATTTTTGGTAGTGGTTGCTCTAGGCACATGACATAGGATGGGAGCAACCTTGAGGATTTTGAGGCTTATGATGGAGGACATGTGGCTTTTGGCAATGATCCAAAAAGAGGAAAAATAGTTGGCAGAGGAACTATCAGAACAGGAAAGCTGGATTTTGAGAAGGTCTATTTGGTACAGGGACTAAAGTACAATCTATTCAGTGTTTCTCAAATGTGTGATAAGAAAAACTAGGTACTTTTTGGGGAAACTGAGTGTGTGGTGTTGTCTCCTGATTTTAAGATGCCTGATGAAAAATATGTGCAGTTAAGAGTACCTAGGAAAGAAAACATATACTGCTTTAACATGAAAGATGTAATTCCTCATGGGTCCTTAACTTGTTTGTTTGCTAAGGCATATGTTGATGAGTCAAAATTGTGGCATAGAAGGCTAGGTCACCTTAATTTCAAAACAATCAATAAACTGGTAAAGGGAAACTTAGTGAGAGGGTTACCTTCTAAGGTTTTTGAGTGTAAAGAACTATGTGTGGCTTGTCAGAAAGGAAAACAACATAGAGCCTCTTGTAAGACCAAGACTATTAACACCATTACACAACCACTGTTAATGCTTCATATGGACTTATTTGGCCCTACTTTTGTTAAAAGTTTGAACCATAAGCAGTATTGCCTAGTGATTACTGATGATTATAGTAGATTTTCTTGGGTATACTTTTTAGCTGCTAAGAGTGAAACTAGTGAGATCCTCAAGAGTTTCATTACTAAGATAGAAAATCAAGTAAACCATAAGGTCAAAGTAATCAGGTGTGATAATGGAACTGAATTTAAGAATGATGTTATGAATCAGTTCTGTGTGGCTAAGGGTATAGAAAGACAGTTTAGTGTTGCTAGGACACCACAACAGAATGGTGTAGCTAAAAGGAAAAATAGAACACTAATTGAGGCTGCTAGAACAATGTTGTCAGAATCAAAGTTACCAACTACCTTTTGGGCTGAAGCTGTAGGAACTGCATGTTATGTGCAGAATAGAAGTAAGATAGTGAAGCCTCATAATAAGACCCCCTATGAGCTGTTACATGATAGGAAGCCTATGACAACATTCCTAAAACCTCTTAGGTATTCTGTTACTATCTTGAATACCATAGACTACCTAGGCAAGTTTCAAGAAAAAGCAGATGATGGATACTTTCTTGGCTATTCTTCAAATAGCAAAGCCTTTAGAGTATACAATAGGAGGACCAGAATTGTAGAAGAAAACTTACATGTTAAGTTTAGTGAAGAGACTCCTAGCGTAGAGACAAAAGGACCAGAGTGGTTGTTTAACATTGATATGCTAACCAAATCTATGAATTATGAGCCTATCATTGCAGGTACATCCACTAATATTGATGCAGGTACTCAAAATAATTCTGATGCAGAAGCAGATCCTAAAGGAGATTAATCTTCAAAAGAGTTCTATTTGATTAAGAAGTGGAAAGCTGGTCCTGTCAAACCCATCATTAAAAAGCAGAGTCCCACAGAAGATGATGATGTTGCAGATTCAGGAAATAAGGGAGATCATCTTAAAGAGAAAGAAAACTCAGTGTTGGTAGAAGAAATTGAAAAGCAGAAGAAAATTTCTGAAAGCACTGCTGAGCATAATGAAAACACTGCTAAGCCAAAGTCTACCACTGCTAGTACAAGTGAATCCCCTGTTGCAAACTTAGATGGCAATACTTTCTTTGGACCCACTGCCAAGCCACTATTTGGTGAAGATGAGTATCCAACTGATCCTAACATGCCTGATTTAGAAGAAAGGGATACTCCAACTGATGATGAGAATCTGGATGACTATTTCAATGATGCAGATTTTACAAATTTGGAAATAGTCATCACAGAGAGTCCAATTCCTACTACCAGAGTTCATAAGAATCATCCCAAAGAGCAAATTCTTGGAGATCTGAATACTCCAGTTCAAACAAGAAGCAGAGCTTTGAACAATAAAACCTTTCCTGAACAAGGTTTCTTTGCCAGATCACTTCACAAAAGGAATAGTCATAAAGACCTGCAAAATTGTTTGTTTGCTTGTTTTCTATCTCAAAAGGAGCCCAAGAGAGTTGAAGAAGCTTTATCAGAAGAAGGATGGGTTGTATCAATGCAAGAGGAGTTATTGCAGTTTAAGCTTCAAGAGGTATGGACATTGGTTGACCTTCCAAATGGAAAAAGGGTTATTGGAACTAAATGGGTGTTTTTTTATATATCTAAGGTCGATACACTTCAAGGTTGTAAAACCCTAATACTATTCAGAGTATTTGTATTAATAATAATATTGAGGTGTTTAGTGTTATTACTGTTCTTCTTCTTAAGGTTAAGTATTATATTCCGCGTAGTATATAACAAGTTATTGTTAAGTCAGTTTCTATAAGGATCGTTTGCTCAACTGGGATAAACAAGTACTTGTTGATCCCAGTTGAGCAAACGATCCTTATAGAAACTGACTTAACAATAACTTGTTAAATACTACGCGGAATATAATACTTAACCTTAAGAAGAAGAACAATAATAACACTAAACACCTTAATATTATTATTAATACGAATACTCTGAATAGTATTAGGGTTTTACAACCTTGAAGTGTATCGACCTTAGATATATCAAAAACACCCGTATGTCTAATCTAACCTAGGACCTCCTTTTATAGGCTAAGGAGTCATGTACAAGATACAATACGTAACCTACAAGATAAATATCTTTTCCATATTTATCTAATACAAAATATTAAACCGACTAAACAAACTAGCAGTGGTTACAATACATTAGCCATGGTTATACAATACTACTAGCCGTGGTTTAACTCCAGCAGTGGATTCCTTCTTCTAGCCGTGGTTTCTTTAACTCTAGTTGTGGTTCCATACTTGGAGTAATTCCATTCAGTGGAACCTAAAACCCAACAATCCTCCCCTAAACTTGATATATTCAAACAGAATTGTCAAGTTTCCTTTAAGCTCAAAGCATCTGACTTGGAGGATGTATCCAAACACTTATCAGTTTCAAGAATTTGCAAATATTTTAACAACAAACTGTAAGCTTGATCATCATAAGGCTTCAGCATCTTTAAACCACTAGGTTTTACCATCTGAGTAATAACTCTTGGATAATTATTCAACTGAGGATAATCACCTTCTACAAGCATATGAATAATTTCTCCAGAAACAGTTAACACATGAACTCCACAAGACTGATATAAAAACCATCTTGTAACATTGCCATTGTAGAGTCCTTTCCATTCAAGTTCATCATGAGTAGGTTCAAACAAGATCTTCAGATGATGATACACCATTCTCTCATGATAATCATCTGGACATACATCACCAAATTTATCCTTGTACAGCTTCCAAAGATTCATCAAATCATCTCTATCCAGATATTAAAGCATTTGTGAAAATTTATCAAACTCAGAAACTTCATTATTGACTCTTTGAATTTTCCAACATCCTTCACTTCCATTAAGCTCAAATATATATGAGATAATTTGTTTATCAGCTGTAATAGGTATTGTATCATCCACTTCTAACTCTTTCCCAGCATTCTCTTTCAGTTTCTTAGAGCCAGATGTCTCCTGAATCTCAGATTTTCTCTTCTGTCTGTTTTTAATCCACTCTTCTTCTTTTTCAAAGTTCATTGGATTGAAATCATCATTTCTTCTTATACATCTAATATAAATTTCTTCAATCCTTTCATATGTACACTTTCTTAAATTTTCACCAACATACATATCCATGTTCCTGATAATCTTCATCATAACGTTTCTCATTTCACTCTTAGTAGGAGGTTTCTTCCTTTTAGCTTGATTTTTCTCTTGTCTTATCTTTCTTGCCCATTCACCCCAAGACCCTACACCTTTCATCAATAGTTAATTGTGCCCATTCTTGTGTAGTATACTCATTCTTTATCCCATCAGAAGCTTGAAGATAAGATTGTTGATCATTCCATTTTGCTATCAATTTCTGAGTAGCTTCTTCATCTTCTTTCTTTTTCTTTTCTGCAGTTGCTCTTCTTCAGCTAGAAATCTTTCAGAAAACTCCTTATCATAAGCAATCTGCTCTTGCCTATTCTTGAACTTCAAAACTGGTTCAACAATACCTTTCCCTTTTCCAATGTCTGGTAAAACCACTTTCATTGCAGGCTCACCAATTGTTAAACTCTTAGCCAAAGGTTTAGGTGTAATGATAGGTGCAGAAATTTTACTTAAGTTAATCAAGGTACCAGCAGCCTCCTTCTCAACTTCTTTAGATTTGGGTGGTGATAGAACAGTGGTTGTGACTATGGTAGATGTGGTTGTTACAGCAGTGGGTGTATTTAAAGTAGCAGTGGATAAGTTTACCTCAGATGAAGTTGCAGCAGTGGTTTTAATTGAACTAGTCGTGATTGCAGCAACACTAGCAGTGGTTGTTGCATGCACAACTTCCTTCTCCTTATCTTCCACTACAGCTTTCAAAACATCATTTGTTACTGCTTGATTTCCTTCCTTGTTAATCACCATATAATTATCACCATAATCTGCACTATCCAAATCCAATTCATCATCCAAGTTGTCATCCTCCCCTAAATCCTTGCTCTTACTCCTCCCCTGTTTGGATGCATCCTCCAAATCATGAACACCTGAGGAGCTAGCCTTCATTTGCACCTTTCTGACTCTCTTTAAAGTAGCAATCCCTGGCCTTCTAACTCTCTCCAAAACAGATACCCTGTGTTGCAGTCTTCTGATATGACTTCCCTGAAACACTTCAAGCTCCTGAAGACCAGTGATAGCTTCCTCCATTTTGGTACACTTAACCGTCAATTCATGCAATTGTTCAAGAATATCCTCCCCACTTCGACCTATGTCAACTGGTCCGAGAGGTGGTTCATGGGAAAAGTCATCATGTACCTGTTCAGGATCCGTCAATTCAATTTCATGTTCCAAACTACCCTCACACTTCAAGCTGTGTAACCTGCTCCGAGAGGTGAATCCTTGGATAAAGAAAACATAGCATCAGACCTAGCCTGAACATCTATACACCCTGAATTAGCCAGTTGGCTAGGGATTCCTCCACTTGTGTTGAGTTCCAAGGAACTCTCCACAATAGGAGTTACCAAAGGTTGGGTCTTATTGATGATTCCACTGTCTTGACCAACATCTAAGCATGAGTCAGTAGTGGAAGCCCTTCCAATCATGTCACCTCCACTCCTTGTGACAGCCTCAGTAGCTACACCACTAACACCAGCCTGAGGTAGCTTGGTGCCTTCCTCCTCCTTCTAGTAAACAAAATCCTAGTTGGTTCAGAAGTCGAAGTAAAAGGTTCATCAGTGGGTTCAGGTTGGGCAGCAGTGGTTACAGTTGTTGTAGCAGTGGTTTCAGCTGTAGGAGCAGGGGTTTCAGCATTAGTGGGTTAGGAAGGTTGTGGTTCAGGGACATCATCAAACTCAGGAATATCAGGCAAAGGTATCATATTAGGAAACAATTGGGTAACTCTTCCTATGAAATTAGGATTCTGATGCCTCATGTGTGCAAATACTTTAGGAAGCATATGATGAACCTCATACTTCCTATGATGACCAATAGGTTCTTCAATCTGACTATCCATAATTAATTGAACAAACCTATGGTACAAGTAATACTTACCCTTCTCCCTAATATTCTTCAACAATCCATCAAAAATCATCCTAGACCAGTTGAATTCCCTCCCTTCAGAAAGACAGATAATAGCAGTTGCAATTTTGGAAGGAAACTCATCAAACCCTGTGGTCTTATTGCTCACACACATCAGCAAAGTATGAATCAAAAACTTCCATTGAGGTGAAAACATACCTTTAAGAAACTTAATTTTATCACCCCTTTGTTCATACCCCAATCTTGCTAGTCCATCAAAAATAGCATCATTTGACAAATTAACTTCCCCTTCTACATCATCCAACTTCAATACACCTCTTATCACATCCTCTATAACTAGAAGTTCATTCTCATCAACTACAGTCCTAAGAACCTCCAAACCATCTCTCTCATGTATCTCAGCATTCCACCAAAATTGATGTACATATATTTTAAGGGTTGTGGGTGCTACGGTTAATGTAAAGTGGATTGGACTATAATTAAGGAAATCAATCATCTCATGAAAGCCTTATGATTGATTGCTCTTGACCAGATACGCAACTAGGTTGTGGGTTTTGGAGTACAAGTTCGGCATTGTGATTAGTTAGGAATATGTTATGGGATTGTTAAAGTTACAGTTGGGAGTGGTTAGGGTTTGTGATTAGCGCCAATAGGAAGTGATTTGAAGATCAATTAAATGACCCGACAGTGATTTGGGGGAATAAATACATTATCACCAAAGTTACAAAATAGCCCCTCAAGTATCCATCCTCGGCAAAACACTAGCAGTGGATTGAAAACCACTAGCAGTGAATTGAAATGTTCTAACAGTGGATACAACACCCACACTCCAATCTTTTGACTAAGACTGCAACAATCAAATCTAAGCCAAAAATAGTGATATCAAGCATTAGTATGAAGGATTACAAAAGATTCACAATTTTTTTTAAAGCAACTACAGCAACAGTTCCAAAAATCACCAAAATATACAAAAGTTCCTTCATACCTGCACATCACAAACACAAACCAAACACTTGAAACATTGTTAAGGTTAGCAGTGGTTAGAATAACAAGAAGTGGTTTCAAAAGTTATACTGGCAGTGGTTAACAGATATGCTAAACACCCAGTCAAAGGTCAACTCCAAGTTATTAAACGTCCACCAAAGTCAAAAGACTTCATTTACTTCTCAACAACTCATACCTTCCCCACATTTAACTCCCTGATTTCATCTTAACTCTATTTAAGAACATTTTACTCACATACCATACATATTACACATACTCCAAAAATTCTTTCTCTAAAAACACTTTCAAAAACCATCTCACTAAAAATCACAAGATCAACATGAGCAACACAAACCCCATCAATCTTTCATCAGACAGCTCTTCCTCTGATAGTGTGTGGGAAGAGTTTCTAAAAACAGGTAGGGTTGACCAGGAAGGTTCATCAAAGAAAAGATCTCACATTGTCATGAGCACAAACCCTTTAGCTGCTGGACCTTCTTCCATCCAACCAAGGCCACAAAATGCCATCAAGAAAGGATCCAATTCTGAGTTGAATTCTTTGCCAAGCTATGTGTCTCCCTATGAAGACACAGATGATGAGACCTCTTCAAGAGTCTTGGTTGTTCCTCCCCTTGCTTCAATACCACCACCAGAACCTCTAAAAGCTCATCCTATGCAAGCACTGCTTCCACCACCAGAGGGTACATCTTCATCATCACCACCCATCAGAGAGAGGGTGATAGGACTTGCATGCCCCAAAGTGTGGCATGTGATAGGAGGACCAAGAGTTCAGAAGGAGATGCCAGAGTGGGGCATTGCAAGGAAGCCTTAGATGGTGTTGGTGAATGTTGTGAAGCTTGTGTCCTTAGATGGTTGTTTTAGAATGTAGTCTTTTGATGTACTTTGCTGGTAGTGTGTATTCCATTGTTGTAAAATCTGCATCTCAGTATGCAGTTCTTATCTTATGAATAATAAAACCATGTTTTCCTTTTAAGTCCATTGAATCTTGCTGGTGATGATTTACTTCTTTTGATCTGCAAAATAGTTAGTGGAAACACAAAGAAACAAGCAGTGGTTTGAACAAAACAAGCAATACTAAGACCAACTAATAACAGTAGATAACTTTTACAAACTTTTACAAAAAAAATTTGATATTTAGAGATTTATCATTCCAATGTTGACTACAAGGTACTGAAACCTCCCCACATCAAAAGCTTTAGTGAGAAGATCAGCAACATTGAAATCAGTATGGATTTTTACCATTTGAATTAACCTTTTCTTATTACAATCTCTAATAAAATGATGCCTTATCTCAATATGTTTAGTTATAGAATGCAAAACAGGATTTTTATTTATGCATATTGTACTGTTATTATCAATGTAAATCTTAGTATGCATAAAATTGTACCCAAAGTCCAACAATTGATTCTGAATCCAAAGCACTTGACCACAACAACTAGCAGCAGCCACATACTCAGCTTCAGTGGTGGAATTGGCCACAATTGTTTGCTTTTTACATTGCCATGAGATTAGCCTGCTTCCCAAAAACTAACATCCTCCAGTAGTAGACTTCCTATCCAAAATAGCTCCAACATAATCACTGTCTGTATAGGCCACCAAATCAAATGCTGAATCCTTAGAATACCAAAGGCCTAATTTAGGATGACCCTTAAGATATCTAAAGATTCTCTTCACAACATTCATGTGTGATGTGTTTGGTGTGACTTGAAATCTGGCACACACACATACTGAGAACATAATATCTGGCCTAGATGCAGTGAGATACATCAAAGATCCAATCATAGATCTATACAGCTTCAAATCAACTTTGGGACTTCCATCATCTGGTAGCAGTAGTTTCTGAGTCTCCATAGGTGTACCAACACTCTTTACATCCTGAAACCCAAACTTTTTCAAAACATCTGCTACATATTTATCTTGACTAATGAAAATACCATCAGTCCTTTGTTGAACCTGTAGCCCCAAAAAGAAAGTGAGTTCACCCATAGAACTCATCTGAAACTTATCATGCATAAGTTTCTCAAAGTCTTTGCACAACTCCTTATTGGTTGAGCCAAAGATGATGTCATCTACATAAACCTGAACCAGCAATATATCATCCTTGAGCTTCCTTATGAACAAGGTCTTATCAATCAGTCCCCTCTTGAAACCATTGTCCATCAAATAAGTAGAAAGGCATTCATGCCATGCCCTTGGAGCTTGATGCAAACCATACATAGCCTTCTTCACCCTGTAGACCTTATCAGGATGATCAAGATCTTCAAAACTAGGAGGTTGACATACATATACCTCCTCATCAATAGTACCATACAGAAAGGCACTTTTAACATCCATTTGATACACAACAAAGTTTTTGAATGAAGCATATGCCAAAAACAATCGTATAGCTTCAATTCTGGCAACAGGTGCAAACACTTCATCATAATCCAATCCTTAAGTTTGAGTGTATCCTTGAGCAACCAACCTTGATTTGTTCCTTACCACTATACCTCTTTCATCCCTTTTAACAGTTGGGGTCATGATCCTGATATCATGTTCGGATCCAATCTATTTGTTTTTTCAAAGTATATTGTTGGCTTGGCTAAGTTAATGGGTTGATGATATATTGGACAGTACATGGTTTTTGATTTTCGAATGGTTTGAAGGATGTTGGACGACATACACATGGGATTTTTTGTTCACACACACAAGGTTTTTTGATTTTATTTGTTCTTAAAAGTTTTAAAAAGCTTGTTATTTGAATTATTTGAAGAATTGATTACGAAGAAGGTTGAATATCATTAATTTGATGTTGTAGTTGAGTTTCACAGGTTTGTGTTCTTATCATATCTCAAAGTAGGTGTTACACTTTGGAGATAACTTGTTCGTGCTTCAATGATTGTGACGAAGAATTGACATAACACTTAAAGGAGTGACGTTATTGTGCTCAGTGATTATTTTCAAGAGATTCTGGTCTCCCTATACATTGGTAGGTATACGTTCAGAGTCACGTGGATAAACAAGACATAAGATACAAGTTTGGGTTATTTTACTTCTTCATCAAATTTGTTATATTTGGTTTTCTTCACAAGAGATCATTGCAAGGAGCTTACAGATTTGAAGAATCATTTGATGTTCATGCGCCACTCAAGGGGAAGTTTTTTATTTTTGCTACTATTGATTAGTATTACTACTGATGGTTTAGATTTTTACTGTTTCAAGTTCATTTTTAGTTGCGGAAAACTTCATGGAGGGTAATTTGAGACATTAGAAGGATGAATTGGATGTGTGGTATTGGTTCATGGTAGTCAAGATCAAGTTTGTATATGTTTTCTATTTGTTAATAACAAAAAGGGGAAGAGATGTTGAAGTGGCGTGGCATGGATTAAGGGGAAGACAAAGGAAGACAAGAGTGTTTCATTCATGGTGAGATTTAGTTATCTCAACTTCGGCAACTTCGTCTAGGGAAGTTCATACAAGAACCGTGTTTGTTTTGTCATCATCAAATAGGGGAAGATTGTTGGGTTTATTGATTCGATGAGACTAAACAATAAAGAATGAAACTTTAAGGGTTTAAAGTGACAAGAAGGAAATCTACAAAAAGATGGATGGACTTGCTTTCAAAAGAAGATTTATTGTTTAGTCCATAGTAGAGATTTGTAACCCTAATCCTCTAGTATATAAAGAGGACATGGGATGTAAGTTTTAATAATTAAGTCTTCCAATATGTAGTCATTAACGCGTGTGTGTGTAACCTAGACGTAGGGTATAAACGTCTAGGATTAGAGTTTGTTTAGTTTAGCCTTAAAGATATTTGATCCCTGTTACAAGTTAAGTGTAACCGTATTATTCTGATCAAATAATATTTGAGGCTTGGAGTATTATTAAAGAAAAACCTTGTTCATGATAATGTTAATTCTTATTGAATATTTCGCTTTTGTTATTGTGTTTCCTAGATAATATGAGGTCTAAACAACCTTGAGCTACAACGATTCAACAAACGTGTCAAAAACAGTTTTGTGAATACAAAAAGCATTCGAGGAGACAAATAGATGAGTATCTTGATGAAATTGTCGATTTACAAAACAAAATCAAAGAGTTTCAAAATGTTGTTTACAAACATGGTGAGTCAATCACAAGAATTCAAAAGTTTACTTTTAAACCAAATCTAAATGGATATGGACCAATTCTTGCTGATTATAAACCAAAGTTTTCACATAGAGCATTCAAACCAAATCCTCAAGTTTACAGTGCAGAACATAGAATTGATGATTCAATTATGAGTGTTGTTAAATATAATCGTGATGAGGAAACAGATGCTGATGCTGAGACTCGATTAAAATTGGAAAATGTTGATTATAACAAACCATTCAATTACTCAAAAATCATACCAATTGTAAAACAACAAGATCATACTAACACACCTTGGGTCATCACACCAATTCCTAAGTCCTCTTCTAATGATGGTCCCCGACACAATATTGCACAAATTAATGGTCTTTTACCTTCCTTCAGTTAAGTAAAATCATTACCCGAACGATGTCAAGTTCTTAAATATTTTGATACATTCATGTCTGACATCAAACTTTTGGAATGTGAAACTGAAGTTAATTCTGAAATAAAAGCTGAACATTTTCAATCGCCACATGCGCGAAATCAAAGAGATATTTTTCAGAAAATACTTTTACCCCATGTCCGAAATTTAAAAATGTGTGCAATCTATTGGGAACGGGATCTTCAAAAGGAGATTGGACTTATGAAAACAGTTTTCGAGAAAACAGAAACATCGATTTCAAATACTAAACGTAAAAAAAATGTTAAAAAATCATGTTGATCGACTCTTGGAAGATGTTATATGTGCTGATACCATCAATGTGGTGTTATTACATACGGTTGCATATGCATTTGACTATATTGATGTTGACTCTGTTGATAATGTTGAGAATATCGATAATGTGCCGCAAATCGAGTCTTTGAAAAATGAAAATGAACGTTTGTTAAATGAACTTTCGAATGCAAAACGTCGTCTTCAATGGTGTCAAAAAGATTGTCAAAATCGAGAACTTGCTTTGCAAAACAAAATCAACCAGTTGCATGAAAAATCTTTCGAGCCAAAACTTGAACAACTGGATGATGACAACATGTCTTTAAAATGTCAAATTTCAAAATATGAACAAGAAATTGCCAAATTCAAAACTGAATATGGTGTCATATTTGATTTGCTCAAAAATACTCGTGCTAAGGCATCACAAGAACTTGATAATCATCTTGCATACACTAAAGAAATCTTAAATGTTAGTGGAAATGTTGGCTCTGAAAATCAAGAATTGCTGCACACTATTGTTGAGTTAAAAGCAAAGTTAGGGAAGTATGAACAAGATAAGTCTAGTAACACGAATGTTCTTGCACCTGGAATGTTTAAAATTGACACTAGAACGCCTAATGACAAACCACAAGATACTAATGTGCTTCCTTCCACTGATACAGGAATAGTTGCCTCTTTTCCCAACATTAGCACTTCACAACTTAAGAGCAAAACCATGAAGAATAGGAAGTTGCAACGTAAGAGAAGAACAATAAAGACCTCTGAAGTAGAAGAACACCTTAGGACCTAGAATAACACTCAAGTTGCACCCACTTTAGACATTGCGTTAGAAAAATGTAATAGAAAAAGTGATGTAATGAATGCTGAATCTTTAAGTACTTCGAATGTTATGTTTGAAGCATCTTGTGTTGGCTGTCGTAAAAGCATGTTTTTTGGTTGTCATGATAAATGTGTTGCTAAATCTATCTTATCTCGTAAGCGGAATAATTACCTCTAGGCCCACTAATGCTTCTAAGTCTGTGCTAGGTAAACCGCCCTCTAGTGTTTCTGCTACACTCATTGATGTACCCATAGAACCCACTTCACCTCCTAGGAAGAAAATATCACCTAGTGCATTTACTAAGACCAAAGCAAAGACTAGTTAGACTTGGCAGAGATGCTTACAAAATACACCCGGATTTAAATGGATTCCTAAAATCATTAACATGTGTGTATCAGCTATAACTGTAACGGAACCCTCTAACTCTTCGGGTTCCACCTCTACTTCTATTCCACCTGTGTCGTCTGTGTGTAATGCAGGTGATACAGATCATCCTCTGGATTTTTAATAGTGGATGTTCCTGGCACATGATAGGCAATCTCAAACTGTTATCAAACTTTGTTTCAAAGTTCATCGGTACTGTCAGGTTCGGGAATGATCACTTTGCAGCTATCATGGGCTACAGAGATTACATCAATGGGAACATTGAAATTAGCAGGGTTTATTATGTGGAAGGTCTCAGTCACAATCTCTTTTTAGTCAGTCAATTTTGTGATGGTTATTTGGAAGTTGCTTTTAGGGAGAAAACTTGTTTCATTCATGATTTACAAGGAAACGATCTCATGTCTGGAACCCGCACATCAAGCCTTTACACAATCTCAATGCAAGACATGATTGCTTCATATCCCATTTGTCTACTTTCTAAGGCAACATCAACAAAATCTTGGCTATGGCACCGACGACTTTCACACTTGAACTTTTAAACCATAACCAATCTTGCACGATACAAACTTGTTGAAGGTCTTCCAAGATTTTGGTATTCTAAAGATCATCTATGCTCAGCTTGTGAACAAGGGAAGATCACTCGTGCTCACTTTCCTTCAAAAATGGAACACAGCTCTCATAATGTGCTTCATCTTCTTCACATGGATTTGTGTGGCCGATGCGTGTGCAGACGATTAATGGCAAACACTACATTCTAGTAATTGTGGATGACTACTAAAGATGGACTTGGGTTTATTTTCTTCGAAGTAAAGATCAAGCTCCACAGATGATCATCACCTTTCTCACGAAAATTCAAGTTCAGCTCCGGAACACAGTCAGACAACAGAGGAACTAAATTTGTAAATCAACCTTCGAGAATACTATGAGAAAGTGGGAATTGAGCATCAAACATCAATTGCACGGACACAAGAATAAAATGGAGTTGTTGAAAGATGAAACCGTACGTTAGTAGAAGCTGCAAGAACGATGTTAATTAATGCAAAAATTCCATATTACTTATGGGCAGAAGCCGTGTCAACTGCATGCTACACTCAGAACTGTTCTATGATAACCAAACGCCCCAACAAAACACCTTATGAGCTTATCCATAACCGCAAACCGAATATCAAACACTTTCATGTATTTAGTGCTCTCTGTTACCCGAATAATGATCATGATAACTTTGGAAAGCTCAAGGCTAAGGCTAACATTTGAGTCTTCGTTGGATACTGTGAAAACTCAAAGGGATAACGAATCTGGAATCGTCATACAAGGGAGATTATGGAAACGATTCATGCTAATTTTAATGAGCTTACAGAGATGGATTTTGAGCAAAGCATCTTGGAACCCGGACATAACCGTCTAAACTTCCCCCAAACCCCATCATCAGCTGAACAAAGCTTACAGCTTACTCGTTGTCAAATGGAACAACTATTTGCTCATCTGTTTAGTGATGATATTTATCAATGTGCTCCAGATGTATCAAATGTTTCTGCTGCTCAACCTGATAATAACCCAATCCTTGATACACCTGCAACAACAACAACTGTTGATGAAGCACCTCCAATTGATTCTACAACAACAGCCGAACAAACCGCATCCAATGACGCCAAACCAGCTGATTATCTTTTGAATCAAGATGTACCTGCACCCGCAGATTATGATCCAAATGCGTTCTTTAACCCTTTCGCTAATGAATCTGCAACTTCAGATGTTGCGGAATCATCTACAAGCCATTTGAATCTACCTAATCTACATAATGTATATCAACGTCAACCCTCCACACATCGTTGGACTAAAGACTATCCTCTTGTGAACATTATTGGAAACCCGAATCAACCAGTCGTAACTAGACAATGCCTTCAGACTGACGGTGAACATTGCATTTATGCACTTACCGTTTATCAATCTGAACCCAAAAACATTAAAGAAACAATGACTTATGACAACTGGATTGAATCCATGCAAGAATAACTGAATCAGTTTAAACGTCTTAAAGTATGGGAATTGGTTGAATGACCAACATGGGTCTACGTCATTAGTCTCAAATGGATTTGGAAAAAAAATTAGATGCTAAGGGTATGGTTATTCAAAATAAGTCATGTCTGGTGACTAAGGGTTATAGACAGGAAGAGGGGATTGACTTTGAAGAATCATTCACATCTGTTGCTAGACTTGAGGCTGTACGGATTTTTTTAGCATTTGCGGCTCACGTGAACATCACGGTCTATCAGATGGATGTCAAAACAACTTTTCTGAATGGTAAACTGAAGGAAACGATATATGTTAGTCAGCCAGAAGGATTTGTTGATCCAGAGTTCCCTAATCACGTCTACAAACTGAACAAGGCTCTCTACGGTCTCAAACAAGCCTCTCGGGCGTGGTATGATGAGTTATCATCCTTTCTTCTAACCTATAATTTTGTCTAAGGATCGGTCGACCCAACACTGTTTATACAATATCACGGGGCACACATTTTAATCGTTCAAATTTATGTGGATGACATCATTTTTGGGTCAACCCATAAAAAGTACTCAAACGCTTTTTCAAAACTAATGAAAACACATTTTGAAATGTCAATGATGGGTGAACTTACGTTCTTCTTAGGACTTCAGGTTCATCAATCACCCCGTGGTATTTTCCTAAGTCAGTCCAAATATGCTCTTGAAATTTTAAACAAACATGTAATGCAAAGCTGTGATACCTATGCCACACCAATGGCACATACCAACAAACTGGACGCTGATTTGCATAGGAAATTGGTTGACCCTACCAAATACCGAAGTATTATTGGGTCTCTCATGTATCTAACAGCCAGTATGTTAATACAAATAAGCCGTAAAAACGTTTATTTATATTTTACGATCTTCTAATGTTTTGTCGATAACAAATGTAAAATCATTTTAACGAAACAAATAAAATACGTAAACTATTTGAGCCAATAGTTTTC
The DNA here is from genome assembly GCA_019973895.1 of Chrysanthemum seticuspe. Lineage (NCBI taxonomy): Eukaryota > Viridiplantae > Streptophyta > Magnoliopsida > Asterales > Asteraceae > Chrysanthemum > Chrysanthemum seticuspe. The sequence goes on along the minus strand of BPTQ01000007.1, from coordinate 78,228,512 downwards.
TAACACACTTACGTTTTCACATAAAACACTAAAACAAAGTATAAGTAATTTTATGATTTAGTAATACATATGTACAACAACTAGTGTTTACATATTTGGGTAAAAATATACTTAAAGTAGTATATACTAAAATGGGTAAAAATTAACAAATGGTATTGACCCATAACCCATGGTTTTATCCAAACCATTTGACTAGGTACATTGAAGTCTTGAGATACATTGTATCTAATAAGAAACCCATGGATCAACCCATAACCCATGACCCATGACCCATAACCAAAATACCCATGGGTAAAGAGGAGCGTCCCACGGATCCCTAGCTTTACGCTAGACGGATCCCTTGTAGGAGGGATCCGTGGGATCCGAGGAACAGTGAACTTTCTCCTCTATAAATAGTGAGCCATTTCTTCCTTTTAGCTCACCACTTATACACATACTTTCTCCAAGTATTGTACCTCTCTAACCACTGATCATAAGGGATCTTTATATGTAGTTTGTCTTTTGTTTTTGTGTGATTATCTAGGTTCCTCTTAAAGGCGATATCACCACTTCTTGAAGTCGAGCAAGCTCAAGTCCATGAGTTGCCATACTTCGTCATCATCAAGACAACTGAGGTTCTCTTGTTGATAGTTCTTTTTTATTCTTCATAGATGTTGTGTTGAAGGCATTAGTGAAGGATGCCGAAAGAGTAAAGGCGAAAGCATTAGTGAAAGGTGCTAAACGTTCGTGTCAAAAGCATTAGTGAAGAATGCTAAAGGTTTCAAGACAAAGGCATTAGTGAAAGGCGCCAAGCATTGTGTCAAAGGCATTAGTGAAGGATGTCTAAGCATCAAATCAAGTGGCATTAGGGAAGAATGCCTAGGTCATATAATTGATGAGGTGCATCGTTATACATATAAGTATTTGTTTATTTCCAAGGTTTGTGATATCCTTGATGGTGTTGTAACAAGGAGTGGATCTCCTTAAGATTAGGTGTTGTGTTGTGATGGGTAGTAGTTCCTCTATAGTAATGGAACTAGGTGCTTAGCCTAGTACCTAATAAAGGGTAGGCGACGTTGTGATAGTTCACCTTGGAGTGAAAGAACCCTGTGGTTAGGCTAGTACCGGAAAAAGAGTAGGCGACATTGTGAAGGCTTCTCCGCCATAAGGAGATTGGTGTCGTGTAGTGTTTACGAACTCTCGAGTAGGTTACTCTGGGAGTGGAGTAGGGCAAGGAAGGTGTCCTTGTATCCGAACCGCTATAAATACTCGTGTCATGGTTATGTGCTTCTTACTCTTTATCTTTCATTACATGTTTATATATTTATCTATCAAAGTCCAACATAAACAACCAAATAGATTGACACAAGTCGATCTAAATATTTAAAAGGAAGTTTTAAATTGGTAAAACTATTCAACCCCCCTTCTAGTTTTCCACAATTGGCATCAGAGCTTCGTTACCAAGTTTCTTAAATTATGTTGTACTTTAAAAACTTGATACGATCCGTGTATGTTTGAAAACTACAAAGAAGGATTTTTCAAGTCATGTTTTTCTTTTAAATCATTTTGTTGGACATTGATAGATCATCCTAACACTTTTTGTTTCAAGAAATCTTCATGCTAGGATCTCTCCAAAACCTTCATTTCTATTCAAAGAATAATGAAGTCAACCTTTAAGAAAGGATCTAAAAGTAATTACAACTTACTTACACTAAGTACAAAGGATTACTTTAAGAGCTCATGAAGTATTTCTGGTATTATGCCAAACCAAGAAGCATGGTATGTTTTACTTTTCATTAGATAACTTACATGAGTTTATTGATATCATAGTTCTATGTGTTTAATAATTGCTAGTCTCTTTAAAAGTCTCTTTCGTCACTTTTCCACCTTATTCATCATCGGGAATAGTATTCCTTTTTATTCCTCAAACTAACGCCGTCGTCACACATGAAACCTCGATAAGTAACTTATCAAAACCCGTCGACCAAAAACAACCTTTCATTTGATACCTCTAAACTACTTTTCAGTAAGCTAGCTTATAAGCCTACTACAAAAATAATGCCAAACAACCCTTTTTCTGTCCACAGTAGCCGGATCCCCCTAGTTGTACTAGCCAGATCCCAAATACAATGGATTTGGGGGAACCGTGGAATAGAACTCAGCTATACGCATTCAAAAATCATCACTGATCATCTTCCCTCTCCTCACATAACACAAAAACAACTAAACTACTGATCTCATCCTTATTGGACTTCATACCCTCAAGTATTCCTCTCTAGAACACCATTGTAAGTAATTACACTAACTTGTTCTAATTTTCATCATCCTCATCTTAGGGTTTATGGTTTCACAAATCTCTAATCAATTATTTTAATTAGGGTTTTCAAAACTAATCATGAATAGGGGCTTTTAACATAATTAAGATCACATTGTGTTCACAACATTGTTAATACAAATCAAAACCATAAACCCATCTCAACTAATTTTACCTAATTGGAAAATTTTTGTTTCTAGGACCAACCATGCCTAAAGCCACTTAACAAGATCATCATGATTCCGTCCATTACCTTACTCATTATTATCGAAATGAGGAATTCTCAAAAACCGACCGCAAGGTCTTCAAAAAGCTTGAAAAACGACTTATCCATGAAGGTCGTGTAATCAAGGAATGTTTCCTTGAAGACACTGACATTCGTCAAGCCTTCTCGGCAATCAATTTTGATTGTCTTGTTGACATTGATGAACAAATTTGCCCTGTCTTCATCTTTGAGTTTTATAAAAGCATGAGGATCATTCGAAACGCCGATGATAGCATTTCAATTGCCTTCATCATCAATAAACGAAACTTCATTCTCTCGCTCAACACCTTTGCTCAAATTCTTCGCATTCCTTGTGAAGGAATTTGTATGTACTCTCAAGATTGGGCAATTAATACTCAAAACCTTGCACTTGATTCTAAACCGATCTACAATACTCCTCTCGATGATCCTGAAATCATTCGAGATACTATCTTCAAGGTTAGGACCGACCAATCCCGCTACAACCGAAACAAAAAGCTCATTCACCGTGATCCCTTTCAAATGGAACTTTTCGAAATGCATCCCATATTTAGAAAATGGGAAGAAATCCTTAGGGAAAACGTCATAAGCCGAGTTGGTAACAAGGATCATCCAAACACATGTCTTGTGCAAATGATCTATTGTCTTATCCACCAAAAGCCATTTAATCTCGCCTATTACATGGTAAGGAGAATGGCCGGGGTATTCAAAGCTTCCAACATGGTACTTCCATATGGTATGCTCCTAACAAGACTTTGTAAGTATGTTAGTGCATTGCAACCATCTCCTATCAACAATGATCATTTCTTTGCCGATCATGTAATGGTACCTCTTACCAAAATACCCTCTAAACACTTCATGGTCAATGGAAAGAAACCTAAAGCTCTCTCGGACTCCTCGAAAGGAGAAGAAGAAGAAGAAGAAGAAGAGGATGTCGACCCCATAGCCAACATTGAATTGGAACCCTTTGATTACTACGAACAACTTCCAACCATTCCAAACGAGACCACGGAATTCAAACAATTGAGAGGCATGATTCAAAATCTTGCTTACCACCTCACAAAGTCGTCAAAAAGTAAAAGAAAGAATTGACGAAAGAGACAATAGGAATATGCTTATTTTTAACACTTGACTTATGTGTGGATGATTATGTTTTTGCACTTTTTTTTGTGGTAATTTGGATATTGTTACTTCTACCATTATCAATGAGTGTTGTTATGTGATGAAATGCTTGTACTTGCTGTTTAGTTTAATGGTTAATTAGTGTGCAAAATCTGCACATTATTCTATGGGGGTTCTGATCTGCAGATGCCGGATCCCTCCCTTGAGGGAACCGTGGGATCCGTGACATCAGATCAGCAATACAGCATCCCTTACATCAAGATAGCTTACTAGATAACATCACATTAGCTAAACATAAGATATTAGAACTCAACTAAGTCTACTTCAAGGATGAGAAGGCCTTAAACTCACTTATAGCTTACATAAGATCTTAGTCAAAATGCCTTTTAATTTATCAAATCGTCAAAACTCACCATATTTCCGCTTCAATACTCACAAATTACTTTTCATCTTTCAAAACACTTAGGTGGACATATTGAACAATTTTGGGAAATTGTTTCTAGTCATCTTTATCTCAAAATGGGTTAAAAATTAGTTTTTCAATTCTTGTGATCTTTAAGGATTTTTCAAATTCCATATCAAGATAAAATCTGATCTCTAGGATCATTTATTATGACTTGACATCACCAAAACTCTTAGTTTTATCCTTGAACAACCATTGGTAGTCATTTAATCTCATTTTCCTTCCATAAAAAGTAATCATTTGCTATAACATTCATTATTCTTGATCATTCAAGTACACCCTCATCTTAGATACTTAGGAGGACTGAAACACTCAAAATGATATAGGTTTTAGCTCTTAGTAACTTCATCTCCAACCTCTCATAACTACTGAGAGCCGGATCCCTAGGATTAGCCTAGCCGGATCCCTCAAAGGAGGGAACCATGGGATCCGGGTGACAGATTATGTCAAATCTAGCCAAAACAATTATTTCAAGCTCATCTTGCTTACTTGAGCACTCCACCTCATCCTTATTAAGTTCCTAGATCAGTGAAACTCTGAATTTCAATCTTGTGCATGTTAATCATAACATTTCTAAGAATCTTAGTGGCTTAAGTCTTAAATACACTTGCCAAACTCTTCTCTTTATAAGTCATAATGCTAGAACACTTTAGTCATCAAACACAACACAATTCTCAGCAATTACCAACATCTTCCTTAGTCATTTCATCATGAGAAAAGCTCCTAGTGCTAACTCATCCACCCAAAAACCACCCAAGAAACTTGCTAGGGTCATACATGAAGTTTCCTCAACCGAATCATCTCCGGTTAAGTCCACAAATGCTAGGATTTCCCCTACACCAAAGAAACCAATCAAACTAATTCCTAAGAGGATTGTTCCCACAAGGATATCATCACCAAACTCTTTAAACCAAACATACCCTCTTCAACTCAACCAACATCATTAGGGCCTAGAGCCACCTCATAATCTTCTCCACATTCTCACAACTTAGAGGACTTACCTCCTTGGCCATCTCATCTTCCACCACTACCAACAAATTCACTTGAAAATGTTATGCAACAAAACCAAAGTGTCGAATCAACACTTGCACTAATATCAACCTCTCCTATTCCCCCTAATAGTCCATTTTTGATTATTAGGAGACATCAAAGTCAACCACCGGACCACATGGAAGTTGACGCTTCCTTACCTCCACTCTCAAACATTGTTGAGCCACCACTTAATGAGCCTCCACCAATTCCTCCTATTGAGGATCCTCAACCCACTTCACTTGAACCTCCACTTCAAGAAGCTCAAAACCATGACAAGGATTACTATCATTGTCAACATGTTTAAAGGTTGATACATGAACTACGTGAAGAGAAACGTTTCATGTTTTATCACCTCCTCAAACGTTTCGAAGAGGTCAACAAGCCTAAACAACAATGAGCATCTTAGTCACAAGCTTAAACTTAGAACATTTAGGAAACCTATCTCATCCGTGATTATCATTAAGCTTTTAGTTGAATCTTGAGTTTGGGTAACTCATTAGCATTAGTAGTACGTGTAAGGCTAGGTCATTCTCTTAGTTTTAGAGATTATGTTTGATTATCTCTTGGTTTTATTGAATGATTACTTATATGCCATGTTACTTTGTGTTTATGCTTGCTAATTATATACTTATCTCACCTCATTATTAGCATTGTTTGGCATATCTTCATTGCTGAAGAATCTGTCACCAGACAGCCGAATCCCTCCAAAATGCCTAGACGAATCCCTCCACAAAGGGAACCGTGGGATCCGTGGTACAGAAGAACAATTTTCTACTAACTTGAGTCTTATTTGCAGGAAATTATGCACTATACTCTTGTTTTCTAACCTTTACTTTGTAGATTTTCAAAATACACATGAAGATTTTGACACCATAAAGCTAGGGGAGCTTTGTGTCAAACCATACATTGCAAATCCATTTGCAACTTGATCCTTATTTGCATTACTCTTCATGACACCCCATTGCAAAATTGCAATCTTCAAGGGGGAGCATTTTTCGTCACAAGGACGAACCAATTGCAAACATAATTGCAATACATTAGCTCACCTATTTTTATGTGCTTGACGCTCTCACAAAAGGATGGACTCGTCAAGGGGGAGTTAAGACGAGAACCATTCCCGTCACTTACTCACATTACATCTTTCCTTTTACATGTTTTTCTTAAAACCTTGTGTTAGTTTCTTTTTGACGCTCTTTTTATTTCGACAAAAAGGGGGAGAAGAGAGTAAAAACTCCAATTCGAACTTTTATGAATTTTAAGTTTTTTCCTTAAAATAATTTTATGTTTTGTCATCAACAAAAAGAGGAGATTGTTAATACAAATAAGCCGTAAAAACGTTTATTTATATTTTACGATCTTCTAATGTTTTGTCGATAAAAAACGTAAAATTATTTTAACGAAACAAATAAAATACGTAAACTATTTGAGATAATAGTTTTCTAACACACTTACGTTTTCACATAAAACACTAAAATAAAGTATAAGTGATTTTATGATTTAGTAATACATACGTACAACAACTAGTGTTTACATATTTGGGTAAAAATATACTTAAAGTAGTATATACTAAAATGGGTAAAAAGTAACAAATGGTATTGACCCATAACCCATGGTTTATCCAAACCATTTGACTAGGTACATTGAACTCTTGAGATACATTGTATCTAATAAGAAACCCATGGATCAACCCATAACCCATGACCCATAACCAAAATACCCATGGGTAAAGAGGAGCGTCCCACAGATCCCTAGCTTTACGCTAGATGGATCCCTTGTGGGAGGGATCCGTGGGATCCGGGGAACAGTGAACTTTCTCCTCTATAAATAGTGAGCCATTTCTTCCTTTTAGCTCACCACTTCTACACATACTTTCTCCAAGTATTGTACCTCTCTAACCACTGATCCTAAGGGATCTTTATATGTAGTTTGTCTTTTCTTTTTGTGTGATTCTCTAGGTTCCTCTTAAAGGCAAGATCACCACTTCTTGAAGTCGAGCAAGCTCAAGTCCATAAGTTGCCATACTTCGTCATCATCAAGACAACTGAGGTTCTCTTGTTGATAGTTCTTTCTTTCTTCATAGATGTTGTGTTGAAGGCATTAGTGAAGGATGCTGAAAGGAGTAAAGGCGAAAACATTAGTGAAAGGTGCTAAACGTTCGTGTCAAAAGCATTAGTGAAGAATGCTAAAGGTGTCAAGACGAAGGCATTAGTGAAAGGTGCCAAGCGTTGTGTCAAAGGCATTAGTAAAGGATGTCTAAGAATCAAATCAAGTGACATTAGGGAAGAATGCCTAGGTCCAAGGATGGTGATATCCTTGATGGTGTTGTAACAAGGAGTGGATCTCCTTAAGATTAGGTGTTATGTTGTGATGGGTAGTAGTTCCTCCATAGTAATGGAACTAGGTGCTTAGCTTAGTACCTTATAAAGGGTAGGCGACGTTGTGATAGGTTTGGTTCACCTTGGAGTGAAAGAACCCGGTGGTTAGGCTAGTACCGGAAAAAGAGTAGGCGACGTTGTGAAGGCTTCTCCGCCATAAGGGTATTGGTGTCATGTAGTGTTTACGAACTCTCGAGTAGGTGACTCAGGTAGTGGAGTAGGGCAAGGAAGGTGTCCTTGTAGCCGAACCACTATAAATACTCGTGTCATGGTTATGTGCTTCTTACTCTTTATCTTTCATTACACACTTATATATTTATCTATCAACGTCAAACATAAACAACCAAATAGATTGACACAAGTCGATCTAAATATTTAAAAGGAAGTTTTAAATTGGTAAAACTCCCTTCTAGTTTTCCACACAGTAGACCTGACATTGTATTTTTTGTGTATCTTTGCTCCTGTTATCAGTCAAGACCAATTGAATGACACCTCTCTGAGGCTAAAAGAATCCTCCTATACATAAACGAAACCATTAATTTGGGGATCTAGTATCCGAAGGATTCTGGTTTTGAGCTAATAGCTTTTTCAGATGCTGATCATGCAGGATGCTTAGATTCTCGGAAAAGTACTTCAGGTGGTTTGAAATTCCTTGGTGATAAATTGGTGTCATGGCAATCGAAGAAACAAGATTATACATCGCTGTCCTCAACAGAAGCAGAATATGTAGCTATGTCGGCGTGTTGTGCTCAAGTTATTTGGATGAGAACACAACTCAAGGACTATGGTTACGTATTTGACAGAATCCCGGTGTACTGTGACAACTGAAGTGCTATTGCGATCTCATGCAACACTGTTCAACACTCAAAGTCAAAGCACATCGATCTTCGATATCATTTCTTCAAAGAGCATGTGGAAAAGGGTACCATTGAATTATATTTTGTAGGTACTGAACACCAACTGGCGGATCCTCTCACCAAAGCCTTGGCTCCTGCTAGTCAAACACCAAAACCTCTTTTGTAAATAAACTTTTCAAAAACCAAAATACAAAAATATAAAATCTGATAAAATTCAAAAATATTCTTCTATCTAAATTCTTTCAAAAATTGCAAGTACAAATCTTCCGTCAACACTTTGTTCTATCAAAACTTTCATTATTTTTCCCGAACAAGTGTTGAGGGGGAGAATGTAAATATTTTTCAGTCTCATAAAACCTTGTACATGCATGTTACCAAAAGATGTTGTTTCTTCAGAAATGGTGGTTACGTTTCTTGTTAAACACTCTCCTCGGACTTAAATTTGTAAAATTTCATCATTTCTAAAGTCGAGGGGGAGTGTCATCAAGTTTCTTTTCAAATAATGTTGTATTGCTAAACCAAAGTGGAAGTTATGGGTCTTGGTTGAAAATGATTAAGCTTTTACTAAAACTCCCCACCTAACTATTCCTAACATTTACTACCTTCATTTAATTTTCTACCAAACAATATCCATGCCTAAGATTAAAACCTCAAAACCGTGCTTCATAATCAAAATTTTTAAGTTGTTCTAGCATCTAATCATCATTACAAACATAGGTTTTTAATCTTACACGCATCCAACGGCTAAAATGGTGTTGAAATCTATGTTTTTTTGTGTTCTTACGCGTACGCATAAGAACATGATGTTGAAATCTGTGTTTTTTGTGAAATGGGTAGTATTAAAATGGTCTAATATCAATGCTAATCCTATTTCAATCAACAAAACTCACCCAGAATCATCATTTAATCATTTTTCAAAATTTAGGGTTTATGCGTAGATTTGGGTGTTTTCACTTGGGAGTGTTTTAGGTTAATTATATGCTTGGGATATGTTTGTTACATGTTTATTTACTAAATACACCTCTGATTTTTGCCCAAAAACAACAATTTTGATAAATTAAGCTTTAGGGTTTATATGTGCATAAAATTGGGCACTTTTGATTCAGTGTGATTTTGATGTTATAACTTGTGATAACTTACTCCTCTAGCAAATAAGATAATCCAGAAAACGTTTGGATGATTTCCCATGGTTTAAACCATTACACGTAAGATTTGAATTAGGGTTTAATCTTACGCCTAAACTGACTTACGCGTAACTGGATAGAACCTGATATGCCATGTGATTTTGAAAAGTGATTGAAAACATGTTAATATGAGTGTTATGGTTAAACTATTTCAGGCTTCTACGCGTACCAAAATGAGAATCAAGGTTACTTACGCTTAAGGATCACCTTATGCGTAGATGTTACGCATAAGAGCAATCTTACGTGTAACTCTTACGCGTAAGGGTCTACAATGGACTACGCGTATCCTGTGAAGGATATGCGTAAACTTGGAATTCTACGCCTAAGGGCTACTCTTACGAGTAAACCTTGCACGTAAGTCCTTAACCTAATCCTACGCGTAAGCCTTATGCTAAGAGTTTTATCCTACGCGTAAGCCTTTTCTTACGCCTAAGGGTATCTCCTACGCATAAGCTTAAGTCTACGCTTAAGGCTACCATGTTTACGCATAAGCTTACTTGCTTATGCCTAAGCCAAATTGTAACTTTATTTTTGAAATGTTACGCGCAAACCTGTAATAAGTTACTCATAATGTCACAAAACCAAAATGTCACTAATAAGCTACAAAAATTTAAAGCGTTGTGTGATTAAGTAAACTTTGGACTTTAAAATTCAAAATTAACATACTCACGTAACTTATCACGTCAACTTTGGAATGTTGGACTATATGTGACTTTGGACTCATAACATTCATAAACATAACAACTTCAATAATTGGACAATAAAATCAACTTTTGACTAACATAATGTCTTTCGATATGTTGGTTCTTTTGTCTCAATACCTTTCAGATCACGAAATGGACGTCATCATGGAAAATGTCAACGCACCAAACGAGCTCACAATGGAAGATATATTCCCAACTGATTACAACAAATAGGAAAGAACAATCTCAGGGTCGATTTTGAGAACTTCACCTACTCAGAATCATCATGCAGAGTTGCTATGGATATCCTTAAAGTTCATCCCTACAGTAACATGCTTTCCAACTCAGCAACTGTTCCTGAAATCTACATCCATCAATTTTGGGAAACAATGGAAAAGGTTGATGGATAAGATGTTGTTAAAGTGACTCTCAATGACAAGGAAGTCACTGTCACGGTAGCAAATCTTCGTACGATTCTTCTTCTGCCTGCTATTCAGCCTACTGACTATGTACCAACTCCGAATGAAGAGGCAATAATGCAATTCATGGTTGACATCAGCTACGATGAAGCTGCCGGAGTCATAACCAAGCACTCCACGGTCGATCTGAAAAATATTCCTCAACCTTGGAGGACTTTGTACATTATGATCGCTAAGTCTGTGTCTGGAAGAGACAGCACTCATGAGCATCCTAAACTCATGCATCTGCAAACTTTTTGGGGAATGGTCAACAAACAGCACATTGACTATGCAAGCGTAATATGGGAAGATATGATGTCGCATCTCAAGAAGCCTGGGTCAAAGATTCCCTTTATCAGATATACAAAGTTGTTGATTCAGAATATTCTCGGGCAGAATCGGGACATCCCCATGAGAATAAACGACCCAGGAATCATTCCATGTTGTATGATCCTACATTAAACGTCGTCAGATTTAAGGACTCATCAACAAAGAAGCAAGGTGCAGTGTTACTGGACTGCCTACTCACTAACACAATCAAGAGTCTTTCGTCGTATCTACGATATTGATGTGCCCGGTTGGTGCAAGTTTTAAATTTATAAAAGGTGAATTACCAATATTACCAATAACATATACGAGCAAGTATACTCGTCCGTTATAGCAAGATTATGAAGGTAAGTCGGGATCGTTCGCAGGGATTTGAGTGAATCTAAGCACAAGTTTGAATTAACGGAGTCTATCCAAATCATATAACAAAGCAAATAGATATAATGAAATTCAGATGATTAAAAACTACACTTGCTTAAACTAGTTTCATATCATAGATTAATGTGATTGTGTTAACCTCTTAACATGTTGGTTATGATAATTAGTTGGTGTACTAATCTATTGTTCTTACAAGTTAAACTTTGATCAAGGGTTTAGTTCATAAAAACAAGCATTAAGTCTAGCCAATCAATTCAAGATCAATTCAAGTTTCATAAGTCTCCATACATAAACTTAAACACAAAAACATCCACTTGTTCATCAAATTGCTTAAGAAACGGTCAATACAAAAGGTAACCGATTATAGACAAAAGGCTACAATTGATTCTTAACAACTAATCTTACGACCATTTAGATGTTTCCAACCAATCCAATTTGATAATCAAAAAGATTTTCTATTACAACCACACCTTAGTTCCTTTGTATAATCAAGAATAATGGGTAAAAACAATCATCCATAGACAAAATGATTATGACTAGTTGAATAACAATAAGTCCTTTCGACCACAACGATTACTATCAATTAGCCAAACTTGATTAACAAATGTCACTATGAAACTTTAGCACAATTGGGTCTTAGAATCAACTTGAAATTGAATTAAAACATGTTAACACAATCACTTACTAATCATATGATAATCAACATCATTTAAGCAAGTGTATGAAGAAACTAGCCACTCATAGCAAACATGAACATAAACTCAGAACTTTGAACATTAGAAAACATGATTAAAAGTCTTACAATGCTTGGAATAAGATTACAAATGATGAAGTAATGATTCCCAAAGGATTAAGGTAGACTTCTTGGTGATTTGGCCTCCAAATGGTGAACTTCTGGAACTCCAAACTTCTCTGGATTTCTAAGGACGAATTTTGAGAGCTTAAGGCTTTGTTTGATGAGTAGAGAGATTTGTATATTAGGGTGTGTCTCTAATGCTCACAATTAGCCTCTATTTATACTAATTCCAAGGCCTAGGGTATTAAATGCTGAACTTGGCCTCCAAGGAGTAAGGAAGGGACTAGAATACACCAAGAGAAGGACCTAGAATCGTTTGGATGCAAAGGGGAAGCTTAGTGATGAAGATTTGGCAACTGCAGCTTCTCCAACCGGATCGGTCATACGACCAACCGATCCGGCTGGTCTTCAATAACAATAAGTCAACCGATCCGGTTGCGGGTTGGCACCGATCGGTTGGTGATGGTTAAAACATTGATTCTGGCCGTTTTCCAACCGATCCGGTTACGGTTGTAACCGGATCCGGTTGGATCTTCTGAGATACGGAAACTTGATCTTTTCTTTACTAAGTCTTGTAGAATTTGGTTCTTCAATCACTAAGGTCTTCAAAGGTCCTTGAGATACTGATTTAGTCTTACTGAAACGGGAATCTTCGTTTACGCTTCTTTTCTTCATTTCTTCCGTTTCCCTGCACTTGGTTATAAACACTAGACAAACATCTTTTGATGCGTTTAAGTACTATAATCACGCAAATATAACCAAATAACAGATATAAAAGTACACATAACGCTACTAAAAACATGCACAATCTGAGCGTTATCAAATTCCCCCACACTTAAACTTTGCTTGCCCTCAAGCAAACCTAGGAAAAAGACATTCACTGGTACAAGATCGTGATTATGAAAATGTGATGCAAATCAACCAAGTATAAATACGAGAGAGGATTCATCAATTATGCTTTATAAAGGTGAAACATCAAGATGTTTGACAATATCCAATGATTTTCTTGCATGATTTAACATTTCAAAACACCTCACGAAAAAGGAACGAAATATAATTCACTCAATCACTCATTTTTAGTGGAGTAACAAGATAAATCACACTCATTGCTCAGTCATGATTAGATTATTACCGTAAGCTTGTACAAGAAACAAAACTCCACCGACATGGCGTGAGCACCAAGTAAAAACATCTAAAGAGGGCTTTTATTCGGGTTATAATGATAAGGCTAAGGGTTAAGGGTATGGATAAGGCATGGGAATGTTTATGAAATTGGTGTTAAAATAAAAATGAAATCAAGTCTAATACCCATGTTGCTAGCTACCAAACATTCCACGAACCAAATAAATTATTATAGCTTTTGCTTTCTTCTTTTCCACTTTCCACAGCTTTTTGCTTTGCCATGACAATTGTTCCACGATCATAGCTCATTGGCTATTATTTCCATACTTTCAACACAAATTTTTTTTTTTTTAACTCAACATCACGCATGGCTCAATCAATCACATAGGATGTGGTACTCATAATCATTTGAACAATCTTCACTTTCCAGGCGACTAGCAACTAACCGTTTAGACATTGATACGGGAGAGGCTAAGGTTTAAAATGTAAAATCTTTTTGTATTTTTTGGGTGAAGCAAAAATGAAAGGGATGGCTCAGAAGGTGTAACTAGGGGTATCTAGTGCTAAAACTGAGCACTACAAATGGGTCCATGTGGGTGGTTAACTAACCAATGAGGCTAGCTAATATGTATCATTAGATGTAAAATGGAAAGCCATTTGGGTTAAATCCTAAGGTGCCTCTTTATCACATGAATTCACTATATCGCACGAATGCAATCTCACTGCGGTCTGGTAATGATTTACAAGCACAAGTTCTAGAATAAATAAAATCACCGCCACACTCATAGCAAAAGATTCAAGCATAAAAGATGTATGCTAATAAGAAATAGGCTCAAATCCTCACAATTTAGTGGAAAGGGTATAATATGTGCTAGCAAATGTCATCGATCCCAGAATGGATTGCAATAGTAATCGGAACACATCTCGAAGTTTCAAATATTACCAGTTTTACCAGTGGTTTGATCCAGTTATTCTAATAGATAATCCTAAAAGTGTGAAAACAACTAGATCACAAGGGCAAACAAAATTTTAAATTTAAGCATAAAAACTCTAATTTTTCCTATTCACCCCCCCCCCCCCCCCCCACACATACTTAAGTTAGACATTGTCCTCAATGAAAAACGAACTTCAAAGTATAGAAATAGGGAAAATAGGAATGAAACCAGATATGTCAACGAGTTTATCAGCTTAAAATTCTTTCTTCATTCCTAGCCTTCACTTGAGAAATCATCACCTGCACACAATCTTATAAACAAACAAAAGGTTTTATTAAAAGGATGACACCCCCCCCCCACACTTAAGTTCAACCGAAGGTTAAGACTTTGGGGAGTGACCACAGAAAATCAAATCTGAAACACACGGGTTGCCTCCCAAGAAGCGCTTGTTTTATTACCGACATCAGCCTGACTCGAGTCTTCCCGAATTTATTTAGCTGCAAGGGCAGCTTTGAACATTTTGTAAAGTTCGGGGATATACATGAATTCTTCACCAGTAGCTTCAATATCGTCCCAGACGAACTCAGCAGATGGTTTCCAAGGAACAGTTTGTGGGATTCTTCCTGGAAATGGTGCTACAAAGGTGATAGTTTCGAATTCATTCTCATGGTGTCGCCAGGAAATTGTCGCAACTGAAACTTCTTTCGTTTGCTCCTTGTCGTAATATAACTTGATTCGGTGTCCATTAACAATTAAACTTCCACCTTGTTTGTCATAAAGTTCGACATACCCAGATGGATATCCATGTTTAACGACATATGGTCCAAACCATTTTGGTTGTAACTTAGGAGCTTTGAATTTGAATTTCATGTTAAAAAAAACTTTATCTCCGGCTTTGAATTCTTTTCGAATTCGTAGCTTTTTATCGTGATAAGCTTTTGTTCTGGCTTTGTACAGTTTGGAGTTTTCATAAGCTTGGAGTCTTAATTCATCAAGTTCGTGCAATTGCAGGAATCTTTTCTCTCTAGCTATTTTGAGATCGGTGTTACAATTTCTGAGCGCCCAATAAGCATGATGTTCAACTTCGAACGGCAAATGACAAGTCTTTCCATACAAGAGTCTGTAAGGAGTTGTGCCAATTGGAGTTTTATAAGCTGTACGAAATGCCCACAGAGCATCGTCAAGTTTTCTTGCCCACAATGAAGGATTGTCCTTTACTGTTTTTTCTAGTATTCTTTTGAGAGCTCTGTTGGTATTTTCGACTTGACCACTGGTTTGTGGATGATAGGCTGTTGCAAATCGATGATGAACTCCATATCTTTTCATGGTTTTCTCCATTTGTTGATTGCAGAAATGAGTTCCTCGATCGCTTATTAGTGCCTTAGGAATTCCATAACGAGCGAAAAGATTTTTGAGAAAATTAACGACGACACGAGCATCATTTGTTGGTAAAGCTTCAGCTTCTGCCCATTTGGACACGTAATCTATAGCAACGAGAATGTATTCGAATTTGTGGGATTTAGGGAAGGGTCCCATGAAATCTATTCCCCAAATATCGAATATTTCACACACTTGAATGCTTTTTAATGGCATTTCATCTCTCCGAGAAAGATTGGTGGTTCTTTGACAAGCGTCACAATTTTGAACAAGTGTGTGTGCTTCTTTGAATATTGTTGGCCAATAGAATCCAGCATCAAAAACTTTCTTAGCTGTGGTGGAAGGACCATAATGTCCCCCAGTCGGGCCATGATGACATTCGTCGAGAATTTTTTGGGTTTCGAAACCAGAAACACATCTACGGATCATCCCATCGGGACACATTTTGAAAAGATATGGCTCTTCCCAAAAATAGTATTTGAGTTCCGAAAAGAATTTGCTTCTTTGAGCATGAGTTAGACCTTTTCTGAGAATTCCTCCGATGAGGTAATTTGCAAAGTCAGCAAACCAAGGATCGTCAGTTTCATCGATGGTCATGAGAGTGTCATCGGGAAAATAATCATCGATTTCTTCTTCTTTTAATTCCTCAAGATTGGGATTTTCGAGGCGAGATAAGTGATCAGCAGCAAGATTCTCTGCTCCTTTCTTATCTTTGATTTCGATGTCAAATTCTTGGAGTAGTAAAATCCATCGAATAAGACGTGGTTTAGCGTCTTGCTTGGTGAACAGATACTTGAGCGCTGAATGATCGGTAAAAACGACTGTTTTTTAGAGCACGAGGTATGATTGGAATTTGTCAAATGTGAAAACGACGGCCAGTAATTCTTTTTCGGTGACGGTATAATTTTGCTGGGCACTATTCAGTGTCTTGCTAGCAAAATAGATAGGCTTAAAGTGTTTTCCTTCGCGTTGTCCTAAAACAGCTCCAACAGCAAAATCGCTTACGTCGCACATAAGTTCGAAGGGTAGTGACCAATTAGGTGAGACCATGATGGGAGCACTAGTAAGTTGAGATTTCAGTGTTTCGAAAGCTTTTATGCAATCAGCATTGAAGTCAAAGATAGATTCTTTCTCAAGAAGTTTCGTCATTGGACGAGATATTTTGGAAAAATCTTTGATGAATCGGCGGTAAAAACCAGCATGTCCTAAAAAACTTCTAACGGCTTTGACGTTAGTTGGTGGTGGAATTTTTGATATTACATCGACCTTTGCTTTGTCTACTTCCATACCGGCACTAGAGATTTTGTGGCCAAGCACAATTCCTTCGGTTACCATAAAGTGGCATTTCTCCCAGTTGAGAACAAGATGTGCAGCTTCGCATCTTTCGAGCATTTTATCGAGATTGGAAAGACAAGCTTCAAATGAGTCTCCAAAGACTGAGAAATCATCCATGAAAACTTCCATGGAGGTTTCTAGCATGTCTTGGAATATGGCGATCATATACCTCTGAAAAGTCGCAGGTGCATTGCAAAGACCAAAAGGCATACGCCGATATGCGTAGGTTCCAAAAGGACAAGTAAAGATGGTCTTTTCTTGATCGTTAGGATCGATGGGAATTTGGAAATATCCTGAAAATCCGTCGAGGAAACAAAAGAATTTATTTCCTGCTAATCTTTGAAGCATTTGATCCATGAATGGGAGCGGAAAGTGATCTTTTCTGGTGGCTTTGTTTAACTTACGATAGTCAATACAAACGCGCCAACCAGTGACAGTTCTAGTAGGAACTAGTTCATTTTGCTCATTAGTTACAACCGTCATTCCTCCTTTCTTAGGAACACAGTGTACAGGGCTTATCCAAGGGCTATCCTCAATTGGGTAAATGATTCCAGCATCAAGAAGTTTAATGATTTCCTTTTTAAAAAATTCTTTCATGTTGGGATTGAGTCGACGTTGACGTTCTACCACATGTTTAATCCCTTCTTCAAAATTGATTTTGTGTTTGCAAAAATTGGGACTAATTCCTGGGATATCAGATGTTTTCCAAGCAAAAGCTTGTTAGTGATTTTTGAGGACAGAAACGAAACTTTCTTTCTCACTATCCTCGAGCAATGAAGATATGACTACTGGAAGAAGAGAGTTTTCCTCCAAATAAGCATATTCAAGATGATCTGGGAGAGGTTTGAGTTCGAGATCTGTGGGTGGTTCTTCGATAGAGGATTTAATTCGCATCTCGTCATTGAAAGTTATTTCTTCGAAATTTTCTTCCTCTTCCTTTATTTCTTCTTCTTCTGAGTTCTTTCCTTTGAATTCTACTTTCATGAAATCATCAAATTCTTTATCAAAATCTGTTTCATTGATTTTTTCAGAAGTAGTCATGAATGGATCGGATTCGTTAAGTAATGCGTCCAATTCTTCTTCAGTGACTTCATCAATAATATCAATGTTAAAACAAGTGTCATCACTGGAATGTGGGTAGCGCATTGCTTTATCGATTAGAAAAGTGATTCGATCTTCCCCAACTCCAAGGTTGAGTTCTTTTCCTTTCACTTTGATGATTGCATCGGCGGTATTTAGGAAAGGTCTTCCTAGAATGAGTGGAACTTTACTATCTTCTTCCATTTCCAAGATCACAAAGTCCACGGGAAAAATGAATTTACCGACTTGAACAAGCATATTCTCGGCGATTCCCACAGGATATTGATAGGAATGATTTGCCAATCAGATACTCATTTTTGTTGGTTTCAGGCTGTTGTTGCACAACTTGGAATAGAGTGAATAATGCATCAAATTGATACTTGCGCCAAGATCGGCCAAAGCATCGCATTTAACATTATTCCCGAAAGTACATGGAATAAGAAAGCTCCAGGATCTCCGAGCTTTGGTGGGATTTTGTTTTGAACTATAGCTGAGCATTCTTCGTTAAGAAAAGTTGTTAATATTTGCTCAAGCTTGCTTTTGTTATTAAGAAGTTCTTTCAGAAATTTCCCGTAATTGGGCATTCCGGCTAAGACATCAACGAGAGGAACATTGATTCTAACCTCTTTGATTATTTCGATAAACTTCTTATAACGCTCTTCTATCTTTTCTTTCTTAAGGCGTTGAGGATAAGGAATTTTTGGTGTATATGCCTTGACAGATGAAATGTTTTTCCTTTTGGTGGTTTGAGTTGTGTTTGGTTCTTCGTTTTCATCCTCACTATCAATGGTGACAGGAGCATTAGGATTAGGTGGTGGATCGTACGAGAGACCACTTCTTGTGAAAACAGCATTGATATGCTCATTTCTTGTTTGTGGTGGACGGTACGTCTTATCATTTGATGGTTTTGGGTTGGATTGAGTGTTACTTGGCAATGAACCAGATGGTCTAGAGGAATGTTGGTCAGAAAGTCTGCCAAGCTTGTTTTCAAGATCTTGGATAGATGCTTGATGATTTTTCTGTCCTTGCTCAACTTTGGCTTTTAGATTGAAAAATTGATTTTTTATAAAATCATTTGCGGATTTTTGACCAGCCACGAATTCTCTCATGGTTTTTTCGAATTCGGTTTCTTTTGTCTTTTTGTCGGAATTTTGTGGTGGTGGATCGTCAGTTCGTGGTTGAGAATCACGGTTATCATCCCTTGGTCGGCGATCTTGCCAATTTCCAGAATTTCAACCGTAATAATTACTACGATATCCTCGGTATCCTCCTTGAGCATAACTCGCTTCTCCTTCCTTCGGTCCACCCATAGGTTTATCGTCGCACTCGGACGATGGGTGATTTCCTCCACAATTGTTGCATCCGTCTCGCATTTCCTTCATTTCATCTTTGATATCTTTGTACTGCGAGTCGATTTTTGAGGTTAACGCTTCCATCTTCTCCATGAGATTTGAGGTATCGGTGTTTTCGACAAAAGCAACGGTTTTTCGGAGAGGTTTGGTTTTGGAATCTTTGGACCAATCAAGCTTGAGGAGTACTCGATCTTCGAGCAATTGATGTGCATCGTTGGGAGTCTTATAGAGAAAAATTCCTCCGGCATCAAGGATGCCTTGAGAGATTTCATCTAGTCCATGGTAAAAGATTTGGATAATGGTTCCTTTTGATAGCCCATGTCCATGACAACTACGAAGCAAATCTTTCATTCGAAGCCAAGCTTCGACAAGTGATTCGTTTGGGTTTTGGTTGAAAGCACGAATTTCTCCCATTAATCGATCAAACATGGCAGGTGGAAAAAATCGGCTCACAAAAGCTTGCCTCATCTCCTCCCAAGTATTGATGATTCCCGGGGTTAATTCATTGTACCATACTTTAGCATCTCCGGTGAGTGATGATGGGAAAAGTTTGAGTTTGATGGCATTGACATCGGTGTCGCCATAACGAAACATGCCGCAAATTTCGCGGCCATCGAATTGTCGGTCTTTGATCATAGAAAGGTGATGTCCCTTCACGGTGAAGTTGTCACCAAGGTTAATAGCAACAATAGCACTTTCGGGGGTTGGTGCTACGGTTCGGTTGGTTCCCCACATGGGTTGATCGTCCGCCATGGGAAAAGGTAAATTGGTGAAAGGGTTGTAAACAACTTTGGCTTCTACGAGGTTATCAAATGGTGGGTTTGGTACTCTTGGTACACGATTTTCCAATGGTATGAAACGTGTTCTCCTTCTTCTTCGAATCAAACGTTCGGGGTTGGTAAGAGGTGTAATTGGTTCTATTCCCGCTGCTCGAGTGTTCATACAATGTCCCAGTTGGTGCAAGTTTTAAATTTATAAAAGGTGAATTACCAATATTACCAATAACACATACGAGCAAGTATACTCGTCCGTTATAGCAAGATTATGAAGGTAAGTCGGGATCGTTCGCAGGGATTTGAGTGAATCTAAGCACAAGTTTGAATTAACGGAGTCTATCCAAATCATATAACAAAGCAAATAGATATAATGAAATTCAGATGATTAAAAACTACACTTGCTTAAACTAGTTTCATATCATAGATTAATGTGATTGTGTTAACCTCTTAACATGTTGGTTATGATAATTAGTTGGTGTACTAATCTATTGTTCTTACAAGTTAAACTTTGATCAAGGGTTTAGTTCATAAAAACAAGCATTAAGTCTAGCCAATCAATTCAAGATCAATTCAAGTTTCATAAGTCTACATACATAAACTTAAACACAAAAACATCCACTTGTTCATCAAATTGCTTAAGAAATGGTCAATACAAAAGGTAACCGATTATAGACAAAAGGCTACAATTGATTCTCAACAACTAATCTTACGACCATTTAGATGTTCCCAACCAATCCAATTTGATAATCAAAAACAGTTTCTATTACAACCACACCTTAGTTCCTTTGTATAATCAAGAATAATGGGTAAAAACAATCATCCATAGACAAAATGATTATGACTAGTTGAATAACAATAAGTCCTTTCGACCACAACGATTACTATCAATTAGCCAAACTTGATTAACAAATGTCACTATGAAACTTTAGCACAATTGGGTCTTAGAATCAACTTGAAATTGAATTAAAACATGTTAACACAATCACTTACTAATCATATGATAATCAACATCATTTAAGCAAGTGTATGAAGAAACTAGCCACTCATAGCAAACATGAACATAAACTCAGAACTTTGAACATTAGAAAACATGATTAAAAGTCTTACAATGCTTGGAATAAGATTACAAATGATGAAGTAATGATTCCCAAAGGATTAAGGTAGACTTCTTGGTGATTTGGCCTCCAAATGGTGAACTTCTGGAACTCCAAACTTCTCTGGATTTCTAAGGACGAATTTTGAGAGCTTAAGGCTTTGTTTGATGAGTAGAGAGATTTGTATATTAGTGTGTGTCTCTAATGCTCACAATTAGCCTCTATTTATACTAATTCCAAGGCCTAGGGTATTAAATGTTGAACTTGGCCTCCAAGGAGTAAGGAAGGGACTAGAATACACCAAGAGAAGGACCTAGAATCATTTGGATGCAAAGGGGAAGCTTAGTGATGAAGATTTGGAAACTGCAGCTTCTCCAACCGGATCGGTCATACGACCAACCGATCCGGCTGGTCTTCAATAACAATAAGTCAACCGATCCGGTTGCAGGTTGCAACCGATCGGTTGGCGATGGTTAAAACATTGATTCTGGCCGTTTTCCAACCGATCCGGTTACGGTTGTAACCGGATCCGGTTGGATCTTCTGAGATACGGAAACTTGATCTTTTCTTTACTAAGTCTTGTAGAACTCGGTTCTTCAATCACTAAGGTCTTCAAAGGTCCTTGAGATACTGATTTAGTCTTACTGAAACGGGAATCTTCGTTTACGCTTCTTTTTTCATTTCTTCCGTTTCCCTGCACTTGGTTATAAACACTAGACAAACATCTTTTGATGCATTTAAGTACTATAATCACGCAAATATAACCAAATAACAGATATAAAAGTACACATAACGCTACTAAAAACATGCACAATCTGAGCGTTATCAGATATCAAGAAGCATTGAGTGGAGGTAAAGTTGGTTTTATGGATGAGAAGACTTCAGTTGTTCCTGTCAAGAAGACAAGAAGCTCAGGAAGCACTGGTAGTACTGGAAGCACTGGGAGTACTCACAAGTATCCAAAGAGGCATCCAAGCTTCAAGAGAAAAGTCCCATCTCAGGTCGCTCATCCTAATCCTAAACCAGAACTGACTCTAGAGTATGACGACTCTGAAGCTACTAAGTCTGAAGAGGTAGTTTACTATTCTGAAACAGCTACAGATGATACAACCTCACCGAGGTCAGATGACAAACCACCAAGTCCCAAATCAGACAAAGGGAAGACACCAGTGGCTGAAGAAGAAGAAGAAAGTTCTGATGAAGATACTCAACCAAAGGATGAACAACAATTCCACAAAACTCTTAAGCAACTGAGGTTAGAGCATGTTGTTAAAGAATTCAACCTTCAGCAAACCAGAGGCCCTGAAGGTTCCAGTAGTGGAGCTCTCATCACACAAGTTCTTGATGCGGTTAATCAACCCGATAAGGGAATTGGTACCACCACTAAGGAATCTACAGAGCAACAAAAACAAGAGTATGAAGTTCCGTTCGACTTTGAGGAAGACGAACAGGAAAAGACTAAGAAGATCATAGATGAAGATGTGGAGAAAGCGGCTAAGGAAAAGGCTGAGGAAGAGGTACGAGCTAGAGAGGAAGCTAATAATTATCTTCAAGATAACCCTGAACAATCTTCAGAGCCACCTCACGACCCATCCACAACTGAGTCATCATCTCACACCTCACCACCACCATCTAAAGAAACAACCACCAGATCAATCAAGAAACCCACTGATACTTGGGCATCTCCTGCCAAGACCAAGATCCAAAAGGCTGTCAAGCAAGCAAGAAGACGTAACGCAATTGACAAAAAGTTGAATCAGCTTACTGACAGGGTGAACCTACTTGGTAATGAGATGAACAATTTCATGGAGGAAAGAGAACAGATCAAGTTATTCCTCAACAGAGACATAAAAGGAGAAATGGACGAGCAGATTCAGGATTATACTCATCAGTTCCTTCTCAAAACTGTCCCTGGAGTAACGAAAGAAATGTTTGCAAAACAACTTTAGCCATATCTAAAGTCAATGGTCAGGCAAACAATTACAACAACACCGGTGGTAATGCAAACCCGACCAGTTCAGCCTCCTAAAGTCACTGAAGCTGATTTGATTTCACAGCTGATTATGCAGATGTCTCCTCGATCTCTAACTTTCACATCTGATGAATCAAAACTCTTTAAGGCATTGCTTGCATATCAACTGAAGACAACTTGCAAGGGAGCAGCTGGTCAGGAAAAGCGACCAAGAGATGATGATGATACGGACAAGGATCCAAAGGCAAAACGTCCGAATAAAATAGGCAAGTCCTCATCTATGCCTCCACCACCACCAAAGACCACTTCCACTTCACAAGCATCTTAGAAGACTTCTACGTCTGATAAAACTCGGGAGTCTGAGTCACCACCACCATTGGAGAAAACTGGTGATCACTTTGTATACACCGGTTGATTGTGCAAAAGATTGCACTACCAGGCTTCGATGAGGATCAAAGTAATGAGGGGTGTATGTTCCAGCCAAGACTCGCCTGTAACCTGAGAATAAGAAATACTAAGACACTACGTTAAGTGATTACGCAGGGGTAGGACCCTGCGAACCACCTCCGGTGTGAGAGTAAGTATGAGTTATGGTTGTATAAGTGTGTGTAAGTAAAAAGATGAGTGTGAAATGAACATACCATAAACCATTGTCCGTCTAACCTATTTATAGTGGAAGAAATACGGTTAGAGGCACTCTTGCATGAATGTCGGAGATCATGGGGGCGTCCCATGATTGTGGGTAACCGCTAGGGGTTAGTGACCCATGTTCTCAGACTTGACGGGGAAGCCAAGAGAGAGAGGGAGATCGTGGGTTTGACTAAGTCAGGAGGTTCCTTATCCATTGTTCCTTCGTCCACCATACCCTAAAGGGCTTAGGACTGCGAATGGTGAATTCCCCTAAGGTATCCTTCGTGCCAACGAATGGTTTGACGCCTGTGGATATTTTAGAATCCTAACCTGGGCCTTCGTATGGAAGGGCTTCGACACATCTCGGAGAAGTGTCCTCCAAGCTACTCGGAGGGTACATCATCAAGCCCCCCAGTCGAAAGTGATGCATATGAGCGAAGAGGCATTGCATTCGACTTCTTGCTTCGAAAAATTTACATCTCACTGCCAGTTGCGTTACTTAGAGATAATTACTTACCTAACTAAGCACATTAAATGCAAAATAATTACTACCGCTGCCCGCTACAGTGATTACTTATCCCCATATTACCCGGAGACCAAAAGACTTTATTTAAAATTTAAAAAGTTGTTTGACTCGGATAAGAGTAAAAAAGATGGACACGTGTGTGGTTTTAAAGATGGTAAAAAAGGGTATTTAAGGGGGAGTTGTTGAAACCCTAAAACATTTTCACTCTCTCCGTCTTCTTTTACACGCAGTAACCTTTTCCAGCGCACACCATCTTCGAAAACAAAGGTAAACGCTTCTCTTTTTCTTGTAGTTTTAAAAATAAGAACATAGATTCCAAGTTTATTATAAAACAGCAAAAGTGTACTTTGTCTGCGAAAGATTTACATGATCACTTAGCCGATTATCCCATCCCACTAGAACATAAAGTGATGTTACCCAAATCTACTCAGGGTATCTTTGATGCCCCTCTAGGTTTCGTAGGGCTGTATACACATGCATTTAGTCACTCAAACCTTAGGATTCCGTTGCACCCACTGATATTAGAGTTTATGCAGTACTACAAAGTTCATATCTCTAGGTTTAATCCCTTTGGTTTTGCCAAATTAACCACATTCATAGTGATGTGCAAAGCCTACGGATATGAACCAACATTGACAGTTTTAAGAGGATTCTTGAACTTGTACCCTGGGGAATTGGTTGACACTAGCAAAAAGACCTGAGGCAGATGTACCCAACCTGTTTGGGAAGGTGTACACAAACATAACAGGTTGGAAGGGTAGCTTTTTCTACGTGCAAGACACTATTGTTCCCCCTAAATATTCAGAGCTGCTAAATAAGGAAAATAGGTATAATGCTAAACGGTATAATGACCCCCTGCCCTACGAGGTTCGAAGTGATCCCTGTTATCAGCGTTTGGTCAAATATCCTGTGGATGTGCAAGTATTCCCTGAAGCCATTTTATACATGGCTGGGATTGCTCAGAGTTGGGAGGGGTCTCCCAAGAAGCCTATGATCATATACCAAGGACAAAGTATGTTTATCTACTTCTATTTAAGTAGGACCAATGTAGCACTGGTATTTATTTCTTCGTGTTTCTATTTTGCAGAGATGTCGTTCAGAAACTTTATGTTCCAAGACTTGGATGAAGATTTAAGTTTCATGCCTGCGGAGAAGGCTGAGGAGTCTTATGGTGTTGGCTCTCCTTCAACATCTGTAAACAACAACGAGGTAGACATTCCGAAGCCAGAGCCTCTTTCATCAGCACCTCCGCAACTTGCTTTGGAGGGTCCATCCCAACTGGTGGAGAATATTGCTGACTCGGACGATCCTGCGGATGAGGATGTCCACGTCATTGGTTCAACAGGAATAGCTGATAGGTTGAAGAATAGGAAAGGGACAGCGGCCAAGGATGTAAAGTCTACCAACCAAAGGAAAAATCCCATGCCTGCCTCTGGGAGCAGAGTTGTGAAGCAGAAGAGTGCCGAAGGCAGAAATTTTGTGAAGTCTGCCTTCGAATTACCCGATGAATCCGTTGAGGTTCATGGTAAGTAGTTTTTTCTTATGAAACATGTGAAATTATAAATTGCACAACTATGTTAACTGTTATACATTGTGTTGCTCACAGGTCTTCCAGAGACAAAGGAACTCCCCAATGCTTTGGCCTGTCACCGGATTGTTGACCATGTGACCCCTCCGCAATGGAAGAGTATGCTAGACGACATGTCTATTGAAAAGTTCTGTGACATGCATGATAATGGGGTTGCGAGGCAGGCAGTAATGGATAATCAGTTGAATGCCAAGACCAGAGAGTTGCTCAGAACTATGGCCAAGCTGGAAGCTAAGTGTGACGAGATTGAGGGAAATGTTGAGAAAAACCCCATTGTCCAGGACCTTCGAGAAAAGGTAGCCCAACTAACCGTTGAACGCGGTAATCTTAAGTTGGAAGAAGCCAAGGTCGTCACTCTCACAGGTCAGAATACAGCTCTTGAGGCAAAATGTGCTGGGCTGGAAAGTGAGAAGGCTAGACTCGGGGAGGTAGAGGTGAAGTTGAGGGAGGAGATCGATGGCTTGCGAATGATTGTTTCGAAGGTGGTACCTTACATAGCCATGGAGCTTTATCACAACGATGAATTGGGAGCTCAGATGTGGAAGGTCATCAAATCAGCCATATTTCGTGGACGGTGCTTGGCGCTGGAGGAGGCTGCCAAAACACGTAAGCCCGTGGATCTCTCCAAGATTGAATGCTACCGTCCCACTTCGAAGGCTGAGTATGATGAGGCAGGAAATGCATTTGCAACTGCAGAGTACTCCTTCCTTGCTGAGGCTACCAAAGATCCTATGGCACCCCTCGAAGACCTCCTTTCCAAGAAACCTCAGAAGCTGAAGCCTACCACTCCAACCAAGAAGACTATGTCTACCAAGCCAGTCTCAGTGCAACCATCCCCCACTCCATCTCCAAAAAAGCAAGAATGAAGGCTGCTCTGTTAGCAATAATTTGGTTCCAAAGGGTGGCATGTACCCTTAAGACAATTTATTTTATGTGACAATGTGTGTCTTGTCTTCCGAACAATTTAAATGCTTTTCATGTATGGCCATGAGCCAAGAACAATTTAACTGGAGCATAGGCTCCTCATGCAGGTGTAAGGGAAATAGTCCTTATTTTGAATGTGACAGTGTTGGGGATGTACCCCTACACACTTAATTTATATTTGTTAGCTTCTCGTACGCCATTTTTCCGACGCTTAAATTTTACAACCTAAGGTTAAACAACCTCATTGTGTGTAAATTACAACACCAAGAATATAATGACCAACTTGATCATTGACAGAGAGTCGCGACCCACTCTATCTCAAATCCTTTACATAGTATGACTTTGTAAAAAAAATTCTTTTTTTACAAGCGCCAAAAAGAATGTTTATGTTGGCAAATGTTAAGGCGTTTATTATACCTCAAGCCATTCGACATTTAAACTCATTAACGACTTGGCTGAACAAATCTTTGTGTTTAAGAAACGAAGCAAGAGATTTGTGGGAAATGTCTTATTTATCATTGAATTGATAGGGAGGATTACATCATTCTTGAAATGAAAACTAAGACAACTACCAATAATGTGTGCTTTCCCTTGAGAAGCTTCTAATTACAAGAAAAAGATTAAAAAAAAGATACTTTTTAAACATAGAACTTTCGAAGGTTTGTACCATTCCATGTCCTGTCAATGAGTCTCCGAGAAGGGTGGCCAATTTGTAGGCTCCGTTGCCGTAGGCCTCAGCTACCATGTAGGGTCCTTCCCAAGTTGGTCCCAGCTTTCCCTGATACTCTGCTTTGCTCGCGCTATTGAGGCATAGCACATACTCTCCAGGTTTGAAAGTGGAAGGTCTGACCCTTTTGTTATAGTAGCCTTTGTTAGGAATTAGAAATTCTAGGTATTAAAGAGTCGGTCACCACAAGTATATGTAATCGTTAGAAAGCTCGTAGTCGTAGTGCTTTTGAGTTAAGTAGTATTTAGTTAAGTAACACCGTGGAGGACGGACGGGTCTTTACCCACTGTATGCCTGATCCACAGCCCGTTGTGTGGCGTTTTATGTAAGACTATAAATACTCTCTACCTCCCAAGGTAGAGAGTTGGAGCTCATAATAATATCTTTCACTTTCTCTCACTAAGTTCTCTAAACCTCTAACTTTCTCTCTCTAGAATTCCATTCATACGCCACTTTGTGTTATGGTTTGATGTGTATATGAAAACTAATATCCTATAATTGGTAACAAGAGCCATGGTTAGATCATATCTTGCACATCTTTGGATTTCTAGTGGTTTTTAGGTGGTTTTTGAGTTTGAAAAAGTTTAGTGGTTTGTGCATCATTTGGTTGATTTCTTGTGTTAAAGCTTGGATTTTGTTAGTATTTTTATGTTTAGAATCATCACAAGTGTTTAGGTTTTCATTTGGTAAGCTTTAATCATCTTGGTTGGGTTGTTTTTGGATTGAAAAGTGATGTTTATGTTATTTTTCATGCTAGCGACTTGACCTACGGAGTTGGTTCTTAGTAGCGACTTGCTTTGCAATTTTGTAGCGAGTTATAGTTTTGGAGCTAGCGACTTAGTCCTAGCGACTAACAGTACAAGTAGTGGACTTTCCACTACGGGTAGCGACTTGGTGTTAGCGACTTGGTCTGTAGCGAGTTGCTCTTTAGCGACTTGAATCTTTAGTGACTTGTCTAGCGAATTGCTGCCAAAATTTTGCTAGCGACTTGAGGCTTAGCGAGTTACTACTTAGCGACTTGCATTTGTTTAGCGACTTGAGACTTTAGCGACTTGGTTGTATAGCGAATTAGGTGTTAGCGACTTGGTGCATTATCTTCTAGCGACTTGGGTGATTTTTTACGGTTTTCTCTTGATTTAGTAAAATCCCGTGAAAGAATCTATTTCCCGGTTTAATCATAGAGTTATAAAATCCCGTATAATCTGTTAACATGTCTACCAACGTTTCCACTATCATCTCCACTGTTGCCGAGGATGTTCAAGCAGCTGGTTCAGATACTCATCCACCCATGCTTGACAGAACTGACTACGATTCTTGGGCTCAACGAATCAGATTGTACTGTCTTGGTAAAGAAAATGGGGTTAACATTCTCAAATCAATCGATGAAGGACCCTACCGAGTTGAAACTACTAGAGATATACTTGATACTAATGAAGATGGAACTCCTATTTACGGAATGGATAGACCAAAAATGTATGATGAGCTTGATGATAAGGAGAAAAAGAGATTCGATGCAGATATCAGGGCTTCTAACATTGTTCTTCAAGGTCTTCCTAAAGACATCTACAAGCTGATCAATCACAACACCGAAGCAAAGGCAGTATGGGATAACGTCAAGATGCTTCTCTCAGGTTCTGAATTAACCATGGAAGACAGAGAATCACAACTCTATGACGAATTTGAACACTTCAAGATGAAACCAGATGAGAGTGTCTATGAGTACTATGTGAGATTTCATAAGCTGGTGAATGATATGAGGAACATCAGAATGACTATGCCTAACATTCAGCTGAACTCAAAATTTGTGAACAACATGAATCCCGAATGGCACAAGTTTGTTACTTCTGTGAAGCTCACTAAAGGATTGAAGAATACGAATTATGAGCAACTCTATGCCTTCCTTCTTCAGAATGAGAGACATGCCATGTTTGAAAAGATGATTCTTAATCAGTTCAAAACCAACCAGGGAGAGACTAGCTCATCTAATGACTAAACAGCCTTCTACTCAAACATCGGAATCACAACCAAAGCCTCACAAGTCATACCCATGGGTAATGGTAATCACAAACTCATTCCTGATCCTATGTTCTAACAAGCTGATGTTGATGCACACGTGGGTAACATCATTAACCAACTAGCTCTTCTGATTAGTAAAAACATGAATTCTCTCCCACAAACCAACAACAACCTCAGAACAGCATCTAACCCACACAATCAAGCTACTATTAAAGATGGGAGGATCGTGGTGCAACCAGTTCAGGAAAGACAGTATGATCAGGGAAGAGGTGGAGCTGGTAGAGGTTATGTTGGTAATCAGAATCGAGGAAGGAATGGTAATCAAGGTCAAGCTAAGCCGATCAAATGTTATAACTGTGGTGGTGAGGGACACATTGCAAAGAACTGCACATCTCCAAAGCGTCCACAGAATGCTGATTACTTCAGAGACAAGATGCTGCTTGTACAAGCTCAGGATAATGGTGCTGCTTTGGATGAAGAGGAATTGTTGTTTCTAGCTGAGGGCAATGCCAAGACCTATGATGCAGATGTGGATGAGAAGCCTATTCAGGAGATAGGTCACAATCATCAGAATGCCTTTCAAGTCGCTGATTGTGATGCATACGACTCTGATGTGGATGATGGACCTACTGCACACACAATTTTTATGGCTAGAATTTCTCCAATGGTTTCTCCCAAGGTCTCTTCTTCACCACAGGCTGGCTCATCCAAAGACAAACTCATCTCAGAGGTATTAAAACTATACGATGACGCTGATGTGCAACAGATGCATGACAAAGTACAATCAACTGAAACTTTTGAATCAAATGTTGAAAATATGGGTAATATCAATATTGTCCCATATGATCAATATGAGAAACAAAGTGAAAATGAAGTTGTACCAAGTGATGCATCTTCTGCAGTCAACAATGACTATGTTTTTGATGAATACACTGCATGTGCCTCTGATGATTCTGTAATTTCTGAACTAAATGCCTATAAAGAACGTGTTGCTATTTATGAACAACGTGCAAAATTTGAGTTGACCACTCGTGAGCAGGAAATGGATGACCAAGTGCGTACAATCATTAGAAAAAGTAATTTTAGAGAAGAGGTATTAAAACAAGAATTAAATTCCTTGCAAGAAAAGCTTTCTAAAACTGCTAAGCAAAAACAAGAACTTCAAGAAAATGTGAAAATGCTTAAGCAAGAATTTAATGCAAAGGAATCAAAACTCTTGAGAGATTTTTCTAATCTGAAACCTTTGAAAAACAAACTTGAAAACAAGTTGTACATACAAGGAAACACCATTCAGACTGCTCACATGATCACTAAGCATAGAGTTCTAAGAGATAAGCATAGTGTTCCCATTATAGATAAGCCCAACCCTGAGTACGGAAAGATAGCAAAAGCAGCTCAAAGTGTGATCTATGATGGCAATGAGATTCTTAAACCTAGACAAAAACCTAGTTGCGTTGAGTGCACTGAGGATGATAAGAAATTAGATGAAATCACTAGGGAGAAGATGAATAAGAAACTAAATGATCCTAAATGCAAAGAGAAAAAAGTAATTATCACTCCCCATGACTACAAGAAGGAAAACTGGATTTCCTTGAACAAGTTTAAGCCTCAGACATTGTTGACTCCCGAACAAGTTTTCTGGAAAATGGATTTAGATAAGCAGAAAGCTAAAAATATTGTTGAAACAAACCCTCCCCTTTGGAAAATGCCTAGAGCGACTGTGTATCCTCCTAATACACCAATGCATCTTGTTCCGAGAACAATTGCCACTAAAAGCAAGACCTTAATTAGCCAATATGTTATATTTCAACTATTTGTTGATTTTGAGAAAACTTGCAAGAAAAGCATCACACCCACTGGTATAACTGAAGGAGAAAGGGGTTTTGAGCAAATGAAAGAATGTTATTTAACTGAGGTCATGCCTTTCTTTAAACTTCTAAAAGATCACTTTGAGAGTCTTAAAAATGGGATAGAAACTGATATTAAGGGAATGGAAAAGGAATTTGATGCAATGATAGTTGAAGTTAGTGACTATGAGCGTGCACTAAAATATAATGAGATTGAGAGGAAGAACTTGCATACATTAAATGAGATTCTTTTTACTGAATGTGTTGCTCAAGATATGTTTTTCACTGCTTCAAATTGCTCTATTAATGCTTCCCAATTTCATGAACTATCTGTTGCCCTGAAAGTCTCCCATGATCGTGTCATTGAGCTTGAAAAAACTAATTCTAAACTAAACGAGAAAATTGAACTGGATGATCACGACAATTTGGTTCAACATTTTTCTAAACTAGAAGTTGAGCATTTTAATTTACAACTAAAATATCAACATCTTAAAGAAAATGTCAAAACTTCAAATATCAAGACATCCTCAGATGCTCCAGAGTTTGATGCAGTTTTTCAAATTAACAAACGTGATGAACAGATTCAAGCTCATTGCAACACGATCAGAAAGTTAAAAGCCCAAATCTCTCAATTAAAGGGTCAAACGAACAATATGACAGGCTCCCAAATGCCTCCTCCTTTAGACTCTCAGATTTCTCAAACGTTTCATCTTCAAAACCTAGTAAATGCATTACAAAAAGAAAATGAAAGTTTTCTAGAAGAAAATGAAAAGGTTAAACGTTATTTCAATGAGTTGTTTGAATCAATAAAGGTCACTCGTAACAAAAATAACGAACAAATAGCTTCATTGCAAAAGGAAATTGAGAATCTGAAGAGTAAGGTAAAAGGGAAAATGCCTATGAC
The DNA here is from genome assembly GCA_019973895.1 of Chrysanthemum seticuspe. Taxonomy (NCBI): domain Eukaryota; kingdom Viridiplantae; phylum Streptophyta; class Magnoliopsida; order Asterales; family Asteraceae; genus Chrysanthemum; species Chrysanthemum seticuspe. The sequence continues at coordinate 78,196,095 of BPTQ01000007.1, read as the reverse complement.
CAATGGGGAGAATGGTGTATCAAAGGTTCACTCTTGTAATAAATATTCTTTGTCTGTGAAATATGTCCCTCCTCATCTCAGGAACAACAAACTTGCTGTTCAAACATACTTCTCATCCCTTAAGGATTGCCTAGAATGTCTGCGTGAGATTGTTGAAGAGGATAAGTTAGAGAAACCTCATGATAATGCAATTGGACATGCATGCTTATATGCCAAACGATCTCAAGAAATCTTAGAATGCTTGATCACAATATGCCCAAAGTCATTAGGTGAGAGAGTTAATGCCAAGTATGATATTCATTCGATTCCCAATGTTTTGAATGTGAACCGTAGTGTGCCTTTAAGTAGTTCAGATTCCAGATCTGTCAATGCTAAGAAAGAGAACTCAAGTGTGCCTTCTAGGAGTACAAATCTCAGTACTTCTAGTTTTAAGAAAGTGAACCTTAGTGTGCCTTCATGTAGTTCAGATCCCAGCACATCTAAACAGGTGATGCAAAGAGTAGTAAAACCAACTAATGTTCCCATTCCCTCTATAGGAGTAATCAGTGACATTAAAGGGAGCAGGTCAAAGTCTCAAGACAATACAAGGAATGATAGGACCTCGCAAGCTAAGAATGTGCACTGGAAAAGAGTAGAAGAACAATCTAGGAACTTTAAGTTTGAACAGAATAAAACGAATCATGTTGATTCTAGTATTAGCCATAGGCGTACTGTAATTAATTCGAATTCTGATACTATTTGCAAACCTTGTATTGATGTCTGCTTGAATTCTGTTTCTAATCATGAATGTGGTGTTAATGTTCTACCTAATGATGTTAATTGTCCAGTTAATATTGTTAATGCTAAAATTCATGCTAAGAAGGCTAAAAGGCAAAAACGAAAGAAAGTTAGAAAACAGTGGAAACCCACAGGAAGAACATTCAGTAAAATAGGCTATTATTGGATACCTGTTGGTCATAAGACTAATCAAATAATGCCCACTAGAAAATGGATGCCTACTGGTAGAACTATTGATTAAGAAGTGAGCACACTGTGAACAGGGCTAATACAGACACTAGTACTGCATCTATTCACAATGATTCCATTGCCTCATTTTCTGATATGAATGCTTCTATTTCTGATGTGGGTGTTCCAACCATTGTTACTAACCAAATGGAACCCATTCTTGCATGGGGATCCCAATTATCCAGTTATCCATTCTTGTCTGTGTTCAACTGCAGATCGTTCAAATCGTTCTGTGGTACCTGGACTCAGGCTGTTCCAAGCATATGACTGGCAACCGGTCACGGCTCATGAACTTCGTGAGCAAATTCATCGGGACTGTTAGATTCGGGAATGATCATTTTGGTGCTATTATGGGTTATGGAGACTATGTTGTTGACAAAAGTGTTATCTCCAGAGTTTACTATGTGGAAGGTCTTGGTCACAACTTGTTCTCTGTTGGTCAATTCTGCGATTCGGATCTAGAAGTAGCCTTCAGAAAACATACCTGCTTCGTTAGAGAACTTGATGGTAAGGAAATTTTAAGAGGTTCGCGTGGTTCAAATCTATACACCATCTCCATCGAAGATATGATGAAGTCTTCTCCAATTTGCTTGCTGTCAAAGGCTTCTAAAACAAAGTCATGGTTATGGCATCGTCGTCTCAATCACCTGAACTTCGGCACCATCAATGATCTTACCAGAAAGGACTTAGTTGTAGGTTTACCTAGACTCAAGTACGAAAAGGATCATCTTTGTTCAGCATGTCAATTGGGAAAAAGCAAGAAGTATGCCCATAAACCCAAACCTACTAACTCTGTCACAGAAGTTCTTCATATGATTCATATGGATTTATGTGGACCAATGAGGGTGCAGAATATCTTTGGAAAGAAATATGTGTTAGTTGTGGTTGATGATTACTCTAGATTCACCTGGGTCAAGTTCTTAAGGACAAAGGATGAAACTCCTGATATCATCATCAAACTCATCAAACAGCTGCAGGTTCGACTTAACAAAACCGTCAGAATTATTAGAAAAGACAATGGAACTGAGTTTGTCAACAAACAACTTAGTGAATTCTATGAAAGCGTTAGAATCAGCCATCAAAGAAGTGTTCCACGAACTCCTCAACAGAACGGTGTAGTTGAAAGACGAAATCGAACTCTTGTTGAAGCCGCTAGAACAATGTTGATTTACTCAAAGGTTCCAATGTTTCTCTGGGCTGAAGCAATTGCCACTGAATGCTACATACAAAATCGTTCCCTGATTCACACTGTTCATGGAAAAACTCCATATGAACTTGTCCACAACAGAAAACCTAATCTCTCTTTCCTTCGTGTGTTTGGTGCATTGTGTTATCCAACTAATGAGGGTCAAGACTTAGGCAAACTTAGGGCTAAAGCTGACATTGGAGTATTTGTAGGATATGCACCAAACAAAAAGGGATACCGAATCTACAACAAAAGAACCTGAAATATCATGGAAACAATTCACGTTACGTTTGATGAGCTGACCGGTCAAATGGCTCCTGGACACTCCAGTTCAAGACCCGCACTTCAAAACAGTCCCATTGGTTCATCCCTTGTTCCAAACTCCTCTCAAGAAACTCCATATGTACCTCCATCTGAAGATGATTTAAAGAAATTGTTTGATCCTATGTTTGATGAACTTTATGATCCAAGTACTAATGAGGTGTTGATCCCTACAACAGAGGCTGCTCATATTCCTGTGAATGAAGTCAATCCCTCAGTCTCAATATCTTTAAGTCAAGAAGCGCCTACTGCTGATCCTTCCGTCTCATCAACAAATCATCATTCTTCAAATGTACATCATGGAACTGTTTCTGGCATCAATGATGAAGTTAATCCCTTTGCTACTCCTGAAGATGCTCCATTTGAAAACATATTTGCTCCTGAATCATCATCAGAACCGTCTTCTTCAGGAGACATCGACTCTGCTACCTCAGTCCCTCAACAACTGCCACATGAACACCTTAGAAAATGGACTCACGATCATCCACTAGACAACATCATTGGAAATCCCTCTCGTCCTGTATCAACACGGAAACAACTTGCAACCGATGCCTTATGGTGCTTCTTCAACTCCGTACTATCTAAGATCGAACCAAAAGATGTTAAAACCGCCATGAATGAAGATAGCTGGTTCAATGCCATGCAAGATGAAATTCATGAGTTTGATTGACTTGATGTATGGGAGTTAGTACCTGCTCCAGACTGTGCTATGATTATTGCTCTTAAATGGATCTTCAAAGTGAAACTTGATGAGCATGGTGATGTGTTGAAGAACAAGGCTCGATTAGTTGCTAAAGGATACCGTCAAGAGGAGGGTATTGACTTTGAAGAATCTTTTGCTCCAGTTGCTCGAATCGAGGCAATCAGAATCTTTCTGGCTAACGCTGCTAGTAAGAACATGGTAGTCTATCAGATGGATGTGAAGACGGCATTTCTGAACGGAGATCTTAAAGAAGTCGTCTACGTCAGCCAACCTGAAGGATTTGTGAATCAAGAGCATCCTACTCACGTTTATCATTTGAAGAAGGCTCTTTACGGTTTAAAGCAAGCTCCAAGGGCATGGTATGATACACTGTCAAAGTTTCTTCTATCTACCGGATTTAGCAAAGGAGCAGTTGATCCTACATTGTTCACCAGGAAGTCAGGCAAACATTTAATTCATGTTCAAATTTATGTTGATGATATTATTTTTGCCTCGACAGACCCAATGGAATGTGATCGTTTTTCAAATGAAATGAGTTCAAAATTTCAAATGTCAATGATGGGACAAATGTCATTTTTCTTGGGATTACAAATTTCACAAAGTCCCGGAGGCATTTTCATAAATCAATCTAAATATGCAACAGAGATCTTAAAGAAATTTGGATTTGATTCAAGTGACCCTATTGACACCCCCATGATTGATCGTACCAAACTAGATGAGGACCACTCAGGGATCATGATTGACCAAACGAAATATCGTAGTATGATTGGATCCCTGATGTACCTCACTGCTAGTAGACCAGACATCTTGTTCGCTGTTTGCATGTGTGCGAGATACCAGGCTAAGCCTACTAAAAAGCACCTTGAAGCAGTTAAACGGGTCTTTCGGTATCTCCAAGGAACCATCAATATGGGTCTTTGGTACCCGAAGGACACCGGCATGTCACTAACAGCCTATGCAGATGCTGATCATGCAGGGTGTCAAGATACTCGTCGAAGTACATCTGGAGGTGCTTAGTTTTTGGGTGATAAGCTTGTGAGCTGGTCTTCAAAGAAGCAAATGAGTACTTCTATTTCCTCTACAGAGGCTGAATACATAGCCATGTCATCCTGTTGTGCTCAAATCTTATGGATGAGATCTCAATTATCTGACTATGGCTTTGAATTCAACAAAATCCCTCTGTACTGTGATAATAAAAGTGTTATTGCTCTCTCATGCAACAATGTTCAACACTCAAGAGCAAAGCATATCGACATTCGACATCATTTCATCAGGGAACAAGTGGAAAAAGGTGTGGTGGAACTCTATTTTGTGAGGTCTGAATATCAGTTAGCAGACATCTTCACCAAAGCTCTTCCAAGAGAACGTTTTGAGTTTATTCTTCCACGTCTTGGCTTGAAAAGCCTTCAACCAGAAACACTCAAACGTCTTCAGGAGGAAGACGAGGAGTAAAGTTCTATCTTCATCTATCTCTTGTATATATCTATTCGAAAATCAAAATACAAAATTATAAAACCCTCAAAAATCAAATAGAAAAATATAAAACCTTCAAAAAAAAAATTTTGAAAAATTCGAAAAACCCTCAAAAATATTGTCATTTTGTCATGATTTTCTCGGTTCGATAATATCTACGGTCTTTGTGCTGTCATTCAAAGAATGACACTGGACTTTAGATGTTGTTCGAATTTTAATTAAAAAAAATAATAAAAAAAAATAAAATAAAATAAAATAAATTGGGAGAAAGAGAAACAATGGCTTACTGTCATTTCAGGCAGTAACCCGCTTTTCAAAGAAAGAACAGAGCCATACTTTATCATGTTTTCAAAATTCAATGCTCTGATTCTATAAACATTTATCTGCTGAAAACTAACTGCTTTGAAAAATAACTCGGTCCCTATTTTTGATAATCATCAGGACTTATTTGTCAAAATCTCTATCTCTCAATCAACAACCTATGTCATTGATTGAGGGGGAGAATGATTTCAATTAAATTAAAAAGTTATTTGGCATTAAATTGTTTTCAAAAAAATGTACATGCATGTTTTATCAATGGAGTTTAAAGTCTTAAAATCGGATCCTTATCAGTTAAAACGCTTTCATAATCAAGTCACAATTCTCCTTAAAAGCTTTCAAAATCAATTTAAATCTTTAAGAGATCACAAATCTCAAATGATTTGATAATTGTGATCGGGGGAGAATGTGTGATTTAAATTGGATTTAAACTGATAATTCGGTAAATGGTTTTATAAGGATGTACATGCTGTCCTTCCCACATGTGACAAACGATTTCAAATTTTCAATGCACATGTTGAGGGGGAGCATCTATCTTAAACCTATGATTTGAAACGTGATCATATATCTCAATGTGCAGGTTCCCTCTAGTATGTGGAAAACTCCTTTCAAACCTCGAGGCACATATTGAGGGGGAGCAAAATCATGAAAATCTCATCCTTCCCCAAAATGCTTTATCTACTTGATTCGATTTGGGAAGTGATGTTGATATCTTTTAGAAAATGGTATTCAAAGAAGTTAATTCTTCCTCTTGCCTCCGTGTGCAAAACGATTTCAAACAATTCATGCACATGTTGAGGGGGAGCACTTATTCTAAAAATATCAAAAACAATTCAGGTACAAAATGTTTTGATAATATATCACAAGTATTTGGATTGATTTTCAAATGGTTTTCAATTGATTCCAATGGCAGATGAACAATACCAAATAGACCGACCAACTTTACTTTATGTACGGTGATATAAGGATGATAAGGTTAGGTATTGGTTCCCATGATCCACCAGAACCGGAGGGATCTACCCAGGGACAATCCACTAGTTAGTGTAGAAGTCCTTAGGTATGATGATAAAAGGAGAAAAGTGAGATATGGGAAGAGTGCGGACTGAGATAGAGCAAGTACTGGAACAAACCCAACAAGGTTCTTGTTATGAAGTCTCGGTAAGCACTGAAGGGGTTGAAGAATTAAAAAGAATTGAATGAGAAAAGGGTGAAAACAAATAGCCCTCCATTTATTCAACCTTAGGGCAGAAACCGGTTTCAACTCATATGCTACTGATGGTAACATCGGTATTGAAGACAAGACGTCATGGACCCAGTGACGCACTGCACTTCAACTTTCCAAACCACTCAAGTTCCTCTTAAAAGGACTTGTTTCATTCTCACGGGGAACCGACATTATCTATTGACTTTCTCTTAGAGATTGTTGATATTGAAGAAGGAGACCCTCTCCCTAGTCTCCGGCACAGGATCCAAATATGCACAAATTGAGTCTAGAGCCATGAGATCATCGATAAATCTCACTAGGACACTTTCAATGAAGACTCTCTGTTTCACACAATGTGAAAAGAGAGATTATATCTTGAGTCCTACGCATTATCCTTGTGGTATTGCCAGAACATCTGAGTGATGTGTAAACATATTCACAATGAAGATGGAAAACCTTCTGGAGCCATCATCAAACAAGCTCTTGGTAGGTAGCATGTGAGATCTATTATATAGATCAACCATGTGACAACTGAACAGAAACAATGGGGCAATTCAATCTTTTGAATCAATCCTGGTTCAGGTGATGGATTGACGGATACCTTTGAAAAACCGGTCTTTGTGCTTAATAACTCTTTTCTTTAGCACATCGACCGTGTACTCATTTTTCAAACCAAAAGGTGTTTTTATGATTGATAATTGATTTTCAATAAAACCTTCGTTGTATTGCAAAAACAATTTCTATTGAGCAATACACGATTGTTTTTCAAATCTCTTTTCATCAATCAGTGGACTTAAATTCGCTGGTTCACTCACCCCGTGTTGTCTTCTTTGAGATGTTCCGGTTTGAGAACAGCTAGAGCAGCTGCGAAACCCTGTCAAGGAAATTCTTCGGAATTATACCTGATCACAGGCAGTACATGTACTAATCAATGGGGAACCGTGGGCCGTGTACCTCAATTCAACGAAAGTGATCAAAGACACTTTCGTGCGATTTATTGCTAACTGTTGTATGCAGGTACACCCGACGTTTGCAGCTGATCAGAATGAAGCGGTCAATCCATAGCCGCATGCTCACTTAACACATTCATCTCAAAAGAAATCATGATTAGTGCATCAATGACTCTGATATTTTCACTCCATGCTTCTGCTACGCTGCTGCCAATATCATGAATCAACTAAAGCTTCCGCTACTCTGATGAGAAGATATCATGATCCAGAATGTGAGCATGTCGGTCCTAAAGTCACAACATCACATAATACCAACACCACAAAGGATGTCTCAGAGATTTTTTTGATAGCTGATGATCTCAAAAGCTGGCTCAAATTTATTATCACGTGGATCAGTAAAAGACCTCCACTTGGAGTAACCAAACATGCAATGTGAAGAATTAATGACTACGAGCTTAGGAGCAAAGGACTACATCAAGAATGAAAGAACAATTGTTAATGTAATATCTATTTGTATTCAATGTAATTTTGGTACATGATTGAGGTGACCTCCCTTAGGGGGAGATTGTTAGGAATTAGAAATTCCAGGTATTAAAGAGTCGGTCACCTCAAGTATATGTAATCGTTAGAAAGCTCGTAGTCGTAGTTCTTTTGAGTTAATTAGTATTTAGTTAAGTAACACCGTGGAGGACGGACGGGTCTTTACCCACTGTATGCCTGATCCATAGCCCGTTGTGTGGCGTTTTATGTAAGACTATAAATACTCTCTACCTCCCAAGGTAGAGAGTTGGAGCTCATAATAATATCTTTCACTTTCTCTCACTAAGTTCCCTAAACCTCTAACTTTCTCTCTCTAGAATTCCATTCATACGCCACTTTGTGTTATGGTTTGATGTGTATGTGAAAACTAATATCCTACAGCCTTCGATCTTATGTTTGTGCATTGTGATGAGTGTGTAAATACTCATCATTTTTGGTCAAATCTGAACTGCAAAACGTTTAAAAATGCTCAGAAATGCATCAAAATACTGAAAATATCTCAAAATTGCATTTTATATGTTTCAGATGCAAAATGTTCAAAATCAGATGAAAAATGAGCTAAGTTTGCATAATTGGCAGTTTCAGTCCCCCAAGTTTCAAAAATTGTCAGAAATAGTCCCTGAGCACATAATTTCAAAAGAAAAGTCACCAAAGGTCCTTTTAAAATCATAAGTTGTCAAAATTAGTCCTTTGGTGAAAAATATCAAAAGTTTTGAGAAATTACAAGTTTGGTCCTCCAAGTTTAAAAATTGGCAAAAATAGTCCTTGGAAAATTTGAAAATGTCAGCTTTGGTCCTTATACTATTGAAACTTGTCATTTTCAGCCCTTGGAACAACTTTGCAAATTTGGCAGATCTGGTCCTCCAATTTTCAGAAATTGCAAACAAGTCCCTTGATTATTAAACCTTTTACACACCTTTGGACTTGTCAAAACCCATATGACCCCTGCCACTTACCCTTTTGGACCCTGCCATTTGGACCCCCTTTAATAATAAAATCCAGTCAAACACCTTTGACTCTCCCTTCCCTCCAAACTCACGTGATACCACCTCCATCATCACTGCCTGCAACTCCTTCTGCTCACACTCCACCCACCATTATATCCCTACCCCTACCCTCCTTATCACTCCAAATACAACACTCCAAGATGCATTAATTCATCCTTCTACCAAACACTCAACCCCAGCTGTTAAAACAGCTTTTGGCGCCAAAAAGCCATCCAATGGCCAATATCCATTCTAGCCATCCAAAGGCCAATATTACTGCTGGGATTTGAAGAGAGAGGTGAGAGAAGATGTTTGGGTGTATAAAAGACCAAGAGGAAGCAACAATAAAGGAGTACTTAGTTTAATTTTCACAATGTATGTCGATTTTTAGCTTATCATGTCTTAAATAGTTTTCAGTTGTATTTTTAAGCTTCTTTGTATCAAACTCAAGTGTTTTAGTGTATTGCAACTTATTTTAAGTATCAATTCAAGCTCATATTAAGAATTCTTGTTTCAAGGTTCACTGTTGAAAAATTAAAACTTATGTTCTTATATAAAAGCTTCCAATAGCTTATTGTTCCACTTAAACAAGCTTATAGAAGCTTATTATAGCTTTGTGTAAGCTTAAATTTAAATTTCATGCAAGTTTGGATTTTGGTCAACATAAGTCAAACTTGGAGCAAAATTGATGCAGAAATGGTAATGGGTGATGCAGACATGGATTTGGGTTGATAATGAATTGTTTAATGGGTTGGAATAGGTAGTGGTTCTGGTTTCATTCAGTGTCAAGCCATAGTGGCTAAGGACCCTTGTAAGTGGTTTTTAAGGTTTTTATGCATAACCTGTATTTGTACTTATAACTAGTTCCTATCTGTTTAATAAGTAGTATTTAGGTTATTTAAATTCAGTTTGATCATTAATTTTAGAAAGTTAAGCAGTTAGCTTTGTTTTTGCTTGCAAATCAGTGTATAAGGGTGTGTTTGGATTTGCTGTCAAAACACTGTTAAAGGTTTAGTCAGTGGTTGTTTCTAGTTGTTTCATGCTTGTTAAGTTCAATTGAACTCATCTCAGTCAAAATATTGAGCCTGCACTCTCTCAAAAGTCAAACTCCACTAAATCTGTCCCACTGTCTTAACTGCTTGGATTTTGGGAATTCAAAAACTGGATTTGTGCTTGGATAACATAAACATTGCTTGCATTGAGTTCATTACATCATATTACATCAATATCAGCCCAAAAATTGGTTTCAAATTTCATTTTGGTCAAAGTTTCTTAACTACTTTCAAAAGTCAAAATTGAAAAAAATGGTTTTCATCCAACTGGAAGGATTTTTCATGGCTTCATTTTTTAGCCATATTTAGTGAAACCTGGCATTTGAAAAACTTCAACTGGTCTCCTTACTTATCAGCATTTTTGTGAAATTTTACAATTTTTATATAAGCTGCAAACAGCTTCTCTTTTAGGTCTAATATGCCCTGTTCACAGAAACTCAGCTTATGCTGAGTTTTCTCAGTTTTGTGCAAGCTTGCACAGAGCTCATAAGAGCTTGTTAAAGTCTGATCTTTGGTTTGAAAGCACTCACCCAGGTCTAGTTTAGGTTCTCATATCTGTTTTTCAGTCTAGCTTATTGTGTAGCTTTTTCTTTGGTTGCAAACTAGTGGCCTAAAAACTGTTTTTAAGCAATTAGCCAAATAAGCAAATCTGTTGTAGTTTGTAATTCAGTGGTATAAGATATTTGTTGCTTGTTGCATTTTAGTAGTTTTATCATTTTATAGCTTCTGTAAACAGTTGGTGCTTATTGGGTGTCATTTGGCTTATTTCAAGTGCTTATTTCATAAGCAATTGCCTAGCAGTTTCATTTTCTTGTACACAACCTACTGTTTTTCCATTTTTCCTAGTTTCATAACATTATTTTAGGCTTATCTTGAATTTTTCACATTTTTCTAAGTCAGTTTAGTATTTTTCTTGATTTAAATCAATTTTTAGCACCTTTTTAATTAGCACTTAATACAAAAAATTAAGAAAAATTTCAAAAAAATAATTTTTCATTTTTCTTAAGTTAAGATAAATATAAAAAGTCAAAAAAATATTTTTCTAGATTTTTCTTAGTTAAATTTGTATTTTTAAGCAATTTAATTAGTTTTTAATAGTTTTAAATTCCTAGAAAATAGAAAAATAATCAGAAAATTACAAAAATAGTTTTGAAAATTCTATTTTGTTATTTTAGATTTTTCCAAGTCATAATTTTATTTTTCTAGCTTTATTTCATATTTTCTTGTATTTTAGGTTATTATTAAATAGTTAAAAATAGTTTTCAATTAATAATAATTAGATAATTAGTTATAAAAATAGTTTTCTTTTTCTAAATATTTTCTTTTATCATTAGGATTGTAAAAATATCATTTTCATATTTTTAGGATTAATATTGCTTTAGTTTCACATTTTCACTTGTACGTTACGTAGTTTTAATTCAGTTTTATAAAACATAAAATCAAAAACATCATTTTGCAAATAGTGATAGCGTTTATTTAATATTTTTTTATCTTTTTAAATTTCCTTTAATTTGCGTTTAAGCCTTTGTAATTATAGGCTTGTTCTGTAGTTATAATAATCAGATCCCTTTTTCCATTCAAATTTCTCGATCACTATACGTTTGGTGATCCATTGCATAGCTCGCTGGGACATAACGACCCGGGAAAACACTATACTCTCCTGATCTTCATTGCATTCGTGCTTGAGCCGTTTTAAGTTTGTTACGGCCGGCCATTCACAAGTGGCCGGCTTGAGTGATAAAACTTGACGGTTTGGCACAGATCACATTGCTTCTCGGATGGAGGCTATTTCTCGCCTTTCTTCTAGTAGATCAAGGTTTTCCCTAATTCTGTCGTCATTTTGGGAGGCATCATACGTTGCCACACGCTCCTTGTGTACAATTAGTTCCGAAGGGATGACCGCTTCTATTCCGTATGTTAGGCTGAAGGGAGTTTCACCATTGCTTGACTTAGGAGGCGTCCTGTGAGCCCATAAGACTTGAGGGAGCTCGTCCACCCATCCGTGATGAGTTCGCCCTAACCTTTTCTCGATCCCTTTGACGATGTCTCTGTTTGTAACCTCCACTTGTCCATTACCTTGCGAGTGGTAGACGGATGTCCAGGATTGCTTTATGTTAAGCCCTTGACAGAAGTCGTAGAAGACTCCTTCGGCAAACTGTTTCCCGTTGTCAGATATGATTATATGGGGCACTCCGAATCTGCACACAATGTGCTCCCACACAAACTTCTCGATCTGTTTCCCTGTTACAGAGGCTAGTGGTTTCGCTTCCACCCACTTAGTGAAGTAATCGATCGCTACCAGCAAGAATTTTACCCCTCCGGGCGCTACAGTCATAGGCCCTACAATATCGATGCCCCATTGAGAGAAGGACCATGCGGATGTCACACTTGTCATGTCTTGCTTTGGCATTTTTGGAACGTTTGAGTGTATCTGACAAGCTTCACATTTGAGAATGATTTCGGCTGCGTCCCTGTGCATCGAAGGCCAATAGTAGCCCAACTTCATTATCTTCGAGACAACTGAGCGGGGTCCTGCATGAAGACCGCAGGATCCTTCATGGATTTCGGAGATGATGCTCGAAGCTTGCTTGGGGCCTACACATCGTAACCAGGGTGACAAAAATGACCTCCTATTTAGGGTTTCCCCTATTAGCCGGTACTGTGGAGACTTAACCCGAATCTTCCTTGCTAGCTTGGGATCTTCAGGGAGAAGACCACTTATCAAATATTCCCTTATGGGAGTCATCCATGTCTCTCCTTCGTGAATCACATCAGTAACTTCTTTGAGAACAATGGATCTTTCAGGAAGGACTTCTACGAGCACTTCTTTAGTAAGATGAGCGAAGGCCATTGAAGCTAGCTTACTTAGTGTGTCTGCCTTCTTATTCTGATTCCTACGAACATGCTGGATGGTATAGGAATCGAAGTTTTCCAGCATCTCTTTCGTTTTCTCCAAGTACTGTTTGATGACGGGCTGCCTTGCTTCATAGGAGCCTGTTACTTGGTTTGTGACCAACTGGGAGTCTACGAAAACAATGAGAGCTTTGACCTCCATATCTTTAGCTAATCGGAGTCCTGCTAGCAGCGCTTCATATTCTGCTTCGTTGTTCGTGGCTTCGAACTCAAACCGAAGAGCATATGTATGCTCCTTCCCTTCAGGACTAACCAACATTAGACCTGCTCCAGAACCATCGGAGCTGGATGCTCCGTCTGTGTAAAGCTTCCATTCAACCTGCACTTGAGAGAGGTTAGTTTTGGGCTCTTCCTTTCCTGTATCAGGTTCGGAAGGTGTTTCTGCCAAGAAGTCTGCGAGAATCTGCCCTTTAATAGAGTTTCGTCCTTTGAACTCGATTTCATGTTCTCCAAGCTCAATAGCCCATTTAGCCACTCTCCCCGACTTTTCAGGTTTCGACAAGATCTGTTTTAGTGGCTTGTCGGTTAAGACTGTAACTGGATGGGCCTGAAAATAGCGTCGGAGCCTCCTTGCTGCGTAGATTAAGGCGAGTATTAACTTCTCCAACGTTGGATAGTTGATCTCTGCTCCTTGTAGGACCCTGCCAACAAAGTAAATGGGGATTTGTCGCTTGTCCTGTTTCGCCATAAGGACTGCGCTAACACTCTCCATTGAGGATGCTAAGTACATGAACAATACTTCGCCTTTGATTGGGGCTGTGAGTGTTGGAAGGATTTCGATGAACTCCTTCATCTTTTGAAAGGTAGCTTCCGCATCCTGGCTCCATTGAAAAGTTTTCTTGTCCACGCATCCTTTAAGTGTTTTGAAGAATGGTAGGGACCTGTCCTCCCCTTTTGATAAAAATCGACTTAAGGCTGCCAGCTTCCCATTCAGGCTCTGCACATCTTTTAGACACTTAGGGGCTTGGAGATCGGAAATCGCCTTGACCTTGGAGGGATTAGCTTTTATCCCCTGCTTAGTGATCAAATGCCCTAGGAATTGTCCCTCTTCGACACCGAAGGAGCATTTCTTAGGGTTCAGCTTCATATTAATCGCCCAAAGCTGGTCAAACGTTTCCTGTACATCAAGGAGTAGGTCCTCCTCCGTCTTGCTCTTGATAACCATGTCATCAACGTAGGCCTCGAGATTTCTGCCTATATGTTTGTTGAAGGCTTTATCTATGAGACGTTGATAAGTCGCCCCTGCATTCTTCAAACCGAAGGGCATTTTTCTGTAACAGTAGACACCTTTGCTTGTGTAGAAGGCTGTCTTTTCTTCGTCTTCCTTTGCCATCTGGATCTGATGATACCCTTTATAGGCATCTAAGAATCATTTTAACCGGAAACCTGCCAAGGATTCCACCTTCCAGTCAATTTCTGGTAGGGGGTAGCAATCCTTTGGGCATGCTTTGTTGATGTCAGTGAAATCCACGCACATGCGCCACCCTCCGTCGCTCTTTTTTACCAGCACTGGGTTGGCCACCCAAGTTTGGTATTTGACCTCCCTCAGGATGCCTGCTTGTGTGAGTTCGTCAACTTCTTTGCAGGCTGCGGCATTTCTCTCGGGGGCAAGGCTTCTCCTTTTCTGCTTTATTGGCTCAATGTGTTTGTACTCATTGAGTTTATGCTCCGTTCCGAAGGACTGTCCATCTATCAGCAAAGTTCTCGGAACCCCTGTCATGTCAGAATATTTCCAAGTAAAAACATCAAGGTTAGTCTGCAACAGTTCGACGAGCTTCGCCTTGAAATTTACCGGGAGTTGTTTTCCTACTACCACCGTTTGTTCAGGGTAGCTAGAGTTTACTACAACTCGTTCCTCTGCATCTGTGCAGCTAAGAATTGCCATCGGAGACTCCTCCGATTGCTCTCTGATCTTTTTGACACCGTATACACCCTTATCCGCTCCATAACTAGAATGAACAGTTCCTACTCCGAAGGGAGTTTGGAACTTAATAGCAGCATGTATGGTGGAAACAACAATTCCCATTCTTTGCATAGTTGTTCTCCCTATTAATAAATTATAAGGAGAATCTGACCTTACGATGACAAAAATGAGTGTTTCCGTGCGGGATAAGGGGCCTTTGCCTATGGTGATTTCCAACGGTACTTCTCCCAGGGGCCATGAGTGTTCACCGGAGAACCCTACTAGTGGTGCCTTTGAGTCTACCCTCCGTGAGCGTGTGGATGCCTTGAGCTTTAGGAAAAAATGCTCATAGATGATCTCGCAAGAGCTTCCACAATCCATATATGCTCGGTTTACCTCCCTATTTGAGATTTGTACCTCCGGGCAATATGTAAGGGAAGGTTATTTCCCCTACGCTTCCCAGCTCTCCCTCTGCTTCCTTCCTTTTCAAGGTGGTATTATGTCTGCGTACCATTAGTATTGGAGCTTCTGCTGGCGTAGTTTCCTTTTTGTTCCCCTTCCATTCTCCTAGTTGAGTATCGGAGAACTTGTCCTTTCCCTTCTTGATGCCTTTGACCAGATGTGCTAACTGCCCGGATCGTACCGCCTCTTCGATTTGCTTCTTTAGTTCCCTGCAGTTATTCGTGTCATGTCCATGATCTTCATGGAAATGGCAATACTTGGACATGTCTCTGGCCTTGTTCCGTGCTATCATCCGAGGCGGGGGATCGAAAGACTTTGCGGCTTTCTCGGTGGCTAGGATCTCTTGAGGAGATTTAACCAAGTTTGCCAAAATTCCATGGTTCGAACCTTTGCTGTAGGGAGTGAAGCGATCTCTGTTCTTCTTCTGGTTTTTAAATCCTTCCCAGGAGGACCCTCTAGAGAATTTGTCAGATGCTTCATTTTGCTCTATCGGAGCCCCGTTTGCTGCTACCTCCTTAGACTCAATCCATGTACGAAGCCAGAGATCCTCTGATCTTCGTGTAACCCTAGAATTTGCAAGGTTTCATCAGTGTACCTGGTGACGAAGGCCCTCGTACTTTCGTTGTCCCTTTGTTTGATGGTGTCCACGGTTAGGTGAGTTTTGGTGTACTTCTTCTGCTAGCTAAAGTGTAACCGAAACTTAGCCTTAAGATCATCTAAACTCATAATGCTCCCCAACTTCTGTCCGTTCCACCATATTCGTGCGGAGTCTCTGAGCGTGTAAGTGAACATGTGGCATGCTACAGGCATGACCCACTTTTGCATTTTGATAGCGCCTTCGAATAAGTGGAGAAAGTTATCAGGATCGCCTTTCCCATCGTAGGTGCCTATGTGAGTAGGCATCTTTACACCATCAGGTAAAGGGTAGTCCTCGATCCACTTCACGAAAGGTGTGCAAGCTCCAGAGGCTTCGGTACAGTAAGGGTTGTATGGAGGTGGATAAACAGGTATAGGGTTATACGGGTTAGGAAATGGTTGTGAGCAGGTAGGGTAAACAGTAGAGGGTTGATACGAAGGGTATACTCCTATTGACTGCGTAGGAACCTGTCCATAGGGCATTTGCTGGTAATTCTGGCTGGGGAGTGAACAATTTGGAGGGTAAGTGTTGTAGGTTTGAGCAGGTAGGTAGGGATTCATTCCCGGAGGGGGTAACTGATTCATGTTGGAGTATGGAGGTGGATCTTCGAAACTCGAAACATAAGAGGGGGTACTGGAGCCCCTGTCCCTTCTCTTCCCAAGTGAGCAGCTAGAAGAGGGGGTAGGTTTACCCCTCCGTTTCCTACCGGGTTGTATCCTCTGTTGGAGTTCTCGCTCCTCCTTTCACCATGCATTCTTTCCCTTCTTCCCGGATTTCCTCCGGTCCTTCTTCAAAACCTACTGTCCTTCCACTTGACCTTCTAGTGGAAGGAGAACCATTTCGCAGGGCTGTGCGCCCCCTGCCCACAGGTTGAGGTCTGCCCTCTGCTTCGATCTCCTCGTCATACTCCTCACTGAGTATTCCAACTCCCTCTGCATTTCAGTGTTGCGAACCTGTCTCTTATGAGCCCTTAGCAAAGAATCTAAGGCCTCAAAGTTTGCCTCAACGAAGACGGGGCTAATATCTGGAATAGGGTTAGCGGATGTTGAGGCGTGATGCACGGGAGTAGTTTCTAAACGAGATCGTGTGGTAAATGTTAAGGCTGTTATGGGGGCGAGATTGTCGGTGTTAGTTGTGGTGAGTGGGACCAGAGTAGAGAAACCTGGTGGAGGTGAATCTTCTCTTCCTGGTTCCATGCCGGAAAAGTAGTGTAGTTGGTTAGGGTATTAGGATTGGGTGATTACGGGACTAATAGTTGTGGTCCCACGGATGGCGCCACTGATTGTGCAAAAGATTGCACTACCAGGCTTCGATGAGGATCAAAGTAATGAGGGGTGTATGTTCCAGCCAAGACTCGCCTGTAACCTGAGAATAAGAAATACTAAGACACTACGTTAAGTGATTACGCAGGGGTAGGACCCTGCGAACCACCTCCGGCGTGAGAGTAAGTATGAGTTATGGTTGTATAAGTGTGTGTAAGTAAAAAGATGAGTGTGAAATGAACATACCATAAACCATTGTCCGTCTAACCTATTTATAGTGGAAGAAATACGGTTAGAGGCACTCTTGCATGAATGTCGGAGATTATGGGGGTGTCCCATGATTGTGGGTAACTGGTAGGGGTTAGTGACCCACGTTCTCAGACTTGACGGGGAAGCTAAGAGAGAGAGTGAGATCGTGGGTTTGACTAAGTCAGGAGGTTCCTTATCCATTGTTCCTACGTCTACCATACCCCGAAGGGCTTAGGACTGCGAATGGCGAATTCCCCTAAGGTAACCTTCGTGCCAACGAATGGTTTGACGCCTGTGGATATTTTGGAATCCTAACCTGGGCCTTCGTATGGAAGGGCTTCAACACGTCTCGGAGGAGTGTCCTCCGAGCTACTCGGAGGGTACATCATCACCGGTTGTGATGATGAAGAAATTCCCGAGCCCCAACAACAGCCTTCATCTACAACAACTAAGCACCAACCAAGACCATCATCCAAACCAAAGACAAAGAGATCTAGCTCTGTCGTCTCCTGGTTAGATGAAGATGAAACAAAAGAATATGAATGGTTCAGTAAGCTAGTTGATGCTACGCCTCGATTACCGGAAGGCCAAGAACCGGTAGATGGACGAACTATGGAGCATGTTAAACTTATCCAAGACAAGTTCAAGGTTAAAAGAATGACGAAAGGGGAGCTACGCTGGATCAAGAATGACGTGTTTCAACTGCTAAAAGACAGCTCCGACAGTGCCATTGAAGTCGAATACCATCTCGACAAAATCGCACGAGCTATGTCTAACAACATTGATTGGCTCAACCCCGAATCGAACATTGACTTCACAAGAAAGGATAAGACTCCATATTACACAGACTGAACCAAACCACTACCAACCATTGGTCGACCAGAGCAACCCAGGATTCCCTACCAATACTTCTTCAACAATTACCTTGAATTTCTGCAACACAGTAGTGACATCAGCAAGAAATACGCTACATCACTCACCTTTAACATCCCAGCAGCAGTCTTCTCCAACAATGCTGCCATCGAAGAAGAAGCCGCCAGAATGTTCGTTGACAAAGTGGTGGATTATGATATCGATGCTATGTATGGCATTCACCATTGGTCGAAAAGGAGACGACTATACTACAGAAGCTGCCAAGTTCTCAAATCAAACAAAGAGGTGTTCAGTGATAAAAGGATCGTTGCTGTCATGAATGTCACTCTGGCTACAAAGTGGGATTACTCATTCCTGAAGGAGATCAAAGTCAAACGCCAGGACAAGCAAGAATATGAATTTACTGAAGCTGATTTTCGAGGTTGTCGCTCAATAACATCGAAGACATGTACCTTGCTAAGGTACAAGGTCGGATAAGACAATTCTCCACCAACATTCAGCTCCAGTACATCACGTCATTGTTGATATTCATTAGAAGCAGAGTGATCCAGGAACGTGTTGAAGATCTTCAACTTGGTGAGGAATCTTACCAGAAACAAGTCAATCTCACGAAACCGTTGCTACACTTTCCCGACATCAACCAACTATCTCAGTACACCATTTTGAAGAAACCGAAGTTTGGAGTTGTTTACCGCAGTGAACTTCACCACAACTGCTTCATGGCGTACAACGAGGTTCACAAATTCTGCGATCACACGTTGAAGTTGGTTCGTGATGGGCTAGCGTATCGGTTGAAGGACATACAGCAAGGAATTGGGTCAAAGAAGAGGTGGAATTCTAAGGAAATGAGGGATGCTAAGAAGATAATCATGAGGATAGATGAAAGATTGTTTCATCGGGATCATATGCAGAGGCTAGAGAGCTTTGTGGGTGGAAGAGAGAGTTTCCCTCTTACAAGTTATCAACGTCAAGAGAGAACTCCTGGTCTTATTGAAGGATTTACTGGTACTCTTTAAACTATTTCATTGATTGACATTTGGATTATTTGATTTGTAAACTGACAACGGTTTGTGCACACATAACATTGTACAACCCGTACTTGTAATGAAAGGACCCTGTGGTACGCATCAGTGCCACAATCCTTATAAAAGGAGCGAAAGCTTCTTACTTTTGAGTAAAACTTATCAAAACTTTCACTTTTCAAAGTTTTGCTCAAAAGAACAAGTACTTCCCCTTATGTTTTCAAAACCTCAAAAGTTAATGTTACTTGTTGAGGGGGAGTATTTGCTAACAAATCTTTGTTCACAAAACGTTCTTCGTGGAAATCTTCCCACAAAACTCGAAATGGTCATATTCGATATCAAAATTTTCATCAAAAATAACACATATATGCCATTTTGGAGGGGGAGAAAAATTGTGTGATACAAATATGTTGTAAATATGATGGAATCTTCGTGTGCTAAGACTTAACCCATGAATTGACGAGATCTGAACTGTTATACATCGAAAAGATTTGTCTTCCAAGACTTATCCGAGTACATTGTACCTCTTCGAGAAACTCTTGATAAACATGAACTTTGACGGGTTTGACAACCTTTTCAAGGTTTGTCCACACCTTCAAGGTAGTTATTAGAGCTAGTTGTCACCTAAAAGCTGACAATGCAACTCTTTAACTATACAACGTAACCATGTCTCACGGGGAATTGTCTATCTTGAGTCGATCAATTCAAAAAGTGCGAGCTCTTCCCTCACCGTGCAGATTTCTGTCAAAATACTTAAGCACGTGTGGAGGAGGAGTATTTCTGAAAAAACAAAACTCTCGAAATGTTACAAACATGTTTTAATTCATAAACACTTTGAGAGATTTTCGAGAAAATGGTTTTATGGTAACATAGGATAGTCATGGAGTTATAAGGTGACTAAGTTTAGGAATAAACGTCCTATGATCCGCCAGAGCCGGAGGGATCTACCCAAGGACACCACCAATAGTTAGTATTTAGAAGTCCTTAGGTATGATAATAAAAAGGAGAAAATGAGAATCGAAGAAAGAAAGAGTTGAAGAATTAAAAAGAAAAGTAAAGAAAAAGGTGAAAAGAAATAGCCCTCCAAATTATTCAACTTAGGGCAGACACCGGGTTCAATACATATGCTACTGGTTGTCACTAGATGACACCGGTATTGAAGACTAAAGTGGTCATGGACCCAATGACGCATGCACTAAACCTTCTTAGCCACTCAAGTTTCTCTCAACAGAAGCTTGTTTCATTCTCACAGGGAAACCTACGTAAACTATCGGTTTTCTCTTAGAGATTGCTGGTATTGAAGAAGGAGACCCTCTCCCTAATCTCCGCTCAGGAAAACCAAAATGCACTATTGAGTCTAGAGCCACGAGATTCATCAAAAGATCTCTTAGGAACACTTGACATTTCATCACTTGTCGTTCAACATTAAGGACACAAGTGATACATTATCGAGTCCTTCACAGATCTTAGCAATCTGTCGAGAACATTTATGAGGGGTTCACAATCGTGATCCTCAGTGATTGAATGGAAAATCCTGCCAGGGTCAACATCAAACAGCCCTGACAGCAGGTCGCTTCGGTAATTCCTTGTTAGTTACGCTTAGTGTTGTCTCAAACGGTCTACAGTCGTGAAGTGATGCTTCGGTGTACCTCAGCGACTCACCTGAACTGTAGGTGTACTTCGGTACATCGTGTTATCCTACTTGAGGGACTCCAGTTCAGGAACAGCCTTTGCGAGAATTAGAGGTGTGTTTTCACACTATGCTGTTAACACGCTCGAAGTTCAAACTTGTAAGTGCTAGAAATCCCGCTAAGGAGATTCCTTTCAAGAATCGAGTCCTGAAGATGTGGGTCATTACTTGAACTTGTTCAAAGTAATGCTAACTGTCCCTTATGGGATTTGGACGGCTGATTCGCCCGACCAAGGTGAATGGAATCAAGACATTCATCAGAAGAACAACCATAGTGTAACACCTCCAAAATATCGCAGCGGAAGATTGTGTCATTGGGGTGCTACTTCATAATACACAGTACAAGTTATAGAAAACGACCTCTAAATGAGACGTTTTGAAAAGTTTACCATTCGATTAATGAAATCAGAGTTACAAACAATGAGGTCCCAAAGTATAATATATAAATGTTTACAAAATGTTTCGAATGGTAAATACGAATGCATAAAGTCTTCAAAATATGTCGTGCGACTCTATGCTTCAAACTCTAGCTATCGCCTTAAGACCTAAGATAAACATGCTAAAAAGTTTCAACACAATGGTTGGTGAGTTCATAGAGTTTGTTTTAAATAAGTTGAAAAGCCTTGAAAGAATGTTTACACAGCAAAGGCATTGTAAATCCACTCAGTTCCAAGTTCCGTCCATACAAAACTTGCAACCTGTGTGTTCACAACCCACTGCCAAAATATAGTTTGCACAATACACCGGATTATATTCACCCAGGGTCATGAATCGGGTACACAAGGGTGGGGGCATCTTCCCAAATAGTACTATATTAATCCCAAGGTCATGAATCGGGTACCAAGTGCGGGGGCATATACCCGACTTATAGTACTATCAATATCTCTCCGACAGCATAGAGTATTACGTACGTTTGTAAATACAATTCATGTATTTAAGCGAGTTAAGTATTTCCAAGCATGTAAAACGAAATCAAGTATAACGTAATCAAGTATAATGTAATCAAGTATAATGCGATCAAGTATAATGCAATCACGTATAATGCAATCAAGTATAATGTTTTGAGTATTTGTAAAAGTAAAAGAAATAGTTGAGCATGTATCTCCCCCAAAGAGTTTGTAAAACAAGTATTAAAAGAGTAGGGGCTATGACTCACGGTAATTCTTAAAAGTTTAAAGTACTTATGAAAGTAAATGAAAATAGTTTGAGCATGTATCTCCCCCAAAAGTAATTCAAAACGTATAAAAGTAGGGGCTATGAAACTCACCTTAAGAATGATATCACAACGTATAACGGGATCGATGGATAAGCCTGGAAGTCTCTACGTATAACCTAGAATATGATGTCAACTCTTAGGTTCGGAATAATGCCTAAGAAAACATGAACGAGCCTATATATGCCATTATATTGATCATGACGTAGTATTTGTATGTTTGTTTATAGAAATGGTTTTAGTTTGTATATCTCGTACTACCGTTCGGGCCATCATAATTCAGAGGTCAAGCAGTAAACGTTCAAGGAGCTAGGACACTTTAAATTGTAAATCCAGCAACTCGTCGATCCGTTTACCCAAATGAACCCCTCACATGAAGTTCCCTAGTGTTGTAGTGCTCAATACGTGAAACATGTATTTTAATTATTTGATTATATGATAAATTAAGAGTTTATAAATACGATAAATAAACTAACAAAGTTTATAAGTATTTAAATAAGTTTGAGTTATATATATACTTACCTTAAAATAGAATGCTTGAGTATTATAAAAAAATAAAATATTAGCGGAGCTTCGACGTAGAATTTGCAATCTTCGAAAACCCACGGCTATTAGAAGATTATAACAACGCCTTCTTGAGAACCCGAAGAAGAAAAGAAGATTATAACGACGTCTTTTTGGAGACTTAAAGATATTTGAAGATTATAACGACTTTTTCTTGAAAACTTCCAAGAACGAAGATCAAACGCTAGTTTTCTTCAAGAACACATGAATGTTCTTACAAGATCTATAAGAAATGCCTTAGGGTTTAGGACTTTAGATGATAAGAAGGGGTGGTGCAAGAAAAATGAAGTGATTTAGCTTGGTATTTATAGGCTAGAGATTATGGTTAACTATATATTGGGTTAAAAACTAACCATGGTTAAGTTTACACATGTAATGATCTAAAGAAAGTATGCTTAGGATTTTGACACCAAAATGATGACTCCCCTCCCTAATTTCATTCATGATAAGATAGGATGACTTTGGTGGATAGTTTTGGTATTATCTTGGTTACGGAGTGAGTTTTGGTTCCGTTAAATGCTAACCGAAGCAATAAAAGGTAAAATCGGGTATCGTAAAAATATGAAACTTGCAGGAATGATGAAACTCATCATTATACTCCATCTAAAAATATAAAATGGGTGATAAGTCTTATTGGGTGCAAAAACGCTGCTTAAAACTGGAAATACGGGTCAAAAACACGTAATTCGTAGTTTATCAGAAAAGAACGAAATTTTAGGGAAACGACCGTGAATTTATTTAGAGTAGACTAAAATTAGTATAAAAGTGATATGAGATGTAAAAATGTGGTTTTCGTCATACGTGGGATAACTTAACAGTTATTTGCGAAGTTTAAAAGTTACGCGATTTAAGAAAAAGGTAGAACGTACAAGGTTAATTTCTTTATGGTCAAAGGAGGAGGGAAATATGTTTGACTTTTCCAAAAATATAAAAGTTTCTAAAAATCTTAGGAAATACAGTGCAGGAATCGTTAAGTCTGGATGTAAGTAGAATTGTTTAAAACGTAAGTTTAGTTTCGTACTGCGCTGGGCTTATTTGGTAACATAAAAATAAATCTTAAAAATTCTCAAATTCATCATGAGTGATCCAAAAATTATTCTAATGTGGGAAAAATTGTCAGAGGCAGTTTTCGTTATGCGCGGGACGTTGAAATGGTGTTCCGACCAAAATGAAACTTTAAGACGACGTTTTCTTAATAACTATTGCGAAAATGATCTAACGATTGTCGAACTCTCAGGTCATTACTAAAATAATTTATCCTACGAGAATGTGAAATAAAAATTTTACAGGATGAATAGTGAAAAGTGAATAGTAACAGTGAATAGTAAAAGTGAATAGTGACCCGAAAATGCGAATTGTTACAGTCTCTACCCCTTAAAAGGAACTTCGTCCCGAAGTTCTGTTGATGTTCACTACTTACAGTGTGCATAGTCTAAAGGATTACATCAAAGCTCATGTATATGGGTTTCTTATCTACTTAGGTACGTTCTTGTGACTATCGCGACTATTTCCCGTTCTAAAGCCATACTCTCTTATGGCTAGGTTTGATGAGGCAAACTTTCCCATTCTCGAGCAAAACCCTCAAAAGACTTTTAGGTAACCGATTTTCACTTAATCCCACAACTCATCAAACAAGAACTGTCATACGATTAGGCTAAATCGGTTTAAGTAACAACTTGTTTCTAGCTTGATCTTTGCAACTCATCAAACAAGAACTGTCACTCGGATCAAACTGGAAATAAGTGGTTTGAAGAAAATCTTTTGAAAATTTGGCTCGATTACGGAATTGCTTACACATATGAGACTACTACTCCCTTCATTGCATTATTCTTCCTAAATTAGACATAGGTGATCAGGCTATGTATAATTGAGGAGTAACTATGCAATGCTTGGACTAATCGACTCATATGATGTTTGGTGTTTCAGTCAGTTCATAGAAATCTCTCTTAGGTGCTAAAATTACGAAAAAGTCTAAAGTGTGCAAGGCGATAGGGAGGAAGGTCTCAACATGTATAGTAGTTATAGTCTAGGCTCTAGATGTAACCTAGTTCTCTATAACCAATGCTCTGATACCAATCTGTAACACCTCCAAAATATCGCAGCGAAAGATTGTGTCATTGGGGTGCTACTTCATAATACACAGTACAAGTTATAGAAAACGACCTCTAAATGAGACGTTTTGAAAAGTTTACCATTCGATTAATGAAATCAGAGTTACAAACAATGAGGTCCCAAAGTATAATATATAAATGTTTACAAAATGTTTCGAATGGTAAATACGAATGCATAAAGTCTTCAAAATATGTCGTGCGACTCTATGCTTCAAACTCTAGCTATCGCCTTAAGACCTGAGATAAACATGCTAAAAAGTGTCAACACAATGGTTGGTGAGTTCATAGAGTTTGTTTTAAATAAGTTGAAAAGCCTTGAAAGAATGTTTACACAGCAAAGGCATTGTAAATCCACTCAGTTCCAAGTTCCGTCCATACAAAACTTGCAACCTGTGTGTTCACAACCCACTGCCAAAATATAGTTTGCACAATACACCGGATTATATTCACCCAGGGTCATGAATCGGGTACACAAGGGCGGGGGCATCTTCCCAAATAGTACTATATTAATCCCAAGGTCATGAATCGGGTACCAAGGGCGAGGGCATATACCTGACTTATAGTACTATCAATATCTCTCCGACAGCATAGAGTATTGCGTACGTTTGTAAATACAATTCATGTTTTTAAGCGAGTTAAGTATTTCCAAGCATGTAAAACGAAATCAAGTATAACGTAATCAAGTATAATGCAACCAAGTATAATGCAATCACGTATAATGCAATCAAGTATAATGTTTTGAGTATTTGTAAAAGTAAAAGAAATAGTTGAGCATGTATCTCCCCCAAAGAGTTTGTAAAACAAGTATTAAAAGAGTAGGGGCTATGACTCACGGTAATTCTTAAAAGTTTAAAGTACTTATGAAAGTAAATGAAAATAGTTTGAGCATGTATCTCCCCCAAAAGTAATTCAAAACGTATAAAAGTAGGGGCTATGAAACTCACCTTAAAAATGATATCACAACGTATAACGGGATCGATGGATAAGCCTGGAAGTCTCTACGTATAACCTAGAATATGATGTCAACTCTTAGGTTCGGAATAATGCCTAAGAAAACATGAACGAGCCTATATATGCCATTAAATTGATCATGACGTAGTATTTGTATGTTTGTTTATAGAAATGTTTTAGTTTGTATATCTCGTACTACCGTTCGGGCCATCATAATTCAGAGGTCATGCAGTAAACGTTCAAGGAGCTAGGACACTTTAAATCGTAAATCCAGCGGAGCTTCGACGTAGAATTTGCAATCTTCGAAAACCCACGACTATTAGAAGATTATAACAACGCCTTCTTGAGAACCCGAAGAAGAAAAGAAGATTATAACGACGTCTTTTTGGAGACTTAAAGATATTTGAAGATTATAACGACTTTTTCTTGAAAACTTCCAAGAACGAAGATCAAACGCTAGTTTTCTTCAAGAACACATGAATGTTCTTACAAGATCTATAAGAAATGCCTTACGGTTTAGGAATTTAGATGATAAGAAGGGGTGGTGCAAGAAAAATGAAGTGATTTAGCTTGGTATTTATAGGCTAGAGATTATGGTTAACTATATATTGGGTTAAAAACTAACCATGGTTAAGTTTACACATGTAATGATCTAAAGAAAGTATGCTTAGGATTTTAACACCAAAATGATGACTCCCCTCCCTAATTTCGTTCATGATAAGATAGGATGACTTTGGTGGATAGTTTTGGTATTATCTTGGTTACGGAGTGAGTTTTGGTTCCGTTAAATGCTAACCGAAGCCATAAAAGGTAAAACCGGGTATCGTAAAAATATGAAACTTGCAGGAATGATGAAACTCATCATTATACTCCATTTAAAAATATAAAATGGGTGATAAGTCTTATTGGGTGCAAAAACGCTGATTAAAACTGGAAATACGGGTCAAAAACGCGTAATTCGTAGTTTATCAGAAAAGAACGAAATTTCAGGGAAACGACCGTGAATTTATTTAGAGTAGACTAAAATTAGTCTAAAAGTGATATGAGATGTAAAAATGTGGTTTTCGTCATACGTGGGATAACTTAACAGTTATTTGCGAAGTTTAAAAGTTACGCGATTTAAGAAAAAGGTAGAACGTACAAGGTTAATTTCTTTATGGTCAAAGGAGGAGGGAAATATGTTTGACTTTTCCAAAAGTGTAAAAGTTTCTAAAAATCTTAGGAAATACAGTGCATGAATCGTTAAGTCTGGATGTAAGTAGAATTGTTTAAAACGTAAGTTTAGTTTCGTACTGCGCTGGGCTTATTTGGTAACATAAAAATGAATCTTAAAAATTCTCAAATTCATCATGAGTGATCCAAAAATTATTCTAATGTGGGGAAAATTGTCAGAGGCAGTTTTCGTTTTGCGCGGGACGTTAAAATGGTGTTCCGACCAAAATGAAACTTTAAGACGATGTTTTCTTAATAACTATTGCGAAAATGATCTAACGATTGTCGAACTCTCGGGTCATTACTAAAATAATTTATCCTGCGAGAATGTGAAATAAAAATTTTACGGGATAAATAGTGAAAAGTGAATAGTAAAAGTGAATAGTGACCCGAAAATGCGAATTGTTACACATAGTTGTCAATTCTCTAAGAAACGACCACAGTGATCGATTGGTGTTTATCACTAACCCATTCTTATGTTTTCTTCTTATGGATGCTTCTGGGAGATGATCATGCTGATTCTCCACATGCTCATACCAACAAAAACACAATTTGAAGTTCTCTCGAAAGGCAACACAAAAGTCAGAATGATTCTTCTTCAAAGCCAAAGAATCTACAAAGTTTAAAGACTAAGAGAACTAAATCAAAACTGAAATCCAACGTCAAAGAGCGTGTGAGCATGTTGGAAAAAGACGTGGAGACACCTGAGCAACGAAGCAGACCTGATGCAGACGTCAAAGCTGAAAACTTCAAAAGAAACAAGATCCTCACACTGGGGAGATTGTTGGAATCAAGACATTTTCTCTCACAAGAAAGAGGAATGTCAGAAGATGTCAAGGCAACTACAATTACATCTACACCAACAACTTATCCAAGATTGCTGGAGTGATCACTTAACTACTAACACTTAGGGGGAGATTGTTGGAATCACTCTGATGCAGGTTTTACTGACCAGGTTTTAATATTTATAAAGTCTCGTTATACCTATGGTCTACCCTAATGCACTAACGGGCAGTGTACCCGGTCGTGTGTAGTGTAGTATTCGGTAAAGCCGAGGTCGTCCAAAGAGCTATGTGTGTTGGATTATTTCTAAGTCTAAGTGTCACAGATTAATAATGGTTTCGATAAGGGATTAATTAATTAAACTACTAAAGCAGAATAAAGCAAATAAAGGCAGATAAAAGATCAATAGAGGAGAGTGGTGCTAACCTAGTTAATCCTCCTAGCTAGTAATGTCTACGTCTACTTACTTCCAATTACTTCAGGTGGGGTCAAAGTCGAGAGGACAACATTTGGTCAATTCGCCCTAACCTATCAGCAAAGATGCCACCACAAGAGAAGTCAAGTGTCCCCTCATAAGTCCTGTTGTTCCTGGTCCCCTAAGCCAAGTCAATAAGTACCGCTACATGCTAGATTTATAATAGTGAGTGCCCGGGCATTAGCAACTTAAACACTCACCCCCTAATTCTTAAGTTCATCCAAACGGTAGGTGATCAGTTGGTCAAATCGCACAAATAGAAAGGGTCGTCAGTTGGTCATATCTTACCCTTCCCGTCTCAGTCCGCTCACCTAGGGTCAGTTGGTCATATCTCCTAGGCAATTGGCCTCTACCGCCATTCAAAACTACCGAAACAAGGGTAGCTACCAATAAACTATGCATGCATACACTTAGAAATAATTATGCTAAAGTAATGTAAACCCAAAAAAAATTAAGGAATCATAACAAGGCCAGTACCAAGAGGTGCTTAGCCACTCATATTAATCATACAAACCAATTCAATATTCAAAGGTACGAAATACATGGATTGAAAGTAAAGAAAATATAAAATGCTAATGCTTATCGTAGGGGAGTGATTTCTCCCTTGGAGACAGCTCCGTATGCTCCTCTAGACCTGCCTTGAGCTTTTTCCCACGTTCTCTGGTTGTTTTGTGTGAAATGGGATGATTTGCCCTAATCGCCCTCTTGGAGAGGAAGGAGAAGAGATGATATAAAATGCAGAATTCATGGGGTATTTATAGGCCAGATCTTGGTTACGGCGTAACTAAAGTTACGCCGTAATCTTCAATTCCTTCATTATTTGCACTAGATCTGCTGGTTACGGCGTAACTTTATGAGTGGTTATGCCGTATTCTTCAATAATACTTGGTTAAAAGGTAGTTGGTGGAATAGTTACGGCGTAGTTATCAGCGGCGTGGAACCTCATTTGACCTAATAGAGTTACGTCATAGTCCTTGGGGAGAGTTACGCCATAACCTTCTGATGAGTTGGTTTTCTGAGTCACGCTTTAGTTACGGCGTAATGTGAGAGAAGAGATACGCCGTAACTTCTTCAAAGTCAGCATACTATGATAAATATTTTGATATTTCTCCAGTTCCGCGTCTCTTTAGCTCCAATGCTCGTAATTTACCTGAAAGTGGAAAACAATGGAAAACAAGCGTAAATCCATATAAATGATATAAATTACAAGCATTATCGGGGGAAATTGACACTTAATATTTAGGACTATTTGATGTTATCAAATATTCCCCCACTTGAACTCTACTTGCCCTCAAGTAGACCTTATTAGAAAGATTCCTAAAAATATATCTCCCAAAACCTGGAAAATATAGGTTTATAAATCCCTCATGCTAGAATAAAACAACGCCGAACACCTCACGAAAGGGGAACAAAACACTCAAATCTCTCAACTATTGTAAGTGTCAATTTCGGGGTGATCACTCAATCGCACAGTCATAGCATGTATTCTATCATAGCTTGGCGGTTACACAAATCTCCACCACTAGAGTTAAGGGCCAGACAATTCTCGAAGGCAATATGGGTAGACACGACAAAGGTTAAGGGGTGACTCGTCATTACTAACATGTCACGGCGAAGTGGACAAAATCAATGATACATGACCAAATCCATGGCTAAGACACCAAAGATTGCTCGCTGCATCACCTAGACATGCTTCATGACTAAAGGGTAGGATAAGACATGGGATATATAAATGGTGTAAAATAAAAAACAAACATGTAGTCTAAATCTATAACCAAGTTATCACCACTTACCGTCCGGCCAAAGTTCAAGCTTTGAAGTCAAGAAACCGGATCATGAAATACAAGGTAGACGTGTCATTAGAGGACGTCGTGATGGGCACACTACCTTTTCTTCAACTGTTGGCATAATTACCAACTCCAATCTTCAAATGTGACCGAGGTGGCCTCCTCGATACTAAATCTATAAAGCTCATAACATAGTGCTTATAACATCGCACTTTACAATAACTAAATCATAACAACTTTTTTTTCAACATAACAATAATAACTAAACATAATATCCCCTCACTTGAGATGAACAATGGGAATTCGGGGGGTCTTCAATGATCTTCAGGAATATGTCGCTGACGAAAGTGTGATTTCCGAACCTTTCCACTTGAACCTTGAACTTAGGCAAATGATGACTTCCCAATCACAAATAAAGACTACAGGGTAGGCTAAGGTGTATGGGTGTATCGAAACAATATATTGGGTAAACAAAATAAAAGGAATGGCTCAGATGGGTGTATCTAGGGGTATCTTGCACTAAAGGTGAGTGCAACAAAAGAGTTTCACATGGGGGTCGAGAAGTCGAGGTGACTAATCGATAGACACACAATGGTAGGCTATATGGGTGATAATCCTATAATATTTCCTTCTAAAACTAAAAAGTACAAATACATCGAGCTAACTCAACATACCTCGTCTATGATCTTGAAATGATGCAAAGGCCAAGTTCTAAAGTTTACAAGCTACCGGCACACTCATAATTTGGTAGATTTGGGGTAAAATATTGGAAATGAATAAGGCTAATCTCACCATATAATATCAAGGGTTGTATGTGCTCGGCTAAGGTCTAATCTAGTTAAGTTAAGAAAAACATGTCAAAATTTTAAAAATGGCATAATTTTTCAAAATAAACTAGAAAAACGAGGGCAAAATAATGTTCAAGAGATAATTCTACTCCCGTCCCCCCACTTGAATTGTACAAAGTCCCTTTTGTACTAAGCATTAAATAAAGATGAAGAGAAAAGTAGAATTAGAGCGAGAACTTCCCTGAAATTTGCTCCACCAAGAAAGAAGGCCCACGAAAAAGAGACGTGCCTTCGTATAAGCATCATGAACAAACTTCAATCCCTGAAATCACACTACCGACAAGCATAATTCTAAAAAGAAAAAAAAATGAAAAACAAACCTAACTCACTTTCGTAGGAATCACGGTTGCATTTAGCATATGCAACAAGCCTTTTAAACCACTTGGTGTCCCAAGTGGACGAGTGAAGTCTCGTGAAGGTTTACAGGGAACACACCAACAAAGTTCATTTAAAATACTACTTCAAGGTTATTGTTTATTAAAATGAAATAATTAAAGCAGAGGATAGGTACGTCGTAACTCCAGAAGGAGTTATGCCGTAATTAGGCAAAACCTGGCATACGCTGCAAAAGTGTAGCTACGGCGTAACCACTTGAATAGGATTACGCCGTAATTGGTGATGCTTCTGAGGTTCTGCTGCAAAAGGTCCTGTTACGTCGTAATCATGAGAATGAGTTACGCCGTAACTTTGGTCAGATCAGCATGCTGCAGCAGCAACTTATCTTTGTTTCCTGCAAAAATAGTTAAAAACACAAAACCCAACAGAAATGGAAATAAAACAAACAGAAAAAGGAAAGATATGCATGGGGTGCCTCCCACGAAGCGCTTGTTTTTTTTCAAGTCACGAGCTTGACTCCACCCTTATTTACTAAGTAAGAGGGTGTTTCTCCCTTCACTTGAAACCAAGTGTGGGTGAAAATATCGATAAACACCATGAGGGTGTGGAATTACTAAAGGATGGGGAAATGATGGATAATGATCATACCTTAAAGGAGATGCCATTTCCCTCCTTACCTTACCCGTTTTAGTCGATGACCTTGATGAATTATTCACCTCGTGATATGGCTGATTAATTGGCCCATATGACTCCTTGTTAATCACTGAAGTGTTTGAAATCTTGTCCTCAATTTCTTTTGCAAGATCAACTAAAATTGGTTTAGTAGCCGGAGCTACATAACCATCATTGGGTGATGCTACATGTGAGGTTTGTGAGGTCAAGGGTCGCACAATTTCTTTCATATCATCAGCAACTTGTAAAGAAAAACAAGCAAGATTGTTGGGAATAAAAGAAGAGCTAGAATTCATACCGTTTTGTGTTGTGGTAGATTCCTCATTAGCTTGTGGAATTGCTTCATCACTCTGTAATCTCTTTGCTTCCATTTTCTTTGATTTATCATTGCGTGTTTCTTCATCATTCGCAACCTTTAAAAGTCCTGGAAATGGGATAGGTGGTACATAAGGTCTTATATAAGGTAAATGAGGAACCGGCTCCTCGTTGACTTCCGTCATCTTTCCTACAGTGGCTTTGATAGTTCCAACTGTATTCTTTTTACTTTCCAGGACTTTTTGGTTTAATTCTTCAAGCTTAGCTTCCAAACTTTTCCTCTTAGCGTCAAGATTTTTTAAATTTAAGTCCGCGCCCTCCTTGAATTTCCTAATCCATTCATCATTCGAGTAGTGTATCCTTTTTAGATTATCTGAGAATTTATTGACGGCTTCCTCAAATGACTCAATATACCTGACCTGCTCATATTCTTCGCGTTCTTCATGGAGAGAATTCTCTTGTATAGTGATGCAGGTTTTACTGACCAGGTCTTAATATTTATAGTATCTCGCTATACCTATGGTCTACCCTAATGCACTAACGGGCAGTGTACCCGGTCGTGTGTAGTGTAGTAAATGTTAAAGCCGAGGTCGTCCCAAGAGCTATGTGTGTCGGATAATTACTAAGTCTAATTGTCACAAAATATAAATGGTTTGATATGGTTCTAATTAATTAAACTACGAATGCAGGATATAAAAGCAATTAAATGGTTGAAAGGAAATCAATAGAGGAATAGTGGTGCTAACCTAGTTAATCATCCTAACTAGTTATGTCTATGTCTACTTACTTCCAATTACTTCAGGTGGGGTCAGATTCGAGAGGACAGCATTTGGTCAATTCGCCCTAACCTATCAGCAAAGATTCCACCATAGGAGAAATCAGGCGCACCGTCATAAGTCCTGTTGTTCCTGGTCCCCTAAGCCGAGTCATTAAGTACCGCTACATGCTAGATTCTAAATAGTGAGTGCCCGGCCGCTAGGAACTTAGACACTACACCCCCCAATTCTTAAGTTCATCCAAATGATAGGTGATCAGTTGGTCAAATCGCACAAGTAGAAAGGGTCGTCAGTTGGTCATATCTTACCCTTCCCGTCTCAGTCCGCTCACCTAGGGTCAGTTGGTCATATCTCCTAGTCAATTGGCCTCTACCGCCATTCAAAACTACCGAACCAGGGGTGACTACCAAAGAACTATGCATGCATACACTTAGAAATAATTGTACGGAAGTAAAGGTAAACGCAAACAAGACGATTAAGGAATCATAACTAGGCTAGCACCAAAGGGTGCTTAGCCGCTCATATTAATCATGCACATCAATTCAATATTCAAAGGTACGAAATACATGAATTGAAAGTAAAAGAAATAATAAACGCTAAAGCTTATCGTAATGTTGTGACTTCTCCCTTGGAAACAGCTCCGTATGCTTCCCTAGACCTTCCTTGAGTATTTTCCCACGTTCTCAGAGTATTGTGTGTGGAATGGGATGAATAGAAATGCTGGAATTCGTGGGTATTTATAGGCCAGGTCTGGGTTACGGCGTAACCAAAAGATGAGTTACGCCGTAACCTCCGTAAATGCACTAGATCTGCTAGTTACGGCGTAACCTTATAAGTGGTTACGCCATAGTCTTCAATAATCCTGGTTACGTCGCAAGTGATGCAGTAGTTACGGCGTAAGTATCCGCGGCGTGGAACCTCTTTTGACCTAATGGAGTTACGTCGTAATCTTTGGAAAGAGTTACGCCGTAACCTCTTGATGAGTTGGACTTCGGGGTCACGCAATAGTTACGGCGTAATGTAAGAGATGAGTTACGCCGTAACCTCTTCAAAATAGGCATACTGTGATAAATCCTTAGTAATGTTTCCATTTCCGCGTCTTTTTAGCTCCAATGCTCGCAATTTACCTGAAAGTGTAAAACAATGGAAAACAAGCGTAAATCCATATAAATGATATAAATAACGAGCATTAACGGGGGAAATTGACACTTAATAATTAGTACTATTTGATGTTATCAAATATCCCCCCACTTGAACTCTACTTACCCTCAAGTAGACCTTATTAGATAGATTCCTAAAAAGATATCTCCCAAAACGGAAAATATGAGTTTATAAATCCCTTATGCTAGAATAAAACAAAGCCGAACACCTCGCGAAAGGGGAACAAACACTCAAATCTCTCAACTATTCTAAGTGTCAATTTCGGGGTGATCACTCAATTGCACAGTCATAGCATGTATTCTATCATAAGTTTGGCGGTTACACAAATCTCCACCACTAGAGTTAAGGGCTAAACAATTCTCGAAGGCAATATGGGTAGACACGACAAAGGTTAAGGGGTGACTCGTCATTACTAACATGTCACGGCGAAGTGGACAAAATCAATGATACATGACCAAATCCATGGCCAAGACACCAAAGATTGCTCGATGCATCACCTAGACACGCTTCATGACTAAAGGGTAGGATAAGACATGGGATGTATAATTGGTGTAAAATGAAAAACAAGAAGGTAGTCTATATCTATAACTAAGTCATCACCACTTACCGTCCGCCCAAAGTTCAAGTTTAGAAGTCTAGAGACCGGATCATGAAATGCAAGGTAGATGTGTCATTAGAGGACGTTGTGATGGGCACACTACCTTTTCTTCTTCAGTTGGTATTACTCCAACTTCAATCTTCAAATGTGACCACGGTGGCCTCCTCGATACTAAACAATAAAGCTCATACTATAGTGCTTATAACATTGCACTTTAAAATCATAACAGAATCAACTATATTATTATTTATTTTTATTTTTATTTTTTTTTTCGACTTTTTTTTTTCGAACGTACATGATAACATAACATCCCCCCACTTGAGATGAACAATGGGAATTCGGGGGGTCTTCAATGATCTTCATAATTGTTGTCGATGAAAGCGTGATTTCCAAACCTTTCCACTCGAACCTTGAACTTAGGCAAATGATGACTTCCCAATTGCAAATAAAGACTACAGGGTAGGCTAAGGTGTAAGGGTGTAATGAGATAATATATTGGGGTGACAAAACGAAAGGAATGGCTCAGAAGGGTGTATCTAGGGGTATCTTGCACTAAAGGGGAGTGCAACAAAAGGGTTTCACAAGGGGGTCGAAAAGTCGAGGTGTCTTATCGATAGACTCACAATGGTAGGCTGTTTGGGTGATAATCCTATAATACTGCCTTCTAAAACTGAAAAGTCCACATACATCAAGCTAACTTAACATACCTCGTCTATGGTCTTGAAATGATGCAAAGGCCAATTTCTAAAGTTTACAAGCTACCGGCACACTCATAATTTGGTGGATTTGGGGTAAAGTATAGGAAACGGATAAGGCTAATCTCACCATGTAATATCAAGGGTTGTATGTGCTCGGCTAAGGTCTAATCTAGTTAGGTTCGGAAAAACATGTCAAAATATAAAAAATAGCATAATTTTTCAAAATAAACTAGAAAAATGAGGGCGAAATAAAGTTCAAGATATAATTCTACTCCCGTCCCCCCACTTGAATTGTACAAAGTCCCTTTTGTACTAGGCATTAAAATAAAGGTGAAGAGAAAGGTAGAATTAGAGCGAGAACTTCCCTGAAATTTGCTCCAAAAAAGAAGAAGGCCTACGAGAAAGGATCGTGCCTTCGTTAAAGCGTCATGAGCAAACTTCAATCCCTGAAATCACAATACCGACAAGCATAATTCTAAAAAGAAAAAAATAAAATGAAAAACAAACCTAACTCACTTTCGTAGGAATCACGGTTGCATTTAGCGAATGCAACGAGCCTTTTAAACCACTTGGTGTCCCAAGTGGACGAGTGAAGTCTCGTGAGGTTTTACAGGGAACACACCCACAAAGTTCATTTAAAAACTAATACAAGGTTACTGTGTTTAAAAATAAAGAATTAAAGCAGAGGAGAGTTACGTCGTAACTCCAATAAGAGAGTTACGCCGTAACTTGCAAAACATGGAATGAGCTGAGAAGTGAATGGTTACGGCGTAACCACTGAGATGGTATTACGCCGTAGTTGGTAATGCATTAAAAATTATGCTGCTAAAATGTGGGTTACGGCGTAACCACTGAGATGAGTTACGCCGTAACTCTGTTCAGATCAGCAACTGCAGCAGTAATTACTTCATTGTCTCCTGCAAAAATGTTAGAAAACACAAAACCCAACAGAAAGGACATAAAAACAAAAGAAAGGGATAATTCGGGTTGTCTCCCGAAAGAGCACTTTTCTTTATTAACGAGTCTTTAAGTTAGACTCAGAGCCGCGGGGCTCCTATGGGGGTCTTTGATCTTGTCCCACTTCTTCGATATCCTTCATCAAATTGTGCCTCATCCATGCAACATTAGAGGCAGTCCGGAAGTACTCAATGGTTTCGATCTTTCGGACTTTACAGAATTTCTCCTCCGGACCTAGGTGGTAGCGAGTGAATTCATACTTTTCTACTATAATAGGGGGTGGTCTTTTGTAGGGTACCCCCAGGAGCTTGCACCTTCTTTGCTCGTAAGCTTCGTCATCGGGATCAGTGAACTCTTCATTTCCTTGCAACTCAAGGTAATCTAGCATCCCTTTGATATCATCGTCATCAGAATCAGTACCCTTGAACCATTCTTCATAGAATAAATTCTCCACTAGAACGCGCTTGCATTCTTCTTTATCATTACTCACCCGCTCTATGTCCACGTCAATTGTTGTTTTATTCGTATTATCGCTACTTTTGTAGTTAGAATTTTCTTGATCCATGTATTCCTTCCAAATCTTATCTTTTGTTAATGCATCCACATGCCCATACTTAATTTTTACCAAACTATCAAATCCCAGGTTGTCTATCCAAGGTAAACTCGTTCTCTCCTTGTCATTGGTTGAGGACCAAAAGAACTCATCTTTTCCTAATCTTCCAGAGCTGCCTCCACCATCACACATATCGTTATACGGGTTGCATGATGCCCAGAAAATTTCCCCAGGGGATTTTACTTTTTCGCACCAGTGACTGCGTAGTTCATTTAAATGCTCTTATGTGCAGGGTATATCTTGATTAGGCTCATCCCTTCGAATGTGCTTTGCGTAATCAACTTTTAGCTTCATAAGAAGATTTGGATTGATCTTGGCATTCCCAAATTGAATTGCGTACCAATCTTTAAAGGAAAAATTACCGAATTTTATCCCGTGTCTTTCATGCTCATGAGGGCATGTCCATTCCTCCACTATTTCATTGTCTCCTCCATTGCAATATTCGTGGAAAGGGCTGCATGTAGGCCAAGCCCTTGTGGTTTCTTCATGATTAATAGCGATAGGAGTACACCAGTGAGTGATAAGTTGCTCTTCTTCATCATCAAGGGAGAGTTCCTCGAGTTTTTCAGATTCGTCCAAGTCGAGGAATTTTTCTGCTCATGTATCCCAGTTACGCCGTAACTGAGAATCTTGATTACGGTGTAATTCATTAGAGTTGTATTCCTCAGTATTCATCACAACTCCTTTGTCACTGTCAAACACCAGGTTACGCCGTAACTCATTAGGTATGTTACGGCGTAACTCAGATCTGTTGATGGAATCATCCTCTAAACTCGCATCACTGGCCTGAGCCTTCGAGTTATCATCCGAGAAAATTACCTTACATTCCATAGCTGGTTTAGATCCTTCAGGTTTATAGTTATTCCTTCTTACTTTTTCGCTGAGCTTTATCACCATGGATTCAAGGTTTTTAAGAGTGGAGTCGTGTTTAGAAATGTTTCTATCAGTGTTCTCCTGGAATTCCTTCAACCATTCATCTTGCTCCTTTTGTTTTTGGGCTGAATTTTCCAGAAAGTTAGTAATTGTTTCTTCAATATTGGGCTTTCTTTCTCCATAAGACCCACGGTTGTAATTACTACGATACCCATTTCGATTGTCACCGTAAAAGGGTCGATTTTCTCCATACTTAGCTTCTTCGAATTCTTCTTCGTCCATATGAGGACAATTTTTCGTAAGGTGTCCTCCTCCACAAGTTTCACATCCCACTTGAATGGCATGAACAGTTTCCCTGACTTTTAGCATATCTCGACTGAGGCTTTCAATTTTACTAGCGATTGCTGCAATTCCGTCAAAATTTCCACCTTGGTTTCTTTTACTTCCACCGTCGTGCCATTTTTGAGAATGGTCCGTCATTTTTTGAATGGCTTCAATTGTCGTAGTAGGAGTCATATTTGGGATAGGTCCTTGATAATCCAGCATCTGTCTCGTAGTTACATTTATTCCTTTGTAGAAAATATTGACCTTCTGCTGGTTATTAAGATCATTGGTAGGACACTTGTAAAGAAGATCGTTGTATCTGTCCCAAGCTTGATACAGAGTTTCGTCGTCTTCTTGTTTGAAATTGTGGATCTCCAAGAGTTGATTAGAAATCTTTGATGGTGGGCAATATCTTTGGATAAAGTGTTTCTTAAGTAGTGCCCAAGTATTAACTGCCCCGACGGGCAATCTTTCGATCCATCTTCTTGCTGCTCCAGTTAGAGTCATAGGGAAGACCCTGAGCATAACAGCATCATGAGACACGCCCGGAATGTTGAAAAGGCTAGCGATGTATAGGACATTTTCAACGTGCTCATATGCGTCTTCGTCCCTGTTTCCT
Source organism: Chrysanthemum seticuspe (assembly GCA_019973895.1). Classification (NCBI taxonomy): domain Eukaryota; kingdom Viridiplantae; phylum Streptophyta; class Magnoliopsida; order Asterales; family Asteraceae; genus Chrysanthemum; species Chrysanthemum seticuspe. The sequence continues at coordinate 78,157,460 of BPTQ01000007.1, read as the reverse complement.
GAAAAAGGGTTAGCGCGAAGCTCCCTCATAAATTGGTCTTTAATCTCGAAACGAACATCCGCTCCGATTGCCGGTCTTACGAGACCCGGCCCTTGATCATCTCTAGTCAACGCCAAGTATTCCTTAAGAGTGAGGTCGTCGATGTTAACCACTTCCATGGTACCTGAAAACTTGAAATATGATCGTGAGAAAAGTTTAAATATGAAATGAAAGACTTAATATAAATCCTAATATAGCTCTCCGGCAGCGGCGCCAAAAACTTGATGCAGGTTTTACTGACCAGGTCTTAATATTTATAGTGTCTCGCTATACCTATGGTCTACGCTAATGCACTAACAGGCAGTGTACCCGGTCGTGTGTAGTGTAGTAAATGGTAAAGCCGAGGTCGTCCCAAGAGCTATGTGTGTCAGATAATTACTAAGTCTAATTGTCACAGAATATAAATGGTTTGATATGGTTTTAATTAATTAAACTACGAATGCAGGATATAAAAGCAATTAAATGGTAGAAAGGAAATCAATAGAGGAATAGTGTTGCTAACCTAGTTAATCATCCTAACTAGTTATGTCTACGTCTACTTACTTCCAATTACTTCAGGTGGGGTCAAATTCGAGAGGACAGGATTTGGTCAATTCGCCCTAACCTATCAGTAAAGATGCCACCACAGGAGAAATCAGGCGCACCGTCATAAGTCCTGTTGTTCCTGGTCCCCTAAGTCGAGTCATTAAGTACCGCCACATGCTAGATTCTAAATAGTGAGTGCCCGGCCGTTAGGAACTTAGACACTACACCCCCCAATTCTTAAGTTCATCCAAACGATAGGTGATCAGTTGGTCAAATCGCACAAGTAGAAAGGGTCATCAGTTGGTCATATCTTACCCTTCCCGTCTCAGTCCGCTCACCTAGGGTCAGTTGGTCATATCTCCTAGGCAATTGGCCTCTACCGCCATTCAAAACTACCGAACCAGGGGTGACTACCAAAGAACTATACATGCATACACTTAGAAATAATTGTACGGAAGTAAAGGTAAACGCAAACAAAACAATTAAGGAATCATAACTAGGCTAGCACCAAAGAGTGCTTAGCCGCTCATATTAATCATGCACATCAATTCAATATTCAAAGGTATGAAATACATGAATTGAAAGTAAAAGAAATAATAAACGCTAAAGCTTATCGTAATGGTGTGACTTCTCCCTTGGAAACAGCTCCGTATGCTTCCCTAGACCTTCCTTGAGTATTTTCCCACGTTCTCAGAGTATTGTGTGTGGAATAGGATGAATAGAAATGCTGGAATTCGTGGGTATTTATAGGCCAGGTCTGGGTTACGGCGTAACCAAAAGATGAGTTACGCCATAACCTCCGTAAATGCACTAGATCTGCTAGTTATGGCGTAACCTTATAAGTGGTTACGCCATAGTGTTCAATAATCCTAGTTACGTCGCAAGTGATGCAGTAGTTACGGCGTAAGTATCCGCGGCGTGGAACCTCTTTTGACCTAATGGAGTTACGTCGTAATCTTTGGAAGGAGTTACGCCATAACCTCTTGATGAGTTGGACTTCGGGGTCACGCAATAGTTACGGCGTAATGTGAGAGATGAGTTACGTCGTAACCTCTTCAAAATAGGCATACTGTGATAAATCCTTAGTAATGTTTCCATTTCCGCGTCTCTTTAGCTCCAATGCTCGCAATTTACCTGAAAGTGTAAAACAATGGAAAACAAGCGTAAATCCATATAAATGATATAAATAACGAGCATTAACGGGGGAAATTGACACTTAATAATCAGGACTATTTGATGTTATCATATAGCATGAATGTTCTCTTTAACCATATTCATATCACATCCAAGTCTATCAAGCTGCTTGGTGATGTCGCCAATGTCATCCAAGCTGTTGCTATTTATGGCCCAAGTGGTAGCTTCATCGTACTAGTTTCGGGAATGGTCGGCCATCTTTTGGATTGATCTCAGGGCTTGTGCAGGAGGCATCTCAGGGATTGGCCCTTGAGAGTCAAGCATTTGGCGGGAAGGGATTTTTAACCTGTTGTAGAAAATAAGGACTTTCTGATAGTTGTTGAGATCATGCATTGGGCAATTGTATAGAAGGTCATTATATCTTTCCCAAGCTATATCTAGCGTTTCATCCATCTCTTGCCTGAAATTCCTTATCTCTTCTATTTTTTTTGGTAATCTTCGAAGGAGGACAATATTTTCGAATAAATGAATTTTTTAGAAGATACCATGTATTGATTGGCCCTGCTAGAATTCTGTCAAACCATCTTCTGGGCGCTCCAGTGAGTGTAATAGGAAATATCCTGGGCATAAGAGCATCATGAGTGATCCCTGGAACGTGAAAAAGATCGGCTATCTCCAAAACTCTTCGTATATGTAAGTGGGCATCATCATCATCAGTTCCTGCGAAAAGCTTTTGTCTTAGTTCCCTCATGAACTGGCAGTTGATTTCAAACTGGACATCTGCTCCAATCGCCCATCTTACGAGCCCCGGCCCTTGTTCTTCTCTTGTCAATGCCAAATATTCCTCAAGAGTGAGGTCATCAATGTTAACAACTTCCATAGTACCTGAATCTTGAAAAGAGATTGTGAGAATTTGAGAAATTTTGAAACAAAACAAAAATGAAAGACTTAATAGGAATCCTAATATAACTCGCCGGCAGCGGCGCCAAAAAATTGATACAGGTTTTACTGACCACGTTTTAATATTTATAAAGTCTCGTTATACCTATGGTCTACCCTACTGCACAAACGGGCAGTGTACCTGGTCGTGTGTAGTGTAGTATTCGGTAAAGCCGAGGTCGTCCCAAGAGCTATGTGTGTTGGATTATTACTAAGTCTAAGTGTCACAGATTAATGATGGTTTCGATAAGGGATTAATTAATTAAACTACTAAAGCAGAATAAAGCAAATAAAGGCAGATAAAATATCAATAGATGAGAGTGGTGCTAACCTAGTTAATCCTCCTAGCTAGTAATGTCTATGTCTACTTACTTCCAATTACTTCAGGTGGGGTCAAAGTCGAGAGGACGGCATTTGGTCAATTCGCCCTAACCTATCAGCAAAGATGCCACCACAGGAGAAGTCAGGTGTCCCCTCATAAGTCCTGTTATTCCTGGTCCCCTAAGCCAAGTCATTAAGTACTGCTACATGCTAGATTTATAATAGTGAGTGCTCAGGCGTTAGCAACTTAAACACTCACCCCCTAATTCTTAAGTTCATCCAAACGGTAGGTGATCAGTTGGTCAAATTGCACAAGTACAAAGGGTCGTCAATTGGTCATATTTTACCCTTCCCGTCTCAGTCCGCTCACCTAGTGTGACAATTCGTATTTTCAGGTCATTCTCAAAACATTACCCATGTTTCATTATTTATCATTTATCGTGAACTAGGTTTACGAGCATCAAATTCACGTAACCGTAATGGTTTAGCTGTGAATTCATGATCATATCATCGAGGTCATTTCATATAGACTAAGTTTAGTCTACATTTCATTAACATCATTTTCATCATATTAGTTCATGCATGGTTTTGCATTTTACATTAAACGTATAATTTTCATATTAAATAAACGTTATCGCGTAACTAATTATTTTGAACAATTGATCCATTACTTCCAAAAATTATTCCAATATATTTTTATACTCATATTAAGTTTATAAAATAATATTATGAGTTTACCTAGTGTTTTAAATTTATTTTGTGACTAAATTGTTGTATTTATATAATTATGACGTTTTTCTTAAATTCGACACGATTATTATTATATCACTCAAATTTTGCAAGAAATGTATTTTTATAATTTTTATGACCTAAAAATATTTTATCTTGGCCCGTGAAAATTTATTTTTATCAAACGCTACCCTAAATATATACAAATGACTACAACTTACCATTTAACTCATTTAAATCCACAATTCTTACACTTATACAAGTTTTAAAAAAAAAAAAAACATAAACAAATGATGACTTGCACCCCTTGTCGACACAAGGGGTGAATCACCAAAGATATTTGCAAAATATCATAAGTTAAAGTATTATACAAAAATACTTTTCACTTCATTTCTTCACTTTGCAAACCAAAGACCAAAGTTTCCTTTGCTTTTCTCTCTACATATTCGGCAGCCAAGGGACCAAGAGGAGAATCATTTCCAAGTTTTCAAGTCAAGTTTTAATAAACACTAGTATCATTTGTTGCTAAGGTTTTGTAATACAAACCTCAAGTGATTAGGAAAAACCTTTTGTCCATTAACCTCATCATATCACTAGTAAGCATTCATATTCATATTTTTATTTCATATTCATTTTCATGGTCATATCATTTTTATTGAGAAACATGCAAGTCTCATGATGTTTATACCATTTTTAAAGGTTTTTAAGGTTTTTATGTGTTATATATATATAATCCATCCTATAATTACTCCTTGTTATATATTAGTTTTGGTGATGTCTAGGAACCCATGACACCCTAAGAAGGTGTATGGTAGGATTAGATTAGCTTCGGAGTTGTTTTGAATGGGTTAGAATAAGTTTGACGCGAGAAAAACTCATTTCGACACGTTTTGAAAAGGGTCTGTCCTTAAAATTTAATTCTGGAAAATCCGACAGTGAACAAAAATATTTGGCCTAGATATTTAGAAAATATACTTTAAAACGAAACCGTGGCCGCTTGAACGGATTAAAACGGAGCTATAACGAAGAAGTTATGAATTTTTCAATTTGGCGACGAAAAATACAAAATCCTGAAAATTTCAGCAAACTATATTTATTTTGTACGAGTCAAAAATGAAGCTTGGACGTTGTAAATTATGTCGATTTATTAAAAATATGTTAGTATACTTCGATACGAAGTTAAGGATCTTTAAAACGTAGAAAACGGATTAGTAACGACTAAATTACACATGTTTACAAAAGTTGCCGTAACTATTATCATATAAGAAAAACTATAACTTGATTTCTAATAAACAAGTTTTGCGGCAAAAACTAGTACCAAGTAAAAGGTTGTTTTTAACATTGAATTAGAACTTTTTATGAAGTAAAGTCTTCTAGTAAAAGTGAAATCGCCAAGTATACTTTCCAAAATGTCCGATAGTTTGATTAGCGGAGTTGTAATGAATTAATTACGTTCGCTCAAACTTTGCCGAAAAACCATCATTAAACTATATTTTTGGACTAAAAGTACCATATTTAACCTCTATTTTCTTTATGTTCGAGTCCTCTAGGATGAAAACTCATGTACTAAAACTTTGAGATTATCATACGAGCTTCCCAAAACCGTTGAGTTCGTTTCCTAACGCTCGACGTGCACCATTTTACGACTAGCTTTTAGAGGCCGTTTTTGTCATTTTCATGGAAATTTCAATAACATTATTTTATGACGAAAAGTAATATTTTCACAATAAATCACTAAATGATTATCGTCGGATATCATTTCAACGCAAATACATGTGAAGTAATTTAAAAATGGTCAAGACGTTAAAAGATTATATTTTCGACGAGAAGTATTGTTTTCAAAAATTCATAAGTGGTATAAATATCATCCGAATCGCATGCATAACATTACATCATGACTTATTACATATCATATCATTCATAATAGGTCAGTTTCGAGATCACGCTACATTTCGGTGTACTCACTTTTGTCATCACTTCAATTCATCAAGTGAGTTTTCATAGCCCCGTTGTATACATTTAATACTTGTTTTCAAACTTACGGGGGAGAATACATTGCACATCATTTTTATTACGATACCAAGTATATCAAATTCATTACATTGCTTAAGTTACCTCATGCCAATTGAATGTCCCCATTATATTACATGAACCGTTAATTTCATAGAAGCGAGGGTGAGTGGATAGATCTATCGAGGGTGACTCCTCCATCCGGGTTGGTGGATCCCAACTAGTCATACGGATGCATATCATTTAATAACATTATTTGAGTTGTTTGGAAAACACTCTGTTGGGGCGAACATCATGATCAGTCTAGTTTCGGTGTCATGGACTTATAGCAATTGTAACATCATTTTTATGGCGACATTGTCATACATTATCTATACTTGTGTAGTCGTATAAATCATTTTCATAAACCTATGATTTCTCACCAACATTATTGTTGACCGTTTTAGCAATGTATTTTCAGGTAACTAAGACATACTCATCATGGCACGATAAGGAACCATTTTAGAGTCGCGGCGTCGACTTATATCATTGTATATTATGGCATTTTCTTTAAAAAACATCGTTTGGACTTGTAATATACTTATATTTTCCGCAAACTTTATCAACTTTTGGGACCTATCTTGTAACTTTGGATGTTTTATATAAATGTCAAACGATGTGTTTTTAAACGACACTTTAGGTCGTTCAATATAACTGTGATGATGATGCTATGACAGTCAATCCCCCAGGAATTCCAATCCGCTGCAAAACAGATAATTTGGGGGTGTGACACCTAGGGTCAGTTGGTCATATCTCCTAGGAAATTGACTTCTACCGCCATTCAAAACTACCGAAACAAGGGTAGCTACCAATAAACTATACATGCATACACTTAGAAATAATTATGCGAAAGTAATGTAAACGCAAACAAAACAATTAAGGAATCATAACAAGGCCAGCACCAAGAGGTGCTTAGCCGCTCATATTAATCATACAAATCAATTCAATATTCAAATGTACGAAATACATGAATTGAAAGTAAAGAAAATATAAAATGCTAATGCTTATCGTAGGGGAGTGATTTCTCCCTTGGAGACAGCTCCGTATGCTCCTCTAGACCTGCCTTGAGCTTTTTCCCACGTTCTCTGGTTGTTGGGTGCGGAATGGGATGATTTGCCCTAATCGCCCCCTTGGAGAGGGAGGAGAAGAGATAATATAAAATGCAGAATTCGTAGGGTATTTATAGGCCAGATCTTGGTTACGGCGTAACTAATAAAATAGTTACACAGTAATTTTCAATTCCTTTGTTATTTGTACTAGATCTGCTGGTTACGACGTAACCTTATGAGTGGTTACGACGTAACCTTATGAGTGGTTACGCCGTATTCATCAATAATACTTGGTTACGCCATAGTTGGTGGAATAGTTACGGCATAGTTATCAGCGCCGTGGAACCTCATTTGACCTAATAGAGTTACGTGGTAGTCCTTGGGGAGAGTTACGCCGTAACCTTCTGATGAATTGGTTTTCTGAGTCACGCTTTAGTTACGGCGTAATGTGAGAGAAGAGTTACGCCGTAACTTCTTCAAAGTCAGCAAATCTTTTGATATTTCTCCAGTTCCGCGTCTCTTTAGCTCCAATGCTCGTAATTTACCTGAAAGTGAAAAACAATGGAAAACAAGCGTAAATCCATATAAATGATATAAATTACAAGCATTATCGGGGAAAATTGACACTTAATATTCAAGACTATTTGATGTTATCACACTCCTAACTTGTATTTCAAGTGTTAGTAATTAGTATGTAATAAACTAGGCTTTTATGTTTGTATTAATGGCAAGGCTTATGTTGAAAGCTCATGAGCCTTGGCCCAAGCCCAATAATGAAGGAAGGGACTAGACATGTTTCCCTAGCTCCCTTCCCTTATAAATACTAATGTAAACCTTCTCTTGAAGGTTGGTTGTTCATTTCACTTAATATCCTACACATAAAGTTCTAATATTCATATGTGTGAATTGTGTGTGTTCAACTAATCTCTCTTTCATCTTATTTCTTACATATTGATCCTGCTAGTTCCTGGTAATCTTACGTATGTTGTTCACAATTTGAAAGTATTTTGATTTCCAAAGTTTGTTACGTAGATCGTTTGTTTGGAATAAATATATTGCATATCTTTAGCTTTCATCATTTAATCTATTAACACAACCAACTTCAAAACCAACTTTTATTTTATTTTTTTCATTTTCATTTTTCAAACACTAAAAAAAATTCATTAAAAATTAAAAACATTACGTTAATCATTCAAATAAGATTAAAAACAATACAATAAAAATAAAATTTAAAATAATAATCTAAAATACATTTCTCCTTGGTTTGTTGTGCCAACTCCAAAACCGTTTATCGTCGTCTTTCAGTCAAATGGTCATCAAGGTTATGATAGAACAAGATGTCGTGTTTCTTTTCTTTTTTCTTTTTGGTAGATGAATATTTTACGTTGCAGTTCGATTTCTTTTTGCCTTTGTTGATACTTCTTTTGTTCCAATTCAATTTGCCAGTGCATCGTCTTTTCTTTCATTTTCTTTTATCGTTGCTTCATCTCAAAATAAGACTCTCGGGCTTCCTTTTTATAGGAAAGAAACTCGAGTGGATGATTTTCCTTTTATCAACTAACAAATCAACAAATTGTGCGGGAGCAACAGCTAAAGATTCTGTAGGAATGGACGAGGATGACGTTTTCTTCTTAACTATGACCCTGCCCATTGGTCGAACTCTCCGAATCTCTTCCTCATCTAAATCTTCTGCTTTATCGTTGAGATTAAAACCTTCATGTGCAGAATCCGATGCGTGTGAGAGGTGGTTTCTGATGTCTTTGTCATGACTGCCACCTCTTCGACGGGGGAGAGGTATTAACGGGTTCGGATGGACCACACGAACCATGAGCCAGAGAATAATGTTGACTACAAAAAAATGGATCCAAATCCTCTACCTCATTAACATTATAACGTTAAACCAGAGAATAATGTTGAGAAATTTGAGATTGGTACGGTGGTGGTATGAGTCAATTAACATTTGTGAACATTACATTTGAGATTATTGTTGTTGTTCTTGGTACATTTGTTGGTTAAACGGATGTTAGAACGGATTATTTAGAAAAATAGGTTGTTGTTGTTGTTGTTGTTGTTTTGGTTCGTATACAAGTTTGCGGGTTGAAAATTAACACTTGGTGAGTGACTCGAACGAAAATTGAAATTCGGTGTTGGAACGTTTTATTGGCGCTGGGTTTTTAGTGTTTTGGTTTTTGGTATTTTTTGAGTTGAGAATATTAGAGTAAATAAACAATGATTGGGGTTTGAAACTATGTATAGAAATGAAAGAGTATTGGGGTATTTATAGGGTAGGTTTAAATATATGGTTAATTGTTTTAAAAATTTGAGAAACGGTCTCATTCTTTACCGTTGGGTGTTGTTTTCACGAAACCTTTCCACGACTCGGTCTTGCGATTGACCGAGTCCTCCCTTTTTGCCTTCAACGACCCATGCTATGGGGTTATCCTAATAAGGGAAGACGTGTCTTGCGTACCCAAGACTCGGTCGTCTTGCCCCAATCAACGGCCAGTCTGACAATATTCAACAAGGTAAGATTTAATTAACAACACAAATATTCATGAGAAAAGTAAACAAAAATCAAAACACTAAAAGTTTTTAAAAAAATCCCAAAAAAGTCTGCAAAATAGGGGACATGGAAAAAATTCTAAAACTTGTTGAAATTTTTACTCCATTTATTCTAAAATAAATGCTCATGTTTTTATTATGGAACGTTTCAAGATAATGTCTAAGGGGGCGTTTCTTTTTTTATCGTGTTTGAAAAAGGTGTCTTTGTGCATAATGTGACATGTTTGTAATAAGAGAGGTTTGAAAATATGGTGTTTCTTTTTTATGCTTAATAAAGATAGTTTATAATAGTTAATGACCATATAATAGTTAATGACCATATTAACCCTTACATGAAAACCCCATATCTAAAGAAACCCAGATCTATAGTAAATATTGAAAACATAACAAGATCACAATTAAAAAAAAACTAGATACTCCAACGAAAAACCCAAATCTACACTTTTATCAGAACTTGTAATTGATACTCCATAATTATTCCAAACTAAAGATACCAAAATCTTATGGCCTACAAAAACAATACATTTCATCTGTCACTTATGGATATTTTTTCCATTGTGTCTTTCAAATATCTTGAAGTCATTTTCTAAATTAAAAATAACAAAATAATATATTTGATCTATCCAATATAAATTAAACTAAAAAATAAAAGATTCATTAATCAAATCTTTTCTATCAAAACTAAAATATAATTAACATAAACCAATCATCGATTAAGATCTAGTCATCTAGTAATTATCCACCAGTCACCTTATTCTTCATACCCATTAAGTGTTTGCTTAAAGTATTAGAGTTCAATGAAGAGACGTCTGGGAAGATCGCCGACAATAATGGGTATCGGAGGAGGAGCACCGGTGAGAAGGAGTGGTGTGACGGGTGTCGAAGGAGGAGCATCGGTGAGTAGGAGTGGTGTGATGGATGGTAATTGTAATGGTTGGATGAGTGAAAATGGAAGATAGAAAGATGAGGGCATGTTTGTCAATGTTGATGTATGTTGGTTCCTGGATGAGAAGGAGGCAACTTTTATTACCCTTTTGTATTTAGGATATTATACTCTTTTACATTTATTGGGATCACTTTGCTACAGTGGACTAAGGACCAAAAAAATACGTGGCAGTTTGACCACCTCATTTGGTAAACCTACCCGTGCTATTCATCCCTACTCACATACTTCCTTTCCATCTTAGATCCGCCCGGGTGTATTTCCGGGGGAAAAAACTCCGATGCCTTCATTCAAATAGACACGTTTGCGTGTTCGTATGCTAGTTGGTGAGGGGGTGCAGTGATTCGTACGATGGAAACAATATTTTTATGCGTTTTGTGGATCTCAGTTGGCCACATGGTTTTGCCTACAGTGCTAAATTTCTTCTGCTCCATATATTTGTTGTGTTTGGTAGATCTGAAGGTGAGGTTACCAATTTCAATCGTTGATTATCATAAAACCTAATCGCAAATTTCTTGATCCGGGAGAAAGCGATAGAAGGTTTCGTGTTTTTAGGGATTATTTTCGTTGGTGTTTATGGTGGTTATGGTATGTTGTCCTTCGCTTGGTTTGTGCATTGTTTTAGGTTTATTTATTGTGCCTTTCTTATATTTAGGGCTTAGAGTAGTTGTGCGTTGCTTGCGCTGGTTGAAATGCTGTTTATGGTTAGATTTGTGGTTTCGTAACCATTTTTGTGCTTTGGTTTGGGGTATAATGCTATACCCAAGTGCAATTAAAGTGGTTGCATGTTGCTTATGACTGTTCAAATGTTGCTCATAGTCAGCTGTTTGGATGAGTCAATTATTGTGTTATACTATTTTACTTATGCAAAGGCTGGATGCAGCAGATTTTGCGCATCATTTCCAGCACTTGGTGTATATGAAACTGATGTGTGTTTTGAAAGATTTGGCAGCTTTTGTGTGTGGTTTTCTAGCAACATAAAAATGCGTTCAAACATTGCCTTCCTTTGTGTGAAACTTAGAGAGGATGTGCCGCAGGTTTGCGTGCCAGAATGGTCATGCTTTGTGATGTACAATGGCATGCAAAACTACGGCCCTTATGTCGCAGGCTTGCGCTGGCCATGTTTTTTGCTACAATTATTGGTTCTCAAAAACTTTAGCTTCATATTTGCTAACTTTGGACAAGCGATTAAAGGTCTGATTTTTTTGTTTCCTTTGTTTAGGCCTGTTTTTCCTTTATCTTTATGGTAGTTATGGTATCGTTTGTTTAGTTGCGATTGTGGGTTATTTTAGGTTTATTTAATCTTTGGTGTTTCTGCTTGGCATGTCTTAAATAAGAGTTGCGTGTGTCCATTATTAATCATCAAAAAAATGTTTTTTTTGTCTTTTAGATCAGCAGATATTCATATAGCGAGCAATACCAGGATGCTTACAAAAACGCTTTTTCTTTGTATTGATAGCTTAAGCGGGCCTGGAAGCATGCCTTGGCACGGTATCCAGATGGTTGTGGTCATGGTGTTGTTTGGGTGCCAATAAAATTTGAGCCCCAAAACATGTCTAGGCAGGGTAACCAGGTGGTTGCAGCCATGGTTGCAGCATAACGTTGTTGCTTTTGCGCATGTCATTATGTTCCGCAATTTTGTTTATGTTAGTTGGCCTTTTGCAATGGGGTTGGTTGAATATGATTTTCTGAGACTTTCTTTTCATTCTTGCAGATTACATATGCACAGAACGTTCGCATCAATGTTGATTACTGTGGTTCCAGTTTTTGTCATTCGTGCAATGCTGAATGGTTGACAGTTGCATTGGTTTTTTTAGGCTGTGACGGATTGGGCTTTATTTGGTAAATGTGAGATGGCCCGTATCTTGGCAGGGTGGCAGTCAGCTATTGCAGCCATGGCGGGTGTATCCTTTTTGTTTGAATATTCGCCCATCTGAGCCGTGTGCCGACCAGACTTTTTGCACACGACTGAATAAGTGAACCCAATAAATGTAAAAGTATACAATACACAAGTAACATGTGGCGTGTCATGAAATTGATGGCGCAATGATGATGGATCTCTACGTTGATCTGCTTTGTTAGCATGTTTCAGCACCCCATGTCTGTTGGCATGGCATCCGCATCCACATTGCGGTTGCAGCCTAGGCAGGTTCCTGATGCCGATGCGATGTTCCCATTTCTGAGCGTTTTTCATGCAACGCTGAATGTTTGACGGCTGCATTCCTTTTTTTAGGCTGTGATGAACTGGCCTTTATTTGGTGAATGTGAGATGTCCCGTATCTTGGCAGGGTGACAGTCAGTTGTTGCAGCCATGGGGGGTGTATCCTTTTTGCTTGAATATTCGCCTGTTTGAGCCGTGTGCCCAGCAAAATTTCCACACATGGCTGAATAAGTGAACCCAAGAAATGTGATGCCGATGCGATGTTCCCATTTCTGAGCGTTTTTCATTCAACGCTGAATGTTTTACGGCTGCATTCCTTTTTTTAGGCTGTGATGAATTGGCCTTTATTTGGTGAATGTGAGATGTCCCGTATCTTGGCAGGGTGACAGTTAGCTGTTGCAGCCATGGCGGGTGTATCCTTTTTGCTTGAATATTCGCCTGTCTGAGCCGTGTGCCCAGCAAAATTTCCACACATGGCTGAATAAGTGAACCCAAGAAATGTGAAAGTATATAATCTAAAAGTGACAAGTGGCGTGGCATGAAATTGGTGGCGTAATGATGATGGATCGCTGCGTTGATATGGTTCGTTAGCACGCTTCAGCACCCCCTGTGTGTTGGCATGGCACCCGCATCCACATTGCGGTTGCAGCCATGACAGGTTGCTGATGCCGATGCTATGTTCCCATTTTTGAGCGTTTCTATTGCATGTTCTTCATGTTGTCACATTTACGAGTATATTGTAAGGAAATTATGCTGATGATGATGCTTTATAAGATGAAAAGGAAGGATGTGGGTAATGATGAATGGAACGGGTAGGTTAACAAGATGGCCCTCCGCTCAAAAGGGCGGCTAAAAGAGGGCACGTATTCTTTCATTGTGCCTGAACCATGCAATCAAATGAAAGCAGTACTTTCATTTCTGCTGTGGTGTTAAAACCAGAAGCGGTTCGATGTCCTTCATGTTGTGACGGTTATGCGTGTATTATAAAGTTAGAACACCAATGATGATGTTTCCTGCCTTCATGTGTTTGGTGAGCACGCTTCATAGACTCTTATATTTTGGCGAGGTACCCTGCTCTAAATCACGGGTGCAGCCATACCGAGTCTCTGGTACTGCCACCAAATGCTTTCTCAGATATTAAACGGCATAATAAACGTCCTTGCTTTCTCAGAACTGACCTGTATAGACAACTATGGTTCAGATGGGCCGGTCAAAAGTCCCACGTATTTTTTGGGTCCTTAGACAAGTGGCAGCCCTGTAGCATTTATCAACGAGTTTCTAATACTATTTTTTAAACTAGCCCATGCTGAGTTTGACATCATACCAACTTCCTATACAAAATTTAGAAAAAGAACGGGTGTGGCTAGCTGGTGACTTTATCCCAGTCACATCTCGCAGGTAAAGTATGCGTATACTATATATTATGTTTGGTCTTTTACTTTGCATTCGGCCACCCTTCACATTTAATCTGCAAGTTCATATGACATGATTTTGAAACTTTTAATGTTTAACTTTGTTGCTCATACACTAACAATAAAGTTATTACAACAGGTTGCGGATTGCACTACGACTGTGGCTAACCACTTATGTAGCAAGACGACTAACCATGTCAATACACCATTCCCTTCAGCCTCTCGATAAATGATGAAAGCTCATGTGCTTGCTTTTGCTTCTTCGTGGCATTGTCCAAGAACTCTGCAGCTTCATTTAAGTCTTTTGCCTGCAACTTTTTGAGCTCTGAGATGCTTTGCACAGAAGAATCGAACGGGTACAAGAGTTCCAGCTCTCCGATCACATACTCCCGCTCCGCTACACGGGCCCTAATCTCCTGTACCTTTTTCAGCAGTTCAGCTTCATCCGCCATGGTTGTCCTCACCTCTCTTCCAAATTGAACAACCATCATATCCCTCACAAAGCTAGACCCAGCCGCAGTAGCAAGGTCTTCGCAAAAAGGCATAGGTGTGTTCATATTTTTTTTCCCTTCGCGTGTTTTCTTATTTGAGATTTGTGCCAGATTATATTTTGTATGTGTTTTTGGGGTGGTATGTGTGTCTTTTAAAGAGCAAATTATGGGTTGGTTATTATTACTATTATTATTACTATGATGTAATAGCACATGGTTATTAAACTTTTGCTTTGATTGGCACTATATAGGCTGCAAATGCAGTAGAAAGTAATCATGACTTTTGATTCCTTATTGATGATGTACCCTCTGAGTACCTCGAAGGACACTCCTCCGAGACGTATCGAAACCCTTCTATTCGAAGGTCTAAGTTAGGATTCCATAATATCCATAGGCGTCAAACCATTCGTTAGCACGAAGGTTACCTAAGGGGAATTCGCCATTCGAAGCCCTAAGCCCTTCGGGGTATGGCTGACGAAGGAACAATGGATAAGGGAACCTCCTGACTTGGTCAAACCCACGATCTCCCTCTCTCTCTTGGCTTCCCCGTCAAGTCTAAGAACGTGGGTCACTAAGCCCTAGCGGTTACCCACAATCATGGGACGCCCCCATGATCTCCGACATTCATGCAAAAGTGCTCTCAACCCTATTTCATTCACTATAAATAGGTTGGACGGGCAATGGATTATGGTATGCTCATTTCACACTCATCTCTTTACTTACACACACTTATACAACCATAATACATACTTACTCTCACGCCGGAGGTGGTTCACAGGGTCAGACCCCTGCGTAATCACTTAACGTAGTGTTTCGTATTTCTTATTCTTAGGTGAAAGGCAAGTCTTGGCTGGAACATACACCCCTCATACCTTTGATCATTATCGAAGCTTGGTAGTGCAATCTATTGTACAATCAGTGGCGCCATCCGTGGGACCACTACTATTAGTCCCGTAATCACCCAGTCCTAAAACCCTAACCAACTACACTACATTTCCGGCATGGAACCAGGAAGAGAAGATACACCTCCACCAGGTTTCTTGATGAGTGTGTAAATACTCATCATTTTTGTACAAAATAAACTGCAAAATCATCTGAAAACACTCTGAAACACATCAAAATGATCAAAATATCACAAATCAGTGTTTTATGTGTTTTAAATGCAAAAATATCAAAATCAGATGAAAAACATATCAAATTTTCAAAAATTGCAGTTTTAGTCCCCCAAGTTTCAAAAGTTGTCAAAAATAGTCCCTGAGCCATAATTTCAAAAGAAAAGTCACCAAAGGTCTTTTTAAAATCATAAATTGTCATATTTAGTCCTTTGGTGAAAAACCTAAAAGTTTTGAGAAATTACATGTTTAGTCCCTGAAAATCCAAAAATGTTCAAAACTAGTCCTTGGAAAATTCAAAAGTGTCAAAAATTAACCCTTGGATTATTAAAGTTGGCAAAACCAACCCTTTTGACTACTCTTCACAAGTTACATGATTGGTCCCTTGAATTTCAAATGTTACATTTTGGCCCTTGTGTTTTTAATATCACAAACCAAACCGGACTTTAATTAAAAAAACCCAAGCCCAATCACTAACCCCTGGCCCAAATCCCTCTACCCGGTCCATGACCCAACCCGACAACCCACGTTTTAAACAATAAAAAAACCCGCCCCCTTCCCTGTTTCCCCGACAACAATGTCTGTAATTTTTTTCCCCCCCCCCTCAAACTCCTCCAGCCACCTATTATCCACCCTACTCCACACCATTTGTCTCCCCACCTCACCAACCATCCCACTACAATTAATGCCCCTTGTCCCTGTCCCAATTTCCTTGTACCAGATTTTCCCGCCAAAACTAGATGAATGGCCAAGATGGGTCAAACACAATCCTAGGGCTCAGATTGTTGCTGGGAAATGTCCAGAGAGAGAAGAAAAAGACTTTTGAGCTTATAAGAGTCCAAGAGGAAGCAAGAAGGAGGGAGTTAGTTTTTAGTTTTATTACACATGTATGTCGTTATTTAAATTTCTATGTCTTGAATATGTTTAAGTTGTAATTTCCAGTGTTAAATTAGTTAATCCAGTGTACTGAAACCAGTTTCAAGTATTAATTCAGGTCTATGTTACATTTTTCATGTTCACTGTGACAAGTTTCAATTTCAAAACCTTATGTGCAAGTGTTAATAGCTTATCTCACAGTTTAAATAAGCTTATTCAAGCTTCTTACAGCTTTGAGTAAGCTTTTTATTCAATACCAAGCAACTTGGGTATCGGGTCAACGAAAGTCAAACTCAGAGGGAATTTGGTTCAAGCAGACTTGGGTTTGAAATTTGGGTATTGCAGAGACGTATGTGGGTTGAAATGGCCTAGTATAAGTGATCTTGGGTTCTTGTCTTAGCCTACAAAGCAGTTGGACACGTGTGAGTTTGCAGTTCATTTTTCATTTTCAATCAATCTTGCATATTGCACTTGAATTTATATTTGTGGTTTTAATTAGTTTCAGCCTATTGATTTAGTGTTAATTAAGTTAATTAAACTTAGTTTGAATGTCTGCATGGGTTGGTTTAGCAGTTAGCTTAGTTTCAAATGCTTAACAGTGGTTTACTTAGTGTTTGGATTTGCTGCAATATCTATGGTCTAGGCTAGTTCAGTGGATAAAATCAGTTGGTCCATGCTTGTTTAGTCAAATTGAGCCCTTACCTGTCTTGTTTTTGCACCCACATAAGCTCAAACTCAAAATTACACTTTAAGTACCTTAGCAGCTCACTGTTGGAATTTTTGCACCTCAAATTCTTGTTGTGTGTTCCAAATACCTAGATTAAGCTAGCATTAGTCTTATCTCATCTATTTACATCATATTCAGTTGGATAATCAAGATCAAAGTTCGAATAAGTCAATATATCTAATCTGTCAAAAAGTCAAATATGTGCAAAAGTTAGTTTTGTTCCCAACTAGAAAGAATTTTCATTGATTCATTTCTGGGTGTTAACAAGTGAAGATTGGTGTTCTAGAAACTTCAACTGGTCTATTTGCTTATTACCATTTTTATATATTTTTGTGAATTTTTTAGAAGCCTTAAAACAGCTTGTGGATTTGGACTTAATTGCCCTGTCCCCAAGCTCAGTCTAAGCTGAGCTTTCTCAGCTTATTGCAAGGTCTGCACAGGGATCAGTTTAGCTCAGTAGGGTCTGAATTTTGGTTTACAAGCTCTCAACCAGGTCCAGCATAAGTCCCAATTTCTATTTTTCATTTTCAGCTTGTTGTATAGCTTATGCTTAGGCTTAAAGTAGCCTATCAAAACCTGTTTTAGCACTTTAAGTGAAATTAACCAAATCTTGATAGTTAGCAATTCAGTAGGTTAGGACAGTTGTTATAAGTCACTTTTGAGTTATCTTAGCAGTTTATAGCTTCTGTAAGCAGTTGGAGCTTATTGGACTTGGTTTGGCTTATTCAAGAGCTTATTCATAAGCTCTTTCCATTGCAGTTGTAATTCCCTCTACATAAGCTACCATTTTTCCATTTTTCCCAGATTTACAGTATTATTTTAGGCTTATCTTGAATTTTTCACATTTTTCCTGTCCTGTTTACTATTTTTCTTGATTTAATTCAGTTTTTAGTACTTTTTAAATAGCATTTAATATAAAAAATTAGAAAAAGGTTCAAAAAAATAATTTTTCATTTTTATTAAGTTAAAATAAATATAAAAACCCAAAAAAGTATTTTTCTAGATTTTTCTTAGTTAAATTTGTATTTTTAGTAATTTAATTAGTTTTAAATAGTTTAAAATTCATAGAAAATAGAAAAATAGTCATAAAAATACGAAAATAGTTTTTAAAAGTCTAGTTTGATATTTTAGACTTTTCCAAGTCTTAATCTTATTTTTCTAGCTTAATTTCCTATTTTCTTGTATTTTAGGTAATTAATTAATAGTTAAAAATAGTTTTTAATTAGATAATTAGTTTTAAAAATAATTTTCTTTTTCTAAAAATTTTCTTTTATCATTAGGATTGTAAAAATGTATTTTTCATATTTTTAGGACTTTTATTTCTCAGATTTCACGTTTTTATTTGTACGTTTACGTATTTTTAATTTAAACGTAAGTTTTTAGTTTTAAGTTTTAAACGTTCATCATTTTAAATATAGTGATAGCGTTTATTTAATAGGTTTAATCTTTTTAATTCCCTTTTATTTTCACTTTAGCCCTTGTAGTTTATGTCCTTTCTCCGTAGTTATAATAATTCCAAAATCTCCTTTTCCGTCCAAATCTCCCGATCACTATACGTGAGGTAATCCATTGCACAGCTCGCTGGGACATAACGACCCGGGGAGACCCTATACTCCTCAGATCTTCATTGATTTCGTGCTGAAGCTGTTTTAAGTTTTCTTAAGCTTGCGTGAGAGAACTTGACGGTTTTGCGCGCATCATTTCTCTACCCTAGTTCCTCTCAACACAACTAACACCGATAATCTCGCCCCCATAACGGCCTCAACCTTTACCACACGATCTCGTTTGGAAACCACTCCCGTACATCACGCCTCAACATCCGCTAACCCTATCCCTGATATTAGCCCCTCCTTCGTTGAGGCAAACTTTGAAGCCTTGGATTCTTTATTAAGGGCTCATAAAAGGCAGGTTCGCAATACTGAAATGCGAAGAGAGTTGGAATACTCCAGTGAGAAGTATGATGAAGAGATTGAAATAGAGGAGAGGCCTCAACCTGTTACCAGGGGGCGCTCGGCCTTGCGAAATGGTTCTCCTTCCATCAGAAGGCCAAACGGAAGGACTGTAGGCTTTGAAGAAGGACCCGGAGGAGATCCGGGAAGAAGGGAAAGAATGCATGGTGAAAGAAGGAGCGAGAACTCTAACGGAGTAAGCAACCCGGTAGGGAACGAAGGAGTAAACCTACCCCCTCTCCTAGCTGCCCATTTAGGAAGAGAGGGGATGGGGTCTCCAATACCTCCTTCATATGTTTCGAGTGTCGGAGGCCCTCCTCCATACTCAGGCATGAGTCAGTTACCCCCTCTGGTAATGAACCCCTACCTACCTGCTCAAACCTACAACACTTACCCTCCTAATGGTTCACTCCCAAACCAGAATTACCAGCAAATGCCCTGTGGACATGTTCCTACGCAATCGATGGGTGTAAACCCTTCGTACCAACCTTCCACTGTTTACCCTACCTACACACAGCCATTTCCTAACCCGTGTAATCCTACACCTATTTATCCACCTCCATACAACCCTTACTATGCCGAAGCCTCAGGAGCTTGCACACCTTTCATAAAGTGGATCGAAGATTACCCCCTACCTGACGGTGTAAAGATGCCTACTCATATAGGCACCTACGATGGGAAAGGCGATCCTGATAACTTCCTCCATTTATTCGAGGGCGCTATCAAGATGCAAAAGTGGGTCATGCCCGTAGCATGCCACATGTTCACTTACACGCTCCGAGACTCCGCGAGAATATGGTGGAATGGACAAAAGTTGGGAAGCATCGTAAGTCTAGACGACCTCAAGGCTAAGTTCCGATCACACTTTAGCCAACAGAAGAAGTACACCAAGACCCATCTAACCGTGCACACCATCAAGAAAAGGGACAACGAAAGCACAAGGGCCTTCGTTACGAGGTACACTGATGAAACTTTGCAAATTCTGGGTTTGCACGAAGATCAGAGGATTTCAGGTTTTGTACATGGCCTTCGGACGCGAAGCTTGGTGGAATTCCTATCCACCGATCTTCCCATCACTTATAAGGCGCTGATGGAGAAGACTTACACTTGGATTGAATCCAAAGAGGTAGCAGCAAACGGGGCTCCGATAGAGCAAAAGGAAGCTTCTGACAAATTCTCTCGTGGGTCAACATGGGAAGGATCCAAGAACAAAAAGAAGAACAGAGATCGCTTCACTCCATACAACAAAGGTTCAAACCACGGATTCTTGGCGAACTTAGTCAAATCTCCCAGGGAGATTTTGGCTACCGAGAAAGCCGCTAAGTCCTTCGATCCACCACCTCGGATGATAGCACGAATCAAAGCCAGAGACATGTCCAAGTACTGCCATTTCCATGATGGACACGACACAAACAATTGCAGAGAACTAAATAAGCAGATCGAAGAGGCAGTGCGGTCCGGACAGTTAGCGCATCTGGTTAAAGGCATCAAAAAGGGAAAGGACAAATTTTCCGACACCCAACTAGGTGAATGGAAGGGGAACAGGAAGGAGTCTACGCCCATAGAAGCTCCGATACTAATGGTGCACAGGCACGACCCAACCTTGAAAAGGAAGGAAGCAGACGGGGAGCTGGGAAGCGTAGGGGAAGTAACCTTCCCTTACATCTTAGGGCAGACACCTTCAACTGACCCCGTGGTCATCAGGGTACGAATCTCAAACAGGGAGGTAAATCGAGCATATATGGATGGTGGAAGCTCCTGCGAGATCATTTATGAGCATTGTTTCCTAAAGCTCAAGTCATCGATACGCTCACGAAGGGTGGACTCGAAAACACCACTAGTAGGGTTCTCCGGCGAACACTCATGGCCTTTGGGAGAAGTACCGTTGGAAATCACCATAGGCGAAGGCCCCTTATCCCGCACAGAAACACTCACCTTCGTTATAGTCAAGTCAGACTCTCCTTATAATTTTTTAATAGGGAGAACAGCTATGCAAAAGATGGGCATTGTTGTTTCCACCATACATGCTGCTATTAAGTTCCAAACCCCCTTCGGAGTAGGAACTGTTCGTTCTAATTATGTGGCGGATAAGGGTGTATATGGTGTCAAAAAGATCAAAGAAGAATCGGAGGAGCCTCTGATAGCAATTCTAAGCTGCACAGATGCGGAGGAGCGAGTTGTAGTTAACCCTAGCTACCCTGAACAAACGGTGGTAGTAGGAAAGCAACTCCCAGCGAATTTCAAGGCGAAGCTAGTGGAACTGTTGCGGACTAACCTTGATGTTTTTGCTTGGAAATATTCTGACATGACAGGGGTACCGAGAACTTTGTTGATCGACGGACAGTCCTTCGGAATGGAGCATAAACTCAATGAGTACAAACACATTGAGCCAATAAAACAGAAAAGGAGGAGCCTAGCCCCCGAAAGAAACGCTGCAGCCTGCAAAGAAGTGGACGAACTCACACAAGCAGGCATCCTAAGGGAAGTTAAGTACCAAACCTGGGTAGCCAACCCAGTAATGGTCAAAAAGAGCAACGAAGGGTGGCGCATGTGCGTTGACTTCACTGACATCAACAAAGCATGCCCGAAGGATTGCTACCCCCTACCAGAAATTGACTGGAAGGTAGAATCCTTGGCAGGCTTCTGGTTAAAATGCTTCTTAGACGCCTACAAAGGGTATCATCATATCCAGATGGCAAAGGAGGACGAAGAAAAGACAGCCTTCTACACGAGCAAAGGTGTCTACTGTTACAGATAGATGCCCTTCGGATTAAAGAACGCAGGGGCCACTTACCAACGGCTCGTAGATAAAGCCTTCAACAAACAAATAGGCAGAAATCTCGAAGCATACGTTGACGACATGGTTATCAAAAGCAAGACTGAGGAGGACCTACTCCTCGATGTACAGGAAACCTTTGACCAACTTCGAGCGATTAACATGAAGCTGAACCCTAAGAAATGCTCCTTCGGTGTTGAAGAGGGACAATTCCTAGGGCATTTGATCACTAAGCAGGGGATAAAGGCTAATCCCTCCAAGGTCAAGGCAATTTCGGATCTCCAAGCCCCTAAGTGTCTAAAAGACGTGCAGAGCTTAAATGGAAAGCTGGTAGCTTTAAGCCGGTTTTTGTCGAAGGGGGCTGACAGGTCCCTACCATTCTTCAAAACACTCAAGGGATGCGTGGATAAGAAAACTTTTCAATGGAGTCAGGATGCTGAAGCTGCCTTCCAGAAGATGAAGGAGTTCATCGAAATCCTTCCAACACTTACAGCCCCAATCAAAGGCGAAGTGTTGTTCATGTACTTAGCATCCTCAATGGAGAGTATTAGCGCAGTCCTTATGGCAGAACGAGACAAACGACAGATCCTCATTTACTTTGTCAGCAGGGTCCTACAGGGGGTAGAGATCAACTATCCAACATTGGAGAAGTTGATACTAGCCCTAATCTACGCAGCAAGGAGGCTCCGACGCTATTTCCAGACCCATCCAATCACAGTCTTAACCGACAAGCCGCTCAAAAAGATCCTGTCGAAACCTGAAAAGTCTGGGAGGGTGTCTAAATGGGCTATCGAGTTGGGAGAGCATGAAATAGAGTTCAAGGGACGAAACTCTATTAAAGGCCAAATTCTCGCAGATTTCTTGGCAGAAACACCTTCCGAGCCCGACGTAGAAAAAGAAGAGACCAAAACCAACCTCACTCAAGTACAGGCTCAATGGAAGCTTTACACGGATGGAGCATCCAGCTCCGATGGTTCGGGAGCAGGCTTAATGCTGGTCAGCCCTGATGGGAAGGAGCATACATATGCTCTTCATTTTGAGTTTGAAGCCACAAACAATGAAGCGGAGTATGAAGCACTGCTAGCAGGCCTCCGGCTAGCTAAAGATATGGAGGTCAATGCTCTCGCTGTTTTTGTAGACTCCCAATTGGTAGCAAACCAAGTGACAGGCTCCTATGAAGCAAGGCAGCCCGTCATCAAACAGTACTTAGAAAAAACAAAGGAAATGCTGAAGAGCTTCGACTCCTACACCATCCAGCATGTTCGTAGGAATCAGAACAAGAAATCAGATGCACTAAGCAAGCTAGCTTCAATGGCCTTCGCTCATCTCACTAAAGAAGTACTTATCGAAGTCCTTCCTGAAAGATCCATTGTTCGCAAAGAAGTTGCCGATGTGATTCACGAAGAAGGAGAGACGTGGATGACTCCCATAAGGGAATATTTGATAAGTGGTCTTCTCCCTGAAGATCCCAAGCTAGCAAGGAAGGTTCGGGTTAAGTCTCCGCAGTACCGACTAATAGGGGAAACCCTATATAGAAGGTCATTTTTATCACATTGGTTAAGATGTATGGGACCCAAGCAAGCAACGAGCATTATCTCTGAAAAAGTCCACGAAGGATCCTGCGGTCTCCATGCAGGACCCCGCTCAGTTGTCTCGAAGATAATGAAATTGGGCTATTATTGGCCTTCGATGCACAGGGATGCAGCAGAAATCATTCTCAAATGTGAAGCTTGTCAGATACACTCAAACGTTTCAAAGTTGCCAAAGCAAGACATGACAAGTGTAACATCCGCATGGCCCTTCTCTCAGTGGGGCATCGATATCGTAGGACCTATGCCCGTAGCTCCCGGAGGAGTCAAATTCTTGCTGGTGGCTATCGATTACTTCACTAAGTGGGTAGAGGCTAAGCCCTTGGCCTCCGTCACGGGAAGACAGATCGAGAAATTTGTGTGGGAGCACATTGTGTGCAGATTCGGAGTGCCCCACATAATCATATCTGACAACGGGAAGCAGTTCGCCGAAGGAGTCTTCTACGACTTCTGCCAAGGGCTCAACATAAAGCAGTCTTGGACATCCGTCTACCATCCACAAGGTAACGGAATGATGGAGGTTACAAACAGAGACATCGTCAAATAGATCGAGAAAAGGCTGGGACGAACTCATCATGGATGGGTGGATGAGCTCCCTCAAGTATTATGGGCTCACCGGATGCACCCTAAGTCAAGCAATGGTGAAACCCCCTTCAGCCTAACATACGGAACAGAAGCGGTCATCCCCTCAGAACTAATTGTACACACGGAGTGTGTGGCAACGTATGATGCCTCCCAAAATGACGAAAGGATCAGGGAAAACCTTGATCTGGTAGAAGAAAGACGAGAAATAGCCTCCATCCGAGAAGCAATACACAAACATAAGATCGAAGGCTACTATAACAAAAGGGTCAGACCTTCCACTTTCAAGCCTGGAGAATATGTGCTACGCCTCAACAGTGCAAGCAAAGCAGAGTACCAGGGAAAGCTGGGACCAACTTGGGAAGGACCCTACATGGTAGCTGAGGCCTACGGCAATGGAGCCTACAAACTGGCCACTCTTCTCGGAGAACCCATCGACAGGACATGGAATGGTACGAACCTTTGAAAGTTCTATGTTTAAGAAGTACTTTTACTTTTTTCTTGTAATTAGAAGCTTCTCAAAGGAAAGCAAACATTATTGGTAGTTGTCTTAGTTTTCATTTCAAGAATGATGTAATCCTCCCTACCAATTCAATGATAAATAAGACATTTCCCACAAATCTCTTGCTTCGTTTCTTAAACACAAATATTTGTTCAGCCAGGTCGTTAATGAGTTTCAATGTCGAATAAAATGGCTCAAGGTGTAATACATGCCTTATCATTTAAAGCCAACTTTAACATTCACATTAACTCTCCTAGTAGTTTTGGGCGCTTGTAAAAATATATACAAAGTCATACTACTTAAAGGATTTGAGATAGAGTGGGTCGCGACCCTCTGTCAATGATCAAATTTGGTCATTATATTCTTGGTGTTGCAATTTACACACAATGAGGTTGTTTAACCTTAGGTTGTAAAACTTAAGCGTCGGAAAAATGGCGTACGAGAAGTTAACAAAACAAGCATAAATAATAACTAATTATGTAGAGGTATTTCCCCTACACCATACCATTCAAAATGAGGGCTAGTGCCCTTGTACCTACACGAGGAGCCTAAGCCCCAGTTAAATTGTTTTTGGCCCATGGCCATACATCACAAGCATTCAAATTGTTTAGAGAACAAGACAAGCATTGTCAAATAAGATAAATTGTCTTAAAGGGTGCATGCCACCCTTGAAACCAAATTACTGCCGACATGGCAGCCTTCATTCCTGCTTTTTCGGAGATGGAGTGGGGGATGGTTGAACTGAGACAGGCTTGGTAGACATAGTCTTCTTGGTGGGAGTGGTAGGCTTCAACTTTCGAGGTTTCTTGGAAAGGAGGTCTTCGAGGGGTGCCATAGGATCTTTGGTAGCCTCAGCAAGGAAGGAGTACTCTGCGGTTGCGAACGCATTTCCTGCCTCATCATACTCAGCCTTTGAAGTGGGACGGTAGCATTCAATCTTGGAGAGGTCCACGGGCTTACCCGTTTTGGCAGCCTACTCCAACGCCAAGCACCGTCCATGAAAATGGCTGATTTGATGACCTTCCACATCTGAGCTCCCAGTTCATCATTGTGGTAGAGCTCTATGGCTATGTAAGGCACCACCTTCGAAACAACTTCCGCACGATCCTTTTGCAGCATCTTATACCTCATCTGCAAGCCATCGATTTCCTCCCTCAACTTCACCTCTATCTCTCCGATTCTGACCTTCTCACTTTCCAACCCAGCACATTTCGACTCAAGAACAGCGTTCTGACCTGTTAGAGTGATGACCTTGGCTTCTTCCAACTTAAGATTTCCGAGTTCAACTGTCAACTGGGCTACCTTTCCACGAAGGTCTTGGACGACGGGGTTCTTCTCAACATTCCCCTCAATCTCGTCACACTTAGCCTCCAGCTTGGCCACAGTTCTAAGCAACTCTCTGGTTTTGGCATTTAAGTGATTATCCATTACTGCCTTCCTCGCAACCCCATTGTCATGCATGTCACAAAACCTTTCAATGGACATATTTTCCAGCATACCTTTCCATTGAGGAGGGGTAACATGATCGACAATCCGGTGACAGGCCAAAGCATTGGGAAGCTCCTTCATCTCTGGAAGGCCTGCGACCAATACAATGTATAAAGGCTACGTTAGTTGTGACAATTATGACTTCAGATATTTTATAAGGAGGAATTGCTTACCATGCACCTCCACTGATTCATCTGGCAATTTGAAGGCTGACTTCACAAATTTTCTGCCTTCAGCACTCTTATGCTTCACAACTCTACCTCCAGAGGTAGGTAGGGGATTCTTCCTCTTGTTGGTAGACTTAACAGTCTTGGCTGCTGTTCCCTTTCTACTTTTCAACCTGTCAGCTATCCCTGTTGAACCTATAACTAGGACATCCTCATCCGCAAGATCGTCCGAGTCAGCAACATTCTCAACAAGTTGGGATGGACCATCTAATGCAAGTTGCGGGGGTGCTGATGATACAGGCTCCGGATTCGGAGCGTCTACCTCATTGTTGTTCACAGATGTTGAAGGGGAGCCAACACCATAAGACTCTTCAGCTTTCTCAGCAGGCATAAAGCTTAAATCTTCATCCAAATCTTGGTACATGAAGTTTCTGAATGACATCTCTGCAAAATAGAAACAAAAAGAAATAAATACCAGTGCTACATTGGTCCTACTTAAATAGAAGTAGATAAACATACTTTGTCCTTGGTATATGATCACAGGCTTCTTGGGAGACCCCTCCCAGCTCTGGGCAATCCCAGCCATGTATAAGATGGCTTCAGGGAACACTTGCACATCCACAGGATATTTGGCCAAACGCTGATAACAGGGATCCCTTCGCACCTCATATGGCAAGGGGTCATTATACCGTTTTGCATCAAACATATTTTCCTTATTCAGCAGCTCTGGATATTTAGGGGGAACAATAGTGTCTTGCACGTATAAAAAGCTACCTTTCCAACCTGTTATGTTTGTATATACCCTCCCAAACAGGTTCGGAACATCCGATTCAGGCCTTTTTGCTAAAGTTAACCAATTGCCCCCAGGATACAAGTTCAGAAATCCTTTTAAAACCTTTAATGTTGGTTCATAGCCGTATGCTTTACACATCACTATGAATGTGGTCAATTTGGCTAAACCAAAGGGGTTAAACCTAGAGATGTGAACCTTGTAGTATTGCATAAACTCTAATATCAATGGGTGCAGTGGAATCCTAAGGTTAGAATGGCTAAATGCATGTGTGTACAGCCCTACGAAACCTTGAGGAGCATCAAAAATACCATGATTAGGTTTGGGTAACATCACTTTGTGCTCTAGTGGGATTGGGTAATCAGCTAAGTGATCATGTAACTCTTTTGCAGATAATGTACACTTTTGCTGCTTTATGATAAACTTGGAATCCATTTTTTAGAAAAAAAAAACAAGCTATCAGTGAGAAAGAAGGATTACATTTGGTTTCGGAGTGATGGCGATGAAGTTTTACTGCGTGTGGGAATAGACGGAGAGAGTAAAATAAGTTAGGGTTTCAGCTACCCCCTTTTTATACTCTATTTTATCTCTTAAACACCGCACACGTGTCCCAAAAATAACTCTTATCCGGTGTAATTTTTTTTAATTTTGAATAACAAAGACTTTTGGTCTCCGGGTAAGTTGGGGAAATGTGATTCCTGTAGCGGGCAGCCGAAAAGAGTAATTAGCATTAAATGCGCTAAGTTAGGTGCATTTTTATCCTCTAACTAATGCAATTCGCAGCAGGATGATATTTTTTCGAAGCATGAAGTCGAAAGCAATGTCTCCTCGCTCATATACACCACTTTCGACTGGGGGGCTTGATGATGTACCCTCCGAGTACCTCGAAGGACACTCCTCCGAGACGTATCGAAACCCTTCTATTCAAAGGTCTAAGTTAGGATTCCAGAATATCCATAGGCGTCAAACCATTCGTTAGCACGAAGGTTACCTAAGGGGAATTCGCCATTCGAAGCCCTAAGCCCTTCGGGGTATGGCTGACGAAGGAACAATGGATAAGGGAACCTCCTGACTTGGTCAAACCCATGATCTCCCTCTCTCTCTTGGCTTCCCCGTCAAGTCTGAGAACGTGGGTCACTAAGCCCTAGCGGTTACCCACAATCATGGGGCGCCCCCATGATCTCTGACATTCATGCAGAAGTGCTCTCAACCCTATTTCATTCACTATAAATAGGTTGGACGGGCAATGGATTATGGTATGCTCATTTCACACTCATCTCTTTACTTACACACACTTATACAACCATAATACATACTTACTCTCACGCCGGAGGTGGTTCGCAGGGTCAGACCCCTGCGTAATCACTTAACGTAGTGTTTCATATTTCTTATTCTTAGGTGAAAGGAAAGTCTTGGCTAGAACATACACCCCTCATACCTTTGATCATTATCGAAGCCTGGTAGTGCAATCTATTGTACAATCACTTATAAACAGGCATCAATCAGGCATCTTTTGCCATGGTTACCATCTTTTCACATATAAACTGCCAAAACACAGAGATTTCGTCGTTTGAAAAAAAAACCCTAGCAAAAAAAATAGGTTAGCAAAAAAAATAGTTCTACATCTAAAATATCGAGCAGAAAAAACAAAAACAAAATGGCAAAAAAAAAAAAAAAAAAAAAAAAAAAAAAAAAGGAGACAAAATGGTCAAAACTAAAAACATAGAGGTTACAAAATTCAACCATTGTAGACAAGGAACAAAAACTGATATACCTTAGATGCATGGCGCTCAAACAGGTTAAGATAATTTGTTTGCTTGCAATCTAGCTTTGTTTATTGAATGGCATGTCAAACGTAGGATCGTTTGTTAAATTTATAGATCATCCTAGATCTGGCATGCCATTCAATCAACAAACGTACATTGAAGGTGGGCAAAGAATCCATGCTTGGTTGGTTGATATGTGTTGTTACATCACAACTTTCGCATATGAATATGTAGTGCGTGGTATGGATAACGGTTTATGCTCCCTTTTTTGTTGCAGGGAGGCGGTGAAAACAGAAAGGGTTATGTCGTTCTCAGAAATATGTATCGGATCACTTGTTTAATATAGTAAGTTGGTTCTCATGTATACGATTATCCTATAATTTGCAAGGCTGACAACTCTTAGCTGTTTATCACTGTGCAATTGTCTTATCAGACCATGTTGAGTTTGTTGCAATATTTTTTGTCTGATTGTGCTGTTTCTTTTTTAAAATTTCAGGAAGCCACTATTTGTCGTGCCATAAATGCCGATAACTGGTCAACGATCAAGGCGGCTAGCATTGGTTCTCAGCCTGAGGGTGCTAAGATTTTTTCAGCTGACTGAACATGCTCACCTGCGGATGCTTCTTGCATATGCTCTGCCTTATCGCATGGCAAGGTCTTTCGCTGCTGAGGTGAGTTATCTCTCTTGAAAATGTGTTTATGCCAATGATCGTGATCGATGAGTGTGTTATAATGCTACTTTTCAGGGTCTATTTTTGACCAGCACCCGTCAATCTTTGCCATGGTTTTTTTTTCGCTCAAACTTTATTTAAACAATTAACCCTTTTCTAAGTTTAAAAAAATGTTTGATACTTTTAGTGGTAAAATATTATACACATCCATAGCTTAAGAATTATTTTGTTCATTCATAATACATATTCATCTTAAATCCAATCAATGAACCCTCCACACATTGTCCAGATAAAAGACAAGTGACCCACCCATATCATTGGTTTTCTCCATTACATATGTATCAACAAAATTATTAAAGCACAAACTGACATACCTTTTCTAAACAAAACACAACTGAGTCAGTCATGTCATTGCTTTTCTACACCACATAAGAAAAGACACACCTACAAATTTGCTGGAGCACAAACGAACGTAACTTTTATTCATATTCAGCATAAGTTACAACCATACCACCAAAGATTAACAACACCCTGTTAATCTAAAACATAACACCATACCATCAAACATAAAGACCATGAAAAAATCCATCACAGACACACAGACGATGCTACCCTAATCATACAATTCCATCGTAAACACCTGACGCCTTTTCTCGATGCGCGCTTCCCTGGCCAGATCAAGGACTTGAATCAGTGCAGCAAGAATCTGATGATCCCTATCATGCGCCTCCTCCAAGCATTCAACAGCGTCACTCGCAGCATCCTCATCACCACTCAACCAGCGTCCCTCCTGCAACAATTCAGTCCTGCTCCCAAGCCGGCGGCGAATATCATCGCATTTCTCTCCGAGTAGCATGATGAACCCCTCATTTTCACCTTGCTCCTGTAAGAACAGGAACTTAATGGCATTGTGGACTTCTTTGGAGCAACATGCTTCTTTCAGTTGATTCAAGTGTAGGGTGTAGGCCATTTTTTTAAGAATTTTTAAAAAAACATAAGGTGCAAAGGTGCCACAAACAAAGCAGCTTATATAGGCAGAGGACAAACCTGTAGCAATAACTTAGTGTAACCAAACTGGTACAGTATACCATTACTTATCAATCCAATAAAATATTCCTAAACAACCCACCACACAACTTAGGGTAAAGTAAAGTCATCTTTAACCACTTCATAAACCAGCCACTAATCTAAGATTTCCTACCAAACATTGGCTAGGTACACAGTGATCTAAAAGAAGCTGCAACATCGATTGCAGCAACGAAAAAGGTTGCTCTCTTTCATTTCAATCTTTATATCCAAAGCGCGCATCCTAACTTTTTTTTTTCATTTTATGTGCAGAAATCACTTGCGTTTCAAACAGGCATTCAAAGAAACAAGCTCCTCGTCTTCCTATGCAATTGAAAGCTTGCTCTTCGGGTAACAACTGTGGTTCAAACTCAAAAAAATAAGGCATGGAGAAGCTTAGAACTTCCTCCATTTCCAGTAGCCTACTATGGTCAGTCGCTTTTATCTATAACCTCCTCAAACTCCTGACATTAGTCAGTAGATGCATTTGTATACTTCCTTTCGCTATATGGCTATGACCAAAATCCGTGAAATTTTCCAATAGATGCTTATAGATTTTAATGCGTGTTTTGCTAATTACATTTATAATCTTTTGCATGTCATGACGAGCTGCGTATGTTCTGCTGCATCAAGAATAAGGTTTGGTCTTTGTTGCATGCTACTTGATGCTTCATTTTTATACGCCAGTTAGATCAAATAAGTTTCTAAAAATACCAGTGTTTATGTGGCAGCACGACAATGACTCTATCAAAGCTTCTCGCGATCATACCCTAAACCCTAACTGGCACAAATTTAAAAGTTAAAATGAACTAAAACAGGGGCAGAGATATGTTAAAGCGGCTATTGTTGCAGTTTGCGGCACTAACAAATACGCAAGGTAGTTGCAAGTTTATACAGGCATCTTAACATTGCTATTACACTTATATTTGTTGCCTCTAAATAAAAACATTATGGTTGTAAAATCTAATTTACAGTTTTACCTTTGCCTTCAGGTTTTGGTTTCTTTTGCTCACGCCTTTATACAAGAAGTAGAGATCATCTAGGAAAGGCAACCATTGCTGACATTGCAGTTCAGGTAATCACCATCACCATTCACATGCTACAGGTGCTTTTTTTAGTGAAATAAAAACCTATACTTCACTGTTTTCTTCTTTAGGCATACACTGCACATCTGTGCATATCCTAGTGTCAGAATATGGTGATGCAAAAAACTGAGATATAAAATATGTGTTCTATCCTTTAGTGACATGAGCAGGCTATATATTGACTACTTTAATGAACCATGCAGCTTTTGAAGCCTGCAAATTAACTACGCATATTCCACTCATAAATCACATTTTTATTTAAAATTGCAGGGAAAAAAATAAAAATAAAACACTATTGTTTCCAATGTACTGTGCACTTTCCTGTCCAAAAATTAAAACGTTATAACGCATGGATGTTATTCTATTGGCTACGTATTATTGTCATACCTGTTTACCAAAAGATGACCTGCCGTGAAACCATTTTTCTATATCACTATATTACAGAGGCGGAGCCAGTAGGGTGGCTAGAGGGTGCTCGGCCACCCCCAACCGGCCCAACTAGCGTAGCATCAACGTTTTATAAAGTCTTCAATCTATCCCTCCTAACTCACACATCGTCATTACGATCTTCAAATCATAACTATTTGTTGCAATCGCTTGCTTTAAACTACTCTTAGGAAAGATTTAAGTGTTTGAATGACAAACTGGGTATGGTGAAGAAGATACTGGTTTCAAAAATAATAGAAGAAGAAGAATGGTTTGTGGGGCCATGGGGGTATGAATAAATATTGGAAATTTTAATACTGAGTGGTATAAAAGAGAAACCCATATATCAATGTTTTGTGTAGTAACTTCACACTTTTGTCGTTTTGGAAAATGAGAAACCCATATATCAATGTTTTCTTTTATTAATAGTTTGTTTTAGTTTAGTTTCACTTTTGATTGTGTTTATTTGTTTCCACTTGTTCTTTTGTAAAAATACGTTAGTTTAAACTGTTTATGTAATATATTTTAACTTGATAGCATGTTAATATTTTGTTGAAGATTTAAGGTCATTTCAATAACTAAAGACCTAACTGGCATTTCATTCAATTTTAAGATCGGTCGGGATGCTTGAACCGTTAAATTGGTAGGGTAATAGATTTAAGAACGGCATATTATCAAAATTATGTACGGCCTCCGGCCCCCTTAACACAGATTCCTGGCTCCGCCCCTGCTATATTATGACCATGTTCCCTTTGGTTTGGTTGGAAAGCCTGATTTGTGGTTTCTAAATATATGTGGCGACCATCAAACATGGGCTACACAGCTATGCATATTACAGTGTTATGTGACTTTTTTTTTTGTTAAGAAATACGGGGCTTTGCTTCACTGTTTTTCCTTCAAACATGGGTTGCACAGCTATGCATAGTTCAGTATTAATGACTGCTGCTACAAGAAAATCAAATGGAGCATGCATAGCCACTGCTTTAATGGAATCAATACTGTGTGCATGTGTATGCAGTGACTACTTTAATCAGGTGGTCAGTGTTTTTAAACATGCACATTGGCTGCACATATTGATGTTCCACCTATAAAAGCAGCTCCCAAAGCCATTGATTTACCAAACAATAATTTAAACAAACTATAGCATGGATTTTGACAGCAAAAAAAGTTTTCCTTTTTCATCTAAATAGCCAAGCACCCCATTACCAGATGTACTAACTTTTTCATTTTTTGACTGTGCAGCTACCATGGACATTTCAGCCACTAAATCAAGCTCAGCAGCCGCGGACCTTTTGATAGAATGGAGCACCTACTTTCCGCCTGGTTATTATGGTCCAGGATCTAAAAAATCAGACATTAGGAAGATTAAAGCTCAAAGGAAAGTTGCTCAGCGAAGTCATGATACGATGCCCAAAACTGCAAACCAGAATGACTCAAAAGGAAAAAAGGACAACAAATTTACTGTCGTCCAAATGTGATTTGTCTTGATTGTTTGTCAATGTCTTAGATGCCTTTAAATAAAACTGTAACAGTAACCTGCATATGTTCTCGACACTGTAATCTGCAAGTGTTGTTTTGCATATGATTCCGGATGTGTTTTATCCAAATGTTGTTCCGTTTGGTGGGCTGCAAAGTTGCAGTTACACATTTAATTAGCAGACATGTTTATGCCTTTATAGATGCAGTAATTTGCGCGAAACCATTGTGTTCTTTGGTGTCAAGCTGAAGCCAAAATTATGTTGTGTTTGCATATAAAAATACTCTTATTCTGTGCTACGCAGGTTATACATATTTAATGATTTCATAAGATGAGTTTAAAACAGCATTATATATTCCTATTTTTTGCCACGTGAATTTGCAAACTAAGCACGTGCTTCTATCCCAATCTTTCCAACCTTTTCCAGAATTGCCGTTATGCACATGCGATTACTCGACTATATACTTCGTTTCTTATACTCAGTTAATAGTAGGCACAATGAAGGTTTGCAATAATATTTGAGATCTAAACCAGCGAAAACACCCGCGGCAACGCGCGGGCTCGAATCGTCGTCCTTTTACAATAAGCAAAAAAGAAACACCACAATATCCTGTTTGGATCCAAGTTTGTTACCAAAAGGCCCAATAAGCAAAAAGTAAACACCCCCTAACTTATATTTCAACCAATTAAAATAAAATTTTAGAAGGAATTGCATATATATCCTTTCAAAAGCTCAAAACTACGTATATATCAAACTTAAATTTATAGTTGCATATATATCATTTCAAAAGCTTAAAATTGCATATATATTCAACTTAAATTACTAATTGCATATACATTTTCTAACCTTTTATGATTGCGTATATATCTTACTTAAACCTTCGTAAGAATAGGCAAACATATTCTCATAATGACAATTTACATTAATACTCATAATGTAAATTATATTAATACTCATAATGACAATTTACTTTCAAAACCTATTCGTAGTAAGCGTCATTCTATTTTTATTTTATTTATTTTTTTATGCAAAAAGTGAATTATATTAATACTCGTAATAACAATTTACATCATTGAATCAAAAGCAATAGACAAACCTATTCTCTTTTAATACTTCCGAACAAAATACATGAAAAGAATACATGAAACTATCTCGGACAAAGCTAATATCTTTTCTCTGACAGAAGATAGTATCTCAGACACAACTAAATTCAGGGTACTGCAAACAAACTAAGCTCCAATTTGCAGGCTTTTGCAGCACCACCATTTACCTTTTATATGCATCAAATACCATATTTTCTTAACTACATTTCCTATCTCCATTGAGCCTCAACCCATTCAGCCGTACGTCCACAATAAATTGAGTTGTTAATGGCATCATCAAGCAAAAAGACTAAACATCACTCTGAATGGAACACACACCCTTTTTTAGATCCAATCTTACCTTTTATAATGGTGTATAAGATGGGGGGAAAAATCATTTTGCACACCTCTCTATTCCACCTAATATACACCATCCATCAAAACTACTTATACTTCATGGTGCACAATCGTACTTTATGATACATTTCTCTCAATTAGACCTCTTAATGACATAGCATATCTCACCAACTTCCTCCCTAGGCGAAGTTAGATCTTTTCTCATATCCAACATCGAATGTTACTATTTCACGTTTTGACATAACTTCAATTAAATAAATTTTGTGTAACTGCCATCTCCATTTAAAGTTTTCATGAAATATCTAAGCATTTGACAAGTACGCACAAAACAGTTTACATCTAGCGGGTTACTAACACGTGTTAACCCAGAATCAAACTCCCCATCCTACTCACCCTCCACGTGTCGACCATCTCGATCACAAACCGAACTTCAACTTCATATATATCCCCTTTATTTCCAGCTTAACGAGGTACAACACATCATCCAAAAATGAGTCAAGGACAACCACGACGACCTCAAGCTGATCAAGAACCCATCAAATATGGCGACGTGTTCAAAGTCTCGGGTGACATAGCTAACAAACCCATAACACCACAAGATGCAGCTACCATGCAAACTGCTGAAAACACGGTTCTTGGTAGTGTGCAAAAAGGTGGACCAGCTGCTATCATGCAGTCTGCTGCGGATGTTAATATAAAACGTGGTGCTGCAGGGCGTGATGATAAGGGTATTGGAGATGAAGGTGTAGCTATTTCGGACGCTGAAGTTGGTGGGCTTCACGTTATAACCGAGTCCGTTGGCGCCCAGGTTTAATATTCGGCTTTCTTTTTTACTTTTCTCCGTGTTAGATATATATATGGAATGAGGCATAGACTTTGTTCCATATTGTTATCTTAAAAATTTTATGTTTTGTTTGCTCATAATGATCTTGGGATGGTATATATTAATATATAATATATAGAGAAAACAAAATTGATGTTGCGAAATGTGACAGGTGGTAGCACAGTTTGTTCATCCCGATGCATCCCCGGTTCCGAGACCGGTTCCCGTGGGAACCGAGGGTGATGATCAGGTTACAATTGGAGAAGCACTGGAGGCAGCTGCCATATCAGCAGGGGAGAAACCAATAGAGCAGAGTGATGCTGCAGCAATACAAGCAGCAGAAGTTCGTGCTACCGGGCGCATGCAAATTACACCTGGTGGCGTAGCAGCTAAAGCTCAAGCAGCTGTCTCGCAAAACGCCCGAACCATGCGAGATGAGGATAAAACAAAGCTCGGAGACGTGTTGGCGGTATGATTTATTCTCTTTTAACATTTTTACTGTTGAATAAGGCTATGAGATTTAAACTCGAGTAATCTCAAAATTTATGCAGGATGCGAGTACAATGCTTCCGAAAGACAAAGTGGTGACGAGGCAAGACGCCGATGGGGTTATAGGGGCTGAAATCAGGAACCAACCGGAGCTGTCCACGTACCCGGGTGGGGTGGCTGCAACCATGGCTGCAGCCGCTAGGCTCAACCAAAAACAGTGATCAACCATAAACAATGAAGAGTGTTGTTTGCATGTAGTTGAACACTTGATATTAGTCATATTTACGAAGTAGCTAGGTTATATATGGTGTTGGTTCTTTTGTGTAGTTGTATGCATATGGTTGTCTAATATAGCAAGTAGCTAGTCCCCAAGACAATGCAAACATATGTGAAGTCAATGTAAAGATGTTTGGTTCATGTACATATATGAAGTTGATGTAAGCATGTATGGTTCATGGTTATGACTCAATATTTATATCATCAAGCTCAGGTTTCTGATTATAAACGAAGGCTTATCCATCTCGAGTCGAGTTTCTAGCTTCATGTTATACACCAAGTTTCAGCTGTACGTGCGTCATGCCACTCACCCTAAACAGCTCGATCACGAATGATCTCATTCAGCTATTAAGAGAAACAAGCTGGTAATTTCAAAAGCTCACAACCAACAATTCGAGCAGCAATTTTTTGATATAATATCCTAGAAAGACAAAGAAATTTAGAGTAAACAAGATACCATCTATTAGCAGACAACCC
This sequence comes from Chrysanthemum seticuspe, assembly GCA_019973895.1. Taxonomy (NCBI): domain Eukaryota; kingdom Viridiplantae; phylum Streptophyta; class Magnoliopsida; order Asterales; family Asteraceae; genus Chrysanthemum; species Chrysanthemum seticuspe. The sequence goes on along the minus strand of BPTQ01000007.1, from coordinate 78,120,553 downwards.
CATATCTTTCAAACTAATGAGAGTACAAGTTCGAAAACATACTAGACCAAAACAAGTGAAAACGACTAGTTTATCGCTTCTTGGACATACCAATACAGTCTATATATCCCTGTGCCCAGTGGTCTTTGTGTGCTGTCCACGAACTCAGTGACCCCAGTAGTGACTTGGCCCAGGGTGGTTACTGCCAATAAACAAAATCTAATCATCTTTCAGGTAGCGCAAAATGGGCTATTTGAAATTTGATGCCTGGCGAATGGGATCAAATATAGTTAAAACATGAAATACTGTCCAATGTTTTTATTTATTTATTTTTAACCACAATATACTGTGCAACAACTGTCGTTACATTGACAAATTTATTGTTTAATAGAATTATTTAGAAGATTGCATGCAATATCAAACCCAAATGGGTAGCTATTGAGTATTGAGTATTGACCCATACAATCCACTTAACTGGGTTTGTTTTGCTAAACTTTCACTGCAAAACACCATTTACACATTTTATTAGCTACATCACCACACATAAAAGTATGTACAATTGTATGCTCCACACTTTACTTTTGTATGAGGATAATGGGTGTTACAAAACTTTTTTGGATGGTCACACTTATTTTTGTGAATATGAAAATAAACTCTTCATGTGACAATAACCGAAAAGTCCACACTTGAAAGTGTGAACAAACCACAAGAAGCCACAATTTATTAAATGTGGAGAGTTACACTTTTAAGTGTGAACAAACTAGAAAGCAAAAAAAAAAAAAAAAAAATCCGGATACATTAAGGGGGTGTTTGGGATTGCTATTTGAAATAGATTATTTGATTATTGCGTTTTGAAAACGCAAATAATCCATTTTTGGTGTTTGGCAAAAAAGTTCAATAATCAATTATTTACGTTATATTGCTCTCAAAACGACGTTTTGAAACTGCAGGTGACCCCATACTTTTTGAAAACGTGGTTTTGTAAAACGCAAATAATCAATTTTATAAAGTTGCCAAACACCCTCTAAGAAAGTTTACACTTGAAAGTGTGACAAAATTAAGAAAGTTCACACTTGAAAGCGTGATAGTTATAATTGAAATAAAAAAATCGATGTCAATATCAATGTTAAACTAAAATTATTATGGAAGGTGTGGACGCTTATGATGCTTTTTCCAAACAATTCAAGGAGGATGTATAAAAGTTATATACTGTAGTATTGTAATCTTGGCACAAAATATAGCATTGTACTTGCATTTTAATTTCTTACATTTATTACTCGTTTGTGATGCATATATCTATATTTGTTAGAGGATGTTTAGAATTATAATTATACATGTTTTCCAATCTCTCAGATCGGTGTAGCTTTTAGTGATATCCGTAGTTCAAAAGTGTTTTGGAAATTAACTGCGCCCATGATCATAGTTTACTGGTTAGTAATAAGTAGGAAGTTACATCAAACTTGAAACTACAAATCATAATACTATCTTTGAGTTTAATAAAATATACCTATAACCTGCAAGAACTCTATTACATTGAACTATTAATTGGTGCTTCATGAGTTACCCTAGCCGCTACAATTCTGCAAACACAACCTTCACCCTTATTTTCAAACTTGCAAACTAAGGAATTGAACCTGCAAACCTACAAACTATGGAACCAAACACAACTATAACCTGTTAAAAAACATTAACTGAAACACATGGACAATTTAACTTGAGCCTTAATACAAACATGCAAACTACGTAACCAAATATTAAAACACTAAAACGGGCATCCCTGTATTCCATCTCAATAGCCTAATTCTAATCTTACTTTGTTATTAACTAACAATGACTACAGTATATTCAACACAACTGAACAAGAATGCAACCTTGTAGCTAAGAAAAAACAACCATACAAAAAAAAGACGAGCATCCTCTAACAACATCATAAAATGTCATATACTATACTGAAAAATCAACTTCCTACTTATCACTAACCAGTAAACTATGATGAGCGCAATTAATTTCCAGGACACTTTTGAAATACGGATATTGCTAAAAGCTAAACCGCCCTCAGAGATTGGAAAACATCTATGTATAATTATAACTCTAAATATCCTCTAACAAATATAGACATATGCATCGCAATCGATTAATAAATGTAAGAAAATAAAATGCAAGTACAATGCTATATTTTGTGCCTAAATCAATTACATACTATATAATTTTTATACATCCTCCTTGAATTGTTTAGAAAAAGCATTATAAGCGTCCACACCCTTCCATAATAATTTCAGCTTATGTAATAAAGGTTGTATATAAACATCTATATCATTGTTGGGACCTTTCTCTCCTTAAATAACCGATGAAAGAATAAAAGATTGTTGTTTCATACATATACACGGAGGTAAATTATAAGGAATCAACAACACTGCCAAGTGTTATGTGTTGTACTTATTGTTTGAAAACGATTAACCATGTCCCTAGCAACGCCAAGCCTGACACTACGCGGATCCAAGGCAAAATCTGAATATCGGGCATCAAAATCCTTTCAAGCAACACCATCTACCGGGTGCCTTAACTTTCCATCCATTGTTCGACCCATGTTATGAAACCTCATATCCTTTGATGTTTTCTCAGACATGTATAGCCTTTTTACTCTTGGGATTAATGGGAAATATCGCGAAACTTTGCCAGCTTATTTGACTTTTTTGACTTTAAACTTTCACCTATGTCATCACCCGTATCACTTTTATCTCGCAAAGCTTTACAAATATGACAAGATTTTTTACCTTTCCTTGTATCCCAATAAATCATGTAATCATTTGGACAAGCATCGATTTTCTCGTAACCTTGACCCAAATCTTTAGTTAGTTTTTTTGCTTCACTAACCGAGGATCGTAGTGATGTAAGATGAGGAAAATCATCCCTTATAAGCTATCGTAACATGCCAAAAGTCTTGTTAGATATACCACCGATACACTTCACGTGATACAAGTGTAATGTGAAGGACAAGTTGGAATAAACTTGCAATCGGGGTGAAGTTCTTTGTCACATTCTTCTAACTTCTTATATATAGGATCCTCAACACTATGATCCGAACTTTGAGAAGATTCGCCGACATTCTCATTCTCAACCCTACGATGAGAACTTTGAAAAGATGCACCAACATTGTCTTTAAACATTAAATCCCCTACTCGTGGGCTATTTGAAGGTAAATGACCTAAAGCATCACAAACCAAACTTCTTATCTCGTCTTCACCAAAAGAAGTTTTCTGAACAAAACTAGGTTGGGATGGTTGTGAAGGTACAAAATTCTCCCCATGAACCGTTGGTGGGCCATTTGAAGGTAAACGACCTAAAGCATTACGAACCAAACTTCTTTATCTCGTTTTCACCAAAAGGAGTTTTCTAAACAAAACTAGGTTGAGATGATTGTGAATGTACAAAGTTCTCCCTATGAGGCGACCAATTTCCCCCGGTAAAAATACATAACGCAATATGTGACCACGACAAGTATCCACGTCCAATGATCAACTTTACAACATCTAAGGCATGAACATGCAATTACTCCTCTTATACTTCTGGCACGAGCAAACTGAATAAACATTTATGCAGCTTACCGAAACATGTATGTACATACAATTAGAAAAAAAATAAAAGAAAAGAGCACTTACAATCCTAGTTTCACATACAGGTAAAGTTTCAGTTTTAAACATCTAAACACCAAATAGAGTCAATACATTCACAAACAATATATCTGAGTAACCGAAAAGTAGTGTAAACGGAAACCCTAAGTTCTTTCAAAATAGCAATTATGTCACTAGCGTAAACCAAAATAGAAATTCTATACACTACACCTATCAAATCCTAAGTCAAATTGTCAACTCATGCATACACTACCACAAAACCCTCAAAATTACGATCATCATACAAAACAACGATATATCTGAAATTAACGAAAACAAAAATTAAAGAAAACAAAAATTAACAGAATTCGTACCTAATAAGCACGGCGGAGGTACAACGGGGGTACGACGGAGATACGACGGTGGTACGAAGGATGTGCGTCGAAGTTTTGTTAGGTAGATGGGGTGCGTCGACGAAGGTGGTGGAGGTATGGGTACGTTGGATTTGTGAGAATGAGAGTGAGAATGAGTTGTACTCTGGTTTTTTGAAATGAAAAATGATATTCATGCCTACTAATTACGCCTAATAAGAGACCTACGCTTCTCATTGGTGACACCTGTCATTAATTTAAAACTTAAACCAAATATGTTTGATATTCCTAATATACCCCTCCCTAATAACTTCTTTCACTTTCTTCTCAATAATATTTCCCCCACATCCTCCCTGCTCCACCATTCATGCCGTCTAAAACTAGAAGCCATCAAAACTCAAATCTTTCTTTTGTTTCATATTTTTCAATCTTAATCCTTAAAATCTTGATTAATTGTAAAGCTGTTAGGGAGCTCCTTTATATTTACGATCAACCTTATACGCTTATATTACTTGTACTTTTGATTTTGTTAATGTTTCAATGATAATTTTGTTCCAAAGAAAACACATCTGACAAGGTAGTAAAAATCTGCACATACCATATCTAGACGTAAATTTCCCGATTCTGTCATGCTCATGTTCAAAAAGGTTATGAGGTTTCAATGTATTTTACTTTCACTAAAGTCAATTAGGGGTCGAGAATTTGCTTTTGTCTAATTATTATGTTATGATTTATGAAATTTATCTAAAAATTGTTAGATTCGAAGTAAACAATCAGAAGTTAAAATTGATAGATTTAATTATAAAGGGTATATTGAGAATAAATTTGAGAATTGGTTGGACTTTCAAAACAGTGACAGATGTCGGTTTTATATGCTTAAGTAGGGGTGAGCAAAAAAAACCGAAACCGAACCATAAACCAAAAAAACCGAACCGAAAAAACCGACCGAAACTAAAAACCGATGGTTCGGTTTTTATTTTTTCAGAAACCGAAAAATACAGTTCGGTTTCGGTTTTCATCCAAAAACCAAACCGCAAAAACCGAACCGAACCGAATCGGTTTTATTATATAATAATATCTAATTAATATAATATGATTAAATAACTAAATAAATCAAATTTATAAATTCATATTCATTTTGTGAGTGGATTTATAATATATTTATCTTAACGTTTACATTTATATGGGTGCTTGTCGTGTTGCGTGTTTTGTGTGAGTATATCAATAAGTATTCGATAATGATTATACTACGTATATGTTCACTTGTATGTGTATGTCTCATTTATATGTTTGTAATTGTAGAATTGTGCAATAAACATATTATGGTTAGATTGAAAAAAAAGTAAAGTAGAATAACTAAATTTGTACGTAAAACAAGTTTGTTGGTATAATTTGGCCGTACCCAAATATTAACGGTTAGAAACCGAAAAAACCGAAAAATCGAACCGAAACCGCTAACAAACCGAAAAAACCGAACCGCCAAAAACCGAACGGTTTCGGTTTTGGGTTCTACAAAAACCGAACATTGTGGTTCGGTTTCGGTTTTAGCCAAAAACCGACCCAAACCGAACCATGCACACCCCTATGCTTAAGCATACTAGTAGGCCTATTATGTAGGCTTGTTTATCAAAACTCATCTAAGAAATAGTCCATTTTTTAAAAAAAAACGCTCACACTCTTTTGTGTTGTGATTTATGAGAAAAGTTCAAACTTATTTATGTTGTAAATAATGTTTTGTTGAAAATCAAAGTCCACATTTTTATTTTTCTTTTTTGTGGTGTATTTTTAGTTTTAAATACTACACGCTAACAACCGTGAACTTTGTATTTATTGTACTAGTTATAATACCCGTGCACTTACGGGGTTTATTCAAAAATTATAAGTTAGTTAAATGCAAAATCAATATTTTTTTTAATTGGTATTCCTTGTTTGAGTATGGTAAAATGTCACTCTTCAAAAGGCAGTCCTTCTAATATTATGCATTTGAAAGGTGGTCATAGAATCATAGCTTGGTTACAATGCACTCACAGGCTCATAGTACGCCATTTGTGTTAAAAGGTGGCCACGAATATCGTAACTCGGTTGGGACTTTCATTCTTGAGTCAATAGACTTGGGTTTAAATCCCATCCCTGGCACTTTGCTCTCAGATAGGTACTTGATGTGTGCTAAAACACACATCATTTTGTATCTAAAATTATGCCAAATCGGACTAATAACCATTAAATATGTCAAATTATATTTCAAATATGTTAGATATGTGTTATTATGTCTTGCAGGTATAAGGGTTTGAAAATAAAGCAAAAACGGTGATTTTCGGATGGGTTTTAACGACGTTTTCACGTTTTTCGAGGTTCAAACAAAGTCATAAAAATTATCCAAGCACACCATTGGAAAGAGCACAAAAAAGCGATTCAAATGGTATATTTACTCATTTTTTACATTCCCTTATTGACCCCTAAAATGGCAGTCCAAAAACCCTTTTGAACCTTTAATATTATTAAGTAACTGCCTAGTTCACATGTATGGTTAAAAAGAACTAAACGCGTGATATTTATGAGAGTATTGCCCAGCTACGTGGCACCTCCTCATTAGTCCACGTAGCTGACCCGACCCGTTCCTGACCCGACCCAATTCTTGACCTGGCCCGATTAAGACCCGTTGACCCGACCCGGTCAGCGTTGAACCGTTGACAGGTCAACGTTGACCATTGACCACCACGTGGCAGTGGGTCCCACTAGTGTTAACTTTGCTGGTGGGCTGCACGTAGTGACGTCAGATGGCGGCTGACCAATAAGAGGCTGACACGTGGCGACAACGCCGCCAACTAATGATTAGTACGAAAATATTTGCAAGTATAGGTGGCAGTGGCTGGCCAATAGGAGAGTGACATGTGGCGGCGGCGCCGCTACGTCAGTCCGAGGTTCCAAAAGGTACGAGGTACTGTTGGCGGCGGTTACCCAATCAGACGATGACACATGTCTTGTGAGCTGTCAATGAAGAGAAGGATCCAGAACAAATGCAGTAGGCTATAAAAAGGGAATATTGCTCATTCTTGGGGCAGTCCGTTCCACATAGGAAATTCACACACACCGTTTTTATTTTCCTCTATAGTACTAGTAGTAGTTTTTAGAGTTAAGTTTTTTAGTGCTTTTTTTTCTTTTAGCTTATTCTTGTAATAGTTTTTAACTTATTATCAAGTGCTTATTGTAAAAATTTTGCTTATTAATGAAAGATGTTTACTGAGGTTACTTAGTACTTATTTAGTTATTTACATCATCTTATCTCTTCCTTTCTCTTCTTTTTTCTTTTCTTATTTAATAAGCCATAATACCTTATTAGCTTTTTGTGGTGTATTAGATTTGCTTATTTGTGATAAGCTCTCTTATAGCTTATTCACTTTAAGCACTTTTACATCTTTTTGTCTAGAATAAGCTCTCCCTTATAGCTTATTTTTAAATATAAAATATTAGCTATTTAGATAAGCTTTTCTCATAGCTTATTTACTTTTCCATCTATTTTTATAAAAAAAAAATCAAAAGGCGTTAATCTTTAATGGTTTTTAATGCTTATTTTTTAAAAACTTTTCATACTTTTTAGTTCCTATCTCATAATAAGCTATTTAATAGCATATTCTCTTAGATCTAATCCTTAAACATACCCAATCCGTGTTTAATCTTCGGATTCGAACAACTTAAGTTTGGGTGGATTTAGATCTAATCTTTTAGCTTTTAAAGTATTAAAATTTTTAGCTTTTCTTAGCTTATTTTCATCTTTGGCTTATTTATGTAGATCTAGTCTTTAAATATACCCAACTCGTGTTTACTTTTCGGAGTGAACACCTTAGTTTTGGGTGGATATTGGATCTAATCTTTAAGCTTTTTCTTAGCTTATTTTGATTAAAGTTTTGTGCTTTTTAAATCAATAAGTTTTTTCATAGCTTATTTTGTTCATATAAGTGCTTTTATTGTCCTAATCTTGTTAAAGTTTTTATCTTTCTTAGTTTCTCATCATCTCATCCTAAGGTGAGGAGCTTAAGGGTTTTATAAGCTAGCTTATTACTAAAGTTTATAGCTTTCTAGTCTTAATAAACTAATTAGTCTATTCTATCTAATTCAGAAGATAGATGGGTGTGGGATTTAAATGGTGATGGTATTTTTCATGTTAAGGATGTTCGGAGTTGTTTGGACGAGTTCTTTCTTCCAAAGGTTAATGCTGCTACTTGTTGGATCAAGTATGTCCCGATGTTCGCTTGGAAGGTTTGTTTAGATCGGCTTCCAACTCGTATGAATTTACTTCGAAGAAAAGTCTCGGTGCCTTCTTTACTTTGTCCGATATGTAATGGTTCATCTGAAGATAATTCCCACTTGTTTTTTAAATGTGCTTTGGCCGTTGATGTTTTTCGTCTCGTTTGCCGCTGGTGGGATTTGGCATGGACTCCCCTAGATTCGTATTCTGAGTGGCTTGTTTGGTTCAAGTCTATTCGTTTGAATTCTAAGATTAAAGGCTTGTTGGAAGGCGTTTTTTACGTTACATGGTGGAGTATATGGAACTTCAGGAATAATCTTTTATTCGCGGCTCAAACTCCTCGGAAAGATGTTATTTTTGATGATATTGTCATTCGTTCTTTTACGTGGTGTCACTCTAGATGTAATAGTTCTTTTAGTTGGGCTAGTTGGCTTCAACACCCTCATAAGATATCTTTGTAATTTCTCTAGCTCCTTGCTAGTGGTTTTTGTAATAAAAGTTGCCGTTCAAAAAAAAAAAAAAGTTAATAAAGTCACAAACTTTATTAATTATTTGGTTATATTAAAGCTTATAAACAAGTAAACTTAAGAATTTGATAAGTTTATAAAATCATGTGGTTTTATTCTTCTCATATTTTAGATCGGGTTTTATTTTCTTTCCTTTCTCTTTAGCTTATATTTTTGGTAGAATAATGGTTATTATTATTGAGATTATTTTGTTGGTTTAGTAGTTATGCCTAGTGAGTAGATTTTTATATTCTTGTTAAGTGAGTAGTGATTTGGATTTGAGTGTGAAAAGCTTAGAAATTGTTGATTGATAATTTTCAGTTACTTGGGTTGATTTTTGATTATATAAAACAGGCAAAAGCCGTTTCAAAAATTAATCTTCTAAATCAAGTAATTTTTAACAAGATAAAGAATTGTTTTCAAAATAAACCAACATTGTGAAAAAATAGTTTTTTTTAACGGGTTCGAAGATTATTGATTAATAATTTCCGGATTATTTTTAGATATATTTGGTTGATTGTTTTCACGGGCAAACGCCGTTTGGATAATTAATTATTTAGATCTAGTGATTATTACCAAGAAAAAGAAGAATTTTTTTCAATATAAGCCAACGTTGTGGGAAAATAATTTTAATTTAACAGATATTAATCAAACGGGCTTATTAGATTAATCACACTTAATTACCTTTTCACCTCACTTGACAAGCATAGTTTTTTTTTATCATATTTTTAGCTTAATTTTATTTCGTCATTAGTTTTAATTTAATTTTAATTAGTTAAAAAAAAATTTAATAGCTAAAATAGTTTTTAAATCGTTTCTAAAAAATCCAAACCAAAAATATTCGATAATCAAGCATCAAACAAAAGACAATAATGTAAATTTCAATTCATATCTCACCGTGATTACGACTCCGGAAGATCGATTATCATTTGTCCTCAAGTGATTATTAAATCTAACGGGAAAACTTCAAAATATTAAAACTGCAATATTACAAATCGGAAATGAAAGGGTTGTAACCACCCGCATTTTTAGGATACTTTTCATTTTCGAGAATTTACTATTCACTTTCACTATTCATCCGTAAAATTTTTATTTCACATTCTCGTAAGATAAATTATTTTAGTAATGACCTGAGAGTTTGACAATCGTTAGATCATTTTCGCAAAAGTTATTAAGAAAACATCGTTTTAAAGTTTCGTTTTGGACGGTCCACCGTTTAAACATCACGCGCTTAACGAAAATCAACTCTGATAATTTTTCTCACATCAGTTTAATTTTTAGATCACTCATGATTAATTTGAGAATTTTTAAAATTCATTTTTATGTTACCAAATAAACCCTGCGCTGACAAAACTAAACTTACATTTTAAACAATTCTACTTACATCCAGACTTAACGATTCCTGCACTGTGTTTCTAATATGTTTTTGACACTTTTACATTTTTTGGAAAATTCAAACATATTTCCCTCCTCCTTTGACCATAAAGGAATTAACCTTGTACGTTCTACATTTTTGCTTAAATCGCGTAACTTTTAAACTTCACAAATAACTGTTAAGTTATCCCGCGTATGACGAAAACCACATTTTGACATCTCATATCACTTTTAGACTAATTCTAGTCTAATCTAAATAAATTCACGGTCGTTTCCCTGAAATCTCGTTCTTTTCTGATAAATTGCATTTTTCACGTATTTAGCTTACGTTTCCAGTTTTAGTAGCGTTTACGCGACCCATTAAACTTATCACTCATTTTTATAAGATAATAATGAGTATATTGATGAGTTTAATCATTCCTATAAGTTTCATATTTTTACGATACCCGGTTTTACGTTTCGTGACTTAACGGCTTACAGTTGACGATTAACGGAACCAAAACTCACCCCGTAAACAAGATAATACCAAAATTAGAAAATTCATCTTATCCTACTCTTACAAACCACCTCTAGGGGGGGGTCACCATGTAATGGTGGCATGTGATAATTCTTGCTTACACTAGATCATTACATGTGTTTACTTACATGACTAAGTTTTACTTAATCTTGTAACACATGTTTAATATTCACCACCCTTGCACCTCCTCAAGGCCATATAAATACCCCCTCCCCTCCCTCCTAGTTCGTTCCATATCACAAAAATATCACACATTCATTAGCTAGTTTCTTTTCAAGTATTATTCAAGAGTTTAAGTCCTTATCAATTCCAAAGTTCATGTTAAGCTTCGATTGATCCAAGTACTAGTTTCTTCCATCCTTTTATGATCACCAATCCACACAAGAGGTGTTCTATTAGAAGACTTCAAGTGTTTTCCCAAGTCATCTCAACTTAGTATCAAGAGGTTGAAGAATTTGGAAGCTATGGTTGCTAGTTCTTGTTCTAGTTCTTGATCCTTGATTTTCCTTTCTTAAGTTGAAAGCCAAAAGTTGTAAGAATAACTAACCACCACTCTTGATCTACATCATTTACATGTTTCATATTCTTAAATCTATGCTATATATGCTCATATGTTGGATCATGATGTACAAAAATCTTTAAAACAAATTATAAGAACTTATATGTTAAACTTGGGTTAATAAGTGTTTAAATGATAAACTTTTGTACAAAGTTTCCATAAAATCGACCACATATAGATCTGATACTTTTCATATTCTTGTAGATAATATTAAAACAAAAACGTAGCAATTTGAATCACCCGAAACGGACACACGAGTCAAAAGTTATGAAAAAAAGAAATTAGCGAAGCTAAAATATGAATTTGCCAAAATAACTTTCTGCCTAAATTCCGAATTTTTTTGAGGCCCTTCTAGTCCGATTCATCAAAAAGTTAAAACACTAAAGTTGTCCGGAACGACGTTTTCCTTCAATAACCAAGAAGCTCGGACCTTGAAAACGCATAAATAGGCCATAATCTTTCAAAAACAGAAACTGCCGTAAATATAGTCTCATAACTATACTTTTGTCACAACTAAAAGCAAACAAAGAGGCCTAATGGCCATAAGCCAAGACCACGGCTACCGCTAAGGCCAAAGCTAAGTCTCAAGACCATGGTAGTCAAGACCAAAGTCACGGCAAGGCCATGGCTAAAGCCTCAAGGCTTGTTTGCCCAAGACCGTTAACTATGGTAATTATACTTATGAAACGACGAGAACTTGTAAAAACTAGATACTTATTAAAACATGATAAACTTTATGTTATAACAACCTTAACTCAAAACATATATTGTATTTACTAAGTGCTACAATAGTAGGGAGCTTCATGTGAGGGGTTTCATTTGAGTAAAACGTATCGACGAGTTGCTGGATTTACGATTTAAAGTGTCCTAGCTCCTCGAACGTTTACTGCATGACCTCTGAATTATGATGGCCCGAACGGTAGTACGATATCTATAAACTAAATACGTTTTCACATATTAAAGATCTTTCTATAAACATCAAATGATAATTGACTACATCATGATCAACATAGAAATATATATAGAATGGTTTATGTTTTCCTAAAACCTATTTTGTAAACTCTGATATATTTGAATGATAAAGCTTTCTTAAAACGACTCCGTTAGAGATCGTTTTCTATTATTATGACTGTTGTGCCATGAAGTAACACCCAGTTTGAATTCCGTTGTGTATCTCAAAATTGAGGGTGTTATAAGGGTAGGGTGAGGGAAAAGAAAAGGGGGGAAGCAACTCAATTTAAGGCTTCGCTGGGGAGGAATAATACGGGAAGGGAGCGAGACCAAGCCGAGCCACTAGTAGAGTAAGCCCTTCCCACGAATCAGTACCCACCTCCGCAAAACCTATAGGCTCATTGGAGAGACTTGGTGGATAAGAGCTCAAGATTTCGAGAGTCTCGGCTCACTCCAATTGGTGCCCCACTAAGGCAGGAGTGTTGCCCGGAGCTATTTTTTGTGAGATGGATAATGACTGATGCTAAAAAACACCCGAGATCAAGATGTCCCCGCCAATCTACACTTTTTTTTAATGAATTTGTGTGTCAAATCTTCTAACCTGATGTCAAAAAACCATGAATCATTAATCACCCTTTGTTAATTTTGAATAATTGTGCTTTTATGACTTTCTCATAACATCAATTTTACAAATGATGTGTTTAGTTTTGACTTTTATTCACTAATCATGAATCTTAATTTTGTTATGTGGAAAAATTGAGTATTTCTATTAGTCCAATTCAAATTGATAGACTTTTAAAGTTTAGTTAAATTGTCCAGATATTGTCAAACTCTAAGAGCTAAAAGAATGAAAGTCAAGTTGAAACTTCATTCTCTATATGTTATTAATAAACAAACACAATTATAAAACATGTTATTTTATCAAACAGTGCCCGATCCAATAAGCGTATGAACTTTAAATTATTTAAAAGGATCACACCACCTGCAATGCCATAACATTAATGTTAATACAAATTTAAAACAAATGAACAACCATGCCTCTATAAAGAGCAAGAGATCCTTATTCACCTATAACATTCTTAAGGATACTAAAGGTTTAACAGGTATTCCTTGAATTGATATAACATCCTTATTTTCTTTCTTTCTTGCATGATAAGATTATCAAATAAATACTCACTATATCTATATATTGTTGTACATTTCGCCTTCAACAGGCTTCAGAAACTCATTGATTCTTAGAGACCGTTGAAACAATTGTTAGATTTTCAAGTAACAATGTTTGTCTATGGGTAGCAAAGTTTAAAACGCAGCCATTAGTGATCCTCTAATTGATCTTCAAGCCATTCCACCACTTGTAGTTGTCCTCATTATCTTAAACGGAGCTGCAACAGACGATAAAAAGAACGAAATTAAAAGCTAACATTTGTTATTCGGCATGGACTAATTATAAATGATTAAATAGAAGTCAAGTATGATATAAATGCAAAAGTCAATTGTTGAAAATCAGCCCGTGTGGCGAGTAAAAAGGGTGATAATCTTACATGATCTAATGACGAAGAACACAAAGAAGCCAATCATAACTGAGCCAGCAGGATAGTTATTTCCCTTCTTGGTTGATGTTTCGTGCACTGATCCACGCATAGCGATGTTCTTATCAAACTTACCCATCATTTCTGCAAGACGCTACGATGTACTATGAGAAAAACACACAATAATAAGTACAAATATTCTACTATGTAACCACCTCAAGTTTAAAGATGTTCAAGACAGAAAAACACAATTTTTAATTAAATATGTCATAAAACAACTCAATATAGTCTTAAGGGGGCGTTTGGTTGGGGTAATTTGAAATTTCGAAATTTTAAATTCTATAAAATTTAAATTCTTGAGAATTTAAAATTCCGGAATTTAAAATACCTTCGCATGTTTGGTCGACATAAATTTATAAATATTTTTTTATTTTTTAATATAAATTTCATAAATATTCTATTAGAAAGTTTATAAAAAGAATTATAAAAAATTTATAAGAAATTTATAAAAAATTTATAAAAAAAAGTTTATAAAAAATTTATTAAAATAGTTTATAAAAAACTTTAAAAAAAAAGTTTATAAATAAAATATATTAAAAATCTATAAAAAAAGTTTATAAAAAAATTTCATAAATATTCTATTTAAAAGGTTATAAAAAAAACAATAAGAAAAAAAGTTTCTATAATTTTTTTTTTCAAGTAAATTAAAAATCTTCACTTTTTGGAGACATTTTAATTCTCTCCATTTTGGCAATTCGTGGAATTGTAAATTACTTCAAATTCTCCCATTTGAGTTACCAAACAGGATATTTGAAGGGAATTGAAATGCAAATGCCCTCAATATACTCCAAATTACCCCAACCAAACACCCCCTTAATGAATTCATCACAAACCAATAAGCATATAAAGACTTTCACTAATTATTCCCACACAGCCTTAATTACTTGCATTTAAATAAATAAAAGTATATTTTTTTACCCAACTCATAATCATTTAAGTGACAATCAAAACTTTATTGAGCGACAATAACAGATAGCTATGGACGAGTCTGCAGACAGACTACCACTTTCTCATTTGATGGAAACAATTATTTTGTATGTATTAACCTCAATAAATGAACATAAATTAATATATTGGACAATACAATAGAGTGCCTTATCAGCAAAGTGACATATCTATTAACTTTGCAACATATATATGCAATATCTTTTTGTCACGCCGATATTCCGTAAATTTACTCACTCTAGTATCATTAATTCGATATCACACTTTTAACTTGATCCTAATTTTCAAGATCAAACCATATACACATGCCATACATAGCATGATCAATCTTATTACTCTATCTACAAAAAAAAATGTTCATCCCAAAAAAATGTGGTCATATACTGTTCCAATTCTATTGATCAGTCACAATAGTTTCATGTTACCATGATAAACATTGTTGCACTATCTTTGCCTACTTATCAAACTTCTGCATAAAAGGAGACATAATAAATTTCTGGCCCAAAAAGGTATAGCTTACTAACCCACTGTTGTCATCTTTTGAACTTCTTTATTTTTGCCTATGTTGGATAAGTCTCCATGGATGCAGAAAATGGGTAGATTTTAAACACTTCTAAAGTTGAAACATGTGAAACAAATAATAATACTATTAGGTGTAACACGTCATACTATTGAATCTTAACTTGCCCGGTTATATTTTATAGTACTAACTAATCCTTTTATTGCTAGGCCTTTCAAGTACGAAAAACAGGATACTAATCGTTCTGAAAAGGATTGAAATTTTCATCATTTGTTAGAGCTGTAACATATCTCCAACAATGGATGAAAAGGATTGAAAAGGATTAAAAGATGAATTATAAAATCAAGCTCTGAAGCTTAAGAAAGATTTTGTATACAAAGAGATCACAAAAAAGAATGAGGCAAAATATGCCCAGCTTGTTCGAAGAACAAAGATATCACGATAATCCCTGATGATTAAGATATAATTCAAGATTAATAATAATCACAATAAGTCCAGGACATGTGATCATATAAAAATATTTTAAAATAAAAAATAAAAGTATTATCTACAAGTCCACCAAGATAAGATTGAACTTCCCAAGGAAGCATGATACGTGTATTTCATCAAAATGATTAGGCAACACCAAGAAACACTTGTCAAAGCTAAAGTTTACATGTCAAAGGCATCAAGTCCATGTGTGAGAAGCTGAAGAAAAGGAGCATAGCCACTTGTAGTATAAATAAAAGTTGTAATGTAATAAAGAGGACATTGTTCCTTTCATGCAAATGTAATTTTCACTTTCATGCATTTATATTTCCCATGCAACTTTGTAATATTTTTCAGTATGAATAAATAAAACTCTTTATTATCCTTATAATTCCGTGGAGTTATACATCTTGTTTTGATTATTTTACTCAACCCCAACCTATCCTTGTGAAATAGGTGACTTCTTTCGTGACTCCTTCAATAATATTCAACACAGCCCAATTTCGTTTCCTACGGTAGGCGTACGGTAGACAAATATTGCTTCAATTGGAGACATCTTTTGGATAAGAGTAAAATAATCAAAACAAGATGTATAACTCCAGGGAATTATAAGGATAATAAAGAGTTTTATTTATTCATACTGAAAAATATTACAAAGTCTCATGGAAAGTTGCATGGGAAATATAAATGCATGAAAGTGAAAATTACATTTGCATGAAAGGAACGATGTCCTCTTTATTACATTACAACCTTTAATTATACTACAAGTGGGTATGCTCCTTTTCATGGGAATACCTACCCGAGACCTCCTTAGAGATCTTGAAATCGAGACCTTGGGCTTTTGTTTGCTACTCGGTTTACAACAGCAGAAGGTATAGAACTTCGATTTTTAGAATAAAGAAATTGAATGTTTTAGTGATCTTTGGGGTTGTGAGTTCGGTTCGTAGCAGAAAAAGAACAAAGGGATTGATGTTTTGTTTTTATATATTGAGATTCGGCCCAACAACAATATCACCACTTGATTTTTGTTTTTAATCAGCCACCGCCGATTTACCGGATCTACCACCAAAACAAACAGATGGTGGCGGCGGATGGAACCACCAAAACAAACAGATGGTGGCGGCGGAAGGGGTGGCGGTTGAAACCACCAAAACCAGTGGTTGTTCCTTCGGAGGAGATGATGGTGGCGGAAAGGTTGGCGGCTAAGAAACCAGTGGTTGTTTAGATGAGAGATGAAGTGAGGGAGTGTGGGATAGAACATAGAAGAGAAAGGAGTACATTACATGGATGGTCTATGTGGTTTGTGTTAGTGTATAAACAGAAAAGAAATATGAAATGACTATCTTACCCTCACGTGCCTCGCACATGAGGGGTGTTTAATGGTCAAACTAAACGTCGTTTGGTCAAAGAGCTATGAGTGTTAAGGGTTTCGGAGTTAGGGACTGTACTTGCAAAAAAAAGTCAAAAGACCAAGAGTGAAAGTCAATGCAAACCACAAGGACCATCTTTGTAATTTACTTTTTAGAATATTAGCAAACTACCCTAATAAACGTGAACAAAATTTCATACATTAATTAATGTAGGAAAGTGGAAAAAAAGTACACATTAATCAAAGTGTGAAGATATTTGTGTACAAAAGGCCACTTTTTTGCAGTGTTTTACCCGTTTGACCAGTAAAGAACAAATGATTGTACACAATTCGATCAAATTATTTCCTCTAAATTACGTTAACGATATATGTACAAAGCAAGTGAACAGAAGTAAAGGTAGAAAAGATTCGATAAAATTATTTCCTCTAATTTACGTAAACGATATATATACAAGGCAAGTGAACAGAGGTAAAGGTAGAAAAGAACGTGATCTGAGACATTCCAAGTCATCCCTCATCTTCATATCAAGTGCGTTAGAGGTAACCTGGGAGTACTTGTCGTCAAGGACGGACCTACAAGGGTGCCGGGTGTGGCACGAGGTATACCCAATTTTAGGTCGCAAAGTGTTAAATTAAAACTGCCGGTTTTTTTATATGTACAACTGTTAACATCGTCATTAATTTGATATGCGTTGTTAATGGTTGAAGACAATAATGATGTTGCACTTGAACTTTTTCTTTGGATTCATCAATTTGTTTCATTTTGTCTAAATCATCAATGACTTTGAAACATAACAACGCATCTCAGCTTAATAACACAAGATTAGGGATAAGCAACAAATCAAAGGGAAATAAAAAAACGACAGTCACAAGCACAATCCTTAGACAATGGAAAGGATTACTTGTGCACTTCTCAAAAAGTTGTTTTAAGTAAACACACCCAACACGTTAAAGTGATGACATTATCAACTATGAGAGTTAAAACGCACACTTACAAACATCGACTCAGATAAAATGTAGCATTGATCAGTGATCAGTGGCCAATTTAGTTGAAGCTGGAACATCGATTCAGATGATACACCGACTCAAAGGAAATCTCCCACTGATTAGTACGCAATTAAGTTGGAATTGGAGCCATCAAACCCAATCAAACAATGTTCAAAAGCATCAAGCTGACTAATGCTATTCATTTTATAGTAATAGATCCGACTCAGGCCAATGACACACACAAGCTCTACTGGCATAAGTTAATCTCAGAAACAATAATCTCATTCAGCTTTTAAATCAGCCAAGCTGGTACACTCAAGGATTTGACAAGCTAGAGAACATAAGCTTTCAAACAACAATTTGAGCAGAAATCTCTTGATAGAAAAAACACTTAAACTTGCTAAAGTAAAAACAAACATACGAACTACTATCAAACTACCCCATACTTTCCAGACTGCTGAGAATACAAGTTCAAAACTGCATACTAAACCAAAACAAGTAAAAGAGACGAGCTTATCGCTTCTTGGACACACCAACAGTCTTTCCCCTGCGACCAGTGGTCTTTGTGTGCTGTCCACGAACACGGAGACCCCAGTAGTGACGAAGCCCACGGTGATTCCTGATAATAGACCAATACAAACAAACCTTAATGCCAACATAAATATATCCAGATGATATAGACTTCAAAATCACTATAAAGTTCAGCCATTGATATATATTCGTCTGTTTGAGGTGGCAAAATGGGTCGTGTGTTGTTTTGTACAGGTGAAAAGAGGACAGGTATGATTAACCTAAAAAACGCTCCTACTCCTTTTTGTGATTGAAGTGAACAGTGTTCAACTGTGAGGACATACATTATTTTAATGTTTTTATAAGAGTTATTAGAAGGCTGCATGCGTCAAAACACAACTTGTGCCAGTTTCGAACACACAATACAACTAGGATTCTTCACTGAACTTTTACCACTTGACCACTTAGGATAACATCATGGCCCAAAACTGGTCAAAATTGCTATTTCCGAGTTATATAAACGATTTATAACAGAGCCTTCAGTAAAATGAAGATAAAAGACGGACCTTATCTTCTTGAGACGTTCCAAGTCATCCCTCAACTTCATGTCAAGTGCGTTAGAGGTAACCTGGGAGTACTTGCCATCCTTGTAATCCTTCTTTCTGTTAAGAAACCAGTCTGGGATTTTGAACTGGCGAGGATTAGCAACGATAGTCATCAGATTGTCGATCTCAGCATTGGAGAGTTCACCAGCTCTGCATGAAAATAACAGAATGAGCTAAACTACCACTAATATAACCAAACCAGAATATCAGAAATTGAAAAAAACGATCCAATAACTTTGATAAGGAAAAAGATGTTAGAAGTTCGGTAAGCAGATTTATCGACAGATTAACAACAACCGGCCAGTAAAACTTCGTTATTCCATTTAGCTACAGCCACTTTGGCAATCAAAAGGAAAGTATCTATCAACCTTACTTCTGGTACAATGTAGCAAATCATGGTCCTATAGTTACATTACATCGTACATGAGAATGAAGATAGCAGCCTACTTAAACTAACACCGTACATTTTAAATAAACGAAAAAGTAACAAACAAAGAGCATAACTTAACACCTAAATTAGCCAGTATACCCATAACCAACCAGAAGAGCACGAATAAAAAGTAAAATGACAAAATTCATGGTTCAGTAGCTTTAACCGATCTAAATGAAAGAGATATATGAAGTTCGGTAAGCAGATTTATCAACAAATTAATGATAACCGGCCAGTAAAACTTCGGATTTTCCATATAGCTACAGCCACTTTGGCAATCAAAAGCAAAGTATTAATCAACGTTACTCTTGGTACAATGTAGCAAATCATGGTTCTACAATTCTAACATGCACCAGTATGATAATTACACAATGCTTATTTAGAACTAACAGCATACACTTCAAATACAAGATAGAATAACAAACAAAAAGCATAACTTAACACCTAATTAGTCATCAATACACAAAGTATAACTGTGTTTGGTCGTAACACTCATAAACGTCAAATAAGCCATCATACAGATAACTTTACAAAATATAAGTGATTGTACCTCTTGTTCATGTCGACATCAGCCTTCTTGCAAACAATGTTTGCAAAACGGCGTCCAATACCCTTGATGGATGTCATAGCAAACATGATCTTTTGCTTTCCATCAACATTCGTGTTCTGAACACGAAGAATGTGCTGGAAGTCTTCATTTGCAACAAGCGACTGCCATAATTATAACATCACATCAACTATCCACACATAAAAAAGTTCAAACACGTGAAATAACAGCAAGAAACAATCAGTCTTACCATGGTTCAAATGCGAATAAGCTCCTTACCTGAAACAATATAAAACACATAAACCTTAGTAAGTGCTAAGCTCATTAACTTTCTGGTAAAACCGATGTGCATATAAGGACTGAGCTAAAGCTAAATATACATCTAGGTTTGATTAATTGTTTTAAGGGGTGTTCGTTTAAGCTTCTATGTGGGTTTATGAACTTATATGTTTTTCAGCTTATCTTTCTTCATAAGCCCTAAATTTACTGCATATTTTGAGGATTGTGAGCTTGTGGAGTTTATTATGGTATAATAAGCTTATATAAGCCCATAATCTCAAAATAAGCCCAAAAATTAGGGCTTATGAAATATAAGACGAAAAACAGATAAGCTCATAAGCCCACATATAAGCTTAAACAAACACCCCCTAAATAAGCTATAAAGCTCAAGTTAATAAGCTCATAATCACAAAAATGAGCTTATGAAGATATGAAAAAACTCGTAAGCACATAAAATAATGAAAACATTATGATATTACTTTACTACTAGGTTTTTAGGATTGTTAGTATAAATCACTGTCTATTTATCTGCTTATTTTTAAGAACACAAAAAGCTTCATGTGTTTTGGCATAATAAACTGCTTATTTACTTAGTTTGAGCTAAAATAAACAATTAGAAATAAAGCAGTTTTAAAAAATAAACGATCCCTAACACTTCCCAACAAATAATTTTACAAAAAAACATAACAAAAACATCTAACAAATTACTAAAGAAAATAAATCGAACAATAATAAAAACTTATGGTATAAAGGAATTGATTTATAAATTATTTGAGACCTGAAATGGAGTACCTCCGGTAGACGGCGGTGTGGTTGTTTCAAAAGAACCCTAAAAAAAGAGTGAAATATGTATATGTAAGGAAGAAAGCCCATTTGGTGTATTATTAGTGGGTTGGGCCTAAACATTGCTATTTAGGTAAAACTCCAAAATAGTAACTTTATATTAGGGGTGTTCATCGGTTCGGTCATCGGGTTGTTCGGTTAGTTTGGTTCGGTTAATTCGGTTAAAAAAAATTAGGTCAATCCGAGAACCGAACCAATCCAAATTCAAATTCGGTTTTCGGTTTGGTTCGGTTGAATTCTAATTCGGTTCGGTTCTTGGGTTGACCAAAATAACCCGAATTTCACTATTTAAAAAAAAATAATTAATAATTACATAGATATTTAGCAAAAAGTTATATTTCAAACTTAAAAAGTGTTTTATTATATTATGATAACTTTTTAATAATATTTATTTATATATAAATATACATAAAAATATATATAAATATAAAAAATATATATATATTTATATGAATTCGTTTTTCGGTTTGGTTTTCGATTTAAACTGACAAACCCATAACCAAACCGAGAACCGAATTAGTAGTTCGGTTCGGTTCGGTTTTAGCAAATTCGGTTCGATTATTTTCGGTTCGGTTCGATTTCGATTTTCGGTTTATTCGGTCTTTACGGTTTTTTCGCTCACCCCTACTTTATATTCTATATTTCTATCTTATCATCTTATTTGACTCTCGATCAACACACATTTCACCCGAGTACAGTTAAAACATGTCATAAATCTATCTAATATAATAAACAAGAGTTTTGTACCAGTCATTAAAGCACACTATCTAATTAATTTGCTGATGTGTCTCAAATGTGATTGGTCGAGCTATTTGGAATGTACAACTCCTATGCAATACTTATTTTATTGAACACACATAAAAACATAGAGAAAATCAAAGCTTCTTCAACACTCAAAATTTCAAGTCATTCAATACCATTCAATCGGTTACATCTATACAATTAATACAATTAATTCCGTCCAATTCAAATAAACATCCAAAAATAACATACGGTTTTATATTATGTTATTGATTCCCACAATCAATCATAAACCCTAATTTTTGGATTTGTTTTTGGTTTGTGCAAATTACTCTTATATTTGTTAGATTAAATTAATATGATGATGATGATGCTATAATTTGTTTTGCAGAAAGAGCTTGATCAAATATTAAACAAGTAAATTTGTGATCCTCATCCATTGTGAAATGATAAATGAGGTAAGCAACATATCGTATAATATCCTTTAATGTTCATTGTTCCCAGCCCTTTAAATTTTGTTGATGGTTGATACAAGTTTTGTTACATAGTGACATGTTTACTGGGTAACTCCTATACCGTGTTTTATGCACAACAAATTTAGCTGTAGTTTCAATGGTTTGTTCGTTGGATGTTTCAGGATTCAGGTTGATTTCCATGGGGCAGATAATGATTTCTGGATTAAAAATATTTGCGAATCTAATTTTTTTTTCCGGAGTAGCCTAAAGCTAATGCATTTGTTTGATTGTTGATAAACGCACAAACATTAAAAAGTTTTTGTTCCATTTCGATTGATAAAGTGTGAGTTGTCTGCTTTCTTTTAAATTTATGTTTAGGACGAAAGTTTAAAGTTATTCAAGCTAGATTTTAACCCACTAAGAGGGTGTTTGGATGCGTATTTTGAAAGTGATTATGTGATATTGAATAATCAATACGAGTTAATAAGCATTACTAAACGTGTTGTTAGCCTGGGAAAATGGTGTTTGGTTGTGCCTTCGCTGCTTGAGTTTTAATAATCTCTAGGAAGTAATAGATATAATAAGGATTACAATAAATGTTTTAACAAGTGTTATGAGCATTTTACGTATAACAATAAATGTTTGTAATAGTAAACCTTTCTGTTACAATAAGTGTAATGCACATATGACGTTTTAATAATTTCTTTAAATACATGTGAAAGTGTTATGCACATATACGTATATATGTTGTTTTTGATGTTGTGTATATATGGTCTTAAAACTTTAGTAGTTTAAGTAGTAGCAAACTTTATGGGTATGTTTGGGTGGAGCGGTGAGGAGTTTTTGGGGCGTTGAGCAATGAGCATTTCATATTTTATTAGTCGTTTGACAAAAGAGTGGTGAGCTTTGGCTAATTTTTAAGAAGGCTAATTTTTCAATGCATATTTAAGAAGCGGTGAGCAATGAGCTGTGATTACTTCTCACAGCTCGATGCTACTTTTAGCAAACACACCCATATTTTAACGGGTTATGATCCTCTCCCATTACTTGAGTCAAGTTGGGAGTTCTTCAACTATTGGATTAAATTCAATGGTCAAGATTAAAAGACTCTCTTTTAATCTTTACCATTGGATTTAATTCAATGGTTGAAGAACTCTCAACGCTCTCTCTATCCCCCTAATATATGACATAAATTTTTCTAAGCATACAATGAATCCTTTAGAATGTTGACTATATTATGTTCTGGCTCACTAAGGCATCGCCTAAAAGTGATATTGTACATGTACATCTTGATAAAAAAAAAATACTCCTCCGAGGTGCACCTTCTTCTGAGAATAGAGTAAAAGTTGTCGAGAATAGTGAAAAATATCAGGTTTTATGAATGCTCAATTAGAGTAAAAGAGTTTTGTACCAGTCATTAAAGCACACTATCTAATTAATTTGCTGATGTGTCTCAAATGTGATTGGTCGAGCTATTTGGAATGTACAACTCCTATGCAATACTTATTTTATTGAACACACATAAAAACATAGAGAAAATCAAAGCTTCTTCAACACTCAAAATTTCAAGTCATTCAATACCATTCAATCGGTTACATCTATACAATTAATACAATTAATTCCGTCCAATTCAAATAAACATCCAAAAATAACATACGGTTTTATATTATGTTATTGATTCCCGCAATCAATCATAAACCCTAATTTTTGGATTTGTTTTTGGTTTGTGCAAATTACTCTTATATTTGTTAGATTAAATTAATATGATGATGATGATGCTATAATTTGTTTTGCAGAAAGAGCTTGATCAAATATTAAACAAGTAAATTTGTGATCCTCATCCATTGTGAAATGATAAATGAGGTAAGCAACATATCGTATAATATCCTTTAATGTTCATTGTTCCCAGCCCTTTAAATTTTGTTGATGGTTGATACAAGTTTTGTTACATAGTGACATGTTTACTGGGTAACTCCTATACCGTGTTTTATGCACAACAAATTTAGCTGTAGTTTCAATGGTTTGTTCGTTGGATGTTTCAGGATTCAGGTTGATTTCCATGGGGCAGATAATGATTTCTGGATTAAAAATATTTGCGAATCTAATTTTTTTTTCCGGAGTAGCCTAAAGCTAATGCATTTGTTTGATTGTTGATAAACGCACAAACATTAAAAAGTTTTTGTTCCATTTCGATTGATAAAGTGTGAGTTGTCTGCTTTCTTTTAAATTTATGTTTAGGACGAAAGTTTAAAGTTATTCAAGCTAGATTTTAACCCACTAAGAGGGTGTTTGGATGCGTATTTTGAAAGTGATTATGTGATATTGAATAATCAATACGAGTTAATAAGCATTACTAAACGTGTTGTTAGCCTGGGAAAATGGTGTTTGGTTGTGCCTTCGCTGCTTGAGTTTTAATAATCTCTAGGAAGTAATAGATATAATAAGGATTACAATAAATGTTTTAACAAGTGTTATGAGCATTTTACGTATAACAATAAATGTTTGTAATAGTAAACCTTTCTGTTACAATAAGTGTAATGCACATATGACGTTTTAATAATTTCTTTAAATACATGTGAAAGTGTTATGCACATATACGTATATATGTTGTTTTTGATGTTGTGTATATATGGTCTTAAAACTTTAGTAGTTTAAGTAGTAGCAAACTTTATGGGTATGTTTGGGTGGAGCGGTGAGGAGTTTTTGGGGCGTTGAGCAATGAGCATTTCATATTTTATTAGTCGTTTGACAAAAGAGTGGTGAGCTTTGGCTAATTTTTAAGAAGGCTAATTTTTCAATGCATATTTAAGAAGCGGTGAGCAATGAGCTGTGATTACTTCTCACAGCTCGATGCTACTTTTAGCAAACACACCCATATTTTAACGGGTTATGATCCTCTCCCATTACTTGAGTCAAGTTGGGAGTTCTTCAACTATTGGATTAAATTCAATGGTCAAGATTAAAAGACTCTCTTTTAATCTTTACCATTGGATTTAATTCAATGGTTGAAGAACTCTCAACGCTCTCTCTATCCCCCTAATATATGACATAAATTTTTCTAAGCATACAATGAATCCTTTAGAATGTTGACTATATTATGTTCTGGCTCACTAAGGCATCGCCTAAAAGTGATATTGTACATGTACATCTTGATAAAAAAAAAATACTCCTCCGAGGTGCACCTTCTTCTGAGAATAGAGTAAAAGTTGTCGAGAATAGTGAAAAATATCAGGTTTTATGAATGCTCAATTAGAGTAAAAGTTGCGAGAATAGTGAAAAATATTGTGTGGGTCAAATAAGTAGAACTGGACTTGTACTAACATAATGATCCGTTTTGACTTTCTTATGCTACTTTTGCGTTGTAGCCACACTGAAGCAATAACAAGATGGTGGAACAAAAGGGAAAGAAACAAGTGTTCATGTAGCAGAGGAAATTGTTCCTCTTTTGCTTGAAGCGAACGGAAAATTTGAGGTTTTGATCTCAACCTTCTTTTCGTACTCATTTTTTCCATTGTTCTGTTTATTCAACAAAGCCATTTATCCTAAGTAAGGTGTATCTAACTCCGAGGAACAACTTATTAAGTAAAGAATCACCTATTTGAAATTTGTAACACTAACATCATTCACAACTTAATTGGTTTACAATTGAGAATTTCATACAAATATTATACGTAATATTTGTATGAATACTTTGTGCTTTTTTTCAGTTCTCAAGCTGACTTGAATTCATAAATATTGTTGTTGACATAAAATCTTTGAATGACACCTTATTCTTTATATTCCATGTAATTATTTGTTTTTTGGTCTCATTTGTTATTAGATTTGCAGAATTTAGTTGTTATTTGTTGACTTAAATTATGTATTGTGTAGCAGGAAGATGAAAAGGAATTGAAGACGTGCGAAAAGGAATAGTAACACTAACAGGTAAAATAGAAACCTTGGTTTTTTTGTTTTTGTATGTTTATAGAGGCTGTTGGGATTAGTAATGGTGCTTATTAAGGGATTGTTAACTAACTGTAGTTATCTTAGATGTGTTTTATTTCATTAAATGGTTGTGTATCTTATATAAATACCTTTTTTCATCTTTAAAAGTAGTTTCACTGAGCAATCCAAAACATAATCTTTTTGCGCATGATTTCCAGTAAGCAACCCAAGCACTCCTATAGTAGTTACAATAAGAAACCACAAAAAGCCCTTAGCAATTTGAGTATGAAGTTGCTGTTGGAGTGCATACATCAATAATTGTTGCTTGGCTCTTTAAAACTTAGTTTTATTTAATTATGTTAGTTCTTATATGGAGTTTTGTTGTTATGCTTTAAGGGAATGAGAAAAGTGGCCCACGACCTTGGAACTGATTTTTAGATCATAGGTCCCACATGTCAAGAATATTTTTAATCGTCTTGCAGTTAATGATTTATACTTGAGTTAGTGTGGTGCTTCCTTTAGGTCCAGGTTGGATTTTACGTAATGAACTCCTCTGCAAACAGTCTTCTCAAAAATATAACAACAAAGACTTAAGATAGACATCTTAGGGTATCAACTTTAAGATAATGATTTATAACTGTGATTTGGAATTATGAAAATGGATATTAGCTTGCAGAACTCATATCAGTTTAAATTGAATGAGTTATGTTGAAATTTGTCATCTAATAACGTCCAAATTAGTGTAACTTCCTTCAATAGTTATTCACTTTACATTGTAATACTAATAAAGGGAACCTAAGGTTCTAATCTATAA
Source organism: Chrysanthemum seticuspe (assembly GCA_019973895.1). NCBI lineage: Eukaryota > Viridiplantae > Streptophyta > Magnoliopsida > Asterales > Asteraceae > Chrysanthemum > Chrysanthemum seticuspe. The sequence continues at coordinate 78,093,413 of BPTQ01000007.1, read as the reverse complement.
CATCTCTGTATGTAATTTCAATATGTTGGTATTTATACATGTAAAGAATCTAAGATTGTGGGTCCTTCAATGTCGCGATCCAAGTTATCAAGCATTTAAGCTCGGATTTGTAGCTGTGGTGCTTTTGGTATTTGCTCACACCATTGCAATTGGTAAGTCGGCTGCCATGTATATTCTAGACCAGAACTAGACCGCGCCACATCTAACAAGCAATTTGCCATGACTTCACTCATCCTATCATGGGAACTATATTTGCATATTACCCTAACCAATTGTTAATAGAAGTATTGTACCTGATACATTAACCTTGTATCAGGATGACACTAATCATTGGCTTCGTACTGCTAATTGCCGACGTCAGCAACAATTCAGGATCAAGAAAATCATATATTCTTTACTTGCTTTCAAGTCTTGTCAGATGGTATATAAATATGCTTACATATATTCTTTACTTGCTTTCAAATCTTGAGATTGTTCATGTATCGCTAACTATTTAAACAAATTCATGATGTTAGTATGTCTTTGTCTACTTAAGAGTGTATCATCCTGATTTGTTGCTTCAAACTTGAATTGTGATATATGAAAATGTGTTTATTGATGTCTTTACTCTTCTAATAATGTTAAGACATTTCACCGAGGTAACAAATTTTGACCCATTTTGTATAATGGTTAGAGATTTAATCTCAAATGACCCAGAATATGTACTTAAAGTGCGGCTATAAATGAAAGTTGTCAAGGGGATTGAAAGAGTCCCAATGCTTACAACCATCAGAATTATTTCAATATATAAATATCTTATTTTATGTATTAGAATGTGTTTGTGGGTCATTCCAACCCGTAAGGGCCATGCCCCGCTTAAGATCCATTTACGAAACTGTCAAAGGTTAGTCTTCCATTTCCTTCTATATGTTCTTTTCTATACGAACTTTACATAGTGACGAGGTTAATCTAAATTTTGCATTAATAGCGTGCCTATGAGTTATACTTGTGCAGTTATGCACTTTAAGGATTAGGTTTTGGTTGCATTTGCATCATTTGATGTCTATGAAGGCTTTTATCTTCCTTCCTGATTAGTGCAAGTTGCAAAATTGAATTCCCATTCTCTAAACATATACACTTAAAAATGTTTTGAAGTGTGTTGCCTATAAATGTTTGCATGTCATATTTGTGATGTCTAACAAGTTTTTTGAATCAAGTTAGACGGTTTCCTTGATAGTCAATTCTTTTGTGTTTGTGCTAAGAGTCTTTATTTAGTGTGATGCTTATTGAAAATGAAGAAAACATGTTGAATATATATGTATCCATTTCAACGCCTATGATCAATGTTTAAGTATATAAATGACTTATACCTTTTTTTTAACTTTACATATATTCTTATCTAACATTTTTTTAATTGATTAGGTGTTTATGGAATGAAAATGGACTATTCAAGACGCTTATTGCATACATTTGCTCTTCAAGAATATCTATCAATTGGAGAAGGCTATACATGCATATTTATTATCTTAATAGTTACGAACCAATTGTTTATCGAAACATTAACATATTAATTATTTTTTCTTTCAAAAAACAATGGAACTTATTTACGTTCATTGTCGTTTGTTAATTTATTCACACATGTAACTCCTTAATGAATAATTCCTTTCAAGATCCCCGTGATTCCACAATTGTTTATAGTATTGTTGACTTATTATTTTTTATTCAATTAAATAAAAATGAAACTTATATCGTTCATTATTGTTTATTACTTTATTCACACAATCAACTTCTTAGAGTAATAAATCATTTCTTTAAAAACCCGTGAATTTAACGGGTCTATAAGCTAATGAGGAATTCTGTGTCTATCATTTCTTTAAAAACCCATGACTTTAACGGGTCTATAATTGCCGGCGTCATCAGTTTAATAACATAACATAAGATAGTATTTATCAGACCATCTAACCACAACGGTCGACTGATAAGCAGTTCAGACAGAAAAACTAAAACATAAGCAGTTGAAAACACAAATGATAAGCAGTTCTGACCACAATGGTCGACATAAATAATTCATGAGATACCCCATGTTATTGACTGGAGTCATAAGAAAGCCATATAGTAGTTACCAAAACACATGAAGAACCTGCACCGGGTTACAAAGAAGTGCTCCAAGGTCTTTGATCAAGATTCAAGAGGTATCTACAATATACATATGGTATCATTTATGTTATTTCTTAAGTTCATCATTTGATTATAAATCACAAAATCCTTTTACTTACACTTTTAAAATATTCTGTAACTTATTAGGTTCACACGGAATGGACATTGCCTTAGCACTTCATCTACGCTCACTACAATACATTTGCTTGTGAAGCACATCAATTTTATAGGCAACGATTCATGGACGTTTATTATATCGAAACATGTTTACGTTGTTGTTTTTATTACTTTATCCGCACACTAAACATCAAATTTATACGCGACGATTCATGGACGTTTATTATATTGGAACATGTTTACTTTTGTTGTTGTTTATTACTTTATCCGCACACTTAACATCTTAATGCATAGTTTCTTTTAAAACTCCGTGAATCCACGGGTCTATAAGCTAGTTAGGTATATAATTAGCATACGAATTAGGCATATATTAAGAATTTAGCTCTTGATTAACTCTAATTCAATAATTCTATATTCACAGCATATAAAAAATCACATGCATAATAACTGTTTGATGATTATCTTTTAACAACTAGAAGCAATATTAAAAAAAAAAAAAAAAAAAAAAAAAAAAAAAAAAAAAAAAAAAAAAACTCTTTATTCTTAACTTCTTTATTGCTCTTTAAGCTTTTATGAACGTTAAGTATCTACATAGTGTTTTGCTCATGATTAATTTTATATATACAATGAATTTTATAGTTGCCTTATTGTCATGATTAATTTCATAATTGTCTTATTTTCATGATTAATTTCATAAATACTCAAAGTACAATAATTAAATGCGTAATGAACAATGTTTCTATAGTATGTTTGGATAAATGAAATTGCAGCTTGAAATATTTGTTATCGATTTGGATAAAAATGGACATAAGATAATGTAGTTGAATTATTATTTTAAGATTGTTTGAGTTTATGTAATGCCTTCTTTTCAAAAATAGTTTTCCTAAAATTTTGAAGAATCAGATCATTCACAAGGAAAAAGACACAAGTTCTTAATCGTTGGGATATTGGTATCAATTTCCTAACTAAAATTGAGCTTAACTTAGAATAATTATAAAACCAAATGGCAACACCATAATAAGCTGATGTTCAAAACATTAGATCGATCAAACTGCTGCAAAACTAACTAGTCAACATTTAATGATTTAACCAAGTTTTTAATTCTTCACAAGCTAATTGAAACCAAGTCCAACAGGGCATAGTTCTTTTAATCCATACAAAAACTTCTCAGCCCCCAATGTTAGCTATTAACATCAACATGGACTCCCACCTCGTTATATATATAGAAAATCCAGGTGTATTTACATAATTTAAGATAGAAAAAACTACGCAATGCTCAACCATATGTAGAAGCGTTAAGGCAATGAACTCTAATAAATTATACGCATATTTTGAATCACCTCCTTCATTTTACAACAATCCACCTGCAACAAAAGTAATTATATCAATAACTGAACAAATCATTTCAAGACACTTAAAAGAGGCCTAAATAAGACCAACATACCCATGATGCACCAAAAGAAGTCAAACTAAAACCAGGGGTTGAGTTGCGTTGTTGTCAACCTGTGCCCTTGAGTCAGATAGCTCGAATGTGTTTTTGCATACTTGTGGGTCCCTTAAGATAGCATCATCATCATAAATGGGTTGAATATCAGTATCAGTTGCCACAGGATGAAGATTCAAGTCAAAGTCAATTTTTGGAACATCTTTAGAAGTCAAAGGAGACGTTTTGACCACAGTGATATCATCGTTGACCAAAGCCACCACTTTATGTTCTGAATCATCAGATGATCGAACCTCTGAATCACTTGCATCTGCAACCTCTAGAACTTGCAAAGAGGTTGCCGGTTTTTCAGATTCATGACGTGCAGCAGGCTTTTGCTCATCATCGTCATTCACCACAGTGATACATTCCACAGGTTTGTCATCTGTAATCAAGTAATTAGAATCAAACTTCAAAAATCTGTAGCTCGTTGATCATTAGGTAGAAACTGTATATTGCATAAGTGTTTGACCATGACACTAAGGGCTCAGGATGCCAAAAATGCATTCAAGTTATCAGACTCAAGGGCTCAGGTTGACAAAAAAGCAACTCAACCTCTGGTTCTTGGTGTATGGTTTGGAGCTATCTGACACAAAGGGCTCAGCTATCAGACTAAGGTTATATTGATCTCCATTTGGTCACCATGGGTATGTTGGCCTTAGTTTGAAATTTGGTGTATGGTTTGAAATGAACTGAAGCTATTTCTTTGATCATGGCGGGTGTATATAAGAACTGAAAATGCTAACCCATTTGCTAATGAAAATGGTTGTGCTTGCTCAACAGCCTAAATGGGTTAAAAAAACTTTTAGCCAAAACTGGAACAAATAAAAGTATAAAACGCATCGAGGGTCGCCTAAATTATGCGATTTAGAATATTATTATCATACTATTGTAATAATACGAAACAAATAAAAGAAATTACTAAAGTTAAAGCAAGAACGAGCAGATTAGAATAAAACACTAGCATTTATAACTCACCAGCCACTGAACTAAGATTGTTATCAGCAACTTGATTCTTGTATAGAGGTTTCTGAAGCATATCTGTACCAGGAAACACAATAATACTCATGCTTTTCATAGCTTCTCTCTTTGATTTTTGAAGAGGCTTAAACCCAAACACTTTGGTCCATGTATCAAAAAGTTCAGGGATCGCAGGAATCACCAGCTCTTCTACGCCAAGAGAACCAAGAGCCTGCATAAAAAAAACTCAAATCATTATGTGTGACAGTTGTTATTAAGCACTTACGGTAGAATATTTGATTATTTAATGTGAAATTATCTAATTATTCTCTAGTTCATTATAAGTGCTACTGGAATGCCAACATACACAATATAAACGAAACATATCTGAGATTCTAAGGATTCAAATATTCAGATACATTACACTTTTCTAGCACCAATCCAAATATGCCATTCACTTTCCTAATTTTTAAAACAAGCCTTCTGTATGACCCACCCTGATCATAATGAGCTAGTTGAGTATGAAAAATATGATATCACACATTGTCACATGGATCTATGGTAAATATATACATATAGAAAAAATTAAATATAGATTAATTGATTAAACACATGTAGGCATATTATGACATTTTTAGATTTGGATGTTGTAACTGCTAATTTGATTATTGCAAAGATTTGCAATAATCAGTTTCTTATAAAAATAACGCACAAAATACAGGTTTTCATGCCTGCAATAATCAACAATTTCCCCAAAGATCAGAAATATCAGCTATAATTAACCAGTAAAAACACATTCAAACACTTATCTGATGGTCAGTTTTATAGCAACTGGTTATCCAGTTCTAAGTATCTAATATAACATAACAACTTTCAAACACAGACCTATATTAGAGTGGTAGACAGATGATACTAAAGCAAGTACCAAATTATTAATAGTTGCAGGCACTTGAACAGGGGTTTCGAATGTCAAAAATGATTTAATTGAAATAAGTTCACCAAGAGATAAGAAAACATACGTCTTCAATCGCATCTAAAAGCCGACGACACATCCCTTGACGCCTATACATGTTACGAGTTCCAATAAAAGGCATTTCTGCTAACTGATGCCCATGGATCCTGTTATATATAAAAAAGAAAGTTATTATGCCAAATGCTTCAAAAAGAACAGACAGAAAAAGATCGAATGAAAATTAGGAAAGAATACCTTATGGATGCTGCTGCAATCAATTCACCACTCCTCTCCAAAATTGCTGTACAGAAGCCAGAAAAATTTAACCTCGTGAAGTTTGACCTGACAAGAAATTTCAAGATATCAGACTAATAATAAGTAAAAAAGTTTGTTTAGAATTTATTTATCTAAATCACTTTCAAATTGTTGATTTGGGATCGTTGTTGCTGTGTTGCTCATTCATCTGTCATAATTGGTATTAAAAAAAAAGAAAGCAAATGGATGGTATTCTTATTAAGGTTACATTTCTATTGCAGATTAAACTAACAAATAGCAAGCACACTATAATCTAATATCTATGCTTTAGATTTGTTTTGAGACAATACTTCTCTGGAAAGCCTAGCGATGCTTCAGAGGTTTTAAACAGAAAAATACACCTTGATTCAAGCTACGATATCGATATGCAACTATGCAAGTTTCAAAACAATTTTTACCAAGCAAGCTACACAACTTAAAAGATAAAGATACAATTAAAATACACTCCACGAGTACTTACCCACAGTTGTAAACAACATTGTGAATCACATTGACTCCACTTCTCTCATCCATAACTGGCACAAAACATTCATCCATAACAGAGAACGCAACAGCCAATTTGGAATTGCATAAAACCTTTAAAGGATCACTGACTGTAGAATCTTGGCTAAGATCAGAACGCTTAAGTAGAGTCATTGAATATCCATCTTTAAGTTCAAACTTGACATCGGTATATGTCTGCAGTTGCTCATATAGCTATAAAAACACAAAGTATTAGATATACATATTGCAAGGGGAGGAAATATTTTAAAAAGTAAAAGATGACCCGTTACAATGGAATCCCGTTTTGACCCATCACCCAGTACATATATTTTTTCAAACAAAATTTTAAATATAACAAATATCAGTGTCTGAGTGTGTATATATAAAAGATATCAGCCTAAGCGTATACCTCCCGGCATTTCTTTCCACAGAAAGATAAACAACTGGATTCAACATTGACTACATCTTCCTCTGCATCTTCATCTTTGCTCGCACATAGAGCATGTAAGCACGAGTCGTGAACTGTAAAAAACAAAATTGTTAGCACGAGTAAAAGAAATGTGAAAGATCCTGCAAGACATAAATGAATATATTGCATACATTTTTGCTCGCACATAGAGCATGTGAGCATTTCAGAGTTGGGTGCATCTTCAGAATCATCCACTTGAGAAGCATCATTGTCAGCTAGTCCACAGAATTTGCAAGAGCAGTATATGCAATGCCAGTCGCCTGAAGGAAAGTTCTGCAAGGCAAACAAACCACATTAGAGATTCACTCAGAAAAACATCGGAATAAATAGGACAAAGCTTTTCTGTATCTCCAACACACAGCCAAATCGCTTTTCTGTATCTCCAACACACAGCCAAATCAAAGTATAAAGGGTTCAAATTTCCATCCTTAATAAGAACTAAAAATTAGGGGCTCAAACTATAGAAATCTTGTTGTCACAAATAAAACGAATGTATTAATATATCATAATGAGTAATAAAAATAACGCAAATAAGTAAAGTGATGATTGTTACTTGGATATCAAGGCAGCTCTGATTAAATGTCGAAGGGCAACCATCACAGCAAATCAAGTCCCCGCCATCTCCACAAATGTTACACGTGTCATCGTTAGGATCTTCCCCCAAAGCATCAACACTATTAAATCTGATACTAGTTGACTGTTCTTCTTTCTTCCACGATTCCAGCAGACAAGTCAATAGAGACGGCCCAGACTGGTAACATATATTGTTTAATGCCTCGTCAAGTCTCCAACCACCATGTGACACAAATTTTGATATATCCATAACTTCGTTACAGCAATTACAATGAATCCCATCATGAGAAAGTGTACCCTCCGGTAACTCTTTTCTCCTTTTACCTTCCCCGTACTGCAATTTGCCACCTGCCTTAATAACACCTGAGTCTATCATCCATGAAATTAGATTACGTTTTCCGATGAATAATGCATCATTATCTTCTTGATCCGAACCCTTTTTGGAGCTACGAGCTAACAATCGTGGCTTCCTGTTCTGTTTACCTTTTTGAGTTACTTTTGGACCTTTTTTCAATGATGACTTATTAGCCCGTCTTTCTTTTTTCTTGTTACCATCTTTGATCTTCTTTCCAGGTTTCTTCTTAGGTGGGGCCTCTCCAATGAAGACTACTTGAGCCTTATTTTTGCCGTGTTTCTTCTTCTTTTTATTTTTATCGCTCCTAACCTTTGAAAATGTTTTAAAGAGTACGCCTAGTTCCTCATCAGGTATTGGAGTAAATGCAGAAACTTCTTTCTTAGTAGCTTTATCGTCTTCAATTTTCTTTTTGAGAGAAAAGTAAGCTTTTGTTATAGACCAGTTTGTTTTTCCGTCCAGGTCAACATATACCGCATCATGATAATTTCTTTCCTGTCTTTGTCGATACTCAATTGTCCAACCTGCCTTCAAAATCATGTTAACGATTTGATCTCTAACTAGTAGTTTTTCCTGTTGCCTTGCTTTCACTTGTTCTGTTTTACGGCCTTTAGCAGTCCCTTCAGTGGTTGTGTCAGCATTGCTTTCTTCCGAAACCTTGACGGTTTTCTTGTTGTCATTTGCCGTTTCTGATGACCCGTCTCCGTTTTGCACATTGTGAACCTTAGAAGACGCTTTGACATCTTTACCCTTCGGCTTTTTCGCCGTATCTTTTTTCTCACCCTGCACTTTAGGGGGTCTCCCAAGTTGTTTTTGTTTCTTCTGGGGTCTACTAGTCCGTTTACTGCTTTCATTAACTTCTTTCTCGAGCCCAGTTTGATCTACAGATTCTGATGACCCGTCTTCATTTTGCACATTGTGAACCTTTGAAGACGCTTTGACATCTTTACCCTTTGGCTTTTTCACCGTGTCTTTATTCTCACCCTGCACTTTAGGGGGTCTCCCAAGACGTTTTCGTTTCTTCTGGAGTCTACCCGTGCGTTTACTGCTTTCCTTAACTTCTTTCTCGAGCTCAGTTTGGTCTAAGCATTCAGCTTCCATCTGTCTTTTGAAACCAACAACGCTTTCCTTAAGTTTGCTGTCATCCACTTTAACAATACTAGGTGGCTTAGTCCTTGACCGCAACGTCCTACCAACTTTCTCGACTTCCATCTTCTTAGGACTCACATCTCCATTACATTCAGGACTTTCCAAAACTTTCCTCTTTCTTCCCCTTTTATGATATGTAAGCGCAACAGCACCAACACACTTCTCATCAATGCCAACGGGACCATTATTGGCATCTTTATCACATTCCACATTCAGTGACAAGGCCAAATCCGCAGATGCGGATTCGTTTCCTTCTTTAATACATTTAACCATATCACAATCAAACTCAACCCCTTTTTTACAAACTTCTTTATCGGAACTCAAATCAATCTCCATAGAAGCCATCACTTCACGATCACCTACAGTTTCATCTACACATGCCACACGCTCATTAACATCACCAGCATCACACTTCCTTAATTCCATTACTATAAAACCTATACACTCATCACATAACAAACAAAATCAAACACATATTCATTAATAACATCAACAAACTATCAGCTGATTCCTAATTTTTAGTAACACGCTACCAAAATTATCAAAAAAAGTAATTAACTTCCATACTTTGTGCAATAGCAGTAACTTTTACGCAATTACCCAATCACAAGATGACACGCATAAGCGTGTCAACATTACATTGCATAAAAAAGTTACACTTATTGCACAAAATACGAAAGTTAATTACTTTTTTGATAATTTTGGCAGCGTGTTACTAAAGATTAGGAATCGGCCGATAGTTCGTTAAAGTTATACTTTTGTAAAACCCTTTACAAAACCATCCAAACCCAAAAATAAACAACATTGCATAAAAAAGTAACAATTATTGCACAAAATACGAAAGTTAATTACTTTTTTTGATAATTTTGGCAGCGTGTTACTAAAGATTAGGAATCGGCGGATAGTTCGTTAAAGTTATATTTTTATAAAACCCTTTACAAAACCATCCATACCCACAAATAAACAACATTGCATAAAAAAAAGTTACAATTATTTCACAAAATACGAAAGTTAATTACTATTGTTGATAAATTTAGTGGCGCGATACTAAAAATTAGGATTCAACCAATAGTTCGTTAAAGTTTATACAAAAAAAAACCCTTTATACAATCATATTTACACACACAACCAAACAGCATTAGCTTAATGAAAAAACCATAAACCCTAAAAAAAACCCTTAAACCCTAATCGCATCACAGATACCAACCGTTCAAACACAAATCAAACATGCATTATACAAAAAACAAATAAGTGCTATAAAGATCTAAAAGAACAGCTTATACCTGACGATCGGATGAAAGAACGATGAGTTTCAAGTCATCGATAAACACACAGACACACAGAGAGTAAAAAAGAATGGGGGATATGAATAAGCGATTGAGTATTATTAGTGAAGAGAGAGAATAAAAAGGGATTAGGGTTTTTGATTTTGATTTAATTTGGTGTTAATGGATACGAATTTATTTAATTCTTTTGTGAGAGGAAAATAGGCGGGATTTTGTGAATTTTTTGAGGGCTTTTTGTTTTTGTTTTGTTTGGTGGGGTGGGATTATTATATTTTCCACTTGTCTGTCACATGAGAAAAGGAAACTTTTTTTCCATGTTATGCTAAAAAACAATTTTAGGGAACAAATTTTTTTTATGCAATTGGAGATAGAAGTGAATGGGGGATGGTAGAGTTAATAAAAAATGTTACTGGATTGAAGTTGAAAGATTTAAAAAAAATGTTACAGGATAGTTAGACGGAGATGAATCCGGTGATTTTTATTAGATAGCGTTATGTAATACAAATTGCAGCAAAAACAAAAAATTTGCAGCAAAAATAGCAGAAAAGTGAAGAAAAAATAGTGAAAATACATTTGAAAAAGGGAATTGATACTCACACCACACTTTTTGATTCATGCATCACTAGTTGTGCATTACAGTATTGTACATCACCTCCCTTTGAAAAAACTGTAAAAGCATAAAATAAGAAAAATGACAAGTGAAACACTGAAATAACATAACAACAAAGTTACATGATTACGCTTGCAATATGTAAACATTTATAATATAATTGGTAAATTGTCTAAGATTGTATGTACTTTAGGTTTTTAACTTAGACAATTGTAGCATAGCGAAGATATAATATCACTGAGATATGAATGTCACTGAGATATGTTACTGTAAATTTTGGATGGATAAACAAAAGTTGCATTTTAAAATAAAATATAAAATAGAAACCAAAATGTATAAGATAAAATTGAGCCAGTTTCATGTATACAAAACCGTTTAGCCTGGGAGAAATGATAGGGATGTCTAAAAATCATGTCTAATTATATGCCTAACACTATGTGGCAAGAGTTTATTAGTTTATGAAGAAGTGGGTCCGGCTGATACAACCAATAAACTCTTGTCACATAGTGTTAGTCATATAATTAGGCATGTTTTTTAGGCATCCCTATCATTTTTCTTAGCCTGGTGATCAGTCGACATACAAAATTTCTCACAGAGTGTGTTAGGTTCAAATATCAGAAAATGATCTGAAACGATTATGAAGACACTTTGATTAAGTCACGTACATCTGGGTCGAACATTTATCTCTTCGAGTAATCTTAATAAAAAAAGCCTATCCATTTACCATTTTACTTTCTAATATAAAAAAAATGGTGTAATAGATCAGCTTTTATCCGAAACAACCTTCCACTACACTTTTAAATTTGAAGCTCTCATCACAATATTTTCTATTTTTCATTCAATACAGTGTCATGAAGCTCTCGTTAAAGAAGATGTAACCAAATACTTACGCATAATAGCAGACGACTTACATTAGCGTTAATTATGTGTGAAAATTTATTGGTGTGAAGTAAGTGATAGTAAAGAAAGTTACTCGTTTAAATTGTAATCAAGTGTTTAAATATTTAAAAAGTTGCATTGTCTTTTATTATTAAAGGTATTTTAGTCTAACAAACTTACTCATTTTTTAAGTTAATAAATTTTAAACAAACATTACTCTATGACAATCAATAAAGCTCAGGTCCAGAATTCAAATGTGGGTGTCTATTTACAAGACTCTGTTTGCTCGCATGGCCAACTTTATGTTGCGTTTTCGAGAGGGATATCACGTAAAACTATAAAGGTATTAGTGAAGTATATCCAAGAGTTCGGTCAAAAAGGAGTGTACACCTCAAATGTCGTGTACCAAGAAGTTTTATGTGACGAATAACGTTCATTGTTAGTTATTTTATAATTGATGTAATGTTTTATTTTCAGTTTCACTAGATGTTTTTATATGTTTTTTGACGCAATTTAAAAAAAAATCTTTGAGTTGAATTATCATATGTTACAATCTTTTTCAATCACATTTGGATTATTTTACGTTTTATGTATACACATTACACGAAACACTTAACCATAATATCACAACTATAATTGCTTGCCGCTAGAAAATTTTGTTGCTATACACGGGTACTCGCCTAGTTTATCAGAAATGTGACAATAATACAATCAAGATTGTTTGAGCAAATTTCCGTAGATGTTCTTCAACCCTAATCCTTAGGAGCACCTTCAGCTCCTCCCGCGGAGGTCTTGCAGTCACTCTCATGCGGAAGTCTTGCAGTTGCTCCTGCGGAGGTCTCGTAGTTAGTCCTTCGTCTCCAGGCTGAAATAAGAAAGAACACCATTAGCTCGCCCCGGGTTTTTAATCTGAAACCAAGCTCCGATGTGAGAGTAAGTATATGCTTGGCATAAGTTCTAGTGAGAGAAATTAGAGAGAGGTAGTAAGAGAGGTGAGTGAGGAGTAAAGTGTGTGTGTTCATGTGTGTGAACATCTCCTTTTATACTACCTGGGTTTAGCCCCACGACACAAGGATGTGGAGACTAAGTTGTCTTCTAGGGGCAGCGCACATATCGCTGATGAGTGTCAGGCATGGTCCTCGGGGTCCAAGTTATCGTTATGCTACAAGTAGTAGTTGTGGACCAAAGCCTTTGTGCTCATTCGTACATCATTATACTTGTATGTTAGCTACTAGTGTACTAGATTCGATGCAGGCACCACTCCGTCATTATGCCTCCTAAGCAGACACTGCTTCAACACTATACCTCCTGAGCAGACACTGCTCCGTCATTATGCTTCCTGTGCAGACATTGCTCCATCACTATGCTTCCTGAGCAGGCACTGCTCCATCACTATGCTTCCTGAGCAGGCACTGCTCCATCACTATGCTTTTTGAGTAGGCATTGCTCCGTCACTATGCTTCTTGAGCAGGCAATGCTCCATCGTAGAGTGGATTTGTCTTATAAATATTAGAGACTAATTATGATTATCTCCTCCAAAGTATCCGGAGGAGACCATACCTCATCATGTCCCACAGTCTAGTATTAACGTATTACCTAAGAGTTGGTACTAGACTCTGAGAGTTTTGTCTGATCATTCGAATGTCTCGATCGAAGGTGAAAGAGTTTCCAAGAATGCCAATAATTTTCGAATTTTAATACAAGAATGGGTCACTAACCATACTATTTTACCTGTCCCAAAAGGCACATATATTCATGCACCTACTCCAAAGGAGATTATCACCACTTGACCTGATCACAAAGTGGTTGCAAAGGCTAAGGCAGCTGCCTAGCGAAAAGCCTCTACTAAGCTGCAAGAGCCTTATGATGCAACCAAAAAGGATTGACCAAGAGAAACTCTGAAGCATGGTCTAGTGAGCAATCGAATGAATAATGTGATGAGATTGATGAGAGAATTTTCCTTTTTGACTATACAAGTGATCAGGGTGCGACGGGAAGAATATTGATTCGGTTGGTGATTCACACTTGGTAATTCACACTGCATTTTGGTGGTGAATTGTACCCCACATCTCCATAGTCGAGAGTAGAGTTGAATCCACTTCCCGAAGTGATGTTCCTTATGGTGTTAATAACTCGAATCATGTCGATATTGTGCCTTATGCTGAAGCTCGCTAATTGGAAAGGTTGCTTGCCCATCCAAGCATTTTGTTCAAAGGTTAAGACATTTTTTGAACATACCAATAATTCTGGACCATGTACCTCATTATGCCCCTAGTCTAGTATTAACGTATTGCCAAAGAGTTGGTACTAGACTCTGAAAAGGTGTCTCACCACTTGAGTATCTTGTTCAGAGGTTAAGAGTTCTTTGTCTAACCGCTCGAGTACCTGGTTCGAATCTAACATCACAAACCGAAGGGTTTCATTCGGAGTTTTTGGATTTGGGTATCACGATTAGTGTTTCAGTTGGAGCAATTATATGTACCACAACTTTAGGTTTCAAATGTAGTTTTAATTACAAAGCAAATGATTTCATTCGGAGATTTAGATAAGAGCCAACCTATTTTTTTTGGAAAGGTGGGGGCTTGTGTGCTTTCAAACCCTTACACATAGCATTTTCCTTCACATTTTTCATTTTTCTTCACAACCTTTTTTTTTAAATACTACTTTCATTTACTTTGACTGAGTGATCGATTGGAGGTGGTCTTTCAGTCTCGATCGGAGCTACAATTTAGTCTCGATCGGAGCTGCAATTTTGTCTCGATCGGAGGCTTTTGTTGGCCCTCGATCGGAGGTCTTTATAAATCTAGATCGGAGTTTTTTGTAAGTCTCGATCAGAGTTGTTTGTCGGTTTTCGATCGGAGGTCTCCTTTGGAGAGGTGTTGGGTAGACCACGAGTGGATTTCAATTGAGGGGAGTATCTCGATTGGAGGTATCCTTCAGAGAGGTGTTTGGGCTTGGAGGTTTCTACTCACCGAATTTCACAAACAAAAAGGTGAGTGTTTGTTTTTTGTGGGTTTTGTTTGGAGGTCTCCATTGGATGAGGTTTCCAACTGAAGGTTTATTTTAGATCAGGTGGTTAACAAACCAAGTGTCTCGATCGGAGGTCTTCTTATAAAGCAAAGGTGTCTCGATCGGAGTTTCTAATACTAAACAAGGGTTTCCTTCAGAGTTCCTAATACCCACTGAAGGTTTCATCCAGACTTTCATTTGGCTAGTCTTTCGATCGGAGGTTCCACTAGTTGTGCTTGTTTCAATCGGATATTGTCCGACTTCACAGGTTTCGTTCAGAGATTTCGTTTAGATCTATCATTTCAAAAAAAGGTCTCGTTAGGAGGTTTCACCCGACCACAGAGGTTTTCGATCGGAAGTCTCCATCAGAGGCCACACCAAGGGTTTCGAACGGATGTCTTAACCTTCAAATTCTTATTCAGGGTTTTTAGGTTACTAACACAAGAAGTAATGATCGGAGGTCTTAATCGAAGATCACTCCAAGAGTTTCGATTGTTGTATTCTTAACCCAAAGGGGTTTTGTTCGGAGCCAACATTACAAACTTGTTCGGAGATTTTATTCGACTAACATCACAAACGTTTATTTATATTTTACGATCTTCTAATGTTTTGTCGATAACAAACGTAAAATCATTTTAACGAAATAAATAAAATACGTAAAAGCTTTGAGCCAATAGTTTACTAACACACTTTTACTAAAAATATAAAAACTATCAAAACATGTTTAGTTAAATAAGTTATAAACCATTTGTAAAAAAACACTTACAAGTAATGTTGTTTACTTATATATTATAAAAATGTGTATGTACTTTGTATAACTTGTAATAGGTAAATAATGGGTAAAAACCAAAGTCCATAACCCATGACCCAAGACTCATGATCCATTGACTAGGTATAATGATTCTTGTTAGGTAAAAACCAAAGTTCATAACCCATACCCATGGAGCATGATCCATAACCCAAGACCCATTGCATGACATCATGCATGAAGTTATGTTGGATATTATCCATGATCCATGACCCAAAGTCCATGACTCATGACCCAAGATCCATAACCCATTGACTAGATACATTTTATCTTATTGGGTATCCATGATCCAAATTCCATGGTCCATAACCCATAACCCATAACCCGGTGCAACCCAAAATCCAGACTAAGCTGACCCAGTAACCGGATCCCTAGAATTGCATTGGCTGGATCCCTTGGGTAAGGGATCCGTCGGAACCGTGGAACAGTAGGCAGTTTTGCCTATAAACAGTGAGCAATTTCTCTCTTGCTCACAAACTCTTTTTAGACATACTTTCTCTCTATGTTCTAACCTCTCTAACCACAGTTCCAAAGGATCATTCTATGTAGTTTTCTCTTTGTGTGATTCTCTAGGTTCCTATTAAAGGCGAGATCACAAAATTTTGAAGACGTGCAAGCTTAAGGTCATGAGTTGCTAAGCTTCGTCATCATCAAACCACTGAAGTGCCTCTTGTTGATAATTCTTCTCTCCCTCCAATAGTGTGTCATGTTGAAGGCATTGGTGTATGGTGCCGAAGGTGTACATTCGATATGGTGCATCGATGTATAAGTTGTGTAGTTGGGTTTAAAGGATATTGATATCCTTTCTAGTATTGTAAAAAGGAGCTTGTCTCTTTTGGGTAGTAGTGTTGGGTAGTAGTTCATCCTTTGTAATGGAACTCGGTATATAGCCTTATACCAGATAAATGTAGGCAACGTTGTGATAGGTTTGGTTCTACCTCGTGAAGGAACTCAATGTCTAGCCTTGTACCAGATAAAGTGTAGGCGACATTGTGAAGGCTTCTCCGCCACATTAAGGAGCTTGTGTTATGTAGTGCTTAGAAACTCTCGAGTTGGTTACTCGGGGAGTGGAGTAGGGCAAGGAAAGTGTCCTTGTAACCGAACCACTATAAATACTCGTGTTGTGGTTTTGTGTTCCTCTACTCTTTATCTCTTGCATTACTTATATATATGTCCATCTATCAATATCCAACGCACGATCTAAATGGATTTACATAAGTCGATCTGAATACTTTAAAACGAAGTTTTAATCAGTAAAACTATTTAACCCCCCTTCTAGTTTTCCACAGTACTTATATAGGTGCTTAGCCGCAGGGTGTCCGAGAAATTTTTTATCAGCATGACACCGATGAAGACATGCGTCATCCTAATATTGCTAGAGGTGAGAACTTTGATGGTGTTGGGTCAGATAAAATGACCTCCATGACAAGGATGATAGCAAAAAGGTTGGTTTTTATTTTTGTGGAAAACTAGAAGGGGGGGGGTTGAATAGTTTTATCGATTAAAACTTTCTTTTCAAATATTTAGATCAACTTATGTCAATCTATTTAATGTGTGTGTTGGATGATGATAGATAAAGCATATAAACAAGTAATGCAAAGATAAAGAGTAAGGAACACAAAACCATGACACGAGTGTTTATAGTGGTTCGACTACAAGGACACCTTCCTTGCCCTACTCCACTCCCCGAGTTCCCCACTCGAGAGTTTGTAAGCACTACACAACACAAGCTCCTTAATGTGGCGGAGAAGCCTTCACAATGTCGCCTACTCTTTATCCGGTACAAGGCTAGACACCGAGTTCTTCCACGAGGTAGAACCAAACCTATCACAACGTCACCTACACTTTATCCGGTACAAGGCTAGATACCGAGTTCCATTACAAAGGAGGAACTACTACCCAACACAACATAATTAACCCAAAGGAGACACACTCCTTATTACAATATCATAAGGATATCACTATCCTTTAACCAGAACTAACTATCTTGTACATCGATGCACCATATCGATTGTACACCCTTGGCACCTTTCACTAATGCCTTCGACGCGACCCTTTGGCACCTTTCACTAATGCCTTCAACTTGACCCTTCGGAATCTTTCACTAATGCCTTTGACACGACCGTTCGGCACCTTTCATTAATGCCTTCAACACAACACTTCTAAGGAGGGAGGAAAGAACTATCAACAAGATAACTTCAGTAGTCTTGATGATGACGAAGCTTAGCAACTCATGGACTTGAGCTTGATAGACTTCAAGAGGCGGTGATATCGCCTTTAAGAGGAACCTAGAGAATCACACAAACACAAAACTACATAGAAAGATTCTTTGGATCTGAGGTTAGAGAGTTTACAATACTAAGAGAGAGTATATGTAAAAGGGATGATTTGCAAGAGAGAAATGGCTCACTATTTATAGGCAAATTTCTCTACTGTTCCCCGATTCCCATGGATCCCTACCCAGAGGGATCCAGCTAGTGCAATCCAAGGGATCCAGCAGCTGGGTCAGCTTAAGTCCGGATTTTGGGTTGCAAACCGGGTTATGGGTTATGGGTTATGGGTTATATAAGATGCAATGTATCTAGACATTGGGTCATGGGTCATGGATCATGGATAATACCCAACATGACTTAATGCATAATGTCATACAATGGGTCATGGGTTGTGGATCAAGCTCCATTGGTATGGGTCATGGACTTTGGGTTTTACCCAACAATATTCAATGTATCTAGTCAATGGGTCAAGTACTTAGATTTTTACCCATTACATTACCCATTACAATATATACACATTTCCATATTATGTAAACACTAGTTGTTATACATATGTATTTCTATAAGATGTAAACACTATTACTTGTTTAGTATTTTATATGAAAATATAAGTGTGTTAGTAAACTATTGGCTCAAACCATTTACGTATTTTATTTGTTTCGTTAAAATGATTTTACGTTTGTTATCGACAAAACATTAGAAGATCGTAAAATATAAATAAACATTTTTACGGCTTATTTGTATTAACAATCTCCCCCTTTTTGTTGATGACAAAACATAAGATTATTTTAAGGAAAAACTAAAATTCGTAAAAGTTTGAATTGGAGTTTTTACTCTCTTCTCCCTTTTTTTGTTGAAACAAAAAGAGCGTCGAAAAGAAACTAACACATTGTTTTGAGAAAAACGTGTGAAAAGTAATAATATGAAAAATAGAGAGTAAGAGGAGAGAAGAATTCTTGTCTTATCTCCCCCTTGACGGTTGCTTCCCTTTGTTGAAGGCGTCAAGTAATTAGGAAGACTAAGCGAGTGGTTTGCAATTATGTTTGCAAATGGTTTCGTCTTTTTGACGAAAATACTCCCCCTTGACGAGTGATCCTCTTTGTGAGGGCGTCAAGTAATAATGAAATCCTAAGTAAAAGTTGTATAAGTTTTTTTTGCAATGGTTGTGCTTTGACGAAAAGCTCCCCCTTTGTTGAGGGTGTCAAAGTCTTCATGTGTATATTGAAAATCTACAAAATAAAAGTTAGAAAGCAAGTATATGATGCATAATTTCCTGCAAATGAGACTCAAATTAGTAATAAAAAGTGTTTCTGTTTCACGGATCCCACGGTTCCTCCTTGGGAGGGATCCGTCTAGGCAAAGGTGTGGGATCCGTCTACCTGCATTCTTATGACAATAATGTAGATGTAAAATGTGATGTTAACATCAAAATAAGATATGTATTAAGGCACCAATAATATTCTCAAGACCACATGGCATACAACATGTAATTTCATTCAATAAAACATGAGAAATAATATGCATATCTCTAAAACTAAGAGAATGACAAAAGCATGTAGTACATTTTCTAATAATTTCTAAGTTGTGCCGAAAACTAATAGGAAGCATCAATGTGCTTGTAATCTTATATTCTAAGGACGAGTAGATTTGTTGATTTGGTCAAATTGTTCAAGGAGATGATTAAACATGAAATGCAACTCATTTCGTACTTCTTGAACTAATATTAGAGCAATTATTGTCATGAGTAGGAAACGGAGGAGGTGGAATGTTTTGAGGAGGTTCCACAAAGGATTGTGGGATTTGTGGAGGTGAGTTTAGTGTCGTAGGGTGTGGTTCAACTAAGAATGAGGGTGATGATATATGAGTTGGTGGTGGAGATGGGAAGTCCTCTATATGGTTTTGGTGATTCCTTGTTCCTAAAGATGGACTATTTAATGGTGAAGGTGGTTCCCTATTTAATGAGAAGGTTGGTGAATGAGTAGTCCTCGGTGGTGAGTCTTCTAAAGAGTAGAGATTTGGATGAGAAAGAGGCACGGTAAAAGAGTGTAGTCTTGGTTCTAGAAATGAAGGCTTAGGTGTTTTACTTGAGCTAGGTGTGTTTGGTTTAGTGCTTGATGAAGGCCTTTACAACTCAAAAGGTCGGATACTAATCCTAGTGGTTCTTCTAGCTTTGGTTGGTTGAGTTTGTTGAGGAGGGATTCTAGTATTTGGGCTCTTGACGGGTGATGACTTGGTTGATGATATCTCATGAACCATATGAGCATTCTTCTTGGAGGAACCTTTGGTTGAAGAAGTTTTGCTATATGCTTTAGTCATAGTGAAAAAAGGATGTAATGGATGTCTTAGCTACTGAATTTTGAATGGTGGTTTGGAAGCATAAGTACATTTGGTTTATAAAGAATGAAATTAGGTTAGTGAATTAAATTCTTGACCACTAAGAATTTTGGCATGCACTAAGGTCAACTATAGTGTTGTTCTATTCTAGGGAGTCATTTAAGGCAAGATAAAGTATTTAGACTACCAAAGAGAGTTTAAATTAGATGAGTAAAGTGATCATAATTTGTTCTGGAGACCCGGATCCCATGGTTCCTTAATTTTGGGGATCCGTTTAGTTATAAGCTGGGGATCCGTCTCTCAGACAGTAATGTGGTGGAGTGATTATGTTCTATTAAGGTCTAGTACCTATAAATCTTGAGTGTTTGGGTTCCCTAAGATGTCTTAAATGGTATGGGACTTTAATGTCCAACCATAAGGAGTAAGGATATCTAATGATGGTTTTTTTGTAAGAAAGTGGACTTTTTAAGTATGCAACTAAGTGTTTAAGCATGACACTAATATTTTGAGGATGACAAATGAAGTCAAATGATCCTAGTGATCAGATGATAGTTCAAAGAAAATTTGGAGAATTCCTTAAAAATCATAAGAAATGAAAAACTAGTTTTTGGCCTATTTTGAGGTACAAATGACAAAAATCAATTTGCTAAAATTGAGAGAAATATCAAACTAGGTGTTTTGAGATGCGAGGGACAATGTGTGAGCATTGGAGCGGAAATATGGTGAGTTTTGGTGATGTGATAAATCAAAAACACCTTGAATGTCATCCTAAGTTAGTTATGAGTGAATGTGAGACCAACTGAGTTTGAGGAACACTTAAGTGATCCTAAAGTAACATGTTTAACTAGTCTAATAAGGTCTGGAAGATTGGATTGATGTGAGAGTGTATAATTCCCATATCTGTTTACCCGGATCCCACGGTTCCCTCATATGAGGGATCCGGCTAGTTATAGCTCAGGGATCCGGCTACTGCTGACCAATAGCTTCATAGCAAATGTGCAGATTTTGCACCTCTTAGAAAATAACCAACCTAATAAATTCTACATCAAGCAATCATGTATGTAAGCATGGTATATCAAGCATGGTATGTAAGAGTGACTAAAAGGTAAGCAAATATGAGGAAGACCGACTTCTTGATTTCAATCAAGTAGTCATAAAATTCTCATGGGTGTCATTATTTACGTCATGCCATCTACTAAAGTTAAGTCCTAAGTTACATAAATATTGTTTAAGATTTTTTACAAACCATTGTTCGAATTTTAAGGTCCACGACCTTACCTCCCCTTTCACTCAATCTTCTACTCCAACGCCTCCAAGCTTCACCTTTCAACCCTTCAAGCTTACTTCTTCTTCTTCCCCATAAGAAAGTTGGCAAGACACTTAAACATCCCTTTAGTTTGTTGAATATCTTGAGATGGACTCGGGATGTCCGACAATTGCTCAATGTATGCCACGGGGTCAAGTTGGTAGTTGCCTATCGGGTTGCTTCCTTCTCCCTCCCTTTCTTCGGATGAGTCCGTTGGTGGATGAGGTCTCTTTCCTTCAACCATAAACCTTGTAGTCTTCTCATCGGACAACTGTACCATGACCTTGTTGCTAAATAAGTGGTCATCGGTGTAGGGAGATGAATCTAGAGCAAAGACAAAATTGGCTAGGTGAGTTAGGAGCATAGCATAGGGGAGCACCATCTTGTCCGTCCTTGACACACTTTCCATCCTTTAACCATGTAATAGGAAAGGTTGAAATGAGTCCCATTGACAAGGCAATAGATCATGTAGACTAGGCAAGCGTTGGGATGATCCTTATTTCCCACCAAACATAGGACATTCTCCCTTAACACTAGTTCCCATTTCTTGTACAACAGGAACATCTCCGAAAGCTCCATTTGAGAGGGATCCCTATAGATGACCTTTGATTTCCTTATGACTCGAGACGGGGAGGCTCTTTGGATGAAGACGGTATCTCTTACCGTAGCCGGATCCGGGAGAGGTGTGGACCGGATGCTCATCGACCATGTCATGGAGGTGGGCTAGTGACCATTCATTTGAATACAAGCATACTCCTCGGCAAGGGATACAAAGTATCCTAGCAAACTCTTCAAGGGTGAAGGTATATTCGTGTTCATTGATGACAAAAGCGATCAAAATGGTTCCATCCTCATTTCTTATGATCCTTATACTCTTGGAGAACTCGAGAACAAATACCGGACATACTTGTTCGTTGATGGTTAGAAGGCATTGGAAGTTGATTCCCGCAAAGACTTTGGGGATGTCGGTATTGTTGAGAAATGAAGGTTCGACTACACGGCCCTCGTGGAACAACCTCTTTTGCAACTATTTGAAGGCCTTTCGGTCCTCGAGACTTAGACCTTCCAATCTATGATACATCGGTATGTAGTGTGCCGTATCTTGATAGTCTTGTTGCCTTGAGCTTGGCATGGTTGATCCTAAACACCAAAACCACAATGTGGTGTCATTTATGTGAATAGTATCCTAATGATGTTCATCACAATTTTGCTCAATACATCTTTATTGAATTCAAAATGAGTTTTTAATTTGTATTAACATTGTTGATTCTTTGATTAGTTTATCTTAGAAAAACAATGTGATACCAAATTGTGATAAACCCATTTGAACTAAAGTGCTCAAGATGAAAATTGTACTACTAGGAATTAGAGAATGGAAATAACAATGTAGTGAAGACAATACTTACACAAGTGATTATTTCCTTTGAAAAGATGAGGAATGAGCTCCTATGAACATTAACTTAGGGTTTATGGTCGTGAGCGGGAGAGTAAATAGAAAGAAAAACTCCACAGTGATCATCTAGTACTTATTCTGTCTTCTGATGTGCCGGTTCCCACGGATCCCTTGAAAGAGGGATCCGGCTAGTTCAATTGCAGGGATCCGGCAGATTAGCAGTAAATAGTCTAAGTGAACTTTGATCATTTTGACACGGGAGTTTTAATTCTTGACTAATGTTGAAGATTTTGCTCTATAACTTAAGGTTTGTTTATGGTTCGAGGTTTTGATGAGTTTTCGTGTTTTACTAGTCCTTTTTGACGAGGTTCCCTTTTTACGAATGAATCATAAATTGGGAAGTTAGAAGTCATGATAAAATACTATTTTATCATGACATGAACATTTATTGACATGGATTACTAATGTAATGCCAATATCCATATGTGAGAAATGATGACTTACGCCTTTGATTTAGCCAAGTTATCATTACGAGGTAAGATGACTAGTTTGTAGTTTTTGTCTATGAAGATCAACCAAGAATGTTATTCTTGATGATGTGTTTAATATAGATACCAACCTTTTAGATAATTGTGATATATACGTATTAAGTCTACGATTCTTTACGTGTTATAAGAAATGATATTACTAATAAAGTTAGGAAGCACACATTAATAATTTATCTATAAGTAAATTATAAAAGAACATACCTTTGCTATGTATATATTCTTTTTATGATTAAAAAAAATTATAGACGCGAAATTCTTCATGATCTTCTAAGATGCCCAAATCCTAGTATTAATAATTCTCAAAAGAAAATGTTAGAATGATCTATCACTATCCAACATTTAAAATATAATGATTTCTAAAAACATGACTTTTTGTTTTAAGAAATTTCCTTCTTTGTAGTTTTAAAACATACCCGGATCGTATGGAGTTTTTAAGGTACAATATACTTTAAGAAACTTGGTAACGAAGCTCTGATACCAATTGTGGAAAACTAGAAGAGGGGGGGGGGTTGAATAGTTTTACCGATTAAAATTTTGTTTTCAAATATTTAGATCAACTTATGTCAATCTATTTAATGTATGTGTTGGATGATGATAGATAAAGCATATAAACAAGTAATGCAAAGATAAAGAGTAAGGAACACAAAACCATGACACGAGTGTTTATAGTGGTTTGGCTACAAGGACACCTTCCTTGCCCTAGTCCACTCCCCGAGTTCCCTACTCAAGAGTTTGTAAGCACTACACAACACAAGCTCCTTAATGTGGCGGAGAAGCCTTCACAACGTCGCCTACTCTTTATCCGGTACAAGGCTAGACACCGAGTTCTTCCACGAGGTAGAACCAAACCTATCACAACGTCGCCTACAATTTATCCGGTACAAGGCTAGATACCAAGTTCCATTACAAAGGAGGAACTACTACCCAACACAACATAATTAACCCAAAGGAGACACACTCCTTATTACAATATCATAAGGATATCACTATCCTTTAACCTGAACTAACTATCTTGTACATGGATGCACCATATCGATTGTACACCCTTGGCACCTTTCACTACTGCCTTCGTCGCGACCCTTTGGCACCTTTCACTAGTGCCTTCGACTTGACCCTTCAGCATCTTTCACTAATGCCTTTGACACGACACTTTGACACCTTTCACTAATGCCTTCAACACAACACTTCTAAGGAGGGAGGAAAGAACTATCAACAAGATAACTTCAGTAGTCTTGATGATGACGAAGCTTGGCAACTCATGGACTTGAGCTTGCTAGACTTTAAGAGGTGGTGATCTCGCCTTTAAGAGGAACTTAGAGAATCACACAAACACAAAACTACATAGAAAGATCTTTTGGATATGAGGTTAGAGAGTTTACAATACTAATAGAGAGTATATGTAAAAGGGATGATTTGCAAGAGAGAAATGACTCACTATTTATAGGCAAAATTTTCTACTGTTCCCCGGTTCCCACGGATCCCTCTAGGGAGGGATCCGGCAGCCGTGTCAGCTTAAGTCCGGATTTTGGGTTGCAAACCGGGTTATGGGTTATGGGTTATATAAGATGCAATGTATCTAGACATTGGGTCATGGGTCTTGGGTCATGGATCATGGATAATACCCAACATGACTTCATGCATGATGTCATACAATGGGTCATGGGTTATGGATCAAGCTCCATGGGTATGGGTCATGGACTTTGGGTTTTACCCAACAATATTCAATGTATCTAGTCAATGGGTCAAGTACTTAGATTTTTACCCATTACATTACCCATTACAATATTTACACATTTCTATATTATGTAAACACTAGTTGTTATACATATGTATTTCTATAAGATGTAAACACTATTACTTGTTTAGTGTTTTATATGAAAATGTAAGTGTGTTAGTAAACTATTGGCTCAAACCATTTACGTATGTTATTTGTATCGTTAAAATAATTTTACGTTTGTTATCGACAAAACATTAGAAGACCGTAAATATAAATAAACGTTTTTACGGCTTATTTGTATTAACAATTTTCATGCCGAAGCAATAGATACCGCTGAAGACACAATTCACAAGGAATTTCTTCCCACTGCTCTTGGTTCCTACTACATGTCATATCCTTGTAATGAAGGTTCAAGAATAAATCTTCCTAAATATACGAGGGAAGAGTGGGATGAAGTTCATGTCGTAAACATTGGGCTTTTGAATAAAGAACTCCTCAATAACCCCAAGGTATTGCAGGACTATCATTGGTCGAGTACCTACACTGGCAGACACAAAGAAGAAACAACTCTCCGGTCCAGGTACCCGCTCAAGAGTTTGATGTTCCACTTTGTAATAAGTAGTGCTTTGTAATAAGTAGCTAGTTTAGTTTATACTTTTTTACTTTTGTTAGTTTCACTCAGAAATGTAAAACTTTATGATTTTTTGTCAGTGGTATCCCACCGGTGCAATGGTTCTTTATGCATACATTTGTTGTATTATCTTAGTATTTGCATATTTTTGGATGCCTTGGTGTTTCGTATGTGCAGTGTTTACAATATCACGGATAGCACCAGACCCTGCATTCCCAGAGTAACATCTGTTAGCCACTCATAGATTTTAACAATTACATATACACATCATTAATATTAGAAACACTTAGATAAATAAACAACACATATTGCGTTCGATACACGTTTGACAATGGAGCTGCTGCAGATGCAACATATGCAATAGCTGCAGATGCATCGTCTGCCGATGCAGCAACTGCAGGTGGAGCAGCTGCAGGTGCAACAACTGTTGATGGAGCAGCTGCTAATGTCGCAGCTGCTGACAGGGTGTCTAGTTCGGTATAATGCATTTACCCTTATATTTTGTAGGTTTAGTGTACCAACATACTTATTCCCATGTTTAGATGTAACACTTAGACCAATATCTTTGTATTACTTTTATATTTTGATGTAACGTCTGCTTATATGCAACGCATACCGATGTAGCACCTTACAATGGTGGCACGTGGGTATCCTTTTGCTGCCTTATCCCTCCAGTGTAGTTACTTACCGCAAAGTAATTACTAGAGTTAACCAGAGGTTTCTCAACCAAAGGCTATGCCATCACTCTAAGGGAGATATCGTTCCTTTACTCCAAAGAAGACCACAAGCTAACCAGATATGTCACTCAACTAAAGTTTGTACCATCACTCCGAAAGAGACATTGTTCCTCTGCTCCGGAGGAGAACATGAGCTAACCATATATGTCACTCAATCAAAGTTTATAACATCACTCCGAAGGAGACATTGTTCCTCCACTTCAGAGGAGACCATGAGCTGACCAGATATGTCATTCAACTAAAGTTTGCACCATCGCTCCAGAGGAGACATTGTTCCTCTACTTCGGAGGAGACCATGAGCTAACCATATAGGTCACTTAACCAAAGTTTATATCATCACTCCGAAGGAGACATTGTTCCTCCACTTTGGAGGAGACGATGAGCTAACCAGATAGGTTGCTCAACCAAAGATTATATCATCACTCCGGAGGAGACATTTTTCCTCCAATTCGGAGGAGACCATGAGCTAACCAGATAGGTTGCTTAACTAAAGATTATATCATCACTCCGGAGGAGACATTGTTCCTCTACTCCAGAGGAGGTTACGAGCTAGTTACTAACTGTTCCATTCATTATTTTACCATCACTCCGGAGGGGTTGTTTCACCACTTCGGAAGAGGCTACGGGCTAGTTGAAGTTTTAGCCATATCAAAGATTGCACCATCACTCCGGATGTCAATCCCTTATGTAGATCATCACAAGTGCATAAACTAAGTCAAGGTGGTTCATCCTTAAAATGTTTAGGAGGCGTCCTTTGACGAAAGCGTCCTTCCGTATAGTACTAAACCATATGTTTTTATTATTACTAGGCCATTGGTGCAAGTCCCCCACGGGAATTGCCTGCTTGTGATGTATTCTGGACCTAAGTCCTTTGAGTTACTTAAATTTACAACTCATGAATGTAGTTATAGTGTGTGTACATTTCGCTATCGATGTAGCTAGTCATCCAGTATCCTATACGCGCGAAAGGAAAGGTGGGTGTTCCCGGCCTTCTATAGCGGAGTCAATTAGCAAAGGTTTCTCAAACTAACCACCGATGGTACAGGTTCACCATGGGGAACACATTAGTAGGAGTTACCCTTTTTCGTTCGGAGGTAGCGAGCCATTCGATGTTAATTGATTGCTTCTTGATAACAAGTTCAATCACATAACCTAAAGAGAGGTTGTTTTAGAGACTCTCCTTCCTCCCATTATTTATGACATAAAGGCAATAGTATTTAGCTGGGGCATAGTTGGAGATCCCAACCTAGAAAAGAAGCGAATAGTCTCTATCTCTTCTTCTGGGAGGTTCCGATGCCTCTGGCTATAGTAGGACTACTCCAACGAGGAAGCACGTAGTTCTCATTCATTACGCCCAAGGATGAACCTACTTATATCGCTCCCGATGGGCGCATAACCGAGCATGCTCAAGAGATTAGAGCTATTAGTCGTGACCCAAAACTACACCTGGGGGAAAGTTACATAGTTGAGGATTGGAGTTTTCGGAGAGTAAGGAAATATAACTCCTCCGAATTCAATACATGCAGTTGGCATTAGCTTAAAGTTAAGGTTCTAACATTCATGTGCTAAAGCTCTATAGGCAGTTATGAGCTCTCTCCCAGAGTGTGAGATAAGACATTCACCTGTCAATGACCAGAGGATGTTTCGAAGAGACGCTGACTCGGAGGCTTATCGCGTAACAAGGTCTTGAGTGCATACTCTCATGCCTTTTCATACTAGCTCTTTACGGATCATACCCCTCAAGTTGGGTATTCGACCACCCATATGTGAATTATTTTCACAAGAACATTTATGTTTAGATGGTAGTTCACGGTGCGATATCAAGGTATAAGTTTATAGTTTAAGTCAAGACAGGTGACTAGTATGGAGGAGATACTCCTAATCTACCAAATGACATCATCTTGCCAATTGGTTCAAACTATACATGCTACTAGAAATCCTAACACAATGCTCCTTCATTCACGACGTGTGTTTTAGGTATAAGGCCCAGATATATACTACGAATATGATAATATGCATCGTTCGCAAGAGGCTAAGGCAAGATTAACAGCTGCACTACCAACATATCTACTAATGTACTTTTTAACTTCACATGGTAGTTTGAGAATGCCTAAAAACAAAGGGTTCACGCACTTACAAGTATCTGCAACTTATATGTGAGATTAACAAGTGGGTACCGGACGAATGGCGCTTTGCATGGCCTTGATCCATCGGAGGAGTATCCTCTTGTCTCCACCAATGAGACTCCTCTGGTCCAACACCTCCTGATCCTCAACACGAGAGTCTGCGGGGAATTACTTTCTCCTTGTGTCTATTGTCAAGTTACTTGATCACGGTCCTTAACACCTCAATGTTTTGCTTCACAAATGTCAAAGAAGGTCCTTCATGAACTGGCCCTGCGGGAGCGGAGGGTCCTCCAGGAGCACTCCTCCTAGTCTCTTGTATCCCGGCGTTCAAGTTTTCCCCTACTCCAGATAAGAATCCCTAATACAACCGTCCATTTCTTAGAACTTAGCAGATTGGTATAAGGGTCCAACGGATGGCGGCAATGTTTGAGCAAATTTTCGTAGATGCTCTTCAGCCTTGATCGTTAGGAGAACCTTCAGCTCCTCCCCTGGAGGTATTACAGTCACTCATGCGGAGGTCTTGCAGTTTCTCCTACGGAGGTCTCGTAGTTAGTCCTTCGTCTCCAAGCTGAAATAAGAAAGAACACCATTAGCTCGCCCCGGTTTTTCAATCCGAGACCAAGCTCCGGTGCGAGAGTAAGTATATGCTTGGCATAAGTTCTAGTGAGAGAAATTAGAGAGAGATAGTAAGAAAGGTGAGTGAGGAGTAAAGTGTGTGTGTTCATGTGTGTGAACATCTTCTTTTATACTACCTGGGTTTAGCCCCACGACACAAGGATTGTGGAGACTAAGTTGTCTTCTAGGGGCAGCGCACATATCGCTGATGAGTGTCAGGCATGGTCCTCGGGGTCCAAGTTGTCGTTATGCTACAGGTACTAGTTGTGGACCAAAGCCTCTGTGCTCATTCGTACATCATTGTACTTGTATGTCAGCTGCTAGTGTACTAGCTCCGATGCAGGTACCGCTCCTACATTATGTCTCCTAAGCAGACACTGCTTCAACACTATGCCTCTTGAGCAGACACTGCTCCGTCATTATGCTTCCTAGCAGACACTGCTCCGTCACTATGCTTCTTGAGCAGACACTGCTCCGTCACTATGCTTCTTGAGCAGGCAATGCTCCATCGTAAAATGGATTTGTCTTAGAAATACTCCGTATTAAAGACTAATTATGATTATCTCCTCCAAAGTATTCGGAGGAGACCATAACTCATCAAAGTTCACATATGATATTACCTTTTTTATAACCATTTTGTTGATAAATTTTGGGTAGTCGGGTACATTCTCTTCATAAACTAACCGACAAGACCATTTCGTTCATATTTAGATATTTATTATGACATCTTAGAGATCGAGCTTGTGTTTTATATTTGGTATTATAAAGGGACGAAATCATGACCAAATATGATTGGATGTATAAATTTTTTGAAACCATAATATATAAACACATTTCAATGGACCGGGTGCATTTAAGAAAAAGTAATGTTTTTTGTTTTTTTTTGTTTTTTTTTTAAATTAACACTACATCCATAAAAGTCTCGGACATCCGCGGGAACCCTCGTTTGGTCCCTGATTATAAATGTTACATACCGGCTGTTAGTAGTTTTTTTTTTTTTTTTTTTTTTTTTTTTTTTTTTTTTTTTTAAATGTGTTTTATATTTCATTCATGTAAATATAACCAAGTACAAACGAATTTTGAGTTACCATCAAAATGTTACATACCAGTTAGTAGCTCTTTTTAACATGCTAACTAATGGGACAAATTTGATCAACATCTGGTTTTAATACTGAAACTATAGAACCAGCCCCATCTAAACTAGTCCAGTCTCGAACTCAAACATAACCTTTCTAAAAACTTTGGATTTTTAAGTTTAAAATACGCCAACTGCAATATTGTGGATTTGGTCTACATATATGTATACAAAAGACAGTAAATACTAAACTACTAGCTGTTTGGGTAAGCTAATTTAAGCAGCGTACGTGCTATTCGATCTCTACACACAATACACAACTTTGAGTATCCAAATACCTTGGCACAACAGCGGAGTAAGTTGCTTTTTCATAATCCATTGAGGGGGTGCTTATTTAGAATGAGCTTCATGAGTTCATAAGCATAATACTAATAAATAATTAAGCTAACACAATCACCCAGTCGCATGTGTATACTACAGAGTACAGACTAGTATATGGACTAAGGCTGACGGTGACCAAGAAATATAAAAAAGTTCATGAGCTTGTGGCGATATCAACTAAAACAATATTGGAGTCTGGGCGATAGGAGAATACCATAATTTGGAAAACACTAAATTATTGGAAAAGTATGAAACATCAACATAACAGTTCTCATATTCACACCTATAGGGCTATAGGTAACAAATCATCATTACCGTCTAAAGTCATCACAACTTTGATTGGTTTTGTATGCGTAACACAAACATCATGATTATCACCTATTCATCCACATCCTCGAACCAAATCTAATACCATAACAGAATAATAAGCTCAAATGTATTTTTAATACTCATAAACATTACCACAAAGAGCACAGTAATTAAATGAAAATCAGTGTCGATCAGATAAGGTAAACCAATTACTTAGAGATCTATTCCAAAAAGACAGAATAAAATAGTGCGAGCTTTGTTGATAAGATAAACTCAAACAATCTTGCGAGTAGAAACAGAAGAGATTATGGTACTGATAGACTTCACGTCTTAGACTTTTTTTCAGCATCTTTTTCAGTTCTCAGTATGTATTGGCATGTTTCATTTCACAGAAATTGTTATACTTTTTTTATTACCGGTGGATTCAACCTCAGCTGAGACGTCGAGAATACCATTGACGTCAATGTTAAAACAAACCTTGATTTGTTGTTCACCTGCAGGGGCTCGTGGAATACCATGTAGAACAAATCTGTCAAGGAAGATGTTGTTCTTGGTTTTATTGCTTTCACCCTGATACACAATTATTGACACAGCTTTTTGGTTGTCTTTACATGTCTCATAATCACATTCCTTGATGGTGGGTATGGGTGTGTTTCGCACGATGACAACATCCATATCAGCTCCTTCGGTCTCGATACCAAGTGAGAGAGGGGTAACATCTAATAGCATCAAATCACGCACTATTGCATTGCCATTACCACTTAAATTAGCAGCCAACACGGCTGCACCATAAGCAACAGCTTCATCGGCATTTATGCTCTTGCAGAGTACCTTCCCATCAAAGAAGTCCATAAGCATTTGTTGTACCCTTGGGATACGAGTCGACCCACCAACAATTACTACATCATCAACATCACTTTTATTCATATTCCCATCTCTCAAGCAATTCTGTACATGCTCCATGCACTTCATAAAGAAACCGGCGTTTAGCTCCTCAAATTTTGCCCTAGAGAATTTCAAGGAAAAATCAAATCCTTGGTACAGAGAATCAATTTCAATTGAAGTTTGCGTTGTTGATGACAAATCCCTCTTTGCTTTTTCACACGCGACTTTCAACCTACCCATTGCTTTTGCATTTTGACTCACATCCACAGATTTTCTTTTCCTGAATTCTTGTACGCAGTGATTCACAATCACCATGTCAAAATCCTCACCACCCAAATGAGTGTCACCACCTACTGCTTTAACAGTAATGGTTCCACCCTTGCTGATATTCAGAAGCGAAACATCAAACGTCCCACCACCTAAATCAAATATAAATACATTTTTCTCTTTTGTCCCATTTCTGTCAGCACTCTTATCTAAACCATACGCAATTGCAGCCGCAGTTGGCTCGCTAATCAAGCGCATGACGTTGAGACCAGCAAGTGTCCCAGCATCCTTTGTTGCCTGTCTTTGCTTGTCACTGAAATAAGCAGGAACCGTAATCACTGCATCAGTGACTTTTGTTCCAAGAAATGCTTCGGCTGCCTCTTTCAAATTCTTTAGAATCATGCAAGATATTTCTTCCGGTGAATATTTCTCTTCTTCGTACTTGTGTTCGACCAATATCATTGGTTTCTCTACAGACCCTTCTATTACTTTGAAAGGCCATGAATTAATATCCTTCTTCACTGTGCTATCACTGAATCTGCTTCCCATCAACCGCTTAACATCTGAAAAAATATTATAAAGAATGAAGCTTTTACAAAAGTTGATACTAGCTAGTTCTTTGATGATAATAGTTCACTAAAAAAATTAACAACGCAAGAACAGCGTAAACTTTTGTGACATTATATATTCCCACTAGTTGTTTATATGTTAGATTGTTTGCATATCATGAAAATATAACATGCCAAGAAAAACATAGTTACATATAGCTAATATATAAGTAATCAACTTAGAACATTTAGGGTTTAAGCTATTAAATAGCCACGTACTTTCTCAAATGTTCCGATATGGTACCTGTACTTTTTTTTCAACCTGGTTAGGTAGTGTATTTTTTTTTCTGTGTCAATATGGTACCTGTACTTTCTCCATCCACGTGGCTTGCCCAGTCACTTGGGTTTGTGCCACGTGGCTTGCCTACGTCGAAAAAAAAAAATTTTAAAATTTTAATTTGGAAAAAAAAATTAACTTTTTTTTAATAAAAATTTACGTTTTTTTTTTATAAAAAAAAAAAAAATACGTTTTTTTTTTATATAAAAAAAATACCTCCGTTAATAATAGTTTTCACCCGTTTTTGTCCGTTTTCATTCGTTTTTTATCCGTTTCCCTCCGTTTTTTTACGTTTTTCGTCCGTTTTCATTCGTTTTTCTTACGTTTTTATCGGTTTTCATCCGTTTTTGTCCGTTTTTCTTACATTTTTCTTATATTTTTGTCCGTTTTTCTTACGTTTTTTTGTACTATTTCAACATATTGAAATTTTTTCCAAAAAGAAAAAAAATAGGAATTTTTTTTTTCATTTTCAAAAATAATATTTCCAAACGTGTAATTTTTTCATTTTTTAATAAAAAAAACGTAAATTTTTTTAAAAAAATTAATTTTTTTTTTCTGATTTAAAAAAAACGTAAAGGTTTTTTTTTATAAAAAAAACG
This sequence comes from Chrysanthemum seticuspe, assembly GCA_019973895.1. NCBI lineage: Eukaryota > Viridiplantae > Streptophyta > Magnoliopsida > Asterales > Asteraceae > Chrysanthemum > Chrysanthemum seticuspe. Next base: position 78,059,751 of record BPTQ01000007.1, on the reverse strand, counting down.
TAAATTTTTTTAAATTTAATTTTTTTTTCTGATTTAAAAAAACCTTAAAGGTTTTTTTTTAAACGTAAAGTTTTTTTTTAAAAAAAAAATGTAAAGGTTTTTTTTTTTATAAAAAAAACGTAAATTTTTTTAAAATTAAATTTTTTTTTTCTGATTTAAAAAAAACGTAAAGGTTTTTAAAAAAAAAAAACAAAACGAAAAGGTTTTTTTTTTTTTATAAAAAAAACGTAAATTTTTTTAAAAAAATTAATTTTTTTTTTTCTGATTTAAAAAAATTAAAATTTTTTAAACGTAAAGGTTTTTTTAAAAAAAAAAACGTAAATTTTAAAAAAAAAAACGTAAATTTTAAAAATAAAATTAATTTTTTTTCCAAATTAAAATTTTAATTTTTATTTTTATTTTTTTCCACGTAGGCAAGCCACGTGGCACAAACCCAAGTGACTGGGCAAGCCACGTCACACAAACCCAAGTGACTGGGCAAGCCACGTGGATGGAGAAAGTACAGGTACCATATCGACACAGAAAAAAAAGTACACTACCTAACCAGGTTGAAAAAAAAGTACATGTACCATATCGGAACATTTGAGAAAGTACGTGGCTATTTAATAGCTTAAACCGAACATTTATGATGATTTAGGTTACTCGTAATAGATATGTCAAAAAAATCAAAAAAATTAATGTAGTTAGTTGTAACGGTTGTAATAAAAACAGACATACCAAAGATGGTGTTAGTAGGGTTCCTGTTAATTTGATTTTTGGCGCCTTCGCCTACCAACACTTCTGTGTCGTTAAAAGCTACACATGATGGAGTAATCTTGTTTCCTTGTTCATTAGGAATGATCTCGACTCGGTTATGTTGATCAAACCATGCAGCAACGCACGAATAAGTTGTTCCAAGATCAATACCAATTGCAGTTCTTTGAGACATCTTACACACAGCTATTCAGACTTTCAGTGTGATCAGAAACAATAGGTTGAGCATACAATAAATGGTGAATATCAGAAAATAGGAAAACTGAAAGAAAAAATGTTTTATTTTTTTAAAAATTTAAAATTTAAAGCAGGCAGATATTTTAGGGACGGATTAGGGAAACAGAAGACTATCTTGAGTAATTCAAATAATTAAACATAAAGCAATGAAGCTAATGTAGGCAAACATATGTATCTAGAGAAAAGATTTTTGTCAATATACTATTTTGTTACACATATATGTGTTTCTTAAAAACTAAAAATACCATGTAAAATTGGTCAACCAAGCTAAATAAATCTTTCCCTTAAATATGTAACATTAATTTGAATATATTATTTACTTATGACTATTGTCTAGTTTGTAAAATTTCCTACTTTTTGTTGTATAGAATATTGTTGTTAATTATCAAAGTGTGGAGAGTGGAAGTAGGACTATATCCTACACCCGTGCTTTTTCTAATCCCATATACTCCCCCCTCAATTTGAGGGCCTCAAAGTCTTCTCATCCTACACCCATGATTTTCTAATCCCATATACCCCCTCAATTTGCCACTTTGGATGAGAAAACTTTGAGTGCCTCAAAGTCTTCTCATCCGACGGAGAAGATTCAAACGTAACATCCATATTATAAGATTCCAAAAACCAGATTCTAAAAACCACACTCTGAGGTGTATATGTGTGATTGTGTGAATAGGCCCTTCTGAATATTCGTTTGTTTAACCTTAACCGAAAAAACCTACGAACACTATTCTCAAATAGACAAATATTCTTGTTCATGTCCGTTCATTAAGTAACTGAGTTTGTTTGTGTTCGTTTATTAAGAAGTTAAGCAAATAAACGTAGAAATGCAAACAAAAATTCTCAAAAACATCATAATATTTTGTTTGTGTGTTAATTTGTAAGTATATTGATTTTAAAACTTATACAACACCCAAAAAAAGATAATTACATGCTGTTATATACATGTAAGAATCGGCTACTCCCAAAAAGATTAAAACTTTCAAAACTTAAGACTCAAAACATACAAAAAGTTTAAGCTTTCACTAGTTCATGTCATTTCAATTCAGACATAAAATGATAAAAAAAAACAGAAAAAAAAATGTATCAACATAACAAACAAATAAGACGTAACATTCATAACAAAACTAATGGAAAAACGAAGCGTACGTAGGGCATGTTGATGAGCCTTCATGGTGGGCGGCTGAGTGGGGTGGGGGGTGGGGTGGGACTTGGGAGTGGGAGTTCGTTTGGTGTCTTTGATAACATTTTGTCGTATATACACGGTAGACCAACTGAGTAGCTTGACTCGCCAATTCTTGAAATTAATGTTTCTACATTTGTCTGGGTGGATTAACGATAGCATTCTTCGATAAGCATTTTTCAATTCCTTCCTTAGAGGCGGTCGGAGTCACGCCTAGGGCCGCGTAATAGTTTCTTTGACTGTGGATGTTGGTCACCACCAAAAGTTGATCTGTACCATTAAGGCATTAACATTCATGCACATTATTATGGAGTTCTTGATGTACTAACCAGCTTTTTCATAGTTTCCCTTGTCATCATCAATAATGCAAGAGATTTGCACTTGTCTACTTCATCTTGATTCATTGACATTTTCTGAAACAACACATTGCCAAGATTCATTACCATGCACTACAAAAAAAAGGGGCTATAGTGACGAGAATTTAATGACGACATATATTTTTCGTAACTAAAAACACAATTCAGTGACGATATAAAATTGTCGTCACTATATCTCGTCACTTGCATATATTTAGTGACGAAGTAATAAGTTGTCATTAACATACACGCTAGTGACGAAAATATCGGTCACTAAATAAAGTACTGGTCGTCACCGTGTAACTCATTTCTTGTTATGGTTGTTAGTCACGAAACTTTCGTCACTATTTTTGGATTGATAGTCACGAAACTATTCGTCACTCACTCTAACAAATATATGAGTCTTATTTTGCTATCTAACACTTAAAAGTGCAGGGACTTAAACTGACAAAATAACTAAATATGTAAAACCATTAGGCAAACACGGATACCATCATTTTTCTTTCATATCTTCTTCTCCCCTATTTCACACCAAACACACACTAAAAACATACACCATACAAATCATTCAATTCTCCCCCGTTTCACACACTAAAAACACACACTATTTTGCCCTAGTTTTTCGGATCTCATTTTCACCATGGTTGACATTATGTCAAGAGCTAATTTTCACTATTTTGCCCTATTCCGCCATGGCTGAAATCTTTCGAATCTCATTTTCACTATTTTGACCTAATTTTTTCGGAGGTTATATCTAATCCCTAATTATTAAGAGCTAATTTCATTTTTTGGGAATATATTACTTGTTTGATCGTTGATTTGATTGCGTATTTGAGTCAATGAACTTTAGGTTTAAAGGATCATTTTGACCTAATATCGATAAGGTTTAGGGAAAAAATTGTGGTTATTTGCTTGCTGATTTGAGTTCATAAAACTTACGTTTAGCGGATTATTTTGACTTAAATTTGAGTTCACAAAGCTTAGGTTTAGGGGCTATTAAATCATTGCCTACAAAGTGTTTGATAAAATGTCTAGCAACACTAACAACAATTTACATGCATATTCTATTTTGTGGACGATAAATGACCTATTGTGTTCAATGGGGTATATTAGAAATTGCATTTTTTTGTAGATAGTTCGGTAGCTTACATAGTGTCTTTAGGGAAAGGGAAATAATGAAAGATAGGCTCTGTTATAACACACTATAATTATGCTTCTTAGTATGCATTTTAGTAGATATTTATGTTCAGAGATTAGACGGTGGGTACTGATTGATTAAACCTGAATGTATATGAATTTGAGTTAATATTTTGTTAAACTGATTGTATTTAAGTTGTTACTATGCTACGAATCTACGATCCAGTTAAGTAAGTAACGAACTATTAGTTTCGGTTCTGATTGTTCTGTTTTGGTTGATCTGTGTGATTTAATTTATAGTGTATCCAAATCTGGAAGTTTATTTTGTCAAGTTGATTGGTATTAACTAGTTGTTATGTGACCTTACAAAATCTTAAGATAGCTGCTCATTGTTATTGTTGTCGTCTTGTTCATCGACTGGTTAAACCTTATGTGTATGGAACTTGAGTTTATTTTGTTATATTGTTTGATTTAAGTAATTGGCTTAAGCTGTTAGCTTGTATTTCCCAAAAAAAGCTAAAACAGTCATAGGCCTTTCGAAACTAGCTTACCCGTTACACCTTAAAGAGTTTGATAGATTTAAGAGAATACAATAAGCTTTGCCAAACAAGCCCCTTTGTATCTGTTTTGTGTAACTTGGTAATGAGACCTTATAGTTTGCTACTGATGGAGTGTTTATATAAGCATATTTACTTAATGAAGCTATTTACTATGGAGTACTATTTATGGTTTAATGTTTGTTCGTGTTGTGTGAATAGATGGGGTCCGCTTCTGGAACAATCGAAGCATAAGAACAAGCATCGTTTGTATCTTTGGGATCAGGTAACAAGTTAATCTTGCTTAATTTTCAGATGTGAGTCTTTTGGTTTGCTTAATCTTGCTTAATATGGATGTTGTCATAGTAGTTATATATTATAATGCTTCACTTTGTTCATCTTACGGCTGGAAGAGAGACGAACTTGAGATTGATTTTAGGTTATACTAGAGTTTGGCTTGTGAGCTTGATGTGCCTTCACGAGGCATTCTTGGGTCGTGGAGTTTGGCTTGGGAAGGATTCTTATCTCGTAGACTTCCTTCAGGATGTATTGTGCACTATATGCCCAATGGTTTTTTAAAGGTACGTATGATTACATCCGCATTGAAGTATATCTGTTTTCCATTATGCAAATTTTAGAATGATTACATCATTTTTTTTTCATTGGAACAAATTTGTGACTCGTAGGAATTTTTGTGATCTTATAATCGTGTTAAGAAATGCTTTTTGCAAAACATAAGCGCTGTTATTGGTCCTATACTTCTATCTAATCTTTATAATTTCAAGGGTAAAAGAGTTATATATATATTTGGATGCATATTATACTTAAAACTATGACATTTTTTTCTGCAACTACAAGCTTGAAAATCTTTATATGTTTCATGCATATGAGTAGCATGGTGCACATTTTTCAAAGATTGAAGTAAGGATCGTCACATGTCTACATTATAATTTAGTCTTTCTGTTGACATAAGTACATCAAGGTATCAGTTTTATAGTATTAGTTGATTCTTTTACATGGTGCATCCCAATAAATATTAATAAAGATATACCAGTATAGATAGAGTTAATGAAAAAAATAAAGCCTCGGAATGTTCGTTTCTTGCTGCTTCAGTTATATTATATAGTGAATCTGTCACCCCTCCGCACTTAACACTCCATCTATTGTGTTGTTTATCAACCACGAGGCTACGTTTGGCCTGGATGTGGTCTGCCTCTGCATCATTTCACCTTTCAAGAACTAAACAATGGATTGTGTTATTTTCGAGTCTTGAAATCTAGTTGCATTGTGATCGGGAAAATGTTTATTTTATTTAAAGTTTCTTTTTTGTTTATATGATTTCTACTATAGGAACATTATAAATGAAATCTTGATTGCTGTCCCTCAAGAAATGGGTAACTTTTAATAGGTCGGGTCTGGTAATCTGCTAACATATACAGTATCATTTACATAAACAAATGATCTGTTAGCTAGCAATCACATAATATATTATATAATACACATACACAACATTTTCCATAACAAAACCTAAGAAATTTAATAAGTTGCTCTACATGGATTTGATACACCTTGACGATCTTTAATCCATTTGACGAACTTTTAGCAATTTGACTATGTGTACTTTGTAGCTATCATAATTTACCCATTAACCCGCTAGAGATCAAGTATAACAAAAACGAATCATTTGTATAACCTGAAACATTACTTTATTTTAGAAAAAATAAAGTTTCATGTGTTAAAGGTCATATAATTCAAAGTCATATGCTTGTAGATTACGTAGATCGAGCACACATAATATGATGAGAATGTCGTTCACAATCAATACCGCCCACTGCGTAGATCAGGATTGGGTTTTGGTGCTCAGAAATGGATTTCTACACTACAAAGGCATTATGAATGCGTTGCAACCATTATGTCACCTGATACATCCATTGACGATAGTCCAGGTAAGTTGTTTCATATCACTTAGAGGGAAGATATGATTTTGATTCTAGTAACTGATATGATTTCATGTTTTTATAACATTGCTATCTCAAGGTGGTAGAAGAAGCTTAACAAGTCTTGCACAACGCATGACGGCTAACTTCTGTGATGGGGTATGTGCAACGGGTGGTCACAAATGGGAAGTGATTGGCAATGCAGCTGAAACAGCTAAGATTATGATTCGTAAGAGTTTGAATAATCCTGGGGAGCCTTCTGGAGCTGTGTTAAGTGCTACTATGTCAGTTTGGATGCCAATGCCTCATCAGCGCTTGTTTGCTTTGATGCTAAATGAGGAACTAAGGAGCCAATGGGATGTTCTCTCACCTGAAAGCGCTATGCAAAACATGATCCGTTTCTCTAAAGGTCAAGATCCTGGCAACCCAAACACCATCTTCCTTCTGCGTGCCAATGTGAGTAATAATGGACTTATTTCTCGTTTACTTATTGATTGTATGTGGTGTGGGTTAGCACATAATGGTAAGGAAAAAGTATCACCAAGTCAAAATGTGTTAAGATAGATAAGGACACGGCACCTTTTGTTTTTGTTTATATGTGAATAAATAAGATGCTGAAACCCATAATGAAACAATTAAAGTTTAGTAACTGTAAGATAACTTAGTGCAATAATATACAACTTCAAATCGCCTTTTCCATTTAAAAGAGTTGAAATTACGAGCTTTATGTGGACCACAAAACTAATTAATCAAAGTTATGTTAACACATGTAATTGTCTTCTTCTGTAATTTACATTCGTCAGGTTTGCTGATCTAAAAAAAGGATTTTCTGTCTTTGGGATGGTATTGTTGAAGCTTGACCTCAACCAGGTTTGTTTTGTTTTTATTATCCACATTACAGAAACCAACACTATTATTAAAACTTGTGAGATACAAGAATCTGTGAGACATTCGGAGACTCTTGATGCAATTACCGAACATATTGATATGGGCACATACAGTGAATGGGGTGAGAAAAAGAGAATAGAGTTTCTAACAAAAGAGCTAAAGGGGAAGAGGCCTCTGATTCCATTATTTATAGAGGTAAGGCCACTGGAATGATCAAATGATTCAGTTTTAATATATGAGTTAATTGTTTTATAATATTGTTGTGTTATTTTGTGATCATGAATTGTTTTATTAGGTTTCTTCTGAAGTTAAAGAAGTCTTGGACACCTTCCGCGTTTCTGCTGAGCTGGGTAGTGATTCTCTAGGCACATATGTGATTTCCATGGCCTCAAGTGTTTCGTGGTGAAATGAGTCTATCGGCTGCAGGACATCCATACCTTTCGGTTGACGTAAGTGATATACTTGCATAGAATTTCATGTTATGAATTTATGGATTTTGATCATTATTGAATATTAGTCTTGATCTTTTAAAAATGATAGATAGCAAAATAAGTCCTTGTGCCTTTTTAAGTGTTAGATAGCAAAATAAGTTTAACCATGCATCTGGGTCATGTTTCTTATGATAATATATTATTGTATTTGATTGCACAAAGTAAAAGAGAACTAACACTATATATAGTAAAGGCGACATTATATGGACCTGCTTCATCTAAAATCCCTGCTCCACAGATTAATCTATATGATCCCGAGTTACAGGTTTTTGTCTAAATGAGTAAGTTATAAGGAAAGGCGTAAGATAGGCAGGTTGACTGATCGGCATCCTATCCGCTAAACTTATCCTTGATATTTATCCTATCTCTATTGTGAATGATACCTATGCCCTTGCAAATACTTCGTTTATACAGGATGCCGAACTTGAGAAGCATGGAGAGAGTTATTTCTTTGACTCCAATAGCTTCACTGCAAGTCCAAGGAAAAGTGATTCCCCGCAAGGCAATAACAGTTTCTTCCAGAAAAAAAGTCCATTGGGGGAGGAGTAGAGAATTCTTTCTTTGATAATTTCTTGAGATACGAGTCTTTTAGTACCACTGACCGAGGTTCTTTTTTGATAATTTCTCTAAAGACATTGTCAAGATTGTCAGCTATCTTTTTTGGTAGGTTATAATTTGGTTCGTTTTTGCTCTTTTTTTGTTAGACACGTCACACGTGAAAGATATTTATAAGGCGAAGTTGGTACATTGTGGACATAGTTGTGACATGTTGTATGCTTTAGATCAGACACTTATACATCATATGAATGATATATATTTTTGATTTATATTACTAATATTTTTTTTCTCCTGGTTATTGAAACAACATGACAGAAGAAATTAAGAACTTTTTTGTCATATGATACGAAGTGACGATGCATTTCGTCACCATTGGACATTAAGGTTCCGTTAGTTTCAGCCTAAATGACGCCTTTCTTTCGTCACTAATCGCATCAAATAGTGACGACTTTAGCCACTTCAGTGACGAAAATTAAGTGACGAAATGTGTTGTCACACACCCATAAGTGACGACTTTAGCTTGTCACTAAATTTAGTGTCAAATTCCAGTTTCGTCACTATTAACTTAGTGACGGAGCTATAGTGACGACAAGTGACGACCTTGATTTTCGTGACTAAACCGGTTTAGTGACGACTTTTCCACCTTTAGTGATGATTTTCCTGTCGTCACTATAGCCCTTTTTTCTTGCAGTGATGCCATCATAAGCAACATACAAATTGTTACAATATCACTTTATATATATAAACAATTACCGAATTGCATACATGGGATAAATTTCTAAATAATAAACTTACTGGTTAAATTGATTGTGAATGGTTGATGAGTGCCCTGAGAAATAAGTCGTTGATGAATTACTATTTGAAACAAATTGCGTATTTTATTTATTGAAAGAAAATTAGTATAAAAAACTGTAATGCGTTTTCTTGTTTACAATCCGGTTTTTCTTTCGCTGGGCCAAGTAATCAAAGCAATTCTTCTTTTTCACGCCAGGTAAGTCGTCTTCTTCTTATTCTTTTTTTCTTGATCTTCAAATATATATTCTTTTTTTTCTACAAATTACTCGGCGACAGAGGTAAGTCTTCTTTTTCATAATATATGTGTAGTGGTTCTTGTGTGTGCAAAATATGACAACATGTACCACCGGTAATTAGACGAATTTTCATACTATGTTGTTTCTTTTAACAAAACAATATACACCTTTTTGTAGATCATTAGTTATTATGTGTTCTTTTTACAAACTTGTGTTCTTTCATAAAATGTTTCAAGGCTTCTTATTTATGTTTACAATACTAGTTTGTCTTTTTAAATTTTGTTTTACAATCGCCAAACCGATTAACCCGCTAATCAATTCGGTTGGTTTTGGATCGGTTTTGGCCATTTTTGGTTTGGTTTTTGGATGTTCATTTTTTTTCTTCTCAAAACCGATTAAACCAAACTGAATAACTCTGGCCACCTGAAAACCGACCGTTTGAACACCCCGGAGGCCTTGGGGCGGCTATGTGGTATGTGAAGAAGTTGGGGTGTGATCGCTTACTGAAGGGTGATGTGCATTAGGTGTAGTAGGGGGTTTACAAGTGGAAGTCGATTGTAGTTGTGAAGCAGCAACACCGGTTTGAGGTTCGATGTTTTTGCAGCAAGAGTGACATCATTCCTTCTATCGAGTCCTCAAGAGTCTCCTTTATGACCACAACTGTTAGCCCTTAATGTTGTTAGATCAAATGTTAGTATTAAAGTTATTATGTTTAAGACTCTAGTTTTATAATTATGTAATATGTAATGTATGTTTTGTATTTGTGAATGGGTCGAAATCAATGCTATGGGTCAGAAACTATGTAACCCAAACAGGCCCATTACAAATGACAGTTATGTAGGAAACGGTTATCTCCTAAACATCACAACGTTTGGAGAAAACCCTTAGTGCCGTTTCATTGACTATATATTGTGTTGTTCCAACCTGTGGAAAACACAACAACATTGATTATCTACAAAAGTCAATCGTTATTAGTATATTGCAATATTTACCCGTTTTGTTACTGTTACATCCAAACACCCATTGCGCAGCCAAAACAAACAAACATGAAACGTTTATTGAAGCAGAAAATCGTTGGCAAACAACCTGTGATTATAACAACCACTAAGTTAGATATTTCGCAGGATTGAACCCTGTCATTCTATTAGGGTAAACCATCCATGGTCTTTTCCTGTAGCCTTCAGCAATCTCATACATGATGTTTTCCATTAGAGCAAGGTGATAATCATAATTTCTATTTAAAGTGACCTTTGGTTGTTGATGAACACTAAGAGCAACGATCATACTGTCATATCCTTTTCAATATGAATCATTGGCTTCTTTAGCCGAAGTCATTATGCTTATGAATAGTTGTTCTTGTTACACAGATCTTTAACATCTTTCAGAAGCCTTTGTTCATATTCTATTACTCCGTATTTGAGAGACATGCAACTATGTCTTCATCTTCAACCTATTTAAGCCAATCATGCCAACTTTTAGGGCTTATTACCTGTTATGACTTGTTAACATCTATCTTTCTTTAGAGTTGCAATCTCAAGCCTTCGGCTTGTAGCATAGTTTTTTTTTTTTTTTTTTTTTTTTTTTTTTTTTCATTTCATATATGGGGGCATTTGGAAGTCCACCAAAAGCATGTAAAACTTAAATAATCATAAAACTCTTCGTTGAAGGTAGGTAAGTGAGTTAAGCCACCATTTAAGCGAGCCAATGGGTAAATTTGAATTATGAACTTGCATGATGGGCTTGGATTGTGTCGTAGTTTGATGTGCATCGCGAGTTCAAGTTGCTGTAGATTTGTTTGCTTCTTACAAGGTCATGAAAGAATGCAACTTTTTAAAGGCTATGAATGTGGATGTTTAAAGGATATACATATAAGAAGGCTATTGTAATATTAAGTGTGATTAAGTGTAATATTAGCCCTCAACTAGATTTAATATTTCGCGTCGAGGTATTTCGCTCGATTCTATTAAGTGTGATATTTGTGATACGAGAGTGGAGACGGTCAGCCATTTATTTTTCTCTTGTGATCTGGTTCGTCAATTAGTCCGCTTGATAGCTCGTTGGTGGGATGTTCCTTATGTGGGGGTCGAGTCGTATGCGGATTGGGTGTCGTCTTTCGTTCAAGAATAAATTGATGTTGGAGGGAGTGTTCTACGTTATGTGGTGGTACGTGTGGACGTTCCGTAACAAGTTGATCTTTGATACTAAGAGTCCGATGAAGGCGACATTGTTTGACGATATTTTGACTAAGTCTTATTTTTGGGTTCGGTATAGATGTAAAGCCTCGTTTTGTATGAACGATTGGCTTAAAAATCCTAGTAATATTCCTATGTAATTTGCTAGTTTCTTGCTAGTGTTTCTTTTATAAAATTGCCGTTCAAAAAAAATATTAGCCCTCAACTCTGATATAATACGAATAAAGCATTGATTTATGAGCTCTCATCTTGAGAAACTCTAGAGCATTACACCTATAATCCTTCTATAACATGTTTCCACAATAAACATCTAAATATTGTTTTACATGTCTATAACTCTTGAAATTTTTGTAACATGTAGTTTATGATTTTTAAATACTAAACAAAAAATTAATTACGCGTTAAATTTATTAAAAATAGCATATATGCTTGGATTTTTAATACAAGTTACCATTGCCAGACTATAAACAAAACTCAAGATCAAAAACACTATCACATGCTAAATTAATTTTTCAGCGTCTAGTGCTTTTCGCACGAACAATTGTATGTCGAAACAAAACTCAAGATCAAACACTATCACATGCTAAAAAATCATAAATAGGTGATATGTTGCAAAAAAAACGGCAACTATACAAACTACACAAACAAAGTGTATACAAAGGGTGCCATAGACTATGCATCATATCCGCAATACACAAAAGTGTCCCTTCATATTTTTTTCATACCAATTATCTTGTTTCTATGATCCAAAAATATTACTATTACTTTATTTTACAGAATGATTTCCGATTCGAGTTAATCATATAGAGAAATGTTCAACATAGATCACAAATTTTCTAAAGATCAAATAAATAAATGATGACAATTCATTATTCATCAAATTAAAGAAAAAACTCACTTTCATTATTGTTTTTAGAAATTAAATATCTCGCAAACCGTTAATCGTTACGCGAAACGAATCATCATACAATCGCTACGAGAATTAAATCATCTTTCGATAGACACACATCTTAATTGGACATTTACAAGCTATTTCAGCAAAAAGTATGACTGACAACATTCTTTTGTGACCTTTTTTATGCGTTCATTAGCTCTATGATCACACTCGATAAACTAACAAAGGGTACGGATTCAAATCAAATAAACCAATGTTTAGGAAGATGGAACATTACTAAAACTTTGTTGAACAAGCAAAGCCAATTGTGATTCATATGGATGCAGAATTGCAGATGCACAAATGGAAATAAAAGGTATTTAGCTATAAAAAAAACAAGGTACACCGAGAGAACCAACTTCCAGCTATAGTGCACAAAACAAATAATATGAAGATTTATGCAGCATCATCTATCCATTACCCTGGTACATGAATGCAGCTTCCTCGTTCCTTAGATAAACTGACCAAGTAAGGAGTTACAGATGCGTTTCAGTTTCATGTTCTTGTCCATTATCACATTCGTCTCTGCTTGCTTGTTTATGTCCAGCCATCGCTTTGCCTCCTTAATCGCATCATCAATCTTTTTCAAATCTTTGCGACTTAACCTCTTCCTGATGTTGGCATCCCTCAGTTTTGTTTTCAAGAGATAAACGTAGTCCTCAAATTTGTTATAAGCATCCACCTTCTTTTTGTACTCTTGATCCTCAAATTTGTATCTTTCTGCATCTTCCAACATCCTATCAATTTCTTCTTTTGTAAGTCTTCCATTATTGTTTGTGACTGTGATGTTGTTCTTCTGACCTGTCATTGGTTCTTCGGCAGAAACATTCAAGATACCGTCGGCATTAATGTCCATTTGAATCCTGGCTTTTGTAACACCTCTGGGAGCAAGAGGTAGGTTGGAAAGTTCAAACTCACCTAGAAATATGTTGTCTGTCGATCAAGTCCTTTCACCCTGATAAACCTTAAACAAAAAGAAAGATTGGTAGTCATTAATTGTATTACGAACAGACTCCCCCATTGCGGGAATGGGTGTGTTTCTTGGGATCACAATGCCCATAACTTCTCCAACTTGCTCCACACCAAGTGAAAGAGGCGTGACATCCAATAACATCAAATCTTTAACCATTTGATTGCCTTTACCACTCATCTTTGCTGCCAAGACTGCGGCACCATAAGCAACAGCCTTGTCAGGATTGATGGTCTTACACAGGTCCTTACCATCAAAGAAGTCCTGCAACATTCTTTGGACCTTTGGAATCCGTGTCGACCCACCAACCAGAACCACCTCATCCACCCCACACTTCGTCAATTTTGCATCATCTAGGCACCCCTGCACAGTTTTCAAAGACTTTTCAAAGAAATCCATATTTAGTTCCTCAAATTTAGCACGTGTTATTTTGGATGAAAAGTCAACACCCTCAAACAAGCAGTCAAGGTCAATGGAAGTCTGGGTAGTTGAAGAGAGAATCCTCTTTGCTCTCTCCGACTCAACCCTCAACCTCCCTAGGGCTCTTGGATTCCTACTGATGTCTTTTCTATATTTCCTTTTAAACTCTTCAATAAAGTATTCGACCATTCGATTATCAAAATCCTCACCACCCAAATGAGTGTCACCACTCACCACCAACAGCTTTAACCTGGAACTTCCCATCAATGACGGTGAGGATAGAGACATCAAATGTACCACCACCAAGATCAAAGATAAGTACATTTACTTCACCAACGATGGTTGGTTTATTGTGTAACCCATAAGCAATTGCAGCTGCTGTAGGTTCATTTAACAAACGAAGAACATCAATACCGGCAACAGTAGCTGCGTCCTTTGTTGCTTGACGTTGTAAATCATCAAAATAAGCAGGAACTGTTATCACTGCAGTAATAACGTTAGTATTAAGGTATGCATTAGCTGCCTCTTTCATCTTGGTAAGAACCATGGATGATATTTCTTCAGCAGCAAACTGCTTCTCAACACCCTTGTATTTGACTACAATCATAGGCTTTCCACTTTCCCCTTTTAGAACTTTGAATGGCCAAACTTTCATGTCATCCTGCACCGTGGCATCACCATAATTTCTTCCAATCAATCGTTTTGGCATCTGGAATGTTCAAACAACAAAAGGGACCATCTTAGCGCTAATTACAGATTAAAATTTAAGCACTTCCACGTATCGTAAGGATATTCAGAGTTTTAAGATTCATGTTATTCCATATCAAAAACTTATTAACCTTTCCATTTTATAAATTTTTCTCCATTATGCATAACCGTGTGAATGTTCATCAAAAACTTTAATATGCATTCTACTTTGAGGCCAATCAATCATTTGGCATCTGGAATGTTCAAAGAACAAGCAAGTAATCTTAGCCCTAAATTCAGATTAAAATCTGAAGACATCCCCATATCATTGGCAATTTTAAATTTTTACATGTTATACTATATCCACAACTTATAAACGTTTTTGCTTTATAGACTTATATCCAATATGCATAACAATCTAGATATTTATAGCAAACTATAAATTTCTTTAGAACGGCAAGTGAACTATGCATCCAATTAAGAACAAATATTTTGGTGTAATATATGATCCAACAAACTGGAATGCTAGAGCGGAATAAGACTTTACTTGAATAAACTCGACACCCCAAAGCTTATGAATCGACAGAAAGTAATAAACACACACGAGAGGCTATGAACCGGACGTTTGCTGTAACCCTTCATAAAGAATAATACAATGAGCCTCCCTTATTACTACTATTTATAGATAAGAAACCAACTTGCTTTGGACATAATTAAACAGTCGTCAAAAACCCATAGGGAATCGGCTAGCTTGCCTTGCAAGAAAGCACCCGACCCTATCCCTGTTCAGCTAAGACCCAAACTAAGCTACACTTAAACCCCTACACATGATACTAATATTAATACTAAATACATAACAAAAGAAATGTTAAAAAGTGACTTCAAAACTGTAATGGAATTATTCACAATCCTATACATTTTCTTGTCTAGCTCAGGTGCAAAAAATCATACACCTCTTCATTTTTTTCTTTCTACTTTCATAGTAGATAACATATAGTTTTTTTAAGGGTTAATGGTCTAGAAAACCTACAAACTTTCCACTTTTTACTATTGTGACAATAAAATTTTTTTTCCGAATAAAACAAAACAACTTATTAATGACTACTATTGTAACCAAATATGCCACGTGGCACAGTTAATTACCACTTAACCAAATAAACGAGTTTATAATGTCTGGGGGACTAGTTCTGCCAACGTACCAAACTTGTGGACCAAAACTCATAAAACATATACGAATATATAAAAAAAAAAAAAAAAAACGTTTTTTATAAAACATAAATTAAAAGTTGGGAGTTTATGTTCTTCCCCAAACCTGCTACTAACACTGATGATATAAACCCTAATCAATGAGTTCCTCAAGTTCAGCACAATCACGCCTAGTTGGTGATAATATTCAATACTACTGTAACTGTAACCGTCTACTAAAGGTTCATACTTTAACCACAAGGAGGAATCCGGGCAAGAGATTTGTCAAATGTGATGATTGCAAAGTGTACGAGTTTCTTGATGAAGATCTTCCTATGGAGTACTACAAAGAGTTGGTGTTTGGATTCTGTGAAAGGCAGAAACACATCAGCCATAATCCATATTCTCAACACATGGTTGAGGGTCTTGCTATGGAAAAGTCACTGTTGGAAGATGAGTTGAAGGCTACAAAGTCCAAGTTGCAGTTGTATGATAAGTTATTTTACATTATGGTAGGATGCTTGTGTTTAATTTGTGTTGTATTAGGTATGACAATTGCCAAGTAATTAGGGTGTTGTTGTAATGGTTTTATGTTATGGAATGAAAATCTTATCTTTTGGTTACATTCTCTTATATATATGTTGCATTCTAATATCTGTTACAATCCAGTGTGATTTGTAGACCATAGTAAAACAGTGAGCATAGCATTCATGATAGGTGATAGAAAACACATCATTTTAGGGCCATAAAAGGCATACATTAACTAAACTGAAAGACCAAGTGCTGATAAGACCATAAACCATGAAAGACCAGTGCTAGGTAGTAGGTGCTTCTAACCCATCCTTTTCTTTCCCTTTCCCTTCCCCTTTGGAGCTGCAATTTCAGTTTTGGCAACATAAGGTTTGACACCAAATTCTTCAAGAGTGGCCTTTGCAGGCAAACCTAGAACTTTAGGCCTTGCATCAAATAGAAGCTTTTCAATCTGTTTTTGGGTTAGTGGCTCATCATCCTCTGCATCATCAGAAGCAATTTCAACATAATGTGAGCTTGAGCCCACCTTTGGTTGATAAAACTCTAGCTCATGAGGTGGTTCTACTGACTGCAATGGTGGAAAATACCATGTCCATGTGCTACCTGTGTTACCTGAACTTGTGTCATCTTCCACCATTGCATATTCTGATGTATCACTGGAAATGCAGATTATTTCTGGAAAAAAAAATAGCAAATAAAACATAAGTATGTTTAACAGATAAGAGATGGAAAAGGCACATGAAGATGTTTGACATTTTATAACCTTTTCTCTTGTTAGAACCCTTGTTTCCTGAACTCATGTTTGCAAAAGATGGAATAGACGAGGAAGATGTTTGATATGGTTTTGTAACATATATACATGCCCTTATATAGAGGTGTGGTATTTCATTTGAACAAGATAATTTGGATTGATTCATTGACTGCAAAAATGTTCAGTGGTAATACATACATTAATTGACTGCACAAATGTTGAAAAGTGATACATTGACTCATTGACTGCACAAATGTACAAAAGTTAACTGCAAATTGTGTAGTAAATACAGTGGGACAATGCAATAGTTAACTGGATATGCCACAAAAGTGAGAAAATGCAATAGTGAAAGTCATAAAGGTGGTGCAACTGCAAATGCATAAAAGTCAGTTTTTTGGAAGTGATGCAATGCAAATGCATAAAAGTGACTGCAATTGTAGAACAGTAAACTCAAATAATGTTACTACACCTAATGTTACTGCAATAGTCCAAAATGAGTGACTGCACAAATTGTACAAAAGTAATTCATTGATAGAACAGTAAACTGCATTCAGTCATACATACTTGACCTTCATACAAGAGAGTAGTTTAATTTTGACCATCTTATGCCCTCATATGATATACAAAATGGGCTATTTGTAGATGGTCATTTTAAACTGTTAACATACCTAAAGAACCATATGGCAGTTAAATTGTTTACACATCCAAAAGATGATTAACTATGCCCTCATAAGATATACAGAATGGGCTATTAAGCTGACATACAAAAGCTAAAATAGATGTTAGTTGCACTTATATATCAAGTGCATTGTCTTTACTACTGCCCTGACCATCCTTTTTTTTGCCCAACTTCTTTAGTATGATTCTTTCACTTGGTCTTCTGATTTTATGAGGTTGTTTCTTTCTGTTCTGCACTTGATCTTGTTGTGCCTGCACTTGGTCTTGTGACTGGGTAATCTGAATTGGAGTTAATTCAATCTCTTCTTGAACCTGTGCTTGAGACTAGACTTGAACCTGATCTTGGCCTTCATCTTGCACTTCTTCTTGAGACTGGACTTCAACCTGTTCTTGACCTTCATCTTGCACTTCTTCTTGAGACTGGACTTCAACCTGTTCTTGACCTTCATCTTGCACCTGTTCTTGACCAAACCATCTTGCAAATGCTGAAGTACATGCCCTCCTCTTACCATGCCTTGTTGGAATTCCAAGTGTTGACCCAACTTTCCTTTTTGACCCAACACCTCCATTTGACCCAACTTTCCTTTTTGACCCAACACCTCCATTTGGCCCAACATCAGTCCTAACTCTTTCATTAGACCCACTACCCACATCAGTCCTAACTCTTTCATTAGACCCACTACCCACATCAGTCCTAACTCTTTCATTAGACCCACTAGCCACTTCTGTCCTAGCTCCTACATTAGACCCACTACCCACTTCTGTCCTACTTCCACCCACATCATGAACATTTTGTTTTCTAGGCCTACCACCAACTCCTTTTGGTTTTGGTGTCTTTGCCACAATAGGTTCTTTGCAACCTTTTATATTGTGTCCAGGCTTATGGCAATTTGTACAATGCATTAGAACACCTACTTTAGACACTCTTGTACCACTACCCCCTCACCTTTAGCTCTGATTCTCTTCTTTCTAGGCCTACCAGGCATTTTTTAGGCTTTGGTGGTAATACATTTGAGTACATGCTCTGATCAGGCCAAAAATCCATACCACCAACAGGTTTTAGGTTTAAGTTGTTGTAAGCTAAATAATACATATCTGTCCTAAACCATTGTGGGACATAAGTCTCAGGTGAACTATTCAGAAACATTATGACCTTTGTGGAGTGAACACATGGTATACCTGAAAGTTGCCACATCCTGCAACTGCAAGTCCTCTTTGTTTCATCAACAGTGAATCCATCACTCCCTTGTCTCACCTCAAACACATTCCCACCAGTTGGTATCACATGCCAGAACCTGCATATGAAAATTATCAATTTGAATCAAAATATCATAAATTGGAAAATGTAGTTTAACGGACACTAACCTTTGTTGGTCTTTCAGCCATTCCAATCTTTTTTGAATGTTGGGACACACACCAGGCTTCCACTTCACACTAACCTCCCTCATCTTCTGCATCCTTTCCAGGACAATAACTCTAATAGCTTCTAACATGGTGATCAGTGGCTTATGCCTAACACCCACAATGACACTATTGAAGCATTCACTAAACCCATTTTCAACTGCTTCACAACCTCTGTCAACCTCAAAGAATGCCCTGGACCATGTCTTGGGATTCTTATCCATAAGCCACTTATGTGCACCAGGGTTAGCCTTTTTAATCTTATCCATTATTTTATGCTCATCAACTAATGTTTTAATCTGAAAAGTTCTCTCTTCTGACATCCAACTAGCATAACATCTCCAAGGACATTGTGGCAATTCATTACTACTAGCACTAGGATACCTGATTTGCTTCCTTTGTTTACCAGTATCTGGATCAGCCACCCTTTCAGGTCTTTGTCCACACCTAGCCACTACCATCTTTGAATTACTCTTCTCATACCATAGTGAGAAGCCATTAGCCAAAGCGTAGAATGTCAGACACTCCTTGAACTTGTTCACACTAACATACTTTAAACCTTTCTGCAATTGTAACACAACATTTGTTAACATTCATCATTAATAAACAACATAACAAATTTTAATTTTAATTTAAGTATGCTCAACATACTCACCTCTGGTTTCCTCAGTCTCCAGTGTGTAGTTTCATCATACATGGGGTACCTTTCAATACTTGTTTGAGCAGTAATGAAAGGGTCTTGAGTGTTTCCCTCCTCATCAGTAGCCTTAAGCTTTCTTAGTAGCTCATCCATGAACAAATCATGATCACTCCTAACATCGGGAGCAGAAGAAGAATTTAAAGGCATACTATTTGCTTCATTTGGCTCTTCCATCTGCCCTACCTTATCCCTATTAGCTTTGATCCTATTTCTAAGCTCAATCAATTCCTCTTCACCAGGACTAAGATAATCAACTGACTTATCACTCTCATACTCCCAATCATAATCACTATCAGAATCATCATCATTTTCAATCACCCTAGCACCTACACCACTAGTACCTACACCACTAGTACCTACACCACTAGCCTGGTGAGAAGATTCACCTTGAGTTTCAGCATACTCCATCTCAGCCCAAGCCTCCATCTCATCTATGCTAAAATCATTGCAATACTTTATTTTTGGACTGACTTTACTCTTAGCAACACTAGCATCCATACTTGTTCTATCTAGTTTACCTAAGTACTCAGATAAGTCCATATCAAAGTGCTGGAGATATACATCAAGCTCACCAAATACCACAGCCACATCAAACATATAGTTTAACTCACTATCATTAGTGACTCTAACTAAACCATCCTCCAACTCATGATTTGGGACTCTGTAATACACCCCTTCAATATCTGTTTCAACTGTTTCTTCAAGATATTGGGCAAACTCTAAGTAAGGCATCCTTCTAATAGACATAGGACTGACAACACCATGCACATACATAAGGGGACCATGGTTGAAATACCCATCCCAGTTTATAACTAAGATGTGTTGAACAGTATGAGGTATCATTCTGAAAAAAATACCAAACACTAAAATTAGGGCTTGCTTACTATTTACGATTAAAACACAATTAACTGATTCAAACGAAATTACATACCTCACTTGTTACAAAAACCATAAACAATTGGAAAGGAGCAAAGTGGATTTTTCAATTTCGTGGATTAGGGTTTTTGACTGGAAAACGGGTTTCATTTGGGGGGGGGGGGTATGATTTTGGGGGGAAAACTTTTGGGATTAATAAAACTTTTTTTTTAGGAGTATTAGTCCACAAGTTTGGTACGTTGGCAGAACTAGTCCCCCAGACGTTATAAACGCGTTTATTTGGTTAAGTGGTAATTAACTGTGTCACGTGGCATATTTGGTTACAATAGTAGTCATTAAGAAGTTGTTTTGTTTTAATAGGAAAAAAAAAGTTTATTATCACAATAGTAAAAAGTGGAAAGTTTGTAGGTTTTCTAAACCATTAACCCTTTTTTTAATGGTGGAATTTTATTAAAAAAAAACTTTAACAAAAAGCTAGAAAGGTTATTACATAGGTACAATACAAGAATTTCAGGCCGAAACTGAATTTTAATCCAATCCGTCTACAAGAGACGAATCCTCCAACTGATCCGTATAACTCAAATCGACAACGATTACAACTAAACAGAAATAAAGCTTGAACTACTCAGAAAAATATTTAAAATTTGCCATAAAGCATCAATTCTCCAAAGAATGAACATCTAACAACTCAAACATAGTAATCACCGTGTATATGTGTTATTGTCAATGTAAATGTTGGACGATAATTGCATAAGTCTTGTTGGTACATATGTAATAACGCAAAGTAAAAGGGCCGAATATGTTACCTTGATAGTTAATAACCGTTTGGCGGTTAAAAGCGGTTATAGGTAGTTAATGGTAGTTATTAGTTAGTTATTTTCGGTTACACCCTTTCATGAAGGGACATGATGGTTCGCTGTGAACCTTATAAATACGCAGCATATGTACAAGTTGTAATGTGTGTCTGAAAATACAATGTAACAGTTTATGTTGTAAATAAATATAGAATCAAATTCTTGTGCATATTTCGATCCTCTGGAAATCACGAATAAACATGTGCAACGATTCTACAGTAAAGAACTTTAAGAAAGGAAATTATACCGAAAATGGTGTTGGTAGGGTTGATTGCAACTTGGTTTTTAGCAGCGTCGCCAATCAAACGCTCATTATCGTCGCTGAAAGCAACACAAGAAGGTGTGGTCCTGTTGCCTTGTTCATTGGCTATTATCTCCACTCGTTCATGTTGCCAAACGGCTACACACGAGTACGTTGTCCCAAGATCAATTCCGATTGCAGGTGACTCATGTCTTCCCATCATATTTTTTATGCGATAGTATGCTCTTCCAAAGACACACAGAGCTAAGGTGTTGCCAGCTAGGGTTGTGCTTACACGATCAACTTTCTATGATTCTAATAATTTTTCAAATTCCAAAGAAAGGTTTTTAGCCCTAAGACATTTGAAATTTCATATTAGTTCAATTACTAATATACCATTGAACATTCACCCTTAAATTAATACTTTAAGTATTTTTAGTCCTCAGATTATTATGATTTTCCATTTCTAACCAATAATTTTCTTCTCCTACAAATTGAACTATTATGTGTTGTTTTAAGGCACATCAGAACCACATACACAAGTATAATTATTTGTCGTTATACATAGTCGCTAGAATATTCGTCTATAATTCATTAAAGCTCAAAAGTCACGGTATAGTAAAATTCCATTATTATCATTAAAGGTAATTCACATTATTAGGTAAGAGAAATTTAACGAAAGGTGTTTCACTATACAACTTTTCTCATATAAAAGTTTCAAAGTAAACTATTTCAGTTTTCATGCACCATCTCAATAAAAAATCTATACTTTTTCTCTATGCATATAATGCATTGGAAACCTAAAACTGTAGGCAGTACATACATATCTAGAAAAAGGATTTTTGTCAATATACCATTTTGTTATACATATATGTGTTTCTAATTTAAAACTAAAAAGGAAGCAAGCTTAAAAAAATATTCCCCTTAAATATATAACATTAATTTGGAATATGTTATTACTTATTTGTTGCTTGTAAAATTTCCTAGATTAATGGCTGTATAGATTGTTGATTATCAACGTGTGGAGATTATCCTACACCCGTGCTTTTCTAATCCCATATATTTCCCCTAGAAGTCATCTCATCCAACGGCCAAGATTCAAACATTCTATACTGCTTATAAATCATTTAGCACTCCGGCTCTTTTAATTTTTTAAAACTTTCATATATAGATTTTAAGCAAATACAACTACTTAAGCTATATGACAATTACTTTATGCAAAAACACCTACATATATTGACTGTTTAACATTTGTAATGAACGTCATATTTGTTGGAAAATTTAGTGCACTTGTGGGATGGTTCACACCTTGTAATGGGTTAGGAGGTACGGAGTGTACACCCATAAGGTCCATGAACACCCTGACTCTAATAGTGGTATGTATTGGTAGTGCTTGGTGAAAGTACTGTTGTGGTTAACACTGATTATCAGTGTTTCCACTGAAGCAGTACTTCAGCAGGATCAGTGTTTCCACTGAAGTGGTGTTTCCACTGAAGTGGTATCTCACTGAAGTTGTGTTTACACTGAAGCAGTGGCGTTTCCACTCAAGCAGTGTAACCACTGAAAGCACTATGAAAGTACTGATATAAGTACTGATAAATGACAGTTACAACTGCATCATTATGACCACGTTTAATTGGTCATGTAACCACTAACGGCTATAATGGGGATAATTATGAGGCTATTAATGGGCCGATTAATACTCATAATTCCATTAGAACGGTCAAGAGTAACCTCCTATAAATAGGAGATCTGAACATGCATGAAACACACACAGAAAACACTAAACACTTATAAGCGCAAGGGTTAAAGAATTGTGCCTAATTCTCTAACTGCATTTGGTCTTATCCCAAGTAGATATTCGTGATACCCAGGCATTAGGGTCGAATAGTTTACTTTGGAAAGTGATCACACGATTCCAAGTGATATCCGGTAACCACCTAGTGGTATTTGTTACTACTAACAGTTTGTTTGTTTCTGCTGAAGAGTTGCACATTTCTGCTGAATTGATTATCTCCACCCTGCTTTGGGACGAATAACCACCAACAATCAAAGTAAACTATTTTGTGATAATCAATGGCAACTGCTGCAATGAAACACATGGCTTCAAACTTTGCTAAGCTGGACAAGTTTGAAGGGGTGGACTTTAGGAGGTGGCAGAAGAAGATGCACTTCTTGCTGTCAAGCATGAGTGTGGTCTATGTGCTGACTACTCCAATTCCTGATGATGGTGATGATGCTACTGTGGAGCAGGTCAGGAGGAGGAGCAAGTGGGAGAATGATGACTACATATGCAGAGGTCTTATTCTGAATGGTATGTCTGATTCTTTGTTTGATATTTATCAGAACTTTGAATCTTCCAAAGAACTGTGGGATTCCTTGGATGCCAAATATATGGCTGAGGATGCATCAAGTAAGAAGTTCCTTGTTAGTAATTTCACAAATTACAAAATGACTGATTCAAGACCAGTTATGGAACAATACAATGAACTTCTTGGAATACTTGGATGGTTTACACAACACCAAATGAACATGGATGAGGCTATCAAAGTCTCTTGTGTCATTGACAAGCTCCCTCCTTCATGGAAAGATTTCAAGCATACCTTGAAACATATGAAGGAGGAGTTAACTCTTGTTGAGTTGGGCAGTCATCTGCACATTGAGGAATCTCTCAAGGTGCAGGATAATGACAAGCCAAAGAGTAGCAATGCTACTGGACCATCTGTTGGCAATATGGTGGAGCATAACAACTCCACCAGGTACAATGATAACAAAGGCAAACGCAAATATCATGACAACACAAGGGCAGATCCTAACAAGAAGGCAACACCTACTTGTTGGAAATGTGGCAAGATTGGTCACATTAAAAGGGACTGCAAAGGTGTTAAAATTGGTGGTAAAGCCAATGGATCAGGCACTAATGGTTCAGGGAGTGGTGGTTCTGCCAACTCACTGAAAGGTCAGAATATGTTTAATAAGTCTTTTCAGATTTATTATGTTACATATGTATCTGAATCTTTTTATGTGCAGGATGATGATGTTGCGTGGTGGGTTGACTCTGGTGCAACAGTTCATGTGTGTAAAGATAGAAGCTGGTTCAAGACTTATGAGTCACTGAATGATGGTTCTATTCTTCACATGGGAAATGAGTCAACAGCCTTGGTGCATGGTCGTGGTTGTGTAGATCTTAGGTTTAGTTCTGGAAAGATTGTAACTTTGTTTAATGTTATTCATGTTCCTGATATAAGGAAAAACTTGGTTTCAAGTAGTGTTTTGAATAATCATGGATATAAACAAGTTATTGAGTCTGATAAATTTGTGCTTTCTAAGCATGGTGTTTTTATTGGTTTTGGTTATTTATGTAATCAAATGTTCAGGCTTAATATTACCACTGACAGTATTATTTCAGCTTTTGTGACCTCATATGACCAGACTGACTCTACCCTTTGGCATGCTAGACTTGGTCATGTACATTATAAGAGAATGCAAGATATGTCTAGGGATGGTTTAATCCCTGCTTTTGACATGGACACTGAAAAGTGTAAAACTTGCATGTTGACCAAGATAACCAAGAAACCCTTTCAGGGTGTTAGTCGTGAGACTAAGATCTTGGAGCTTATTCACAGTGACCTGTGTGATTTGCATGCCACTCCTTCTTTGGGGAATAAGAAGTACTTTGTGACATTTATTGATGATGCTTCTAGATTTTGTTATGTCTATCTGTTACATACCAAGGATGAAGCATTAGATAAATTCAAAGTGTTTAAAACTGAAGTTGAATTACAACTTGGGTCTTTAATCAAAAGATTAAGGACTGATAGGGGAGGTGAGTACATGGATACTCAGTACTTTCAGTCTGTTGGAATAATCCATGAAACAACTGCCCCTTATACTCCTCAGCAAAATGGTATTTCTGAAAGGAAAAACAGGGTGCTGAAGGAGATGGTTAATTCCATGTTGTCCTATTCAGGACTGAGTCAAGGGTTCTGGGGTGAAGCTATGTTAACAGGTTGCTATTTATTAAATAGGGGTCCAAACAAAAGGAACAAGGTTACCCCTTATGAACTCTGGACTAAAAGGAAACCCAACCTGAACTATCTCAAGGTTTGGGGTTGTAGGGCTGTTGTAAGACTCCCTGATCCAAAGCAAAAGACTTTGGGTGAAAGAGGCATTGACTGCATCTTTGTTGGATATGCTGAGCATTCCAAGGCTTTTAGGTTCTATGTTATTGAACCTAATGAACATGTTTCAGTTAACTCAATAATTGAATCAAGGGATGCAGACTTTGATGAGAATAGATTCTCATCAGTCCCTAGACCAAGTCAGAGGATTCCTAATGGAACTCATGACACTGGTGTATCAGAGGTCCCTGATGATGAACCATCAGTGGTCCCTGATGAGGTTGTGGTTCAGCAACCTGAACCTGTGCTCAGGAAGAGCAAAAGGATCAGGACTCCAAAGTCATTTGGACCTGAGTTTCAACTATACTTAGTTGAAGGTACTAGGGATGAGGTCTCAGACCAATACTCCTATTGCTTCATTGTTGAGGATGACCCCAAAACATTTGAAGAAGCAATGAAGTCCCAGGACATTGCTTTCTGGAAAGAAGCAATCAATGATGAGATGGATTCCATCATGGGCAACAACACTTGGGTGTTGGTTGATCTACCTCCTGGTTGCAAACCTCTGGGTTGCAAATGGATTTTCAAAAGGAAAATGAAGGTAGATGGAACTATTGAAAAGTTCAAGGCTAGACTAGTCATTCAGGGCTTTAAACAAAAGTCAGGAATAGACTATTTTGATACTTATGCCCATGTGGCTCGTATCAGTACCATAAGACTGCTGATTGCTATGGCATCTATTCACAATCTGGTTATTCACAGATGGATGTGAAAACAGCTTTCTTGAATGGTGAATTGGAAGAGGAGGTTTATATGAACCAACCTCAGGGCTTCATCATGCCAGGCAATGAAAACAAGGTGTGTAAACTGATTAAGTCTCTTTATGGACTTAAACAGGCACCTAAGCAATGGCATCAAACGTTTGATGAAGTGGTTTTGTCTAGTGGTTATGTTCTTAACCAAGCTGACAAATGTGTATATAGCAAATTTGATGAATCTGGTAAAGGAGTCATCATTTGTCTATATGTTGATGACATGTTGATCTTTGGCACTGACCAAAATCAGGTTGACCTGACAAAGGAATTTTTGTCATCAAGGTTCTCCATGAAAGACATGGGGGAGGCTGATGTTATCCTTGGTATAAGGATTAAATATGAAAGTAATAGAATTTCTATCTCTCAGTTTCATTATATTGAGAAGGTACTGAGGAAATTCAATTACTTTGATTGTACTCCAGTGAGTACACCTATGGATACTTGTGAGAAGCTGATGCCTAATCATGGCAAGGCTGTATCTCAACTTGAGTATTCTAGGGTAATTGGCTGCCTGATGTATGCCATGACTTGTACAAGACCTGATATTGGTTTTGGAGTGGGAAAATTGAGCAGGTATACTAGTAATCCTAGTGCTCATCACTGGCAAGCAGTTCAAAGGGTACTGAAGTATTTGAAGAGAACTATGGATTATAGTCTCTCATATACTGGTTACCCATCAGTGTTGGAAGGTTACACTGATGCAAGTTGGATCAGTAACACTGAAGACAATTCGTCTACCAGTGGCTGGGTATTCCTACTTGGCGGAGGTGCAATTTCTTGGGCATCCAAGAAGCAAACTTGCATCACCAGTTCAACAATGGAATCTGAATTTGTGGCTCTAGCAGCTGCTGGTAAAGAAGCTGAATGGTTGAAAAACTTGCTTCTTGAGATTCCATTGTGGCCTAAACCTATAACACCTATTTCTATCCGGTGTGATAGTGCAGCTACATTGGCTAAGGCTTATAGCCAGATATACAATGGTAAGTCTAGACACTTAGGTGTCAGGCATAGCATGATTCGTGAGCTTATCATGAATGGGGTGGTATCTATAGAGTTTGTGAGATCTCAACAGAACTTAGCTGATCACTTGACGAAGGGTCTGGCTAGAGACTTCGTTATAAAGTCTGCTAAAGGGATGGGTTTAAGTCCAACTTAGTCACTGAATGCTAGGACACCCAACTCCCTCCTGAGGAAACTTAGGAGCTGAGTTCAATGTGGAAAGCTGAACATTCAGTGGACTGGAGCACATGTTTTATTTACATCCCAAGGTTGTGCTCAGAACCTGCTGAAAGGAGGATGAAGTCTTTTCTTCTTAATGGTTAATTTTCTTGGAAAAAGTGCTTGGCAGGAGCATGACTAAAGAGGAACCACCTATGTAAATGTTGAAGTTTTGCCGCTTCAGGAAGCTTTGGACTTTTAGCTTTTACAACATTTATGAATTTGGATATGGACACATGGCTTGTATAGTGTCAGGAGCTGTTAAGTGTTTGAAAACTTGTGTGTATTTTATCTTCAGGTATTCAAATGGGTTGAAGGGTTCAATTCTTAGAACACCCTGATTCTCGAATATTTGAACATGTAATTTACTAAGATGGAAATTCAATCCTCTGGACATTTTCGTTTATGCACATGTTTTGATTGATGCTTATTTTTCATGCAAAGGAAGTGAACTAAATTTGGGGAGGATTGTTGGAAAATTTAGTGCACTTGTGGGATGGTTCACACCTTGTAATGGGTTAGGAGGTACGGAGTGTACACCCATAAGGTCCATGAACACCCTGACTCTAATAGTGGTATGTATTGGTAGTGCTTGGTGAAAGTACTGTTGTGGTTAACACTGATTATCAGTGTTTCCACTGAAGCAGTACTTCAGCAGGATCAGTGTTTCCACTGAAGTGGTGTTTCCACTGAAGTGGTATCTCACTGAAGTTGTGTTTACACTGAAGCAGTGGCGTTTCCACTCAAGCAGTGTAACCACTGAAAGCATTATGAAAGTACTGATATAAGTACTGATAAATGACAGTTACAACTGCATCATTATGACCACGTTTAATTGGTCATGTAACCACTAACGGCTATAATGGGGATAATTATGAGGCTATTAATGGGCCGATTAATACTCATAATTCCATTAGAACGGTCAAGAGTAACCTCCTATAAATAGGAGATCTGAACATGCATGAAACACACACAGAAAACACTAAACACTTATAAGCGCAAGGGTTAAAGAATTGTGCCTAATTCTCTAACTGCATTTGGTCTTATCCCAAGTAGATATTCGTGATACCCAGGCATTAGGGTCGAATAGTTTACTTTGGAAAGTGATCACACGATTCCAAGTGATATCCGGTAACCACCTAGTGGTATTTGTTACTACTAACAGTTTGTTTGTTTCTGCTGAAGAGTTGCACATTTCTGCTGAATTGATTATCTTCACCCTGCTTTGGGACGAATAACCACCAACAATATTTAAAACACCTAATTGATAAAATGTATAATTAATAAAACACAATGTACAAAGTATTTGAAGCACAAATACAACTAAAAAACACTATTCAACACAATATTTAATTCACCCCTTCACCAATATATACAACAATTTAAGCATAATATACAATCTAATCAAACTACTAAGCCAAGCACTAAAAATAAAGCCATTAGTCTGCCCGCAGTGGTCAGTCAACCAGTTCGGTCACCCGCTGCGCCGACCGAGTCGCCG
The DNA here is from genome assembly GCA_019973895.1 of Chrysanthemum seticuspe. Taxonomy (NCBI): domain Eukaryota; kingdom Viridiplantae; phylum Streptophyta; class Magnoliopsida; order Asterales; family Asteraceae; genus Chrysanthemum; species Chrysanthemum seticuspe. Next base: position 78,030,572 of record BPTQ01000007.1, on the reverse strand, counting down.
CCATTGAAACATAAGGGTCGAACTGGGTCGATCGGCTCCAAAATTGATGAAGGGTGATTGTGCTGAAGGAAAGAATCAAGATTTTGTTTGTGGTAACTTCGGTTAACAGGAGATGGAATTATTTCCGTTGTCTTAACTAAAGTTATTGTTATTTGTAAATTAATTACTTAATAAAAGTATGACCACATACATCACATTGTCAGAAAATATAATCACAGGGAATTCGCCGCCGCATCACGCGGATACCCTACTAGTCTTATTAGATTCACAAAACCACACTTCGAGGTGTGTGTACCTATTCATCAGGGTATCTATTCCTACTACTCCTTCTAAGAAACCCTTAGTCAGTACAACTCATCAGAAACCCGTTATTAAAAACCCGTCATCAACAACTTCTCATCAGAAACTTAAACTCAGCTATCAGAAACAAAGAAACCAACTTATTGATAACATTAGCCCGTCAGAACTATAATAAAAAGATATTCGGCCCATCAGAATCGTTTTCGAATATAAGATGCATGTTATAGAATGTTTTAAAACCACAGTTATCTTCGTCGATATATTTTTTATATTTAAATTATGTTACGTGATAAGTTCTAAACTTGTATGGTATATATCTTTTTAAAATCTGAATGTGACACTTTTTCGTTTAAAAAAACTTATGTGATTTTTTAAAAACTAAATCTAACTCATCCTTAGGATAATAATATTTATAATTACGTAGATATTATAAAAAAATTGGTATACGAACATAAATTAAAGGGAAAACCTACAAAATTGGATTTGTACCTAGTTTCTAAACAAACATCATGAAGAACACGTATCATCTTGAACCCGTCAGAAATATAATACATGAACAACTCATTGTTCATTAGAAACCGTTATGGTCTTACATCAGAAATCAATCGTTAAACAAAAAACGATTAAGAAATGGTTAAACATATTGCATTTTTTAATTTATGCATCTAACCCGTTAGAAATATAATACATGGACAGCTCATTGTTTATCAGAAACCGTTATTGTTTTAAATTAGAAATCAGTCGTTAAACAGAAAATGATTAAGAAATGTTTAAACATATTGAATTTTCGTATTTATGCTATTGTTGTTTTCTTGATGGTTTATTTAACTAATAAAATTATTTCGTTAGCAACACAAAGCAACCAGAAACAAAGAAACCAACCTTTTGATAATATTAAACCGTCAAAATATAATAAAAAAAGTGGCCAACCAAAATCATTTCCAAATATAAGATGCATGTTATAGAATGTTTTAAAAAACATAGTTATCTTCGTCGATATCTTTTATATATTTAAATTATGTTACATGATAAGTGTTAATATGAATAAGCCGTAAAAACGTTTATTTATATTTTACGATCTTCTAATGTTTTGTCGATAACAAACGTAAAATCATTTTAACGAAACAAATAAAATACGTAAATGGTTTGAGCCAATAGTTTACTAACACACTTACATTTTCATATAAAACACTAAACAAGTAATAGTGTTTACATCTTAATAGAATTGCATGTGTATAACAACTAGTGTTTACATAATATGAAAATATGCATATATATATATATATATATATATATATATATATATATATATATATATATATATATATATATATATATATATATATATATATAGACACTTTATTTTCAGAACCCACTTAAAGTGCGAGAACTGCGAGAACCACCTTTTTACAACTAATAATACACAATGTACATTATTTAATGCTCCATAGAATTTTGTTATTTTTATTTAATTCAAAAGGGTATAATAGTAAAAGACATTTTCATATTATTTTTGTTTTTTTTATAATTCCCGTTTTTTATAAATCATAAAATTTGGATTTTTTTTTTCTTTTTTTTTTTTTTTTTTTTTTTATTTTTTTTTTAATGCTAACATGTTTCAAATAGTCATGGTGCATATATGTTTTTTTATACCTAATCATTATTTATTTTTAATCTCAAGGAACATGCATGTTTCTTTTTTATTTTCTTTTTTTTTCAAATAGACAAAGGTGCATACATGTTTATTTTCAATTAGTCAAAGTGCATAAATGTTTTTTTTAGCTAACACTTTTTTTTATCAACCTACCAATATGTTTACATGATCATTATTTTTTTTGAAAGTTTGAAACACAAATTAAAGAACATAAATCATTATAAAAAGAAAAACAAGATTGATATACTTAAATATTACATTTCACTTGATTACAAGTACAAAAACACATGCAATAATCATATATCTCCAAAAGTCGCAAATTTTCTTCATGTATAATCGTGTTCATCCACTTCACGGTCTTAAATGATATCATCATCTTCCTCAATCAATCTGAAATAAGCATGCACGAAAACAATTAAACCACAAACAAATAAGAAATGAAAATTAATCACGACAACTAGCATAATGCATATGCATAATCTTTTGTATATTAAACTAATGATGTAAACATATTTTTTAATCATAAACACAAAACATATATGTTTTATAATTCCAAACACAAAACATATATGTTTTATACGTAAACATATATGTATCTTTCCAAAACGTATATGTTTTATAATTCAAACACAAAACATATATGTTTTTTCAAAACCAAACCCACAACTACCAATAGAGATTAAAACCACAACTAATTGTAAGCTATAAAGATCCAATTTTGAGCCAAACCTACAACTACCAATATAGATTAAACCATAAAAAACATAACCGTATAAAAAACATATATGTTTTAAGTATTTCGTTTATAAGCAAGCATTTTTTAAAACATACATGTTTAAAAACATCATGTTCTTAAACATATATGGTTTTCATTGTTAGATCCCACTATAAAACATATATGCTCGTATGTCATATATGGATGGTAAATTACTAACCAAAGGTACCAGCTACATTTTTATGATAAAATACAACATTCTCTTTTAAAAAGGTTGTCAATGAGACTAAAAATCAGAATTCAGGAAACATGACTTGGCAACAAATGCTAAAAAGACAAAGAGTATCAAATTGAATACTTGTTTCTTGCGTCCTTGTATATTACTGATAACAAGTCTTCATATTTTGATCATCATATGGTTAAATAACAATTGAATATTGTAATACTATTAGTGATAAACGTAGGTGGCCTAGTGTTAATAAAAGAAATAACAAATCCACAACCAAGTAATTAAATTTAATAACTAAACACGCATAACCAACAACATATTAGTTGACTATTGACAAATTTAAAAACAATTAAGTGAGGCTAATTCTTGTTGTCGCCAAGAATGAACAGCTACATAAAAACAAATTAGTTATTCAATTGTTTTATAAATGAATCACATAATCCAATACATCATAAAACATTAATGATACCGTATCGTCATTTGATAGTTCTTTTTCTATATTATCTTCATTTTTCATAATAAAAAAAATATATAATTATGATTACCACGGTTATACTGGATGGGTTTAAAATTAAAGAATAGCATCAATTATATTATAATCTATTAAAGAATAGAAAATAATCCGAGAAATATAAATGATTACATCATTTTTTTTTATTTAACAATAAAGTGGAAATAACTTACAACGGTGGTGATGAAAAATTGCGCTTGATTGATGATTTGAGCCGTGTATTTATTTTCTTGGTTTTGTATTCTATTCAAATCAATCATACACGACTAATTTCGGATCTCGCATCTGAAGCAACGGTGGTGATGACGGATTTAATAAGTTGTAGATGGAGGCTATCAAAGATGGTGGCTAGGGTTTTTTGAATCTGGAAGAGAGAGATAAATATGGTGGAGAAGTTACAGATGATTTTTTGAAAGAGGGTTATGATTATTAATTCTTTAATTAGTAGAAATATTAATAGTAATAAGATTACTATAATACCCTTCGTGCTTTACAAATGATGACCACATCTTTTAACTAATTACATTAATGGCACAAATGATCTCATCCATTAATGAAATGATCAAATGGCTAAAAAGTGGTTCTCGCAGTTCTCGCATTTAAAGTAGGTTCTGAAAATAAAGTTTCACTATATATATATATATATATATATATATATATATATATATATATATATATATATATATATATATATACTAGTGGTCGAAGCCCGCCCAATGGGCGGGCATGTCTTATAATTATCGTTGACATAATTTGCTATAGCGAAAGAAGGAGGGTAATCGTAAAGGAGTGCAACTAAGGTGGAACTTTTCGACCTTGATGTATGGCTTGTGATTTTTAATTTTAGATTTTAGTAGAACAAATATATACTAAAAAGTAATTAATGTGTAGACATCATGAATGTTTTCAGTTTTATGTCTGAGAACGTAATAACTTTGATTAGACCGACGGTTCATTTTGTTTTATTTCTTGCTTTCTGAACACCACATTAGGAGTTTGCGGTTTACTTGGAACCTTTTTAAGTAACTCATCTCCTAAATCGAAGATAAGTCAAGGCTTCCATCTTCAGTTTTGGTGGTCCTTTTTTGCTGACGCCATTAGGCCTTACATTAAGAAGAATTTGACTGTAAGCAACACGATGATATCGTTCAAGTGCGTTATCACCTGCCATATAAACCCCTCTCTTTCACAATGCTAAACACCTAAATTTTGGAAATAAAGCATCATAAGTCAACCAAATTATATGTTACATCTATTTTTAAATGCAAATTTATCTATAATTCAGCTGTTGGTGAAGCTCTTGAGGTCCACTTTTTGTAGTAGCATCTTATTCAGAGTCCTTTGAAGTTCTTGAGGTCCACTCTTATTCAGCTGTTGGTGAAGCTCTTGAGGTCCACTCTTGAGGCAAGTGAAGTTGAAAGCACCAATGCCTTGAAAGCATCCGTGCTATGGGACAATACCCATCTCTATCATTTAAATTGTAGTACCCCGAAGTTAGCTCCTCAGCATGAGTATCATCATTATACCACCAATGAATACCCGATATCTGTTTCATCGAACAATTCATCTACCATTAGTATGTGAGGAAGGTAATATACAAAGTTGACACCGATCAATATAGCTTGTAATATGTATATATACTATCAAAGCATATTATCTTATGTAAAAAAGTTAATCCATTACTTAATCATATGTAACATAACCCAAATCCAAATCAATTAGAAAATGGCATTGTATATGTTATATTGTTATATATAAGAGATAATACGTAGTAGTTGAGTTTTTATGTTGTTACTTTGTACTTTTTCAGTTTGTCCTACTATGCTAAAAAGGATCTGCAGACAACATGGTATCTCCAGATGGTGATCACGGAAGATAAATAAGGTAAACCGTTCTTTAAAGCTTTCTTAAACATATAGTGGCTTCTTTCGAGCAAGAGCTTTTGATTTCATCCCACGCTCATCTTACCATACTGTCCAGCCTGTAAGACTGATCGGTCCATCACTGATAGCCTAGAAGGCATATCGACAAATCAGAAAGTATTAGATAGGAGGGTAGATTAGTGCCAAATCGAGTACTTTTGGTGTGGTCTAAACTGATCATGTTTACGCAATTCTTTTTTATTGGATTATGTTATTAACTGTATATAGTTAATCTGACGAATAATATATAACTTTCAAGAAAAAAAAATAAACAAATGGATCTTACTGAAACATTCTGAAATATAGTAAACCTTGCTTGATGAAGTCTAAAGAAAGTGTTGTGTTACCATTATTGGTGATCTTGTATGTGATAGTGACTTCTCATCTTTCCAAAACTTTACTCACCATATCATCCATCGGCCTACAATATTCTCATAGAGCAATTGGGAAGTTGCTTCTTTTCTCTGTATCTTTTCTCTCTCTTCTTCGATGGGCAAACATGTGTTACAATTTTACTTGTGATGATGTTGGTGAATGCGTTAAGAACGAAAAGTAAAAAATGGTTATCGAATATGAGAGGAAACAAAGTTTAATGTGGTACACAAATTTAGTTATATTGATGTCTCAAGTCTAGCAAAAAGAAACTGATGAAAAAACCTACCCATTTTGACTCGTTGTGCAACCTTGGAGCTCCACTTTTGACCTTAGTGACTGCATCGTATGAGGTCATCCGATAACCTGTTGCACATTGCCCGCACAACTCAAATTACATAATAGTCTGAAAAACACATATATAGTATAATAACGTAACTTGTAAAGCGAAGTACCACTAAAAGAAAAACTGATATTCTATTTTCATTCTTGGTTATCTGATACACGCAGAGACTATAGCATGTGTTGCCATTGCCATGTAGTATCCTCCGCTAGCTGCCACATCAACCATGGATGCAACTACACGCTTATATAAGGATAAAGTTTTTTTATTTTCTTGGCGAGCCATGTCCAGAATCTCTCCAAAACAGCCAGTGATCAGTACCTTCAATCCAGGCACTACTTCCTCAATCTGAGACCTATTATCGAGTTCGCTTTGCATAATTTCTTTATTGGTCCTCATCTGTAGTTCTGTCATAAGATGCTCAAGGGCTGTTTTCTTTCAGTAAGATGTATATTTTCCTGATCAAGTAAAGTCTGCAATTCATTCATATGTGTCTGCAAGTCTGCAACCAGTTTTGCTTTTTTCTCCCTAGCCAGTTTCGCTTTCATTGCTCTTGTACGTGGTGGCTGAAAAGTTTTAGAAAATGTCACTTGCTCCATTCCAAAATTTAACGTCATCAACTACCCACAAGATCTAATAATGTACATCTAAAGTTGATAGGTTATATCAAAAGGTATGAGAAATATTATTATTTTAGAGTACTTCAGGGGTATATATGATTGCCTCGCACAAGTGACAGTTGGAACTTATTAAGAAACAAATTATTGACCACACGAGTGACAATGGAGCTTTAAAAGAAACAACCATAACTTGAATATAATCGAATGAAATGTACAGACTATTAGTGATAATATTGAGTATCTATGCTATGTAAAAAAATCATTGAACACAAATACAACCAACTAACCTCCTTAGGTATTCCCTCGAGATCATTCATTAAATCCCTTAGCATATTCACTCTGCAGAGCTTGACGTAATGCTTGTTTCTCTTTTCCTGACGCATTCCTCACCTGTTTCAGGTTCGAGACATGAAGTCAGTGAAGTGCTACATTATATACAACAGATTCCGTCACTAAAATCATTTCAAAACTTGGTTCTCACCTGAGTAATAGATTATTAGGAATTTTCTTGTTAACTTGCTATCAATAAATAAAGTGATCGGACAGCTTGTTTAGAATGGTGAACATATTCATGTTTAAATGTTTATAACAATAGACATGTGGCTGACTTGGCGGAGTTGAAAAAAAATTGGTCCTTGTGGAAGCGTGCAAAAGTATGCCATCTTGCTTTTAATCAGTCTGAGCTGAAAGTGGATTTCCCTATTCCCATTGCTGCATGTAACTTCATGATCGAACTTGATTCTTTTTATGAGAATCTACAGGCTCTATCTCTTGAACCATTGCAATGCCCACGCTGCAGTCGCCCTGTCACTGATAGGCATGGAATCTACAGTAATTGTCATGAGAACGCTTATCAGTGTAGGCAATGCCGCAACATTAATTATGAAAACCTGGATTCTTTCTTATGCAATGAGTGTGGTTATGGCAAGCATGGCCGTTTTGAATTCAATTTTATGGCAAAACCGAGTTTCACATTTGATAACATGGAGAATGATGATGATATGAAGAGGGGTTTGGCTGCTATAGAATCTGAATCTGAGAATGCTCAGGGGAGATATCAGCAGCTTTTGGGCTTTAAAAAACCTCTACTGAAGATTGTATCAAGCATTGGTGAGAATGACATGGACTCTCAACAGAAGGATTATGTTCAGGAAATGATGGTGTCTTTGCCTGGACCTTCATGTAAGATAAACCGCAAGATTGCACTTCTTGGTGTTCTTTATGGTGAAAAATGCAAAGCCGCTTTCCAGTAGGATTGATTGTATCATTTGGCTGTTCAAACGGACGCTGGTGAGCATCAGCGTTTCGTACCGCATCAGCTTAAGTGTTGGCATGGCATTTTAAGTAGTTGCTTCCTCTTCTCCCTACCAACAGCACTATTTTAGATTGATCTCCAAACACGGTGATATGAATCCTTCTGAAGGAGACAATTGAAAATCATGTGTTCAGAACAACCAATATTCAGTAAAGCAACAGAAAATTGCTATATTGTTGTAGTGTAAACAAAAAAGCACAAAGAGGTATTTGGTGTTAATAAATGATAAACACAAAATGAATATCAAACAAACAAAGTCTTACCAGATTAAGCAACACGTTCCCATTTTCGATATGCTATACTCACTGAAGCGAGGTACAGAGAATACGTATAAATAATGCTCGAGAAATATCTCTGGCTGAGGATATATCAGGTTTAAAACAGTTGGCTATAAACATAAAGTGAACTCTTCAGCTGGTTTTTATAATCAACATAGCAGGCATTGTAAGAGCGATGCGTCAATCGTTCATAAAGTGAATACTTCAGCTGTTTTATTTTAACATCAGTCTACGCGTGTTTTATCACTAAGTTATAAAGTCTTTTTATGATTGGGTTACAACCCAAATTTACCAAGTTAAGAAATTAAACATGTAGATATTTTATAGAGACCCAAAGAGAGAATAAAATCCCCTTAATTTTTAAACCACAGTAATATCAAGTTTTAATCAACCACGTAACTGAGCAACTTGAAAGCATAATCTAATCATTAACTAAATCCACAAAAAAAGACAAATACAAACCGCGGAAAATATCCCAGCAAAGAATCCAAAACTTCCTACAAAGACATTATGATGAAGTCAATATTCGTTCACCTTCGATATAGTAAAGCAGCCATGTGTGCTCATTCTTCATCATCCTCATCAGCATCACCACCTGCAGCCTTCTTAGCAGCAACCTTCTGGTTATTTCGCTTCACTCTTCCAGGTCGGCCTCCACCAAACAGGCTAGTGAGTGAGAAATCAATGTGCTTCTGTGAGTCTACTCTCACCATAAAGATGGCACATTCACAACCTGCCTTCCCACCCTATAAACCAACAAATGTATCATGGTCAAAACTCAAACTTGGGGAAAATACGCAATTCAAGGTAAATCAAAAATGTCAAAAAAGATCATGTAACAAAAAATGGCCACAATTTATAGTTCTAAATGAGTTCATTAGTCATAAAAGATCATGCAACACCAATGCATGACATTTTACAATTTTAAGTCAGTTTCCATGTTCATATGTAAACCAACTTTTAAGTCAAAGCAAAGTTGTCTATAAGCCACTGGTAGAAACATTCCTAAATAATTACTTTTAGCACAAGTTATTAGAGAACACAAAATCACTGGTGAAAATCATCGATCACGAATCCATGGTCTAATATTGTCAAATAACAATATCACAAATACACAAACAATGATTAACATTACTTGATATGTCTCTGCTTGATAAGAACTCTAGCATGGTGGATAGACGTGGCCATACCAGTATTGAAGACAAGAGTCTGGAGACGACGCTCAAGAAAGTTCTCCACAGTAAGAGCCAACACATAATCGAGCTTGTTCTGACTCTCATCCAACAGGCCGTACGTGTTCATTCTCCTCATAAGAGCTTCACCTTCAAATATACGACGCGGGTCCTTCTCCTCAAGGGTCAAAAGCATACGTGCAACATTATGGATACGGCTAAGAGCATATTGATGACTAAACCACAAACCTGAACTATCAGTTTCTGATAACAAAAAACAAAGTGAGACAATAATGTAGTACCTGGGATAACTTTTCTATGGTTGCTACATGGTCTGGTGGCTTTTTAGATTTGCCAAAGATTTTGGTCAACTTTGTGAAACTCATAGCTACGATCAAGCCAACGAAGCCAAGCCTTCATGGGAGGAGATAGAGTTAGAATAAGAGATGGTGTCGCGTATTATTGATCTTTTGCTGAAAATCATAAAAATAAAGTCACCTGATCATGAATACGCAATTGAGCATTTGTAAGATTTCCAATTTGTTGTTCATAAAGTTTCGTTTTCTTCAGACAATGTATTGCCGCTGAACATCGCCATAAAAAAACAACATTAAGTAAATAGAAGTGCATGACATGAAAAATCTGATAAAGAATATCACAAGGATGTCGATGATATATAGTCTATACCCCTTTTATTTTTCGCTCTAGTGTATTCCTTTGCTTTTTCAACCTCGTTTGAAGCTTTCTTTATAAGTAGTTTCTCTTTTTTCTCTAGATCAGCAAGTGTCTGCATGAGTTATAAGAATAAATAACTAAAACAAAAATGTAGCAGTTTATTATTCGTTCATGCGTAAACAACAACGTACGTAAGATGATCAAGATCAAACAAAAAAACTAAACATCATCAAAGTTAGTATAGTTATGAAGTTATTCTCTTTTACACGATATCTAGTATACGATGAACAAAAAACAAAGTGAGACAATAATGTAGTACCTGGGATAAATTTTCAATGGTTGCTACATGGTCTGTTGGCTTTTTAGAGTTGCCAAAGATTTTGGTCAACTTGAAACTCATTGCTATGATCAAGCCAACGAAGCCAAACCTTCATGGGAGGAGATAGTTCTAAGTATGAACATAAAAAATATATATATTAACCTCCAAAAAACATGGATAATATGTCTTTGCCCATAATCTTCACTTACATCATGAAAAGCAACATAAATGAATGCAAAGAACAAACATTAGCAGAATCTGCATAAAAAATAAAACATTATTAGTTAATTGTGTAAACTTGAACATATTAGGGTTTTGAGAAAAAAAATAGATAGAGTCGAATTGTTTTTTTTTCGAACATACCTAATAATAATGGATTTATGGGAAAAACTTAAGATAACAATGATTTCATACCAAACTTATCATAATCTTATTTTAAGTAAATATCAACACACAAACACAATCATAAAACAATACAGATTCCTAAATATTTTATTAAATTCGAAATTTATAGAGTTAATTATATATTATAGAATGCAACATAATTATCAAAATAACTTGTAGCCTAATTGGTAAACACACAAGTTATTAATGCTACTCTTAAAAACAACCCAAGTTCAAATCTCACCAATGACATTTTTTATAAAAACGAATTTTGAAAAAATAATATTAAAAATTAATATAAATTATACATTAAAACCGGAAAAAATAGTTGGATTAATAGTTGGATTATTAAATTGCTTAGGTGGACATATAATGCTTATGTGGCATGAAAAATGATTATGTGGCATTGAGGTGACATTAATGCCAAATGCCTCCTGTTATATATAATATAGAGATATATATACATTTGTATATAACGGGTAATGTAATGGGTAGAAATCTAAGTTCTTAACCCATTGACTAGGTACATTGAATGTAGTTGCGTAAAACCCAAAGTCTATGACCTAGACCCATGGAGCTTGATCCATAACCCATGACCCATTGCATGACATCATGCATGAAGTCATGTTGGGTATTATCCATGACCCATGGACCTAAACCATGACCCATGATCCAATGTCTAGATACGTTGTATCTATTTGGGTACCCATGATCCAAAGTCCATAACCTATGACCCATGATCAATGACCCATAACCCAAATAAGGAGGAGCGTCCACGGATCCCTGGTATTACACTGGACGGATCCCTCAAGTAAGGGATCCGTGGGATCCGGAGAACAGTAGAGAAATTTTCCTACAAATAGTGACCATTTCTCTCTTGCAAATCATCCCTTTTACACATACTCTCTCTTAGTATTGTAAACTCTCTAACCTCAGATCCAAAGGATCTTTCTATATAGTTTTGTGTTTGTGTGATTCTCTAGGTTCCTCTTAAAGGAGAGATCACCACCTCTTGAAGTCAAGCAAGCTCAAGTCCATGGGTTGCCAAGCTTTTTTATTATCAAGACTACTGAAGTTATCTTGTTGATAGTTCTTTCCTACCTCCTTAGAAGTGTTGTGTCAAAGGCATTAGTGAAGGGTGCCGAAGGTCCGTGTCAAAAGCATTAGTGAAAGGTGCCGAAGGCTCAAGACAAAGGCATTAGTGAAAGGTGCTAAGGGGTCGTGTCAAAGGCATTAGTGAAAGGTGCCTAGGGTGTATATTCGATATGGTGCATCGATGTACAAGATAGATTAGTTTGGGTCAAAGGATAGTGAGATCCTTATGATGTTGTTATAAGGAGTATGTCTCCTTTGGGATAGGTGTTGTGTAGTGTTGGGTAGTAGTTCCCCCTTTGTAATGGAACTCGGTATCTAGCCTTGTACCGGATAAAGTGTAGGCGACGTTGTGATAGGTTTGGTTCTACCTCGTGGAAGAACCCGGTGTCTAGCCTTGTACCGGATAAAGAGTAGGCGACGTTGTGAAGGCTTTTCCGCCACAAGGAGCTTGTGTTGTGTAGTGCTTACGAACTCTCGAGTAGGTAACTCGGGGAGTGGAGTAAGGCAAGGAAGGTGTCCTTGTAGCCGAACACTATAAATACTCGCGTTGTGGTTTTGTGTTTCTTACTCTTTATCTTTGCATTACTGATTCATATGTTTATCTATCAACATCCAACATACACATTAAATAGATTAACATAAGTCGATCTAAATAGTTTAAAACAAAGTTTTAATCGGTAAAACTATTCAACCGCCCCTTCTAGTTTTCCACAATTGGTACCAGAGCTTCGTTACCAAGTTTCTTAGAGTATGTTGTACTTTAAAAACTTGATACGATCCGTGTATGATTGAAAACTACAAAGAAGGAAATTATTTTATGTTCGATAGTGATAGATTATTCTAACAATTTCTCTTTAAGAAATCTTCTTGCTAGGACTCTTCCAAAATCTTCATTTCTATCCAAAGAAAAATAAAGTCAACACTCAAGGAAGAACCCAAAAGTAATCACAACCTACTTCTACTAAGTACAATGGATTACCTTAAAAGCATATGAAGTATTTCGGGTGTATGGTTTCTAAAAACCATAATAAGTGTTTAAAGGTATGTTCTCTTACTCACAAACTATTTTATCTTTACTTATAGTATGCTTATATGAATATGCTGATGATATGTGTCTTTCTTCTATGATAAAAACCATGCTTATAAATATTGTTGTATATAACTATATGAACACATGAATTAGGACGTTAGCTTCAAAACACGCAAGTCTCTAAAAGAGTCTCTCTTCACCACTTTCCTTACTTACTCATCATCAGGAATAGTATTCCTCTTTGATTCTCTAAAGATCATCAAACCTACGCCGTCTTAGCAAAATATACCTTTGATGGTTAACTTATCAATAATCAATTAACCATCAAAACACCTTGGCCAAACGTCTATTCAAATAGGAACCTCATTCTACAAGTTATTTTTTAATAAGTTATTGTATGACTTATTACAAGTAAAAAAGAATAACTCCAAACACTGATATGCAGTAGCCGGATCCCTCATTTAGAACTAGCCGGATCCCTCCATTAAGGGATCCGTGAGATCCGGGCAAACAGAAGTAGACTAGAAAACTTCCACACATCAATCCAATCCTCCAGACCTTATCACACTAGCTAAACATGATACTTTATGATCACTTGTCTTCCTCAAGATCAGAAGGTCTCACTCTCACTCATAGCTAACGTAGGATCACATTCAAGGTGTTTCTGATTTATCACCTCACCAAAACTCACCATATTTCTGCTCAAATGCTCACACATAGTTCCTCACATCTCAAAACATCTAGTGTGATGTCTCTCTCAAGTTTAAGAAATTAATTTTAGTCATTCTTACCTCAAAATAGGCCAAAAACTAGTTTTTCATTTCTTATGATTTTTGAAGGAATTTTCCAAATTTCTCTTAAGTTAACATCTGATCTCTAGGATCATTTAACACCACTTGACACTTTCAAATCTCTTAGTGTCATCTTTGATCACCCGTTGGTGCTCATAAAGCCTCATTTCTTTCCATAAAAGACAATCATTAGTTACCATCACTCATTTCTCTTGATCATTTAAGTCTCCTTTCATTTAAGACACCTAAGAAGACTGAAACACTCAAGATGTATAGGTACTAGACCTTACAAAACATCATTTTCCTTTTTCTTGGCTGCTGAGAGCCGGATCCCTAGGTTTAGCCTAGACGGATCCCTCATTGGTGGGAACCGGCTGCACAGACTCAACTAATCCTAGCTAAAATAATCATTTCAAGCTTTCCTTGCTAACTTGAACACTCCAACTTGCCTTAATTAACTTCTTTGATCAGTGCAACTCTGAAGTTGACTCTTGTGCATGCAAATCATTGCATTTGAAGGATCTTAGTGGTTTGAGCTTTAAATTCACTTACTAATTCCTTTCCTTTATAAACTCCTTTGTTAGTACCTCTAAGTCACCATCCATAACATCATTCTCAGCAACTAAAAGCCTCTATTTCACTATCCATTTATCATTTCAAACATGAGGAAAGCTCCTAGTGCTAACTCATCCACCAAAGGACCACCCAAGAAACTTGCTCGAGTTGTTCACGAAATTTCTTCAACCGAATCATCACCCGTTAAAACCACAAATACTAGAATTCCCTCTCAACCAACTCAAATCAAACCAATCCCCAAAAGGATTGTTCCCACAAAACTACCCTTGCCAAACACTACTATACCTCATAAACCAAACACCCCTATTTCCACTAAACCATCACCTAGAGTACCTAGAGCCATATCCTTTACCACTCCACTCTCATCTCCACACATCTACAACTTAGAGGACTTGCCTTCTAGGCCATCTCATCCTCCACCATTGTCAACATTCTCCTCAATTGAGAGAATAGCGCAACAACAAAACCATGGTGTTGAAACAACAATAACACCGATATCCTTTTCTCCATCACCTTCAAATAGTCCATTTTGGATTATGAGAAACCAACAACCGGATCACATGGAAGTAGACACCTCTCTACCACAAGCACCCTTAGTTGAACCACCTCCAACTCATCAAACACACCTCCACAAAATACCAGTGTTGTAAATATCGGTCTTGGCGGCCGATATATCAGTGATATATCGCTTATCGGCGGTCCACCGATACGATATTTCACTTATCGGTCAAATTTATCGGTTGGTCAATATCGGTCAAATATCGGTCAAATATCGGTCAATATCGGTTATATCGGTCATATCGGTCAAATATCGGTTAAATATCGGTCAAATATCGGTCAAATATCGAAATATCGGTCAAATATCGGTTAAGAGTGGGAAATACATAACTAAATGCATATACAATGTAAAATTTGTAATATTTATATAAAATATATAATTAAAAATATTAAATATAACAATAAAACTAATAAATATTTATAAATGTGTATATAAAATATATAAATACCTATAAAAAATTTAATTTCTTTATAATTTAGGGTCTCCGTTATATCACTGATATATCGCCGCCAAGACCGATATGGCGCTTGGCGGTGGTCGACCGCCGAGGGACCGCCAAGCGATATTTACAACACTGCAAAATACTTCTTCTTTTGTGGAACCTCAACCCAACCTTCCAACTCAAGCCACTCCCTTCCTACCACCACCACTCCCTAGCCATGACAAAGATTGTTATCATTGAAGGTTTAATACATGAATTACGTGACGAGCTACGTTTTATGTTCTATCACCTCCTTGAACGTTTCGATGAGGTCAACAAACCTAAACTTCCTTGAGCTTAGAAATTCAAGTGGTTTTCTAGTCTTAGGCTTAACTTAGATTAATTAGGAATCATACTTCATGTTTGGATCATTCTCTTAGTTTTAGAGTTATGTACATCATTTCTCTCGTTTTTATTGAATGATATTACATGTTGTATGCTATGTGGTCTTGATAATATGTTTGGTACCTTAATACATAACTATTGTTGATGTTGATACCACATTTTACATCTACATTGTTGTCATAAGTATGCAGGCAGACGGATCCCTGAATTTTGCCTACACGGATCTCTCCCAAGGAGGAACCGTGGGATCCGTGAAATAGAAGAACTTTTTAATTTGAGTCTCATTTGCAGGAAATTATGCATCATATACTTGTTTTCTAACCTTTGTTTTGTAGATTTTCAATATACACATGAAGACTTTGACACCCTTAGCTATGGGGAGTTTCTTGTCAAAGCAAAACATACTTTCACTTAGGATTACATTACTACTTGACTTCTTCCTCTCAAAGGAACACTCGTCAAAAGGGAGCATGTTCGTCAAAAAGACGAAACCATTTGCACACAAAATTGCAAAACACTCGATTAGTCTTCCTAATTACTTGACGCCTTCACAAAGGGAAGCACCGATCAAGGAGGAGCTAAGACGAGAATCCTTCTCTTCTCTTACTCTCTATTTTTCATATTATTGCCTTTTACACGGTTTTCTTAAAAACAATGTGTTAGTTTCTTTTCGACGCTCTTTTTGTTTGGACAAAAAAGGGGAGAAGAGAGTAAAAAACTCCAATTCAAACTTTTACGAATTTTAGTTTTTCCTTAAAATAATCTTATGTTTTGTCATCAACAAAAATGGGGGAGATTGTTAATACAAATAAGCCGTAAAAACGTTTATTTATATTTTACGATCTTCTAATGTTTTGTCGATAACAAACGTAAAATCATTTTAACAAAACAAATAAAATACATAAATGGTTTGATCCAATAGTTTACTAACACACTTAGATTTTCATATAAAATACTAAACAAGTAATAGTGTTTCAATCTTAATAGAATTTCATATATATAACAACTAGTGTTTACATAATATAGAAATATGCATATATATATATATATATATATATATATATATATATATATATATATATATATATATATATATATATATATATATATATATATATATATATATATATATATATATATATATATATATATATATATACATTTGTATATAATGGGTAGAAATCTAAGTTCTTAACCCATTGACTAGGTACATTGAATGTAGTTAGGTAAAACCCAAAGTCTATGACCTATACCCATGGAGTTTGATCCATAACCCATGACCCATTGCATGACATCATGCATGAAGACATGTTGGGTATTACCCATGACCCATGGACCTAAACCATGACCCATGATCCAATGTCTAGATACATTGTATCTATTTGGGTACCCATGATCCAAAGTCCATAACCTATGACCCATGATCCATGACCCATAGCCCAAATAAGGAGGAGCGTCCACGGATCCCTGGTATTACACTGGACGGATCCCTCAAGTAAGGGATCCGTGGGATCCAGGGAACAGTAGAGAAATTTGCCTATAAATAGTGAGCCATTTCTCTCTTGTAAATCGTCCCTTTTACACATACTCTCTCTTAGTATTGTAAACTCTCTAACCTCAGATCCAAAGGATCTTTCTATATAGTTTTGTGTTTGTGTGATTCTCTAGGTTCCTCTTAAAGGCGAGATCACCACCTCTTGAAGTCGAGCAAGCTCAAGTCCATGGGTTGCCAAGATTTGTCATCATCAAGACTACTGAAGTTATCTTGTTGAAGAGTGCCGAAGATCCGTGTCAAAGGCATTAGTGAAGAGTGCCGAAGGTCCGTGTCAAAAGCATTAGTGAAGGGTGCCGAAGGTCCGTGTCAAAGGCATTAGTGGAAGGTGCCGAAGGATCAAGACAAAGGCATTAGTGAAAGGTGCTAAGGGGTCATGTCAAAGGCATTAGTGAAAGGTGCCTAGGGTGTACATTCGATATGCATCGATGTACAAGATAGATTAGTTTAGGTCAAAGGATAGTGAGATCCTTATGATGTTGTTATAAGGAGTATGTCTCATTTGGGATAGGTGTTGTGTAGTGTTGGGTAGTAGTTCCTCTTTTGTAATGGAACTCGATATCTAGCCTTGTACCGGATAAAGTGTAGGTGGCGTTGTGATAGGTTTGGTTCTACCTCGTGGAAGAACCCGGTGTCTAGCCTTGTACAGGATAAAGAGTAGGCGACGTTGTGAAGGCTTTTCCACCACAAGGAGCTTCTGTTGTGTAGTGCTTACGAACTCTCGAGTAGGTGACTCGGGGAGTGGAGTAGGGCAAGGAAGGTGTCTTTGTAGCCGAACCACTATAAATACTCGTGTTGTGGTTTTGTGTTTCTTACTCTTTATCTTTGTATTACTTATTCATATGTTTATCTATCAACATCGAACATACACACTAAATAGATTGACATAAGTCGATCTAAATAGTTAAAAAAAAATTAATCAGTAAAACTATTCAACCCCCCCTTCTAGTTTTCCACAATTGGTACCAGAGCTTCGTTACCAAGTTTCTTAGAGTATTTTGTACTTTACAAACTTGATACGATCCGTGTATAATTGAAAACTACAAAGAAAGAAATCTTTTAAAATAATTTTTTTTATGTTGGATAGTTGTGGAAAACTAGAATGGGGGGTTGAATAGTTTTACAATTTTAAAACTTCCTTTTAAATATTTAGATCGACTTATGTCAATCTATTTGGATGTGTGTTGGATGTTAAAACCTCAAACATCTCAAAGAAAATGTTAAAACCTCAAACATCAAGATATCCTCGGATGTTCCAGAGTTTGATGCGGTTTTTGAACTAAACAAACGTGACGAACAGATTCAAGCTCACTGTAACACGATCAGAAAGTTGAAAGCCCAAATCTCTCAATTAAAGGGTGAAAAGAACAACATGACTGGCTCCCAAATGCCTCCTCCTTTAGATTCTCGGAATTCGCAATATTTTCATCTTCAAAACTTGGTTAATGCCTTACAAAAGGAAAATGAAAGTTTTCTAGAAGAAAATGAAAAGGTTAAACGTCATTTCAATGAGTTATTTGAGTCAATTAAAGTCACTCGTAACAAAAATAACGAAAAAATAACCTCGTTGCAAAAGGAAATTGAGAATCTTAAGAGTCAGGTAAAAGGGAAAATGCCAATGACCAATGGGGAGAATGGTGCTTCAAAGGGGCATGTCTGTAATAAATATGATTTGTCTGTGAAATATGTTCCTCCTCATCTTAGGAATAACAAACTGGCAATTCAAACATATTTCTCATATCTTAAGGACAGCCTAGAATGTCTCCGTGAGATTGTAGAAGAGGATAAGTTAGAGAAACCACTTGATAATGCAATTGGTCATGCATGCTTATATGCCAAACGATCTCAAAAACTTCTAGAATGCTTAATTACAATATGCCCTAAAACCTTAGGTGAGCAAGTCAATTCCTTGATACCTTGTTCAATGCCTAATGCCAAGCATGCAAGTCATTCAATGACAAATGTTATGAACGTGAACCTTAGTGTGCCTTCAAGTAGTTCAGATTCCAAATCTGTTAGTGCTAAGAATGTGAACTCGAGTGTGCCCTCTAGGAGTTCAAATCCCAGCACTTCTACTGTTAAGAGAGTGAACTTTAATGTGCCTTCAAATAGTTCAGATCCCAGCACATCTAAACAGGAAATGCATAAATTAGCAAAACTAACTAATGTTCCCATTCCCTCTACAGGAGTAAACAGTGACATTAAAGCGAGCAGGTCAAAGTCTCAAGACAATACAAGGAATGATAGGACCTCGCAAGCTAAGAATGTGCATTGGAAGAAAGTAGAAGATCAACCTAGGAACTTTAAGTTTGAGTCGAATAAAACGAATCGTGTTGATTCTAGTATTAGCCATAGGCGTACTGTAATTAATTTTAATTCTGATACTATTTGCAAACCCTGTAATGATGTCTGCTTGAATTCTGTTACTAATCATGAATGTGGTGTGAATGCTTTGTCTAATGCTGTCATATCCCCAGTCAATAGTTAATGCAAAATATCATGCTAAGAAGGCAAAAAGGCAAAGGCGAAAGAAAGTTAGAAAACAGTGGAAACCCACAGGAAGAACGTTTAGTAAGATAGGTTATCAATGGATAGGTTAATCAGACAATGCCCTCTAAAAAATGAATGCCTACTGGTAGAAATATTCCCTTAAGAAGTGAACATACTTTGAATAGGGCAAATATGGACACTAGTACTGCATCTATTCATAATGATTCCATTGCTTCTATTTCCGATATAAATGTTTCTATTTCTGATGTGGGTGTTCCAATCACTGTTACTAACCAAATGGAACCCATTCTTGCATGGGGATCCCAATTATCCAGTTATCCATTCTTGTCTGTGTTCAACTGCAGGTCGTTCAAATCATTCTGTGGTACCTGGACTCAGGCTGTTCCAAGCATATGACTGGAAACCGGTCACGGCTCATGAACTTCGTGAGTAAATTCATCGGGACTGTTAGATTCGGGAACGACCATTTCGGTGCTATTATGGGTTATGGAGATTATGTTGTTGGTAAAAGTGTTATCTCCAGGGTATATTATGTGGAAGGTCTTGGTCATAACCTGTTCTCTGTTGGTAAATTCTGTGACTCTGATCTAGAAGTAGCCTTCAGAAAACATTCGTGTTTCGTTAGAGAACTTGATGGTAAGGAACTTTTAAGAGGAACACATGGTTCAAATCTATACACCATCTCTATCGAAGATATGATGAAGTCTTCTCCAATTTGCTTGTTGTCAAAGGCGTCGAAAACAAAGTCATGGTTATGAAATCGTCGTCTCAATCACTTGAACTTCGGCACGATCAATGATCTCTCCAGAAAGGACTTAGTTGTAGGTTTACCTAGACTTAAGTATGAAAAGGATCATCTTTGTTCAACATGCCAATTGGGAAAAAGCATGAAGTATGCCCATAAACCCAAACCTACAAACTCAATTACAGAAGTTCTTCATACCATTCACATGGATTTATGTGGGCCCATGAGAGTGCAGAATATCTTTGGGAAGAAATATGTGTTAGTTGTGGTTGATGATTACTCTAGATTCACTTGGGTCAAGTTCTTAAGGACAAAGGATGAAACTCCAGATATCATCATCAAACTCATCAAACAGCTGCAGGTTCGTCTTAACAAAACTGTCAGAATCATCCGAACAGACAATGGAACTGAGTTTGTTAACAAACAACTTAGTGAATTTTATGAAAGTGTGGGAATCAGTCATTAAAGAAGTGTTCCACGAACTCCTCAACAGAACGGTGTAGTTGAAAGACGAAATCGAACTCTTGTGGAAGCCGCAAGAACGATGCTGATTTACTCAAAGGTTCCAATGTTTCTCTGGGGTGAAGCCATTGCCACTGTATGCTACACAAAAAATTGATCCCTGATTCACATTGTTCATGGAAAAACTCCATATGAACGTGTTCACAACAGAAAACCTAATCTCTCATTCCTTCGTGTATTTGGTGCTTTGTGCTATCCTATGAATGATGGTCAAGATTTAGGTAAACTAAGAGCTAAGGCAGACATTGGAGTTTTTGTAGGATATGCACCAAACAGAAAAGGATACCGAATCTACAACAAGAGAACCCGAAATATCATGGAAACTATACACGTTACGTTTGATGAGCTGACCGGTCAAATGGCTCCTGGACAATCCAGTTCTGGACCCGCACTTCAAAACAGTCCCATTGGTTCATCGCTTGTTCCAAATTCATCACCAGCAACTCCATATGTACCTCCATCAGAAGATGATATAAAGAAACTATTTAATCCAATGTTTGATGAACAATTTGAGCCAAGTGAAAACGATATGTCAATCCCATCAACAGAGGCTGCTTCTATCCCTGTCAATGAAATTAACCCTTCGTCTTCGATGTCATTAAGCCAAGAAGCGCCTGCTGCTGATCAATCTGTTTCATCAACAAATCTTCAATCATCAAATGTACATCATGGAAATGCTTCTGATTCACAGGATGAAGTTAATCCCTTTGCTACTCCTGAAGATGCTCCATTTGAAAATATATTTGCTCCTGAATCATCATCTGAACCATCTTCATCAGGAGACATCGACTCTGCTACTTCGGTTCCACAACCACAACCACATGAACATCTTAGAAAATGGACATATGATCACCCATTGGATAACATCATTGGAAACCCTTCTCGTCCGATATCCACTCGTAAACAGCTTGCTACTGATGCCTTATGGTGCTTCTTTAACTCAGTACTCTCAAAGATCAAACCTAAAGATGTTAAAACTGCTATGAATGAAGACAGCTGGTTCAATGCCATGCAAGATGAAATTCATGAGTTTGATCGATTAGATGTATGGGAATTAGTACCATCTCCAGATTGTGCTATGATCGTTGCTCTTAAGTGGATCTTCAAAGTGAAGCTTGATGAGCATGGTGATGTTTTGAAAAATAAGGCTAGGTTAGTGGCTAAAGGTTATCGTCAAGAAGGAGGTATAAACTTTGAGGAATCTTTTGCTCCAGTTTCTCGTATCGAGGCGATCAGAATCTTCTTGGCTAATGCTGCTAGCAAGAACATGGTTGTTTATCAGATGGACGTGAAAACCGCATTTCTTAATGGAGATCTGAAAGAAGTGGTTTACGTCAGCCAGCCAGAGGGTTTTGTGAATCCAGAGCATCCTACTCATGTTTATCGCTTGAAAAAGGCCCTATATGGTTTGAAGCAAGCTCCTAGAGCATGGTATGATACGCTGTCAAAGTTTCTTCTATCTACTGGATTCAGCAAAGGAGCAGTTGATCCTACTTTGTTCACCAGAAAGTCAGGCAAACATTCAATTCACGTTCAAATTTATGTTGATGATATCATCTTTGCCTCGACTGAACCCAATGAGTGTGACCGTTTTTCTAATGAAATGGGTTCAAAATTTCAAATGTCAATGATGGGACAAATGCCATTTTTCTTGGGATTACAAATTTCACAAAGTCCCGAAGGCATTTTTATAAATCAATCTAAATATGCAAATGAGATTTTAAAGAAATTTGAATTTGATTCTAGTGACCCTGTTGACACTCCCATGATTGAACGAACCAAGCTGGATGAGGACCACTCAGGGATCATGGTAGATCAAACGAAATATCGTAGTATGATTGGATCCCTGATGTACCTCACAGCTAGTAGACCAGACATCTTTTTCGCTGTGTGCATGTGTGCTAGATATCAGTCTAAGCCTACTAAAAAGCACCTTGAAGCGGTTAAACGGGTCTTTCGGTATCTCCAAGGAACCATCAATATGGGACTATGGTACCCGAAGGACACCGGTATGTCACTAACGGCCTATGCAGATGCTGATCATGCAGGTTGTCAAGACACACGTCGAAGTACGTCTGGAGGTGCTCAGTTTTTGGGTGATAAGCTTATGAGCTGGTCTTCAAAGAAGCAAATGAGTACTTCTATTTCCTCTACAGAGGCTGAATACATAGCCATGTCATCTTGTTGTGCTCAAATCTTATGGATGAGATCCCAATTATCTGACTATGGCTTTGAATTCAACAAAATCCCTCTGTACTGTGATAATAAAAGTGTTATTGCTCTCTCATGCAACAACGTTCAACACTCAAGAGCAAAGCATATCGATATTCGATATCATTTCATCAGGGAACAAGTGGAAAAAGGTGTGGTGGAACTCTATTTTGTGAGGACTGAATACCAGTTAGCAGACATCTTCACTAAAGCTCTTCCTAGAGAACGTTTTGAGTTTATCCTTCCACGTCTTGGTCTAAAGAGTCTACAACCGGAAACACTCAAGCGTCTTCAAGAGGAAGACGAGGAGTAAAGGTCTTTATTCATCTATCTCTTGTATATATTTATTCTAAAAGCAAAATACAAAACTTGAAAAACCCTCAAAAAGAAAATATAAAAATATAAAATTTTCAAAAATTCATAAAAAATTAGAAAATCTTGAAAAATTCCAAAAATATTGTTATTATGTCATGTTTTTCCTTATTCGATATCATCTACGGACTTTGTGCTGACCTTAAAAAAAAAAAAAAAAAAAAAAAAAAAAAAAAAAAAAAAAAAATGAGGCGGAGAAAAATAGTGGTTTATTGTCATTTCAGGCAGTAACCCGTTATAAAAGAAAGAACAGAGCCATGCTTTATCTTGTTTTTCAAATCTCATGCTCTGATTCTAAAAACAATTTCTTACCATCTAATGAAAACTAATTGCTTTGAAAAATTACTTGGACTTAATTTTTGAAAATCATCTGTACTTATCGGTGGTCAAAAATATGTATCTCTCAATCAACAACTTATGTCATTGATTGACGGGGAGAATGATTTTTCAATTAAATAAAAAAAAAGTGTGTTTTTCAAACAATGGTACCAGACCGTGGTTATTATTAAGTTTTCAAAAGATATTCAAGCATGTTTAATGTAAATCGTTGGAGTCTAAAGTCTCAAAATTCGATCTTTATCAGTTAAAACGTTTTCATAATCAAGTCACAATTCTCCTTAAAAGCTTTCAAAATCAATTTAAATCTACAGAGATCACAAATCTCAAATGATGTGAAAATTGTGATCGGGGGAGAATTTGTGATTTAAATTGGATTTAAACTGATAATTTGATAAATGGTTTTATAAGGATGTACAAGCTCTCCTCCCCGCATGTGACAAACGATTTCAAATTTTTCCATGCACATGTTGAGGGGGAGCATCTATTTTAAACCTCAAATTATTGAAACGTGACTGAATTGTCTCTAAGTGCAGGTTCCCTCTAATACGTGCAAACTCTTTCATGTTTCGAGGCACATATTGAGGGGGAGCAAAATTGTGAAAACCTCATCCTTCCTTAAAATGTTTTATCTACTCAAATTGATTAGGAAGTGATGATGATCATTTTAGAAAATGATAATCAAAAGATTGGACCTTTCATTCTTAATCTAACGATTTCAAAGATCTCTTGCCTCCATGTGCTAAACAAATTTCAAATTTTTATGCATATGTTGAAAGGGAGCATTTCTAAAATATCAAAACAATTAAGATACAAAATACTTTGATTCTGTATCACAAGTATCTTGATTGATTTTTCAAATGGTTTTCAATTGGTTCCAATGGCAGATGAACTATACCAAAAAGACCGACCAACTTTACTTTATGTATGGTGATATAAGGATGATAAGGTTAGGTTGAGGTCCCATGATCCGCCAGAACCGGAGGGATCTACCCAGGGACAATCCACTAGTTAGTGTAGAAGTCCTTAGGTATGATGATAAAAGGAGAAATATGAGATATGGGAAGAGTGTGGACTGAGACTGAGCTAGTACTGGAATAAACCCAACAAGGTTCTAGTTATGAAGTTTCGGTAAGCACTGAAGGGGTTGAAGAATGAAAAAGAATTGAATGATAAAAGGGTGAAAAGAAATAGCCCTCCATTTATTCAACCATAGGGCAGAAACCGGGTACAATTCATATGCTACTGATGGTAACATCGGTATTGAAGACAAGACGTCATGGACCTAGTGACGCTCTGCACTACAACTTCCCAAACCACTCAAGTTCCTCTTATAAGGGCTTGTTTCATTCTCACGGGGAACCTACATAATCTATCGACTTTCTCTTAGAGATTGTTGATATTGAAGAAGGAGACCCTCTCCCTAGTCTCCGGCACAGGATTCAAATATGCACAAATTGAGTCTAGAGCCTCGAGATCAACAATAAATCTCATTAGGACACTTTCAATGAAGACTCTCTGTTTCACACAATGTGGAAAGAGAGATTATATCTTGAGTCCTACGCATTATCCTTGTGGTATTGCCAGAACATCCGAGTGATATGCAAAAATATTCACAATGAAGATGGAAAGCCCTCTGGAGCCAACATCTAACAAGCTCCTGGTAGGTGGCATGTGAGATCTATTTAAATAGATCAATCATGTGACAACTGAACAGAAACAATGGGGCGATTCAATCTTTTGAATCAATCCTGGTTCAGGTTATGGATTGACGGATACCTTTGAAAAACCGGTCATTATGCTCAAAAACTCTTTTCTTTAGCACATCGACCGTGTACGAATATTTCAAATCAAAAGGTGTTTTATGATTGATAATTGATTTTCATTAAAACCTTCGTTGTATTGCAAAAACAATGTCTATTGAACAATACACGATTGTTTTTCAAATATCTTTTTCATCAATCAGTGAATCTCGTTTCGCTGGTTCACTAACTCCGTGTTGTCTTCTTTGAGATGTTCCGGTTTGAGAACAGCTAGAGCAGCTGCAAAACCCTGTCAAGGAAATTCTTCAGAATTATACCTGATCACAGGCAGTACTTGTACTGATCAACAGGGAACCGTGGGCCGTGTACCTCAATTCATCGAAAGTGATCAAAGACACTTTCGTGCGCTTTATTGCTAACTGTTTTATGCAGGTACATCCCGACGTTTGCAGCTGTTCAGAATGAAGCGGTCAATCCATAGCCGCATGCTCACACAACACATTCATTTCCAAAGAAATCATGATTAGTGCATCAATGACTCTGATATTTTCACTCCATGCTTCTGCTACACCGCTGCCAATGTCATGAATCAACGAAAGCTTCCGTTACTCTGATAAGAAGAAATCATGATCCAGAATGTGAGCATGTCGGTCCAAAAGTCACAACATCACATAATACAAACATCACAAAGGAAGAGTTAGAGATTTAATATGACTGATGATCTCAAAGCAGGCTCAACAATCATTCTCACGTGGATCAGTAAAAGACCTCCACTTGAATTCCCAAACATGCAATAATGAAGAATCAAAGACTACGAGCTACTAAGCAAAGGACTTAATCAAGAATCCTAGAACAATTTAATGTAATATCTGTTTGTATTCATTGTAATTTGAGGTGACCTCCCTTAGGGGGAGAATGTTAGGAGTTAGAAAATCCAGTCGTTAAAGAGTCGGTCACCTCAAGTATAAGCATTCAATAGAAAGATCGTAGTCGTAGTTATGATATGTTAGTTAGTAGTTTGTTAAGTAACACCGTGGAGGACGGACGGGTCTTTACCCACTGTATGCCTGATCCACAGCCCGTAGGTGGCGTTTATTTGTAAGACACTATAAATACCCTCTACCTCCCAAGGTAGAGGGTTGGAGCTTCAATACTATTTTTCTTTGTTTCACATAGTTCCCAACTCTCTTCCCTTTCTCTCTCTAGAACTTTCTCTCTCTAAACTATCTTGAACGCCCCATGTTGATTATGGTTTAGTGTGTTTGTGAAATCCCATATCTTACAGGAACACAAGAGCGATGAGTGTTAAGGCGATGAGCACGAGGGCGATGTAAACCATGTTGATGACGAACCTTTTTGGTTTTGGTTTGAGATGAGATGAGAGGAAGATGAAGTTTTGAATGAGATGTAATTTTTGAAAGTGGAAGATTTGAAAAAGTGGGGATTTGATAGAGTGGTCGACGGATGGTTTATTTATGGGGAAGGAGGAATTTTTGAGATTTGTGTTTTGTTTTATTATTAGAAAGAAATGATTTTTGGATTAAGTGAAATAAAACACAAGTTTTATATACCACGACTTTAGACGAAAAAGTAACACGTATGTGAGAAAAAGCTTCCTAATGAAGCTACATGTAAAACATGTATATGCACAAAAGATAATCAAATAAATACCTAGGTAACCATACTTATTTATCAAGCTAATTTCATTTAGAGATAAGTGGAAAGTCATACCTCAAATGCACTTAGGAATGTCTTTACAAATGACACAACAAATGTCAGAAGACAATTCCAGCTCCTTTGTGCTTAAGATACCTTCTTAGGGAAGGTGTTCTTGTTACCAAGCGATTCCTATGGCTTGGTATGTATAAGCTTTGACTAATTGTTAGGTCACTAGTTTTACAAACACAAGTAATATAGAAAGAGATAAGGCGATTGAACAAGTAAAACACACACACACACACGATATAAAGCACGGTTAGGCGTAGATGTGTAATGAGAGAAATAACTTGAACAACCAACCTTCAAATGAAGGTTTACATAAGGTATTTATAGGAGGAAAGCTAGGGCAACACTCCTAGTTTCCATCCTTTCTCCTATGGGCTTGGGCCTAAGCTCATGGGCCTTCTACATAAGCTTAAGGATAATAACAAACATAAAGGCCATAATAAGCTACCTATTACATAATAATGACTAACACTTGAATTATAGTTTAGGAGTGATTCCAACAATCTCCCCCTCAAGTGTTGGTAATGAACGGTGAAGGCGTTGATGTAATAGTAGCTCTGACGTCTTCTGATATTCTTCTTTCTTGTGAGAAGAATTGCCTTGATTCGAACAATCTCCCCAGTGTAGAGAAATTGTCTTCTTTAAACGGTTATGCTTTGACGTCATTTTTTAACTTTGTTCTTTGATCATTGTTCTTTGTGATGAAAGTGATAGTATGTTGTTGTCTGCATCAAATCTGCCTCAGGTCTGCTTCGCTGCTACAGTGTCTCCACGTCATTCTTCAACATGCTCACACACTCTTTGACGTTGGAATTCAGTACTGATGAAGTTCTTTAAGTCTTTTAACTTTGTATATTCTTTGATTTGACGAAGAATCATTCTGACTGTTGTGT
This sequence comes from Chrysanthemum seticuspe, assembly GCA_019973895.1. Taxonomy (NCBI): domain Eukaryota; kingdom Viridiplantae; phylum Streptophyta; class Magnoliopsida; order Asterales; family Asteraceae; genus Chrysanthemum; species Chrysanthemum seticuspe. Next base: position 78,002,256 of record BPTQ01000007.1, on the reverse strand, counting down.
TGCTTTATGATAGAACTTCCATTAGTGATGATGTTGGCGTGAGCATGAGAAGAATCAGCACGATCATCCCGCTTCGGAGCTTCCATAAGAAAAAAACATTTCAAACGGTTAGTAATAAGTGGATTCCGGCACTTACAAGTTTGAACTTCGAGAGTGTTAACAGCATAGTGTGAAAACATATCTCTAATTCTTACAAAGGCCGTTCCTGAACTGGAGTCCCACAAGTGAGATAACGCGATGTACCGAAGTACATCTACAGTTCAGATGAGTCGCTGAGGTACACCGAAGCATCACCTCACGACTGTAGACCGTTTGAGACACACTAAGCGTAATCCACGGGGAGTTACCGAAGTGACCTGCTGTCAGGGCTGTTTGATGTTGACCCTGGCAGGAGTTTCCATTCAATCACTGAGGATCACAGATGTGAACCTCTCATAAATGTTCTCGACAGATTGCTAAGATCTGTGAAGGACTCGATAATGTACCACTGAAATTCTTATTGTTGAACGTCAAGTGATAAAATGTCAAGTGTACCTAAGAGATCTTTTGATGAATCTCGTGGCTCTAGACTCAATTGTGCGTTTTGGTTTTCCTGAGCGGAGACTAGGGAGAGGGTCTCCTTCTTCAATACCAGCGATCTCTAAGAGAAAGCCAATAGTTTACGTAGGGTTCCCTGTGAGAATGAAACAAGCTTCTGTAGAGAGAAACTTGAGTGGCTAAGAAGGTTTAGTGCATGCGTCACTGGGTCCATGCCGACTTTTAATCTTCAATACCGGCGTCACTAAGTGACAACCAGTAGCATATGAATTGAACCCGGTGTCTGCCCTAAGTTGAATAATTTGGAGGGCTATTTCTTTTCACCCTTTTCTTTGCATTTCTTTTTAATTCTTCAACTCCTTCTTTCTCCGTTTCTCATTTTCTCCTTTTTTTTTATAATCATACCTAAGGACTTCTAAGTACTAACTATTTGTGATGTCCTTGGGTAGATCCCTCCGGCTCTGGCAGATCATAGGACGGTTATTCCTAACCTTAGTCACCTTATCAGTCCATGACTAACCTATGTTGTCATAAAACCATTTACTTGAAAAATCTCTCACATTGTTTGTGAATGAAAAACATTTTGAGCCACTGTTGAGATAGGATTTTGCATAAATACTCCCCCTCCACATGTGCTTAAGAGTTTTAACGGTTATTTGCACAGTGAGGAAAGAGCGCGCACTTTTTGAATTGATCCACTCAAGATAGACAATCCCCCGCGAGACACGGTTACATTGCATAGTTAAAGAGTTGCATTGTCAGCTTTTAGGTGACAACTAGCTCTAATAACTACCTTGAAGGTGTAAACAAACCTCGAAAGGTTGTCAAACCCGTCAGAGTTCATGTCTACCAAGAGTTTCTCGAATGGTACATTCTACTCGGACAAGTCCTTTGCGAGACACGTTTACATTACTAGCGAACTAGCTTGAAATTATTACCCAACCAGGACAAGTCTTTTCGAGTTACTAACAGTTTAGTACCGTCAATTCGTTGGTTAAGTCTATTACACAAAGATTCATTTGCATTTACACAACATATTTCTTATCACATAATTTTCTCCCCCTAAAAAATGGCATATAAAATGTTATTTTTGAAAAGTTGAGAATAAATATGACCATTTCGAGTGTTGCGGGAAGATGACCACTATGAACAATTTGTGAACAAAGTTTTAACTCAAGTACTCCCCCTCAACTAGTGATATAAACGGTTGAGGTTTTGAAAATCATACGGGGAAGTACTTGTCCTTTTGAGCAAAACCTTGAAAAATGAAAGGTTTGATAGGTTTTACTCAAAAGTAAGAAGCTTTCGCTCCTTTTATAAGGATTGTGGCACTGAAGCGTACCACAGGGTCCTTTCTTGACAATTACGGGTTGTACACTGTTATGTGTGCACAAGCCATGGACATATATAATCACACATCCAAATTTATAATGAAAGAAACAATTCCAGAGGTAGCAGGAAGTCCAGTGATGTTTCCAGGAGTGCGAACAGGGCGTTGATAGCCGATGATGTTAATCCTGGGCCGACCACCAACAAAGCTTTCCAAAGTTCTGAACTGATCCCTTCTATTCAACCTTTCATCAACCATTATGATGATCCTCCTCACATCCCTTCGATCCTGAGAATTCCATCGCTTAGGAGACCCAATCTTGTGACGTATATCCTTCAACCTATAGGTCAATCCGTCCCTAACCATCTTCAAAGTGTGATCCCCAAACTTGTGAAGTTCACTACATGCCATTAAGAAATTTCTTTGTAGTTCACTACGGTAAACGACGCCGAAAGGTTTGCTGATGAGTGTATATTGTGAGAGCTGGTTGATGTCGGGAAGATCTAGATGAGGTGGTGTGAAGTTGACACGGGTCTGATAAGATTCAACTGCCAGCTGAAGATCTTCTACACGTTCCTTGATGACAATGTGTCTGATGAAGATGAGCAGTGACTTGATGAATTCACGTTGTACTTCGGTTGAAAATTGCCTCATGCGACCCTGTACTTTGGCAAGGTACATGTCTTCAATGTCGTTGAGAGACAAATTCTCAAAGTCAGCTTTAGAGAATGCATAATCTTTTTCATCTTGTCGTTTGACCACGATATTCTTTAGGAAAGTGTAGTCCCACTTAGATGAAAGAGCAACGTGTTTTATGGCAACGATATCCTTAGTACTGAACACTGCATGTGGAGACTTCTGAACCTGGCAGCTTCGGTAGTAGATTCTTCGGCGTTCCGGCCAATGATGAATCCCGTACATTGCATCTCGGTCGTATGCTTCCACGTTGTTGGAGAACAAGTGATTAGCTCTTTCCTCGATAGCTATGCAGTTTGAGTATATGGCTGCTGGGAATGGAAGTGTCAAAGATGTAGCGTATTTCCTTGATCTATCGCCACCGTGTAGAAGAAATTCCAAGTCTTTGTTGAAGAAATATCTGAATGGAATCCTAGGTTCATCTGGTTGGCCGATCGTTGGTAGTGGTTTAGACCAGTCGGTGTAATATGGAGGGTTGTCCCGTTTGGTGAAGTCGATGTTTGCTTCTGGGTTGAGCCAATCCATGTTGTTAGACATAGCTCGAGCAATGTTTTCAAGGTGATATTCGACCTCGATGGCACTTTCTGAGCTATCTTTCCACAGTTGAAAAGCTTCATTCTTGATTCGCCTCAACTCGGATTTCGTCATCTTCTTCACGTGGAACTTTTCTTGCATTATCTTAGCATGCTCCAAAGTATTACCGTCTACCAGATCTTGACCTTCTTCAGGGTAGGGAGTGGAATTGACAAGTGTAGAAAATCATTCAAACTCCTGTGTTGTATCTTCATCTAGCCATGATACGACGTCAGTCATTGGCGCCTTCTTCTTCTTTTGTTTTGGCCTAGACGAGGATTCTGGTTTCTTAACTTGTTTGGGAGAGGTGGGTTGTTGTAGGGGCTCAAGGACCTCTTCATCGTCACCACCCGTATACTCAAAGTGATCACCGGTTTTCTGAGTCAGGGGTGGTAACTTGGAATCGTCCTGAGGTTTATCTGTAGAAGAACGAGGAGGGGACCTTTGTTGAGCAGGAGTTCGTAGAGGAGGGGGTTGCATAGATGAAGATTCACCAGACTGCTTCTGACGTTTAGGTGCAGAGTCCTTGTCCGTATCATCGTCATCTCTTGGTCGTTTGGGTTGATCGGCTGACTCCTTGCAAGATGATCTGAGTTGAAAGTCAAGTAGACCTTCGAAAAATTTAGCTTCATCCGAAGTAAACGTTCCAGATCGCTTTGACTTTTGCATCACCAGTTTAGCGAGTAACTCAGATTCAGAAAGATCAGCTTCTTTGGCCATTATATGTTTAACCAATGCGACGATGTTTGGAGTGAGTTGTCTGGAAAATACTTCTCTAGTCACACCAGGGACAGTGTCGAGAAGAAACTTGTGAGTATATTCTCTTGTCGTCTTCTCGAATTCCTTTGTAACTTTAGCAGTGATATCCTGAAGGTACTTGTGAGTGTAGCCTTCAATCATGCTGTTCAGTTCCTCTTGACGATGATTTTTCATGAATTCCTGAATAAACTTCCTTTCTTCTTGCATCTTGTCATTCTCGTCATGTAGATATTGTATTTGTTGATTGAGAAAGTTCAGCTTCCTGTATAACATGTCTTTCATTCTGACTTGTTTGACAGCTTTCACAATTCTTTCATGTGTCTGAGAAATCCAAGATCGAGGTGGTTTCTTCACAAATTTGGATGTTGATTTGGTTGATTTCTTTGATGGTGGTTGGGAAGAGTGAGATGATGAGTCTGATGAGGAAGAGACATGAGGAGACTCGGGGTCCTTGGGCGGTTCAGAAGTTTCCTTCTGTGATCGTGTAGGACTTTCCAGAAGCAGCTTGTCATAATCAGCATCTTTATCTTTCTCAGACTTCTCAGTTTCAGGTTTCTCAAACTCATATTCGATAGTATCCTCCACAAGCTGTTGTTGTTGCACAAGAGTGGTGCCACCAGATCCCTTATCGGGTCGATTAACCGCATCAGGATCTGGTTAGGAGTGGGCAGCACCACTTGATCCTCCGGGGCCACCTATTTGGTCTTTTGCAAATTCTTCAGCTTTTTGAAGGTGTCTGACGAATTTAAACTTCTTCCTGTATGATTTATCCAGTTGCTCTTCATCACTTTCTGAGCTTTCTTCATATGGCACAAGTACAGGAGTCTTCCCTTTGCCATGTTCAGCTGGAGGACTAGGAGGTTTCGGTACTAATGGAGTGTCATCCTTTGCAGTTTCAGAGTATGTAATCTCTTCTTCTGATTCAGTACCTTCAGAGCTTTCGTCCACAAGCTTTCTTTGCGGTTCAGGTGTGGGAATAGGTTCAGCTTCCTTTACGGGAACAATCCTTTTACGAGGAGGATTCCTTTTGGGAAGCTTCCTATAACTTTCAGAACTTACTGCACTTCCAGCACTTCCTCTTCTGGTTCTCTGAGTAGGAGTTCCTGAAGGTTTTTCATCAAGATGACCAACTTTGCATTCTTTTACTGCTACTAGATACCTTTTGTACGTTTCAAGCTTCTTGAGTTCTTTAGATAGAAGGTGATCAGGCAGCACGACACCCTGCTTCTTAGTTGTCGATTCCTTGATTCTGATAGAAAGGATAGGTTCGGACAACAAGTCGTGATTGTCGGGGTCATTGAACCTCATGGGGATATCAGGATTAAGCCCAAGTGCTCTCTGGATCAAAAGCTTTGTGTATCTGACATAGGGAATCTTTGAGCCAAGCTTCTTGTGAAATAGCATCATGTCCTCCCATATCAGTGCTTCGATTTCGATGTCCTTCTTAGTGATCAAAGACCAGAAGATTTGTAGTTCCATGAGCTTTGGATGCTCATAACCACTGTCACGACCAGAAACAGACTTGGTAATGATGATGTAGAGGGTTCTCCACGATTGAGGAATGTTCTTAAGCTCCACGTGAGAATGCTTAGTAATAATCCCTGAAGCTTCATCATAGCCAATGTCAAGAAGAAATTGCAGAACTGTCTCTTCAGTAGGTGTGGCAAAGAAGTCAGTTGGCTCGATTTCAGGAATGAGAAGAACATCTCGTAAGTCTGCATGAGTGATGGTGACTTGTTTGTGATTAAGTGTCACTGTCACTGCACTTTGACCTGTGATCCTCTGCATAGAATTCCAGAATTGCTGAATGTAGATTTCCGGTACAGTAGCAGAGTGTGAGAGCATGTTCTGGTAGGGATGATTCCTTAGAATATCCACAGCAATGAGACAAGAAGATTCTGAGCATGTGAGGGTTTCAAAGTCAACCCTAAGGTTGTTCTTTCCAATCTTTCTAGGATAGCCATTGGGGAAGATGTCAGCAATTGTGAGAACTTCTGGTGCATCCACATTCATTTGAGCAGCCATGTCGTGTTCTGAAATAACATTAGCCAAAAGAACCAACATATCGAAAGACATAATGTTAGTCAATAGAATGTTTTATTGTCTAGTTATTGAATGTACAGTGTCAATGATTGTTACGAGTCCTAAGTCAATTGTTTGTCCATTAGTTCTATGACGTCGTGAAATGTTTCGTGAGTTAGTTAACTTTAAGTTTTAAAGTTTATGTTATCACTTATAGTTCACAACATATCAAACATTTAAGTTTATTAGTGACATTATTGGATTCGTGACGATATGATTTGTTTATTAACAAGTTTGTACACGTAACAATTCATAACGAAGGTCAATAAAGGCTTAGGCGTAGATTTGGTAAAGTTACGCGTAAACAAAAGAAGTATATGCGTATGCGTAGGCTTATGCGTAGGATCCTTACTTACGCGTAAGAAATGTTACGCGTAGGAAATGGGGTCCTTATGCGTAGGGCTTACGCGTAGGCGTATAAAGACCTTACGCGTAAGGCTTACTCGTAAGAGTAGACCTTAGGCGTAGAGTCACTGTTTACGCATATCCTTCACAGGATACGCGTAGTCCCATTGTAGAACCTTATGCGTAGTAGTTACGCGTAGGATTTCTCTTACGCATAACTGCCTACGCGTAAGGTAATCCTTATGCGTAGAGTAACAATCAACCTTGATTCTGAATTTTATGAGTAGCAAGCCTGAAATAAAACATCATAACATCAATCTTAACACATATTTTCATTCTAAACTCAAATCATGGCATGAAAGCTTGTTAAACATTTATGCGTAGAAACACTTACGCGTAGGTCAAAACCCTAAAGGTTATGAATTACGCATAAGAGTTTTAACCATAGGATTAGCACCAATTCAATTCTGGTAGGTCATTGATGTTATGAGAGTCTAATAACGGAGTTATAACATCTAAATCGTGGTGAATCAAAAATACCCAAACTCAAGAACTTTAAACCCTAACATCCAATTTTTAATCAATGAGAGTTTCTGGGTGGTTATAGAGCCTGGAAACCTTTAATTCAACATGATATGAGTGTCATACAACAATCTTTTTGACCAAGAACCTTCACATTTGAAAATACCCAAAACCACTCATAAACCCTAATTTCATAAATCATTCAATTCGTGATTCTGGGCGAGTTTTGATGATTAAAACGATATCATTGAAGTATTAGAGACGTTTTGACACAATCCTTTTAACCATAAACACACAATCTTGATCATGTGATCATACACATACGCGTAGACCACAAAAACAAGATTATACAACGTTTTAACCGTTGGATTTTTAAAAAATTCAAAACCATTGCTTAAAAACATGTTGTAAACACGAAATCACTTACAAAATGATGATCAAAAGCACTGATTTGTCAATTGATTCTTAGGCGTAGGATCTTTTTTGGTTGAGAGTATTAAATGTGAAGTGAAAAAGTTAGGTGGGAGGTATTTTATTAAAATAAGTTTAACATTTTGACAGTTTTGGTCCCTCCACCTTTTCCTTTTACATACAAAGCCATTTAACTTCCATTTTGGTTACCAAACAAAGATTTTAAGAAAGAAACTTGACGACACTCCCCCTCGACTTAATAAATGATGAAAGGTTATAAATTTTAGTCCGAGGAGTGTCAGTTTAACCAGAAAATTTTACCACCATTGATAAAAGGTACAACCGGGATAAGATAACATGCAAGTACACAGATGTTTTGAAACAGTTAAGTGAATATTTTCTCCCCCTCAACACTTGATCGGAAAAGTACTGAATTTTGAAAGATTAAAGTGTTGATGGAAGAAATGTACTTGCCATGTTGAAAGAAAATTAGATTAGAAGAATATTTTTGTTGTTTTATCAGGTTTTATATTTTTGTATTTTGTTTTTGAAAAATGTATTTACAAAAGAGATTTTGGTGTTTGATAGGTTTTTAAGACTGTTTTAGGAGGTCATCCAATTCCTCTTGAGTCAAACACCTCATACCAATCCGGTGGATCAACTCATTAAACCTAGCGGGAGGCAAGGCTTTGGTGAGAAGATCTGTCAATTGGTATTCTGTACCCACGAAGTATAATTCAACAGTACCCTGTTCCACATGGTCCTTGATGAAATGATAATGAAGATCGATGTGCTTTAATTTCGAGTGCTGGACTGAGTTGCACGAGATCGCAATGGCACTTCGATTGTCGCAGTACATCGGGATACTGACAAATACGTAACCATAGTCTTTGAGTTGTGTTCTCATCCATATGACTTGAGCACAACACGCGGACATGGCTACATATTCTGCTTCGGTTAATGACAGCGATGTACAATCCTGCTTCTTTGATTGCCAAGACACCAGTTTATCACCAAGAAATTGTAGAGCTCCTAAAGTACTTTTCCTTGAGTCTAAGCATCCTGCGTGGTCAGCGTCTGAAAAAGCGATTAGTTCAAAACCAGAATCCTTCGGATACCAGATCCCCAAGTTAATGGTTCCCTTGATGTATCGGAGGATTCTTTTAGCCTCAGAGAGGTGGGTTTCAGTTGGTCGCGACTGATAACGGGAGCATAGATAAACGGAAAAGACAATATCAGGTCTACTAGCTGTTAGATACATGAGAGACCCAATAATACTTCGGTATTTGGTAGGGTCCACTAATTTCCCATGTAAATCAGCGTCTAGCTTCTTGGTATGAGTCATTGGTGTGGCATAAGTATCACAGGTTTTCATTCCAAATTTGTTTAAAAATTCAAGGGCATATTTGGACTGACTCAAGAAAATACCACGGGGTGATTGATGAACTTGTAATCCTAGAAAGAATGTAAGTTCACCCATCATGGAAATTTCAAAAATTTTCTTCATTAGTTTTGCAAAAGCGATTGAAAACTTTTTATGTGTAGACCCAAAAATGATGTCATCCACGTAAATTTGAACAATTAAGATATGTGCCCCATGATATTGTATAAAAAGAGTTGGCTCAACCGAACCTTTGGTGAAATTATTAGCAATGAGGAAAGATGATAGCTTATCGTACCATGCCCGAGGGGCTTGTTTGAGACCATAAAGAGCTTTGTTCAGTTTGTAGACATGGTTCGGGGACTCTGGATCAACGAATCCTTCGGGTTGGCTGACATAAACCGTTTCTTTCAGTTGTCCGTTGAGAAACGCAATTTTGACATCCATTTGAAAGACCGTCATATTCATATGAGCCGCGAACGCGAGAAATATCCGAACAGCCTCAAGACAAGCAACCGGAGCAAAAGATTCTTCAAAGTCTATACCCTCTTCCTGACGATAACCCTTAGCAACTAGACGTGACTTGTTTCGGATTACGTTCCCTTCAGCATCCAATTTGTTTTTCCAAATCCATTTGAGACCAATGACGTAGACCCCTGTTGGTCTTTCAACCAGTTCCCATACTTCAAGACGTTTGAATTGGTTGAGTTCTTCTTGCATGGATTCAATCCAGTTGTCTTTTGTCATTGCATCTTTAATGTTTTTAGGCTCAGATTGGCAGACAGTGAGTGCATAAATGCAATGTTCACCATATGTGTGAAGACGTTGTCTCGTAACGACTGGTTGATTCGGGTTGCCAATAATATTAGTCAGAGGATGGTCTTTTGTCCATCGATGTGTAGAGGGTTGATGTTGGTATACATTGTGCAGATTCTGAGGATTAAAATAGTTTGTTGATGATTCCGCGACATCAGGTGCAGCAGTGTCATTAGCAAACGGGTTAAAGAACGCATTTGGATCAAAATCTGCAGGTGGGGGTACTTCATTTAGAATATCATCAGCTGGTTCATCATTGTTGGAAGCGGTGTGTTCAACTGTTGTGGTGGAGTCAACTGGTGTAGGTGCATCTTCAACAGTAGTTGTTGAAGTAGGTGTATCAGGTATAAGAGTAGTATCAGGTTGAGCAGCGGAAACAGCGGATACACCAGGAGCACGTTCATCAATATCGTCACTGAACAGAGGAGCAAATAACCTTTCCATTTGTTGACGAGTGAGCTGGGGGCTTTGTTCAGCTGATGATGGGGGTTGAGGGAAGTTTAAACGGTTGTGACCGGGTTCTAAGCTGTTATACTCAGAAGCCATTTCCGTGAGTTCATCAAAATGAGCATGAATCGTTTCCATCACCTGTTTTGTACGACGATTCCAGATCCGGTAACCTTTAGAATTCTCACAATATCCAATAAAGACTCCAATGTCGGCTTTGGCTTTTAGCTTTCCAAAATCATCACGATCATTATTCGGATAACAAAGGGATCCAAAAACATGAAAGTGTTTGAGATTCGGTTTATGGTTGTGGACAAGCTCGAAAGGTGTTTTGTTGTGGCATTTTGTGATCATAGACCAGTTTTGAGTATAGCATGCAGTAGATACAGCTTCTGCCCACAAGTAATCTGGAAGTTTAGCATTGATTAACATTGTTCTTGCAGCTTCCACTAACGTTCGGTTTCGTCTTTCAACAACTCCGTTTTGTTCTGGTGTACGTTAGCAACTTGTGATTGGGCAGTAGAGATTCTAGGTTCACGATTACTAAGTGTTACTGGTGCTAATCTCTTAATGATGGTTGGTGGAAGTTGTTCATACTTTCCTAACATTTCTCTTAACTTAGAGATAGTGTGAATCAAATCTTGATTTTCAGAACGAATATTACCAGCAAAATTCATGACTTCTCTAGTGTGAGCAAGATAGTGATCAAGTTCGTTTGATGCTTCATGACGAGTCTTATTGAGTAAATCAAATATGACACCATATTCCTGTTTAACTGTTACAAGTTCTTGTTCATATTTTGAGATTTGACTTTTCAAAGACACGTTTTGATCATCCAGTTGCTCAATTTTAGGATCAAAAGATTTTGTTTGCAACTGAGCGATTTTCTTTTGAAAACGAAGTTGTTGATTGTCAATATCTTTTTCACACCAATTAAGACGACGTTTTGCATTGTAAAGTTCGTTAAGTAATCGTTCATTTTCAGCTTTTAAAGACTCGATTTGAAGCACCTTATCAGTATTCTCAACAGTTACCACAGAGTCAACATTATCAGCAGAGATATAATCAGATGCATGTGGCAAAGAATAGAATAACACAACATTATGGATATCAGCACAGATAACATCTTCCAAGAGTCGATCAACATCTTTTCTTAACATTTTCTTTTTACGTTTAGTATTAGAAATAGATGTTTCGGTTTTCTCGAAAACGACCTTCATCACTCCAAGTTCCTTAAGAAAATCCTTTTCCCAAGCTAATGCACAACTTTTCAAATTTTTAACGTTAGGTAAAAGATTTTTCTGAAAAATGTCTCTTTGTTCTATTTTCAGGTTTTGAGTTTACTTCACTGATGGAAGGTAAAGGACCATAAGTTTGTGCATAATCTGGTTGGGGATTAACATTAGAAGACTCAGGTGTTTTGATGATAACCCTTGGTGTGTTAGAAGAATCTGTTGGTGTGACGAAAGTGACTAGTTTTGAATAATTAAAAGGTTTGTTGTAAACAACAGTTTTTAATTTTGATCGACTCTCGTCTTCTGCATCTAATTCCTCTTGACGATGATATTCAACAACACTCATAACAGTATCATTAATTTTATATTCTGCACTGGAAACTTCAGGATTTGGTTTGAATGTTTTTAGTGAAAGATTTGGTTTGTAATCAGCTAGATTTGGTCCATATCCTATTGGATTGGGTTTTAAAGTAAACTTTTCGATAGCTGTTACTGATTCACCATGTTTGTAAACAACAGTTTTAAACTCTTTAATTTTGTTTTGCAAGCCGATAATTTCTTCAAGAAGGTCATCTACCCGATTCGTTGAATGCTTTTTGTATGCGGAGAACTGTTTTTGAAAAGTTAACAACTCATCCTTAGCTTTTTGATTTTCCAAGGTGAGAGCGTTAATTTGCTTTTTATGTTCATGTTTCAGTTGTTCTATTTCAGACAACAAAGCATTCTTCGAAGCGGCTAGATCACGCATCTGTCTCTCTAAATATTTTTTGTTTTGATGAGATTTAGCAAAAGCGGCTTCAAAACCTTTTTCACGGTTTTCTTGAGTTTTGAAAAAGTTGAGTTGCATTTGTAAGCATTCAAAATCCTTGGTTAACAGTACATTTTTGCTTTTTAATTCCTTATTTAATGCATAACATTCCTCCATTTTGATTTGATGGTCTTGAATTAAACGAGCAAAATCTGGATGAGGCAACAGTTCGGCTTGTTCAACGTGAGTCACAACATGATCATTATTTAGATCCTCAAGTACAACCACGGAGTCAATTTGATTATCAAAGGAAACCATAAGGTCATCTTGATCGTCAAATGTAACTACAGGATTTATTTGAAAATCATCAGAATGAGATGTAGATGACTCATTTTGAACAGTCTGAGCCATGCCGGATTCAGATATTGGCGGAGATATTAGTTCAGATATGATGATGGTTTGTTCGGGTACCTGAGACAAGCCATCAGTGTCATACACTGGGCCTGTTTCACTCATGTGTAACTCTTGCATATTAGCCATCAACATAACAGCTGCATTGGCCTGCAAGTCCTCCATATCATCATCCGAGTCTGCATCTGCCATAAAGCTCTGTTCTTTGTTTGTGAGAGATCCACCAGCTTCATCCTTAAGAGCCAAAAGAAGAGCCTCTTTGAAATAAGCACTGCCCCTAGTCCTTGGCTTTGGGCATGCATTAGCCAGGTGTCCCATTCTGAGCATTTCCCTGTTCCACCACTGGAGCTCTGTTGTTATTCCTACCCATAGCATTAAACCCTTGACCACCTCCCATTTGACGACCATAACCACGATTCTGAACTTCAACTCGTCCATTGTTCACAACAGCCTGATTTCGTGTATTGGATGAGGAACGAATACGATTGTTGGATTTGTTGGTATAACGGCTAAAAGCATTAGCAATCATAACCAATCCCTGTTGCAATGCTTCGAACGGATCGGATTCCTCATTAGTTTGACTATGAAGTGCTTGATCATTGTTGTTGTTGTACGGAACCAATTGATTTTATTGAGGTTGCTGTGATTGATCGTTTGGTGTGACTGAGGCAGTTGGTTGAGTTGCTTGTTGAGGAGGATAACTTTGTTGAGCATATAAGGCAAGTTGTTGATTTTCCGGATGTGTAGGTGGAGCAATTTGAGCACGGAGAATCCTTTCCCGATCAACTTCCTTTTCATGAGGCTTCAAGTAATCGTACAACAATCCATATGTAGAATGATGCATATTCTTCGCTTGACGGAGAAAAATGACATACTTCTCCCATTCAGGACCAAGACTACTGAGGAACTTAGTATTCACTGCAATTCTTGGCATGATGATGTTGTGTTTATCCAAATCATTGATGATGTCTGAAAAACGATGATGATAGGACTCTAGTGTCTCTCCAGGTTCAATCATGAAGTGTTCATAAGCCAAGTAAATTTTGGATTCCAAATCCTCCTGATTGAGTACCGATCCTTCCATAAGAAGACGAATATGATCCCACATTTTCTGTGCAGTCTTTTGAGCATCAACACTACGAAGAATTGGGTTTGGTAATCCTAAGAGGATATATCCATTGCAAGTTCATCTGCTTCATAGTGTAGAAGTTCTTGAGGATTCAAGTCTGTAACAGTAGCAATGTTTGTTTGTTCATTTCTTGGTGGAATGGCATTTGGATCTCCAGGTACAATGACAGTAGGCATCTCAAATGGACCTTCCAATATAACCTTCTTTAAGAACTTTCCATGTGGCTTCTTCAGATCACAAAACCTAAAGAACCTTATCACCCATTGATCGTAGTTTCCTGGAGTGAGCATTGGAGGTCTATCAAGTGATCCAGCCTCATGAATTGATTGTTGGCTGCTTAAAGCTTCACACATCTTTGCAAACCAAGTGGGTTCCTTCATAGTGTTCCTTGATGGATGTTGATTGAAGTCATTTGTGTAGGGTTGAACTTGAAGACTTGGCGGTGTTTGAACCATTTGTGGTGGAGGAATTGCTCTAAGTTGTGGAGTATGTTGTTGATTAAATTGTTGTTGATAAATAGCTTGTTGTTGATTCCATTGTTGATGTTGTGGACTTAGTTGTTGTTGTCGTTGAGGATAAGTGTAAGGGAAATCGTTAGAGTATGGTGGTTGTGACATGTTGAAAAACTTGTGTTGGTAAAAATGGATCTTTGTAGTCGAATGAACCTTTGTTGAAGAAGTATCCTTAGGCGTAGAAATCACAATAACCAAGTAGCACTTATGCGTAAAAACACCAAAGTTACGCGTAACAGTAAGGAGTTACGCGTAGATTTAGCTTACGCGTAAGTATGGAAAATACTCTAAAGTTATGCGTAGAAAGTTAGGCGTAGGATTATCTTATGCGTAAGACTAGGCTTAGGCGTAAGATGAATCTTATGCGTAGGATTTCTACGCGTAAGCTTATGCTTATGCATAATTTTAGGGTTTTATCCCAAGTGATCTTTTACACTTCACAGTGCAAAAGATATCCAAAGTCGATGTATTTTCAGGCTTATCCAAGCAAGAAAACATGGAGTAAACCACGAAAACGAAGATCAAACCAAGGAATAACTTACGCGTAGGATTAGGGTTTTGCTACGCGTAGAATTACTCGTAATTTTGATTTTGCCCAAAGATGTTTCTAAACCAGTTTTTGTGTGATAAAATAGCTTCAATAACACCAAAAGACACAAAAGTGTGAAACTTGATGATCCAAAGCTCTTAAAACAGTTATGCGTAGGACTTAACCCTCGTTCAAAAACTAGTAGAAAAACAATGATACACACATAAAGTTCCAAACTTTTTGTCAAAAACAGTAAGTTTAACACCTTATAACGTTGAAAGGACAAGAATCTTGGATTAAAAAGTGTAAAAAATACGTTTTTGATCAAGCCAAAGTTTAGGAGACGCAAGTTAAGCGTGAGACCAAAACTCACTTCAAACAATACGTTCACTCAACTATTTGGCGATTGATACCACTGTTAGGTCACTAGTTTTACAAACACAAGTAATATAGAAAGAGATAAGGCGATTGAACAAGTAAAACACACACACACACACGATATAAAGCACGGTTAGGCGTAGATGTGTAATGAGAGAAATAACTTGAACAACCAACCTTCAAATGAAGGTTTACATAAGGTATTTATAGGAGGAAAGCTAGGGCAACACTCCTAGTTTCCATCCTTTCTCCTATGGGCTTGGGCCTAAGCTCATGGGCCTTCTACATAAGCTTAAGGCTAATAACAAACATAAAGGCCATAATAAGCTACCTATTACATAATAATGACTAACACTTGAATTATAGTTTAGGAGTGATTCCAACACTAATCAACATGACAAAGAGGATTAGTGCATTTAAATGAAAAATAAATAATAAGAAAAATGTTGTCATCTAATCAACATCCAAACAAAGAGTTTTTAAAAGACATGGTGTTTGTTTTCATGAAAAACCTTCTTTGTAGTTTTCAATTAACCATGGATCGTATCAAGTTTTAAAGTACAATATACTTCAAGAAACTTGGTAACGAAGCTTTGATGCCAATTATGGAAAACTAGAAGGGAGGGTTGAATAGTTTTACTAACTTAAAACTTCCTTTTAAATATTTAGATCGACTTATGTCAATCTATTTGGATGTGTGTTGTATGTTGATAAACAAACATATAGAAGTATGCAATGAAAAGATAAGAGTAAGAAGCACAAAACCACAACGCGAGTATTTATAGTGGTTCGGCTACAAGGACACCTTCCTTGCCCTACTCCACTCCCCGAGTCACCTACTCGAGAGTTCGTAATCACGACACAACACTGACTCCTTATGGTGGAGAAACCTTCACAACGTTGCCTACTCTTTTTCCGGTACTAGGCTAACCACCGGGTTCTTTCACACCAAGGTGAACCACACCTACCACAACGTCGTCTACCCTTTATCCAGTACTAGGCTAGATACCGAGTTCCATTGCAATGGAGGAACTACTACCCAACACTACACCAATCACCTAACCCCCAAAGGAGATCAACTCCTTATTACAACATCATCAAGGATATCAATATCCTTGGATCCAATACTAATCTATCTTGTACATCGAAACACACCATATCGAATGTACATCTTAGGCACATTTCACTAATGCCTATGACTAGATCTTCAAGACACCTTTCACTAATGTCTTGTGACTTGACTTCTAGGAACCCTTCACTAATGCCTACAATACGAACGATCGACACCTTTCACTAATGTCTTCATCTTGACACTTGAGACATCTTTCACTAATGTCTTAAACACTACACTTCTTAGAAGAAAGAAAATAACCATCAACAAGAGGACTTTAACAGTCTTGATGATGAGGAAGTATGGAAACTCATGGACTTGAGCTTGCTTGACTTCAAAGGTGGTGATCTCGCCTTTAAGTGGAACCTAGAGGATCACACAAAAACAAAACTACAAACATAGATCATTTGGATCTGGGGTTAGAGAGTTTTTAACTCAAGGAGAAAGTATGTTGGAAAGAGGTGAGAAACAATTAAGAAATGGCTCACTATTTATAGAGAGAAAATGCTACTGTTCCCCGGATCCAATGGATCCCTCCCACAAGGGATCCGTCTAGCATAAAGCTAGGGATCCGTGGGACGCTCCTCTTTGCCCATGGGTATTTTGGTTATGGGTCATGGGTCATGAGTCTTTTATTAGATACAATGTATCTAATGAGTGCAATGCACCTAGTCAAATGGGTATGGGTCAATACCATGGGTTATGGATATTTTCCATGGGTTATAGTTTTTACCCATTTAATAATACATACTAGTTATGTATATATTTTGCCCAATATGTAAACACTAGTTGTTGTACATATGTATTACAAAATCATAAAATCACTTATACTTGTTTTAGTGTTTTATGTGAAAACGTAAGTGTGTTAGAAAACTATTGGCTCAAACTATTTACGTATTTTATTTGTTTCGTTAAAATGATTTTACGTTTGTTATCGACAAAATATTAGAAGATCGTAAAATATAAATAAACATTTTTACGGCTTATTTGTATTAACAATAGTGATAGATTATTCTAACAATTTCTCTTAAAGAAATCTTCTTGCTATGACTCTTCCAAAGTATTCATTTCTATCCAAAGAAAAAAGAAGTCAACACTCAAGAAAGAACCCAAAAGTAATCACAACCTACTTATACTAAGTACAATGGATTACCTTAAAAAGTCATGAAGTATTTCGGGTGTATGGTTTCTAAAAACCATAATAAGTGTTTAGAGGTATGTTCTCTTACTCACAAACTAGTTGATCTTTACTTATAGTACGCTTATATGAATATGTTGATGATATGTGTCTTTCTTCTATGATAAAAACCATGCTTATAAATATTGTCGTATATAACTATATGAATACATGAATTAGGACGTTAACTTAAAAAGACGCAAGTCTCTAAAAAGTCTCTTTTCACCACTTTCCTTACTTACTCATCATCGAGAATAGTATTCCTCTTTGATTCTCTAAAGATCATCAAACCTACGCCGTCTTAGCAAAATAGACTTTTGATGGTTAACTTATCAATAATCAATTAACCATCAAAACACCTTGGCCAAACGTCTATTCAAATAGGAACCTCATTCTACAAGTTCTTTTTTTAATAAGTTATTGTATGACTTATTTCAAGTAAAAAGAATAACTCCAAATACTCCATTTTTCTGTCTACAGTAGCCGGATCCCACAATTTGTACTAGCCGGATCCCTAAAACAAGAGATCCGGGGGAATCGTGTCACAGAAATCAGTTATACGCTTTTCAAAACCAAAATAATCCATTTTCCCTCTCCCCACAAACACAAAAATGACCTAACTTCTGCTTCCATCTCCATAGGGCTTCATATTCTCAAGCATCTCATTCTTGAACATCATTGTAAGTAATTACACTCATATATTCTATTCACCATCATCTTCATCCTAGGGTTTTTGGTTATAGACTTTTCAATTAAGATTCAATTGATCACCAATTGAAGAAATTAGGTATTGCAAAAATTAATTTCATTACAAAAAGGTTCTATACAATTAAAGGTTTCTCAAAACAACATTGTTAATACATAACCCATAACCCATTGCATGACATCATGCATGAAGTCATGTTGGGTATTATCGATGACCCATGGACCTAAACCATGACCCATAATCCAATGTCTAGATACATTGTATCTATTTGGGTACCCATAATCCAAAGTCCACAACCCATGATCCATGACCCATAACCCAAATAAGGAGGAGTGTCCACGGATCCCAGGGATTACACTGGACGGATCCCTCAAGTAAGGGATCCGGGGAACAGTAGAGAAATTGCCTATAAATAGTGAGCCATTTTTCTCTTGCAAATCATCCCTTTTACACATACTCTCTCTTAGTATTATAAACTCTCTAACCTCAAATCTAAAGGATCTTTCTATGTAGTTTTGTGTTTGTGTGATTCTCTAGGTTCCTATTAAAGGCGAGATCACCACCTCTTGAAGTCGAGCAAGCTCAAGTCCATGGGTTGCCAAGCTTCGTCATCATCAAGACTACTGAAGTTATCTTGTTGATAGTTTTTCCTCCCTCCGTAGAAGTGTTGTGTCAAAGGCATTAGTGAAGGGTGCCGAAGGTCCGTGTCAAAGGCATTAGTGAAGAGTGCCGAAGGTCCGTGTCAAAAGCATTAGTGAAGGGTGCCGAAGGTCCGTGTCAAAGGCATTAGTGAAAGGTGTCGAAGGCTCAAGACAAAGTCATTAGTGAAAGGTGCTAAGGGGTCGTGTCAAGGGCATTAGTGAAAGGTGCCTAGGGTGTACATTCGATATGGTGTATCGATGTACAAGATAGATTAGTTTGGGTCAAAGGATAGTGAGATCCTTATGATGTTGTTATAAGGAGTATGCCTTCTTTGGGATAGGTGTTGTGTAGTGTTGGGTAGTAGTTCCTCCTTTGTAATGGAACTCGGTATCTAGACTTGTACAGGATAAAGTGTAGGCGACGTTGTGATAGGTTTGGTTCTACCTCGTGGAAGAACCAGGTGTCTAGCCTTGTACCGGATAAAGAGTAGGCAATGTTGTGAAGGCTTCTCTGCCACAAGGAGCTTGTGTTGTGTAGTGCTTACGAACTCTCGAGTAGGTGACTCGGAGAGTGGAGTAGGGCAAGGAAGGTGTTCTTGTAGCCGAACCACTATAAATACTCGCGTTGTGGTTTTGTGTTTCTTACTCTTTATCTTTGCATTACTTATTCATATGTTTATCTATCAACATCCAACATACACTTTAAATAGATTGACATAAATTGATCTAAATAGTTTAAAACAAAGTTTTAATCGGTAAAACTATTCAACCCCCTTATAGTTTTCCACAATAAGTTCTAAATTTGTAGGGCATATATCTTTTCAAAATTTCAATGTGACATTTTTCTATCTAAAAAACTTTTATGATTTTTTTAAAAATTAAATCTAACCCCTTTTTAGGATAACAATATCTATAATTACGTAGTATTATAAAAAATTTGGTAGACGAGCATAAATTAAAGGTAAAACCTACAAAATAAAATTTGTATCTACTTTCTAACCAAACGTCATCATGAACATGTATCATCTTGAACCCGTCAGTAATATAATATATGAACAGCTCATTGTTCATCAGAAACCGTTATGGTTTTAAATCAGAAACTAGTCGTTCAACAAAAAATGATTAATAAATGGTTAAACATATTGAATTTTTGTATTTATGATATTGTTGCTTTCTTGATTGATTATTTAACTAATAAAATTATCTTGTTAGCAACACAAAACCATTAGAAAACAAAGAAACCAACTTATTGATAACATTAACCCGTCAAAAATATAATAGAAAAAATTTGCCCCATCAAAATCGTTTGCAAATATAAGATACATGTTATATAATGTTTTAAAAACCATAATTATATTTGTCGATAACTTTTCTATATTAAAATTAGGGGTGGTAATTCTCGATACGACACGATAAACGACACGAACCCGACACGAAGTTAAACAGGTTTGGGTTGAGGATAAACAGGTTTGGGTCAAAAACAGGTCAACCCGTCTAACCCGTTTAATAAACGGGTCGTGTTTGGGTTGAGCAAATGTTAAACAGGTCAACACGTGAACCCGTTTAAGTATATAAGCCTCTAAAAATAAAATATATAACTTGGTTTTAATGCGGGGGCTTTTGCATATATATCCTCCTGAAAAATGCAAAATTGCATATATATCCAAAGCATGCATAAAAACCATTGTATTATGTGCATGAAAAACTTGTACAAAGGATATATATGCAATTATTCATTTTGGGAGGGATTGTAGGATATTGGATTTCACAAACACATCATAACATAATAATATTAGGCGTATGGTTTAAGAGTTTAGAGAGAGAAAGTAGAAGGTGGGAGCCTTTCTAGAGAGAGAAAGTAAACAAAGAAAGAAAGGTTAGATTAAGTGAAAGGTCCAACCCTCTACCTTGGGAGGTAGAGGGTATTTATAGTTACATATTAACGTCCTCCTTCGGACTGTGGATCAGGCATACAGTGGGTAAAGACCCGTCCTTCCTCCACGGTGTTACTCTAAACTATTCTACGCTACTGACAAACTAATTAACTACTAAAATAACGTAAATAACTACAAGTCTACGAGCTAACTTATGCTAGACTATAATTGGGGTGACCGACACTTTAATATGGAATTTCCAATTCCTAACAATCTCCCCCTAAGGGAGGTCACCCCATGAAATACATTTTGCATCCTAGCATTCTATTCTTGACTTTGTTCTTGAGCTCGTAGACTTCAATTCTTCAATTCCGCAATCTTTGTGCTTTAGTAGCGATTCTTCAAAGTCCGCATTGATTTGTACTTTTAGTGGAGGCATTTAATTGATCCACATCTTTGATGATCTTCGAGCTTTCTTTGAGATCACCAGCCACAGTAAATCTCTGGATCACCCTTTATTGTGTTGCCATCATGTGATGTTGTGACTTTTGGACCGACATGCTCACACTTTTGAATCATGACATCTTTCCATCAGAGTAGCGAAAGCTTTACTGGTTCATGATATTTGCAGCAGCGTAGCAGAAGCATAGTATAAAAATATAAGAACCAGGTTATGTAGATATGCACCAGTCATGATTTCTTCAATTAAGTGTGGATGCTGTGAGCATGCGGCTTTGGATTGACTCCTCAATTCTGATCAGCTGCAACCGTCCAAATGTACTTGCAAACAACAGTTAGCAATAAAACACACGAAAGTGTCTTTGATCACTATCGTTGAATTGAGGTACACGGCCCACGGTTCCCCGTTGAACAGTACAAGTACTGCCTGTGATCAGATATAATTTTGAAGAATCTCCTTGACAGGGTTTCGCAGCTGCTCTAGCCGTTCTCAAACTGGAACGTCTCAAAGAAGACAACACGGAGTGAGTGAACCAACGAATTGAGATTCACTGATTGAAAGAAAATGATTTGAAAACAATCGTGTATTGCTTAAGATAAAGAGTTTTTCAATACGACGAAGGTTTAGAAGAAGAAATCAATTTTCAATCATAAATACCCTTTTATTTTGAAAATATAATACACAGTCGAAGTGCTAGAGAAAAGAGTTTTTGAGCACAACGACCGGTTTTTCAAAGGTATCCGTCAATCCTTTTCCTGGACCAAGGTTGATTCAAGATTGAATCGCCCCATTGTTTCTATCCAGTTGTCACAAGCTTGATCTTTTGCAATATCTCACATATCACCCACCAAGAGCTTGTTTGATGTTGGCTCTAGAAGGATTTCCATCTTCATCGTGAATATTTTCATATCACTCGGATGTTCTGGCAATACCACAAGGATAAAGCGTAGGACTCTTAATATATAATTACTTTCCATATTGTGTGAAACATCAAGTCTTCATTAATTTTGTGTCCTAATGAGATATTGTGGATGATCTCTTGGCTTTAGACTCAATCGTGCACATTTGGTTCATATGCCGGAGACTAGGGAGAGGGTCTCCTTCTTCAATATCAACAATCTCTAAGAGAAAGTCGATAGATAATGTCGGTTCCCCGTGAGAATGAAACAAGCCCTTTTAAGAGGAACTTGAGTAGCTTGGGAAGTTAGGTGCAGTGCGTCACTGGGTCCATGACGTCTCGTCTTCAATACCGGCGTTACCTTAGTAACCACCAGTAGCATATGTATTGAACCCGGTTTCTGCCCTAAGGTTGAATTGATGGAGGGCTATTTCTTTTCACCCTTTTTCACATTCAGTTTTTTTTCATTCTTCAACCCCTTCAGTGCTTACCGAGACTTCATTACTAGAACCTTGTTGGGTTTATTCCAGTACTAGCTCTGTCTCAGTCCGCACTCTTCCCATTTTCACATTTTTCTCCTTTTTTTAATCATACCTAAGGACTTCTACACTATCTAGTGGATTGTTCCTGGGTAGATCCCTCCGGTTCTGGCTGGATCGTGGGAACTAATACCTAACCTCACCAACCTTATAACTCCATACATAAAGTAAAATGGTCGGTCTTTTGGTACAGTTCATTCTTTTGTGAAACCAATTGAAAAATCATTTGAAAATCAATCAAGGTACTTGTGATATAATATCAAAGCATTTTGTACCTTAATTGTTTTGATCATTTAGAAATGCTCCCCCTTAACATGTGCATAAGATTATGAAATTGTTTAGCACATGGAGGCAAGAGTTCTTTAGAAATAATTTCTTTGATCGCAATTTCCTTAGAAAAAGCCTTTTGATTTTCTTTGGTAAATTCTCCCCCTCAATATGTGCATATGATTTTTTAAATCATTTTATCACATAAAGGAAAGAGTTCTTTTGAAGCACTTCCACTATTACACTGCCATTAAGAAACCATTTAGAAAATCAATCAAGCTACGCATGTTAAAACATAGAAATCTTTGTACCTTGAAAGTTAATTTTCTTTTGAAATGCTCCCCCTCAATATGTGCTTCGAGATTCGAAAGCGTTTAGCACATATGGGAGAGCAGTATGCACACTTGAATCAAAACGATCATCTTTTATCAAATTTCATTATTAAATCACAAATTCTCCCCCGATCAAAAATATCAAACCCTTTGAGGTTTTGGATCCCAAGTGATTTAATAAGGTTTAGAAAACATGGGAGAAAATGTGCCTGATTAAAAAACTCATTTTCTTTTTGGATAAGTGCTCCTCCTCAAACATGTGCATCATATATATGAAATCGTTTGGCACATGGAGGCAGGAGTGCCTTTAAAGGACTAAAACAGATTTGAGATTTAAATCACGATCTCTCCCCCGATCAAAAATTTCAAACCAATTGAGATTTTGGATCCCGATTGATTTAAATCATTTAGAAAATTTTGGGGAAAGACGTGGCAAGATTAAATTTTGAAAAATGATAGATAAGGAACAGATTTAGACATTAAAGATTGTTAGTGTCAGGTATGATAGTTTTTAAGAGATCTGTAAGTAAAATAAAACAATTTTACAATCAAACAAGAACAGAAAAAAATTCATTTTAAAAGATCTTGATTCTAAAGAAAAAATCATACCATCACATAACATTAAATCTTTAGATCACCACTTATTTTCGTACAAAATGGACTTTTTGATGAAATATCGTTTGAAAATATTTAATTTGAAATCACTTAAGATTTGACAAAATAAAGTCCGGTTGATTTCAAAACTTTGAATCCGATTTATTTTCAAAACAATATTTTTCCATTTTCAAAGCAATATTATTCAAAGTTTTAGAAAAATGGTATCATCACTATTATCCCTGCACAAAGATACGTTAGGTGGTTGAGAAGCTTATGTTGTTGATGTAGGGCTTGGAAGAAAAACCGTATGCTGATGCAGTGAGACTTCTTACGTTGCATTTTAATGCCAACTGAGGTCAAATTAAGCTTCGTTTCTTCAATCACTTAGAAGAAAACCATCTGCTGATGCAGTGAGACCTCTTATGTTGCATTTTTCCATGCCAACTCTTCATAGAAGTCAAATTAAGCTCCGTTTCTTCATTTGTCAACCCAAGAAATAGTTACCCTTTCCTTTCGGCATCCAATCATCTTCTATTGTGGGATCCGGATAGGGAACATTCTTATATACTAATGTACCTGCATACGTTAGTGAACATACAAACAGGTATATGGTGGTCGACAACACCCAAACAGCAATCGACTAATAAAAGTCAATCCAACATATCAATCATATCATAAAAGGTATGGGAATAATGTGTTCATCAAACTCTAATCATCTAATCCTAACAATCATATCCTGGGCACCTAGTCCTTCAACGTAGGTTAACATCATTTTTAATTAAGCATATAGGATAATTAAGAAAGCCCGTTAGATGATGTAAATTTGAAAACATTCTCCCCCTCAATCAATGACTTATTTTACTTAAAAGTTTAAAAGCGTTGAAGTCATTGATTGAGTTTGAAAATTTAATAAAAACTCTGAAACTGATTGATTTTATAAGCAACTCATTTACCACCATTTTTGAAAACAACAAATATTTTTCTGAAGAATTTATAGAAGGAAAAACATTTGTGTAGGAACAGCAGTCCTGCGACATACTTTCCTTAATTAGTGTTTAGGATAAGTGCACAAAATATTTGAAAATAGGTTTAGCGCAGCACTTTCCTTTCTTTTGAAGAGAGGGTTGCTATCTGAAATAATAGCAAACCATGGTTTAAGCACGGGTTACAGTCTGAAGTAACTGCAAGCCATATTTTGAGACATGATTAAAAAGAAATATTTACACCTCCTGCTCGAACTTCATCTAAAGTCCCGTGCCATTATTGAATGACATTTCTAAGACCGTAAATGTTATCGATACCAGAAGACATGTCTTGAGAAAACATATTTTTGGTATTTTTCAATTTTCTGATTTTTATGGGCTTTTGTTGATTTTATATTTTTCTATTTTGTTTTTGTAGGTTTTATATTTTTGTATTTTTCTTTTTGAAAAATATTTACAAAGATAGAGAAATAGTTTAAGAAGATGATGATACGAGTACCGAGATAAGGATATCGTACAGTACTTTGTAGAAGATAGAAGTCATCATCTCTTAAACTTTCACCACCAAAGCTTTCGAGGCTCTTGAATCGTTGTCAGAACTTGAGCCTTCTGAAAGTGAGACTTTGGTAGCTTCCCCCCAAATCGACAAACTAAGAATAAATACCATTTCCCCAAGAGGTAGAAATGAATGAAAAACGGTCTCATTAAATGAAGCACAACACCTCGAAGAACACGAGAACACCAAAGAACAAGTTGAAACATTGATCGTCTCAGTGGTTATCAAATCCGGAATAACTGATGAGGTCCGATCACATGAACCTGTTGTGAGTCCCCGATGTACACATTACTCTTCGAGATTGACCAGTTGTCTATTAAGGGGAACAATATATCAACATCTTCATTTTACTAAGTGCATTCCCGTTATCTTCCATATAACCAATCGGCCCATAATGTACACAAGTACCTAACCAGAGTAGAGACAACGACATCACAGTAACTGGTTGACTCACTGATCTTCTCTGTGGATGTCAACTCCGGAATAACTGATTAAGCTCGATCATGTGAATATGTTGTGCGAATATGTTGTACACATATCTCTTCCCTGATGGTTGCGATCTCATCGGAATCAACATTACATTGTGTACATGAATCACTAACCGGAAGCACTTTATCATACATAATATAGAAGATGTAGATCAGCAATATCATCTCACGTTCCAAACATTCTTCTCATATTTCTTCCCACTGAGAGCTGAGTTAACACATACCAAAAGTGTCAAGAGACCACTTACCCCAAATACTTGGAATAATACATCCTTCCCCCAAATAGTTGGAATGATACACCAAACACCACGAATTATACACTGAGTTTCTCTGCGGTTATGACATTTGTCTCCCCGGAATAACTTCAATATAGAAGAAGTATTAAGTTCATCGCGTGTACTCGTTGTGCATTTAGATGTATTTCTCCTTCCCCCTTGCTTGTTTTGATACCTCAGAATCAACAAAACATAACATACTCATATCCATGAAATATTATGAGAAGAACACAATAAGCTCAAATGAATCTTGTGAGAATCAACTACTGCAGAAACTCTCTCTGACTATCTTAACCAACCCAGACGTAGACAATTTGACGTGACCATTGAAGAAGCAAACCCGATATCCCAAACTTGAAACTAAAGATGAATTCCCCACATTTGTATCTCAAGCTTGCACTAATGATGGAAGAACGGTGTCGAGAATTTATGCTTGAAGCAAATCTCTAAGTACTCACTACTCAAACAAAGTATGAGACATTAACACCTCTTGAGATTATCCACACCGTCATAGCATGTGACACTGAGTAAAACTACGTAACTCCTTAAAGTGATAGTTAACCAGGTCTTCAACCATCCACCCCGACTGCTGGTAACTAGATAAAACAAGACTTCAACTCTAATTCTTAAGCCCGAGCAAGTTATCAAATAAGAACACGCCTTTGTGAAAGTCAACTTCAATCTCAAATAAGTCATAAATGATTAACTCCGAAGTAATCAACTTGTGTCAAATGTCTAACATGTGAATAAACATACAATCGGGTGTATATTGACTCACTGAATGAACCGAAACAAATGATTCCTCAACATCAATGCATTCTTCCTAGAGGTATACATGTAGATATTGATCTGGAAGATTCACCAATAATGTTTTCGAGCGGATGAGGTAGTCATTTTCCTTAATGTTCATGTGGTTGATTTATAGAGTGCACATTGAGAGGAACAATAATCCGTGAAGATTTGGCAAAGGAATACCAAAGAGCGGATCATTATTCATGAACAATAATCCGTGAAGATTTGGTAAAGGAATACATTATTCATGAGTGCAACTACAATATTATGATAGCCATTATCAACGACTTGTGAAGTAACTGGAGATAAGGTTTCTTGAGAATTCCGAGAAGTACTTCTTATATGGTGAACCAATTGAGTCAGTAAGAACCGGAGCATGAGCTTCAGAAACTAGATGATCAACATTCGTTGGAGTTTGGAAGTACTCATCAAACATATCTTGAAACAATGAATCCTAAACAATGAATCCCAGCTATCCTTAGTAAGTGAAGTATTAGGCGTTGAAGGAGAGTCATATGACCATAGTTCAAGCATCCAACAACATGTAGTATATGCACTCTTCTCCCCCTCAAAAATTGCATCCGAAGTTGCCATTTTTGATTTGAACAAGTGAATAAGAATATATACCAATGAATGTAGATTCACTTGAGGGTTGAAAGAGCGTGGAAAAACATGAAGTTGTTGATAAAGAATGTAGATGAGAATGGTCATAAAATGAAGATTTCTCTTCTTCTGAAAATAAAGCGCACTAAAGCGTACACCTTTCTTTTCATTGAGGAACGGGGCCTGAAGTGTTATCTACAGACGCCATAATGATGAAGTACGAGGCCTGAACTGATGTGAACAGACGTCATAGCCGAAAGAATATCAAGATTGAGTTACTTGAACCCGTGAGTTATAAGATATCAATCCATTTGTAATCCATACTTTAAGCCAATCCATGTAGTGAAGGATTGAAGTATCTGCAACAGAGTAAGGACTACCTGCACTAATATTACAAACTTGATTGCATATATTTTGGTTAGTGACATTAGTATCCAAACCCTTTGGGGTTTCACAGGAAACCTTGATTTTGTCATCGGTAAACAGCTTTCCGGTAGGTATCCACCTAAGTCCGGCATCCTTAAACATTCTACCAGACGGCATCCACTTATGGCAAGGTCTATGATTGTTGATATTCTTATGCAAATTGGAAGACTTATCGTTATTCCTAGACTCCAAAGATTTAGCAGTTTGGATCCATCTAGACGAAGTTTTAGGTTTGTTTTGCATCATAACATTTTGAACCTTAGCCATGTAGGTAGTCTTAGTGGATTGTACCTTGGCATGTGAATTAGGAAAATGTTTCTTATGTGGAAAAGACTCAGAATTTCTAGTTTTGTTTTCTACATGCTTAGCATTCTTATGCACATGCCTACTCTTTGATGCACGCCAATCCCTAGTCTTTTGAGTGTTCCTAGGTAGTGGTTTACAACTACTAGCAGTGCCTTGAAATCTCGTAGAATTCCTCACCCTAGGTCTTGCACCTAAAATTCCTTATTTTCGAATCTGTGCCTTTTTCCTAGCTTTTTCTAGATAATAGTTCTTCCACAAGTCATTCATATCATATGAATTCTGGGTTTTAATGCTTGGTTTTGACACTGTTTTCGAACTAATCCTAGAGGTGCTGGGAGTAGAAGTGGCTACGTGTTGAGAGTTAACGGAGCTAGAAGCCTTATTCTTAGGTAACTCTGGTGAAGTGACTGGTTTTAACAAAACTTGTTTCTCATCAACTTGGGAGGCAAACCGTGTTTTTGAAAATTTTGGTCTTTCGGATATAAACGCAGTAGGCTGCCTAATAATGGACCGGTTTCTAATGGGATGAGAAACTGGTTTCCCCAAGGTTGATGGTTTTGTTAACTTAGTGTTCACACTTTTCCCTACAGTTTTCCTAAGCTCATTTTTTAAGGCAACAATAGCGAAACTCTTTTCCTGAAGTTGAGCTTTGAGTTCATCAATTTTTGCTATCAAAGAGTTTGTTTGCTCCATTGACTTAGTTCTAGCTTCTTTGACAGAGTCACTTAGTTCTATGTGATGCTTTCTCAAAGACTCATTTTCCTTTAGTAATTTGGCCACACAAACCGCTAATTCATCATTTCTCATTTGAATAGCATCAATAGTATTAACATCAGAATTACTTGTAACCAAATTACTTTTCACATGCATATTAGAAATATGTTTCTTCAAATTGTTGATAGTTGACTTTTTGTGCTTGAAGCTGAGCTTTCAAAGTGTTAATTTCAAAAAGTTCACGGAATTCAGGAAGTTCCGAATTTTTACATGGTTTGTTAAGTTGAAAACTTTCTTCTTTACTCTGTATCGCAATTTCAAGTGAAATGCAATGTTTTTCAAGTTTTGAGAATCTGTTTGAAAGTTCATCAAAAGCCTTTTTGTCAACCATATCATTTGTTTTGAAATTATTAGACTCAGCCTCAACCAAGGAACATTTATCAGAATCATGTTCAGCATTAAGATCAGTATGTTTAGGTACATTAGCAGATGCACTATGTTGAACAGTTAAGGGTACCTCATCACATGACACCTGCTCAATTTCTGGTCTGATATCTGCATCCACATCATGTGTAACAAGAGTCACTAGACCGCTGGCTGTGTCAAGCTTATCTATCTCTGAGCCTCTGTATTCAGTGTCAACTGATCCATCATCTGGTGCTTTACCCGACTCATCATTATCTGTTGTCTCTGACATTCTGCATTCAGCAACACCCGATTCTTCAACAGATACATTACCCAACTTATCACAACAATCTCTCAAATGCACCAGACACTCATCCACTTTTTCATCTGTCTGAGTAACTTCCTTAATATACTTCTCCACATTATCCATGAGATGGATAAGTGTCTCTATGAACACGCTAATTTCCATTCCAGTGTGTTTCTTGAAAGACACTTCAGTCATGTCTTGATCATAATCTGATGTAAATTCCCCACTGATGAATGACTGAAATTGTTTGTGGATCACCTGAAGTGCAGCACTGGAACTATCCTTTTGAACCTTTTCTTTATCAAGTTGTTGTTCCAATTGTTCTAAGTTCAACAGCAAGTTTCTAGTCAGTGTAGGTAAATCCTGACGGAAGATGGCAGTACATGTTCGATCCCTAATTGTGGACAAAAGCTGTACGAGGTGAGAGTGAAGTAACTGATAAGGTTCAATATTACTTTCCATTAGCATGGCATTTTGTAGCCTAAACTGGTGCAATTCTCTCTCTTTAGATTCTGAACACGGAGATCTCACATCCTCATTGCTTAATTCAATCATCTTTAATCGTTCAGTGTAGTATACATTATCATTGTTTTCCACAGCATCATACAGTTTAAGCACTTCAGAAATCACTGGGTCAGTAGAGTAAGACATGATGTGGTAGAATGCACGGGATTTTACAAGTCTATGATTTAAACCGAGAAATAGAATCTTTCGCGGGATTTTACTAAAATCAAGACGAAACCGTTAAGCAATGACCAATGGAATGTGTTAAGATGACTGATGGATCGACACAATGATAGACAATTGTGTGTTAGGACATATGATTGTTTGTAGGATTAGCAGAGATGTTGTTTGGTTGAGATTTGGATTGGTTTATGCCCGTTTTTACTGAGTCTAAAAACATAAAAACCTCAATAACTTCTGTTCGAAGCAGATTTAGGCCTCGAAGATTGACCCATTCATTCGGCGTGCCATTCTCCTCATTTTCATGGTCGTTTTGATGGGTAGAACGCTGAAAACGGAGATACGGTTCAAAAGTTATGGCCGTTTGAAGTTTTATCGGGAAAAGTTAAGAAAACGCTATGAAGACAAGTCGCTAAGTCACCAAGTCGCTAAACACAAGTAGCTATGAACCAAGTCGCTAGGCTCAAGTCGCTAAGTATTATGAAATCAAGTCGCTAAGCACCAAGTCGCTAGACACAAGTCGCTATAATGCCAAGTCGCTAAGACACAGTCAAGTTGCTAAAGAACAACTCGCTAAGATCCAAGTCGCTAGCATCAAGTCGCTAACAATTTACACTACAACTCGCTAACAATTTCTGAAGCAAGTCGCTAACCTCACCAAGTCGCTAGCCGTAGTGGAGAATCCACTAACTTGTACTATTTGTCGGCTTGTCTCAATAGACAAGTCGCTAGGCTCAAGTCGCTAACAACTAACACTGTAACTCGCTAACTTTTACTGAAGCAAGTCGCTACGATGAAAAACACTACGAGAACCAAGTCGCTAGCAAGAAAAACTTCAAAAACACACTTTTCAATCCAAAACAAGCTCAACCACAGTGATTCAAGCTTACCAAATCAAAACCCAAGCACTTACAATGGTTCTAAACACAAAAGTACATCCAAAATTCAAACTTTAACACTAGAGATGATCCATATGATGCAAATTCCACTAAACTTTTTCAAACTCAAAAACCATCTAAAACCTCTAGAAATCCAAGGATATGTAAGAGAGATGATCAAACCATGGCTCTTGATACCAATTGTAGGATATTAGATTTCACAAACACATCATAACATAATAATATTAGGCGTATGGTTTAAGAGTTTAGAGAGAGAAAGTAGAAGGTGGGAGCCTTTCTAGAGAGAGAAAGTAAACAAAGAAAGAAATGTTAGATTAAGTGAAAGGTCCAACCCTCTACCTTGGGAGGTAGAGGGTATTTATAGTTACATACTAACGTCCTCCTTCGGACTGTGGATCAGGCATACAGTGTGTAAAGACCCGTCCTTCCTCCACGGTGTTACTCTAAACTATTCTACGCTACTGACAAACTAATTAGCTACTAAAATAACGTAAATAACTACAAGTCTACGAGCTAACTTATGCTAGACTATAATTGGGGTGACCGACACTTTAATATGGAATTTCCAATTCCTAACAGGGATATATATGCATTTTTGCCTTTTAAGTGGATATGGATTAAATGTATTTTGTTATGTACTTAATATGAGCGAATTACGATTATAACTAAGATATTATTGAAATTGACGCTTATAACTCAGATATCTATCATTGAAATTGTCGTATAGTTATTTGTATGGTATTTTTATCATATTTTAAATCCTTATATCATTTTTGCATTTAAGCTAGTTAAATCAACAAACCACCAACCTTATTCACTGCTTGACCTATTTATTTAAACAGGTTAAACGGGTTAAGCGTGTTATGCAGGTCTGGGTTAGGGTTGAGCTTCTTGACACGATTAATAAATGGGTCGTGTTTGGGTAGAGGTTATTTCAACCCGCCAACCCGCGGACCCGAATAGGTCAACACGAACACGACTCGATTGCCACCCCTAATTAAAATTATGTTACGTGATAAGTTCTAAATTTGTATGGTATATATTTTTTCAAAATTAGAGTGTTATTAAAATATGAAAATAAAATTATTAAATAAATCTGCTGATAACATATCTTCTAAACAAACATTATCATGCATATGCATCATCTTAACTCACGTACTTGTAAAATTTAACGATATAGAAAAACATAACGAAAATAATATGATGTAACTTGCACAAAAATACAACGAAAGTATTAGGATACATGTTAAAAAGTTAGTAAATACAAATATCTTAATGCTGATATGAAAAATTAGTTGTTAATATCAAATAACTAAACAATTTCTTAAGATATAAAAATAAAATCATTGAATGAATATGTTGATGACATATCTTCTGAACAAACATCATCAAGCATCTATATCAAATTAAACACGTACGATCATGTATAATAGATAAACGATTAATATTGTTAGTTTTCATAAGAATACTTATTTATAATTTTAATTCTTCAAATAATATATGCATATCTCTATGATTTATTTTACCTAAACAAATCATAAGGATACTTACAAATTAAGAGAACAAAATTAATATTACTTATATAAAACATATAGTATTGTTAATAGCTTACCTCATATTTTGTAATTTGCACCATAAAAGTTGTTTAGTCTTAGTTTCTAGACCTATAACCGTGATATCAATATTCTAAACCAAGCGGTCAATAACTTCTGCAAAAACATAACATAAACATTAGGGTTAGCATAAATGTACAAATAAGATTTGTAAAATTTAACAATATAAAAAAAAATGTAAAAAATATGATGTAAAATCTATAAAAATACAACAGAAACACTAGTGTTAGTATAAATATACAAATTAGATTTGTAAATTTTAACGATATCAAAAAATCATAACCAAAAAAATACAATAGAAACCCTATGAACAAAGCAGTGTCTTGCAACCTGACGTGTTAACTGCATGAAAACCTTTAGTATATTAATATGTATGAATTTAATTTAAATACGTACCTGACAAGTAGAAAGTTTACGAGCTTAGAGCACAAAGTATCGTGGATACTAATATCACGTTATTGGTATGCCACTTCAGCGCCACATTATACATCTTCCAATAACTAAAACACCCTCCATCATAACACATCACTAACATGTTATTGGGTCCCACAAAATACCCTACTAAAAATACCCACTCACTCACAATACACAAAAAGCCAAAACAAAAAAACCACCAAACATCACAAATGGCTTGAGCAATTGGAATGGCTCAAATACCTTTGGCTCACCAATGGCACCAAGTAGTGGTATGGTTTGGCTCACCAATGGCATAAAAAATAAAACTTTAGCATGTTAAAAGCTCCTCATACCTTGTGCTCTTAGTGCTGCATGAGAACCAATATAGCCAACACCTCTGGTTACTAAGACGTGTTAAAAGAAAAAGAACAAAGATATTATATTAAATAAGATACAGATGTTGATGACATATATGGATTCTGACATTATGTTGCATAAAAGAACCACATCTGTATGAGAATAGTGCATGCATAATGATCAACACGGTACTATATGCATACACTATTATTGATGATGACATATATGGATTCTGACATCTATATGCATGCACTATGAATGTGATTATAGCAGTACCATGTGCATGTTAGTATGTGGGATTATACTCTCTGATATGAGAGTAGATGAAATTTCAAAAATACAAACGTAATACTTGACAAAACAACAATTGCACGCTAAAAATTTCACTATATAGTATGTATTTTCAAAATTGTATGAACTATGGTTGTAATATGCTCAAAACACATGGGTTATTTTTTGCTATTTACTAAAATAGGCAATTTCGTATATCCCTTTCTCAAAATCCGAAATTTTATATATACCTAAAACATGCTTTAAAAGCATTATACATTATATATTCAAATGT
This sequence comes from Chrysanthemum seticuspe, assembly GCA_019973895.1. NCBI lineage: Eukaryota > Viridiplantae > Streptophyta > Magnoliopsida > Asterales > Asteraceae > Chrysanthemum > Chrysanthemum seticuspe. The sequence goes on along the minus strand of BPTQ01000007.1, from coordinate 77,968,444 downwards.
TGTAATTTAATTATATATGAAATTAATCATAAAAAAATATGAAATTCATCATACTTAAAAAAACCAAACACATTCTTTAACTCGACACAACTTAGACAACAAAACCACAAACAAGTGAGAGAAACAAAACCTATTAAAAAAAAGAAAAAAAACATTGGGTGCACTTAGTCCATAAGAAAACAACTATTTTTTTTACAAAAGTGAAACAATGCATTTCATAAAAGAAAGAAATAAATATTGCATTCATATTAAATTTATTTTACAAAAGTGAAACAATGCATTTTCTAATTTAACAAAGAAACTAATTTTTTTTTTTTTTTTTTTTTTCTTTGTTTCCCTTGTACCTTTTTTTTTTACCTAAACATAGAAGACAATGCCATATGAACGTATATTCTACATTTTGTAAAAACTTATATCCCATCCTCTCTTTACAAAACTACAAAATTAATAAATTTTTTCTTCAGCTAAACGCACTTCAACGTTTCTATTGTTTTTTATTCTCATGATCACTACAATAGGCGCACCAAGTGTTAGTTTATGCAAATGGTGAACTAAAAGCATTAATGCTAGTCAAACAAAGTTTAGACCCAGAAAACACACATTCATTTTCATGGGCAGTTTTAGAACACCAATGTGATGGACCTTTTGATGGCGTCGCATGTAATGAAAATGGCCGTGTTGTTAATATTCCATTTCAAGGTAAAGGTCTTTCTGGGAAACTGTCGTCGATTTTTCCAGAGCTTAAAAAGTTGACCGGTTTGTACTTGCATTACAACAAGTAGATTGGTGTGGGATACTATGAAAACCGTCACCAAAAATGGGTAGTCAACTTTGACTATAAGCCCGATATTTTGACATCTAATTAGACCGTTTAGCAATTTCGGGTTTAAACATGTCACTCAAGTTTTGATAGAAAAGAGCGTTTGTTTTGCATTTTCAGGCCGAGTTTCCTTATAGTAGACGTAAAACATCATTTCGGACAACTTTCATGTTTTACACTTTTCCTGATTCGGACCAGAAGGTCCTGAAAAACGGGATTTAAATTCGTTACAGAAAGGTTGTTTTCAGATTCTATATTTTGGTTGTTTTGAATTCGCGACTTGTTACAGGGTGGTTAAGGGTTCATGACACATGTAGAATGATACCAGGTGATTATATAAAGGATTGAAATGAGTTTAGAAACTTACAATAACCTTTAAAAGGTTTGGATGATTTGAAAGAAGAAGAAACATGGCCCATGACTTCAAAACGAAAACCCAGCTTGCTCAGACTTATAAAACACGAGTAATCTTTCCCTGAGGCTTAATTTTAGTAGCTAATAGTGTGTGTGTAAGGTTTTTGAGTTGGTAATTGAGGTGTGAAGAGAAAGAGTAAACTTAGGTCGATATTTATAGATAATTTTCTATGGCTTTCATTTGATGTTTCTTGCCACTAGTAGTGGTATGTCAAGGAGATTAGGGACAAGATGAGGTGTTTCTTAAGTGTCCATGATTTAGGTTGTTGGTTCGAATGGTGTTAAATGATACACATATGCTTAGCTTGCTAATATTGACTAAGGGTTGAAAGTTTAGGGACATGATGATGTCGTGTATTCATAGACCATAAGATGTTGTATGGTAATTCATGGGGTTAAGTAGCTTGGTTCGATTAGTTCCCAACAAGATTGTGTCGAAGTTTTAACCAAGGGTAGAAAAAGAGGGAATGAGGTGGTTGCAATATGTCCATGTGTGCTTCCTTGTATTCGAATGGTTAGAAAAAGAACACCATGATGTATACTTGTTTGAATTGTGATCTTTTGATTCAGATGATTTAGAATGAGACATGTAGATGGCTTGATAATATTGACAATGGTGTAGAAGGTCTAGGAGACAAGGTAAATGTGGCTTATTTATGTTCTCATAAGGTTTAGTTAGGGTTTTGGAGTCTTTGGTTTAGTTTTAGATAAGTTTAGTATAATAAAAATATAGTTTTCAGTCTTCATGCATTAGGTACTTGTACCATAGGTTTTAGGAACTTGTACTTTAGGTTTGAATGTTATAAGAAAACTAAGTTTAGAGTTAGTGCACACAAGTCTTGTATTATGTGTTTTAGAGTGAGCACACTAAGGTTTATAATAGGTTTTATATTAATAATTAGTTTTCATGCATTAAGGGCTTGTACATTGGCTTGAAAGACTTGTACATTTATATTTTATATAAATCATGTACATATTAATTAAGGTTTGTGATTTTATTACGTAAAATCATAGAATTGTACATTAGGGTTTATAACGGGTAATAAAGTAAAGTTAAGTTTATGTACTTTAAAGACTTGTACTCTAGGTATAAAATGTTGTACTTTAGTAAAATCATATTTTATAATAAATTAGGGTTTCGTGAAGACTCTAATAAATAACATACGTTTAGTTTGAATGTTAGGTAATCGTACGTTAACAAAATAACATAAGGTGGTAAATAAATGTTGGAAACTTTTATACTTGAAATGTTTATTTGAAATGGGCTTAAGACATGTTGGTGCTGGTGAGCATGTTTATTCAGAATATGAGTTACGTGACATTAGTGGTTGTTGTAATAAGATAAACTGATAACATTTATTTAAAAAAAAATAGATATATAAAATGGATAAGTATTCTTTATTTAGAATATTATATTAGTTTAATATAAGTGAAAATTTACCGGTGGTTACAGTTAGCCCCGGAGACATAAAATCCCTCACATTTCTTGCAACGCGCCTTTTCCGTCCTATCCTTCATAATACAAAACTCCATATTAGACCAAACATCGTCTTTTCGTTTAGCTAGTTTAACTATTACAACATCATCATTTGTGTAAACTTTTCGTGACCGGGAAGATTCAACGGAGGGATTAGTGGAAGCTTGTTGTGATTGTGATTGTGAGGTTTCCATTATAAAGAGATTAGAGAGAGATGTGAGTTTTTTTTTATGTGTTTTCAACCATAACCCATTACACATATTTATACTACAAATCCATGGCTCAAAATCCTCAAAAAAAAAAAAAAAAAAAAAAAAAGAAAAGAAAAAAAAAAAACCGGCTAGTTTGAAAAATAACGGCTAGTAGCCCGTTTGAAACAAAAACCGGTTTTTAAAACAAAAAAAACCCGGTTAAAACCGGTTTTTCAAAACCAACGGCTAGTTTGACTTCGATTGACCGGTTATTTAAAACGGTTAAAACCGTTTTTTTTAATCCAACGGCTAGTTTGACTTGTATTGATCGGTTTTTTTCAAAACAACTAGTTTTTTTAAAACCTTTTTTTATTTTTTATTTTATTTTTTATTTTTTTTGGGTCGAGAACTAGTCGTTGCTAACAAAAACCGGTTTTAACTGGTTTAAAAAACCGATCAATACAAGTCAAACTAGCCGTTGGATTTAAAAAACCGGTTTTAACCGGTTTAAATAACCGGTCAACCGAAGTCAAACTAGTCATTGGTTTTGAAAACCGGTTTTTTCGGTTTTAAAAACCGGTTTTTGTTTCAGACGGGCTACTAGCCGTTATTTTTACAAACTAGCTTTTTTTTTTTTTTTTTTTTTTTTTTTTTTTTTTTTTTTTTTTTTTTAAGGATTTTGAGCCATGGATTTATAGTATAAATATATGTAATGGGTTATGGTTGAAAAAAAAAAAAAAAAAAAAAACTCACATCCCTCTTTAGTATACTATATTAATTATTAGGTTGTGTCAATGGACTCATTCACTTAGCCCCATGAATCACAAAAAACCCAATAGCTCCACTATCTACATCACAATCCACTTTTTGTAATCTTAATACACTTGATCATATATGTTTCACATCAGTATCACCTTAGTCAAATACTCACATGTAATCTCTTCGTTAACTTGTACTAGCAAGGTATCTGCGCGATGCGGCGGTGGGTACCCTGAAATAAAAAATTTCAATGAACAATGCTTTATAATCTGAAACATTTTATGTGACGATAAATTTGCAGATGCCAAAAGTTTCATGTCGCATATTTCAACTCTTTAGAATTATAGTAGGGTACCCGCGCGTTGCGACGGCGGTATCAAGTAATAAAATTTTCGGCAAAAAATGTTTTCAATTTTATGTTTTCTCTTACAATAATTTTACCAATAGCGAAAACATAATGAGTTTGAGTAACTTTAAAAAAAGTGATGGATAATATCAAACTAATTCATATAAAAACAATTGAAAGTGGCGTGATTTTGCGTTGCGGTAGTCAATAATGTTATGAGGTTATGGTCAAATTAGTTGATAGTGATCCGTAGTCACAAGTAAGTAGAAACATTTTTTTTATGAAATATATATGTAATAATCAACACCACGTAATAAGTAAATAAAATATATTTTTAAACATGTTTGTATCATTAATATTGTTTATTACACTTGTCCTATATAGATAAAAGATATAAATAAAAAAATGCTTATAATGTATACATTTTGTAAATATATATTTATGAAAATGTTTGAATCATTAATATTGTTTATAACATTTGTCCCACATAGATAGAATATATAAATAAAAGAATACTTATAATGTAAAGAAAACTTACATGTTTAAGCAATCATTTAGTGTTATTCATGAAAAGTATAATATTTTTTTTTTTGAAAGGCAACATTTTATTGGAGACAACAAAAAAAGAAGAAGATACAATACAAGTCATCACACCTCAATTAACAAGCTAATTAAAAAGGGATGAGACCCAAATACACAAAATACAAAACAAACAAAAGAAACTAACTCTTCACACTAAGTGACTCAATAGACCCAAATGACATCTACAATAAAACCATATATGTACATCACCAACTGACACTAAGCCACACTCACATGAGAATATATAAAAGGGTCATACTAATCTTGCACCCCCTAAAAAAATTTTAGGGGTGTTAAAGTTTCCGTGCCAATCATTTGGTACAAGTTTTTCTTTTTTTTTTTTTTTTTTTTTTTTTAACTTTTACTCTTTATTTTTTTTGTCACTTTTTTTTATACAAGTCTTTTTTTTTTACATTTACTCTTTTATTTCTTTTATAAAAGTAAGATTTTTTTTACTTTTTTATTTCTTTTTTACTGAATAAAGTATATAACTTTTTTACAAGTTTTATTTTTTTTTTATTAATCAGTTTTAAAACTTAAAAAAAACGTAGTCGGAAATTTTTTGAGGCTCAGTTCGAAGGTTGCAAAAGTGAGATGTTATCTCACTTTGCCGTCCATTCGGTTTTCATCATCGCCTCGGAAAATTTTTAGGCTCAAAAATCATCATCGCCAAGTATTTTTCATCGACAAAGTTCACATTCACAATAGTAAAGATTCTCAAATCTGCATAAAGCAATTCACTAACAGTAAAGATTCTCAATCAATCTGCTGCTTTCCTTCGTTATAAGGAATATCACATTCACAATTCACAGCTCATACCACAAAGAAGCAATCACAGCAATCACAGTTCATACCACAAAGAAGCAGCAATCACAGTTCATACCACAAAGAAGCTAACCAGGGGAAAATGTCGAGCTCACCATTTTATACCAATGAGGTAATAAACTTTACAATATGACATGCAAAATTTATAAAAAACGATATTTTTAATAGACTCAGATTATTATTGTTTTATCATTTTGGCTGCAAATTTGAAGGTTGCAAAGTCATTTTGCCATGCCATTCGATTATGCCACGCCAAATCATTTTCGCTGAAAATCAACAAAAGTTTTTTTTTTATCATCATCGCCGTATCTCGATTTTTTTTTGTGCATGTTTTCGGCTTATTTTTTTGGCTTATGTTTTCGGTTTATTTTTTGCCAAAACAACCATGAGCCAAAACAGCCAAAAACAAAAATAACCACTATCATAAACTTCAAAACCAAAAAATACTTGATTATGATAGTGGTTATAAACAACCAAAACTGCCATGAGCCAAGAACAACCATGAGCCAAAATAAACCGAAAACAAAAAATAACCACTATCATAACCATGAGCCAAAACTGCCATGAGCCAAGAGTTGCAACGACGGCGGTTTAAGCTTATTTTTTGGCTTATGTTTTCGGTTTATTTTTTGCCTCACAAAAAAACTGAGCCAAAACAACCAAAAACAACCATGAGCCAAAACAGCCAAAACAACCATGAGCCAAAACAACCAAAACAACTGAGATATGGTATCAACTGAGATATTGCGCCAAAACAACCATGAGCCAAAACAACCAAAACAACTGAGATATGGTATCAACCATGAGCCAAAACAACCAAAACAACCATGAGCCAAAACAGCCAAAAACAACCATGAGCCATGGTATCAACTGAGATATTGAGCCATGGAGTAGATTTCGTTGTAATATTGAAAACATTGTTGTTTTACTTGTTTAATGTTTTAATGTTATTGTTTAATTAAATGGAAACAAACACACAATTAAAGGGTCATACTAATCTTGCACCCCCTAAAAAAGATTTAGGGGGTGTTAAAGTTTCCGTGCCAATCATTTGGTACAAGTTTTTTTTTTTTTTTTTTTTTTTTTTTTTTTTAACTTTTACTCTTTATTTTTTTTGTCACTTTTTTTTATACAAGTCTTTTTTTTTTACATTTACTCTTTTATTTCTTTTATAAAAGTAAGATTTTTTTTACTTTTTTATTTCTTTTTTACTGAATAAAGTATATAACTTTTTTACAAGTTTTATTTTTTTTTTATTAATCAGTTTTAAAACTTAAAAAAAACGTAGTCGGAAATTTTTTGAGGCTCAGTTCGAAGGTTGCAAAAGTGAGATGTTATCTCACTTTGCCGTCCATTCGGTTTTCATCATCGCCTCGGAAAATTTTTAGGCTCAAAAATCATCATCGCCAAGTATTTTTCATCGACAAAGTTCACATTCACAATAGTAAAGATTCTCAAAAATCATCATCGCGCGTCGGTGAGAAATACCGCGCGTGCCGTATGTTAAAATGATCACCTTTTCCCGATCTATCCTTGGTATATGGGGTGAAAATTTCCGGTCTTACGTGGCCGAAATATTGGCCGAAAAGTTTTAAGGCCGGAAAGTTTTAAGTTACGAGAGAGAGAAGAGAGAGACAAAAGAGATAATAATTGTGTGTGAGACAAAAGACAAGGGGAGAGGTATTATTGAGTGGGAGTGGGTAAAAGGCAAACGAGGGGCGCACACGGTTTTGCCAAAACCGGTTTTGCATTATTAATTTTTTTTTTCAAAAGTAAATGTAAAGAAAAATGTAAAAAAATTATTTGTAAAGAAAATGTAAAGTATTTCAAAAGTAATTTCAAAGAAAATGTAAATTATTTGTAAAGAAAAATTATTTGTAAAAAAATGTAAAAAAATTATTTCAAAAGTAATTTTTTTTTTCAAAAGTTATTTGTAAAGAAAATGTAAAAAAAAAAAAATTATTTGAAAAGTAGTTAAAAAAAAGTTATTTCAAAAGTAAACGTAAATTATTTGTAAAGTAGTAAAACGAAGGACCTAACGAAGGACTTAACGAAGAACCCCCCACAAGGCACCGCAGAAGCTACACAAAACCTAAAAAAGTCCCAGAAGTAAATAAAGAATCTGCGAGACACAGTTCTTATGTGGGAGAGCCTTCTAACGTCCCAGACTTAAACGAAGGACCTAACGAAGGACCTAGCGAGGGCGACTTAAGACACCACTTGTACGTTCCAAATTACTTTAGCGAATATAGTCCCAGACTTAAACGAAGGACCTAAAGGCGTTGGAGGCATCACTGGAATTGGCAAGAAATCCAGTTGATCACGCGTGTCAGCCGAGTGGAATACTCTATGAGCTTATAGATGACATTAATAATCTTCATGTGGAGTAGATTTCGTTGTAATATTGAAAACATTGTTGTTTTACTTGTTTAATGTTTTATTGTTATTGTTTAATTAAATGGAAACAAACACACAATTAAAAAGCATAACGTAAAATAAATATCATATAAAAACACTACACAATTAAATACACTATACATATAAAAACACTACACAAATAAATACACACTATATATACTCTACAAATAAAAACACTATATATATACATTACACAAATATAAATTATACACAAACACAAAACAAAAAAAAACAAAAAACTAAAAAAAAAAAAAAAAAAAAAAAAAAAAAAAAAAAAAAAAAAACCAATCATTGGGCCAATGATTGGCCTACTATGGGGTGCAAAGAAAGGATTTCATGGGGTGCAATATTAGACCCACCCATATAAAATCCCCTACGGAATAGAGGTCACCATTGACCACTTATACCAAAGCAGCCACATAAAAAGCTTTTGGACCAATTTAATTGCAGACGAAATACCATTTGCAGACCTATTCCCAAACAGTAAGGACAATCAACACCTGGTACAATGCAGCAAAACATAAGCACAGAACCTGATGCCACATGAAATTAAAACACCATTGTATGAGTTGAGATCATCTCATATTTACCATAGATCAAATAAATCAATCTTAGCTATCCATTTTTAATCAAAGTTAATAAAAAACCATTTTCCACGGTTTTCTTGAAAACAACATATCTTGCAAACGGTAAATCTTCACACTATAAAAAATACACCATCGCGACGAGAATTAAATTATCTTTCTATTAATATGCACGTTTCTATATTTTCGACAATTTTTTTTTTCAAAAATTCCGCCCAGAAAAATCATATATGATTTTTAAAAATCGAATCATATATGATTTTCACAAATCATATATGATTTTTACAAATCATATATGATTTGTAAAAATCGAATCATATATGATTTTCACAAATCATATATGATTTTTCTGGGCCGAAATTTTGAAAAAAAAAATCATTAAAAATATATAGTAGTGCATATCTATAGAAAGATAATTTAATTCTCGTCGCGATGGTATGCTTTTTATCGCGTAACAATTAACGGTTTGCGAGATATTTAATTTTTTTTTAAAATGTGAAAGTTTATTTTTATTTTTTAAATGAATGGCTATTATTGGTTCATTGGATCTATGGTAAATTTGAGATCTATATTGAACTTTTGCCTATAAGCCTATTGGAGCAAACTGAACTTGCAGACGCCGTTACCCACTTTGCAGAAGCAAACCTAAACATCAGTACATTATACCCAAACAACAAACGTGATGCCACATTATATCCAAACATGCGCCAAACAATATTTCTTGCATACAATTGCAGACCATCTCAATTACTCATAACCTGACCAACCAAAATTTCTTGCCGACAATTGCAGACTATCTCTGGGGTCAATGTATCTATTGACTAACCATGAATTCGACACTTTATAGGATCAAAGAGTCAATGTTGCCAATTCATCTCTTGCTTCTTTTTTTATCTCCTCACTATCCATTCGAAGCTCTTAAGTTGAATATCTTGGAAAATTTTATTTGTGCTTGACACTTTCTTCTTAAACACTCGAGAATTCCTTTCCTTCCAAATATAATACCCGGACGTCCAAATGATCGCTTGCCATAATTTAGTTGAATGACTAGGAATATTAACGTTCCCATTAAGTGCAAATAATTCACTAATAGAAAACGAATTAACATTCCCAACCTTCCACCAACTAAATATTTTTTCCCATACTTTCATTGCTAAATCGCATAACACCAAACAATGGTTACAAGATTCAACCGCATTATCACAACAAGGACAAAGAATTGAATCCAAATCAATCCCTCTCTTATCAAGCTCTTCGAGAACCGGTAATCTACCTCTTAAAGCCCTCCAAATGAATATATTTACCTTCTTGGGTACCCACTTGTTCCACAATGTAGCTTGGCCGCTGTAATCCACGTTCAATATCCTGTCCTCTACCAACATTGTTAGTTCTTTAACCGTGAAATCTCCATCCTCATTTAGCGTCCATCTCCACCGGTCCCTACAATCATAATAAATAACAACATTTTGCAAAACACCTCGTAAATCTTCAAAATCCTTACAAACTCTCCCTCTAAGGTTCCTAATCCAATCCCATTCCCAAACCCACACATTATTTACCCATCTTCCTTTTTCTGCAACCTTTCCTTCCTTACTTCTATCTAAATGGTAAAGCCTAGGGAATCTATCATACAACTTATCATCGCCAATCCAATTATCAACCCAAAACCTAATTTCACTACCATTCCCCACCATGCCTTTAAAAGATGATCTAAATGCTATACATATCCCCTCCAAATCCTCGCCCACCTTGATAATGTCACGCCATACCCCTCCCCCACCATTCGCCCCTTCTCCCCTCACCCCTCTAACCTCCCCAAGCCCCCCACTATCCCCATGAATACTTTTTATAATCCTAACCCATAATGATTCCCCCTCCCTTTTGAACCGCCACCACCACTTCCCTAAAAGAGCTAAGTTTTTTGCCCGCAAGGAACCAATATTTAACCCCCCCCTTCCCCATGTGAGGCTAGTAACGTATCCCATTTAACCCACGACAATTTCTTACAATCGCCAACGCCCACCCCCAGAAGAAGTTTTTTCGAACTCTCTCAATATGATTTATCACACTCAAAGGCACACGGAACATCGAAAAGTAATACAATGGTAAGCTACCTAGAACCGACTTAACCAATGTTAAACGACCCCCAAAAGACATCGTTTTAGCTTTCCAATCGGACAAGCGATTTTTAAACTTCTCTATAATATTATTCCAGGCCCCTACGCGCCTCATGTTCTCACCAATAGGTAACCCTAAATATGTAAAAGGAAAGGCCCCAACACCGCATCTCATCCATCTCGCCATATCCCCCAATTCAACGTCATTCACCCCGACACCATATATTTTGCTCTTATTATAATTTACTTTTAAACCAGAAACTTCTTCAAAACATTTAAGTATACACATTAAAGCCTTAGCGTTCTCTCGATTCCATTCCCCGAAGAATATAGTGTCATCCGCATATTGGAGATGTGAAACCACCACGTTATTCCTACCAATTTTAACCCCCCTAAAAATACCTTTTTCTACCGCTTCACTAACAATTGCGTTCAATCCTTCCGCTGCCAAAATAAACAAGAAAGGAGAAAGTGGATCACCTTGTCTAACACCCCTTTCCAAGCTAAACTCTTCTGTCGGTGATCCATTAACAAGAATAGACATAGTAGCCGTACGTAAGCAACACTCCACCCATTTACACCATTTTACCCCGAACCCCATCTTTTCCATAATATCAAGCAAAAATCTCCAATTCAAACTATCATATGCTTTCTCGAAATCTACTTTAAATATTAACCCTTTACCTTGAGTTTTCTTTACATAATCCACTGTTTCGTTAGCTACTAAAATACCGTCGAGAATATATCTTCCTTTGATAAAAGCATTTTGGGCATCTCCTACAACCTTATTAATCACCCTTTTAACTCTCTCCGCTAAAAGTTTAGCAATGATTTTATAATAGCACCCAATGAGGCTTATAGGTCGAAAGTCGCCAAGCCTAATAGGATCCGCCACTTTAGGAATAATAGTCACAAACGATGAATTACATCCTTTCGAAATCTCCATCTTTTCCCCAAACCAATTAACTGCATTCACTAAATCCGGCTTGAAAATATCCCAAAACTTCTTAATGTACTTAAAATTAAAACCATCCGGCCCCAGGGCTTTGTCACTCCCACATCCCCGAATCGCCTCCCATATCTCAACCTCGCTAAACTCCTTCTCCAACAAATTCTCGTCTTCCATTGAGATTTTATCAATTCTACCGCAACAGAAGATTGGTCGAATTAAGATCCTCTCGGTGAAAAGTGACTTATAATATCTTACCATCTCCGCTTTAATCAATCTTGGCTCCTCGCACCATACACCATCTTTTGGTTTAATGGACAATAAATTAATAGACGTGTGTTAGGATCGAACTCGAGACCACGAGATTGCACACTTTGCGTATGAGAATTAAAGTTAATAATTAAATATAAATGTTATATTTATTTATTAATTAAACGAAATAATTATAACGGACGTTTAGTAATTAAGTGTAATGGATTAACGGTCGTTAAATGTAATTGGAAAAGGGCTATATTGTAAATATTGGGAAGGTTCCGGAATCCCTTGTGGGATGCCTCATCCGATCGGCCACAAGAAAAGGAAACCCAACCCATCTACAACTAAAACTTGTTCACCAAGTTTGTTTGGGTATAAATACAAAACCAATGGTGTTTGTAATTTATCTCTTGTACTCATTAAGCTAAACCTAAAATTTGTTTGTGTGTTTCTTGCTTCAAACGATCGTACACCCTCTCATAGGTGTCGATCCAAACCTTTTTCCATAACAAGTTATTTGTTTGATTAAAACTAGCATTGCTTTAATTCGGTATAGTACGTGTGTACAAGAAAGTGGTACTAACACATTATTGTTAGTATTCTTGGATTGAATTACAAAACGGTAAGGGGTAATTCACATAATCCTATAAACCCTAATTAGGGTTCATATCAATTGCTAGTTTGTGGATTTGATTCTTGTTCGGCTAGAATCAAGTAAGGTACGCATATTCTTGTTTATGTTAATTAATTATTCGTTAATCTTTCCTATACGCTTTCGCATGTTTCTTTGATGTTTTATGTGTTTTGTATATGATTGTCATGTTATATAATTCCAACAGTGGCATCACGAGCTTGGTTTAATGAGTAATTAATTACTAAACGCGTAAAAAAACGATTATTGTATGTTGTTTGATATGATTATTCTAGGGTTTTGGTTATGATTATGTAAACCCTAATTTTAGGGTTAGGGGTTTTGCCCTAATTTGGTTTTAAATTTTATATGGATCGAATTAAAAAAAAATTATGGGTCAAAACCCTAATTTTTTTTAGTCGATTGTTTTAATGTTTTAGGGTTTATTATAATTGTTATGTTATCTATATCGAAACCTAGAATTAATATATTTGTTACGTGATATATTCATGAATAAATTGTTATGTGACATGGAATTATTGTATGCGATCTTGTGACAACGTGAATAATTGTTATGTTAAATCCATGAAAACGTGCATGTTTGGCATGGATTATTGTCGATACATATATTTAATTGTTAAGATTGGTTATGAGAAAATTAATTGTTAAGTTCTATATACATGTTTATTATTTTGATAAATCTTGAATTGGGGAATACCTCAATAATATTTATGAATCAATTATGTGCAATTTGGTATATTTTTAATTGGGGTTTACACAATTGATTCGTCGATGTATGTGGCTCACTTTCAATTGAGAGAGTGAAAGCCCTAATTAATATATACATTAATTAACCTAGACATTGATTATTAATAGGGTTTATCGAATAAATTGCATGTGGCTACTTGTTTACACGTATTAATTGTTAATTATGTGCGCATTGTTTTTAGTTGTTTATTTTTTATTGGTTTACTTGTTTGTTTATTATGTTAGACAGTTTTAAGCAAAGGGTAATTTTGAATAGAAAAATAATACGGACTAAACAATGGTGGGATTTGATTTGTTTTTGAAGAGTTAAGTTTTCAATAGTTTAATTGATTGATGATTTTGGCACAAAAAGTGAGAACGGCCCACCCAATTTGACGGACTGTGTAGGAAGTATTAGGAGGGGAGCGCATTAAATTGTGACCCTAAAGAGGGAGGTTATTGCTCTGCGCTGACCAAACTCTCCGCTTGCTTGCGAGTCAAATTGGAGTTACCAAGTAGGCTATGCATACAAAATCATCTTAAGGGCGAATTAGTTTTAATTCCATGCGCCACTTTGGTGGTAATTACCCGAAACACTAAGTGTTTACACTTATGCAAAAGTACGGTATAATGGACGATAATTAACGCTAAATTCCTTGATTGATGAACCCAATACCTCAATCAAAACTTTGATAATTTGATCTTTATGAATTGGTAATAAAAAATAGTTTATTAAAATTTATGCTACAAGATGAATGCATGACATCTTTGTACATATTAGATTTGACCACATAAAATCAAAACTAGTACCCTTATAAATTAAGTTATGTGCCATCTAATTAAAAGGAACACTTGAAGTTGCAATTTACGTCATGACAGTACTTGGCGAGATTGTGATGGACAGGTAAATCTCTATGTAAAGTCAGACCTTACATGGACATATTTGCAGTTCTTTAAGTTAGACACTTAAGTTGAGTAGGAATTGAGACCTGGACTCAAGGCATAAGATGGGAAAAAACATGTTTATATTTGCAATAGCGTTGAAAAATATAAATCCCATAATGATTTAGGAATTGGAAATTGTTTGCCAATTATTGTTCGACAGATTACCTTATTATATGCTTTCTTTACTAGCAGATCAACTGATGTAATGAACCTATGATAATTTGGATCCTAGTTTTCGAGAAAATTCTATAGTTATATGAATATTACCTTGGGTATTTTATTTTCTTGAAAAGTTAAATTATCGAAAATACTAAAATTGAATTTTGCTAATTCTTTACATGTATTAATGCAACATTAAACCGTAAACGAAGGTTATTCCTGTATTGGTAAATTGATCTACACCTGTAAGGGTTTTTGGTAGAGTCAACCTTACTAAAAGAATAAACTTATTCCTTTTTTCATAAGAAAGAGTGAGATTCAATCCTATTCCTTTTCATGAATGAAGAAAGGTATGATAGGACAATTAGAATTGTCTAAATTCTAAATACATAACTCGTAAGCAAATGTTAATAGTTAAGAAAATTGCATATTTTCTGAGTTATTAAATTAGAAGCTAGACTAATTACTGTATAATTGGTAAAAGACTAACTAGCATATTTTATCTAGTTGTTTTGTTTTGACCATTTAAAAGTACTACTTACAATCGTTGGAATAGTAGAACTATTAAGAAAGAAATTGCATGCCCAATTTTTCAAGTTAATAGCATTGATGGATAGTTCATCATCTACATAGTAGAATACACTCTTTTAGTACATAAGTATTTGTTATGTATGGACTTTCTCAAAAGTGTAGGGAAGTAAATAGAACACTATTTTCTTTCATTGGTTAATGAAACACTTACAATGTTGTCAAATCCATTGGGAATATTATGTTCTTATTACTGAATAAGGAATTAATGTAATGATCTCTAATTCAGTGGGAGTTACAAGCTTTGTCATCTTGGTAGTAACCCAGATTATCTCTAGAATGTCTTAAGATAATTACTTTCCACTTGTAGACACTTATGTTTTCAAGGATAGTCATGTACGTTTCCTTATTAGACAATGAAGTGGTTCTACATCTACTAGTTATGCTAATATCAATGACACAATCATATAGGTCACATAAACAAACATATGTCGTGTTGTTTATCTGCTACATGATGTTGTTCCATGCACAAGTGGGAGAAATCTATATTTTGTGCAAGGTACAACATATAAGTATATGATTTAACGGATTCTCTTGACTGCAAGGTAAGAGACTAACGTTCTAATATAACTTGAACATATCTAATTCAAGAAACACTTGGTGTTGCAATTTACGTCATGTGAGAACTTGGCGAGATTGCAACAACAAAGTAAATCTCCATGTGAAGTCAGACTTTGCATGGACATATTTGCAGTTTCTAAATTAAACAAGTATTTAGAACATGTGTCAAAATGATATATAAGACTACTTCAAATTAAATATTTATGTATTATTAGAATGACATAAATGAAGTAATCTAATACTACTTCAATTTGTTTATTTATGTATTTTGGAATGACATAAATGAAAAATAATGTAGTCCTACATTATTGTGAAGTAAATAAATTAACTTGAAATTACAATTGAAACCAAGAGTTGTGTTCATAATTACTTTAGTTAAACATGTTTATGATTTATTGTAAAGACATAAACATAAAGTCTTTTAAGACTTATAATAAAGTAAGACGTTAACTTGTTATGTTTTTTTAATTAAGACATATACAAGAAGTCATTGAGGTGATCAATGATTTATAACCTATAATGGGATTATAACAGTTTATGTTTTTTTATGAGACATGGATATGAAGTGACTTGGTTAAAAAGTACTTGTGTTATAAAGCATGCAATTGGCTTGAAAAGTCTATTATACCATTAAGTTGACTTAGTTGGTAAATAGGTAAGCCAAAAGGAATATGTTTATCTTATATATTGTTAGATTGTCTTACAATATTAATTCTAATGAATACCACAAGTTGATGGTATGTTCAGTTAGGAGAATCAATCTCTATTTGATTTGTTTGGTTCAAGATAACCATAACTTCTTTCTTAAAAGGTAACAAGGTTAGAAAATTGAGTATGGATTGAATATACTCAATATGACTCCAACCTAGAAGATTAATAAAACACCATTTTATTATGGAATGTGATGAATCACATTAAGTTTTAAAATTGAAGATTCTGAATTTGTTGAACTACTTATGAATAGGTTGTTAACAAACTTAAGTCAGGAATTATCAATGTGTATTTGTAATGTCCCAAAAAGAGAACAATGTAATTTTACTCTAATTGCTAAGTATATATAGATAGTCTATATATTACAAAAGGCAAGTGGGAGTTTTTTTTTTTATCTTGAAAGATAAAATTACAAGATACATAATCTTCTAAAACAAACTAGTAAATATCATGATGAGGTTAGATATGAAATGATAGACCTCATGATGATGGAATTTTCATTCATAGATCTGCAAGGATATCTCAGATAGTTGACTTATATGCTGAGAAATATGAGTTACAGGATTATAGTAAACCTGATAATCATTATGATGGATTACCAAATATTGAATTGGGTAAATTACTCATATTATGAATGTTAAAGATGCTGTCCATAAAGACAATCAATTTTGGAAATTTGGTTTATCTTAATAGTTAGACTAGAGAATGGAAATGAGTTTCTTCAAAGAGATGAAAAACCCTAGTGGTATGAATTTCTATGTAGAAATCATATGGACAATATTGTACACATATTTAATGCATGTCTTATGACAAGATTATTGATCACACTTAAGCAATTAATTATGATTGAATATTCTTTCCTAGACACATTAAATATATAAAGATGATAATTGTCATACTTGTTTTCATTAATATGAAATATGACAATGGAATATCAAAACTCTTTCTTGAGAAATTACTTGAGCGAGGACGGTAAGTAATCGAAAGGTTTTTTGAATTCATATAATCTTTGGTAGTGTACGAAGTGCAATAATTCATGAATGGATAAATGCATGCATCTATGAAATTATTCTTATGTTTAATTATTAAATCCTAGTTTTGATTTATAATTGAAATAAGATAAATTTTAAGTATTCCTGAAAGCTAGTGGGAGTAATATGTTAAGGTTTTTAAATCTTATATGTTGTATAACATATAGGAAGTAACATTCCTTGTAAGCTAAATGTTAAGTCTTAGATTGGAATGAAACTTTACTTGTAAGATTTAAGAATTAAAACATATAACCTTGGAATATATGTTTATTATTAATAAACATGTGCAGTAATATAAATGATCCTAATAAAACATGATATATCATTTGGGAAATGGATAAATATCTTTTGACAAGATAGAACATGAATGAAGTCTAAGTTTGACCTGTAGATTCATCATGTACTTCATGTTGTGTATTAAAATTGTTATATCATTCTTAAATAAGAAGTGATTTGACAACATTGATATCTAACTAAAAGTTATTAGATAACTTGTGTAATGAATATTCTAATAGAATTACATCCTCAGCCTGGAATTGCTCCAAGATACTATGGATGAACAATATGTCAAATGTTGTGCAAATTGTCATCAGCTTCAAACTTGAAAGTTTGGAAGACATCAAGCATTACAAAATAAGATATTAAAGTTTATCGAGTTTTAATGATCATATTGTTGTTTGTATACAATGATGCTGGTTTAATTGAGATGACACTCAATACTAGTCATGGTAGGATTTCATCCTTGTTAATGGCCATGTGAACTAGTTGTGCTACTAAAAGCACAGTTGCATTATACATTAAAAGAATAAGAATACTTTAAACTTAAAATTGTTTGAAAGTTTAATTGTCATAAATTGATGATAGAGGATGATCTGTGCTAAACAGTCAAGTCTAACAGACTTAAAACAGCTTTAAACACAAATGCAATTAAGATCAGAGGAATATAGGGAATTCCTGGGTCGTTAAGTCCCACGGAGGATGAATTGGTGTAATAAACACTTGATCAGATGGTAGAATGATCACTAAGGATAGTGATCAATAAGGGTATTGATGGAAAATTATACCTAAAGAAAAGATTTACAAATTACAGCGACTTAAATGCAAATTAAAAAGATTAAAAAGTTAAAATCTATTAAATAAACGCTATCACTATTTTTATAGATCGATGAACGTTTATTTTATAAAACAAAATAACTTAAATAAACTATTTTAATCAAAACGTAAACTTAAATTACTTAAAAACGTTATTTAAAACGGAAACGAGCGTTATTTACGAAAATGGCGCTGGAGCGCAAGATAAAACGTAAATTTTAAGAAATAAAAGGCCTACGAGTGTAAAACTAATTTTCTTACGTACTATTTGATAAAAGAAAATTTTAGGAAAAAGAATTATATTTTTCTGATTATTATTTTATTTATTATGATTTAAATACTATAAAACACTAATTAATTGATTAAAAATATTAAAACTAATTAGAAAAATCTGAAATTTTTTGTAAAAATACTAGATGATTTTATGGACCTATGAAAAATAAAATGGAAACAACAGCTTATACGAATAAGCTGTTAAAAATAAGCAAAGGTTAATAAGCTTAAACTGGAACACACCCTTAAGTATTAGATGTTGCAAACTTAAACCAAGAAAGTCCCAAGGGCAACTGGTTTACAGGTACCCACTATCACCCCCATAAGGGAGAGGTCTCAGGTTCGACCCCTGCCTCTCCCTTTTTGCAAAACATTTTTTTTTTCGAAATTTTCTTTTTGAAACTACTTAAGCTAATGATAATAAACAATTTCTATAACTACAACTTTTTACAAATTCCACTAATAAGCTCAGAATGAGCTTATTTTCTTAACAGTTATGCAAGAACTTGGAAATAAGCACATAATTAAGCTAAAAATGCTATTAAGCTAGAAATAAGCAAAAGAAAAATGGAGATAAGCTATATATCTGTTAAAAAGCTAATTTAACCATTGAATAAGTAAAATAACTTAGAGATAAGCACTAAATAAGCCACAGGAACCAAATAAGCAATCCAGTTATCTAGATTACCCAAACAGTTTAGTGCATACTTTGCAGGCTAAAATAAGCTAGGGAAATAAACTTGTAAGCTCAAAACAAGCCTTGAGTTAGTAAGCTGGCTAGGTGGGGTATCCAAAAAGCCAAAACTCATAAGCTAAGGGCAACTAAGGAGCTTATGGTGAGCTTATGAAAATGGTGACAAGTCACTGCTTATGCAGTTCTACTTAAAATGGGACATAACAAAAGCTTATTGCAGCCCAATCTATTAAGCTGCAAAATAAAAAATGAAACTTGGTACCTCTAGATGACTTGGTTGACTACTCAAGGAACCAAGAATCACAGGATTAGACCAACAATTAAGCTCTGTGTGAGCTTTTTAAAATTGGACCATTCACTGTGCACAGGGCAGTTAATTTGACTTTTTAGAATAATGAAACAGTTGACTTCTATGAACTTTTACTTAATCCTATGAACTGAAAATGTTGTATTAAGTTATAATAATACTGATTTAAGCTATAGTACTGAGTTATAAGCAGCTATGATGCAATATGTATTCTAAAATCTTTAACAGATAACAATTAAGCTGAGATTAAAACTAATATTGACTTTTTACTGAGCAAGGACTGATTTTAAGTACTTTAGCTGAGTTAATGGATCAGATTAGGTGATACATCAGACAAGAACAATCACTCAAACATCCTAGAACACAGATTTCACTTATAAATCCAAACATTCCTTACAAACTCTAAAACTTTGATTTCCAAAGTAACCTACTGATTTAGACCTAAACACTAATTCAGGACTTTATATTATAATAATCTGAGACTAATGAGGCATTAAACAAGAATAAAAACAGCATAAGACTAAGTAATGACAAATATGCTAATATGACCATTAAAATCAAATTCTTAGTATCTATCAATTTTATAAAGCAAACATACTATTTTAATGCTTAACTCTGATTAACTATAACTCAGAAACATATAAACATGAAAATTAAGGCTTTAAGCTAATTAAACAGTAAAATGCAAAATTCTTATTAAAGGCTTACAATTGTATTTCAGCCAAAGACCATTAACTAGTGACTAAAACCACTCCTAACAGCTTTCCTCAAAGCTTCTAACCCAGGATAAATCCACAGATAACCTTGCTTCAGTCTTTTGCATTTTCTCCAAAGATTTTTGAATTTATAACTATTATTTGTGAATTTTTTGGTAATTTAGGAATTGTTAAGTAAAACTGGTCTCTTAAGGGTTTTAAGAGCTTATAAGCTTTGTCAAAAGCTTATAAGAGCTTAATAAGTAATTACAACAACTGAAAACAATGTTTAAGAATTTTGGGAATTCTTGACATAAAAATCACTTAAACTTAATTAATAAATAAAAACTGAAATTGAGACTTAAAACGAGTTCTTATTGCACTGAAATATTATTACAAGACACTTGAAAGCTGAAATAAACACTGGGAATTTGAATTTAACTAAGTCGACATTTAAAAACTAAAATTACACTACTCTCTCTTCCACACTGCTTCTTTTTCCATTTATAATGTTTCTTTCAACTTTTTGTCGACCTCTGAGTTAATCCCACCATTTTGTAGCCATTGGATCTTCATATTTCATCCAAATCGTCCAAGTGTAAAAATGGCGGGAAAAGTCTTATGAGCAGGTTTAAGCATTTAATGCTTCTTGGTGTTTGTGGAGGTGGAGGGGGGATGTGGAAAGGTGTTAGGAGGTAGTGTGAAAAGGTGGAAGTGAGCAGGTGTCGGGGTGTGGCTGGAAACAGGTGTTGGGGGGAAGGAGGGTGAAAAGTGGAGCGGGTAATATCTGTTTTAAATTTTTGGGCCGGGTCAAGGGTTGGATTGGGCTTAGTTATTATAAAGGATCCGTTTGGTTTATGTTAACAACAAGGACCAAAGGTGTAATTTAGCCAAAGTTGAGGAGCTGATCTTGAATATTTTCCAAAGCTCTCACAAGGACTAAAACTGCCAAGTGTGATTAGTACAAGGACCTTTATTGATAATTTCCATTTTTGTTAAATCCAGGGACCAAAACTGTCAAGTTTAAAACTTGAGGGACCAAACATGTAAATTTCCAAAAGTTATTCATAAGGACCATTTTTGTCATTTATAAATAGTACAAGGTTTATTTTGATCAATTTCCAATTTTAAAACCTTAAGGACTATTTTTGACACTTTTGCAAAGTTGAGGGACCAAAGTTGTAATTTTGTGATTTTAAACTTCAAAGGATTATTTTGAACAACTTGTGAATCCCAAGGACCTAAAATGATATTTTACAAGTTTTTGAATTACTAGGGACTAATTTTGACAACTTTTGTAAAGTTGAGGGACTAAAACTGCCAATTATGCAAACTTGATACGTTTTTCACCAGATTTTAATGTTTTTGCATTTAAAACATATAAAACACTTGTTTGTGATATTTTTATCATTTTGATGTGTTTCTGAGTGTTTTCAGATGTTTTTGGCATTCTAACAGTATAAAAATGATGAGTATTTAGACACTCATCAATCCCCCACACTAAGATATTGCTAGTCCCTAGCAATGATTTATGAAAAGTTAATGGATTTTATCTCTTTACCAAAAGCCATTACTTCTGGAGTAGCCAATTGTTTCAGTTCAAGTAAGAACTTTGACACAATGATAACCAAATGATTTTGAGCAAATCATAAGCTGTGAACGGATTTGATTTGTCTTTACCAGAAGCCGTTTGCTTCTGGACTAGCCAACTCTTAGATAAATTATCAATATTATCTTTGGTGAGTCGATTACCAATTATGGATTTTCAACTGCCTTTACCACAAGCCATAAACTTGCGGGCTAGCCAACTCTTCACTAGTTTAAAGATATGGTGAGTTGAACACCATACAATTTTAGGCAAATTGCAAGCCATAACGGATTTGAGATATCTTTACCAAGAGCCGTTTGCTCCTGGATTAGCCAATCCATATGTGGGTTAGACATGGTGGACTGATTACCATTTGTTGTGTTTAGTACATAGTACTTCCACTAAATAAAAAATTAAAATTTGGCCATTTTGGGGAAAAAGGGACTAAAAGGGTACATTTATGATCAAATTCGCCAGAATTTCCCCCCCACACTTAGAAATGAATATTGTCCTCAATATTCAAAGTACCGGCTGTAATGCCGAAACTTAGAACGTAAAAAGATAACATTACTAGCTAAGTGTAGAAACACAACAATTATTCTCTTTTTGAATATTTACAATTTTCATTATTTTTAAGATCTATATACAACATGTGGGAATCTCCCCCACACTAAGGTGGAACACACGGGTGAAAACCCATGTTTAGCTACTGATTTTGATTACCGAGTCACTAGCTTGACTCGACCCCGAATTAATTTGTTCATGGGGAAGTAAGTGGAAGAGACAATCTCCATCGGACTTTCATTCAAAATGTTTGTATAAACATTGAAGTACGTGAAAGTTCCACATCGATGGGATTACTGAGAGAACCGGCTCACAAATGATACATGAAAATGCCGGGGTCAAAGATAATGTCTTCATTCCCAAAGGAGTGAAGAACAGGAGAAGCCACGGGATAGGTGAAGAAGAGAAAGAAAGTCATGATAATAATCTTGACTAACTCATCATCATCAGAAGAATTCATAGTTTCATGAATCTTATCAGTTAAGCTCAATTGGTCTAGACATATCCCGGGTGTGTCTAGATCAAAGTAGAAGTTATCATACTCCGATGGAGATATGATATGAGTGAGTTCACAGGAGAACTCCTCAAAGGAAAATGATTCATATTCAGGATTGATTTGACTGAGTTCACTGGGGAACTTCTCAAAAGTGAATGATTCATAATCGGGGAGAGAATTATGAGAATGAGAAGTGGTAATACCACTAATCTTCTCTCCCATATGATCAAAATGGAACGTTTGCAATTCGGGAATAGAATCATTGAACAAAAGTTCACTATCCTCAAAGGGGATAGAATATGAAGTAGGCTTTTCATTAAAAGCCTCGATTCTAGAAATGAGAAGATTAACATTCAATACTGTAAGACGAAGAGCTTCGTCTTGGATTATTTCTTCTTCATTCTCTTCTCCTAAGCTGACAAGCTCAGAAGGTAATTCACCAACATAACTTAGGTCTCCACAAGATAAAGAATAGTCCTCATCAGAATCAGAGAACATCTCAACATGATCATTTTGGAAGACAAGAGGAGGAGGGATATCACACACATGATCAAAAGTTCCCTGTGACTCTCTTGGGATTGGGACAAGGTCCTCAACACTAGACTTTATGAATTCGTCCGATTCCTTTTCAGGAACAGTGTCAAGATGCTCGTCCCCCATGTTCAGAGAGTGAGTGGGAGCTTCGGGTGTGATGGCAGTTACATGAGAATGAATCTCAACTGCTGGAATATCCCCTGATGAACTTGATGAATCTTCAAGTGTATCTTCATCATCACTATCATCAGGAATAAAACGAAATTGAGAGCTAGATCTGGCTGCTTTTTCTTTTGCAATTGATTCTCTAATAGATTTTTCAAAAGCAAATTGGGAATTTATTTTAGCAGCCTGCTCTTCAGCTAACAAAACTTCCATGGATTTCTCATGTGAATTTTGAATGACGGGACATTGTGGGAGTGGAGATTTGTCAAAACCGGAAGGTTGACATTGATAATCATCATGAGGACCCCCACAATATACACAAGAAAAACTGGGAATATTATGAAATGCTGTCTTACTCAACTCCTCAGTTCTTTTCACTGACTCCAGAAGCTCTAGATAAGTGTCTTGTTGGGTTTGCTGAGGAGTTTGAGTCATTTGGCACTGTGGAGTTTGATCGTGATAAGGATAGTCATAATTGTTACAAGGAAATGGATTCCCTGTTTGACAATCAGAGCTGAAATGGGGACCTCCACAGTTCTCACAACAGTAAAACTGTTGATCCTGGATTGGTGAATCATATGGATATTGATCATAACCAAAGTTCTGAGCATCACCGGAAAACTGTTCATAGACAATCGTGTTTCCGGATTGACACTCAAATCCTTGGTGAGGACCTCCACAAAATTCACAGCAGCATTGTTGATTATATGAAGATAAGTCGGGCTGTGGTGGGTAATTGGAGAAATTTGAGGGGTCGTTAAATGAGTTCGGATTAGGATCATAATCAAATGAATTCCTCGAACCACAAAACAAACAACTCCCGTTCCGAATATCATTACCACACTGTACACACGTACACCAGCGACATGGTGAACCATAAAGAGGCTCACCACAACCGACACAAGGAATAAACGATTCTATTTGAGAGTTATGAGAAGGAATCAGTTCATTCAAAGAATCAACAAAATCAACATGGTGATCTGAATGACTGATAAGGTTTTAAAAGGTACCTTTTTAAGGGGTCATTTAAGCCCTTATTCGATCACTTCTGTATCCGTTATTGCTTAATATCGTTCCTTTTCACTTTTTAGGTCTCTTGAAGGCAAAATGCTGGAATGATGCTTATTTGGACGAAAAGGCGCGAATATACGAAGAAAATGGCCAAAGTCAGAATCGAGACACTCAAAGCTGCTGAAACATAAGGCGACGGCGTCACTGCATATCTGCGACGCCGTCGGGAAGGAATTTTGCGACGGCTCAGAAGCGAAATTGCATGTTTTCAAAGGACGACGTCAGGTTCTAAAAGAGTAGGCCGTCGCTACTCAGACGGCCTAGATGCAATCCAGACGACGTCAGAAGCTGAAGAGGACGGCGTCACGAAACATAAGGTGACGCCGTCACAAGCTGATCAAGACTATCACAGCATGCGCGCGAAGTAGTTGATATTGTTTTGGCCATAACTTTTGCATACGAACTCGGATTTAGGTGGTTCAAAAGCCCACGCGACCGGAACGAGAAAATCTACATTTTGGTGAAAAAATGGTCGTGACGCCGTCACTCTATAAGTGTGACGCCGTCACTCTTTGCCGACAGAAAATCTGCCTATAAATATAACATTATAACTTCACTTTTTGTAAGCCCTAAACCCTAAGTCCGATTCCAGGGTTTAGGTGGGTGTTTTTCCAGCAACTTAAAGGGTTTCAACCACTCCATAAACATCTTGTAATGGTTTGTTTGTTTATCCAATCCTATGGTATGTCTTCAATTATCACAATTGTTGCTTGCTCTTCATTAATTATGCTTGGCTAATTCACCTTGTGTTTGCTTATGATTGTGTGAAACTTGTATATAATTAATTAGATCTTATTGATTTCTTAGTGATGCTTGTGTCTATCTTCATCATTAGGGTGTGACAACTTCAATGAATCTAATTGGTTTAGTTTATAATTCTTGCATCCTACTGTCTCTTGTTTGATTGGTTGTTTCTTATCTTAATTGTAATTAGCTTAGGAGTGCGACTAGGCTATCGTTGTGTTTAATACTTGATAAATCTTTGATAGTTTATGAATGACTTGGTGGATTTCGTTTACTAAACCAAAGATAACCTTAAAGTTAGTTTATGAATGATTTAGTGGATTTTGTTTACTACACTTAAAGGTGAATTCAAAGAGTTAGGGAGAAAACGCATACCCTATAACCTTAGACACACAACGCAACTAGGAATAAGGACGTGACAATTCAACCATCAATAGGACGTGACAATTCAGTAGGTAGAATTGGATAGCTAGCAAGGAGTAATACATCATAAGTAGATACGCTTCACGTTACTGGTAGATCCCTAAGTTAGTTAGTATCTTTTGGAATAGTTGACTAGCAACTAATTCCACCCCCCAAATCCAAACCCCGAGATTCGTACCTTTCCATTCCATAAAATATAAAAATACAAAAATAATCATCCCTCACCTTTAGACTTAAATCGACATACAATTCAGCCTAACGACACTATTCCCCTAGAGAACGATATCAATACCCGTGGCTTACCCTAATTACTACACTACAACGATTAGGTTCACTGCCTAGGGTGTTATAAAACTTGCTCGAAGTAAAGGAAGTTTTCTTGACCCCGAACGACGCGTGTAGCGTTATCAAGTTTTTGGCGCCGCTGCCGGGGAATAGTTATTGTTTAGGCTTGATTTCTATCTCGTTTAGGTCTACTCACAAGATTCCTATCAAGTGAGATTTTTTTTTTCTTTTTTAGCTTCCTTGTAGTCTATCTCCCTTCTTTGTGCCTTTGTTCGTAAAACTTTTCCATTGACTCTTCCGTTCACCATTATGGAGAACGCGAATCCACTATATCCGCGATTAGGTTTTTTCATAAGAAATTATGACATTACTAAAGCGGATTATTCAAGATGGTGGGAAGAAAGTAACCAAGTCCATAAACCTTTTGAGGATTTCACCATTCCATCAAGCCCACAAAATACCTCATCTAGTGAAACCTATGCTTCGTTTGATCCTTCACCTAGGATAGACTTTCGTGAACAACCTCCGTGTTTAGAAACTATTTTTAGTGAGGCCCTTAGGAGAACCGACCAAATTTATGAAAAGTTTATGGTAAGCAACCAAGCATTAAACCATAAGTTGGATCAATTACTAGAGTTGGTTTCATCACGACCTAAGGAAATAATACATGACGAGCATATAGATGATGTAGATGTGATTGAGGATAAGGTGATAAGTCTAGACCCACAAGGTATCCCACAAGTCCCACCATCATTTAAGGCATACACACCGCACGTGACTTACCCGGAAGTAGTAGGAGAGACTTTAGGAATCCCAATGGAGGTAGAACATTTGAACCAAACGCAACTAGAGAATATAGGTTTGAATACTTGTAGTCTCAGTCTTATTCTTAGTTCTAGGGAATTTCCTAGTGTTGATGAGCCGGAACCTCAATCTTTACTTCCATCCTTAAATAAACGAGGAACCAACCCACCCATCAACCAATTTAGTCCGGGTAGTTTTAGGATGAAGGAAGCCATTCACACACCCCCTTCACCTCACGTGGCATATTTCCACCTTAAGGGTGTGTATCGCTACTATCACCCGCACTTAAACTTAGGTGTAGGGAAAACCTCCCCTTTATCCGTTAAATAAGGGTAGAGTCAGGCTCGTGACTCGAACAAAAACAAGCGCTTCTTGGGAGGCAACCCATGTGTATTTGTTTTTCATTTTTATTTGTGTGTCGTGTATCTTTTATTGATTGTTTATTCTCATGTTTGAATTTGTAAAAATGCTTTATTTTGTCTTTAACCTCGTCTTAATTACATATAAAGGTATTTTACATAAGGGATAAGTGTAGGGAGGATTACACACGTTTTCAAAAGAAACGTGAACATGAGAATTACAATTATTTAAAAGATATACATGTGTGTTTGTTCGAGTCAAATGCTTGTATCGAGTCATAATGGATGTTTTGTAGGAAATTTTTCCAGATTTTAAAGATAAAAATGTTCCAAAATTTTTTCCAGAAAATCGCAGACCAGTTTCTGTCAGGATAACCTGACGGCGTCAGGATCTTAACCTGACGGCGTCAGGAGGAGCAGAAACAGCTTCTAACTTTTTCTCGTTTTCTGTGCTACTTATAAATTTTTGAAATTTTCCAGGTCTTAATTTTCTAGAAAATCTGCAAACATCCATTCCACAAGCATTATATCTTATTTAAGTCTGGAATTACATCCTGTTGTGATTTTTCTTTGTTCGGTTTGATGCGTTGGGTTGTCTGTTTTCTTAAAGTGTGCAGGTTTTATTTATCAAGAAGAAGATACATAAGATTGGAAGGAGCTTTTCACGCATACATTCTTCTTGGAAAGGATTTAACCACTACTTCACACACGGATCCTACCGAGCTAATCAGGGGAGTATTAGTTTCTTTCGTTTTTAATTACCTTCTATTATCATAACTTTGATACTTTCGGGGAACATTGGGGACAATGTTCAGTTTAAGTGTAGGGAGGGAAAATAAAACGGGAACTTTGAAACTATGCTTATCCTTGACTATTTGCTTTGTCCAATTGTGATTGTGTAATAAACCATGAGAAAATGTTGGTTAGGGTAATTTTGGCACCAAATTTAAAATTTTTTATGACATATAGGAGTGGGCCATTAGTCTTAACAAAAGCGTCTCATGGATAGGAAGTTGCATGACTAGCACAAAAACCCTTTACCACCTAAATTCCACCCAAAATGTGAGGATCGCCCTTAGATTAGTAGGAATTAAAGCATTCATCTTTAATGCTTAGAGTGTGAACCGGTAGTATATTAGATTCTAGAACTTGTTTTGTGATGCATTCCGAGATCGCTAGTGAGACTACACTTGTGTAGTTAGGAATAACTAAATGATAAGAGGCATTAGGATAAACCCTTGTTTAATACCTGTAATATAATTACTTCTTCCATATCGGTTGAGTAATTCCCCCACACCCTTTGCGCTGTACTCATCTTTAGTACACGATACCCCTAGTTAACCCCTCAGAGCCTATCCTTTTCGCGGTTCTCGTGATGTTTCGGTTTTTCCGGAATATCAATGAAGAGCATTGTTTACACCCCACCCCCAAATATACACCCAAATCGCCTTAGCCTACCTTTATTGCACTCACTTTTAGTGCAAATTTATGTTATCACCCAAAACCCTTAGTTCAATTATCTGGTTGCTTGCATGAGTTGCTAAGTCGAGTCATATCCTTTGTATACAGTTTTGGGATGATTGGGATTCATGGGAAAAGTTAAAGTTTATGAA
Source organism: Chrysanthemum seticuspe (assembly GCA_019973895.1). Lineage (NCBI taxonomy): Eukaryota > Viridiplantae > Streptophyta > Magnoliopsida > Asterales > Asteraceae > Chrysanthemum > Chrysanthemum seticuspe. The sequence continues at coordinate 77,939,627 of BPTQ01000007.1, read as the reverse complement.
ATATAGGGAAGAGAACGTTAAACTCAAATTTCCTTTGTTTCCATAATAATGTACTCCAAGTGTTTTGATCTTTTCAATTCGGGTCAAATTAGTGTTAGAGTAATAAAAACTCAAGTGTAGGGATGTGTCTATAAATCCCTATCATTTTGATGTACCGTAGAGGATGGTAGAGTAAAAGTGTATGCACAAAAAAAAAAAAAAAAAAAAAAAAAAAAAAAAAAAAAAAAAAAATAGAAAAAGAAAAAAAAAAGAAAAAAAAAAATAGTGAAAAAAAAAAAAAAAAAAAAAAAAAAAAAAAAACCATACGGGCTACCATCCTACATCTATCTTTTAAATTATGTTTGTTATTTTCGTTGCCTAGAGTTTTAGAGTGTCGAGTCTTGGCTTAGCAACGCCATTCTTCGTATACTTGCAACATAGAGATTTTTGACTATCCACCACTAAATAGCCTATCCCACCAAACCCTTCATTTCCCTACCGTAAGCCTAACGTTACAACCCTTTAAAAGACCTCTTTGATAGTCTTTCCTAGGTGCTTACGCCAAAGCGACGGAGGTTTGATCTATTCTCAAGCCTATGGTAATCTATGTACTAGGACCGGTTAATGAGTGTTTATCTTCCATTTCCGATTTGTTATATTTCATATATACACCCGAGAGAGATGTGAGTATCCAAACACCCCATGTGAGGTGCTAGTATGTAATTTCCGTGCTTGTTATGACTTTTGCGGGGCTTATATGTGTTGTGGACCGTTTTTGAATGAATGCTTCATGACCCCTAACTTATAAATTAATTTGCTAAAAGCACATTTGCTTGAGGACAAGCAAATACCAAGTGTAGGGATATTTGATAAGGTTTTAAAAGGTACCTTTTTAAGGGGTCATTTAAGCCCTTATTCGATCACTTCTGTATCCGTTATTGCTTAATATCGTTCCTTTTCACTTTTTAGGTCTCTTGAAGGCAAAATGCTGGAATGATGCTTATTTGGACGAAAAGGCGCGAATATACGAAGAAAATGGCCAAAGTCAGAATCGAGACACTCAAAGCTGCTGAAACATAAGGCGACGGCGTCACTGCATATCTGCGACGCCGTCGGGAAGGAATTTTGCGACGGCTCAGAAGCGAAATTGCATGTTTTCAAGGGACGACGTCAGGTTCTAAAAGAGTAGGCCGTCGCTACTCAGACGGCCTAGATGCAATCCAGACGACGTCAGAAGCTGAAGAGGACGGCGTCACGAAACATAAGGTGACGCCGTCACAAGCTGATCAAGACTATCACAGCATGCGCGCGAAGTAGTTGATATTGTTTTGGCCATAACTTTTGCATACGAACTCGGATTTAGGTGGTTCAAAAGCCCACGCGACCGGAACGAGAAAATCTACATTTTGGTGAAAAAATGGTCGTGACGCCGTCACTCTATAAGTGTGACGCCGTCACTCTTTGCCGACAGAAAATCTGCCTATAAATATAACATTATAACTTCACTTTTTGTAAGCCCTAAACCCTAAGTCCGATTCCAGGGTTTAGGTGGGTGTTTTTCCAGCAACTTAAAGGGTTTCAACCACTCCATAAACATCTTGTAATGGTTTGTTTGTTTATCCAATCCTATGGTATGTCTTCAATTATCACAATTGTTGCTTGCTCTTCATTAATTATGCTTGGCTAATTCACCTTGTGTTTGCTTATGATTGTGTGAAACTTGTATATAATTAATTAGATCTTATTGATTTCTTAGTGATGCTTGTGTCTATCTTCATCATTAGGGTGTGACAACTTCAATGAATCTAATTGGTTTAGTTTATAATTCTTGCATCCTACTGTCTCTTGTTTGATTGGTTGTTTCTTATCTTAATTGTAATTAGCTTAGGAGTGCGACTAGGCTATCGTTGTGTTTAATACTTGATAAATCTTTGATAGTTTATGAATGACTTGGTGGATTTCGTTTACTAAACCAAAGATAACCTTAAAGTTAGTTTATGAATGATTTAGTGGATTTTGTTTACTACACTTAAAGGTGAATTCAAAGAGTTAGGGAGAAAACGCATACCCTATAACCTTAGACACACAACGCAACTAGGAATAAGGACGTGACAATTCAACCATCAATAGGACGTGACAATTCAGTAGGTAGAATTGGATAGCTAGCAAGGAGTAATACATCATAAGTAGATACGCTTCACGTTACTGGTAGATCCCTAAGTTAGTTAGTATCTTTTGGAATAGTTGACTAGCAACTAATTCCACCCCCCAAATCCAAACCCCGAGATTCGTACCTTTCCATTCCATAAAATATAAAAATACAAAAATAATCATCCCTCACCTTTAGACTTAAATCGACATACAATTCAGCCTAACGACACTATTCCCCTAGAGAACGATATCAATACCCGTGGCTTACCCTAATTACTACACTACAACGATTAGGTTCACTGCCTAGGGTGTTATAAAACTTGCTCGAAGAAAAGGAAGTTTCCTTGACCCCGAACGACGCGTGTAGCGTTATCAATGACTAATAAGACTCAAAGAACATTTTGAAAAATCCGGAGGTGGGACAAGTGGTGTGCTCTGAGAGCTAGCAATTTCCACCACTTCCGTTATGGTCTCCGGTTTTGGTTCTTGAGAAACGTGAAGATTAGGCAAGTCATTCTTGGTAGTCACCGGTCTTAATTCTGCATGTTTGCTTTTAACCGTAAATCGTGAAAGTGTAGGATCAATTTTAGACGGCTTAGGAGCAATTGAGGGTTTAGATCTTTGGATAACCGTAGGTTGGACGTATTTAGCACCTCCATTATCAGATGAAAGTACCTTGTCCTTTGTCACCCCGGTTTCTCGTTCTATTTCCCTACGCAGAATCAATGGATCATCACGAACCACACGAATTCTTGACATTTGTGATAAAATAGGAAGTTTTTCAACTTCGTTCCAGATTTCGTCGTAGTCGAGAGATTCCATGAGAATAGAAGAAGTTTAGAATCAAAAGGATAGAGGGTAAAGGAATAAAGAATCAAAAAGGGTAAGAGGTTAAAGATGAATATTTTTGGATTTTTGAAAAACATGCCATAAAAACAAATAATGAAAATATTTTTGGCGTTGTTAACACTTTAGAAAAAGTGTTAATGAACTTTTAGATTTTGATTAACTTTACAAAAAAAAACAGTTTACAAAAGGTGGTATATGTGCAAGTACGGGTCTGGAAATGCTTAAAACACGCTTACAGCCTCCCCGGCAGCGGCGCCAAAATTTGATCTGTGCTAAACAGTCAAGTCTAACAGACTTAAAACAGCTTTAAACACAAATGCAATTAAGATCAGAGGAATATAGGGAATTCCTGGGTCGTTAAGTCCCACGGAGGATGAATTGGTGTAATAAACACTTGATCAGATGGTAGAATGATCACTAAGGATAGTGATCAATAAGGGTATTGATGGAAAATTATACCTAAAGAAAAGATTTACAAATTACAGCGACTTAAATGCAAATTAAAAAGATTAAAAAGTTAAAATCTATTAAATAAACGCTATCACTATTTTTATAGATCGATGAACGTTTATTTTATAAAACAAAATAACTTAAATAAACTATTTTAATCAAAACGTAAACTTAAATTACTTAAAAACGTTATTTAAAACGGAAACGAGCGTTATTTACGAAAATGGCGCTGGAGCGCAAGATAAAACGTAAATTTTAAGAAATAAAAGGCCTACGAGTGTAAAACTAATTTTCTTACGTACTATTTGATAAAAGAAAATTTTAGGAAAAAGAATTATATTTTTCTGATTATTATTTAAATACTATAAAACACTAATTAATTGATTAAAAATATTAAAACTAATTAGAAAAATCTGAAATTTTTTGTAAAAATACTAGATGATTTTATGGACCTATGAAAAATAAAATGGAAACAACAGCTTATACGAATAAGCTGTTAAAAATAAGCAAAGGTTAATAAGCTTAAACTGGAACACACCCTTAAGTATTAGATGTTGCAAACTTAAACCAAGAAAGTCCCAAGGGCAACTGGTTTACAGGTACCCACTATCACCCCCATAAGGGAGAGGTCTCAGGTTCGACCCCTGCCTCTCCCTTTTTGCAAAACATTTTTTTTTTCGAAATTTTCTTTTTGAAACTACTTAAGCTAATGATAATAAACAATTTCTATAACTACAACTTTTTACAAATTCCACTAATAAGCTCAGAATGAGCTTATTTTCTTAACAGTTATGCAAGAACTTGGAAATAAGCACATAATTAAGCTAAAAATGCTATTAAGCTAGAAATAAGCAAAAGAAAAATGGAGATAAGCTATATATCTTCTAAAAAGCTAATTTAACCATTGAATAAGTAAAATAACTTAGAGATAAGCACTAAATAAGCCACAGGAACCAAATAAGCAATCCAGTTATCTAGATTACCCAAACAGTTTAGTGCATACTTTGCAGGCTAAAATAAGCTAGGGAAATAAACTTGTAAGCTCAAAACAAGCCTTGAGTTAGTAAGCTGGCTAGGTGGGGTATCCAAAAAGCCAAAACTCATAAGCTAAGGGCAACTAAGGAGCTTATGGTGAGCTTATGAAAATGGTGACAAGTCACTGCTTATGCAGTTCTACTTAAAATGGGACATAACAAAAGCTTATTGCAGCCCAATCTATTAAGCTGCAAAATAAAAAATGAAACTTGGTACCTCTAGATGACTTGGTTGACTACTCAAGGAACCAAGAATCACAGGATTAGACCAACAATTAAGCTCTGTGTGAGCTTTTTAAAATTGGACCATTCACTGTGCACAGGGCAGTTAATTTGACTTTTTAGAATAATGAAACAGTTGACTTCTATGAACTTTTACTTAATCCTATGAACTGAAAATGTTGTATTAAGTTATAATAATACTGATTTAAGCTATAGTACTGAGTTATAAGCAGCTATGATGCAATATGTATTCTAAAATCTTTAACAGATAACAATTAAGCTGAGATTAAAACTAATATTGACTTTTTACTGAGCAAGGACTGATTTTAAGTACTTTAGCTGAGTTAATGGATCAGATTAGGTGATACATCAGACAAGAACAATCACTCAAACATCCTAGAACACAGATTTCACTTATAAATCCAAACAGTCCTTACAAACTCTAAAACTTTGATTTCCAAAGTAACCTACTGATTTAGACCTAAACACTAATTCAGGACTTTATATTATAATAATCTGAGACTAATGAGGCATTAAACAAGAATAAAAACAGCATAAGACTAAGTAATGACAAATATGCTAATATGACCATTAAAATCAAATTCTTAGTATCTATCAATTTTATAAAGCAAACATACTATTTTAATGCTTAACTCTGATTAACTATAACTCAGAAACATATAAACATGAAAATTAAGGCTTTAAGCTAATTAAACAGTAAAATGCAAAATTCTTATTAAAGGCTTACAATTGTATTTCAGCCAAAGACCATTAACTAGTGACTAAAACCACTCCTAACAGCTTTCCTCAAAGCTTCTAACCCAGGATAAATCCACAGATAACCTTGCTTCAGTCTTTTGCATTTTCTCCAAAGATTTTTGAATTTATAACTATTATTTGTGAATTTTTTGGTAATTTAGGAATTGTTAAGTAAAACTGGTCTCTTAAGGGTTTTAAGAGCTTATAAGCTTTGTCAAAAGCTTATAAGAGCTTAATAAGTAATTACAACAACTGAAAACAATGTTTAAGAATTTTGGGAATTCTTGACATAAAAATCACTTAAACTGAATTAATAAATAAAAACTGAAATTGAGACTTAAAACGAGTTCTTATTGCACTGAAATATTATTACAAGACACTTGAAAGCTGAAATAAACACTGGGAATTTAAATTTAACTAAGTCGACATTTAAAAACTAAAATTACACTACTCTCTCTTCCACACTGCTTCTTTTTCCATTTATAATGTTTCTTTCAACTTTTTGTCGACCTCTGAGTTAATCCCACCATTTTGTAGCCATTGGATCTTCATATTTCATCCAAATCGTCCAAGTGTAAAAATGGCGGGAAAAGTCTTATGAGCAGGTTTAAGCATTTAATGCTTCTTGGTGTTTGTGGAGGTGGAGGGGGGATGTGGAAAGGTGTTAGGAGGTAGTGTGAAAAGGTGGAAGTGAGCAGGTGTCGGGGTGTGGCTGGAAACAGGTGTTGGGGGGAAGGAGGGTGAACAGTGGAGCGGGTAATATTTGTTTTAAATTTTTGGGCCGGGTCAAGGGTTGGATTGGGCTTAGTTATTATAAAGGATCCGTTTGGTTTATGTTAACAACAAGGACCAAAGGTGTAATTTAGCCAAAGTTGAGGAGCTGATCTTGAATATTTTCCAAAGCTCTCACAAGGACTAAAACTGCCAAGTGTGATTAGTACAAGGACCTTTATTGATAATTTCCATTTTTGTTAAATCCAGGGACCAAAACTGTCAAGTTTGAAACTTGAGGGACCAAACATGTAAATTTCCAAAAGTTATTCATAAGGACCATTTTTGTCATTTATAAATAGTACAAGGTTTATTTTGATCAATTTCCAATTTTAAAACCTTAAGGACTATTTTTGACACTTTTGCAAAGTTGAGGGACCAAAGTTGTAATTTTGTGATTTTAAACTTCAAAGGATTATTTTGAACAACTTGTGAATCCCAAGGACCTAAAATGATATTTTACAAGTTTTTGAATTACCAGGGACTAATTTTGACAACTTTTGTAAAGTTGAGGGACTAAAACTGCCAATTATGCAAACTTGATACGTTTTTCACCAGATTTTGATGTTTTTGCATTTAAAACATATAAAACACTTGTTTGTGATATTTTTATCATTTTGATGTGTTTCTGAGTGTTTTCAGATGTTTTTGGCATTCTAACAGTATAAAAATGATGAGTATTTAGACACTCATCAGAGGATGTCACACACTTTATGAATTATTATGTGGATTGGTGAATGCACACATACAAGGACTTCACTAATTGAATTCTTGAAATAAGTATTCTCAAAATTACGATAGATCAAGTTGGTTGATTTATGCATTATCAACAAGTATGATTGTCATTACTTGAGGCATAATTCATCAACTGGAATTTTCATGCATTGATCTATTTGGTATTTGGATAAGGGATGTTAAACAATTGTTATAATAAATCAAGTACTTGGTATGTTTGATTTTATAATATATTGTATCCTATATTTGCATGTTTAATCCGTGAATAAATTTATTTATTCTAAATCGTCCGTTGTCATTTAATGATATGGGAGTATCATTAAACTAAGACAAATCTGAGAGATATGGTAGAATATACTTGATAGTATACTGATGAGAATGCATACCAATTTCAGATGATATTCAATGAATTGAATATAGGACTTATCCCAACTACATGATTTTACTTTATGGATATTGTTATTAAGTAAATCATGAATAGTTATCCTCAGACTTGAGATACCAGATAAGTGTCATGAATGTAGTGCACTTCTGTGGAACAACTTAACGCTATACGTAACTGGTAGTCATAAGGGTTGTTTCCTGAAGTGTTGCAAAGTTCATGGGTTATTCTTGTAGTCAAGATAGAATTTGTTCCTTCAAATTTATTTTGGAGTTTAATAATGCTAGGCCCCTCGTAGGGTTGACAAGATGTTTGCGTGGCCACGCCCAAAGATTTCCCCTGAATATGTTCAGAAGATTTGGTAATCTTGCTCAATCACTTAAAACGAGAAACAGAATAGTTGAATAAAGAATGACTTAATTCCATATCTTTATTTAACATGGTATTAGAAACAAAAGGATAATAATAATGAGAAATCATTAAAAGGTTTTCCAGGAGACCTTACTCGAGTTGTACTAGAGGCATCGAAGTGTTGCTAGACGCTAACCGATGTGATCACTCTATTAAGATATGTCCAAGTGGGAGCTGTTGGTTTAATGGACAATAAATTAATAGACGTGTGTTAGGATCGAACTCGAGACCACAGGATTTCACACATGAAGATCGACCATATCATTCTAAACTATGAATCAATCACTATGAACTCGTTCCATTTCTGTCTGTTCTAAAGTAACCTGACCTGAGATATATTCTACTTTCAATAGAGATTGGGCAACAGAGATTTAAGAGAATGCACAAACACTATTTTCAACAGATGTGGTCGATATTAACACGGACAGATTCGTCACTTGCAACCAATGGCCGAATCTCCTATGGAAAGAAATGAATATTCTTCACCGAGAAAGGGGGGTCAGTACATTCCTGCAGATCAACGACTATCAATGAAACAAACACTAGTACAGAAAAACATATCATAGATTTCTGATGGTCAATCTGTTAGCCTAACAGCAACAAGATAATAAAACATTCATTCAGATGCTAAAACTGCAACATTCGGCCATTGATAGGGATAAAAAATATGTATAACATCTCTATTTAACCAACATATACCAGAATCTAAAGCATCAGAATAAACCGTTCACAAAACAGAATACCCAAATCAGAATTTTGACCAAAATCAAGACTAAAGAACAAGGAAAACACACTCCTCAACAGCCGGAATCTCATCAATCTTCTTCAAAGCCTCTTTGCTCGGTTTCTCATCAACACCAATAACCATGACCTTTTGTTTTCTTTGTGTAGTGCTGCCGACACTCATAGAACTTATGTTCAGATTTTCTTCACCCAATATACTTGTAACACTTCCAATGGTACTAGGCTGATCAATTTGTCTACAAAGTATAATATTTCCTTCCAAACTCACATCCACTTCAAAATCACCTACTTTCGTCAAATGCGGGACCCCGCCTTTCAACCTCCCTTCCACTACAATTTCACCAGACTCGGATATTGCAATTGTGAAACGTGACTCAACGTGAGCAATTTGGACTTTTATGATTTCGAGTGGCTTTCCGGATGGCCTATCTAAAAGGACCCGTTCTCCATTTATATGGATACCTTTGGCAACCATTGCAGAGACTAATCGGGTGTCAAGAGCAGCCGTTGCTCTTGAGGATGTGCAAGTCACTAATCCTACACCACTTCCATCTGCTGCTAATTGTACAGCTAACTTATGGAGTTTTTCAACGAGTATAATATATGGTTTCAGTTCTGCAAGTACCTGCAACGAATTCATAACATCAAAATGAATGATGTCACTAGAAAGTTTTAATCTTTTTTTTTTTTTTTTTTTTTTTTTTTTTCACAACAGGCATTTTATTGGAAAATTAAAGAACACGGGAAGTAGTTGAAGGCTTGAAGCTGACACAGTTTTATAATAGTAAATTACAGAAATCGTGCTTGTGGACTTGTGGTTAGCTAAAAATTATCGAGACCGTCCCTCTTCGATATTATTTTTATAACAGTCCCTAACTGCATACGCATGGGTCGTTTTAGTTGGGTATTATCTCAAGCGGATAAAATGTTTAGCTAAGAAGGAAATGCGATCCAACATGTCAAAACTATCCAAAGTTTGTTTCTAATGCAAAAAACCTTTCAAATAATTGCTTAGATTTTTGTAGAGTATTATTGTAGAAACATTGTTTTGTACTCCTAATGAACGAATTAATTTCTAAAGAAAAAAAATTAGAAAAACAGACAAAAAGTATTTGACAGTAAACCTAACTGGCTCATTTCGACCCGTTACTTAGATTGACAAAATATCCATGTCACCACACTCAGTAACAAAACTTAATACAAACGCTACCTATGCTTAAAATAATATTGTTTTTGTGGTCATAATTAACACATTAACTTTTGTAATTAGTTGAAAAAATGGACAAATGTGTTTTGAAAATAGATGCATACAAACTTTCATATATATAGCAGATTATGAGTAAAGCTTTGAGTAGTATTACCTCAGCAGGAACCGTTGGGCGAGTGAGTGCCAAAACACTACGATGATCACTTTTAACTCGTATATATCTTAGCGAATGTATATTAAACGCAAATTTGGCAATTGCTTCCTCGCTAAAGGGACAATCAGTCAATTTTAGCTTTCTTAATTTTAGGCACCCTTTCGATAACTCCACAAGTCCTGCATCAGACTCTCCTGCACAACCGAGAAAGAGATATCTTAAATTATGACCATACTTCCCGATGTACCCCAAACCCATATCCGTCAATCCTCCATGACAAACGCTGATATGGAGCCTTTTGAGTTTGCTGCAACCCATTAGCATAGCTCGGATACCATTGTCAAGAGGTAAATCTGTTTTACCGTCTTTCAAAAGCAAATTCATCCGGAAATCATGCAGATTCTTCAAATAAGTTCCTATGCACTCCAAAGTTTCATTTGAAATATGTCTAATATCTAAGAGTTCAACATTTAAATATTCCAAATTATAGCATCCTTGCGCTAAAGCAATCAGTCCCATGTGAGTCACCCAGTTACCATAGGTAAGTTTGCGCAATTTCTTGCAAAACAGACCAATTACTTGCAAACCCGTCTCTCCACATCTATCCGAGGTTTCTATAACTTCCAAATTGGGACAACTCTCAAACAAAGAACACTTGCAATTTTCATTGTTGTAATATATAAATTCCCGTAGTTGATTCACATAAGGAAGTAAAATCGGGAATGAAGTTTCAGGCAAGTCATGAATACATAAACCACTAATATTCATTGGAAACTTGAAACTGCTATAGTCCCCATTTTCATCAAAATAAGCGCCATCAAAATATTCCAACTTTTTAGCATGGCTAAAAACGTCCCCTAAATCACTTATCAGCAAGTGATGATGAGTCTTCAACGATACTAAAGAGTTACAACAATTTTTCGCGAGAAGCGTAAGATCTTTCACATCATATCTATTAAAAGGGTACCCAAAATGGAACGTTTCAATAACCATGTTATGCATAGCCAATTCACGTAACCATTCCCCATCGGCCTTACCTTCAAGATCCTCATCATCAAAAACACCAACCAGCGTATTATTCTCCAAACACAACGTTCTCAACTCATTACAATACCTAGAAACATACATCAACCCATCCTCGGAAAACAACTCACACTTATGAATCCTCAAACTCCTTAAATCCTTACCGCGTGTTCTCGCCAATAACTCAAGATCCTCATCAGCAACAACCATACCACGGATATGAAGCGCTTTCAAAAGCTTAAGCTTAACGGATATTTCTACAATCCATGGGGTAATGTCAATATCCAATACTTGTGCAAAATCCTTATGGGGAGCTCCCTTAAGTGTTAAGGACTGGATAAAAGGGAATCTTTGGCTAACACGAGACGGGCTTGGGGCGTAATGGGTGTGGACAGTTAGGTGCTTACGCGTTAAGGAGTCGAGTTTATAAAGACTACGGGAAACTAAAGAGATGGAGTTAAGGTCATTGGTATTGTGTATGTAAGGTATAACACAGTTAAACACTTGTTGTTCCATACTGACTTACTGAGTAGCTAATTAATTTTACAAGAAATGAGAATCGGACTTACCAGAAACGAAGAGGGTTTTCATTTTCTGTCACCGGAAATGGAGAGGGTTTTGGTACCTGTTTTTGGGGTTTTCATTTTTTAAGATTTATTTGTAACTTAACACCATGGACTAACCCCAATCTAAATCCAAGGTACGAGTTAAGCCCTGTTGGTCAAGATTTGTGGATAAAATTTTACTTTGAATTAATACAGCAAAAGCCCAATAAACCAATGGTTTGAAAATAACCCGTTACTCCGTAGTACTAGGGGCGTTAGTCGGGTTGATCCAATCAGGTTCGGGTTAATTTGGGTTGAGGCTAAAAAAATATATCCGAACCCGATTCTATTCAGAACTCGGGTTAGTCGGGTTAACCTGATTTGACCCGAATAAAATTATTGACCAGAATAGGTTTATCGGGTTCAGATCAAGTCGGCCTTTTAGACACCCCTGCTCCGTACATACTATTGAATATTGGTACATGCTATTGATGACCATGCATTCATTCACTAAAAAGTAGTAACTATTTTGAATATGAAAATTAGTTTGATCTCATACAAAGAAGTAGCCAAAAGTCGTAGCTAAATTCTATTAGTCTAAAATTGGAAATACTCTAAAAAAGAAAACAAGCTACAGATCTAAGGTTATAAATAGCGCGAGGCGTGGCGTGATGGTATGACCAAGCCACATGCCTTTGCGGCCAAGCAGAGAGTAAACTTGAACTTTTTTTGGAGAGGCTAGCTTGTAAGTTATTTATTTTAGGAGGGCGATATACATAATGGCGAAATTTTTGTATTAAGAATGACTAAAACTATAAATAAATATTATATATATATATATATATATATATATATATATATAGGGAAGGGATCGGGTGCGGATTAGATTTTAAGTAGGGATGGTGCGGATAATATCACAGTAACATTCACAAAAAAAATAATTCAAAAAAATCTGAAAAAATTAAAAAAAGAAAGAGGACAACAATTTATTAAGAATCGCTGAAAAAAAATTCAGAAAAAAAATCATTTTCATCGTTAAAAGGTATAATGATATTATGAATTTTGTTAATATCACCGTAATTATCAAGCTTTCTTAATATCACTATTAAGTAAGGCTAGCAGTAGTTTCACTAAGGCTAGCAGTAGTATGTAAACTAGCAGTGATATTAAGTTTTTTTCTAATATCAAAGTAACTTTTTAAGTAAAATTGTTAATATCACAGTTACTTTTTACATGTTTTCTTAATATCAAAGTTAATTTTTTTAATATCACCGTAACTTTTCTTAATATCGTAATAAAAAAGACAGTGATATTAAGTAAAATTGTTAATATCATAGTAGAACTCATAATATCGTTAATATCACGGTAGGACTCATAATCAAAAAAACAAAAAATGCTCATAAAAATCTGAAAAAATAAAAAAATGAAAGAAGATAGCAATAGTAAGGATCGCTCAAAAGGAAAAAAATTAAAAAAATCGTTTACATGGTCAATTGCTACCGTGAAGTTAGCGTAGATCTTGACTTTTTTACAAAAAGTCAAGATCAGATCTGAAATGGGTGTTCCAGATCTATCCGTACGTCCGCACTAAAATTAAAAATCCGCACATGATCCTCACTCTCTCTCTCTCTCTCTCTCTATATATATATATATATATATATATATATATATATATATATATATATATATATATATATATATATATATATATATAGTTTTGATATATAAGCCTAATTAAAAGACCTAAAAACATACCTAAGTTTCTTATTGGGCCACTTGTTCTCATTTAAACTTTTATGACTAAAATACACCATTGGTCCCTAAACTTGGCAAAACGCTTCGCGATGGGACAAAACTCGGCGTTATCATCGCCAGAGGTCCAAGCCTTGGCATTTAAATGCCAAACTCGTCCCTTGACCAATAACGGCATTGTCAACGTCTTTTTTCTGTTAGTTAGTGGAAGGTATTATAGTCCATACACATTTATACCTCACCTTAGTTAATTCTGAGAAAAGCTACCGTATACCATCTTGATCGTTTCCCTCCTTCCTCACACAACCCTCACACACACTTTAACAATGGCAGACAAGGAGCTTACTTTTACAGATGTAACTGATGAGATGGTAAAATATGTGAAGGCACAATATGGGAATACTTGGTTAAAAGAAGATGAAATGTCTGATGAAATGTTTGATGATTTATGCAGATTTGCGAAAGAAGCTCAAGTGATGAAAGGTTAGTCGGGTTTTTTTGTATTTGTGTGATTGGCATTTTAAGAGATGAGCATAAATAACTCTAATTTATTTGACAGAAATCCGAGCAGTGTCAGAATATGTCAAAAAGAGGGATTATAGCAAGCTAAAGGTATCTGACGATATGGTTGAGTATGCCATGGCTACTTATGGGAATAAGTGGGATATAGGAGATGACATTGCTGATGTGATACTTGAAGACTTGTGGGAAAAATATGAGAATAAGGAGTATGAGAAAAGTTAGAGTTAATGTTTGCAAGCTAAGAAATTTGTAATGGGTGAACTCTGATTTCTTTCTGTTTTGTCTATCTTTCCAGATACTAACGTGAAAGGAAATGAAGTTGATGTCATCATTATTTCAGACACATCTGATGATGAGTGTGGGAACATGTCTTCTAAGACCACTACTTTGAAAGGTTCCACTTCCCAAGCGTCCAAGGCTTTCGCTCCCAAGGTTGTACTTGGTCTTGTAGTGGCTGTGGGATGCTCCAGCACAAATAGGAATGAGTGGTATGTGTCTCCCCCTAAGGACCTTAAGTCTCCCCCCATGAATATCAAGCCTCCCATCAAGAAGTTCACCTGTTATTTTTAGTTGTTGATGTAATGAAGATGTATATTTTTTGGCTGATGATGGTTACTGAAAACGATACTTGTTAACATGTATATTTTGCTTGATATGGTGTAATTAGGTGGTGGTGTAGGTATATTTTGGATTTCTTGTTTTCATTTTGTAGTTTGCACTTGCTTATGCAGTTTAGGTGGGTGCTTGGGAAAACCCATTTTGACTTATAAGGTCAACATAAACCAAATTATTAGAGGAGCCACACCGAATTGTTAGTATTTTAAATCTCTTTTGTTTGACTTATAAAGTCAACAGATTTAAATTGTAACCAAAATTCAATTATTATAAACATAGAAGCACACACATATCAGTTAAGCTACATTTAGACTGAAAGACAACATAGCATTTCTTGCTAGGAATTCACTGCTTTAAATGACTAGTAGGTGATCCATTTGGTCTGTCAGTTGCAGTTGGTTCAAGTGGTGTTTGTCTTGGGCGTTCTCCATTTGGTCTTTCAATTGCAGGTGCTTCAAGTGGTGTTTGGCTAGGGCGCTCTCCACTTGGTATTTCAGCTGTAGGTGGTTCACTTTCTTCTTCATCACTGCCCAAGGATGTACCAACACTAGTAGGTGCAGTAATATGTAGACCCATCACATATGCACCACTATCTCCTGTGTTTGTGTTTTCCCTTGTAACACCATCTCTACCAGTATAAGATGTGTATCCCTTATCTCAAGGCACACTGGACAAACATACCACATGAAATCTCTATAAGGTGGACGCCTTGAAAAAAAGGTCAATCCAGCCCTGTTTTCACTTTCAACCCAACAGTCAATGCATACCATTTGACAACCATTTTCTACATCCATGGTGATAATATGTTGGTATAATAAACAATTGCTGACTTAGGATGTATTATATAAGTAGATGGGAGTTGTGGTTGTTGAACAAGTAGATAGGAGTAAAGACAACATAAATTCTTACAAACTAGTCAACTTATAAAGTCAAAAAAAAAAAACAAAAACATGTTCAAACATGATATTGTCGAAATTACAAATGGCTAGAAGAGTAGAAGCCTACAACCTTCGAAAACTGCTGGAATTTGTGCCATTCAGAGCGTGAATTTTATCCATCACATATGGATGTCTTGGATATAACTCTTCCACAGACACTCTATAGTAAGCTGCCTCAAACTCTGCATCTTCATGCCAATTTTTCCTCTCCCTTTCCTCATCAATTCTTTTGTACATTCTCTCCTCTTCCAAAAACTGCTGGAATGCTTCTTCATCCAACCTGGACTGCTCTTCATCTTCCTCCAAATTTGTGTGTTCTTCTTCTTGCTCATAAAGAGCTTCAAGAAACTCTTGTTCCATAGTCTTCCTTATATCGTCTTCATCCATCCACTACAAAAGTAATACATTTGCACATCAACTAGAATGTAAACACACAAGAACAATCGTTATGGAAATGACAATTAAATGAATACATGTTGCCTTCTGCCATCACTATGCCTTTTTCTACCTCGAACCTTAGTTTCCTTTGTTGGTTTTGGTACCTGATCCTTGTGACAGCTAGACTTATTATATCCAACAGTTTGACAATTGGAGCATTTAATTTGTTTACGAGCTCTAGATTTACCCATTTTGACGCAATTTCACTGAAAGGGTTGGCTTTATGTTTATGAATTCAAATTTGTGGTTAAATGTGAGAATAAAGTGCTTGTTATAAGTTAATGCAAATGTGAGGACAGGATAGGGGACTAAAACCTTAGTCCCCTATACTCTTAAACTGTTTGAGCAAGGACCATACTTCTACCAACACCCAATACAATCAAAACCGATATAACAACTCTCTTAGACGAATACAACAATTAACAACATAATTAACAAATTAAAACACTAGAACATAACATATAGATTCATTAATTTCATATTAAACATTAAATATCCAGTACATATTTTTCCAAAAAAAAAGGAAAACATAACCACTTCATTTCCTTCTCAACACTTCCTAATATCATCAAGGAAGTTGTTCCTGTCACACACCTGTAAGTGTATCTGACAGATCATCCTCCTTATCTCCAACGCCTTCAAGACATTAGCCTTTTGCTTATTGCGAAGATCCTCAAGAACCTTGTAGTTCATCACCGTAGTTCGAAAGCCTTCGAGCTCAAAGATGTATTCTTGGGTTTCCTTCATACAAGAATCAAGTCAGTCAAAGTGTTTTGGAGTCCATTAGCAATTTTGATGTCCTTATTGTTTTCTCTCTGATAAAAGAGAGAAATCGAGTCAAACATGTAGTCAGAGTTCGAAGCTTTGGCGAGTTCTTCAAGTAATGGGAAGTCAGCCATTGGGAGGTTGCTGAGATTTTGTTAGGATATGTTTTTTTTTATTGTTGGTATGCAAATGGTATAGGTTATTAACCCATAAATACCAAAACCAACTGGACGTTCCAAATTCAGGGACTAATTGTGAGTTAGTAAAAAGAGAAATAGTCAAGTTTGTGTGAGAAAAAATACGCGGGAATTTTAAGTGCAAAAAAAGGCTAACTGACCAAATTCAGGGACCAAGTGTGACATTTTAAACATGTACCCTGCAACTTGACCTTTTTCCTTCCTTGATATGCTTATACACAATTAATGTGTTGGGAATCACCAAAACAACCCAACTAACAAGATCCGAAACAATAAACACTATCATAATAACCCGACCCAATTAACAAAACCCAATCAAAGCCAAACCTAACATACAACCACACTCACGTACTGAAACACACATCTAGTCAAACCCATTCGTAAAAAAACGAAAAAATAACAATGAAGGACAGAAGCATATTCGTCTCAACTTTTAAGGATGTGAAGGAAGAAGAAGAAGGTGAGGTCCTGTTCAGAATCCACTATAATGAGGTTTTTGATTATAGCCCACTCATGTATGAAGGAGGTTCATTAATTAATCTGTGTGCCTTTACCAGTGATAGGGATATATTTAGTTCAAGCCTTGATAATGTGTTATCAGAGATTAATGAAAAAAAATGGGCGTTGTTTTTCTGTGATCCTAAAGAATCCCTAGAAAATGGTTTGCATTTGATTCATACTGATGTTGATGTTCATACTTTGTTTGGAATGGCGAAAACAAAAGATTCAGTTGATATCTTCGTTGCCCACAAGCCCCAAAATTTAGCACAATTTTACTTAAAAAAACATCAGTTTTGAAGTTGTGGGTTGGGTAGAGGAGGATGCTAACTTTAGGATGCTTAGTCAAACACCTTTTAGGACTAGACGTCAATGGCAGGGGATAGATAAGAAAAAAATGCAGGGGAGTGGAACCAGGACACCAAGAGTGAAAGGTGGTGTTGTAATCAAAGAGGAAGAAGTGGTTGTAGCTAAAAAAAGGGAGAAAATTAAAGGAAAAGGAAAAGGAAAGATGGTTGATGAAGAGGATGTTTTGCCCAGAAAAAAAGGGAAAGAATTTGTTCAAGAATTTAAGCGAGGTTTAGATGGGAAGGGGAAGGCCAAAATGGTTGAGTTTGCAGGGTTTGATGTTGAGAACTTGCCTGGTTTTGATGTGGAGGGGAAGGCTGAAAGGGTTGGTGGTGCTGCTGCTGATGTTTCAAGCGGAGTTAAGACACCCTTTAGGAGCAAAGAAAAGATTACAAACTGTTAGGAATTAGAAATTCCATGTATTAAAGAGTCGGTCACCTCAAGTATATGTAATCGTTAGAAAGCTCGTAGTCGTAGTTATTTTAAGTTAAGTAGTATTTAGTTAAGTAACACCGTGGAGGACGGACGAGTCTTTACCCACTGTATGCCTGATCCACAGCCCGTTGTGTGGCGTTTTATGTAAGACTATAAATACTCTCTACCTCCCAAGGTAGAGAGTTGGAGCTCATAATAAGAATTTTCTTTCTCTCACTAAAGTTCCCTAAACCTCTAACTTTCTCTCTCTAGAATTCCACTTATACGCCACCTTCTTGTTATGGTTTGATGTGTATGTGAAAACTAATATCCTACAATTGGTATCAAGAGCCATGGTTAGATCATATCTTGCACATCTTTGGATTTCTAGTGGTTTTTAGGTGGTTTTTGAGTTTGTAAAAGTTTAGTGGTTTGTGCATCATTTGGTTGATTTCTTGTGTTAAAGCTTGGATTTTGTTTGTACTTTTATGTTTAGAATCATCATAAGTGTTTAGGTTTTCATTTGGTAAGCTTGAATCATCTTGGTTGGGTTGTTTTTGGATTGAAAAGTGATGTTTATGTTGTTTTTCTTGCTAGCGACTTGACATACGGATTTGTTTCTTCGTAGCGACTTGCTTTACAATTCTGTAGCGAGTTGCAGTTTTTGAAGCTAGCGACTTAGTCTTAGCGACTTACAGTACAAGTAGTGGATTCTCCACTACGGGTAGCGACTTGGTGAGTAGCGAGTTGCTATTTAGCGACTTGAGTCTTTAGCGACTTGAATCTTAGCGAATTGCTGCCAAAATTTTGCTAGCGACTTGTGGCTTAGCGAGTTACTACTTAGCGATTTGCCTTTGTTTAGCGACTTGGGACTTTAGCGACTTGGTGGTATAGCGAATTAGGTGTTAGCGACTTGGTGCATTATCTTCTAGCGACTTGGGTGATTCTTTACGGTTTTCTCTTGATTTAGTAAAATCCCGTGAAAGAATCTATTTCCCGGTTTAATCATAGAGTTATAAAATCCCGTATAATCTGTTAACATGTCTACCAACGTTCCTACTATCATCTCCACTGTTGCCGAGGATGTTCAAGCAGCTGGTTCAGATACTCGTCCACCCATGCTTGACAGAACTGACTACGATTCTTGGGCTCAACGAATCAGATTGTACTGTCTTGGAAAGGAAAATGGTGTCAACATTCTCAAATCCATTGATGAAGGACCGTATCGAGTTGAGACGACTAGAGATGTACTTGATACTGCTGAAGATGGAACTCTGATTTACGGAATGGACAGACCAAAGATGTATGATGAGCTTGATGATAAGGAGAAAAAGAGATTCGATGCTGATATCAGGGCTTCTAACATAGTTCTTCAAGGTCTTCCTAAAGACATCTACAAGCTGATCAATCACAACACCGAAGCAAAGGCAGTATGGGATAATGTCAAGATGCTTCTCTCAGGTTCTGAATTAACTATGGAAGACAGAGAATCACAACTCTATGACGAATTTGAACACTTCAAGATGAAACCAGATGAGAGTGTCTATGAGTACTATGTGAGATTTCATAAGTTGGTGAATGATATGAGGAACATCAGAATGACTATGCCTAACATTCAGCTGAACTCAAAATTTGTGAACAACATGAATCCCGAATGGCACAAGTTTGTCACCTCTGTGAAGCTCACTAAAGGATTGAAGAATACAAACTATGAGCAACTCTATGCCTTCCTCCTTCAGAATGAGAGACATGCTATGTTTGAAAAAATGATTCTTAATCAGTTCAAAACCAACCAGGGATAGACAAGCTCGTCTAATGACTCAACTGCCTTCTACTCAAACATCGGAATCACAACCAAAGCCTCACAAGTCATACCCTTGGGTAATGGTAATCACAAACTCATTCCTGATCCTATGTTCAAACAAGCTGATGCTGATGCACACGTGGGTAACTTCATTAATCAACTAGCTCTTCTGATTAGTCAAAACATGAATTCTCTCCCACAAACCAACAACAACCTCAGAACAGCATCTAACCCACACAATCAAGCTACTGTTAAAGATGGAAGGATCGTGGTGCAACCAGTTCAGGAAAGACAGTATGATCAGGGAAGAGGTGGAGCTGGTAGAGGTTATGTTGGTAATCAGAATCGAGGAAGGAATGGTAATCAAGGTCAAGCTAAGCCGATCAAATGTTATAACTGTGGTGGTGAGGGACACATTGCAAGGAACTGCACATCTCCAAAGCGTCCACAGAATGCTGATTATTTCAGAGATAAGATGCTGCTTGTACAAGCTCAGGATAATGGTGCTGCTTTGGATGAAGAGGAGTTGTTGTTTCTTGCTGAGGGCAATGCCAAGACCTATGATGCTGATGTAGATGAGCAGCCTATTCAGGAAATAGGTCACAATCATCAGAATGCCTTTCAAGTCGCTGATTGTGATGCATATGACTCTGATGTGGATGATGGACCTACTGCACACACAATTTTTATGGCTAGTATTTCTCCAATGGTTTCTCCCAAGGTCTCATCTTCACCACAAGCTGGCCCATCCAAAGACAAACTCATCTCAGAGGTATTAAAACTATACGATGATGCTGATGTGCAAAAGATGCATGACAAAGTACAATTAACTGAAACTATTGAATCAAATATTGAAAATATGGATAATATCAATGTTTTCCCATATGATCAATATGTGAAACAAAGTGAAAGTGAAGCTATACCAAGTGATGCATCTTCTGCAGTCAACAATAACTATGTTTTTGATGAATACACTGCATGTTCCCCTGATGATTCTGTAATTTCTGAACTAAATGCCTATAAAGAACGTGTTGCTATCTATGAACAACGTGCAAAATTTGAGTTGACCTCTCGTGAGCAGGAAATGGATGACCAAGTGCGTACAATCATTAGAAAAAGTAATTTTCGAGAAGAAGTATTAAAACAAGAGTTAAATTCCTTGCAAGAAAAGCTTTCTAAAACTGCTAAGCAAAAACAAGAACTTCAAGAAAATGTGAAAATGCTTAAGCAAGAATTTAATGCAAAGGAATCAAAACTCTTGAAAGATTTTTCTAATCTGAAAACTTTGAAAAACAAACTTGAAAACAAGTTTGTACATACAAGGGAACACCATTCAGACTGCTCACATGATCACTAAGCATAGAGTCTTAAGCGATAAGCATAGCATTCCCCTTATTGAGGAACCAAATCCAGAGGTTATTAAAAAGGCTAGAAATGCTCATAAGGTTCTTTATGATGGCAATGAAATCCTTAAACCTAGACAGAAACCTAGTTGCGTTGAGTGCACTGAGGAAGATAAGAAATCAGATGAAGTCACTAGGGAAAAGATGAACAAGAAATTAGATGATCCTAAATGTAAAGAGAAGAAAATAAAGATCACATCCCATGATTACAAGAAGGAAAACTGGATTTCCTTGAACAAGTTTAAGCCTTAGACATTGTTGATTCCCGAACAAGTTTTTTGGAAAATAGATCTAGATAAGCAGAAAGCTGAAAATATTGTTGAAACAAACCCTCCCTTTTGGAAAATGCCTAGAGCGACTGTGTATCCTCCTAATACACCAATGCATCTTGTTCCTAGAACAATTGCCACTAAAAGCAAGACCTTAATTAGCTAATATGTTATATTTCAACTATTTGTTGATTTTGAGAAAACTTGCAAGAAAAAGGATCACACCCACTGGTATAACTGAAGGAGAAAGGGGTTTTGAGCAATTGAAAGAATGTTATTTAACTGAGGTCATGCCTTTCTTTAAAATTCTAAAAGATCACTTTGAGAGTCTTAAAAAGGGGATAGAAACTGATATTAAGGGAATGGAAAAGGAATTTGATGCAATGATAGTTGAAGTTAGTGACTATGAGCGAGCACTAAAATATAATGAGATTGAGAGGAAGAACTTGCATACACTAAATGAGAACCTGATTTCTGAATGTATTGCTCAAGATGTGTTCTTCACTGCTACAAATTGTTCTATTAATGCTTCTCAATTTCATGAATTATCTGTTGCCCTGAAAGTCTCCCATGATCGTGTCATTGAGCTTGAAAAAACTAATTCTGAACTAAACGAGAAAATTGAACTGGATGATCATGACAATTTGGTTAAACATTTTTCTAAACTAGAAGTTGAGCATTTTAATTTACAACTAAAATATCAACATCTTAAAGAAAATGTCAAAACTTCAAATATCAAGACATCCTCAGATGCTCCAGAGTTTGATGCAGTTTTTCAAATTAACAAACGTGATGAACAGATTCAAGCTCATTGCAACACGATCAGAAAGTTGAAAGCCCAAATCTCTCAATTAAAGGGTCAAACAAACAATATGACAGGCTCCCTAATGCCTCCTCCTTTAGATTCTCAGAATTCTCAAACGTTTCATCTTCAAAACCTAGTAAATGCATTACAAAAGGAAAACGAAAGTTTTCTAGAAGAAAATGAAAAGGTTAAAAGTCATTTCAATGAGCTATTTGAATCAATAAAGGTCACTCGTAACAAAAATAACGGACAAATAGCTTCATTGCAAAAGGAAATTGAGAATCTGATGAGTCAGGTAAAAGGGAAAATGCCTATGACCAATGGGGAGAATGGTGTATCAAAGGTTCACTCTGGTAATAAATATGCTTTGTCTGTGAAATATGTCCCTCCTCATCTCAGGAACAACAAACTTGCTGTTCAAACATACTTCTCATCCCTTAAGGATTGCCTAGAATGTCTGCGTGAGATTGTTGAAGAGGATAAGTTAGAGAAACCTCATGATAATGCAATTGGACATGCATGCTTATATGCCAAACGATCTCAAGAAATCCTAGAATGCTTGATCACAATATGCCCAAAGTCATTAGGTGAGAGAGTTAATCCTTTGATTCCATGCTCGATGCCTAATGCCAAGTATGATATTCATTCGATGCCCAATGTTTTGAATGTGAACCTAAGTGTGCCTTTAAGTAGTTTAGATTCCAGATCTGTCAATGCTAAGAAAGAGAACTCAAGCGTGCCTTCTAGGAGTACAAATCCCAGTACTTCTAGTTTTAAGAAAGTGAACCTTAGTGTGCCTGCATGTAGTTCAGATCCCAGCACATCTAAACAGGTGATGCAAAGAGTAGTAAAACCAACTAATGTTCCCATTCCCTCTACAGGAGTAATCAGTGACATTAAAGGGATCAGGTCAAAGTCTCAAGACAATACAAGGAATGATAGGACCTCGCAAGCTAAGAATGTGCACTGGAAAAGAGTAGAAGAACAATCTAGGAACTTTAAGTTTGAACCGAATAAAACGAATCGTGTTGATTCTAGTATTAGCCATAGGCGTACTGTAATTAATTCGAATTCTGATACTATTTGCAAACCTTGTATTGATGTATGCTTGAATTCTGTTTCTATTCATGAATGTGGTGTTAATGTTTTGCCTAATGATGTTAATTGTCCAGTTAATATTGTTAATGCTAAAATTCATGCTAAGAAGGCTAAAAGGCAAAAACGAAAGAAAGTTATAAAACAGTGGAAACCCACAGGAAGAACATTTAGTAAGATAGGCTATTATTGGTTACCTGTTGGTCATAAGACTAATCAGACAATGCCCACTAGAAAATGGATGCCTACTGGTAGAACTATTCCCTTAAGAAGTGAGCACACTGTAAACAGGGCTAATACAGACACCAGTACTGCATCTATTCACAATGATTCCATTGCCTTATTTTCTGATATGAATGCTTCTATTTCTGATGTGGGTGTTCCAACCATTGTTACTAACCAAATGGAACCCATTCTTGCATGGGGATCCCAATTATCCAGTTATCCATTCTTGTCTGTGTTCAACTGCAGATCGTTCAAATCGTTCTGTGGTACCTGGACTCAGGCTGTTCCAAGCATATGACTGGCGACCGGTCACGGCTCATGAACTTCGTGAGCAAATTCATCGGGACAGTTAGATTCGGAAATGATCATTTCGGTGCAATTATGGGTTATGGTGATTATGTTGTGGGTGATAGTGTCATCTCTAGAGTATACTATGTGGAAGGTCTTGGTCATAATCTGTTCTCTGTTGGTCAATTCTGTGATTCTGATCTAGAAGTAGCCTTCAGAAAACATACTTGTTTTGTTAGAGAACTTGATGGTAAGGAATTGTTACGAGGAACTCGTGGTTCAAATCTTTACACCATCTCTATCGATGATATGATGAAGTCTTCTCCTATTTGCTTGTTGTCAAAGGCCTCGAAAACAAAGTCATGGTTATGGCATCGTCGTCTAAATCACTTGAACTTCGGCACCATCAATGATCTCACCAGAAAGGACTTAGTTGTAGGTTTACCTAGACTCAAGTACGAAAAGGATCATCTTTGTTCAGCATGTCAATTGGGAAAAAGCAAGAAGTATGCCCATAAACCCAAACCTACTAACTCTGTCACAGAAGTTCTTCATATGATTCATATGGATTTATGTGGACCAATGAGGGTGCAGAATATATTTGGGAAGAAATATGTGTTAGTTGTGGTTGATGATTACTCTAGATTCACCTGGGTCAAGTTCTTAAGGACAAAGGATGAAACTCCTGATATCATCATCAAACTCATCAAACAGCTGCAGGTTCGGCTTAACAAAACAGTCAGAATAATCAAAACAGACAATGGAACTGAGTTTGTCAACAAACAACTCAGTGAATTTTATGAAAGCATAGGAATCAGCCATCAAAGAAGTGTTCCACGAACTCCTCAACAGAACTGTGTAGTTGAAAGATGAAATCGAACTCTTGTAGAAGCCGCTAGAACAATGCTGATTTACTCAAAGGTTCCAATGTTTCTCTGGGCTGAAGCTATTGCCACTGCATGCTACACACAAAATCATTCCCTGATTCACACTATTCATGGAAAAACTCCATATGAACTTGTCCACAACAGAAAACCTAATCTCTCTTTCCTTCGTGTGTTTGGTGCATTGTGTTATCCAACTAATGAGGGTCAAGACTTAGGCAAACTTAGAGCTAAAGCAGACATTGGAGTTTTTGTAGGGTATGCACCAAACAAAAAGGGATACCGAATCTACAACAAAAGAACCCGAAATATCATGGAAACAATTCACGTTACGTTTGATGAGCTGACCGGTCAAATGGCTCCTGGACAATTCAGTTCAGGACCCACACTTCAAAACAGTCCCATTGGTTCATCCCTTGTTCCAAACTCTTCTCAAGAAACTCCATATGTACCTCCATCTGAAGATGATTTAAAGAAATTGTTTGATCCTATGTTTGATGAACTTTATGATCCAAGTACTAATGAGGTGTCGATTCCTACAACAGAGGCTGCTCATATTCCTGTGAATGAAGTCAATCTCTCAGTCTCAATATCTTTAAGTCTAGAAGCGCCTGCTGCTGATCCTTCAGTCTCATCAACAAATCATCATTCTTCAAATGTACATCATGGAAATGTTTCTGGCATCAATGATGAAGTTAATCCCTTTGCTACTCCTGAAGATGCTCCATTCGAAAACATATTTGCTCCTGAATCCTCTTCAGAACCATCTTCTTCAGGAGACATCGACTCTGCTACTTCAGTCCCTCAACAACTACCACATGAACACCTCAGAAAATGGACTCACGATCATCCATTAGACAACATCATTGGAAATCCCTCTCGTCCTGTATCAACACGGAAACAAC
The DNA here is from genome assembly GCA_019973895.1 of Chrysanthemum seticuspe. Lineage (NCBI taxonomy): Eukaryota > Viridiplantae > Streptophyta > Magnoliopsida > Asterales > Asteraceae > Chrysanthemum > Chrysanthemum seticuspe. Next base: position 77,914,046 of record BPTQ01000007.1, on the reverse strand, counting down.
TTGCAACCGATGCCTTATGGTGTTTCTTCAACTCCGTACTCTCAAAGATCGAACCAAAGGATGTTAAAACTGCCATGAACAAAGACAGCTGGTTCAATGCTATGCAAGATGAAATTCATGAGTTTGATCGACTTGATGTATGGGAGTTAGTACCTGCTCCAGAATGTGCCATGATTATTGCTCTAAAATGGATCTTCAAAGTGAAACTTGATGAGCATGGTGATGTATTGAAGAACAAGGCTCGATTAGTTGCTAAAGGATACCGTCAAGAGGAGGGTATTGACTTTGAAGAATCTTTTGCTCGAATCGAGGCAATCAGAATCTTTTTGGCTAATGCTGCTAGTAAGAACATGGTTGTCTATCAGATGGATGTAAAGACGGCATTTCTGAACGGAGATCTTAAAGAAGTCGTCTACGTCAGCCAACCTGAAGGATTTGTGAATCAAGAGCATCCTACTCACATTTATCGTTTGAAGAAGGCTCTTTACGGTTTAAAGCAAGCTCCAAGGGCATGGTATGATACACTGTCAAAGTTTCTTCTATCTACCGGATTTAGCAAAGGAGCAGTTGATCCAACATTGTTCACCAGGAAGTCAGGCAAACATTTAATTCATGTTCAAATTTATGTTGATGATATCATCTTTGCCTCGACTGACCCCAATGAGTGTGACCGTTTTTCTAATGAAATGAGTTCAAAATTTCAAATGTCAATGATGGGACAAATGTCATTTTTCTTGGGATTACAAATTTCACAAAGTCTCGGAGGCATTTTCATAAATCAATCTAAATATGCAACAGAGATCTTAAAGAAATTTGGATTTGATTCAAGTGGCCCTGTTGACACCCCCATGATTGATTGAACCAAACTAGATGAGGACCACTCAGGGATCATGATTGACCAAACGAAATATCGTAGTATGATTGGATCCCTGATGTATCTCTCTGCTAGTAGACCAGACATCTTGTTCGCTGTTTGCATGTGTGCTAGATACCAGGCTAAGCCTACTAAAAAGCACCTTGAAGCGGTTAAACGGGTCTTTCGGTATCTCCAAGGAACCATCAATATGGGTCTTTGGTACCCGAAGGACACCGGTATGTCACTAACAGCTTATGCAGATGTTGATCATGCAGGGTGTCAAGATACTCGTCGAAGTACATCTGGAGGTGCTCAGTTTTTGGGTGATAAGCTTGTGAGCTGGTCTTCAAAGAAGCAAATGAGTACTTCTATTTCCTCTACAGAGGCTGAATACATAGCCATGTCATCTTGTTGTGCTCAAATCTTATGGATGAGATCTCAATTATCTGACTATGGCTTTGTATTCAACAAAATCCCTCTGTACTGTGATAATAAAAGTGTTATTGCTCTTTCATGCAACAACGTTCAACACTCAAGAGCAAAGCATATCGACATTCGACATCATTTCATCAGGGAACAAGTGGAAAAAGGTGTGGTGGAACTCTATTTTGTGAGGTCTGAATATCAGTTAGCAGACATCTTCACCAAAGCTCTTCCAAGAGAACGTTTTGAGTTTATTCTTCCACGTCTTGGCTTGAAAAGCCTTCAACCAGAAACACTCAAACGTCTTCAAAAGGAAGACGAGGAGTAAAGGTCTATCTTCATCTATCTCTTGTATATATCTATTCGAAAATCAAAATACAAAATTATAAAACCTTCAAAAATCAAATAGAAAAATATAAAACCTTCAAAATCCATAAAAATTTGAAAAATCTTGAAAAATTCCAAAAAATATTGTCCTTTTGTCATGTTTTCCTCGATTCGATAATATCTACGGTCTTTGAGATGTCATTCAAAGAATGACACGGGACTTTAGATGTTGTTCGAATGTTAAAAAAAAAAAAAATAAAAAAAAAATAAATAAAATAAAAAAAAAAATTTATTTTTGGGAGAAAGAGAAACAATGGTTTATTATCATTTCAGGCAGTAACCCGCTTTTCAAAGAAAGAACAGAGCCATGCTTTGTTGTAAACACAAAGACCTTGATAGATCTTAAGCACTCGGAGATCGTTAGTGTTGCCTATGTAATCACAAGCAAACTAATAGAAGATCTCTACAACTCATATTTTATAGCGGAAAGTAAATACAAGTTATAATAACTAAGAACTCTTTGATCCTCTATGGATCTTTTGATTATCGAAACTCTATGTTTCGGATATTTTACAAGACTTGAAAGACTTGAGAAAACTTATCTATTACAAACTATTATGGTTCCTTTTATAGGCAAGAAACCCTAATGACTCACGAGCGTTTACAACGTACGCTCCTAATACAAACATAAACAACGCATGCATCTAGACAAGCATGCAACTAATCATATTTTTTTACTAATCATATTGTTTATTCTGAGTAAGCTCTATACAATACGGCGCCAACCTATCTTTCATACGGCGCTGACTTTTACTACATACCGAGCTTATCTCTCCTACGTGGATTCGCACTTTCAGCAGAAACACGATTTCTGCTTTAACACTTCTGCTGAAGTATAACTTCAGCAGAATCCATTCTTCTTCGGCAGAATCTCTTCGGCAGATACTTCGGCAGAATCAGTAGTTTACCTTAATTCCCAACAATCCTCCCCTAAACTGGAATTTGACTAGGTTAAGTTCCAGTTTCCTTGATAGATCGTTAATGCTGTTGAGGATTGTACCATCTTATGATAAAATTTCCAAACAAGATCCTCCCCATATCTTAAACACTTCTGAGCTATGAAGGTCCAGTTTCTTGAGGATCAGCAACAAAGATTCAGAAGAAGAACATCTCTATGATGATTGAACTGTGATACACCAGATCTTTGCAGCAACATATGACATCATGTACATCAAAACATATAAGTTTCATACTATTCTCATCACTTCCAGGTGTGTTAACTCCTGTGAGAGGTGAATCATTGAAATTAATGGGTTTGATGTCTCTTTACCAATAGCCATTACTGCTGGAGTAGCCAGATGTTTGAGTTCTGTAAGATATAACTTTTCACATACACATCAAACCATAACACAAGGTGGCGAATAAGATGGAATTCTAGAGAGAGAAAGTTAGAGGTTTAGGGAACTTAGTGAGAGAAAGTGAAAGATATTATTATTAGCTCCAACTCTCTACCTTGGAAGGTAGAGAGTATTTATAGTCTTACATAACTCGCCACACTTTGGGCTGTGGATCAGGCATACAGTGGGTAAAGACCCGTCCGTCCTCCACGGTGTTACTTAACTAAATTACTACTTAACTTAAAAGAACTACGACTACGAGCTTTCTAACGATTACATATACTTGAGGTGACCGACTCTTTAATACCGGGAATTTCTAATTCCTAACAATCTCCCCCTAAGGGAGGTCACCTCAATAATATACCAAAATTACATTGAATACAAATAGATATGACATTTAACAATTGATCTTGCATTCTTGATGTAGTCCTTTGCTCCTAAGCTCGTAGTCATTGATTCTTCACAATGCATGTTTGGTTATTCCAAGTGGAGGTCTTTTACTGATCCGCGTGATGATGAGTTTGAGCCATCTTTGGAGATCATCGGCTATCAAAAATCTCTGAGACATCCATTGTGGTGTTGTGACTTTGGGACCGACATGCTCACATTCTGGATCATGATATCTTCTCATCAGAGTAGCGGAAGCATTTGTTGAATCATGATATTGGCAGTAGCGTAGCAGAAACATGGAGTGAAAATATCAGAGTCATTGATGCACTAATCATGATTTCTTTTGAGATGAATGTGTTAAGTGAGCATGCGGCTGTGGATTGACCGCTTCATTCTGATCAGCTGCAAACGTCGGGCGTACCTGCATACAACAGTTAGCAACAAATCGCACGAAAGTGTCTTTGATCACTTTCGATGAATTGAGGTACACCGCCCACGGTTCCCCATTGATCAGTATAAATACTGCCTGTGATCAGGTAGGATTCCTAAGAATCTCCTTGACAGGGTTTCGCAGCTGTTCTAGCTGTTCTCAAACCGGAACGTCTCAAAGAAGACAACACGGAGTGAGTGAACCAGCGAATTTTTAAGTCCACTGATTGATGAAAAGAGATTTGAAAAACAGTCGAGTATTGCTCAATAGAAATTGTTTTTGCAATACAACGAAGGTTTTATTGAAAATCAATTATCAATCATAAAAATACCTTTTGGTATGAAAAATGAGTACACGGTCGATGTGCTAAAGAAAAGAGTTTATAAGCACAAAGACCGGTTTTTCAAAGGTATCCGTCAATCCCTAACCTGAACCAGGTTTGATTCAAGAGATTGAATCGCCCCATTGTTTCTGTTCAGTTGTCACATGGTTGATCTATAAAATAGATCTCACATGCCACCTACCAGGAGCTTGTTTGATGTTGGCTCCAGAAGGCTTTCCATCTTCATTGTGAATATGTAAACACATCACTCAGATGTTCTGGCAATACCACAAGGATAATGCGTAGGACTCAAGATATAAACTCTCTTTCCACATTGTGTGAAACAGAGAGTCTTCATTGAAAAGTGTCCTAATGAGATTTATTGATGATCTCGTGGCTCTAGACTCAATTTGTGCATATTTGGATCCTGTGCCGGAGACTAGGGAGAGGGTCTCCTACTTCAATATCAACAATCTCTAAGAGAAAGTCGATAGATAATGTCGGTTCCCCGTGAGAATGAAACAAGCCCTTTTAAGAGGAACTTGAGTGGTTTGGAAAGTTGAAGTGCATTGCGTCACTGGGTCCATGACGTCTTGTCTTCAATACCGATGTTACCATCAGTAGCATATGAAGTGAACCCGGTTTCTGCCCTAAGGTTGAATTAATGGAGGGCTATTTGTTTTCACCCTATTTTCATTCAATTCTTTTTAATTCTTCAACCCCTTCAGTGCTTACCGAGACTTCATAGCTATTACCTTGTTGGGTTTATTCCAGTACTAGCTCAGTCTTAGTCCGCACTCTTCCCATATCTCACTTTTCTCCTTTTATCATCATACCTAAGGACTTCTACACTAACTAGTGGATTGTCCCTGGGTAGATCCCTCCGGTTCTGGCGGATCATGGGAACCAATACCTAACCTTATCATCCTTATATCACCGTACATAAAGTAAAGTTGGTCGGTCAATTTGGTATTGTTCATCTGCCATTGGATTCAATTGAAAACCATTTGAAAATCAATTCAGATACATGTGATATATTATCAAAGCATTTTGTACCTGAATTGTTTTTGATATTTTTAGAACGAGAACTCCCCCTCAACATGTGCATCAAGTATTGAAAATGTTTTGCACACGGAGGCAGGAGAAAGAATTAACTTCTTTTGATTACCATTTTCTAAAAGATATCAACATCACTTCCCTCAACAAATCAAGTAGATACAGCAATTCCGGGAAGGATGAGGTTTCCATGAATTTGCTCCCCCTCAATATGTGCCTCGAGGTTTGAAAAGAGTTTTGCACATACTAGAGGGAACCTGCACATTGGGATAAATGATCACGTTTTAAATCAAAGGTTTTAAGATAGATGCTCCCCCTCAACATGTGCAATGAAAAATTGAAATCGTTTGTCACATGTGGGAGGGACAGCATGTTCATTCATGTGAAACCATTTACCTTAATGTCAGTTTAAATCTAATTTAAATCACACATTCTCCCCCGATCACAATTATCAAATCATTTGAGATTTGTGATCTCGTATAGATTTAAATTGATTTTGAAAACTTTTAGGGAGAACTGTGACTTGATTGTGAAAGCGTTTGAACTGATAAGGATCGGATTTTAAGACTTTAAACTCCATTTATAAAACCATGCATGTATATCTTTTGAAAACAATTTAATGCCAAATAACTTTTTAATTTAATTGAAATCATTCTCCCCCTCAATCAATGACGTAGGTTGTTGATTGAGAGATAGAGATTTTGACAAATAAGTCCTGATGATTATCAAAAATAGAGATTGGGTTATTTTGCAAAGCATTTAGTTTTCAGCAGATAGGAGTTTATAGAATCAGAGCATAAGATTTGAAAACATGTTAAAACATGGCTCTGTTCTTTCTTTAAAAGCGGGTTATTGCCTGAAGATGACAATAAACCATTTATTCTCTTTCTCCCAAAAATATTTTTTTGATTTTTTGAGTTTGTTTTTTTTTTTTTTTTTTTTTTTTTTTTTTTTTTTTTTTAATAAAAATTCGAACAACATCTAAAGTCCCGTGTCATTCTTTGAATGACAACATCAAGACCGTAGATATTATCGAATCGAGAGAAACATAACAAAATGACAATATTTTTTGAAGATTTTTCGAATTTTTCAAATTTTTTATGGATTTTGAAAGATTTATATTTTTCTATTTGATTTTTTGAGGATTTTATAATTTTGTATTTTGTTTTTATGAATAAATATTTACAAGAGATAGATGAAGAAAGACCTTTACTCCTCGTCTTCCTCCTGAAGACGTTTGAGAGTTTCTGGTTGAAGGCTTTTCAAACCAAGACGTGGAAGAATAAACTCAAAACGTTCTCTTGGAAGAGCTTTGGTGAAGATGTCCGCTAACTGATATTCAGACCTCACAAAATATAGTTCCACTACACCTTTTTCCACTTGTTCCCTGATGAAATGATGTCGAATGTCGATATGCTTTGCTCTTGAGTGTTGAACGTTGTTGCATGAGAGAGCAATAGCACTTTTATTATCACAGTACAGAGGGATTTTGTTGAATTCAAAGCCATAGTCAGATAGTTGAGATCTCATCCATAAGATTTGAGCACAACAAGATGACATGGCTATGTATTCAGCCTCTGTAGAGGAAATAGAAGTACTCATTTGCTTCTTTGAAGACCAGCTCACAAGCTTATCACCCAAAAACTGAGCACCTCCAGACGTACTTCGACGAGTATCTTGACAACCTGCATGATCGGCATCTGCATAGGCCGTTAGTGACATACCGGTGTCCTTCGGGTACCATAGTCCCATATTAATGGTTCCTTGGAGATACCGAAAGACCCGTTTAACTGCTTCAAGGTGCTTTTTAGTAGGCTTAGCCTGGTATCTAGCACACATGCACACAGAGAATAAGATGTCTGGTCTACTAGCAGTGAGATACATCAGGGATCCAATCATACTCCTATATTTCGTTTGGTCAATCATGATCCCTGAGAGGTCCTCATCTAGTTTGGTTCGGTCAATCATGGGGGTGTCAACAGGGTCACTTGAATCAAATCCAAATTTCTTTAAAATCTCTGTTGCATATTTAGATTGATTTATGAAAATGCCTCCGGGACTTTGTGAAATTTGTAATCCCAAGAAAAATGACATTTGTCCCATCATTGACATTTGAAACTTTGAACTCATTTCATTAGAAAAACGATCACATTCCATTGGGTCAGTCGAGGCAAAAATAATATCATCAACATAAATTTGAACATGAGTTAAATGTTTGCCTGACTTCCTGGTGAACAATGTAGGATCAACTGCTCCTTTGCTGAATCCGGTTGAAAGAAGAAACTTTGAGAGTGTATCATACCAAGCCCTTGGAGCTTGCTTTAAACCGTAAAGAGCCTTCTTCAAATGATAAACGTGAGTAGGATGCTCTTGATTCACAAATCCTTCAGGTTGGCTGACGTAGACGACTTCTTTAAGATCTCCGTTCAGAAATGCCGTCTTTACATCCATCTGATATACCACCATGTTCTTACTTGCAGCATTAGCCAAAAAGATTCTGATTGCCTCGATTCGAGCAACTGGAGCAAATGATTCTTCAAAGTCTATACCCTCCTCTTGACGATATCCTTTAGCAACCAATCGAGCCTTGTTTTTCAACACATCACCATGCTCATCAAGTTTTACTTTGAAGATCCATTTTAGAGCTATAATCATAGCACAGTCTGGAGCAGGTACTAACTCCCATACATCAAGACGATCAAACTCATGAATTTCATCTTGCATAGCATTGAACCAGCTATCTTCATTCATGGCAGTTTTAACGTCTTTTGGTTCGATCTTAGATAGTACGGAGTTGAAGAAGCACCATAAGGCATCGGTTGCGAGTTGCTTCCGGGTTGATACAGGACGAGAGGGATTTCCAATGATGTTGTCTAATGGATGATCGTGAGTCCATTTTCTGAGGTGTTCATGTGGCATTTGTTGAGGAACTGAAGTAGCTGAGTCGATGTCTCCTGAAGAAGATGGTTCTGATGATGATACAGGAGTAGCAAATATGTTTTCAAATGGAGCATCTTCAGGAGTTGCAAAGGGATTAACTTCATCATTGGTGCCAGAAACATTTCCATGATGTACATTTGAAGAGAGATGATTTGTTGATGAGACTGAAGGATCAGCAGCAGGTGCTTCTTGACTTACAGATATAGAGACTGATGAATTGACTTCATTCACTGGAATATGAGCATCCTCTGTTGTAGGGATCAGCACCTCATTAGTAGTAGACTCATACAGTTCATCAAACATGGGATCAAACAGTTTCTTTACATCATCTTCAGATGGAGGTACATATGGAGTTTCTTGAGAGGAGTTTGGAACAAGAGATGAACCAATAGGACTGTTTTGAAGTGCGGGTCCTGAGCTGGAGTGTCCAGGAGCCATTTGACCGGTCAGCTCATCAAACGTAACGTGAATTGTTTCCATGATATTTCGGGTTCTTTTGTTGTAGATTCGGTATCCCTTTTTGTTGGGTGCATATCCTACAAATACTCCAATGTCAGCTTTAGCTCTAAGTTTACCCAAGTCTTGATCCTCATTAGTTGGATAGCACAAGGCACCAAACACACGAAGGAAAGATAGATTAGGTTTCCTGTTGTGGACAAGTTCGTATGGAGTTTTTCCATGACTGGTGTGAATCAGGGAACGATTTTGTGTGTAGCATGCAGTGGCAATTGCTTCAGCCCAGAGAAACATTGGAACCTTTGAGTAGATCAGCATTGTTCTGGCAGCTTCAACGAGAGTACGATTTCGTCTTTCAACTACACCGTTCTGTTGAGGGGTTCGTGGAACACTTCTTTGATGGCTGATTCCAACGCTTTCATAGAATTCACTAAGTTGTTTGTTGACAAACTCAGTTCCATTGTCTGTTCTGATAATTCTGACAGTTTTGTTTAGTCTAACCTGCAGCTGTTTGATGAGTTTGATGATGATATCAGGAGTTTCATCCTTTGTCCTTAAGAACTTGACCCAGGTGAATCTAGAATAATCATCAACCACAACTAACACATATTTCTTCCCAAAGATATTCTGCACCCTCATTGGTCCACATAAATCCATATGAATCATATGAAGAACTTCTGTGACAGAGTTAGTAGGTTTGGGTTTATGGGCATACTTCTTGCTTTTTCCCAATTGACATGCTGAACAAAGATGATCCTTTTCATACTTTAGTCTAGGTAAACCTACAACTAAGTCCTTTCTGGAAAGATCGTTGATGGTGCCGAAGTTCAAGTGATTGAGACGACGATGCCATAGCCATGACTTTGTTTTTGAAGCCTTTGATAACAAGCAGATTGGTGAAGCTCTCATCATGTCATCGATAGAGATAGTGTAAAGGTTTGAGCCACGAGTTCCTTTCAACAGTTCCTTACCATTTAGATCTCTTACAAAGCAGGTATGTTTTCTGAAGGCCACTTCTAGATCAGAATCACAGAATTGACCAACAGAGAACAGATTATGACCTAAACCTTCCACATAATACACTCTGGAGATGACACTATCACCAACAACATAATCTCCATAACCCATAATAGCACCGAAATGATCATTACCAAATCTAACAGTCCCGATGAATTTGCTCACGAAGTTCATGAGCCGTGACCGGTCTCCAGTCATATGCTTGGAACAGCCTGAGTCCAGGTACCACAGAACGATTTGAACGATCTGCAGTTGAACACAGACAAGAATGGATAACTGGATATTTGGGATCCCCATGCAAGAATGGGTTCCATTTGGTTAGTAGCAACAGTTGGACCACCCACATTAGAAATAGAAGCATTCATATCAGACAGTGAAGTAGGGGAATCATTGTGAATAGATGCAATACTAGTGTCTGTATTAGTCCTATTTACAGTGTGACCACTTCTTAAGGGAATAGTTCTACCAGTAGGCATCCATTTTCTAGTGGGCATTATCTGATTAGTCTTATGACCAACAGGTATCCAATAAAAGCCTATTCTGCTGAATGTTCTTCCTGTGGGTTTCCATTGTTTTCTAACTCTCATTCGCTTTTGCCTTTTAGCCTTTTTAGCATGAATTTTAGCATTAACAACATTAACTGGACAATTAACATCATTAGGCAGAACATTAACATCACATTCATGATTAGAAACAGAATTCAAGCAATCATCAGTACAAGGTTTGCAAATAGCATCAGAATTCGAATTAATTACAGTACGCTTATGGCTAATACTAGAATCAACACGATTCGTTTTATTCGATTCAAACTTAAGGTTCCTAGATTGTTCTTCTACTCTCTTCCAGTGCACATTTTTAGCTTGAGAGGTCCTATCATTCCTTGTATTGTCTTGAGACTTTGACCTGCTCCCTTTAATGTCACTGATTACTCCTGTAGAGGGAATGGGAACATTAGTTTGTTTTACTACTCTTTGCACCACCTGTTTAGATGTGCTGGGATCTGAACTACATGCAGGTGCACTATGGTTCACTTTCTTAACATTAGAGGTACTGAGATTAGTACTCCTAGAAGGCACATTTGAGTTCACTTTCCTAGTATTGACAGATCTAAAATCTGAACTACTCACTGGTGCACTACTCCTCACATTCAAACCATTGGGAATCGAGTGCATGTCATGTTTGGCCTTAGGCATTGAGCATGGAATCAAGGGGTTAACTCTCTCACCTAATGTCTTTGGGCATATAGTAATCAAACATTCTAAGATTTCTTGAGATCGTTTGGCATATAAGCATGCATGTCCAATTGCATTATCATGAGGTTTCTCTAGCTTATCCTCTTCAACAATCTCACGCAGGCATTCTAAGCAATCCTTAAGGTATGAGAAATATGTTTGAATGGCAAGTTTGTTGTTCCTTAGGTGAGGGGGGACATATGTCACAGATAAAGTAGATTTATTCCCAGAGTGAACCTTAGATACAACATTCTCCTCATTGATCATTGGCATTTTCCCTTTTACCTGACTCTTCAGATTCTCAATTTCCTTTTGCAATGAAGTTATTTGTTCGTTGTTTTTGTTACGAGTGACTTTAATTGATTCAAACAACTCATTGAAATGACGTTTAACCTTTTCATTCTCTTCTAGAAAACTTTCGTTTTCCTTTTGTAAAGCATTTACTAGGTTTTGAAGATGAAACGTTTGAGAATTCTGAGAATCTAAAGAGGGAGGCATTTGGGAGCCTGTCATATTGTTCGTTTGACCCTTTAATTGAGAGATTTGGGCCTTCATTTTTCTGATCGTGTTGGACTGAGCTTGAATCTGTTCATCACGTTTGTTAATTTGAAAAACTGCATCAAACTCTGGAGCATCTGAAGATGTCTTGATATTTGAAGTTTTGACATTTTCTTTGAGATGTTGATATTTTAGTTGTAAATTAAAATACTCAACTTCTAGTTTAGAAAAGTGTTTAACCAACGTGTCGTGATCATCCAGTTCAATTTTCTCGTTTAGTTTAGAATTAGTTTTTTCAAGCTCAATGACACGATCATGGGAGACTTTCAGGGCCACAGATAATTCATGAAATTTTGAAGCATTAATGGAGCAATTTGAAGCAGTGAAAAACACATCTTGAGCAACACATTCAGTAATAAGATTCTCATTTAATGTATGCAAGTTCTTTCTCTCAATCTCATTATATTTTAGTGCACGCTCATAATCACTAACTTCAGCAACCATTGCATCAAATTCCTTTTCCATACCCTTAATATCAGCTTCTACCCCCTTTTTAAGACTCTCAAAGTGATCTTTTAGAAGTTTAAAGAAAGGCATGACCTCAGTTAAATAACATTCTTTCATTTGTTCAAAACCTCTTTCACCTTCAGTTATACCAGTGGAAGTGATCCTTTTCTTGCAAGTTTTTTCAAAATCAACAAATAGTTGGAATATAACGTATTGGCTAATTAATGTCTTGCTTTTAGTGGCAATTGTTCTAGGTACAAGATGCATAGGTGTATTAGGAGGATACACAGTTGCTCTAGGCATTTTCCGAAGGGGAGGGTTTGTTTCTACAATATTTTCGGCTTTCTGCTTATCTAAATCCATTTTCCAGAAGACTTGTTCGGGAGTCAACAAAGTCTGAGGCTTAAACTTGTTTAATGCAATCCAGTTTTCCTTTTTGTAATCGTGAGGAGAGATAATTATTTTTTTCTCTTTGCATTTAGGGTCATCTAGTTTTTTGTTCATCCTTTCCCTAGTGACTTCATCTGATTTATTGTCTTCCTCAGTGCACTCAACGCAACTAGGTTTCTGCCTAGGCTTAAGAATTTCATTACCATCATAAATCACCTTATGAGCATTTCTAGCCTTTTTGATTACCTCTGGATTTGGTTCCTCAACAAGGGGAATGCTATGCTTATCGCTTAAGACTCGATGTTTGGTGACCATGTGAGCAGTCTGAATGGTGTTTCCTTGTATGTACAACTTGTTTTCAAGTTTGTTTTTCAAAGTTTTCAGATTAGAAAAATCTCTCAAGAGTTTTGATTCCTTTGCATTGAATTCTTGCTTAAGCATTTTCACGTTTTCTTGAAGTTCTTGTTTTTGCTTAGCTGTTTTAGAGAGTTTTTCTTGCAAAGAATTTAATTCTTGTTTCAATACTTCTTCTCTAAAATTACTTTTTCTAATTACTGTACGCACTTGGTCATCCATTTCCTGCTCACGAGTGGTCAACTCAAATTTTGCACGTTGTTCATAAATGGCAACACGTTCCTTATAGGCATTAAGTTCAGAGATAATGGAATCATCAGGAGCACATGCAGTGTATTCATCAAAGACATAGTCATTGTTGACTGCAGAAGATGCATCACTAGGTACAACTTCACTTTCACTTTGTTTCATGTATTGATCATATGGGACAATATTGATATTACCCGTATTTTCAATATTTGATTCAAAAGTTTCGGTTGGTTGTACTTTGTCATGCATCTGTTGCACATCAGCATCATCATATAGCTTTAATACCTCAGAGATGAGTTTGTCCTTTGATGGGCCAGCTTGTGGTGAAGAAGTGACCTTGGGAGACACCATGGGAGAGATGCTAGCCATAAATATTGTGTGTGCAGTAGGTCCATCATCCACATCAGAGTCGTAAGCATCGCAGTCACCGACTTGAAAGGCATTTTGATGATTGTGACCTATCTCCTGAATGGGCTGCTCATCTACATCTGCATCATAGGTCTTGGCATTGCCTTCAGCAAGAAACAGCAGTTCCTCTTCATTCAAAGTAGCACCATTGTCCTGAGCTTGAGCCAGCAACATCTTATCTCTGAAGTATTCGGCATTTTGTGGACGCTTTGGAGATGTGCAATTCCTTGCAAAGTGTCCCTCACCACCACAGTTAAAGCATTTGATTGGCTTAGCTTGACCTGGGTTACCATTCCTTCCTCGATTCTGGTTTCCAACATAACCTCTCCCAGCTCCACCTCGTCCCTGTTCATATTGTCTTTCCTGAACTGGTTGCACCACGATCCTTCCATCTTTAACAGTGGCTTGATTATGTGGGTTAGATGCAGTTCTGAGGTTGTTGTTGGTTTGTGGAAGAGAATTCATGTTTTGACTAATGAGAAGAGCAAGTTGATTAATGATGTTACCCACGTGTGCATCAGCATCAGCTTGTTTGAACTGAGGATCAGGGATGAGTTTGTGATTACCATTACCCAAGGGTATGACTTGTGATGCTTTGGTTGTGATTCCAATGTTTGAGTAGAAGGCAGTTGAATCATTAGACGAGCTTGTCTCTCCTGGGTTAGTTTTGAACTGATTGAGAATCAATTTTTCAAACATGGCATGTCTTTCATTCTGAAGGAGGAAGGCATACAGTTGCTCATAGTTTGTGTTCTTCAATCCTTTAGTGAGCTTCACAGCGGTAACAAACTTGTGCCATTCGGGATTCATGTTGTTCACAAATTTTGAGTTCAACTGAATGTTAGGCATAGTCATCTTGATATTCCTCATGTCATTCACTAACTTATGAAATCTCACATAGTACTCATAGACACTCTCATCTGGTTTCATCTTGAAGTGCTCAAATTCATCATAGAGTTGGGATTCCCTGTCTTCCATAGTTAATTCTGAGCCTGAGAGAAGCATCTTAACGTTATCCCAAACAGCCTTTGCATCAGTGTTATGATTGATCAGCTTGTAGATGTCTTTAGGAAGACCTTGAAGAACAATGTTTGAAGCCCTGATATCTGCATCGAATCTCTTTTTCTCCTCATTATCAAGCTCATTGTACATCTTAGGTCTGTCCATTACGTAGATAGGAGTACCATCTTCATTAGTATCAAGTATGTCTCTAGTCGTTTCAACCCGATATGGTCCTTCATCAATGGATTTGAGAATGTTTACACCATTTTCCTTTCCAAGGCAATACAATCTGATTCGTTGAGCCCAAGAATCGTAGTCAGTTCTGTCAAGCATTGGTGGACGAGTATCTGAGCCAGCTGCTTGAACATCCTCGGCAACAGTGGAGATGACAGTGGGGACAGTGGGAATGTTGGTAGACATGTTAACAGATTATACGGGATTTTATAACTCTATGATTAAACCGGGAAATAGATTCTTTCACGGGATTTTACTAAATCAAGAGAAAACCGTAAACAATCACTCAAGTTGCTAGATGATAAAGTGCTAACTCGCTACCAAATAATGCACTAAGTCGCTAGAAATTAGTGCACTAAGTCGCTAACCCTTAACTCGCTACACGTCTAAGTCGCTAGAGTCCCAAGTCGCCAACAGAAAAGCAAGTCGCTAAGTAGTAACTCGCCACAGACTAAGTCGCTAGCCAAATTTGTGCAGTAATTCGCTACACAAGTCGCTAGATATGCAAGTCGCTAAAGAGCAACTCGCTACAGACTAAGTCGCTACCACAAGTCGCTAACCGTAGTGGAGATTCCACTACTTGTACTTTAACTCGCTAGCTCTAACTCGCTAGATTTTATAACTGTAAGTCGCTACAAAACTATGAAGTAAGTCGCTACCAAGAAAACAAGTCCGAGAGCTAATTCGCTAGCTTGAAAAACCAACTAACCTTCACTTTTCAATCCAAAAACAACCCAACCAAGATGATTCAAGCTTACCAAATGAAAACCTAAACACTTTTGATGATTCTAAACATAAAAGTACCAACAAAATTCAAACTTTAACACAAGAAATCAACCAAATGATGCAAAAACCACTAAACTTTTTCAAACTCAAAAACCACCTAAAAACCACTATAAATCCAAAGATGTGCAAGATATGATCTAACCATGGCTCTCTGATACCAATTGTAAGATATAACTTTTCACATACACATCAAACCATAACACAAGGTGGCGAATAAGATGGAATTCTAGAGAGAGAAAGTTAGAGGTTTAGGGAACTTAGTGAGAGAAAGTGAAAGATATTATTATTAGCTCCAACTCTCTACCTTGGAAGGTAGAGAGTATTTATAGTCTTACATAACTCGCCACACTTTGGGCTGTGGATCAGGCATACAGTGGGTAAAGACCCGTCCGTCCTCCACGGTGTTACTTAACTAAATTACTACTTAACTTAAAAGAACTACGATTACGAGCTTTCTAACGATTACATATACTTGAGGTGACCGACTCTTTAATACCGGGAATTTCTAATTCCTAACAAGTTCGAAAACTATGGTACATTGATAACCATCTGATTTATTGGAAAATCAGCAACCATATAAACGGATTTGATTTGTCTTTACCTGTAGCCGTTTGCTCAGGACTAGTCAATTCTTAGTATTGGTGAATTGAGAACCAAATATGGATTCAGTTGCCTTTACCACATTCCATATTCATGTGGGCTAGTCAATTCTTGGATTCCAAAAAGGAATAGACCATGGTGAATTGATGACCATACAACTCTCAGCAGTGAAGCATGGGTGGTTGTAGACCCTATGATTTTGAGCAAACCATTACAGCTATCAACAGATTTGTTGTGTCTTTACCAAAGCTGTACCCTTTGGACTAGCCAACTCTTTGACATACACAAGGTATATCTGGTGAGTTAAAAACCATCAGAATGGTACAACAAACAAACCTGCATAAATGTTAGTTTTTTTTTTTTTTTTTTTTTTTTTTTTTTTTTTTTTTTTTTTTTTTTTAACAAAGAAAAATTGAAAAATAACACAGAAATTGATAAATAATACAAATAACACTACTAAATGTAACAAAACAAAGTAGAGCAGAGAGTACCAAGTACCATGATAAGGATGAGGATGAGGCCTATTGCTGTTGAAGAAGTTGAGTCTCGATCAAACCCACCAATGTTGAAGCAGACAGTCTTTCATTGCCCACTGGATCTGGAGGAATCTCCAATTTCTGACTAAGCATCCTTTCCATAAGTCTCTTTGGCAATGGATACTTTCTTTCAGAAAGCATGCAGACAGTGATCCCACCCTTAGTCTCAAGTACATGTACACGAGGGAGAGGATAGAATCTCCAGGACGCAACCTTCCACCGATGTGAGTTCTCCCAAATGGAATGTGCTTTACTGTTGGGAGAATGAGAGTTAATCAGGACTTGAAGATCTCCTGGTAAGTACATCCCAGAACCTTGTGGTTCCTTGTTGCAGTAATGGGTGGTAACAAGAGTGTACAGAGTGAGCAAATCTGCCCTGTCTACCAAGTGTAGAATTTCCTTCAGAAAGGTGAATTCCATTGAAGTGGAATCCTGTCGATGAATGACATTCATCTCATCATCCTTCAGATTCCATTTGACCAACACATTTTGATCACCCTCAGGAAAATCAGCAGCAGAACCCTCTATAATGAAAGTTGAGTTATCAGCTTCAAGATCCACTGGAGATCTTTTGGCCATTCTCTTCGTCCTCCTACCAGGCTTATAGATTTCCCCAGAGGGAGCATTTTCATCTTGAACATTTGTGGTAAGACTTGACTAGGTAGAGGGAGACTTAGTTGGAACACGAAGTGCATTCATCCTGTGAAGCATTTTTATCGCTCTTTTTGTTTTTATTTCAGCGAGATCAGCTTTCTTAAATTTAGAAGCTTCTTGTGTGTCAACGGTTGCCACAGATGAAGTGGGGGCTGATCTATCAGGTGCTTCAGGAGAATTGGTAGATGGTTCAGCAGATGGACCCTTGTCAGTAGAGGAAGAAACTTCAGTAGTTGCTTCAGCAGGAATGGCTGGAGATGATTCCTTGGCTGGAGCATCATCAGACTTGAGTCTTTTGGCTTCTTGAGCAACTTCATTCTCTGCAATCCTTTTCAAGTTGGTAGAATGTGTTGAAGATGATGATTTGTCCCTCATGATCTGTTTATATTTGCGAAACAGGACATGATCAGGAAAAGCCTTGACTTGTTTCATTGTTAAGCCAGAGTTGTACATCGAGCATTGATTTTTCACCACCATTCTCATTTCAGATTTAGTAGGAGGTTTCTCTTTGTTCTTCTGAGCTTTGATGGCTCTCCTTTGTGCAATAGCTTCTTGCTTCCTTTGTCTTCCCTGAGCCATCATTTGCTCCACATAAGTGTCACTAAGGAAATCTCCACCTAGTATACTTTGAGCAAGAGAAGGTCTTGAAATGACTTGCTGAGTTAGAACATCCCAGTGTTCAGCAGGCATCTGAACCCGCATTGCATCCAGTTCTCTTCTTCTCTCAGGAGTTATAGATGAAAAGTCCTCTGTTTCAAGTTGTTGAGCCAATAATGCACTTTTCTTTGACTTTTCGAACTCAGCCAATCTGCTAGCTTGTCCTAGTCTTTCCTCCTTACTTACCAGGTCTGGACCAAGCTCATCTTCAGTTATTACATCTTTCCCTTTATCATCAGGCTTCTTAGCACACTCATCTTCAGTTATATCAACGACAAGAACCTCAGTAGCAATACCCAAGTCAACTGTAGGAGAAACATGTTGATGCAGATCATCAACTGGAGTGGTCATGACACCAACATCAGAAAGATCTGCTGAAGGTGAAGGGCCTGTTGGTTCTTGAACAGATGAAGATTGACCATGATATGAAGATACATCTTCAATTTGCACATCAGCAGATGCAGCCTTGCCAACACCAGGGTCCTTTGAAGTTTCAGAAGAAACCTTACTTAAATAAGCTCTCTTTCTTCTTTTGTAAAGAACAGGTTCCTTCTTCTTTGAGGAAGCAGCAGCTAATGATGAAGGATCATTGAGAGAAACATCAGCCAACATATCAAGAGACCCAAACTGAGGTACTTCTTGTTCTTCATCAGAGGAAACCACAAGCTTCCTTTTGGAGCCCCCTTTAAGTTTGTCCTCTAATTCCTTGACTTGATTCTGCAATTCTTCAATCTTACTCCCAAGAGAAGACTTGGTCTCTGCAAGCTCCTTTTTCAGACTAGTCACCTCAGTAGCATACCTGTTGACAAGAGCATAAACAGATGAGAGTGTAATAGGGTCCTCAGCTCCACCAGCAGATTGCTCTGTGGAAAGGGGAGCTTCATTGGACCTTTCAGTAGAATCATGGTCATGCTCAAAGTGAGGAAGATCTTCATTGAGAGGATCCCTAACAGGACTTGGTGTAGGTAGACTGTTAAGATCAGACTCATCATGAGTAACTAGTGTAGGTGGTGGACTGGGACAAGGTGGCTGGTCTGGAGCAACATGAGTTGCTTCAACAGTTGATGAGGGGCCCTCATCAATGTTAACTAATGGATTACCATCAGTAGCAACAGGTGAAGAAGGCGGATTATTAGCCACATTCTCCTCATCAGCAGCCTCATTGCCTTGGGGCAACATGGCTGCAAGTAAGGGATGATGTTCCCCCTAAAAGTTAGTTCTCATGGATGCAAATAATTTAGCAGTTAAAGCACCTATGGGATAGAAGGATTGGGCTTGTGTAGTGGTGTCTAAAATCATTTGCAAAAACCTTGGGTACATTAAAAACTTAGCCTTTTTCCTTTGAAGATTTTCAACCATGTTTTCAAAAATATACTTAGAAAAATTGTAAGTTACCCCTTGGGAAAGACACACAATACCATATCCTAGATGGGTAGAGAACTGGTCCCATCCTCCTGACTTGTTGCTTATGCATTGAAGCAGTGTGTGAACCAGAAACCTCCACTTCGGGCAAAGTTCCTTTTTCAGCCACATATCAGTCCTTGTATCTCGATAGCCAATTGCCCTTAGCCCAGTAAGCACGTCTTCCTGATTAGAGTGAAATACTCCATCAGCATCTTCCAAGTGAAGCTTCCTCCGAATTAGGTCCTCTGTCACTATGTGCTCTGTTCCGTCAATCACAGCCCTAATCTCTGTCTCATTCCTCTCTTTAGCAGATTCCCAAAACTGAGTAACCAGTGATTCATATATCTCATTCGGAGAATGAGTTAGAGCATAACAAATCTTGGACCTTTTCAAGAATTCCACCATTGGTTCGTACAATTCATATCCCTTACCGTTTCCCAGAAATGCAACTTTGTTGTGATCATGTTTAAATTCAAGAGCCATGAGGGATATGAGTTTTTAGGGTTATGTTTCTCGTAATGGTGAGTGTTTGTGGATGTAGGATGAGAGGGAATTGGTTTGTTCTGAAGAGAGTGATGGTGGAGCGATAGTTTTTGCCCAAATTATAGTCAAAGAAAAATGGACCGTTTGGTTGACCGTTGCTGACGTGTATATCAACTTTGACCACACCCAAAATAACACTTCAGCAGAAACACATTGTCAATCTGCTGAAGTTATAACTTCAGCAGAATGCATCAAAGATAAGAATATCTTCGGTAAGTTTCTAGAATTACTGTGCCACCCACTCGCATTAATTTTCATTGAACCTCGAACCCGTCTATAAAATGATCCCAATGCTACTTATCTCTTCATCAAGATCCCCAAATATTTACCACAAACCCTAGATGCAAACACAAACCCCAATTAACCAAATTGCACCATGAATACCAAACCTGAGATCATAGATCTCACAACCTTATCTTCATCATCCTCTTCATCATCATCAAGTGGTGAATCAAACCCATGGCTACATTACTTTCCTCAACCCTATCCACGACCAAATAAATCACCCTTTCTTCCTTCTTCAGAAGATGATAGTGTAGTGAATCCAAGTGAATCTGCTGATGATTCTGATGACTCCTATAAGGAGGGAACATCATACTCCCAACCTCCAGCACCTCGGCCTCAACAAAGGCCTCGTGCCAGGAATCCACCACTCCCCAAAGATAGAGAGGTGGTTCTTGGTCTCACTGCGCCATCTTTTGGTGCATCAACACACATCGTATAATAGAAGGGCTTAGAGAGGGTGGATGGATTGCATTTTGGTTGAAATGCATAGATGAAGCACACAGGAGACGTTATTTTTCTCCATCATCATGTGTGGTCATCGTCATCATCAACGTTTGCATCAATCCATCCTCTCCATTTTGGTCCTTAGCATCTTCGTCGTATTGGTCATGCATATCCAGCCATCTTGATAGACGGAATGGGTGGTTATGCAAGACCCACAAAAGCAAAGCCAGCATCTAATGCATATCCAACATTCACTTAGATGTTGGAATAGATGATATGCACTAGATTAGGATTAGCTTAAGTGTATAGCTCGTATCTTGAAGATGCATTTGTAGTAGGTTGACTTTATGTAAGCTGTAAGCTGTAAACTGTTTCTTGAATGAATGAATGAACAATTTGACTTCAATTTCTTTTCTTCAGCATTATAACTTCAGTGAAATCAAATTGTTTGCTTCAGTATTTTTGATTTCGGAATAAACAAGCAACAGTCTTTTAGCTATCTTGACCATATACTAATGAACCACACTTGATGAATTTGATCTTGATCATGGGATAGACAAACTGCAATTCAGACAAGGAATAGACAAAATGCAATCCAGACAACTGCAAAACAGACACAAAAACTCACAAGAACAACACAAAGAAAAACAAACTAAAGAATTATTAGAAAGTTAGTGTTAGTAAACAAAATAACACACAAAAATATGCAGAGTTTGCACAAATCCTCCCCTGAGGCATATGCCTCCCCTGAGGCCTATGCCTCCCCTTAAACTATGCAGTCAAGGGTTTAACATTCCAATATTGACCACAAGGTGTTGAAACCTTGGTCCATCAAACGCTTTTGTTAACAAGTCTGCCACATTATTATCAGTATGAATTTTAGCCACTTTTATCAAATGTTTTTCATATGCATCTCTTATAAAGTGGTGCCTGATTTCAATGTGTTTTGTTCGACTGTGAAAAACTGGATTTTTGACTATGCAGATGGTACTTTGATTATCTATATGAATTGTAGTGTTCATGAAGTTGTACCCATAGTCTAGGAATTGGTTTTGAATCCAAAGGACCTGTCCACAGCAATTTGCAGCAGCAACATACTCTGCTTCAGTAGTTGAGGCAGCCACAATGGTTTGTTTCTTGCATTGCCAAGAAATCAACCTCTTGCCAAGAAATTGGCAGCCTCCAGTTGTGGATCTTCTATCCAGATTTGCACCAGCATAATCACTGTCACTATATGCTTCCAACTTGAAAGGAGACTCTTTTGGGTACCAAAGGCCTAAAAGAGGTTGGCCTTTGAGGTACTTAAAGATCTTCTTGACAGCATTGAGATGGGAAGTAAGTGGAGTGACTTGATGTCGAGAACAAACACTCACAGCAAACGTAATATCAGGTCTTGAAGCTGTTAGATACATCAATGAACCAATCATGGACATGTACACATGAACATTCACAGGGAGATCTGGTTCATTATTTGCTTTAGTCTTTGGAGCTTCATAAGGTGTTGTGGCAGTCCTAACACCTTCCATACCAAACTTCTTCAAAATGTCCCTCACATATTTATCTTGACAGATAAAAATGCCATCTTGTTTCTGCTGAACTTGGAGACCCAAAAAGAAAGTAAGCTCTCCCATAGCACTCATTTGAAATTCACCCTTCATTAGTTCCTCAAATTCCCTGCACCAAGCTTCGTTTGTGGAGCCAAAAATAATGTCGTCCACATAAACTTGCACAAGAATGATGTCTGAGTAATTCTTCTTTAGGAACAGAGTCTTATCAATAGCACCTCTCCTATAGCCATGCTTCAGCAGGAATGATGAAAGCCTAGCATACCAAGCTCTAGGAGCCTGATGTAAGCCATAGAGAGCTTTAACAACCTTGTAAACATGATTTGGGTGATCTGGGTCTTCAAATCCCTTGGGTTGAGTGACATAAACCTCCTCTTCAATCTCACCATACAGAAAAGCACCTTTAACATCCATCTGATATACCATGAAACCCATGTAAGAAGCATAAGGCAAGAAAATTCGAATGGCTTCAACTCTGGCAACAGGTGCAAACACTTCATCATAATCAATCCCCTCCTCTTGTCTGAAGCCTTGAGCCACTAATCTTGCTTTGTTTTTGATCACAACACCCCGAGCATCTCTCTTATTCTTCAAAATCCACTTTGTCCCAATGGCATATTTGCCATCAGGGAGTGGAACCAAGATCCAAACCTGCTGATTGTGAAATTGTTGCATTTCTTCTTGCATTGCTTCTAGCCAGCTTGAATCGTTAAGAGCTTGAGAAACACTTGTTGGTTCCACTTGAGAAAGAAAACAAGCAAACAGACAATGCTTGAAGTCTGTGTGATTGTCTCTTTGCTGGTTGGAGACATAAGAGAGAAAAGCAATCTGACCAAATTGAGGACTTGTTATAGCCCTTCGAGTTCTAACAGGTGCCAGAAGATCACCGATAACATTGGATTGAGGATGAGCAATATTGATCCTCTGAGTAGCAGTGGGGCTGACTTCAATGGAAGAATCAAGATTAGTGATAGTTGGTTCAAACTCAGCATCATAAGAGGGTGAAGTGAAGATGCCAGCTTTGGGTTGATGATTTCCAAGATCTGAAGGTTTTGGAAAGCGTGTATAAGGTTCTCCAAAGTCTGAAGACACTTGAGAAGGAACATGAGAAGAAACAGCATAGCCTTCAGTGGATTTGTGGATGGTAGGTGTGGCAGAATCAACTTCAGCAGAACCATGGTTTCTACTGACTCCTTCATTAGCAACCTCTCCATTCAGTTTCTCTGCTTCAAGCTTAGCAGCAAATTCTTGAGTCTGAAGCCTAGCAAGGTCCTCAGCATAATGTGATTCATCTTCATCACTCGTATCAGCAATATCCTTGGAGGTGGGACCTGCAATATTGTTAGGGGAGAAAGAAGGCACAAGTATAGGTTGTTCATCATCTTCAAACTCATTTTCAGAGTCATCATCTAAGGGACCTGCATTGATAGTGGGAGACGCTTGAGGACCTGCATTTTGGTTAGCCAAATGTCTAGTGTAACCCAAAGAATCAGTTAAGTAGTCAAGGTCAAAAGACCACGTATGACCCTGTCCTTGAACATTATGCTTATCTTCCAAAAATCTCAGGTTCAACGTCTCCTCTATCTTCTTGGCTTGCAAATTGTACACCCTGTATGCCTTACTATGAGCTGAATAACCCACAATATAACCATCATCAGCCTTCTCATCAAACTTTCCTAACGGATCACTGGTGTTCAGAATGGTCACTTGACAACCAAAAGGTTTTAGGTAGTGAATGACGGGAACCTTCCCAAAGAGAAGTTCATAAGGTGTTTTGAGTTGTGGTCTAGTAATGGAGACCCTGTTTAGCACATAGCACGCTGTGCCAACAGCTTCAGTCCAGAACATAGTGGGCAGTTTAGAATCTGCAAGCATTGATCTTGCAGCCTCTATTAAGGTCCTATTCTTTCTTTCAGCCACCCCATTTTGTTGTGGGGTCCTTGGATTACTATAGTCCCTTTTTATACCTTTTGACCCACAGAGTTCTATAAGAACAGCATTTTTGAACTCTGTCCCATTATCACACCGAATTCCCTTAACCTTTTTGTTCAACTGATTTTCAACGAGGGTGATGAATTCAGTCAGCACTTGAGATGTTTCATCTTTGGTTCGGAGAAAGAAAACCCAACAAAATCTGCTATAGCCATCAGTGATAACCAAACAGAAGTACTTATGATCAATGCTTCTGACTTGAGTTGGACCAAACAGATCCATGTGGAGCAACTGAAGAGGTTCAGTAATGATGCTCATAGCATTGATAGCTTTGTAAGAGGCTCTGTGTTGTTTTCCTTTGTTGCATGCGACACAATTATGATCATTGGTGAAAACTTTGGAGGGAAGACCTTCAACAAGACCCATTTTAGAGAGTTTGTTTATGGTCTTGAAATTCACATGAGCCATCCTCCTATGCCATTTAGTAGACTCATCAAGGGATGCTTTAGCCACCAAACAAGTGAGGTCACCACCAGGTTGAACTTCATTAAGGTTGAATGTGTATAAATTGTGAGTTCGAGGGACTTTCAGCAAAATTGAAGTATCTTCTGGGAGTTTGAAGTCTTTAGACAGCACAAGACATTCATTCTCAGAGAAGAGTACTTTGTTCTTGGTGTCACATATTTGTGAAACGGAGAACAAGTTGAAATGCTGAAGTTCCTTAACATAGTACACATTTTCAAAATCCAGATGAGGTGTCTTTATGGTGCCCTTCCCTGTGATACTCCCATCACTTCCTCTAAACGTCACATTGCCTCCTCCTTCTATGGGAACAAAATTGTGCATCATTTCTCTGTTCCCAGACATGCTTCTGGAACAGCCACTATCAACAATACCAATATCTTTATGCTTAAGGGGATGATCCTACAAACAACAACAAAATATATACATACAGTTAGCAACCAAAGTAGGTTCAAGTCATTACTGACTTGAACCTGCCTTGTGGATCACAGGTTTAGGCCATGAAGATCTAGAGGATCCACCATTGTTCTTGGTCCTCCATTGATGATTGGGTCCCTTGATAGTCCAAGAACAACCTGCTGAGGGCTTCACAGCAGTACTCCCATGTCCCATCCCAGCATACATAGAGTCAACATATGTAGGCCAATAACCATGATTAAAGTATGGGCTAGTTGGTTGCACATAAGGTCTGGCAACTGAACCTCTCCAATGAGAGTTAGCATGAGTTGCTTGTGGAACATATAAGGTGGAATATTATCAACATTGGTCCATTTTGATTTATGTTTCTGGTGAGTAGCACATGCACCCAATCTTTGCTCATAAAAATCACAATCCTTAATTAAATGAAATTTACTTCCACATACAAAACATGTCTTCTTCTTGGAAGATTTATTCAAATAGGGAGATGTTTGATTACATGCAGAAGTACTTAAATCAGAAACATTCAAGGAATTGTTTTTAACAGACTGATTATGCAAAGCTTTAAAAGATAAATCTTCAGAAGAAACTGTCTTGGAAGTTGATTCCTCAGCAGCTTCCCTAGAAGGCTTGTAAGTAGACTGGGGTGCAGGCTTGGGTGTAGGCTCAGGCTTGGGAAGGTCAGACTTCTCATTTGAATCACAGCTTTCATAGAAAGTAGACCCTTGATCCGATGAATTGTCACTGTCAGAGCAAGAGACAAAGTCATTAGATAAGGTATCAGGGTCTGGCAAGTCTTTTGACTTTCTGCCATATAGATGATGTGATCCATCAAAGTCAACAGTGACGGATAGGTCTATGGGCATAAATTCACCTCTAATAGGTCCAGGGACAGCATGCATTTCACCTTCTTTTACAAAATTAGCTAACTTTGCTGGTGTTGATTTACGACCATCATACCTAGCTTCTATTCCTACATACTTTTGAAAGCCTAATCCTAAGCCAGAGGTTACTGATTGACTGTTATAGATTTCTCTAGCCAGATTATCACCTGAAATTAACCATTCCTTATGCCTAGCTATTTCCTCAGCTAGTTTTTCTTTGAGTTCTAGGTTCTCAGACACAGCTTCATCCTTTGCTTTCTCAGACAGTTTTAAGTAATTATTTGCAACTTCTAGATCAAACTGTAACACCTTTATCTTTTCTTCATAAGCTATTTGATTCTTTTGAAACCATACTTTTTGTCTTTCTACTGTTTTTAATGCTAGTTTATGAGCTTCATTTTCAACATAGCATTCATCAAACTTAGGTTTCATAGCATCATACTCTTCTTTAAGTTCGTTGTATCTTAGACTACAACCAAATATACAGTTGTGTACCTGAGATAGTCCCATCAAGGCAAACTGATCATGCCTTTCATCCGAAGTGCACCTTGCCAGCAGTCCAAGCTTATCAGTATCATGAGCTTCCTCATTCACAGGTTCATGTGCAGTCCAGTTGACCTGTTCATCCATGGTAAGAAGGGCTGCTGAAGCTCCAGCTTCCTGTTGTTTCTGCTGATAGGAAATGTAGTTAGCTCCATCTCCACTCTTCCTGTCTTTGCATTCCCTTGAGAAATGTCCCATCTGGTGGCAAGTGAAACACTTGACTTTTCTCCTGTCAAAGCGAGCTGGTTCCTTTGCCTTGAAAGCAAACTTCCTTCCAGACTTCTCTTCAAACCTTTTGATATCCACTGACAGCAATGCCACCTGCATTTTTAGTTTCATCTCCTCCATTTCAAGTGGGTCCAACTGATCAAAGTCTTCATATGCAAGATACTGCTGAGTATCATAATCAGCAACAAATGAATGAAGAACATCCTCCATCACACTACTAGGCTTAGATTGAGAACATGGTGGAGTGGGACGAGTGTTATGTGGTGGAGTGGGAGTGCAAGATGATGGAAAGTAGTTGGAACTAGGAGACGATGGAAAGTAGTTGGAACTAGGAGCAGGTACCATCATGTTGGAGTGAGATGTCCCAACAAAAGCTGCATGGCCAGAAGAAGATGTACGGTAGGGAGTTCTAACATCAGGTTCAAGAGTTCTGAGTCTGTTGTACAGCTCATCAAAGGTGAGCATGTCCAACCCACCTTTAGCCTTGAGGGCTATACTTACATGTAACCATGATGGAGGCAAGGATCGTAGAAACTTTGAATTACAATCATCATTATCAGGTTTTGCATTCAGCTGGTTTAGCTGACTCAAAATCCTATGAAACCTGTCGTATCCCTTGTGGATACCTTCTTCTTCGGAGATATTAAAGTCTTGAAATTGTTGTCTCAGCATGGACTTTCTCATTCTCTTTGATTCTTCATTTCCACCGAACCTTGCTTTGAGAGCCATCCATATGTCCTTTGCATCATCCATATGGTGAAAATCACACAGGTGATCTTCAGGAATGGCTTGAAGCAGAATAGTTTTTACTTTGTGCTCCCTCTGCATAGCCAGCACCTCTTCAGCAGTTTTGGGAGGAGCCATGATAAACTTCCCATCCCTGTCTGGAATCATTTTCTTTAGACTGTTTCCTTTCTTCACTACCTCCCACAGATTCCAATCAATATTGGAAATCCAGTTTTCCATTTTCATAGTCCAAAGATCATACTTTTCCCTTTTTAAATAAGGAAATTTACCATTGCTGTTTGAAAGACTAAGCTGTTGCATGGAAGTGGTGTTGGTGTTGTTTGTGTTGGTGACTTCAGTTTCATTATCAGATCCAGGCATGGTGAGGTTTTGGTTGTATGGGGGTGAGACTGGTTCTTAGTATCGTAGAGACTTTCCCGAGGCTCTGATACCACTTGTTGTAAACACAAAGACCTTGATAGATCTTAAGCACTCGGAGATCGTTAGTGTTGCCTATGTAATCACAAGCAAACTAATAGAAGATCTCTACAACTCATATTTTATAGCGGAAAGTAAATACAAGTTATAATAACTAAGAACTCTTTGATCCTCTATGGATCTTTTGATTATCGAAACTCTATGTTTCAGATATTTTACAAGACTTGAAAGACTTGAGAAAACTTATCTATTACAAACTATTATGGTTCCTTTTATAGGCAAGAAACCCTAATGACTCACGAGCGTTTACAACGTACGCTCCTAATACAAACATAAACAACGCATGCATCTAGACAAGCATGCAACTAATCATATTGTTTTACTAATCATATTGTTTATTCTGAGTAAGCTCTATACAATACGGCGCCAACCTATCTTTCATACGGCGCTGACTTTTACTACATACTGAGCTTATCTCTCCTACGTGGATTCGCACTTTCAGCAGAAACACGATTTCTGCTTTAACACTTCTGCTGAAGTATAACTTCAGCAGAATCCATTCTTCTTCGGCAGAATCTCTTCGGCAGAATCAGTAGTTTACCTTAATTCCCAACATGCTTTACCATGTTTTCAAATTCCATGCTCTGATTCTATAAACATTTATCTGCTGAAAACTAACTGCTTTGAAAAATAACTCGATCTCTATTTTTGATAATCATCAGGACTTATTTGTCAAAATCTCTATCTCTCAATCAACAACCTATGTCATTGATTGAGGGGGAGAATGATTTCAATTAAATTAAAAAGTTATTTGGCATTAAATTGTTTTCAAATGATGTACATGCATGTTTTATCAATGGAGTTTTAAAGTCTAAAAATCCGATCCTTATCAGTTAAAACGCTTTCATAATCAAGTCACAATTCCCCTTAAAATCTTTCAAAATCAATTTAAATCAATAAGAGATCACAAATCTCAAATGATTTGATAATTGTGATCGGGGGAGAATGTGTGATTTAAATTGGATTTAAACTGATAATTCGGTAAATGGTTTTATAAGGATGTACATGCTATCCTTCCCACATGTGACAAACGATTTCAAATTTTCCATGCACATGTTGAGGGGGAGCATCTATCTTAAACCTATGATTTGAAACGTGATCATTTATCTCAATGTGCAGGTTCCCTCTAGTATGTGCAAAACTCTTTTCAAACCTCGAGGCACATATTGAGGGGGAGCAAACTTGTGGAAACCTCATCCTTCCCGGAAATGCTTTATCTACTTGATTTGATCAAGGAAGTGATGATGATATTTTTTAGAAAATGGTAATCAAAGAAGTAATTTCTTCCTCTTGCCTCCGTGTGCAAAACGATTTCAAACAATTCATGCACATGTTGAGGGGGAGCACTTATTCTAAAAATATCAAAAACAATTCAGGTACAAAATGTTTTGATAATATATCACAAGTATCTGGATTGATTTTCAAATGGTTTTCAATTGGTTCCAATGGCAGATGAACAATACCAAATAGACCGACCAACTTTACTTTATGTACGGTGATATAAGGATGATAAGGTTAGGTATGTGTTCCTATGATCCGCCAGAACCGGAGGGATCTACCCAGGGACTATCCACTAGTTAGTGTAGAGTTCTTAGGTATGATGATAAAAGGAGAAAAATGAGATATGGGAAGAGTGCGGACTGAGACTGAGCTAGTACTGAAATAAACCCAACAAGGTTCTAGCTATGAAGTCTCGGTAAGCAATGAAGGGGTTGAAGAATTAAAAAGAATTGAATGAGAAAAGGGTGAAAACAAATAGCCCTCCATATATTCAACCTTAGGGCAGAAACCGGGTTCAATTCATATGCTACTGATGGTAACGTCGGTATTGAAGACAAGACGTCATGGACCCAGTGACGCACTGCACTTCAACTTTTCAAACCACTCAAGTTCCTCTTAAAAGGACTTGTTTCATTCTCACGGGGAACCGACATTATCTATCGACTTTCTCTTAGAGATTTTTGATATTGAAGAAGGAGACCCTCTCCCTAGTCTCCGGCACAGGAACCGAATATGCACATATTGAGTCTAGAGCCACGAGATCATCTATAAATCTCATTAGGACACTTTCAATGAAGACTCTCTGTTTCACACAATGTGAAAAGAGAGATTATATCTTGAGTCCTACGCATTATCCTTGTGGTATTGCCAGAACATCTGAGTGATTTGTAAACATATTCACAATGAAGATGGAAAACCTTCTGGAGCCAACATCAAACAAGCTCCTGGTAGGTGGCAGGTGAGATCTATCATATAGATCAACCATGTGACAACTGAACAGAAACAATGGGGCGATTCAATCTCTTGAATCAATCCTGGTTCAGGTTATGGATTGACGAATACCTTTGAAAAACCGGTCTTTGTGCTTAAAAACTCTTTTCTTTAGCAAATCGACCGTGTACGGATATTTCAAATCAAAAGGTGTTTTATGATTGATAATTGATGTTCATTAAAAACCTTCGTTGTATTGCAAAAATAATTTCTATTGAGCAATACACGATTGTTTTTCAAATCTCTTTTCATCAATCAGTGGACTTAAATTCGCTGGTTCACTCACTCCGTGTTGTCTTCTTTGAGATGTTCCGGTTTGAGAACAGCTAGAGCAACTGCGAAACCCTGTCAAGGAAATTCTTCGGAATTATACCTGATCACAGGCAGTACTTGTACTGATCAACGGGGAACCGTGGTCCGTGTACCTCAATTCAACGAAAGTGATCAAAGACACTTTCATGCGATTTATTGCTAACTGTTGTATGCAGGTACACCCGACGTTTGTAGCTGATCAGAATGAAGCGGTCAATCCATAGCCGCATGCTCACTTAATACATTCATCTCAAAAGAAATCCTGATTAGTGCATCAATGACTCTGATATTTTCACTCCATGCTTCTGCTACGCTGCTGCCAATATCATGAATTATCGAAAGCTTCCGCTACTCTGATAAGAAGTTATCATGATCCAGAATGTGAGCATGTCGGTCTGAATGTCACAACATCACAAAATTCCAACACCACAATGGATGTCTCAGAGATTTTTCATAGCTGATGATCTCAATAGCTGGCTCAATTTTATTATCACTTGGATCAGTAAAAGACCTCCACCTTGAGTAACCAAACAATGAGAAGATTCAATGACTACGAGCTTCGGAGCAAAGTACTACATCAAGAATGCAAGAACAATTGTTAATGACATATCTGTTTGTATTCAATGTAATTTTAGTATATGTTTGAGGTGACCTCCCTTAGGGGGAGATTGTTAGGAATTAGAAATTCCAGGTATTAAAGAGTCGGTCACCTCAAGTATATGTAATCGTTAGAAAGCTCGTAGTCGTAGTTATTTTAAGTTAAGTAGTATTTAGTTAAGTAACACCGTGGAGGACGGACGGGTCTTTACCCACTGTATGCCTGATCCACAACCCGTTGTGTGGCGTTTTATGTAAGACTATAAATACTCTCTACCTCCCAAGGTAGAGAGTTGGAGCTCATAATAAGAATTTTCTTTCTCTCACTAAAGTTCCCTAAACCTCTAACTTTCTCTCTCTAGAATTCCACTTATACGCCACCTTGTTGTTATGGTTTGATGTGTATGTGAAAACTAATATCCTACACAAACTGCGTCCTAGCATTGTTCGCCCAAAGGCGACCCTAGGTGATGTCTCAGTGATGAATACCATGTCATGTGTTTAATTCCATTAAGCTGTAACAGTACAGTACCTAACTTATATGTTTATTGTTTGTATACTTGTTTTTGCAGACAAGGTAGCAGCAGCATCATCAATTTAGGGTTCATGTTTTGTCGGTTCAACAGTTTCTGGATATCGATCAGAGCTGTGTACATCATTTGAAGATTCAGCAGTTGAACGTTGAAGTTGGGCCCAAATTCATCTTTTATATTTTGTAAAATATCAGTATACTACCATGTATCAGACAATGACTCCGTAGTATGAGTCATGTTCCAGTTTCATCAAACACTGAATATAGTTTACTGTTATAAGTCAACTAGCTAAGTAGTTGATAATGTATAATTTTGTTTGTTTATCATGGGTAAAATTCTGTGAGCTCATACTTTATTTACCAGTTGACTTTTATAAAGTCATACTTAAGTGGTCAGGTACACTGGTATAATTTGTTCAAACAATAACCCCTTTATGTGTTGGTGGAATAGTTCTTGAGTTAGAATTAACTAAGGTGAGGTATAAATGTGTATGGACTATAATACCCTCCACTAACTAACAGAAAAAAGACGTTGACAACGTACCCTACACCCTTCCATTTCCCTCACTTTTCCCCTCTCTTTCGCTGTTACCCAAAACCCAGAATCCTCCAACCCTTTAACCAGCTAAACCCAATTCCCAATCCCACTGAGTTCCCCTCCCCAAGGCAGAGTCACGGATTACCATTGCCATTGTGGCAATCCCAATCTCACAAAAGCCCCATGGATGGCTCAGATTGTCTCCCAACTCGTACATACTAATTTAAGGGTAGAGATTGATGCAAAAGGAGCAAAGATATGTTTTTGGCTTGTATCCTCACACAAAAGAAACACAATACAGTAGCACAAGAAGAAGACAAGAGATTTTTTTTATAGGTTGAGTATAAATAGGAGTAGAGACTTTATGTAAAAATTGTCTAGAATTCTTAGTTCTAGTCCCTTTTAATTATTGTCATTTACTTTTCTTGCAAACTTTAATTTTCATTGCAATTTAATTTCAAGCCAATTTAAATTTCCAGTTTTGAATTTTTCTGTGTTAGTTTATGAATCTGTTGTCATTGAATCTGTAGTGAATGTGAATGTGTGTTTAAGTGTTTGTTTAATCTGTTTTTAAGCTCATGTTAGCTTGTTTTTAAGTTCACCAACCTGTTTTCAAATCTAAAGCTCATTTTCAAATCAGTTTCCTGCCCTTAAGGGTGTTTGGATTTGCAAGTTTTCTGGGTCAAAAACTCATTTTGACCCATTTTGGTTCTTAACTAAGTTTTGTTTAGTTGATTTGATAATCTTTACAAGTTCTAGGATTGGATTTAAGCTTGTAAAACAGTTTTTTCTTAGTTTCCAAAAATCTTTCATGCTTCAAAAAGTTCTCAAACAGCCCCCATTTGGGACTGATCTGCAGCAACGTGAAACAACAGCCACGCCTCTTTTTAGTGTTATTTAGGAACCTCTTCTTTAGCTAATTTAGGACTCCTCTAGTGATTTTATTAAATTATTATTCAGTGGTATTAGCTTATTCAGTAACTTTGGTGGCTCGATTGTGTCCTTGGAAACCCTCCCTTAGGCTGTTTGGAAACAGGTACAGCAGGCTGTTACAACACCCCATTTTTCATTCTCTTTTAGCTTTTTAATGCTTATTTATTGCTTAATTTAGGTCCCCCTTAGTGCCATTTAGGTGATGTAGATTAGGTGCTTAATTAAGTAGCTTATTGA
Organism: Chrysanthemum seticuspe; assembly: GCA_019973895.1. NCBI lineage: Eukaryota > Viridiplantae > Streptophyta > Magnoliopsida > Asterales > Asteraceae > Chrysanthemum > Chrysanthemum seticuspe. The sequence goes on along the minus strand of BPTQ01000007.1, from coordinate 77,880,914 downwards.
TAGCTTGTTGTAGTTTTTTTTTATGTTCCTTTGGCAGCCCATTATTCCAAATTGTCCATCCATTTTTTTTCCAAGTCTGCTGTTACTAAGCTATTTACAGCTTGTATTTATGCTTTTCTAAGCTTAAGATTTTGCTAAAAATCTTTAGATCTTATTTTATTGTGCAAAAGAAAAGAAAAATCAATATATATATATATATATATATATATATATATATATAGACAAGCGTTCAAATGAGAAGGATAATTTTGGTGAGAACGCGAGAATTAATCTTGACCATTCATCTAATCCCCTCCCAAATTTTGATCTAACCGCTATTATTACTCCTATCAAGTATACACTAGCGGTCTATTTTCATTTTTCTGGCACATAAAATAAAAATACCCTTTAAAAAAACACACACAAAGGTGAAAACAGAAATTCTCTCTCAAATTCAGTTCATCGCTGTAAAAAATCATCTGCTAATCATGACGATCATCATAATCGATCATCATAAGCACAATTATAATATCGATCATCGGTAATCATCATCAATATATTGATAAAAGATCTCCAAAATCACGATCGATCATCAATTTAATCATTATCTTTGGTTCGTCACTACACATTCATCTCTTTTAAATGTATCAAGTTTTGCAATTTAGAGGCTATGAGGTTAAAAATGGCTTGTTCTTATTGTTTATTTCAATGTTTCGTTTATTGAAAGTGAGCACTACATTTATTTTTCACATGTGAGCAAGTTCGTCAATCGGTAAGGAACTTTAAATAAGGGCATTATCCGTTTTCATTTATAAAATACGATGCTTGTTTATTATGCGCATAAACTGTTCGATGAAAGTCCTATTTCAATATTGTGCAAACTGTCAATTTGATTCCCTGTTTGTTGACTGTTATATAGTAACCTTTAAAGATATGTGAAAATATATGTTTTGTAGTTTCTTAAGTACGTGAAATACTTAGTCACATGAAAAAATATATGTCTCGTAACTTAGCACATGTGAAAATATATCTCACGTAGCTTTTTAGTATACGTGAAAAACTTGGTCACGTGTGAAAATATATCTCAGGTGGATTTTTAGGATACGTGAAAATATATGTCATGTGAATTGGCACATGTGAAAATATATCTCACGTAGCTTTTTAGGATACGTGTAAAACTTGGTCACGTGTGAAAATATATGTCACGTAAATTGGCACATGTGAAAATATATCTCACGTAGCTTTTTAGGATACGTGTAAAACTTGGTCACGTGTGAAAATATATGTCACGTAAATTGGCACATGTGAAAATATATCTCACGTAGCTTTTTAGGATACGTGAAAAACTTGCTCACGTGTGAAAATATATCTGAGGTAGCTTTTTAGGATACGTGAAAAAATTGGTCACGTGTGAAAATATATGTCACGTAAATTGGCACATGTGAAAATATATCTCACGTAGCTTTTTAGGATACGTGAAAAACTTGGTCACATGTGAAAATATATGTCACGTAAATTGGCACATGTGAAAATATATCTCACGTAGCTTTTTAGGATACGTGAAAAACTTGGTCACATGTGAAAATATATGTCACGTAAATTGGCACATGTGAAAATATATCTCACGTAACTTAGCACATGTGAAAATCTATGTCTTATAACTTGGCTCATGAATCGTAGGTAAATGAATCCTCAACGCAGTGTTGTAAAAATCGGCCTAGGCGGGTGTTTGCACATGTGATTTAGAGTTAATCGGCCAATATAATCGCAAACTGTCAAATAGGACCTAGTCGGTGAAAATCGGACCTTGGAAGTCAAAGTTTATAATAGATAATTTCAATCCAACTAGGCCCCGTCTAGTCCCCGCCTAGGCCGATATCTAGCTAGAAGGTGGCTGACCACCCGCCTGCCTAGGCCCCGATTACTAACATGATTATTTTAGTTTGAGAAACGTGCAGTGCCATCACATAAGACAAAAAATGAATGGCATCAGTATGCAGTCTATTCATTCTCCAACAATGGCAAATAGTAGTAAATAGTTGGGTTAGACGTTAGAAATCAGTGACTTACCAGAAAAAAAGTTCTCCTGTACATTCTTCCTAGGGTTGGGAGCATAATGGAATTTATAACTACGATCTTTTGGGAAGCATAGTGTTAGGTCTTAGGATTATTGGCATAAAGAAATCATGCTGGATATCTGGTTGGTTTAAGTCATTCATGCTGGATATCTGGTTTATGTCATTCCAAGTATTAGACATCTCAGAAAGATTTCTAATTAACTCGTGTTGACATTGATCAAAATTGACAATGGGCTGGATGAAATCAAGGTCAATTGAGGAAATGAATCTCTATGATGGCCAAGGTTGATTAAGTTTTTTGTATGTTTTGGTGTTCTTTTCCGAATGTAAAGAGCAGTACTGAATTACATGTGAGTACAAATTTGGCTAGCTGAACAATTTGGATTGGATTGTGCCTGTAATGGTTTTTGTTAGAGATAGTTTTATTCTAGCCACTTGTAAGAGTCTCAGCTGATAGAAAGTAGAATAAGTAGTCAATGACCATATGTCTTCGCATGATGAGTTTTTGTGTCTGTTTTTACTATGATGAGTAACATGAAAGAGATGGAATAGGTGGTGGCTCTTGACTGTTGCAGAGCAAAGATGTAAGGTGAGTGGCTTGTACTTAAACAAGGGTGGGTTGATGTTGAAATTAGGGGACATTTTATATTTGTGTTGGCGAATAATGTAGACAAAAGGAAGTCTTAAAACTCCAAGTTGTGGGTTACCGTGATGGTTTTGGGCAGAGTTCAATGGCAGCAGGTTTTAGCATTTTAAGGTCGACTGTAACTGACTCCAATATAAGAAAATAAACACCTTAGAAGTCAAAGTCCGTTTTTAGGACGCTGCAGGTTCTCTTTCTGTGCTTCCTGCTTCTTGGTACTCTTCTTACGAAGCAAGGGTTGGGATTGTAAACCGATGTCAGTATCTTAGTGGAGAGACTTAAGGCGAGTTCTGTAGATTTAGGAATTAGGGTATTCATTAAAATATCTTGCCGAGTTGTACGCTTTTACTCTTTAATTTTATTTTGTACATATAATGTTTGGTCTCAGTGTGCAGTAACATTAAATGTGTTAACATTGTAACTCTTCTGATACTCACGTGATGATTAAACAGATAACATTAAAGCGCACATGGTCAAGAATGCCACTATGGAATAAGACAAAGTTGATGTATTCGTTGATATTCCAATCTATATTTTTACCAAGCCCCTTACGTCTTAAAGAAATGGTAGGTGCCTCATCATCTTATCAGCGCCGTCTTGTCCCCCAGTTAATTTTAAAGAAACTGAACACAATTGAAAAACTTGGTGATTTCATTCAGAGTATTCTAAGCATATATTTTTCTTGTTATCAGCTAAATGAATTGAACGATGTGGACATGTTGACTCTTGTTATTCAAGAGATGAGCAAGGAGTTCCCTACTATGTTGGAAACCCTTGTACATGAAAGGGACCAGTGAGTATTTTATTTTCCATGCATATCATATTTTGACTTGATGTTAAGCTACTATCATTACTTTTACAGGTGTAACCTTTTCACCCATTTATGGGTTAATGGGTGAATTCGGGTTAACATTTTCTTTACTGGATCAAAATGTCAAATTCGTAAATTTAAAGTAAAACTGTCTTAAATGGAAACGTTCAAAGGTACCAAGTCACGATTAAAATGCATACAATTCAAATTGCAATGACAGAAATTTTCGTGAACGTATTTAACGTATTAATTAGTCATAAAATGAAAAATGAAAATTGAAAAACAATATACATTTTACGGCCTGTCTAGCAATCACATCTTTTCTAGTATGATGTTATCTTATGCCTTCTGTTCTCCTATTCTAATATTACTTAGGTCTCATCGTCTAACATTTACAGTAACTAGGATACAAATGCTTTTATGCTCGACCTGATAACTCGTCGGTGATTACAACCACTTATATAATATAGCATCAAAACATATCCATGTTCCACTCATTGCCACTTGTATATCACAATATTGGCTCGGTTTTGTACCAACCAGCACAAAAAATAATCTTTTACCCAATCGCCCTATCTTTCCGCCTATGAGGTTTATGCTTTAGAGGTAGTATGTAATTGGACATTGGTTAGCAGGCTATTATCTAGAGGCCACTTTTCTGCTTATATATAGTATTAGATTTACTTGTCTAGTTTTCATGTGAGTTGGTTTTATTCCTCGGCATCTAGAAACAAAATATTTCAGGTTAATCATTATTAATGATTCTCTAGGATATTTTATAGTTACTTTTCTGGAATATGATATATCTGTTAGTGGGAAGTTGGGAGAAAAGATGAAATTGAAATATCCCAAATGGTTAATCAAAATTTAGTTTGGAAGTCATTTCATCAAGTCATTGACTACAATGTCATGCTTTATGTGCTTTTCCTCCTGGGATCACCCCTTTGTTTTGTATTAGTTGTGTTGATGATGGTATTTTGATCAATTTTATTTACCTGGGTTTTGCATTTAGGTACATGTCATCCAGCTTGCTGAAAGTAGCCCAGGAGAATAGTTCTGTGGTCGCAGTTGTCGGAAAGGGGCACCTTCAAGGAATCCAAAAATATTGGAAGCAGCCTGTTGAGGTCAGTGATATTTTCCCTTGGAACACCATGAAATCCTTGCCCTCTTATCTCCCACATGGTTGAAAACTCTCATTTTGGTATTTACTTGCTAGTTTTTTGATACTAAAGTTTACCTATGTGCTCATTATTAGCATTAACAAGGAAATAATGGGACTGACTTGAATCGGTGATTTTTTTTTAAGATGTATGATTAATTGTTGATTGCAAAATGTGCCTAGCCAACCTGTGCCGTCTTTTAGTCAAAGACGGTTTTATGGCTAATTTGAATAATTGCTTTTGACTATTTGGAAAGAGCTTAGGTACCTTTTCAGTTGTTTCAGTTTAAGGTTTCAGTTTTTGGTCAAACAAGTTTTACAGATAAGTTAAAATAACATACACTGCATCAGAAGTGTGCTCCTGTGTGGGGCGGCAAAAGCTCACCCCTGAGATATGGTTTCCGGGTTAAAATATATTATTTGCCTTGGAGGACATTATAAAGAAATTCAGCGAGATAGCATAATGGACAGATTGATAAAGCTGGGTTCCTAAGTGACAGTTATTGTGAATCAACCGATTTAGGATGTGATTACAGACTGTCTGACCCATTTTTAAGATTTTCTAGTTTTACCTATTTTGACGCGCTAGAGAATAAAGCAGAAAATTGACTAATTTACTTACCAATGGTATGAGACCACTTCTGATTTTAATTGGTGGCAACTGCAGGTTAGAGAGCTTCTGGAGTTGCCTTCTGCGAAACCAGCTATTTCGGTTATGAAGGTTGTGTCAACAGCTGGAGTACTTGTTGCAGGGGTAGCCATAGTTACCGGTATCTATCTTTCAAGCAAGAAATAGATCAATTAACAAATGACTGCAATCTTGAAACTACTCTTTCGTCGTACTTGAAACTGAGTTTTATGCAACAACAAGATGGAATACCTTTAAAGTACGTGCAAGCTGTGAATTTGATTCCCTGTTTGTTGACTGTTATATAGTAACCTTTAAAGATATGTGAAAATATATGTTTCGTAGTTTCTTAAATACGTGAAAAACTTAGTCACATGAAAAAATATATGTCTCGTAACTTAGCACATGTGAAAATATATCTCACGTAGCTTTTTAGGATACGTGAAAAACTTGGTCACGTGTTACGTAACTTGGTACATGTAAAAATATATGTCACGTAACTTAACATTGACTGGCTAACATATCATATACGTGAAAAACTTGGTCACGTGTGAAAATATATCTGAGGTAGCTTTTTAGGAAACGTGAAAAACTTGGTCACATGTGAAAATATATGTCACGTAAATTGGCACATGTGAAAATATATCTCACGTAGCTTTTTAGGATACGTGAAAAACTTGGTCACGTGTGAAAATATATCTCAGGTAGCTTTTTAGGATACGTGAAAAACTTGGTCACATGTGAAAATATATGTCACGTAACTTGGCACATGTGAAAATATATCTTATAACTTGGCACTTGTGAAAATATATCTCACGTAGCTTTTTCAGGATACGTGAAAAACTTGGTCACATATGAAAATATATGTCACGTAACTTGGCACATGTGAAAATATATGTCACGTAACTTGGCACTTGTGAAAATATATCTCACGTAGCTTTTTAAGAATCCATAGGCTCTCCTCTTATGGTTTCTAATTTTGACGGTTTTCAGTTCATTGCATCTTTTGCTGAAGTCTAATTCTGCTTTCTGTTTCTGGTATGATTTTCAAACTTACTGATTTTCTTTTAAAAGCATTGTGTTATGTTTTGCATTTTGTAATTCAAAATCAATGTGGAATAACCTCGAAATAACTTGTTGCCAACTGACCAACTGTAACACCTGATGGCTTATAGTTTATATGATAACTCCAAAATCAATTAAAAAATATGGCCAAAGCTTATTAGTATCCACTGCTTAATAGTTATACACGGCTTATAATTTAAGATTTGATGTTTGATCTACTCTTTGAGAAGCTATGGTTTGATATTTCGTTGCACCAATTTTTTTACTGATGCGTGTGAAAGTTTCAAACTCATGTTCTCAAGGATCTTTTTTGGTGAAACAGAAAAGAAGGGGTAGGGAACTTAAAAGAAATAAGTTCCAATTATGGTTAAACCAGTTCCAGTGGTTCGATTATTATTTATTATCTTTTGTTATGGTCTGCTTTGTTTCAAAATCGATAAACAACACTTTAGCTGACTTTGAAGCAAAATGCCATCCGTGTTTGATGCCAGCAACCTAGCTTTACAAACTAGTAATGTAAGAGGTACAAACCTACTAGTGCTACCACAATTAGGGTGTTTTGATTTTTATGTTTTTTCCTTCTGATTTCTCTTTTTATATGCCTGAAATGCTGTAAACATACATCCCCAAAACTTTCTTGAGGTGAGGAGAATTTGATATCATGTATGCATATTACCACTTCTTGTTGTTTCTTAAGGGGTGTTTGGATTTGCGTTTTGAAGTTTGTTTATTTGATTATTGCAAGCTTTTCCTTTTCGAATAAACAGTTTAGTATTCAAGCATATCCTTATCAAGTTATATGTGGACCGCACAACCTTTTACAATACCAATTACAACACATTTGTGGTATCATGTATGCTTTTGAGGGCATATTGGTAATTTTGTTAACTTTCTTTTCCTTTCTTTACCACTTAAAAAACATATACTCGAGAACTTTAATTCGAGAAGATAATAAACACTAAGTGATGTGCTCCGGTTGGTGCAAGTTTTAAAAATTTATAATCACGAATTAACCGTATAACCTATTAACACATACGAGCAAGTATACTCGTCCGCAATAGCAAAGTTTGGTAAGTCGAGATCGTCCCAAGGGATTTTTGTTTTGAAATAGATTTGATTAAAAAGTTTCTAACAAGAAAGCTTGTCAAGGCTTCCTCAAATAAGTGTTCTAGTGAAAATACGAATCAAGAATATAAATATATACTTGTGTGTAGTCTCATAATCAACCATAGATAATGTTCATAAAGGTTTGGTGTATACTCTTAGTATGATGCACAAATCATAAGCAAATGATTCCCCAACCATGGTATTTGTTTGTAAAAATCATTCTAAGAACAAAAACATTTAGGTAATCCTTTCGGTCCTTATCCCAATGATTATCCTATAAAAGTTCCATTTGTTTGCAACATGTTCTCATTAAATTTGTTCTTACGAATCTTTCGACCCTTCGTGATGAAAATGTTCCTAGTCTTGTTTTAATAAGCAAAACATGATGGTTGTCAATCACCATATCCCCATACTAGTTTGTCACTACACTTTTTGGAATAAAACACAAGAGAAATCCTTTCGGTCCTTTTTCTTAAAACATGTTTTATTGACAAATCAATCCAAGACTAGTATTTTTCCAACAAACTCATTTAAACAAGATCATATATACATGCATCACATTTTGAGAACACTATTATGATTAATCACATTCCAACACACAAGTATATCACAAACTACTCCATGAAAACAATCATATCTAAACACAAGTCATAACAAGGTAATTCAAACAATTCAAGAGAATAGATTTCCATAACAAAGTTCATAGAATACCTAAACTTTTGTGATTACAAGAATTAGAAATCGTGGATTGTAGCAACCACGTGCCTCCAATCACCTAGGATCACCGCACAACTCCAAACTACCGAAACAATGGACAAGAATGGTTCCTTCCTTGCTTCTGGGCGTTTTCCAGTAAATACTAAGCTTTTGGGTTGAAATAATAGGGTAAGTATTAGTTTTGGTGTAAACTAATACTCTTTTGGTTGTGTCACACTTAGTATACAAGTACTAGGTCCTTTAAATAGCCAAAGCACTTGCTTAACTGCCCAAAAAACGTTCTCTCCAAGTTAATATCAAGAAATGATCGGACTCCAATGATTATGGGGAGTTAAGACAACAATAAATGCGAATTGTGTAACTGCAGTGCCAGAAACCGGATCGGTTTCTAGGCCGACCGAATCGGTAATAGCTTTGACCATCTGCCCAGCCGGATCCGGTTGCGGGTTGCGACCGATCGGCTGGGTTTTGCTCATTTTGACTTTTTGCTGACTTTTTCCTTTGCGCTTCATTCTTTGCTTACGTTGATGATTTCCAAAGCCAAACTTGATCTTTCTTTGCTGTAGATGCTTCGAAATCACTACGCTTCCATATCATTGAGTCCACAAGCTTCCAATCTCAACTTCCTTCCTTAAGAATCTTCCAAATGTGCATAAAAACTTCATTTCTTCATTATTCGCGATACCTGGCTACATATACATACACAATACGCATCTTTGCACTTTTGCAACAATTATGAGTAAATATAGCCGAATATCATGCACAAAACTGACAATAACGCTACTAAAAACATGTTCATTTTAGACGTTATCACTAAGCATACTGATAAACTGATAAGCCATAAAGGTCATAAAGAATCTCAAATAAAAACCCAAATATCTGGTCTAAGTCTACTAGCGTGTTACTGGTTGAGGACAAGAATAATTCAAAGGTGTCAATCGTTGTTTGAGCTATCTACTAGAACTTGTATCTCCTATTAGGCTCATTTCTTCAAAGAAATCTTGTTGCTTTACTGGTTTGAAACATCAGCTTAACTGGTTTGACCCATTGGATTCTTAAAACCTTGCATGTAGTCATCGTAGTTTGTGGATCAGAATCAGTAAAAGTATAAAAACTGGACAAAAAATCTCCTATACATGTGAAGATAACCATATAGTTGTTTTAGTTCCCATGTGATATACCGTTGTTTAAAACCTGTGTTGCTCGTTACGCATGTCTTAAAGATTTAGGGTGTGCTCAGATTTACAAGGTTCTGATGCAAGTTCCAATTATTTGATAGATCGTTTGCAACATATTATGCCATAAACAGCAAGTTGTCTTATAACACCTCCAAATCAATCTTAAACCTTGTTCAAAAATATTTAGTACACTGGTACAGAAGAACTATACAGGGCTTATAAGTTTGTTATAAGTGTGTATATAAGTTAGAACCCACTATGTACTAAGCTTACTGCTTAGGTGCTTTCAGGTTCTAAACATGTACGTCGAGTAGAGTAAAGAGACTCGGCATCTATGGATTTTTTGTCTATCATTTAAAAGTGACTGTTTATTATAATGATAAGCCACGAAGGTCACAATGAGTCTCATTAAGAAACCCAAAGTAGTTAGACCAAGCTTACTTGCGTGTTACTGGTTGAGGATAAGGATAAGTCAAAGGTGCTAATTGTTGTTTGAGTTATCTACTAGAAGTAGTGGGTACTTCTTTGATGAGTTTTGGTTACTCAAAAAATGTGCTAGTTTGTATGGTAGGAATATGGGTTTATTTAATTGTATACTTGTTGCAAATGGTCTCAAATGAGATTATTGTTGTTCTTACCCACACACTTTGTCATGCACTGCTCATTACAGAACTGTTTTAATGGACTTAACAGGTGGTTGGGATCTTTGGGGAGCTGAAGCATCATGTAAATACCAATATAATAGGATATATCTTATCTCATTTAGGATATAACAAGATGAAGTATGGTTAATTAGTCCCCTAAGTACACAAGATAATAGGATATAACACAATTGATACTGTATACTAGTATATCTTATCTCATTTAGCCCAAAATGAACCCGTTGCGATTCAATGGGTCAAAATTAAGACCTCTAGCTTTTTATACATATCAGTCAAAATTGAGATTGAACCCTACTCATTTCAGTCATACTTCATTTATCATACCAAATTGACACTTGACCATCTTATTAGCCTTTTATACATATCGTTTTTGAACAATCTAAACAAATGAAAAAAAAAAAGAAAAAAAAAGTGATGATATATTGTAAATCAGACAATCAGACATATTGTAAATCTTATAAAAATGTGATGATATAAATTTAAAATTTCACACCAGAAAGTTTAGCCTTTTATTTTAAGACCAATTGACATTAAGGTTTACTGGTCCAACCAATTAGATTGTATTACCCACTTTAATTCAATGCTGCAAAAACCCATTTACTTGCCCATGTATATTACAGGGTATTGATATTAGGGGGGGTCCCATTGATGCATCAGTTCACTCCCGTAATGATGTCTACAAAAAGAGAGGCAGCAGCCACGACAAGCAATGAAGGCCCATGAAAATATACTAGAGACACTGCCATTTGAATCCATCCATGTGTTGTTAGCTCATTATTTACATAACTACAACTGAATCCCTTTTCTGAAACCAGCTCCACCAAGTTGTTCACAAAAACTCATAGTGCTTCTGCTAGATATCTGTAGATACCCAAGCCCGATCATCGAAGTCAGGTAACTAGAAACTTATAGTGCTTTTGTAATAGCATTGTAGATAGGCAAACTTATGTAGAATTATCCTCACATGTTCAGTTAACCACCTCCAACTACTGGTCTCTTTTTCTAATGTTAGACTGATCAGATTAGATGATAAGTACATATTGTAATTTTTGTTACGTTGTGACTTTTATTGTATGGTCACCGAATAATTATGGTCATTAACGATAATAACTAACTGTCTAATTGATAACGCTACACGCGTCGTTCGGGGTCAAAGGAACTTCCTTTTCTTCGAGCAAGTTTTATAACACCCTAGGCAGTGAACCTAATCGTTGTAGTGTAGTAATTAGGGTAAGCCACGGGTATTGATATCGTTCTCTAGGGGAATAGGAATGCTAGTAAGGAGTTACTACGCTAAGGTTAAGGTTGAGGAAGATTATTTTTTTATCTTTTTATATTTTATGAAATGGAAAGGTACGAATCTCGGGTATTGGATTTGGGGGGTTGGTATTTCTACCGATTACTCTACTATTATCTAATTATCTAAACTAAGGTTGTGGGAGTCTATGTCTAATTAATGTGTGCTCGTATGATAGTTTAAAGATGTGTTTACTTAGTTTGTATTACTCCTTAATTATCTCCTATTGATGGTTGAGTGTCACGTCTTATTCCTAGTTGCGTTGTGCTTCTAAAGTTGTAGGGTATGCGTTTCTCCCTAACTCTTTGAACTTACCAAAGGGTCTTGTCTACAAACCCACTAGGGATTATAAACTCCTACTCTAAGGCGCTCTTTGGATGGTTTAGCCTACAACTACTCAGGTAATTATATTCTAAGGTTCACAAAGATGAATCAAGCATTAAGTACACAACGAATGACCTATCGCATTACTAGATCATTAATCAACTAAGATAAGAAACAACCAATCAATATTCAATAATTAAGTTTCATACTTCCTAAGCAAACACACAAATAAATTAGCCGGACATGGAGAACATGCAAGCATACACACAAATAATCAAAGACATAATTGAATTAATGAAGTAAAGACTTATCTTGATGTAAGATAGGGTTTTAAACCCTAAAATACTGTACAAGACACCTTAGGTTCGGTTTTAGGTTTTTACTCCAAAGACACTCCACACAAAGACTGAAAAATTCGGATTCTATATATAAGATTACAATTGCGACGGCGTCACCTTATGTTTAGTGACGCCGTCGTGTCGCCGTCATTAGGGTTTCGTCTTGGCCACGTTAACCTTGCGACGGCGTCACCTTATGTCCGTGACGCCGTCCTCTTCAGCTTCTGACGTCGTCTGGATTGCATCTAGGCCGTCTGAGTAGCGACGGCCTACTCTTTCACAACTAGACGCCGTCTCTTGAAAATACGAGTTTTGGGTTCTGGCCCGTCACAATAATTTTGGGACAGCGTCACAATGTAGCACCTGACGCCGTCGCCTTATACTTTCAGCAACTGTGAGTGTCTCGATTTTGACTTTGGCCATTTTCTTCATATATTCGCGCCTTTTCGTCCAAATAAGTGCCATTCCAGCATTTTGCCTTCACGAGACCTAAAAAGTGAAAAGGAACGATATTAAGCAATAACGGATACAAAAGTGATCAAATAAGGACTTAAACGACCCCTCAAAATGGTACCTTTTAAAACCTTATCACTAATGCATTTAGCCATCTACCCTTCTGCCTGGATTTTACAAAATGTGCATGTTTATTCTAACTGAATACAATAGCGAAAGTCTTTCCTAGTATTACTCATAAGTAGTTACATAAGAAATCCATGCACCTCTGTTATATAATATACAATAACCAATGGCAAATTAAATGTTTTTTCTGCGAACCAAACATTTTAGGTCCTTCACAAATAGCATCTATCGAAGCCAAACATGTGAATGAAGTTGTTTAGGTATATTGGGTTGAACTGTTGGGTTAGTAATCATACTAGTAATACACAATGTCATATCAGTCATACATAGTGTCATATCAATTTCGAGGTAAACACTCATAACAATTACTAGCGAAATAATATGTAAAATACAAGAAGTTCACACTCAAATACAATTAGCTAAAATGTGAAAAACAAAATGGTTTCTGAAAACCTTAACAATTAGTTGGCAGGTTGCTCGCGGCTTCACGATGTTTTTCCAAACAAATGCTCATAAAGAAAATTTCAAACATCCTTTTGATCAATATGACTCCATGCCCTTCACCTTTGATGATCTATGGTGCTAGATACTCATGGGTACTAAGAAACAACATTGAGCGTGCATTTGTCGAAAGTGGGATCACATGGTTTTATATCTCAGTTTTTGGCTTAAATATGTTTAGATGCATGATGGCTGGAACTTGCAAGATGGGTCAATACTGCGGTCAATACACCTAATCGACAAGGACTTCCGCCACAAAAAACCTGCATGAAGTTCACCCCTATTATTAAGTAATCTTACTCATTAACATATAAGCAAAAACCTTAATGAACAAACAGATGACCAAGATCATTAGATTGCTAATCTAGTTGCGCGCTCGAGAAAACCCTCCCAAGTTGTGTTAGAAGAATCGTAATTACCCAACACGGCAGTACCCCATAACCAAAAGAGAATTTAAAAAAAATCAAAGTATGTATATAAAATAGGCAAAAACAGGTAATCTAAAGATTGCAAGATATCCCTTTTTGTTTGTGACTTTAGGAGCTAATTTCAGCTAGCAAAATCTATTTATCCATCTATTTCAAAGCAAAGTAACATTATGTACTATTCAACTACGAAAGATAAACATTTCCAATATCATGACATCCAAATCTCTTATCAGTCTAACATATTTCATTTCTAGCAAAAATCGTATCATAGGTAGTTTTAAGAGAACATGAGACAATTATAAACTCATTTCTAGATATCACATAGATTACAGATGTTACTCAATCAGTGGAGTTCATCCATACGACATTTAAATCTAATTGGACATCTAATATACAAAGTAAATGAAGATTCACAGTATAAGTTATAACTCCACAAAAATCAAAATGCAAAGAGAGTCAATCCACAAGCCATAATAGTGCCTTTGGATAACTAGTTTGTTACCTAACTTACTTGCTTAAGCCTGTATGATAAGTGGTCTTCGCCCATAAAGTGAACATAAATTTACTACCCAACTGACTACATTTTAGCACAAAGTTATCCAAAAGCATTTTATGGGGAGAATGTCTTAGTGAATTACCTTAGTTTCATGCTTCTTCTTATCGCCTCCCAGTTAACAAATAGTGGAGTTTTTAGTGAAATCAGAATCTTTCTAATCACCTATAGTTACAACTAAAATAAATGTATATTTATTTGACACTTGAATAATCATATCAGAAATCAAAAGTAAAAATTGGGTATCCAAATGTTGAAAACTGATTATTGCTACATAAAAAAATTGGGTATACAATGTCAATAACTAGTTTCAAATTGCAAATCCAAACATTCTCATGTAATATATTACGTATAAAATTTGTATCCATACAACAAGTACCATTAAAAATAATATAACAATACCTTGCAACATCAATATCCTTAGCTTCAGCAAAAAAAGCCCCGCAAGTATTTTAGGAAGCCCCAAAAAGGTCTGCATGTATTTGTCACAGCCTTTATATGCTTAGAGCACCAATTTGATCCACCTCCACCACCCATTGTAGTTAGTGCTTCAACCCATTTCATAAAATGCAAGAAACCCATTACATAAAATGCAAGAAATGCAGAACACCAACAGAATGTGGAATTAGAACAACCTTTTCATCGCTTGTTGCTACCATGAGTTCTATATTGCTCTTCATTCTGCTTAAAGTTTGATCCCATACCTGGTTATCATAATTTTTCCAATAATCAAAACCATTTAAAAAGGTAAGTGCCTCTATTTTGTGATTTGAGCATACCTCGGTATTTTGAAATGAGAGTCTCCAATCATAAGCAACCATATACATGTTTTTCTCCACATATCCGATGCGGGGCAAATTGGCAATTAAAACTGACCATATTAGATAGCCTGCAGCACAGTAATCAATTGTCACTAGTCCAGGCTCCGGATACATGCCTACCCTTATACTAGGAGGATCCAGCCTAGTTTCATAAACATGTGACATATGCTCAATCCAGCACAAGGGCCTAAATATAACAAAAAGCTTAGATTATAGAAGAAAGAAAAGACTATATATGGAAATTTTAGACTGATTAAAATTTTGATGTTATTAGCTTATTTGAGATACATTTTTTACTTCAAATTGCAGACCTAGTGAATTCTAAATCTGAAGGTGGTTCAGATTTTAATGAGATTGCTCAAGAATGTAGTGAGATTGTCAATGACTTCCCTAAAAGCATATGACAACAAAAGTATATTGGTCATTAAATTGCAGTTGATGAGTTTAAATGTGAAAAGAACAGCTCAAGTTTTGAGAATTGCTCAGAGATGGAGTGTGAAGCTGAATTTTACCAAATCTGAGTGAAGTTACATAGATCAATGTTGTATAAGGAGTGTTTGGTTTAAGGAGACATAAGCAATTATCTCCTTAAAATTATGGTGTATCTGAGGGCCTTGTAACTTTTGGATGTTGAAAGGGTGGGTGGATACCCAATCATTTCATTCTAGGGGTGTCTGGTATGGCAACTAGTCTGAGTGATTTGCTCTGTCCATTCCAGCTCAGTAGACATACACATAAAGTAGGTTTCCAGAAATCTATGGTGGAGTGCCAACCTGATGATGCCCTTTCTCTATGTTTCATGGTGCTGTAGTTATAGAAGATGGGGAAGGGGAAATGTAGTCAAGGTGGGATGTATCCTTGGGAAACTCTATGCATTTTATATGCATATGAGTCCCAATGGAACAGGAGTTTTGATCTCATTCTTGATGATGCCCTGCATAAGAGCCTCTATTTCCTTTTGTATGGGCTGCAAATAGAGATAGGTAGGGTGTTTGTGCAGTGGAAATGTAGTCAAGATTGAGATATTTCTCCATGGTTGCCTAGATGTTAGCATGTAGTTGCTAAGTCTAAATGAATGGTGGATTTGAGAATCAGTAGTACCCTGAATGTTAGTCCTTTGAATGTATGTTGTTTCCTAGATGTATCAGCCTTTTGAGTCTGTTCAATTTAGGCTGTTTGAATTCTTGTAATTTGACTGATTCTTAAGTTAATAAAAATTCACCATTTCAGGGAAAGAAAAAAGTCTATTGGTCATAGAGATGGTCTACTAGAGGTAAAATGAGAACGTCCATCTACAACCAAATCCAGTCTAATAGTGTTGTAGATTTAAAGTGTGTTAATCAGTTCAGAAATTCAGGTAAGATTGTTTTTTAGCTGAGCACATGCTTGTTCAGTTTTTATGGGTTCATATTGAGTGAGCCCACGACTAGCTTCAAATAGTATAACGAATAAACGATCCCTGAAGTTAACAATATATTCCGTAAAAACTTTCAACATGCTCAACACTAGTTATCTACAGATATGAATTAACATGATGGTCACTCATATGGGCTAATGGGTCAGGAAAGCACATATCAGCTGGTGCGAACTACCCCTATCCCCACTAACCTTTACTATTCCTTTTTCTGTTCATAACCTTTTTCCCCATGGATACTTTTCCAATTTAAAGAAGGTCAGGGATAAGCAGCTTCAATAAGACTATAAGTCAAGCTTCTCAACACCCAAAATTTTATATACTGCTTAAGTAGTAAATTGTCAAAACAAAACCTCAAAATTGAAGCTTGTTTTTAACATTTATAGAAGCTTGTGGTATTCATGTAGAATGAAGTGTACATCCTGCATATGCTTTATCTATTCACATAGTCACAGCTAAAATAAAGATCATGCATCACTGCCGTATGGGTCTTAAACTAAATTGTAGTGCCTAGGTTTGAGTAGTAGCGTATAATCACCAGAGAATGGTCAATACAAGAAAACGTACCTCTCTCATCCACAAAACCTGCAGATTTTTGGTATGTAGATTACCTTGTGCCCCTGTCACAGCATTATAAATTATAATAGTATATGACCCTGTTTTAGTCTTGTGTGCTAACCACGCATCAACCGGCAAAAAATAAGCATATTCTTCCATAACACAAGCATAATTCACATTCTTGTTATTGCCTGTAAAACACAAAGTCACAAACACAAAAAGATACTTAAATCGGCATTGTTAAGTTCCGAGTACTACAATATTCACATAATGCATATTTTTACATGTGACGAAGTTGTTCACTTACCTTAAAAAACTACAAGACGTATATTTTCACATGTGACGGAATTGTTCACAGACCTTAAAAAGCTACGAGACGTATATTTTCACGTGTGACAAAGTTGTTCACACATCTTAAAAAGCTATGAGACGTATATTTTCACATGTGAAGAAATTGTTCACACATCCTAAAAAGCTATGAGACGTATATTTTCACATGTGTCGAAGTTCATAAAAAGCTACAAGACGTTTTCACATGTGAAGAAATTGTTCACACATCCTAAAAAACTATGAGATGTATATTTTCACATGTGACAAAGTTGTTACAAAAGTACGAGACCTATATTTTCACATGTGAAGAAATTGTTCACACATCCTAAATAACTATTAGACGTATATTTTCACATGTGACCATCTGTGAGCCTCAAGTTCATTATCACGTATGTCTGATACATGTAAGTGATATGTCAAAAAAAGATAGCACCCATTGTCTTTTGTATCCCCACTTGCCCAACATTCCCAAACCTGATTTTCCTTTTAAATAAATTATCTAAAACTCGTTTAACTATAGAGTCGAGTTCAACATCAGAAGTTGAAATGAAAGGCTTTATAAGAAAGCATGGCCCAAACTCTGGTCCCACAGTCATCTGCATCAGCAAACAAAACTTCTGGGTCAATGAAAAATCCCAAAATGGTCCAATTGCGATTACATTGAAGAATACAGGGTGCCAAAATCATACTTAGTACATACACGTGAAAAGATAATGCTAACCAAAGTTTGAACTTTGAACTCAAAACTAATAAAATTTTAGAGATGCTGCTATGAAACTTGAATTCTTGAAAGTATGATATTGTGGCAAGTATTTCAAAAAAACTAGAAGTAATAACCGTCACAATGTTTCATGACACTAGATGTTGAACATGACATAGTAATCTAACAAACAAGTTACTGCTATCCATATTCGACATAATACTCCATTCACTAGTAACCATGTTTCATCGCGGTTCTAATTAAGTCATCCAAAGCTTTTTTTTAACAGCATAAAGCTTTCAACTTCATAATCGTACAATTGTTGTGAGATATCACTAAACTGATAAAGGCTGAGTTACCTAATAGACTCAGTTATTAAACTTGGTTACTATTAGTGACCTTTTTATCCAGGTTTCAGTGTTTCACGTAAAGTACCGGGTAATTTTAAAAGAAAAAAAATCACTAAATAGTAACCAAGGTTCATAACTAATCCATTTAGGCCACTCGATTCAAACGTGTTTCACAGTCAAGAACAACATTCAACTTATGAGTAATTTGTCCAGTTGTAGAAAGTTAAAGTGAGTTGATAGAAAACTAGCTAATCAAACTTGGCTACTTAAAGGCAGGGTATTATAACCATGCAGCTCACCAGCCGTGAGGTGATGTTGTGGCCATATGACCACACATGAAAGCCACCAGAAAGCCAACCTAGCATGACCCAACCAGTTTCCATTTGTATTTAACAGTAGTTGGGCAAAAAGTGTAATAAGTGAAATAAGCCAAACCTCATTCAAGAAGTTACCATCTTTCGTGTGCTTTTTCTTCATCCGTTCTCTATTTTCTAGTTCCTTCTTTCTTAGTTAGATACTGCTTGTAAACTTCTTCCATCAACTCCTCCATCTTTTCATCATACCTGAAAAACGCAGTACCTAGCTGTAACTTGGAGCAGGCATAAGTCTAGTCAAAAAGGTAAAGCCTGACTGAGACCGAATCAGAACTAATATGCTTGGTGTAGTTCTAGCAAGAAATCGATTCTAAGTTTCGATCTGTTTCCTGAATGGTCTGGTGACTCTGGTCTATATCTGATTGTATTTTCCTTGACTTTAATCGAACAACATCGTTTAGACAATGAGACTTGAATCAATTGCACAAAATTTTTACTTCAATCGAACACAAGTCAAAGATTATTAATAAATGTCTCTAAGTCTAGTGTTTATGGTTGATCCGAACCAAGTATCAAGTGGTTAAAACATCACATATGTTCTCTAAACCAAATTTTAAGCTAGCATCTATGTTTTCAGCCTTTGGACTAATGTCTCCTAATTCATGCAGTGTTGCAAAGGCATACATATACCAACAGAAATCAAACTATTGGAGTTTAAGACCTGTAAAGAAAACGATTCCTCTGCAACTGCTCCTTTTTTGGAGTTTTGCTCTCTGAAGTGCACACTGATCCTTTTTTTCTATCAACTATTTTTAATAAACAAAACCTTAACGTTCTATCAATAACAACATTATCGGTGTGTGTGTGTAACCTTATATTAAAGGGACGTTTGTTTTAGCTTATTTATTGGGCTTATTGGCTTATTTACAAAAAAACAAGCTCATCTTTGTGTTTAGGCATACTTATCAGCTTAGTCCAACATCAAGATTAAAAAAAAAATTAAAAAAATAGATAACTAAAATTTAATACTAATGCATGATCCGCAATCACAACATCAAGAACATAAAGCAACTAAGTTTAATCAACTAATTCAATTTCGATAATACCTCTCGGTCGTTCTTGTTGTCTTGAGAATCTGGAATCTACTTCTCTTTTGTTGCTAATTGTGTCGAAAAGCGTAGAATGCAGCGACTGTATAAGCTCCAGGTTAAGGATACTAGTTGCATCTATGCTCACATGATCAAATGACCCATTGAATGTCACCCGAGGAATGAAAAAGGATCGAATTAAATACCGGACAGTAAGAGGGTGTTTGGGATAGCTAATTATTAAGCAGTTTTAAATGAGTAGTGGTAGTGATGTGTGGTGAAAGGACATGCTATTAATGAATGATTGGTTATGACGACTCCTTTGTCTGCTTCGATCCTGTGTTGAAAAAACAAAAGTTATGTATAAACAAGCAAACATATATAAAGAAGCAATAGATGATTACTACCACTTGATAGTAGCAGCAGCAGCGAGCAAACATAGGTAATATTCCTAAATAGACACTCATTCTCAAAAGACATGATGTTTGCCCATGTCATGTGAGGAAAGAACTTTGCATGGACCTCGTGTAGTTGGGTCATAGATGTGCTATTGTTGCTGCCCTTGCATCCAAACCTGATGTGGGTTCACCCATAAAAATGATAGATGGATTAGCCACTAGCTCAACTACTATTGTTAGCCTCTTGCGTTGCTCAGTTGAAAGACCATTCACACCACGAAATCCCACAAGTGCTTCACTCAATAGAGTTAGCTCCACAAGCTCCATCACCTCCTTAATAAACATCTGCACATCATAAGATGTAAAGTATATATTACAGTTGTATTGAATTACAGTTGTCCCAACTGAATTCAGATTGAGAATAGACATATGAACACAATAGAAAATGAGCTACTTTTGAGATGCAGGTTCTCTCGGATAATGCTTAACTAAACCATATGTCATAATCCCAATTTTTCAAGTTACTTAGTTATCGAAATAATAATCTTGGAAAAAACTATCATTGCCAACATCTATTGTGGACATATTTCTATGCTACTAATTGGCCCTTAATAATGCTAGGACAGAAAATTTTAACCTTTCTGGTTGCTGAATCAACTCCAGGAGGTAACCGTAGCCATGCAGAATATTGCAAGGACTCTGAGACTGTGACATGCGGGAAGTGAATGTCAGTTTGCTCACAATATCCTGCTATGCGGGCACATGTTTCTTGCTTCTTTGGGTACCCAAAATGCTGATCCTTCCCTTAGTGTACCCAAACTGTCTATGTTTAAGTGATTTGGTTTGGTTTCATATCTGCAAAACCAAACTGTCTATGTTTTTATTCAGTTATCTTTGGATCAAACTGACTTGCAAGAGCTTCCGAACCAAACTGAATCTGTCAATTTTGTTGTGGTCTTGTCAATATCAGATAGTACAGCAACATCTTGCATAAATATTATAACTAACTACAACTTAATATATTTTCCTAAAACTTTTCACGCGAAGAAAAATATTTCCTATATTTTCACACACGAAGATGCTCTTACTAAAAAATTTCACGCGCGAAGAAAAATATCTCCTAAATTTTCACACGCGAAGATGCTCTTTCTAAAACTTTTCACGCGCGAAGAAAAATATCTCCTAAATTTTCACACGCGAAGATGCTCTTACTAAAACTTTTCACGAGCGAAGAAAAATATTTCCTATATTTTCAGTTTTTCACACGCGAAGATGCTCTTACTAAAACTTTTCACGCGCGAAGATTCTCTTATTAAACTAATCAGTGCTATATTCTACTTTACGCAAACTAATGAAGTCGCCTATAACAATCAAGACCTAATTAGTAATCTATACATTCACATGTGACATATTTACAATTAAAACAATGATAATAACTTTAAATGCATAATAATTCACAATTAAAAAATTAAATTTGATCAAAAAATAATAATAATAATAACAGCTACCTGAAATTATGTGTAATCTTATTTGAAAAGATTGTATTCTTCACTTATCTCAGCTTCAATTTTGTTGCTTAATCAGTTTATTGATCTTGAACGGCGGTGGTTTGAAAGGTGGTAATGGCGGTTGTCTGAACGGTGGTAATGGCGGTGGTTTGAACGGTGGTAATGGTGGTGGTTTACTTTAAACGGTGGTAGTGGTGGTGGTTATGGTTGTGGTTATGAAGGTGGTTGGATTGGGAGGGAATCGCATTTTCACCTTTAACTGTGAGATTTTTTTTTTTTTTTTTTTTTTTTAATATATTGGGTGTGAGGATTGTAGTTACAAAAATACCCTTGTTAGTAAAATAGTTAGTGTAAATTGTTAATTAATTTTAGCCATTAGATCTAAAAAATTAGGGGATTAGATGGAGGGCTAGGATCTCTTGTCGCGTTCTCACCAAAATTGGCCTTCTCACAAGAAACACCCCCTATATATATATATATATATATATATATATATATATATATATATATATATATATATATATAATCTAGATCAAATAAGATCAAACTTAAAGTTGTTAAAATGAGATCCAACATAAATTTGACAAGCGACACTCTCCTTACAACAAAAATTAATTTTTTATTAACTACAACTAAAATTGTTAAAGTTTCGATAGATTTCTTTTTAAAATTTACAAAACCTATATGATACACTTTGATTAGAAGTGTAATGTGTATCAGATTTTGGAATATTTATTAGTGTAATGTGTATCCGGTGTATCACTAATCTAAACTCATGTATCATTTGATTATTAGCTGCTAAAATGTTAATTTGTATTAAAATATTATTTTTATGTGTATTATTGCTAAAATTGTTATTTATAAATGTTTTAGTGTTTTTTTAGACTTGATCTTATTTTTACAACTTTAAGTTTGATCTCACGTTAACTCTCCCATATATATATATATATATATATATATATATATATATATATATATATATATATATATATATATATATATATATATATATATATATATATATATATATATATAGTGTGGTTAGTGTGAAAAGTGAGTTAGGATTAAAAGTATAGGAAGGAATATAAGCCATCGATTTTATCATTTAAAATTATTTTTGTGGATGAGATCATTTTGGGTAAAAAAATGTAAATATGCAACTCTTAAATGGACTAGGTGTATTAATGAATGTCTCCATAAGGGTGCCAAGGTCATTTAAATATCATCCATCAATACCCTTTTAAACGTTTTGTAGCTACACATTAATTGAGCAATCAAGATTGAATTCAAAATTGTAGACCAACAAAAAGAAAACGTATAGTAACAAAAAGAAAAACGCATAGTAATTTACGTTTATTAACCATCAAATGAAAAACGTGATTACCCCAACAAAAAGAAAACGTGTGTCATATAAGTTTCAACGTAGCATCCTTTATACACAATTTTTTTTTTAGAATTGACACATATGATTGACATGCTTATAAATATTGGCACATCATTTTAATAAAATGACACATCTTTTCACATATTGACACATTTTTATACATATTGACACTTCATTTTAATAGAGTGACACATCTTTATAAATATTGACATATCATTTTAATGAAGTGACACATCCTTATATATATTGACACACTTATAACAAATCTATTAATATTTACACACTTGATATTTGACACACCAAAATATTTGACACATTTATAATATAACACTAAATTTCTTTTATACATATATAGCGACACACTAAGATTTTTGTAAACTTTAGTGACACTAAGTGGACGTTTGGTACGACTGAATCACAAAGAATGGAAATGCATTGGAGAATGGAATGGCATATAAAGAGAATGAGTCTGATATAAGAGAATGGATTCTAGTGTTTGGCAAAAATAGAGAATAGAGTGTCAGAATCGATTAAAGAATCAATTCCTTTGTTTGGTACATAAAAGAATGAATATATATATTTTCAGGTTTTTTAGTTACGTTGATTATTTGACGCTGTCAGGTCACATAATTATAATTATGCAAACATAATTCAAGTTTTTTGTCATATAAAAATATATTATATGATCTCTACGATGAAACAAAAATGACAAAAAAAAAAAAAAAAAAAAAAAAAAAAAAAACATATTTCTACAACTTACACATTGCACTAAACACAACTAATAAAAAAGAAGGATACTGTATAATATTCATGATCGAACTAGTATATACACGTAGAGGATAAGCAATTAAAACCTGATTTACAAACACTAGTATATACACATCAATATTTGTATAATTTTCTGCTATAGGGTTTTTTACATGTTACGAAGTAGAGAAAAATTTAAATCCTTACTCTTATTTTGATGCTTACCAAGGGACAAATTCTCACCATCCATCTAGTTTGATCTAATGGTGGGGATTAATCTAAAATTTAATAGATAAACCTAAGTCCATGTTTTTTTTCTTGTCTTTTTGTCTTTCTTTTTTATTCACATTTTTTTATGAAAGCGTAAAAACACGTCTGAAAACAGACGAAAATGTATGAAAATTGACGAAAATGAAAGAAAACATGAAAACGGACGAAAACGTATGAAAACGAACGAAAACGAACGAAAACGGACGAAAAAGTATGAAAACAGACGAGAACGTATGAAAACAGGCGAAGACGTATGAAAACGGACGAAAAGGAACGAAGACAGATGAAAACGTATAAAAACAGACGAAAACGAATGAAGAGAAGAAAAAAAAACGTGAATTAAAAAAACGTGAATTTTTTCATTCACTAGAGAATGGATAGAGAGAAAGAGCCCTTCTAAAATTCTCATTCTCCACCTTTCTCCTCTTTTTTTTAAAGAAACAAAATGGGGGAATGAGAATGGTAATTTAATTCCCTGTTTCCATTCTTATGTCAAGCAAACATGAGAATCAACCTCTTTTCCATTTCTCAGCTTTCCTTTCATGCGTACCAAACATCCCCTAAGTTTCTTAATACAGTTATAGTGACATATTAAAATTTTAATATATTTTTAGTGACACACTAAGATTTTATAATGACACACTTTTTTTATCACACAAAATTTATTCACACATATGTAGTGACACACTAAGTTTTTTTTTTTATAAGTTTGTGATGACACACAAAACTTTATGGCACATTTTAGTGACATAAATAATCATTTGACACATATAGTTTCATAATACATTGGCATGATAAAATATTAGCAAAAAAAAAAAAAAAAAAAAAAGATCGTGGAGTTGGAAAAATTGAACTTAAATGTGTGGTTTATGAGGAGGCTTTAAATGATGAGTGATTAAATGACTATAACACCCTTACTAAATAAATGACATATTTTACACTTTTAACCCTTTTTATCCTTTTTACCTTAAAAACTTTTTATTTGATCCAACATTTATATATATATATATATATATATATATATATATATATATATATATATATATATATATATATATATATAAGTGAAAAAAAGGGGTTGCCAGGATTCGAACCTGAGACCCCCAGCAACACACAGCCTTAACACACCTCACACACACCAACTTCCCTGGGGACTTTTCTTGTTAAGTCCTTAGGGACCAATCCTTTTAACCAGTTTTTATTTCTTTTTAGCTTATTATTTAGCTTGCTTATTTTCTGCTTATTTAGATTAGGTAGCATTCCCATTTTATTTTTCCTAGGTAGTATTCAACTCAAAGTAGTTTCTGTAATTTTTCCATATTTTTCTAAAATAGTTTAGTATTTTTATTTAATCAATTGTGTAAATTAGTTTTTAATTCGTAGAAAATAAAATAAAAGTTGAAAAAATACCCGGCTTTTTCCTAAAATTATTTTTAGTCATTTATAATGTAGGAAATTTGTTTTTGCACTAGTAGGACTTAAATTGCATATTTTTCACTTTCGAGGGCTCAGTGCGTTCTCGGTTTTTCGCGTTTTTGCATTTTAGCACCCTAGGATGTAATTTAGATTCATTTTATGGTTTCTTAGGCTTAGTAGTAGTTTATTTAGTATTTAAATTGTTTTACTAGCTTTATTTTCATTCCCGTTCTTTAATTTGTAGATTAGCGTAATCCAATTCCAAAATTCGTTTAACCAATTCAAGTCCTAATCACGAAACTCAACGACACCGTCAATTTCACACCTCACTGGGACACGACCCGGGGAAATCACTTTCCCGGTATCACTTTATTCACATTCGTGAGCTTTGGCACGCTAACCCTTTTTCTAAAAGGTTGATTTGTCGAATTTCACGATTAATTTGATAAATTGATATTGTGTTTATTTTCACACTCACAAACAACGAAATCAAATTTTGGCGCCGCTGCCGGGGAGGTGAGTTGCGACAATATCGTGAAGTTTTTGCGATTAGTGACTTGAAGTTCCTTCATCGTGAAGTTATTGCTTTTTGAAAAATACAAAAATATTTTTCTTTTCTTTGTATATATGTAAAAGATTATAAATACAAAAATATTTTGCTTGTTGTTTTAAATAAAATAGAACACACAATCAATATAACACTTCTCAACTTGAGTGTTATCATTATAAGTTCCCGAACAAAAGATTCAAAACTTGCCTTTGTGTCACTTGCGTGAATGCGCTTGTGATTATTGGTTTAAGTTCCTTGTGTTTTTGCTTCGGTATCGTTTTGATTGATTGGTTTTTGTGCATGTGCACTTGTTTTCATCATAAAACCCCAAAAATAATCGTCTTTATCCTCTAACCCGATGATTATTTCCTTTTATCCCTCTTATCCGTATAATTCTCCGTGATGTCTTCGTCTTACCAATTCGTTTGCGAATGGTGCGGGGGACCTCAAAATGGTGGAAATTGCCCCGGTTGTAGCATTGTGAATTCGGGAAACGGGTTTGTCTATGACCAAAATTCCTACAATGAAACAACCAATTTCCTCAACCAATCCCCGTACCATGAGATGGAGACATATTCTTGTGAGTATTGTGGAGGTCCTCACCAAGGTTTTGAGTGTCAAGCAGGGAGCATGCTTGTCTATGAGCAAGGTCCATGTAACAATCAAAATTTTGGTTTTGGCCAATATCCATATGATTCACCGAATTCATCACAACAATCATACGGTTGTGATTACTGTGGTGGTCCGCACTTTAACTCCGATTGTCAAACAAGGAATATGCTTGTCTATGAGCATGTCCCTTGTAACAATCATGACTATTCTTATCTTGACCAACCTCCACAGTACCATACGATTCAAACTCAACCTCCACAAATTCCTCAAGAACTTCTCCAAAATTGTCTAGATGTACTCAAAGATTTAAAAGAATTGGTTAATAAACGTGCCCAAGAAGAGTCTCATCAGAAAACATATGGAGAACTTCTTGCCGAAGAACATGATGCTCGCAACGAAAGATTACTATGCGAAGAGCGAGAAGCTAAAAGGCGTTTTCTATTTAACGAGGCTTGTCGTCTCGATGATGAGGATGAGGAGGATTGGGAGACGATTAAGGACAAGGTGCATATCTCAAGCCCACAAAGTACCGCACATGTCTACTCTCCGCCCTTATCTTGCCTATCTACCATGGAACCTTCGGATAACCTTTTAATGGGGGACGAACAACTTAGCACTATTCCGGAAACGGAACCGTCTTGTGTTGAGAACCTTGTCCCAACCCCAAGTGAGTCCGAGGTTATCTCCGGTGATATGTATGATGAGCCTCTTGATGATGATTCTTCTCCCACCCTAAAAGAATCTGTTGAGAT
Source organism: Chrysanthemum seticuspe (assembly GCA_019973895.1). Lineage (NCBI taxonomy): Eukaryota > Viridiplantae > Streptophyta > Magnoliopsida > Asterales > Asteraceae > Chrysanthemum > Chrysanthemum seticuspe. The sequence continues at coordinate 77,853,655 of BPTQ01000007.1, read as the reverse complement.
GATCTCCGAGTCTAAAAATGACTATACGTCGTTTGATGATTCCTTATCGTGTGGAGACATCGAGTATGTGGAGGAAATTCCTTCTGAACTCGTCAGCTTAGAAGAAGGGAGAGATGTTGATCCCGATGATCTTGATATGGACACTGATTTTGAAACGGACGATGAGGATATTCTTGTTGTGTCCGAGAAACCATTCACTACGGCATTCACTAATCCTCTGTTTGACTTCGATTCTGAATTCACTCTAATTTTAGATAACCCCATCTTTGATATTCAGAATGAGGATAGTGACATTTTTACATCTCCTTCTTTACCCGAAGATAAGAATAGTGGCAATCCCACTTCGACGTTAGACCTTCTCGAGGAGTTCGTCGTTGAACTCGCTCTCGTTGATCATTCTCCACGGGGAGATGATGATGCTCACTTCGACTTTGAAGCTGACCTTACTGAATTGGAAAATCTTCTTTACAATTGGTCTTCTGATAACTCGTCGAGTGACACTCTTATGGAAGAGGTAGACTTTCTTTCTCCGGATGACTCGATACCTTCGGGTTTTCAGAGTGACGAGTATGGCTTAGGTCCATCATCCACTCGTCCGCCTGCTAAACCGCCGAATGATGGAACCTCTTCTAAGCCCGACACGGATGTTTTCATTGCTTCAGTGGTGGATAAGACTTTTGAACATTCGCTCAATGTTCCTCAATTTAATCTTTTGCCCACCCGTTTTCATGTCATTGACCCTTTGATTTCTCCTCCCATTTCTTCTCCATATCTTAACTCCTTCGGGAGTGAAGATACCATCTTTGACCCCCGGCATTTCTCATTCTTTTGAGCCGGTTGTATCTCATCGGAGTGGAACTTTCAACACATTCAATGTTTATCCAAACCATTTGAATGAAAGTCCGATGGAGATTTTCTCTTCCACTTGCTTCCCCATGGACCAATGAATTCGGGGTCGAGTCAAGCTAGCGACTCGGTTAACAAAAACAGTAGCATTTCATGGGTGCCCACCCATGTTTCTGAATTCTTTCTATTTTCTAACAACTAAGTGTGGGGGGAAACCTCCACAGTGTTTGCTTCTTGTGTGTTTGCTCATGTTTTCAAGAATCCCTTTGATCGTGATGATTGATGCGCCTGTTTTCAATCCAGCCGCCTAATATCCGATCATTTTACTAACGTTTATCTAGGGATATGTTTTCAAAAATCCTTTTTGTGTTAAATTACAGATTTCGTCCACACACTTTGCTAGTGGTATTACCTTTTTTCGTTTGATAGTATCGGCTTCGGCCGGGACTTTGAATATTGAGGGAAATATTCAATTCTAAGTGTGGGGGGGAATTCTGTCGAATTTTGTCACATTTGTACCCTTTAGTCCCTAGTACCCACGTTTTGACCAAAATTTAAAAAAAAATTGCAAGAAAAAGAAGTGCTTTGCATAAAAATAAAGCGTTAATGCTTCGGTGTTAATAGTAGTTTAGTCTTGATTAGGTTAGAACAAAGGGAATCTCGACTCTGCTAGAGTGTTGATCTATCTGCTATCTTAACATTTAAGCTAAGTTTTTATGAGTTGTGCAAATGAAAATGCTAAGCGTGGAGTAGTTGGTTCTCTTTAGAGCTTATATAAGTAATCTATGGATTTTTCTCCTATAAGCTAACTAATTCATCTAAAATACGTGCTCGTTGTCAAACTTTTGAACATTCAAATCGTCTTGTTACAGTAAAAAGTTTTTAAGCAAAATTGATATAGAGCTCAAGTTCAACTTTTTATTTAAATTTTTGAAAAAGCATGCTTTCTTAAAATCGGAATAATGTTGCAAAATGAAAGTATCGTAAAAGTGCTTGAATGATGCAAAAATAAATTGCAAGTTAAAAGTCAAAAGTGAAAAAAAAATGTGAAAAATGTGAAAAATGAAAAAAAAAAAAAAAAAAAAAAAAAAAAAAAAAAAAAAAAGGTCCTTGAATAAAAGTTTTATTCTTGAAATCAAAGACCCCGAAAGCTCCGATACTATTCTCAAGGGTGGAAACCTATCCCCCTTTTCACACCATTCTTGACCCTCCTCCACAAAAATAAAACGTACCCTACACCCTTCCCTTTCCCTCACTTTTCCCCTCTCTTTCGCTGTTACCCAAAACCCAGAATCCTCCAACCCTTTAACCAGCCAAACCTTCCCAATCCCACTGAGTTCCCCTCCCCAAGGCAGAGTCATGGGTTACCATTGCCACAGTGGCAATCCCAATATCACAAAAGCCCTATGGATGGCTCAGATTGTCTCCCAACTGGTACCTACTAATTGAAGGGTAGAGATTGATGCAAAAGGAGCAAAGATATGTTTTTGGCTTGTATCCTCACACAAAAGAAACACAAGACAGTAGCATAAGAAGAAGACAAGAGATTTTTTTAGAGTTGAGTATAAATAGGAGTAGAGACTTTATGTAAAAATTGTCTAGAATTCTTAGTTCTAGTCCCTTTTAATAATTATCAATTTACTTTTCTTGCAAACTTTAATTTTCATTGCAATTTAATTTCAAGCCAATTTAAATTTCCAGTTTTGAATTTTTCTGTGTTAGTTTATGAATCTGCTGTCATTGAATCTGTAGTGAATGTGAATGTGTGTTTAAGTGTTTGTTTAATCTGTTTTTAAGCTCATGTTAGCTTGTTTTTAAGTTCACCAACCTGTTTTCAAATCTAAAGCTCATTTTCAAATCAGTTTCCTGCCCATAAGGGGTGTTTGGATTTGCAAGTTTTCTGGGTCAAAAACTCATTTTGACCCATTTTGGTTCTTAACTAAGTTTTTTTTAGTTGATTTGATAATCTTTACAAGTTCTAGGATTGGATTTAAGCTTGTAAAACATTTTTTCTTAGTTTCCAAAAATCTTTCATGCTTCAAAAATTTCTCAAACAGCCCCCACTTGGGACTGATCTGCAGCAACGTGAAACAGCAGCCTACGCCTCTTTTTAGTGTTATTTAGGAACCTCTTCTTTAGCTAATTTAGGACTCCTCTAGTGATTTTAGCATAGTTAAATTATTATTCAGTGGTATTAGCTTATATAGTAACTTTGGTGGCTCGATTGTGTCCTTGGAAACCTTCCCTTAGGCTGTTTGGAAACAGGTACAGCAGGCTGTTACAGCAGCCCATTTTTCATTCTCTTTTAGCTTTTTAATGCTTATTTATTGCTTAATTTAGGTCCCCTTTAGTGCCATTTAGGTGATGTAGATTAGGTGCTTAATTAAGTAGCTTATTGATAGCTTGTTGTAGTTTTTTTTTTATGTTCCTTTGGCAGCCCATTATTCCAAACTGTCCATCCATTTTTTTTCCAAGTCTGCTGTTACTAAGCTATTTACAGCTTGTATTTAAGCTTTCTAAGCTTAAGATTTTGCTAAAAAGCTTTAGATCTTATTTTATTGTGCAAAAGAAAAGAAAAATCAAAAAATATATATATATATATATATATATATATATATATATATATATATATATATATATATATATATATATATATATATATATATAGTGAAAAAAAGGGTTTCCAGGATTCGAACCTGAGACCCCCAGCAACACACAGCCTTAACACACCTCACACGCACCAACTTCCCTAGGGAATTTTCTTGTTAAGTCCTTAGGGACCAATCCTTTTAACCAGTTTTTATTTCTTTTTAGCTTTTTATTTAGCTTGCTTATTTTCTGCTTATTTAGATTAGGTAGCATTCCCATTTTATTTTTCCTAGGTAGTATTCAACTCAAAGTAGTTTCTGTAATTTTTCCATATTTTTCTAAAATAGTTTAGTATTTTTAATTAATTAATTAGTATAAATTAGTTTTTAATTCGTAGAAAATAAAATAAAAGTCAAAAAAATACCCGGCTTTTTCCTAAAATTATTTTTAGTCATTTAGAATGTAGGAAAATTGTTTTTGCACTCGTAGGACTTACATTGCATATTTTTCACTTTCGGGGGCTCGGTGCGTTCCCGGTTTTTCGCGTTTTTGCATTTTAGCACCCTAGGATGTAATTTAGATTCATTTTATTGTTTCTTAGGCTTAGTAGTAGTTTATTTAGTGTTTACATTGTTTTACTAGCTTTATTTTCATTCCCGTTCTTTAATTTGTAGATTAGCGTAATTCAATTCCAAAATTCGTTTAACCAATTCAAGTCCTAATCACGAAAATCAACGACACCGTCAATTTCACACCTCGCTGGGACACGACCCGGGGAAATCACTTTCCTGGTATCACTTTATTCTAGGGGTGAGCACGAAAACCCAAAAACCGAATCGAAACCAAAAAAACCGAACCGAAAAAACCGCCCCATTTGACATACCGATGGCAGTGGTTTTGAATTTTATAAAAACCGAATTTTTGGGGCGGTTTTTGGTTTCACAAAAGAAACCGAACCGAGAAAACCGCCCCACCCCACCTTTTTATATTTTTTTATATAATATTATCTATATAAAAGATTTGCTATTTAATTTTAAAGATTTAAGTATAAAACTTTATCTATTAAAAAAAATGTGTTGTTTACTATCTATACAGTAAAATTTGTTTTATTTATAGATATTATATCTTTGTTTTCGAAAAATAGTAATCTTTGAAAATTTCTGTTAGGAATTAGAAATTCCAGGTATTAAAGAGTCGGTCACCTCAAGTATATGTAATCGTTAGAAAGCTCGTAGTCGTAGCTATTTTAAGTTAAGTAGTATTTAGTTAAGTATCACCGTGGAGGACGGACGGGTCTTTACCCACTGTATGCTTGATCCACAGCCCGTTGTGTGGCGTTTTATTGTAAGACTATAAATACTCTCTACCTTCCAAGGTAGAGAGTTGGAGCTCATAATAAGAATTTTCTTTCTCTCACTAAAGTTCCCTAAACCTCTAACTTTCTCTCTCTAGAACTCACCTTTATACGCCCACTTTGTGTTATGGTTTGATGTGTATGTGAAATCCAATAACCTAAAATTGGTATCAGAGCCAAGGTTAGATCATATCTTACATATCTTTGGATTTCTAGTGGTTTTTAGGTGGTTTTTGAGTTTGAAAAAGTTTAGTGGTTTTTGCATCATTTGGTTGATTTCTAGTGTTAAAGTTTGGATTTTGGTAGTACTTTTGTGTTTAGAATCATCTCAAGTGTTTAGGTTTTGATTTAGAAGGTTTGAATCATAGTGGTTGGGTTGTTTTTGGATTGAAAAGTGGTGTTTATGTGTTTTTCATGCTAGCGACTTGAGCCACGGAAAAGTTTTCTTGGTAGCGACTTACTTTACAATTTGGTAGCGAGTTGTTGTTTAACGCCTTAGCGAGTTGAGCTAACGACTTGTCTATTGAGACAAGCCGACAAAAGTACAGTTAGTGGATTCCCCACTACGAGTAGCGACTTGGTTTAAGTTAGCGACTTGTACTTTATATTGTTAGCGACTGGGTGTTAGCGAGTTGGTACCTAGCGAGTTGCTATTTAGCGACTTGAATATTTAGCGACTTGGTGCTTAGCGAATTCTGCCAAAATTTTGTTTGCGACTTGGATTGTAGCAAATTGTTATATAACGACTTGGAACTTTAGCGACTTAGCACTTAGCGACTTGGTTCACAGTTTTCCTAGCGACTTGAGTGATTTCCTTTAAATACGGTTTTCTCTTGATTCAGTAAAATCCCGTGAAAGAATCTATTTCCCGGTTTAATCATAGAGTTATAAAATCCCGTTTAATTTGTCATCATGTCTACCAACGTTCCTACAATCATCTCCACTGTTGCCGAGGATGTTCAAGCAGCTGGTTCAGATACTCGTCCACCCATGCTTGACAGAACTGACTACGACTCTTGGGCTCAACGAATCAGATTGTACTGTCTTGGAAAGGAAAATGGAGTCAACATTCTCAAATCCATTGATGAAGGACCATATCGGGTTGAGACGACTAGAGACTTAATTGATACAGCTGAAGATGGAACAATGATCTATGGAATTGACAGACCAAAGACATATGATGAGCTCGATGATAAGGAGAAAAAGAGATTCGATGCTGATATCAGGGCTTCTAACATCGTACTTCAAGGTCTTCCAAAAGATATCTACAAGCTGATCAATCACAACACCGAAGCAAAGGCAGTATGGGATAATGTCAAGATGCTTCTCTCAGGTTCTGAATTAACTATGGAAGACAGAGAATCACAACTCTATGATGAATTTGAACACTTCAAGATGAAACCAGATGAGAGTGTTTATGAGTACTATGTGAGATTCCACAAGCTTGTTAATGATATGAGGAACATCAGAATGACTATGCCTAACATTCAGCTGAACTCAAAATTTGTGAACAACATGAATCCCGAAGGGCACAAGTTTGTCACTTCTGTGAAGCTCACTAAAGGATTAAAGAATACAAACTATGAGCAACTCTATGCCTTCCTCCTTCAGAATGAGAGACATGCTATGTTTGAAAAAAGGATTCTTAATCAGTTCAAAACCAACCAGGGAGAGACAAGCTCTTCAAATGACTCAACTGCCTTCTACTCAAACATCGGAATCACAACCAAAGCCTCACAAGTCATACCCATGGGTAATGGTAATCACAAACTCATTCCTGATCCTATGTTCAAACAAGCTGATGCTGATGCACACGTGGGAAACTTCATTAATCAACTACCTCTTCTGATTAGTCAAAACATGAACTCTCTTCCACACACCAACAACAATCTCAGAACTGCTTCTAATCCACATAATCAAGCCACTATCAGAGATGGGAAGGTTATGGTGCAGCCAGTTCAAGAACGACAGTACGAACAAGCAAGAGGTGGAGTTGGTAGAGGTTATGCTGCAAATCAGAACAGAGGAAGGAATGGAAATCAGGGTCAAGAAAAGCCAATCAAATGTTACAATTGTGGAGGTGAGGGACACATTGCAAGGAACTGCACATCACCAAAACGCCCTCAGAATGCTGAGTACTTCAGGGATAAGATGTTGCTTGTGCAAGCTCAGGATAATGGTGCAGCTTTGGATGAAGAGGAATTGTTGTTCTTGGCTGAGGGAAATGCTAAGACATATGATGCAGATGTGGATGAGCAACCAATTTAGGAGATAGGCCATAATCATCAGAATGCCTTTCAAGTAGCTGATTGTGATGCATACGACTCTGATGTTGATGATGAACCCACTGCACAAACCATCTTCATGGCTAGCATTTCTCCAATGGTCTCTCCTAAAGTCTCCTCATCACCACAAGCTCGTCCATCCAAAGACAAACTCATCTCTGAGGTATTAAAATTATACGATGAAGTTGATGAGCAAAAGATACATAACGAAGTACAATCAACTGTGTTTATTGAATCAGATATTGAAAATATGGGTAATATCAATGTTGTCCCATATGATCAATATGTGATACAAAGTGAAAGTGAGATTGTACCAAGTGATGCATCTTCTGCAGTCAATAATGATTTTGTTTTTGATGAATTCACTGCATGTGCCCCTGATGATTCTGTAATTTCAGAACTAAATGCCTATAAAGAACGTGTTGCTATTTATGAACAACGTGCTAAATTTGAGTTGACCACCCGTGAGCAGGAAATGGATGACCAAATGCGTACAACTATTAGAAAAAGTAGGTTTAGAGAAGAAGTATTAAAACAAGAGTTAAACTCCTTACAAGAAAAGCTTTCTAAAACTGCTAAGCAAAAGCAAGAACTTCAAGAAAATGTTAAAATGCTTAAGCAAGAATTCAGTGCTAAGGAATCAAAACTTTTGAATGATTTTTCTAATCTGAAAACTTTGAAAAACAAACTTGAAAACAAGTTGTACATACAAGGGAACACCATTCAGACTGCTCACATGATCACTAAGCATAGGGTCTTAAGCGATAAGCATAGCATTCCCCTTGTTGAGGAACCAAATCCAGAGGTCATTAAAAAGGCTAGAAATGCTCATAAGGTTCTTTATGATGGCAATGAAATCCTTAAACCTAGACAGAAACCTAGTTGCGTTGAGTGCACTGAGGAAGATAAGAAATCAGATGAAGTCACTAGGGAAAAGATGTACAAGAAATTAGATGATCCTAAATGTAAAGAGAAGAAAATAAAGATCACACCCCATGATTACAAGAAGGAAAATTGGATTTCCTTGAACATGTTTAAGCCTCAGACATTGTTAACACCCGAACAAGTGTTCTGGAAAAAGGATTTAGATAAGCAAAAAGCAGAGAATCTTGTTGTAACGAACCCTCCCTTTAGGAAAATGCCTTCAGCGACTGTGTATCCTCCAAATACACCAATGCATTTAGTACCTAGGACTATTGCCACTAAAAGCAAGACCTTAATCAGTCAATATGTTATTTTTCAACTATTTGTTGATTTTGAGAAAACTTGTAAGAAAAGGATCACACCCACTGGCATAACTGAAGGGGAAAAGGGGTTTTGAGCAAACGAAATAATGTTATTTAACTGAAGTCATGCCTTTCTTTAAACAGCTAAAAGATCATTTTGAAAGTCTTAAAAAGGGAATGAACTTAGACATTAAAGAAATGGAAAAGGAGTTTGATGCAATGATAGTCGAGGTTAGTGACTATGAGCGAGCACTAAAATATAATGAGATTGAGAGGAAGAACTTGCATACATTAAATGAGACTCTTATCACTGAATGTGTTGCTCAAGATGTGTTTTTCACTGCTACAAATTGTTCTATTAATGCTTCCTAATTTCATGAATTATCTGTTGCCCTGAAAGTCTCCCATGATCGTGTCATTGAGCTTGAAAAAACTAATTCTGAACTAAATGAGAAAATTGAACTGGATGATCATGACAATTTGGTTAATCATTTTTCTAAACTAGAAGTTGAGCATTTTAATTTACAACTAAAATATCAACATCTTAAAGAAAATGTCAAAACTTCAAATATCAAGACATCCTCAGATGCTCCAGAGTTTGATGCAGTTTTTCAAATTAACAAACGTGATGAACAGATTCAAGCTCATTGCAACACGATCAGAAAGTTGAAAGCCCAAATCTCTCAATTAAAGGGACAAACGAACAATATGATAGGCTCCCAAATGCCTCCTCCTCTAGATTCTCAGAGTTCTCAAACGTTTCATCTTCAAAACTTAGTAAATGCATTACAAAAGGAAAACGAAAGTTTTCTAGAAGAAAATGAAAAGGTTAAACGTCATTTCAATGAGTTATTTGAATCAATAAAGGTCACTCGTAACAAAAATAACGAACAAATAGCTTCATTGCAAAAGGAAATTGAGAATCTGAAGAGTCAGGTAAAAGGGAAAATGCCAATGACCAATGGGAAGAATGGTGTATCAAAGGTTCACTCTTGTAATAAATATGCTTTGTCTGTGAAATATGTTCCCCCTCATCTCAGGAATAACAAACTTGCTATTCAAACATATTTCTCATCCCTTAAGGATTGTCTAGAATGTCTACGTGAGATTGTTGAAGAGGATAAATTAGAGAAACCACTTGACAATGCAATTGGGCATGCATGCTTATATGCCAAACGATCTCAAGAAATTCTAGAATGCTTAATCACTATATGCCCAAAGTCCTTAGGTGAGAGAGTTAATCCTTTGATTCCATGTTCGATGCCTAGTGCCAAGTATGATATTCATTCGATGCCCAATGTTTTGAATGTGAACCTTAGTGTGCCTTTAAGTAGTTCAGATTCCAGATCTGTTAATGCTAAGAAAGCGAACTCTAGTGTGCCTTCTAGGAGTACAAATCCCAGCACTTCTAGTGTTAAGAAAGTGAACCTTAGTGTGCATGCATGTAATTCAGATCCCAGAACATCTAAACAGGAGATGCAAAGAGTAGCAAAACCAACTAATGTTCCCATTCCCTCTACAGGAGTAATCAGTGACATTAAAGCGAGCAGGTCAAAGTCTCAAGACAATACAAGAAATGATAGGACCTCGCAAGCTAAGAATGTGCATTGGAAAAGAGTAGAAGACCAACCTAGGAACTTTAAGTTTGAGCTGAATAAAACGAATCGTGTTGATTCTAGTATTAGCCATAGGCGTACTGTAATTAATTCGAATTCTGATACTATTTGCAAACCTTGTAATGATGTCTGCTTGAATTTTGTTTCTTATCATGAATGTGGTGTGAATGTCTTGTCTAATGCTGTCAAATCCCCAATTAACTCTGTTAATGCAAAATATCATGCTAAGAAAGCAAAAAGGCAAAGGCGAAAGAAAGTTAGAAAACAGTGGAAGCCCACAGGAAGAACATTTAGTAAGATAGGTTATCAATGGATACCAGTTGGCCATAAGGTTAATCAGATAATGCCCACTAGAAAATGGATGCCTACTGGTAGAACTATTCCCTTAAGAAGTGAACATACTTTAAATAGGGCAAATACGAACACTAGTACTGCATCTATTCATAAATACTCCATTGATTCAATTTGTAATATGAATGCTTCTATTTCTGATGTGGGTGTTCCAACCATTGTTACTAACCAAATGTAACCCATTCTTGCATGGGGATCCCAATTATCCAGTTATCCATTCTTGTCTGTGTTCAACTGCAGATCGTTCAAATCGTTCTATGGTACCTGGACTTAGGCTGTTCCAAGCATATGACTGGCGACCGGTCGCGGCTCATGAACTTCGTGAGCAAATTCATCGGGACAGTTAGATTCGGGAATGATCATTTCGGTGCAATTATGGGTTATGGAGATTATGTTGTTGGTAAAAGTGTTATCTCCAGAGTATATTATGTAGAAGGTCTTGGTCATAACCTGTTCTCTGTTGGTCAATTCTGCGATTCTGATCTAGAAGTAGCCTTCAGAAAACATACTTGTTTCGTTAGAGAACTTGATGGTAAGGAACTTTTGAGAGGTTCATGTGGTTCAAATCTATACACCATCTCTATCGAAGATATGATGAAGTCTTCTCCAATTTGCTTATTGTCAAAGGCTTCAAAAACAAAGTCATGGTTATGGCATCGTCGTCTCAATCACTTGAACTTCGGCACCATCAATGATCTCTCCAGAAAGGACTTAGTTGTAGGTTTACCTAGACTTAAGTATGAAAAGGATCATCGTTGTTCAGCATGCCAATTGGGAAAAAGCAAGAAGTATGCCCATAAACCCAAACCTACTAACTCTGTCACAGAAGCTCTTCATACAATTCATATGGACTTATGTGGACCCATGAGAGTGCAGAATATCTTTGGGAAGAGATATGTGTTAGTTGTGGTTGATGATTTCTCTAGATTCACCTGGGTAAAGTTCTTAAAGACAAAGGATGAGACTCCAGATATCATCATCAAACTCATAAAACAGTTGCAGGTTCGTCTTAACAAAACGGTCAGAATCATCCGAACAGACAATGGAACTGAGTTTGTTAACAAACAACTTAGTGAGTTTTATGAAAGTATTGGAATCAGTCATCAAAGAAGTGTTCCTCGAACTCCTCAACAGAACGGTGTAGTTGAAAGACGAAATCGAACTCTTGTGGAAGCCGCAAGGACAATGCTGATTTACTCAAAAGTTCCAATGTTTCTCTGGGGTGAAGCCATCGCCACTGCATGCTACACCCAGAATCGATCCCTGATTCACACTGCTCATGGAAAAACTCCATATGAACTTATCCACAACAGAAAACCTAATCTTTCATTCCTTCGTGTGTTCGGTGCATTGTGTTATCCAACTAATGATGGTCAAGATTTAGGAAAACTGAGAGCTAAAGCAGACATTGGAGTATTTGTAGGCTATGCACCAAACAGAAAAGGTTACCTAATCTACAATAAGAGAACCCGAGATATCATGGAAACAATTCACGTTATGTTTGATGAGCTGACCGGTCAAATGGCTCCTGGACAACCAAGTTCAGGACCCGCACTTCAAAACAGTCCCATTGGTTCATCCCTTGTACCAAATTCCTCTCCAGCTATTCCATATGTACCTCCAACTGAAGATGATTTGAAGAAATTGTTTGATCCGATGTTTGATGAACTCTATGAGCCAAGTGCTATTGAACTGACAATTCCCACAAAAGAGGCTGCTCATATTCCTGAGAATGAAGTCAATCCTTCAGTCTCAATGTCATTAAGTCAAGAAGCGCCTGCTGCTGATAATTCAGTCTCATCAACAAATCATCAATCTTCGAATGTACATCATGGAACTGCTTCTGGCATCAATGATGAAGTTAATCCTTTTGCTACTCCTGAAGATACTCCATTTGAAAACATATTTGCTCCTGAATCATCATCAGAACCATCTTCTTTAGGAGACATCGAATCTGCTACCTCAGTCCCTCAACAACTGCCACATGAACACCTTAGAAAATGGACTCACGATCATCCATTAGACAACATCATTGGAAATCCCTCTCGTCCAGTATCCACACGAAAACAACTTGCAACCGATGCCTTATGGTGCTTCTTCAACTCCGTACTCTCTAAGATCGAACCAAAGGATGTTAAAACTGCCATGAATGAAGACAGCTGGTTCAATGCCATGCAAGATGAAATTCATGAGTTTGATCGACTTGATGTATGGGAGTTAGTACCTGCTCCAGACTGTGCTATGATTATTGCTCTAAAATGGATCTTCAAAGTGAAACTTGATGAGCATGGTGATGTGTTGAAGAACAAGGCTCGATTAGTTGCTAAAGGATACCGTCAAGAGGAGGGTATTGACTTTGAGGAATCTTTTGCTCCTGTTGCTCGAATCGAGGCAATCAGAATCTTTTTGGCTAATGCTGCTAGTAAGAACATGGTAGTCTATCAGATGGATGTAAAGACGGCATTTCTGAACGGAGATCTTAAAGAAGTCGTCTACGTCAGCCAACCGGAAGGATTTGTGAATCAAGAGCATCCTACTCACGTTTATCGTTTGAAGAAGGCTCTTTACGGTTTAAAGCAAGCTCCAAGGGCATGGTATGATACACTATCAAAGTTTCTTCTATCTACCGGATTTAGCAAAGGAGCAGTTGATCCAACATTGTTCACCAGGAAGTCAGGCATACATTTAATTCACGTTCAAATTTATGTTGATGATATCATCTTTGCCTCGACTGACCCCAATGAGTGTGATCGTTTTTCAAATGAAATGAGTTCAAAATTTCAAATGTCAATGATGGGACAAATGTCATTTTTCTTGGGATTACAAATTTCACAAAGTCCCGGAGGCATTTTCATAAATCAATCTAAATATGCAACTGAGATCTTAAAGAAATTTGGATTTGATTCAAGTGACCCTATTGACACTCCATGATTGATCGAACCAAACTAGATGAGGACCACTCAGGGATCATGGTAGACCAAACGAAATATCGTAGTATGATTGGATCCCTGATGTACCTCACAGCTAGTAGACCAGACATCTTGTTCGCTGTTTGCATGTGTGCTAGATACCAGGCTAAGCCTACTAAAAAGCACCTTGAAGCGGTTAAACGGGTCTTTCGGTATCTCCAAGGAACCATCAATATGGGACTTTGGTACCCGAAGGACACCGGTATGTCACTAACAGCCTATGCAGATGCTGATCATGCAGGATGTCAAGATACTCGTCGAAGTACGTCTGGAGGTGCTCAGTTTTTGGGTGATAAGCTTGTGAGCTGGTCTTCAAAGAAGCAAATGAGCACTTCTATTTACTCTACAGAGGCTGAATACATAGCCATGTCATCGTGTTGTGCTCAAATCCTATGGATGAGATCCCAATTATCTGACTATGGCTTTGTATTCAACAAAATACCTCTGTACTGTGATAATAAAAGTGCTATTGCTCTTTCATGCAATAACGTTCAACACTCAAGAGCTAAGCATATCGACATTCGACATGATTTCATCAGGGAACAAGTGGAAAAAGGTGTGGTGGAACTCTATTTTGTGAGGTCTGAATACCAGTTAGCAGATATCTTCACCAAAGCTCTTCCAAGAGAACGTTTTGAGTTTATTCTTCCACGACTTGGCTTGAAAAGCCTTCAACCAGAAACACTCAAACGTCTTCAGGAGGAAGACGAGGAGTAAAAGGTTTCCTTCATCTATCTCTTGTATATATCTATTCGAAAAACAAAATACAAAATTATAAAACCTTCAAAAATCAAATAGAAAATTATAAAAATCTTCAAAAAAAAAAAAAAAAAAAAAAAAAAATGTCATTTTTCATGTCTTTCTCGATTCGGTAATATCTACGGTCTTTGTGCTGTCATTCAAAGAATGACACGGGTCTTTAGATATTGTTCGAATTTTTATTTAAAAAAAATCAAAAAATATTTTTGGGAGAAAGAGAATAAATGGTTTATTGTCATTTCAGGCAGTAACCCGCTTTTCAAAGAAAGAACAGAGCCATACTTTATCATGTTTTCAAAATTCCATGCTCTGATTCTATAAACATTTATCTGCTGAAAACTAACTGCTTTGAAAAATAACTCAGTCTCTATTTTTGATAATCATCTGGACTTATTTGTCAAAATATCAATCTCTCAATCAACAACCTATGTCATTGATTGAGGGGGAGAATGATTTCAATTAAATTAAAAAGTTATTTGGCATTCAATTGTTTTCAAAAGATATTCATGCATGTTTTATCAATGGAGTTTAAAGTCTTAAAATCCGATCCTTATCAGTTAAAACGCTTTCATAATCAAGTCACAATTCTCCTTAAAAGCTTTCAAAATCAATTTAAATCTATAAGAGATCACAAATCTCAAATGATTTGATAATTGTGATCGGGGGATAATGTGTGATTTAAATTGGATTTAAACTGATAATTCGGTAAATGGTTTTATAAGGATGTACATGCTCTCCTTCCCACATGTGACAAACGATTTCAAATTTTCCATGCACATGTTGAGGGGGAGCATCTATCTTAAACCTATGATTTGAAACGTGATCACTTATCTCAATGTGCAGGTTCCCTCTAGTATGTGCAAAAATTTTTTCAAATCTCGAGGCACATATTGAGGGGGAGCAAACTTATGAAAACCTCATCCTTCCCAAAAATGTTTTATCTACTTGTCTTGATTAGGGAAGTGATGTTGATATCTTTTATAAAATGGATTTCAAAGAAGATAACTCTTTCTCTTGCCTCCGTGTGCAAAACGATTTCAATCACTTGATGCACATGTTGAGGGGGAGCTCTTGTTCTAAAAATATCAAAAACAATTCAGGTACAAAATGCTTTGATAATACATCTTAAGTATCTGGATTGATTTTCAAATGGTTTTCAATTGGTTCCAATGGCAGATGAACAATACCAAATAGACCGACCAACTTTACTTTATGTACGGTGATATAAGGATGATAAGGTTAGGTATGTGTTCCCATGATCAGCTAGAACCGGAGGGATCTACCCAGGGACTATCCACTAGTTAGTGTAGAGTTCTTAGGTATGATGATAAAAGGAGAAAAATGAGATATGGGAAGAGTGCGGACTGAGACTGAGCTAGTACTGGAATAAACCCAACAAGGTTCTAGCTATGAAGTCTCGGTAAGCACTGAAGGGGTTGAAGAATTAAAAAGAATTGAATGAGAAAAGGGTGAAAACAAATAGCCCTCTGGTATGTGCTAAAACACATACCTTTTCGTTATCAAAATAGACCCAAAATAACCAAGAAAGAGCTGTTTATTGCTAATATTTGTGGTTTTCTTGAGTTTGTGCTTGTGCAGGTACGGATATGTAAAAACACACAAAAAAGGAACCAAATCAGACATAAATCCGAGCACGAGAGATTGAGAGAGCTTAAGCCGAGCCGGAAGATCAAAATTGAGCATTTATGAAGATTTTATTCTCCGAAGATGATTTTTGGAAGAAATAACCAAGTTTGAAGGAATGGCAAAAATGGCCCCTCAACTTTGAGTTTTTGGCAGAAATGGCCCTTGAAGAATCAAAAGTTGCAATTTCAGCCTTGGTTTATTTGAAGATTGACAAAATCAGTCCTTGGAAGATATTTTCAGATGTACACCTCTGGTCCCTGGAATTTCAGCATTTACATCATTAGTCCCTATATTGCTAATGGGTTCACTACTAGTCCAAGATTTATCCAAGTCCATTTAATAAAAACATAAGCCACGGCCCAACAATCCTAATACCCGGCCCAAACTCTCAACTATACCAACCCGTCCAAAATCCCAACCCTTCTACCCGTATACCCGGATTTAACCCAAGTCAAACCCCCCATACCCGGTCAACCCCTCTTGAAATAATATAAACTAATCCCAAACGCGCCTCTTTCACCCATCTCCTTCCTCCCAAACGCCCATTTACCCACTTACCTTTTACCACCAATTACCCAAATCTAAACCTCGTACTAGCATCTTCTCAACCTCTTCTAGAAGCTGACATGTCAGGATAAGAATGCCACGTGGCCAAATGGAGCTCTCCCATTGGCTGCAACACATCATTTGATGAATTGGAAGGTTGTGATTGGCTATAGTGACTCAGGATTGATTTGTGGCTGTGGATAGCCTTCTAGCATCTTCTGAAAGGGATCCCAAGACCTCTTGAAGGCTATAAAAAGACCCTCTTGGCTCACATTGAAATCGTCCAATTTCTCATGTATTTAGAGAGATTTTGATCTTTTATTTACTGTCACTCTTTATTGTTTTCATTAGTTAGTTAATTGTAATTTCAAATTAAGTTTTGTAATCTCATTTTTAATGCAAATTTCTTGTTGTCCCATTTACTTCTCAAATCTGCTTTTAAATCCGTTTAGTGTTTAAGAGTGTTTAATTTCTGTTCTTGGAAGCTCACATGAGCTTTTGCAAGCTTATGTGAGCCTGTGGATAAATAACTTGTGCTTAATTCAAAGTTTTTGATAATAGTCAACATAAGTCAAAACGGGTCAAACTTAAAAGTCAATCCTGTTTTTGATTGAATTCTGTTTTCATAGTGTTTAAAAGCTGGTTTTAGAGTGATTTGAGTTAGTATAATTAGTTGAGATCAGTTTCCTTATAATTTCAGTGGTTTTATTGCTTCTAGTTAGTTTTAAAGGAGCGTTTGGTTTAGTCTTAAATCTTAGGTTCTTAGCCATGTAGATGTATGGAATGTGGTCTAGTTCAGTAGAGTTACTGGTTTTAAAGCTGTCTCAAGTAATATTTCAAGTTACAAATCACATTTTGAGTCTTAAAAAGTTCTAGCTAAATCTGTCTTGCATATCTTATCTGTCCAAATCAGTTTCAATTCACAGTCAATTTTTAGGGTCTTAATCAGTTTTAAACATCAGTTTTAGAGCTTTTGCTTGTTGTTTAGATAGCATAGATGATCTTATTTCAGTTTATTTGATGATTAGAGGTTTTAGTTTTGCTTAAATTTCAGCTAGAAATTGCTTGATCTGCCCCCTAGTACTTTCTGTTGCCCTGTACATCTGTCATCAAAACTTATTCACAGTTGCTTTTTAGCTTATTTTGTTGCAATGTATGTTTGATTTTTGATTCCCCTTTTAGCCCTTAGTCTAAGCTTGTTTTGTATTGCCCTTTGTAGCCATCTAGAAGCTTATCTCTTAGCTTAATCAGGCCTGCTATAAGCCCTTTTCTGCCATCTGTTTTGCTGCATCAGCAGCCTATGCTCCATATAGCCAGTTAGTTTTTGACCTTTAACTTCTTCATCACTAGTTCTTATGAGCTGAAATTTTGGATATGTAATCTCTGGTTGGTTGTCTTGAGAACCACACTTTTAGTTTTCACTTTGAGCTTATTAATAAGCTGATGCAGCAGCTTAAACAGTAGGGGGTCAGATAGCTTTTTGCTTAAGTGGCAGTTAGCTTATAAACTTTGTAATCTGCTGTTTAGGTGTTAGGAGTAGTTTTAAATAGTTGCTTTAGAGTAGTTTTAGTATTCATTAGCTTCTGTTATCAGTTGGTGTTTTATAGTGCTTATTTGCTTATTCATAAGTGCTTATTTCATACCAGTTTACACTACAGCCCTTATATTCTCCACATAAGCATAGTATTTGATATTTTTCATAGATTTAGATTAATATTTTAGAATTTTCCTGATTTTTTCATAATTTTTGGTCACTGTTTAGTATTTTTCATTATTTAATTCAGTTTTTAAGCCTTTTTAAACAGCTTTTATTGCAAATGATTAAGAAAAAGTTCCAAAAAATAATTTTTTCAATTTTCCTAGTTTAAGAAAAATATAAAAAGCATAAAAAATATTTTTCCCTATTTTTCCCCTTTTATTTGGTATTTTTCACAATTTAAATTAGAGTTAAATAGTATTAAATTCATAGAAAATAGAATAATAATCAGAAAAATACAAAAATAGTTTTGAAAAGTCTTTTGTGTTATTTTAGATTTTTGAAAAGTAATTCCATAATTTTCCCTCTCTTTTTCATAATTTTTAGTATTTTAATTTAGTTTTAAAAGTTAAAAATTAGTTTTTAATTCTAATAAATTCAAGAAAAATCCTAAAAATTAGTTTTAATTCATAAATAGTTTTCAAATATCATTTTTAGTATAAAATTAATTTTAGATCATTATTAGGATTTAGATTAGACGTATTTGCATTTTATTCGCGTTTCGTTTTAATCCCGTATTTGCGTTTTAGTGTAGAATTGCGTAGTTTGCCTTAATTCTTAGGTTTTCCCCATAGATTTTAGTTTCATTTACTTTCCTTATCCCGTAGTTTAGAATACATCATATTTACCCCCTTCTCTTATTCAAATCCCGATAATCGAGACGTGAGTTGGAAATTCCATTCAACCCTCGTTCGGAACGATCTCGGTGCTCAAACCTAATACGTTTGAGTTACCCAAAATACTACACACTTCTCTTATTATTGATCTCTTTCCTAAGAATCAATTTTTGGCGCCGCTGCCGGGGAGGGCTTGTAGCGAGTTTTCGTATTCCGTCTCGAATCGCGTGCATTTGAAGATCCTTCCCCGAGTGAAGTTCCCGTCATTTTTGTAAATATATATTTTTGAAAAACCCAAAAAAAATCTAAAAACACCAAAACATTCTTCCTAGAGTGTTTACAAAACCATAAAAATTAAAAAACCAACAAAAGAAACTGAAACGTCAATTGTTACGTCGGCTCACCTTGAAGGTACAACCTATACACGGGGTATAAGGAAAGTCTTGACATTAAATTGCAGACTGAAAAACGATCCACTCTTCGTTCCCGCTCCGCTGCGCGTACTTTTGAGAGCTACCGAGCACCGGTTGACGTGACGGTTACAAAAATATTGTATTTTCTAAATATAAAAACCCAAAAAGATTTTTCTTTTCAAAATTTGTTTGAAAAACCCAAAAATATTCTTCTTTACTATCTGAACCGTCAATTCTTTATCTCTTTACCCTCTTATTCGTATAATTCTTCTCGATGTCTTCGTCTTACCCTTATGGTTGTCAATGGTGTGGGGGACCTCAAAGTGGTGGGAATTGTCCCGGATGTATCATTGTGAGTACGGGAAACGAGTTTGTCTACGACCAACATCCCTACAATGATACGACCGATTTCCTTAACCAATCCCCATACCATGAGACGGAGTCATACTCTTGTGAGTACTGTGGAGGTCCTCACCAAGGTTTTCAATGCCAAGCTCAATATAACAATACAACCTTTGGTTATGAACCTTATCCATATACTTCACCAAACCCGTCACAACAAACATACTGTTGTGAGTATTGTGGAGGTCCGCATGTTAACTCCGATTGTCAAATGCAAAACCCGCTTGTCTATGAGCAGGTTCCTTGTAACAATTACGACTATCCTTATAACCCACCTCCACAATACCAAGAAATTCAACCGCACACTCCGTTAGATAATCAGGAATTTCACCAAGGTTTCCTCAATATATTACAAGAGTTAAAAGAATTAAAAGAATTGCTTCATGAACCTGCTCAAGAAAAAGATCCTAATCAGAAAACCTATCGTGAATTATTAGCTGAAGAGGCCGCGAAAGTGATCCAACATCGTCCAACTACCTATTATTACGATTCTGATTCTGATGACGATTATACTCATCCGAGTGGCAATCCCACTCCCGTTTCTGAGCCTTTCATTTCCAACTCTTCCCCTTCACTCACGCCGGTTGAGAGAAGTGACGTTCTTTTGGAAGAGGTCGATGATTCTATTTCTACGGACATTATTGAACCCATGGACTCTCTCATAATGGGGGACGAGCCTCTTAGCACTATTCCGGAAACGAAATCGTCTAGTGTTGAGAGCCTTGACCCAATCCCAAGTGAGTCCGAGGATATATCTGACAGTGATTGTGATTCGCTTTTATGTGATTCTCTTGACATCTCCGAGGTTACTTCCGGGATTTTCTCAAATCCAGTTTTCAAGTTCAGTGATGACTACACCTTTTGCGAAGTCAATCCTCTTTTCGACAAGGATTTTGAGTCCGATTCAGAGACCACAACGGAAGTGGTGGATATTGCTAGCTCTCAGAGCACACTACTTGTCCCATCTCTGTGTTCCGACCTTTCTCTCCCGTCATGTGATGTTATGCAAGATGAAGAAAGTGATGAATCTGACACTGAAGATATTGTAGAGATTTATGAATTGACTAAAGTGGTTGAAGATGATATTCTTGATTATCCGCCTTATGATTCTGATATGGAAGAAATCGACTTATTTCTTGATGATCCAATACCGCCGGGTATTGAGAGTGACGGGTGCGACTCTAATCAAGATGTCCTTTTTCTTGAAAGCTTGCTTAATGATGATTCTCCTTCCTCTGTTGAGTCGACCCTCACTTATCCCGTTGAGCCCACATGTGAAGACAAGATTTTCAACCCCGGGATATGTATTGATGAGTTCTTTGTTAGAAACGTTGTTCGAGATAAGGATCCTCCGATGGATGCCTTCAGTATTGAGCTTTCACCTCTTATCCTCTACCATGTACTCCCGACTTCTTTGGAGTATTCTCATTTTGATCCGTCATCCCTTCGTCCAGCTGCTAAACCACCGGATGATGGATCATTCTTTCATGTTATACCTTATATGCTGGAGCCCGACACTTTCTTCTCCACCCATCCTACCCAGTCTCATTCCTTCGGGAATGAGGACACCGTTTTTGACCCTGGTATCTCTACCACTTTCTTCCCCAAGGACAAATGAATTCGGGGACGAGTCAGGCTAGCGACTCGGTGATCAAAAACAGTAGCGCTTCGTGGGAGGCACCCCATGCTTATCTCTATCTTCTTTCTATTTTCTAATAAGTGATGCGAAGGGGTCTGCCTCTTCGATTTCTCGTGTTTGGTTGTTTGTGATGTTGTGTTTAGGATGTTCCCGATATGAAGACTCTCGTGCTCGAAGTTTATCTTTTCTCCACTCGAGTTTCATGATCGATGTTGTTGGAAATCCGATATCCTAATCTTATCGACTAACGTTTATCTTTGAGCATACTTAATAAACGGCTTTTAGATTTTCGTGATACCCTTGCTTTAAACATTGAGGACAATGTTTCGTTCTAGTCTGGGGTAGGGTAATCTTCGATTTGATTTGACCGCACTTGCTTATTTCTGTCGTGTTCTCTCGTAACCCCGTTTTTCCTTAGAAAATGAAAAATTGTGCAAAAATGAGCAAAATTTAAAATTTTTTGTAAGCTTTTGTTAAGTCTTATTGATTGAAAAGTTTGCTAGTCTCTTAGACAAGAAGCTATAAAATGCGAATTCTAGCTCAAAAGGCCAAGATTTTGCAAGTTTCCCTGAGTGACTTTAAATATGCATAACTTTATTTCATTAGACGAAGCATTTGCTAAGTTAATATATTTTTTGACACCTTGTTGACTTTCCGCTGGTGAGGGTAGGAATAGAATTCTGACTTGACCGGGCGTGTTGAGCCCTAGCTTGTTCCCTTAACCATAGATAATCTAAAAATTATCGGCTAAGCATCCGCGGATCTCATTATTTGGGATTTTAAATTTGCGAAGATCGAGAAATGATAGAGTTACTTATGAGTTTAGATGCTAAGCGTGGAGTAGTTGGTTCTCTTTAGAGCCCATCGAAGGTACTTATGGCTTTTCGTTCCCACAAAATTGTTTCACCCCATATCTGTCTAATAAATAATTAAAGATGTTGAGTTTTTGGCGATAGTTAGTTCTTTATCTTCTTTAAAGAATCTTTGTTTTAAAAATTGGGTACACATCAAGGATCCGTAATAAATAAGCAATAAGTGATATGTGAAAAGTAATAAGTAAAGTTATGAGCTGCGGTGTCGAGATCGGACTCTTGGATCTTTAGCCGGGATTGAGTGAGGTCTTAGCCTAGCCAGCCGGGACCCTCATTTCATGAAGCCTATAGTCTTGGAATTACCCCGTGAAGCTCCGTGGTTCATAGCTCATATAAATAAAAAGTATAAGTTAAAAAAAAAAAAAAAAAAAAAAAAAAAAAATTATTATTGATGAAAAGTGATGAAAAAAAAAAGAGTCAAAAGTTTAAGTGAATAAAAATTCCTTGATGTGGACCTCATTTTTGGAACAATGGTTCTTGAGAGAAGATGGACAACTAATTATCGACTTAGCTTTATATCTTTATCGGAATAAAAGTTATCGAAACGAGAACTTTGAAGAAATTCATTTCTCACAAAAATAAAAAAATCTAGAGGAAAATAGGAAAATGGGAACAAAAGGTATTTACACAAGTAACTTCCATGGGTAGTGTTAGCATCTAGAGTCATACTTAACAATGATTTCGGTTTTACGCTTAGTTTGGGACTTGTGAAAAATCAGGGACGATGTATTCTATCCGTATGGTCACTTCACGCTGTGTTGTGTTTTCTACTCTGTGATCCTAACGTGTCGTTTGAAAAATGTTGGAGTTATTGATCGACATGAAAGTTCAACAAACCGTCATTCATAATCGGAATGTGCTTAACAGTAATATCTATACATATGAATTAAAAGGTAAACAGGGCGTTTTTAGAATTAGGGGTTCTTAATCTCTTTTGAGGAATCTTTGCTACTTCTTCATAGGTTTAGTAGAAAGAGATTGAAATCCTTGGTTTTAGAAGCGTGAGTTGATTGCATTGCGTGAGGACACGACAATGGTCTCGTCTGGGGTATTTTGGTATGTGCTAAAACACATACCTTTTCGTTATCAAAATAGACCCAAAATAACCAAGAAAGAGCCGTTTATTGCTAATATTTGTGGTTTTCTTGAGTTTGTGCTTGTGCAGGTACGGATATGTAAAAACACACAAAAAAGGAACCAAATCAGACATAAATCCGAGCACGAGAGATTGAGAGAGCTTAAGCCGAGCCGGAAGATCAAAATTGAGCATTTATGAAGATTTTATTCTCCGAAGATGATTTTTGGAAGAAATAACCAAGTTTGAAGGAATGGCAAAAATGGCCCCTCAACTTTGAGTTTTTGGCAGAAATGGCCCTTGAAGAATCAAAAGTTGCAATTTCAGCCTTGGTTTATTTGAAGATTGACAAAATCAGTCCTTGGAAGATATTTTCAGATGTACACCTCTGGTCCCTGGAATTTCAGCATTTACATCATTAGTCCCTATATTGCTAATGGGTTCACTACTAGTCCAAGATTTATCCAAGTCCATTTAATAAAAACATAAGCCACGGCCCAACAATCCTAATACCCGGCCCAAACTCTCAACTATACCAACCCGTCCAAAATCCCAACCCTTCTACCCGTATACCCGGATTTAACCCAAGTCAAACCCCCCATACCCGGTCAACCCCTCTTGAAATAATATAAACTAATCCCAAACGCGCCTCTTTCACCCATCTCCTTCCTCCCAAACGCCCATTTACCCACTTACCTTTTACCACCAATTACCCAAATCCAAACCTCGTACTAGCATCTTCTCAACCTCTTCTAGAAGCTGACATGTCAGGATAAGAATGCCACGTGGCCAAATGGAGCTCTCCCATTGGCTGCAACACATCATTTGATGAATTGGAAGGTTGTGATTGGCTATAGTGACTCAGGATTGATTTGTGGCTGTGGATAGCCTTCTAGCATCTTCTGAAAGGGATCCCAAGACCTCTTGAAGGCTATAAAAAGACCCTCTTGGCTCACATTGAAATCGTCCAATTTCTCATGTATTTAGAGAGATTTTGATCTTTTATTTACTGTCACTCTTTATTGTTTTCATTAGTTAGTTAATTGTAATTTCAAATTAAGTTTTGTAATCTCATTTTTAATGCAAATTTCTTGTTGTCCCATTTACTTCTCAAATCTGCTTTTAAATCCGTTTAGTGTTTAAGAGTGTTTAATTTCTGTTCTTGGAAGCTCACATGAGCTTTTGCAAGCTTATGTGAGCCTGTGGATGAATAACTTGTGCTTAATTCAAAGTTTTTGATAATAGTCAACATAAGTCAAAACGGGTCAAACTTAAAAGTCAATCCTGTTTTTGATTGAATTCTGTTTTCATAGTGTTTAAAAGCTGGTTTTAGAGTGATTTGAGTTAGTATAATTAGTTGAGATCAGTTTCCTTATAATTTCAGTGGTTTTATTGCTTCTAGTTAGTTTTAAAGGAGCGTTTGGTTTAGTCTTAAATCTTAGGTTCTTAGCCATGTAGATGTATGGAATGTGGTCTAGTTCAGTAGAGTTACTGGTTTTAAAGTTGTCTCAAGTAATATTTCAAGTTACAAATCACATTTTGAGTCTTAAAAAGTTCTAGCTAAATCTGTCTTGCATATCTTATCTGTCCAAATCAGTTTCAATTCACAGTCAATTTTTAGGGTCTTAATCAGTTTTAAACATCAGTTTTAGAGCTTTTGCTTGTTGTTTAGATAGCATAGATGATCTTATTTCAGTTTATTTGATGATTAGAGGTTTTAGTTTTGCTTAAATTTCAGCTAGAAATTGCTTGATCTGCCCCCTAGTACTTTCTGTTGCCCTGTACATCTGTCATCAAAACTTATTCACAGTTGCTTTTTAGCTTATTTTGTTGCAATGTATGTTTGATTTTTGATTCCCCTTTTAGCCCTTAGTCTAAGCTTGTTTTGTATTGCCCTTTGTAGCCATCTAGAAGCTTATCTCTTAGCTTAATCAGGCCTGCTATAAGCCCTTTTCTGCCATCTGTTTTGCTGCATCAGCAGCCTATGCTCCATATAGCCAGTTAGTTTTTGACCTTTAACTTCTTCATCACTAGTTCTTATGAGCTGAAATTTTGGATATGTAATCTCTGGTTGGTTGTCTTGAGAACCACACTTTTAGTTTTCACTTTGAGCTTATTAATAAGCTGATGCAGCAGCTTAAACAGTAGGGGGTCAGATAGCTTTTTGCTTAAGTGGCAGTTAGCTTATAAACTTTGTAATCTGCTGTTTAGGTGTTAGGAGTAGTTTTAAATAGTTGCTTTAGAGTAGTTTTAGTATTCATTAGCTTCTGTTATCAGTTGGTGTTTTATAGTGCTTATTTGCTTATTCATAAGTGCTTATTTCATACCAGTTTACACTACAGCCCTTATATTCTCCACATAAGCATAGTATTTGATATTTTTCATAGATTTAGATTAATATTTTAGAATTTTCCTGATTTTTTCATAATTTTTGGTCACTGTTTAGTATTTTTCATTATTTAATTCAGTTTTTAAGCCTTTTTAAATAGCTTTTATTGCAAATAATTAAGAAAAAGTTCCAAAAAATAATTTTTTCAATTTTCCCAGTTTAAGAAAAATATAAAAAGCATAAAAAATATTTTTCCCTATTTTTCCCCTTTTATTTGGTATTTTTCACAATTTAAATTAGAGTTAAATAGTATTAAATTCATAGAAAATAGAATAATAATCAGAAAAATACAAAAATAGTTTTGAAAAGTCTTTTGTGTTATTTTAGATTTTTGAAAAGTAATTCCATAATTTTCCCTCTCTTTTTCATAATTTTTAGTATTTTAATTTAGTTTTAAAAGTTAAAAATTAGTTTTTAATTCTAATAAATTCAAGAAAAATCATAAAAATTAGTTTTAATTCATAAATAGTTTTCAAATATCATTTTTAGTATAAAATTAATTTTAGATAATTATTAGGATTTAGATTAGATGTATTTGCATTTTATTCGCGTTTCGTTTTAATCCCGTATTTGCGTTTTAGTGTAGAATTGCGTAGTTTGCCTTAATTCTTAGGTTTTCCCCATAGATTTTAGTTTCATTTACTTTCCTTATCCCGTAGTTTAGAATACATCATATTTACCCCCTTCTCTTATTCAAATCCCGATAATCGAGACGTGAGTTGGAAATTCCATTCAACCCTCGTTCGGAACGATCTCGGTGCTCAAACCTAATACGTTTGAGTTACCCAAAATACTACACAAACTTCTCTCTATTATTGGTTTCCCGAGCAAATCACCCTCCATATATTCAACCTTAGGGCAGAAACCGGGTTCAATTCATATGCTACTGATGGTAACATCGGTATTGAAGACAAGACGTCATGGACCCAGTGACGCACTGCACTTCAACTTTCCAAACCACTCAAGTTCCTCTTAAAAGGACTTGTTTCATTCTCACGGGGAACCGACATTATCTATCAACTTTCTCTTAGAGATTGTTGATATTGAAGAAGGAGACCTTCTCCCTAGTCTCCGGCACAGGATCCAAATATGCACATATTGAGTCTAGAGCCACGAGATCATCAATAAATCTCATTAGGACACTTTCAATGAAGACTCTCTGTTTCACACAATGTGGAAAGAGAGATTATATCTTGAGTCCTACGCATTATCCTTGTGGTATTGCCAGAACATCTGAGTGATGTGTTTACATATTCACAATGAAGATGGAAAGCCTTCTGGAGCCAACATCAAACAAGCTCCTGGTAGGTGGCATGTGAGATCTATCAAATAGATCAACCATGTGACAACTGAACAGAAACAATGGGGCGATTTAATCTTTTGAATCAATCTTGGTTCAGGTTATGGATTGACGGATACCTTTGAAAAACCGGTCTTTGTGCTTAAAAACTCTTTTCTTTAGCACATCGACCGTGTACTAATTTTTCAAATCTAAAGGTGTTTTTATGATTGATAATTGATTTTCAATAAAACCTTCGTTGTATTGCAAAAACAACTTTTATTGAGCAATACACGATTGTTTTTCAAATCTTTTTTCATCAATCAGTGGACTTAAACTCGCTGGTTCACTCACTCCGTGTTGTCTTCTTTGAGACGGTCCGGTTTGAGAACAGCTAGAGCAGCTGCGAAACCCTGTCAAGGAAATTCTTCGGAATTTTACCTGATCACAGGCAGTACATGTACTGATCAACGGGGAACCGTGGGCCGTGTACCTCAATTCAACGAAAGTGGTCAAAGACACCTTTCGTACGCTTTATTGCTAACTGTTGTATGCAGGTACGCCCGACGTTTGCAGTTGATCAGAATGATGCGGTCAATCCTTAGCCGCATGCTCACACCACACATTCATCTCAAAAGAAATCATGATCTGTGCTTCAATGACTCTGATATTTTCACTCCATGCTTCTGCTACGCTGCTGCCAATATCATGAATCAACGAAAGCTTCCGCTACTCTGATGAGAAGATATCATGATCCAGAATGTGAGCATGTCGGTCCGAAAGTCACAACATCACAAAATTCCAACACCACTATGGATGTCTCAGAGATTTTTTTTAGCTGATGATCTCAAAAGCTGGCTCAAAATTATTATCACGTGGATCAGTAAAAGACCTCCACTTGGATTAACCAAACATGCAATGAGAAGAATCAATGAATACGAGCTTCGGAGCAAAGTACTACATCAAGAATGCAAGAACAATTTTTTAATGTAATATCTGTTTGTATTCAATGTAATTTTAGTACATGATTGAGGTGACCTCCCTTAGGGGGAGATTGTTAGGAATTAGAAATTCCAGATATTAAAGAGTCGGTCACCTCAAGTATATGTAATCGTTAGAAAGCTCGTAGTCGTAGCTATTTTAAGTTAAGTAGTATTTAGTTAAGTATCACTGTGGAGGACGGACGGGTCTTTACCCACTGTATGCCTGATCCACAGCCCGTTGTGTGGCGTTTTATTGTAAGACTATAAATACTCTCTACCTTCCAAAGTAGAGAGTTGGAGCTCATAATAAGAATTTTCTTTCTCTCACTAAAGTTCCCTAAACCTCTAACTTTCTCTCTCTAGAACTCACCTTTATACGCCCACTTTGTGTTATGGTTTGATGTGTATGTGAAATCCAATAACCTACAATTTCCCCTACAATTCTCGTAAGCGAACGAAAAGTGCAAAGCCGCAAAGACGTGCATTTTATATTTTAGATTGATGTCTGGTTGTTTTGTACGTTTTTTCGACACTTTGGATTGCTAGATAATATGCTATTATTGATATTTGTTTAAATATTTTGCTTGAAAACTTAGAATTGTAAACTTCATATAAGATTAAAACTTGCTTGTTTTCAAGTAAGAAAAAACCGAATAAAAACCGAAACCGAACCGATTCAATGTCAAAAACCGAAAAACCGAAACCAAACGGTTTGTAGTTTCAAAAAACCGAAATATACGGTTCGATTTTTGGTTTTACCATAAAACCGCCCCACCCCGCCCCATGCTCACCCCTACTTTATTCACATTCGTGAGCTTTGGCACGTTAACCCTTTTCCTAAAAGGTTGATTTGTCGAATTTCAGGATTAATTTGATAAATTGATATTGTATTTATTTTCACACTCACAAACAACAAATCAAGCACCATCAGAAAATAACATCTACAGATGGCTTTGTATGACACCATAATATGGCATTTTGACCTGTATCGGGTTGGGGTGTTACACAGCTAAAAGATCAGTTTGTTGGGATTATAGAACCAGTTAACCATTAACCTCTACGAGTACGCAGCGAATATAGGATCTAGTTAATGCAATTATGTTAAGCACGAATTTAATAAACTAATAATTAATACAATATTAATTAATTAAAAGGTATATAGAAAAGCTAACCTTGCTTGACAATTGATCTCTAGTAACGGAACAAGAAACCAATACGAAACCTTAAGTATCTAAAATAGATACCTCGAAGAGTATCACACACAAACCCGATAACGTATACGTTCGATATAAGGCTAGTCGAGAACGTATTAATAAAACCAATCAACCAATTGACTACTTGAATAAGTCACAAGCAGAAAACCTCCAAGAACTATTCTTTACTGCTCGTGAACCAAATAAAACAACAAAGGTTGTTTTTCACTCTACCCGATATCGGACAATACGTCCGATGTAAACTTGTTTGCTGTCCGAGATAATCATCACGACCAGAAACAATTTATACCACTTTGCTGCTACATGTCAACAGGGAATTTAGGAGCAGTAAACCTTCAAATAATCACCACCTAAACACTTGGAACTTAGCAAGTTTAGGAATCAAGTAAACTTAACAAAACCCATAAACCTTAATCGTTTTGTTTATAAACGATTTGGTATTGATGTGTCATAAGTGAATTGGTTAGAGGATTAGGTATATTATATTGCATCATATAATGCATGTGTCGTCTACTGCATGTGAGGTAATGTGTTTGTTTATATAGCTCAATAACCTTTACAAGCTTGGGCCTTTTCTTGATCAACAAGTGACAAAACAAATACCCCTATACTGCCTGATCATTTGGAGAAACACAAGGCCCAAGGCATTCCCAAAACTGACCCAAGAGACAGCTACAAACAGCCCATGGATCATACAAACGGATCGGGTCAAGTACATGCATAAACGGGTCTATTTATTCAAGTATTTATACGTTCGACACGTATACTCGTGTTTATCGTGTGTGCCCCCATCGGCTCACACACTTCTAGTCGTTTACGTGTGTTTTAAACTCCCACAATCCAACAGCTCCCACTTGGGAGTTGGTGTGTCGAATGGCACACAAAACTAACGACGGAAACGCCTAGCAAACGCTCTCACTCGCTTTTTAACTAAAAGTGTCAGAGAGAATAGTTTCGTAAAAGTTTCTCAGTAGCATGGTCATTCAATGTCTTGCTCTAATCATCCTTTGTTATAGATAGCGTTAAACCATGGATTATGGATCTCAAATCATTCCATATAGTTTAACCATTTAGAATCTCGTTATAGAATTTAATTAGATATACCAAATGTAATCAAGTATCATCTTGCATTACCCTTTAGGTTCGGCCGAACAATTATCTTATTAATTCTGGAGAGGCGGCATGGTATCTTTCTGCACATATCAAGTGGAGTAACATATCCTTTATTGACTAGAAGTGTTGTGGATGCTGCTTCACATCACTCCGAAATATAGCTTTTATAACTACCTTGTTCAGATAGCGTTTTGCGTATACTTACAAAAAATGATATCCACACATAACAGAACTTGCTTGTATCTCAAGTCTAAGGATGAAGATAACAAACCATTTTCAATATTTTACTTATGACAAGGATCCAAAAGTAAATGTTTGAAAGTTGGGGAATCCAATATGCATCTCTAATGAATACATATGAGTTTGGTGGGAACAATCCGAATTCTCGTTAGAATTATAACCAACACTCACATTTGCCTTATCATAACAATATTCCCATATTGTTAACCGACAATGGACATATTTAGAACAATAAAATCATTCAAGGATTAAACATGAAAATATAGGATAACAATTATTATATGAATGAATAACAAATACCAAGTATCTTTATTCATCATAAAGTAAAAATTGTCTTTCAATCCCAATTATCCAAACACTAAAACAGATATGCATGAAACTGATTTAGTAAGTTGAAACCTAATGTTTCCAACATTCTCAACCTTTCTTTAAAAGAAAAACTAAATAGTTATCTGAGTAAACTTTCCGAATACTTGTTTCAAATTTCACATATAGTGAGTGATTTGAAATATAAGATGAGTGTCTTATCTCATATGCTCATACTATTGCAAGAATTATAGTATGGAGATGTCGTCTTACCTTGCATGAGGTATTAAAAACTAACGACATACTGACAGTCATCTTTACAGTTTCTAAAAGTGTAAAGTATTCTAATTCTTTAATGTGTAATGCAACAATGCTCTATGTTGAGCATAACTAGTTAGCAGATTTATCGTAAAAGATAAAATCCTACTACAACTAGTATAAATATTCCTCTAGCATCATTTGTACTTATACAACACTATGCTTTATAATTCGTAAACATTTATAGAAACAATAATCTAAACACTCTCAATTAGATATTGTTGTTGTCAGCTCATTTTGTTCTTGTACAAAAGCAACAACTAGTCTTATACACAATATAATATATACATAATAAACCCTTAGTTTAAAAATACAAGGTTTCCATCCATGTAAATTATTCCAAGTGAAATATATCATTTAAGACTTGCTCGAATGATATATTGCATTTGTGTCAGACTTAATTTTCCGCATTTGTTTATTCCAAATAAACATTTATTCCAAGGTTGTTTGTTTTATTCCCTAAAGAGTTAATTACATAAATGGTCCCTGTGGTTTGTCGGGTTTTACAGGTTTAGTCCCTATACTTTTTTTTTTGCGGATCTCGTCCCTGTGGTATTGACCCGTTACGGATTTGGTCCCTTGACCATATTTTCTGTTAGTTTGACCGTCAAATGGGTGCTAGGATGGCTGAAATTACGTAAATACCCTCGTGTGTGTTTAATGAATGGTCCCTGTGGTTTGTCGATTATAACAAATTAGTCCCTGACATTTTTTCAAAAATTTTATAAAAGTTTTATAAAATTTCCGAAAATTTTATAAAAAAATCAATAAAAAATTGCAAAAATTTTATAACAAATTCGGAAAATTTTATAAAAAAATTTAATAAAAATTCCGAAAATTTGATAAAAAAATTCCAAAAAGTTTATAAAAAAGTATATTAAAAATTCCGAAAATTTTATAAAAAAATTTATAAAAAATTCCAAAAATTTTATAAAAAATTCCGAAAGTTTTATAAAAAATTCCGATAAAAATTTTATAAAATCTTATAAAACATGCCGTCAAAAAATTTGGGAAAAATTTTCGAAAAAAAAAAAAATTCTTTTTTCTCTTTTGAATACTTTTCTAAAAAATTTTGGGCAAGATTTTATAAAAAAAAAATTTAAAAATTTTGGGCAAGATTTTTGACGGATTTTTTTTGACAATTTTCTAAATTTTTTTTGACAATTTGTCAAAAAAAAAATCTGTCAAAAATTGTATAAAATTTTGGGCAAGATTTTATAAAAAAATTCCGTCAAAAAGTATTCAAAAAAGAAAAAAGAAATTTTTTTTTGAAAATTTTTCCCAAATTTTTTGACGGCATGTTTTGATAAGATTTTATAAAATTTTTATCATAATTTTTTTTTAAAATTTTCGGAATTTTTTATAAATTTTTAGGAATTATTTTATAAAATTTTTGGAAATTTTTATAAAATTTTTGGAATTTTTTATAAATTTTTTTATAAAATTTTCGGAATTTTTAATATACTTTTTTTATAAAATTTTCCGAATTTTTTATAAAAATTTTGTAATTTTTATAAAATTTTCGGAATTTTTAATAAATTTTTTTATAAAATTTTCGGAATTTGTTATAAAATTTTTGCAATTTTTTATTGATTTTTTTATAAAATTTTCGGAAGTTTTTAAAAAATTTTTGACAAAATGTTTTTTATATAAAAAAAAAAAAAAAGGGACTAATTCATGATAACCTACAAACTATAGGGACCATACATGAAACACATATGAGGGTATTTTTGTCATTTCAGCCATCCTAGCACCCATTTGACGGTCAAACTAACAGAAAATATGGTCAAGGGACCAAACCCGTAACGGGTCAGTACCACAGGGACGAGATCCGCAAAAAAAAAAGTATAGGGACTAAACCCGTAAAACCCGACAAACCACAGGGACCATTTATGTAATTAACTCTTCCCTAAATTCCAAGTGAAGTTTCATTCCAAGCTTAAGGATCAATATCTAGCTTAATTAGAATGATATCTTTAACATATAAATTTTAAGGAAAAACACAATGCTCCCACTCAATGTCAGATGTACTCAAGAGATATCTTAATTCAATCAGAATCATATTGTAATTAAATTCAAGATCTCAGCTCTTAGATGCACGATCCAATCCAAAATATGGATTGCTCAAATTTTGTATACTACATAAAGATAATATAGATTCATAACCCTTTTTATTACACACCGTCCTCGCAAAAGGTAATCATAAAGAAAGAGTCATAAAATATATTTGTCATATTCAACATATAAATCACATGTATGACAATTAAATATCTTTATATAATTAATGCATGTATTATATAAGAAAATTTAATCACAGTCAATTGCTTAAGTATGATTAAAAACTTCTTATAAAATGTCAAACATTAATATGTATACAATTTCGTCCTTGTGAGTCTTTCTTCAAAAGAAACTCATTCCAACCTCATAGGTTAACATGTTAGGCGAAATTACAATCAAGCTCAAAACTCGATTTGCCTTTTAAGGACTGCATCTTATCATTCATAGTTCTAAAACATTTATCAGATTCAAGATGTGATAATATATTTTAGTAGTTAGCTGATTTACAATAATCTTTTAACTTATATCCCTCAGCATTGATATAAAATATCACTCAAGTGATGAGGCATCCTTTCAGATTTATGAATGAGAGTAATCATTATACTTCGTAGGGGTGAGCATGGGGCGGGGTGGGGCGGTTTTATGGTAAAACCAAAAATCGAACAGTATATTTCGGTTTTTTGAAACTACAAACCGTTTGGTTTCGGTTTTTTCGGTTTTTGACATTGAATCGGTTCGGTTTCGGTTTTTATTCGGTTTTTTCTTACTTGAAAACAAGCAAGTTTTAATCTTATATGAAGTTTACAATTCTAAGTTTTCAAGCAAAAATATTTAAACAAATATCAATAATAGCATATTATCTAGCAATCCAAAGTGTCGAAAAAATGTACAAAACAACCAGACATCAATCTAAAATATAAAATGCACGTCTTTGCGGCTTTGCACTTTTCGTTCGCTTACGAGAATTGTAGGGGAAATTTTCAAAGATTACTATTGTTCGAAAACAAAGATATAATATCTATAAATAAAACAAATTTTACTGTATAGATAGTAAACAACACATTTTTTTTAATAGATAAAGTTTTATACTTAAATCTTTAAAATTAAATAGCAAATCTTTTATATAGATAATATTATATAAAAAAATATAAAAAGGTGGGGTGGGGCGGTTTTCTCGGTTCGGTTTCTTTTGTGAAACCAAAAACCGCCCCAAAAATTCAGTTTTTATAAAATTCAAAACCACTGCCATCGGTTTGTCAAATGGGGCGGTTTTTTCGGTTCGGCTTTTTCGGTTTTTTTGGTTTCGATTCGGTTTTTGGGTTTTCGTGCTCACCCCTAATACTTCGGTCAACATTTTCATGTTTAACCTTAGTGTGACATTAATAAGTGCATTTTAGAAGGTTAAGTATTTTGTTCTCAAAAATTTTGAGATATGTATATACTCCCACTTACTTTTGTAAGTAGAGACAATTCTCTAAATACTAAGTATTTAAGCAACAATAAATTGTTCTTTATTGGGAACCACAAAATACATTTTAAGTTCTCATCTCAAGATTTGTTAATAAAATGCTTCATAAGATTTTAACAAATTAAGAACTTAAATCAAGACATAATGGAATTCCTTCCAACAACTCAAATTAGGGTTTATTGAAAAACTCTAATTTAGTATCACTCTTTAACCAAAAGTTATAGCAATAGTTTTGTGTTTAGTCAAGCTAGGAAGAACACCAAAAACTACAATCTTCAAGCTAGGAAATGCAGAATAATCAAAAATCCAAAAGGGTTTATGATTCAATTGGTTTGAGTGGTAAAACCTCAAATCCCTAATGAATTAGGGTTTTCAGTTATTGGTTGTCTTGAATACCTTCTAGGTTTGAACTCTATTGAGTGTATCCATGACACACGCAATTTCTAACCTTGATATGTTTTTGGAGGTAGAGCAATTAAAGCTATCAAGAACCAAACAATATGAATAAGGTTTGATCCAACACATTAGACATACCATAATGAAATGGTATACTATGAGTTATTAAAATTGTGAAACTATATCAGAATTCTATAGATAACTTAATTCTCTTAGGACCAAATACTTGTCAATTGGGTCAAGCCAAATTGCATATAAAGTATTTACGAACCAAGTGCATGCAATAATGTATATTCGTTGAACAATACAAGAAACTTATGTTCACGTGTTCACAAGAAGACAGAACTGTTCAAGGATTATATGTTCATGTGTTAACAAGAAAACAGAACATTTCAATAACACATTATAAATCTTTGAATAATTCAAAGGCCTTATGTTTATGTGTTAACAAGAAGACATAACACATTTACTATATATACTTTATGTTATAAGTCATTGATAAATTCAAGGACTTTATAATTATGTCTTAACATGTAAGCATAATTATACTAACAAGAGTAATCATGAACGCAAAATCTTGAGTTCTATAGTAATTTCAAGTTAATTTTATACTTCAGAATTATGATCATTATCATATAACCATAATTATGTTGACTAAAACATGTAGTCAAATGTTGAAGTATCTATACACAATATCATGATATTTGAATGTAGTAGGGCAACAAACATCTAGCATGTTCAAGTCCTAGTAGAATCATTATTATAATGTAGTAGGGCAATAAACATCTCACGTGTTTAAGTCCTAGTAGAATTCTTATATTTTACATGTAGTAGGGCATTAAACATCTAATGTGTTTAAGTCATAGTAGAATTATTAGTTTCCTTTACCTTGCGGTCAAGAGATACTAATAATATTGTTGTTCCTTGCACACACTATGAGATTTCTCCCACTTGTGAAAGGTACAACATCATATTATGAAAACAAACAACACATAATTGATTGTTCAAACGATATGATAATGTTATAGATATCATAAGTAGTTTTAGAACCATAACCTGTAATAAGGAATTGTGGATTATTATTCTATAGATAACGTTTCAGGAAGCGACAGCAGGAAGGCAACGAGTTATCTTATAAAATAAAATGCAATTTTCCTTTAAGCAATGGTTGTTCATATTCGGAAAGTAATGAATTATTTCAAAGCTAGTTTGAAATGATATGGTTGACTAACAGGAAATAAATCTCGTAGCTCCCACTGAAATTGACAACATTACATGAATGATATTTCAGTAATAAAATGCAATTGCTCCCACTGGATTTTTCAACATTACAAGTGTTACATTTCCAGTAGAAAGCATATAGCAGTTTTATTATAATTTCCTATTCTCTTCAATTGCCTACTAGTAGCATGTACTTAGGTATTGAACAGAGTATATGAAGTTCTACTTACATAGACAATGTACTAGCCATTCATTCATTCAATTAACTTGAATCTTTAGCATGCAATTCCTCCTTTATCGTCTACAAAGCCCCAAGGGTATTTAGCAATTTAGGAATAATAAGAGTCCAAGAAGATTACCTAGAGAATATGCTAGTAATTTCTTTACTCTTTGCGGTTTAAACTCATACATCGTGACAATTGCATGATGTTATTTATTTTGGTAGCTCTAAACACAATGTTTCCAGTTACACAAAATATTCTATCTTTCAATTAACTCTAAACCAAAAAAGGGTAATGAAAGATCATAAATGAGTTTACCAATTAGTAATCATATCTTAGTTTGTCAACTAAGGAGAAAAGATAGGTATAAGTCTCACTCTTCTTACTAGGAAAAGAGACTAAGTTTGTCTTTCAAAGAAAAACAAATTTGTTTACGAATTATGTTGCAATAACACAATTAATCAGAACATAAAAAGTTCAAATCTAGTATTTTCGATAATTACATTCTTAAAAGAATTAACTAGCCAATTAATTACTAATTAAGACTAAGATCCATCTTGCAACCCCACTTAATTACCATAGGTCTGACCAGTGTGTAAAAAAATAGGACAAGAGGTAAGCGACGAGCGTTAATTGCAAAATGCAACTCTTAGATTTATGAGACTGTTTAAGGCATTAGTATCAAGTAATAATGTCAAAAGCATGTTTAGTTCTCATCTTATGCCTCGGGTCCGAGGTCTGACCAGGTTAACTCGATATAATTCGACCAAGTATGAACGTGTAAAAATAACCAGAGGTCTGACTAGTGAGAAATAATTACCATGGGTTGGAAAGGCCCTTAGGTCTGACCAGAGAAGTCAATCCAAGTGCACGTGTTCATAGTTGGATGGCATAGACTTAAAATTAACAAATAGGTATGCACATATAAATGTGGTAAAAGTCATGTACAAAGAAGCATGCAAAACAACTTTGTAACACTAATTTTAAAAACTTTTTTAATGACACTGTAGTGATCATCATGGTTCACGGTAGCTCCAATCGAACGCACAGGGAGGCAGAGGACCAGGTAAGCGCTGAAGCATAACCTTAGACATCCTTTTAGTGCGACTGTGCGCACTTCTTTAAACCCCCTTTTGAGTTTGTTCTAGTGGGTGAGCCGTACATCCCAAGTGTCCATAGCGTCAAGTTTTTAAATTCTTGAAAACGTGTTTCATATGTTAGGTCACTTTATTTTACAAAAACAATTTTCCACGAATCAAATAGCAGGTCACAATGAGCATGGTATTTAGGCGTGTAAATAAAGACCAATATTAATGTTATGGTTACGATATGTATTATTCCATATTGCATACAATTAGGTGTCAAAGCAAGTAATAATGCATATATAGGAATCACAAACATACAAGCATAAACATCAATATAAATAACTACATATTGTTCCGAGTTCTCTTGCGAGTCTTCCCCAAACGGAGAACCATAAGACCGTCACTAGGATGTAATACCTAGATCGCCCCATACATCACTTAGAAAAGCAATTGAGTGGGTCTTGTGGCCGGAAAAACACATAAAACATGGCAATCTCAATTAACAAGTAATTACGCAATATTATGTATTTAATAAACAATATGTAATTCTAATTATCATAATAATTCTAATTAACAATTAATAAATTCAAATTAACTTTTATTTCTAATTAGCAAGTAATTTTAATTAACATGTAATTCTTAATTAACAATTTAATTTTAATTAACTAGGTAATTATAATTCACATGTAAATTAAATTCAAATTAACAAGTAATTTACAATTAACAAATTAATTCTAATTATCAATATAATTTTAATTTGTATGTGACTAGTTATTATTTATTAAAAATTGACAAGTATTACATGTAATTGTCAAAATTAAAATAAAACTAAATAACTAAACTATGTTTCATGCAGCCCTTTTAAAACATGTTTATTAATAAGAAACGTGTAACCCATAATCGCAAAAACGAGTTGGCTCTGATACCACTGTTGGGATTATAGAACCAGTTAACCATTAACCTCTACGAGTACGCAGCGGATATAGGATCTAGTTAATGCAATTATGTTAAGCACAAATTTAATAAACAAATAATTAATACAATATTAATTAATTAAAAGGTATATAGAAAAGCTAACCTTGCTTGGCAATTGATCTCTAGTAACGGAACAAGAAACCAATACGAAACCTTAAGTATCTAAAATAGATACCTCGAAGAGTATCACACACAAACCCGATAACGTATACGTTCGATATAAGGCTAGTCGAGAACGTATTAATAAAACCAATCAACCAATTGACCACTTGAATAAGTCACAAGCAGAAAACCTCCAAGAACTATTCTTTACTGCTCGTGAACCAAATAAAACAACAAAGGTTGTTTTTCACTCTACCCTATATCGGACAATACGTCCGATGTAAACTTGTTTGCTGTCCGAGATAATCACCACGACTAGAAACAATTTATACCACTTTGCTGCTACATGTCAACAGGGAATTTAGGAGCAGTAAACCTTCAAATAATCACCACCTAAACACTTGGAACTTAGCAAGTTTAGGAATCAAGTAAACTTAACAAAACCCATAAACCTTAATCGTTTTGTTTATAAACGATTTGGTATTGATGTGTCATAAGTGAATTGGTTAGAGGATTAGGTATATTATATTGCATCATATAATGCATGTGTCGTCTACTGCATGTGAGGTAATGTGTTTGTTTATATAGCTCAATAACCTTTACAAGCTTGGGCATTTTCTTGATCAACAAGTGACAAAACAAATACCCCTATACTGCCTGATCGTTTGGAGAAACACAAGGCCCAAGGCATTCCCAAAACTGACCCAAGAGACAGCTACAAACAGCCCATGGATCATACAAACGGATCGGGTCAAGTACATGCATAAACGGGTCTATTTATTCAAGTATTTATACGTTCGACATGTATACTCGTGTTTATCGTGTGTGCCCCCATCGGCTCACACACTTCTAGTCGTTTACGTGTGTTTTAAACTCCCACAATCCAACACAGTTTACTACACAAAATACTTAGCAGCCAAACAGCCCCTTTAAAATTACTTTCCGAGTTAATTGCATTTTTTGTCCTTATGGTATGGCCAAATTGCAGATTTGGTCCTTAAAACTTTGAAAATGCATTGGACGTCCTCATTTTGAAGTGTTCATTGCATTTTTGGTCCTTGTGGTATAGCCAAATTGGAGACTTGGTCCCTGTAGTATGGCCAAATTGCAGATTTGGTCTTTGAAATTTTAACGTCGTTTGGGCCCAGGGGACCAAAAATGCAACGGAAACTTCAAAATGAGGACGTCCAGTGCACTTTCAAAGTTTTAGGGACCAAATCTGCAATTTAACCATACCATAGGGACCAAAAATGCAATTAACTCTTACTTTCCTGCATAAAATTTCAACAAATCCTAGATTGCCTCTATAAGTAGTGTAATTTGACATATAAAGCAATAACAACATAAAATAAGCAATCCCAAACAACCCTTAATCAACTTTTTAAGGAAATGAAAATCTATAAGTTATCGATTCCATTATTTCCGTGAGAGACCCTTGAGAACCACTGTTGTTTTGCATTTACCGATGGCACCATCAATATTCAACTTAGTTTCATATAATATTAACCACATATTTTTTCCTTTGTTGAAATAACACTCTTATACCAACAGTGATTCATTTTTACATGATAATTAACACTCACCTATTGTTGTTTGTTTGCAAATCTTGCTGTGAGACAGCATCAGAATCACTAAAGGTGGTCAAGTGAGCTTTGTCGTTGATCCCACCACTGCTGACACCAACCACGACCCATGATTTCTGTAATTCATAAGCCCAATAACGTATTAGTCATTTTAAAGAGTGTTTCGCAATGCCTATGGAAGTGCTTGTATGCTTTAAGCACTTTTGAATGTGATGTACTAATTTTAGTGTAAATAAGCACTAAAATAAAAAACCAGTTGTTGCTTGCTTAATACTATTTTGTTTTCTGCATTGAACTGGTTTAAAATAAGCAAGCCTTGTTGGAAAATTTAGTGCACTTGTGGGATTAGTTCATACCTTGTAATGGGTTAGGAGGTACGGAGTGTACACCCATAAGGTCCATGAACACCCTGACTCTTATAGTGGTTTGTATTGGTAGTACTAGTAGAAAGTACTGCTTGTGGTTTCCACTGATAGGCAGTGTTTCCACTGATAAGCAATGTTTCCACTGATAGGCAGTGTTTCCACTGAAGTGCTATGAAAGTACTGCTAGAGGTATGAAAGTACTGCTAGTGTTAAAGTACTGCTAAATGGCAGTTACAACTGCTTAATGACCACGTTTAATTGGTCATGTAACCACTAACTGCTATAATGGGGATAGTTATGAGGTGATTAATGGGCCGATTAATCCTCATAATTCCATTTGAACGGCTGAGAGTAATGTCCTATAAATAGGATATCTGATTATGCATGAAACACACACAGAAAACCATTAACACTTATTAGCGCAAGGGTTATAGAATTGTGCCTAATTCCATAACTGCATTTGGTCTTATCCCAAGTAGATATTCGTGTAACCCAGGCATTAGGGTCGAATAGTTTACTTTGGAAAGTGATCACACGATTCCAAGTGATATCCGGTAACCACCTAGTGGTATTTGTTTCTGCTGACTTATTGTTGTTTTACTGACATTGATTATCTTAACCCTGCTGCTGGGAGCCACTACACCAACAAGCCTAAACATATTTATGTTGATTTTTTTATCATTACCAATTCCGACTGTTCATCCATACTATAATACAAACATTTTTTTTTCCAGCTTATTCAAAACCTAAAAGTAGACTTCTTGAATTGCTCTATGTAATAAAAATATGATTAAGATGACAAAATAAGCAAATAACCACTCAAATATTCCCTTTTGACGCATTAAAAAAAAAAAGCATTTTAAACCGAACCCATTTTGACCCATTACTGAGCCCATCTATTTATCTACCTTTAGTAATAACCAACCACAGTTTTCGGTATAGAGCAACGATCAGAATTACATACCTGCTATGAAAGAGTTGGCATAGAATGTTAGTATGTCACTGCACTTTTACTATGTTCTGTCTCAACGACCTCTTTACCGGCACAACGATAGAAAGATGAAGAACCTTGCATTCGGTGTGTGTGTTTTGAGTTAAACACTATCACAAAATGAAGATGATTCTGGAAAAACACACTTAACTCAAAGAGATATAGTGGGCGGTGGAAACATTGCCCAACTTTTATTAGCGTAATTGTTGTTTTGCAAACATTGCCCAACTTTTGTATTATACTTCAAATTAAAATAAAATAAAATAAAATTAAATCCCAGCATGAACGCCCAAAGCATCAAACTAGCCAAAACCTTCCAATCAATTAAACCCATAAATGGGAGGTTATAGGCAGCTCTCACTTCAAAAATGTTGTAGGACAAGATGTCACAAACTCAGCTACTTTAATTCCTAATGGCATCAAAATACTTAAATATCCCCTATAGTTATAGGAGCACAAGCACAACTCAGTACACACCACAATCATTTAAAAGCATAGGAACAACTCATTAGTAGCCGAAAACCTACTGCTTATATACAAACTCACAAATTCATATTAATCCGCGTATAAAACGACGTCGTTTTGGCGTTTGGGAAAAAAAGACGAAACGACAATTTTTTTGCCAAATTAAAGAGTAAAACGACATCCTTCAAAACGACGTCGTTTTGATAGTTTCGGAAAATGGCAAAAAGTACCCCTCCAGTCAACAATGCTTTGCAAAAGGATCCCTTTGTTTCGTACGTTTGGAAAACTGGCAAAAACTACCCCTCCAGTCAACAACGCTTTGCAAAAGTGGTCCTTAATTTTGAAAAATGGCTAAAAGTGCCCCCGAAGTTCGTCAGATTTTGCAAAACCAATCCTAAAGTCAACAATGCTTTGCAAAAGGAGTCCTTAATTCTGAAAAATGGCTAAAAGTACCCCCGAAGTGTGTCACATTTTGCAAAACAATCCTATTTCCGTTTTGGCATTTTAAAAAAAGGTCTGAAAAATGCCTACAAATACCCCCCCCCCCCCCCCCCCCCCAAGTGTATCAGATTTTGCAAAACCAATCCTAAAGCCTTATATTTTCACAAAATTTGAAAAATGGCAAAAATTACCCCCAAAGTATGCGACACTTTTCAAATTCAACCGTGAACTTTATTCGTTACTCAAAAAAACACCCCCAACCTATGCGACTTTTTGCAAAACCAATCTTAGACTCTATTATATGTTCACAAAGTTTGTAAAAATGGCAAAAATATGCTAAACTTTATTTGTTAAATTTTTTTTAAAAAAACTTTAAAACACACCCGTTAAACAAACTTAAGATCAACGTTCATATCCCAACCCAACTATCACCATACAAATGTGTCATAAGAAATAAACCGATCCTAAAATCTTATATTTTCACAAAATTTAAAAAATGACAAAAATTACCCTCAAAGTATGCGAAAAAACGGCAAAAAAACACCCCCAAGCTATGCGACTTTTGCAAAACCAATCCTAGAGTCTATTATATTTTTACAAAGTTTGTAAAAATGGCAAAAAATACGCCCTAACGATATGACAGTTCTTAAACTCAATGCTAAACTTTATTCGTTAAATTTTTCTTTAAAAAAAAACTTTAAAACACACCCGTTAAACAAACTTAAGATCAACGTTCATATCCCGATTTACACACCACACGTATAACAAAACTCATATAGCTTAAAAAATCAAATGCAAAAAACCCGCTGCAACGCGCGGTTACAAAATCTCGTTCATCTAAAAACCGATACAGGACATAACATCTCAAAAACCTACTGCTTTTGATGAATAATAACTAGTATGTACTAAGGGTAATAAATAAAACATAAAGTTACGGTAAACAAGGTACAAAGTCATCAAACTTCTGACGCATAATAAATTAGTCTTTGTGATACAATTCTGCTGCATCATGTTGTGCAGTGTTCTTCTG
Organism: Chrysanthemum seticuspe; assembly: GCA_019973895.1. NCBI lineage: Eukaryota > Viridiplantae > Streptophyta > Magnoliopsida > Asterales > Asteraceae > Chrysanthemum > Chrysanthemum seticuspe. Next base: position 77,810,450 of record BPTQ01000007.1, on the reverse strand, counting down.
TCATCCAAGCTTAGGAATGTCATCGCGGCACTTGGCAAAATAGTCCAATCTTGGCTGACATGCATTAACCCGCTGGTTATATGCTTTAGCCCTCTGACGCAATGCTTTAGCTCTCCCTTCGCATGCTTTAGCCCGCCGTAGATATTCATCAGCCAACGTGCCCAATGCATCAGCCTGAGATGATGAACCACCCTGCTGTTCCAATGCCACCATTCTGTCCAATAAGTCCGTCCGACGTTTCATTGCCTTTTTTTTCCGGCTTAATACCCCATCCAACCGTTTCTTAGCCTCACACCACTTTTTCAATGCAAAATTCCGCCGTGCAGTTTCAAGCTTATGGAATGCGATCATTCCAAGGTTGCATAAGGAAAAGCGTCTGGTGGGTGTCTGGATGGAATATCAATAGTTTATTATAAAACCAAAAGTGGAGTTACTTGATTGATACACAAACTTACAAAATAAGAAGAAATGCTTTGACACCGCACATTATAAATAAAAAATAACTGAAGCTTAAATTTAACAAAGAGATTGATTACCTTTTGATTCTCAGCACCTATATCAGCAGCAGGAATGCGAAAATATGTTGGAGAAAGAGGTCTAACGGACTCCAATAAGCACAATTTCATGCACTCAGGACACTGACAACAATTAATTAAGACAAGACTAGAATTTAGAATAATATACATGGTTAAATTGAAATGATTATGGCTAACACACTGGAAGACAACTCACCCTTGTACTACGTATGTCGGTTTGAAGCCATTTCTTTATACATGATGCTCCAAAAATATGGCCACAAGGAAGACAGCTGTAGCAATTTATCACACACAAAGACCAAAGTTAATTGGGTCAATTTAGTAGCAGCCGAAATCATTTACATTCATTAAATAGGCTATTAGATAACGAAAATAAGCATGTTAGGTTCGAGGATTGGGTTGTATATAGGTCGACATTAGTAACCTGTATAATAAATAGGTTAGGTTTGAATTGAGTTTTGAGCCTGGTTCCAACCCGCTTAAAAAATACAATTAAAGAAATAAAGAGTGAGGGGATACCAAGCTCGATGCTCTTCGTCACCAGTCCAATGCTTGAAACAGATGGGACAAACATCAGGAGCATTTGCTTGAATCTGAGGTGGTCTAAAATCAAGGGCTTCAGCAAAATCTTTTTTACTATCCGTTGGTTCATAGTCATCACGATACATGGAATCATCAATAAATTCATCATCTTTCATAACCGGTACCTCGATCTCGTGCACAGTTTTACCATTGTCAATCCTGCTTATGACTAAAGGTAAGGTCATCTCCTCCACTTGTTCAAAATCATCATCATTTTCATCAAGATCCAATTCCAACTCCACGTGTTCTTCTTCTTCATCTCTTTTACGTTTATTTGATGGCACCTCTACCCCATCAACAGTTTCTTCTTCTTCGTCCCTTTTACGTTTGTTTAATGGCACATCTACCCTATCAACAGTTTTACCCGAATATACATCAATCCAACAAGTTGCCTTAGGTAACAGGCTTGTCTCCTTATCATCAACTTCATCTTCAACTTCATCTTCATCGTCATCGTCATCGTCATCGTCATCGTCATCGTCATCGTCATCGTCATCGTCATCGTCATCGTCATCGTCATCGTCATCGTCATCGTCATCGTCATCGTCTTCGTCTTCGTCTTCGTCTTCGTCTTCGTCTTCGTCTTCCTCAAGATCCAAATCCATATCTACTTGTTCTTGTTCTTGTTGTTCTTGTTCATGTTGTTCTTGTTCTTGTTGTTCTTGTTCTTGTTCTTGTTTATATTCTTTGTTTGCTTCTATCGGTTTGTGATCCTCCTCCTTATCCATTTGTGATCTTATGCCACGCAAACCCAATAACTCCTTGTAGCTTTGTTTATAAAACTTTATACTTGCCATGTATGCACCAACTTGTTGACGCGATGCTTTAGATTGTTGACGCAATGCTTTTGCCCGCTGCCCAAATGCATCAGCCTTCCGTAGACATTCATCAGCCTGCTGGCCCAATGCATTAGCCCGACATCGCGATGCCTCAGCCCGTTTTTCTGCACCACCCAAACATGCCAATGCCTCGGCCCGTTTTTGTGTATTAGCCATCCGGTTCAACAGTTTAGTACGCTGTTTCATAGCGTCCTTCTGGAGTGCCAAAACATCAGCCCGTTGTTTCAAAGCATGAGACCTATTGTTCAAAACATTTGTCAGCAGTTCCCGTTGATATTGCTTAAATGCAGTAAATCCTTGTTTGTTGTATGGAAAGCGTCTAATGGATTCCTACATGAGATATTTATAAACAGTTTTTTTTTTGCACCGTGTATATATAAAGAAATTGAAGGTTTGCTTGTAACAAAGAGATTGGTGTACCTCTTGATCATCTGGAATGCAAAGGCGAGTTGCATAAAGAAGCCTAACATCCTTTAACAAGAATAATTTGTAGCATTGAGGGCACTAACAACAATTATTCAAGACAAGAGTAAGAGGAGAATTAAAATTTGGTAAGACTGAGTTGACTTTGGGTAGAGGTGGCAAAATAAATGGGCCGGTTCAGGTTGGGACCCGGGTTGAGTTTGTGTCTAAACGGGTTTGGGTCTAGATGGTTTTCTAGCAATATGGGTATACCTGGGTCGGGTATAAATGGGTTTTGGTCATTTTTATATTAAAAAATAAAGTTTTAAGTAAAATATAAAAAATGTGAAAAGAAAATACAAAGTAATTTTTTTTACCCGTTAGACCCGTTGAGTAATTGCTATATAATTGCACTTCATATCAAATAACAAACTAGACCCATCAGCAATATTTTGGGGAGACCCAACTAGACCCATGTTTAACCAATGGGTCCTAAACTACCACCTTTAATTTTGGGTGTCATACATACCTTGTAAGAGAAATGGCCTTCCTTTATATCCCGTAGACATGCCAACCCATATACGTGCCCACAAGGAAGACAGCTGCAGTAGTCATCACACAAAAGAAAAAAAAAATGGTCAATAGTGTAAAATTTTAACAGGAACCCAAACGAATCAAGATCACTGACTAGGCTATTAGATATCAGGAAGATGCAGTGTTTATAAGCATACGTGAAGTTTTACATCGCGTTAAGATATAAGAGATGATTAACATGCATGGCTAATTGTATGTCTAAAGTAGGTCATTCTGTTGCAACCAAGATAAAAATCAGGCATGAGCAGTGGTGTAAAAAGGCGGCCACCATACGCCTCAATTTTAAGAAAATGGCCAAATGCAAAGGGTGCATTTGGTTGGGGTATATTGGGGGAATTTCATGGCATTTGCATTTTAAATTCCTTGAAATAATGTGTTTGGTATGCCGAATGAAGAATATTAGAATTCCATAAATTGGTGAAATTAGGCAAATTAGAATGCCTCCAAAAAAGTGAATAATTTCAATTTACTTTGAAACTTTGTTTTATGAATGAATAGATATACCTCATTCGATGTACTTTCTCCGTAGTCCAAGGTGTGAGACATATGGAGCAAAGATCAAGATCATCTCTTTCTCCTTTTTTAGGTTTAGGTGGTCGAACCTCAACCCCATCAACAATTTTATACGTATCAGGATTGACCCAATAAGTAGCCTTAGGTAACTCATCTTCTTCATTGTCATTGTCATCATCTTGTATGTCGTATTGTTTTTCAAGCTGAAAGATGAGATCCTTAATATCTTCATCTTCTTCATCAACATCCAAATCCGTATCAACTGGTTCTTCATAAGAATCATTGTTTGCTTCGATCGAATTGTGACACTCCTCCTTATCCATTTAAATTAAACAAATAAATTATAACTATATTACAAGAAATCGATTCCAAAAATATATAGGAAAAGTCGATTTACTCCAACAACCAAAAAAAACAATCGGAGAAGAAAATCGATTTGGTGTAGAATATATACTCTCTCAGGTTACACTTTGCCCCTTCTTACTTTAAAACAATCACTCTTTTTGTCCTTTCACTATTTATTTGCTTCTTTTAGTTCACTTCTTACCATACATAGTTATACACAAATTCAATGCTTTGAAACCCGGCCGGGTTAACAAGTTGAAACGGTTTCGGCAAAAAAACTGGGTTTGTAAAAACGAGTTAGCCGGTTAGGCCAGCCGGTTTTAAGTGACCTAGGTTAACTCGGTTCTCGAAACCCGACTGGGTTTGGTTTTTTTTATTTTTCTTATAGAAAATCGGGTTGACCAAGTTGAAAAAATAGTTTTTTAATAGAAAATCGGGTTGACCCGGCGGTCGAACCGATGACTCGACCAAGTCGATTAAAAACCCGATTAACAAAACATTGCAAAAAAAAAAAAGCTTGCTTAGAAAAAATAAAAATAAAAAAGTTAATCATTTTAGTTACAACTAACTTCTACATTAACCATGTTGTAAGAAATTATTTTCATGACTATGTTTTCCTTTGGAAGCAATCCTTTTTTTTAGCATAACTTCACTATTTTCAGGACTATGTGGTTTGTTTTTTTTTCCAATTTTTTTCCCATCTTTTTACTTATTTTGTTTGCAAGAGGGGCAGAGGTTTATGTTTGTTTTTTTTTGCAGACATAAGTGCTTCTTTTCACTTTTTTCCTCTTCTAAATTTCAGACATTATCTTTCACTTCTTACATTTCTTTCACAAACCCTACATCTATTTCTTAATATCCATTTTTATACCTTTTCGTCAGTTTTTACTTTTTATACGTTTTCATACGTTTTCGTCCGTTTTTTTATCTTTCCGTCCGTTTTTATACGTTTTCGTCTCTTTTTCTTTTCGTCTATTTTTTTACATTTTAGTCCCTTTTCTTACGTTTTCATCCGTTTTTTTATGTTTTCGTCCGTTTTTCCATCTTCGTATCTTTTCATCAGTTTTTATACGTTTTCGACCGTTTTTTACATTTTCGTCCTTTTTTCACATTTCGTCTGTCTTTTTACGTTTTTATTTGTTTTCGACATTTTTTACGTTTTCGTCTGTTTTTTTACGTTTTTACCCTTTTTTTACGTTTTCAGAAAGTTTTTTTTACGTTTTAGTTCGTTTTCATCCGTTTTTTTACATTTTCATCAGTCTTTTTACGATTTCATATATTTTTTTACGTTTTCGACCGTTATTTTTACATTATCGCCCGTTTTATGTTTTCGTCCGTTTCCTTACGTTTTCGTCTGTTTTTTACATTTTCGTCCGTTTTTTACGCTTTCGTCTGTTTTTTTACGTTTTTATCCGTTTTTCACGTTTTCGCCTGTTTTTTTACGTTTACGCCCATTCTTTTACATTTTTGTCTTTTTAAAGTTTTCGTCTATTTTTTTACGTTTTAGTTCGTTTTCATCTGTTTTTTTACGTTTTCGTAAAAAAAATAAAAAAACATAAAAGAACAGACGAAACGTAAAACAACAGACGCAAACGTAAAAAAATGGACGAAAACATAAAAAACAGCTGAAAACGTAAGAAAATGGACGAAAACGTAAAAAATAGACGAAAACGTAAATAAATGGTCGAAACATAAAAAATAAACGTAAAAAAACGGACAGAAACGTAAAAAAACAAACAAAAACGTAAAAAAAACAGGCGAAAATCTAAAAAAAGACGAAAACATAAGAAATTGTCGAGAACGTAAAAAAATAGAAGAAAACGTAAAAACACATACGAAAACGTAAAAAAACGGACGAAACGTAAAAAACGGACGAAAATCGTAAAAAATAGACGAAAATGTAAAAAACGAACGAAAACATACGAAAACGTAAAAAAACATACGAAAACGTAAAAAAAAGTACCAAAATGTAAAAAAAAAAAAAAAAGGGTAAAAACGTAAAAACAGGGTCGAAAACGTAAAAAACATACGAAAATGTAAAAAACGGACGCAAACGTAAAAAAAAGATGAAAGCGTAAAAAAACGGACGAAAACATAAAAAAAAACGAAAACGTAAAAAATTGATGAAAGCATTAAAAACATACGAAAACGTAAAAAACGGACAAAAACGTAAAAAATTGTCGAAAACTTAAAAAAACGTACCACAACGTAAAAAACGCACCAAAACGTTAAAAAACAAACGAAAGCGTATAAAACGAATGATAACGAATAAAACAGACAAAAATTTGTCTTTTATACTCCGTATTTTAAGCGATTGCTTGTTTCGCACTCAACATTTTACTATGATTTGACAAAAGGATTTATATTCTCAATCACAAAACAATTGTTAAAAAAAAAAAGAAAATGAAAGAAGCATTTCAATAGCACAAAAAACAAACAGTCTTCTACCATGAAGATAAAGACTTTAGATGTGTCTCTTCTTCTGCAGACATAGTTTGCAGATGAAGAGGTAAAAGCGCTGAAAAAACAAATGACACCTAAATGATGTCTTACGGGTGTATTATTTTTTAAAATAAAAAAACTTGGTTCATGCTATAGTTGTTTAACTTATCTGATATATATTCTATAGGAATAGAGTTTTGTATGTACCGGTCATGTTCATTTTAACCTAAGGCACGTTTGGTAGATAGAAATTTAGAGAAATGAAATGAAGCAGAGATTAGAAATTCAGAGAATAGAAATGAGTAAAGAATTTTGATGGATTTCATTGTTTGGTAACAAAAGAGACTTAACTCGAGAAATAAGCAATAATTTTTTATTTGATAATTTTTTTTATTTGACAATATTTTGTTGGATGAGAATATCATAACACTGGTAATGCATATCTATCTAGCAAATAATGAATCGAGTTATTGAGATACATAATAATGCATATCTATCTAATGAAAAAAAAAAAAAAAAAAAAAAAAAAAAAACCCTAATTACAAAAGACTATCCATTGAAAATTAATATGATAACACTAGTACCTATTTCATGAACAACTACTAAATTGAGATATTTTTGTAAAGCAGAGAAGATGCATGAGTGCTTGATGATTACAAATCGGAATACTTTTGAATGATTAGGTTGAATTTAGTGATGAAATATATTGGTAAGTAGTCGTTCAAATCATAGACTACAAGCTGTAGACAAAAAGAAGATCTGGGGAGCTGCTTGAGAATATTTATTTTGGGGGTTAGGGTTCATTGCTTTGTCAAAGGTTGTGGTAGAATGTGGATGGCACGTGATCACTCGAGAAATAAACTTTTACCTTTTTTAAATGAAAATGACAAAAAGAACTCTTCATAAAGAATCCAAAATCTCCGCCAAATGGATGGAAATCAAAAGAGTTCAAAACACAAAGGACTCTATTTCTCGAGAATTTGCAACTCTCCGCCACTAAATTTCCCAAGCTTACCAAACAAAGGAATTGGCACTAATTTCTTTTCTTTGCCTTTATTTCTCTCTACCAAACACACCCTAAGAGAATCTAAATCCCTAAAAGATCTACAATAGTACTCACATGCCCATCATAGGGGGTGCATATTTAAAGAAGCTTATTGAGCTCACATGCTCAAACTTCGCTAAAAAATAATCTAACCCAAACACCTCAATACGTGCATACACAATACATGCATGACATGGTTCTATGCCCACTGACTAAAAGCTAAACCTGATCCAGAGCTGTCCTACTACAGGAAAGTTTTCACCAAAGCTGCTGGTGACTAAGAACAACGTATAAATCATCAAAACATCAAGCAAAAGCTTTAAGCATGTTACAAAACACAAAGAATACAGAATCGGGACAATATGAGAAGACCATAAGTTGCGAAACATTCAGCCATAAATCTTTTTACCAAAATCATAAATAAAGCTACAATTCTCATTCTTCTAACTTAAATTTCTGAAAGTAAAACCAGGTTCATCTCAAAACATGCAACTGCCAGAAACAGAACTTAACAAAAGAAGTTGCATAACAGTAGCCCAAAAGCCGACATAGCATGAAGTTCTGGTGGTTTCATCGCCTACTTCTTCTTCTTGGCAGCGTCTCCTGCCTTGGTCTGCACAATTCAGCGAACAATATAAGAGTTATGCGATATAGTGACCATCCATAAAAATATTGTTTGCAACAAGATACAAAAAACGTAAGTACTGACCTTCTTTACACCGCGAATCTTCTTGGCTCGGTTTTTCCTTTCCTTCAACTGTTTCCTTGACCTCTCAACCTTGGTATCAAGTCCATTCTGCATAAATTCATGAAGATCTTAGAGAAAAGAAAACACCAAAAGCATATGAAATATAAAAAGAAGTAACTTCAATAGATATAGAAGATTTATACAAGTGTATGTTAACATACCCTGATAAGCCTGTATTTTGGCTCGTACTTCTTCGCGTTCTCAACGGAATCATAAATCAAGCCAAAACCAGTTGATTTACCACCACCAAAATGGGTCCTGAATTTGAACACAAAGATGGCACTCTCATCTTTCACTCCATAGATCTCAGCCAAATTCTTCTTCAAATCAGCCTTCAACAAACAAAAATACCATAACAACAATGAAAACACAAATTATATGGATTTTTAACAGATATACAAATTCGTATAGCCCACAGAAAATTACCCAAATATCAATCACACAGCGATATCTAACAAAAATACAATAAAGTTTTACAAAGATATCAGAAGGAATACCATAGTAACAAAGAATACAATACTTAATAGATTAATATATGATTCAAAATAGAAAACAGAGGTTTATCATCATTTGGTCCGAAACTTTAACAAGATAAAACCACGGCATTTCAAAGATCATAACATAACTTGCAGAACACACACACGTAAATGGGCAAACAAACATATAAACATAGATATTGTCAAATATGATGAGTTATTAAGAAGGCCCAAACCTTGGAGACATTTGCCTTGCCTGGATGTAGCACATCAATGACCTGAATTAATAAATGTTCAAGCATTATAAAACATCTGAATAATTAGAAATTTAAGCAAACTTCAGTTGTGGATAAAACATACAAATTGCTTCCTTGACAGAAGCCGGTTTGTCATGAACTTTCTTGTACGAATCGTCACTTTAGCGTCGGCCATTTTCGCTACAAAAAGAAACAGAAACAACAAAGGTAAAGATGCTTCAATTGCTCAATCGACTTACAAAAGTGAATCAAATATCAAAACTTTTTGGAACAGACTAAACAACAGCCGCATCGTTAGAAACCACCCGCTTATCACAAAACTTTAGATAAGTCTATTAACCCACTTTGCATAGATTGTAGACCAGGGGTGTGCATGGTCCAAAAACCGGACCGGACCGAGACCCGATTTCGGCAAAAATCTTAGACCGAGACCGGACCGAATGTGGTTGGTCCGGTCCAACAAGGCCAAATTAGCCTAAATTCGTCGGTTTTGGTCCGGACCGGACCGAGGACCGAATTAGCCCAAAAGCCGAGACCGCGGACCGGACCGAATGTGGTCGGTCCGGTCCGGTTCAGTCCGGTCTCGGTCGGTCCGGTCCGTTTGGGTCGTATGCTCACCCTTATTGTAGACTATAAAAAAGAGCCACACAAAACGACCTATCAAAATAATAACCTTATATACTTATGAATCAAGCCTAACTCTTTTCCTAACATTATCGTCAAAATTGCGTATTTTTCAGCTTATGCTTAACAAATAATGTTTTTCATTTGGTTGTTTTGAAAAAGAGGTGAATAGGTGATCATACTATAAAAAGTAGCAAAAATTTAGAATTTTTTTCATCAAATCCATTTATAAAAATGTTTTAGATTAAGGAGGAGTTCGTTTAAGCTTATTTTTTGGCTTCTGGGCTTATTTAGTTTATAAGCTTGTGTCTTATTTGTTGGCTTATAAGTTTATTCTGTCTTAGATACATAAAATAGTTCATAAGCTAAAAAATAAACCAAGCTTGTAGAATATATGCGAAGTGAAATAAGCTAAGGGGGTGTTTGTTTCGGCTTATATAGTCGGTTTATTACTTATTTGGGCTTATGTTTAATAAGCTCACTTTTGTGGCTTATTTTGAAACTTTTCGGCTTATATAAGCATATTATGACATTATAACCTTATACAAGCCGAAAATTTACAAAGTAGGCCACAAAAAGTGAGCTTATTAAACATAATCCCAGAACAAACACCCCCTAAGACTCTAAAATGCAAAATTAGTTCATAAGCTAAAAAATAAGGCAAAGTTGTAAAATATAAGCGGAGTGAAATAAACTAATAAGCCCATGAAAAGCTTATACAAACACCCCATGATACAATGACAAAAAAATCATCCAAATAAGCACTCTGAAGGAACCAATCCCAAACACTCCTAACTTATAATCAGCATTTATATTATTACTATAAAGAATAAGAAAAATTCAGTAAAGTTATATTAGATCTAAGCAACACTAAAATATAAAAACCCACATTTCGCAAAGCTAATGCATACTAAAAATATAAAAAAGTTACCTGAGATGAGCAAGTACTCTGGTAAACGGCTGCTGCTGCTTCGTTCGGCAAATGAAGACTGGAAACCCTAAAAATATCAATTTGCAAAATGAGTTTATAGTCCAATCAGACATGTGGATGGATCACTTTTTTGTTGGGCTGGGCCGATAGGTTGATTGTAAATATAGCTTATAGGCCCATTTGTGTTCATCCAAAATTTAGATCATTAACTTTAGTAAAACATATGTACGTTATTTGATTCGTTAAGTTCGGGCCCGTTTCCGACCCTTTTGTAACTACCCCTAACTGAGGTTAGAAGTTTGGACCCTTGATCTATTGCGAAGAAATCAAATACCTTAGAGCACAAGGTATCGTGGATACCAATAACACGTTATTGGTATGCCACCTCAGCGCCACATCATACACCTCTCAATAACTTACCAATAACTAAAACACACTCCCTCATAACACACCACTAACATGTTATTGGGTCCCACAAAATACCCCACTAAAAATAACCACTCACTCACAATAAATAAATAAAAAATAAAAAATAAAAAAAAAAAGGAAACAAACAAACACTGGCGTGAGCCACTGAACCAACTCAAATATATTTTGGCATGTGGTTGGCATATTACATGGTATGGTATAACATGCCATCTATCCATATACTTTTACATTTGGCGTGTTAGTGTAGTTCCTTACCCTTTGCTCTTACCACTATTCTTGATCACTACTTTGATAATCTCTTCATCACAAGTTAATAATCAACGTTTTCTTTTGAAATGTTTCATTTTAATTGTCCATTATCAAATATAGATATGAAAGTTTGATCGAGTTTGTTATATTACTTTTTTAAAATAATTAATACAAACGTTAAAAAAACATTAATTAACTAGTCATTTTATAAAAAGTAAAAGAGATACAGTAGTAATAATTATGTTTTCTTTAAACTATGTGTAGTTAGTGGAACTTGGTTAATAGAGTAGTTAGTGGAAATTTCTAAAACTTTATGTAAAGGGAAAATGGACTTCTAATTTGAGATGGAGAGAATAATAATAATAAAATAAATAAAAAATAGAAAATAAAATAATTTTTTTTTCAACTTAAATTTTAACTCAATCACACAATATAAAAGTATGGGTGCGTTTGGTATGCTGCTATGAATAACAATGAGTATTAGTTTGATAGTAGTGGTGGGTCCCTCACCTATGAAAGATCCATACCTAACTCACTTGATGTATATGTGGTATGGATTATATCTATCATTCATTACCATAGTGGTGGACCTCCTTATTTTAAACAAACATATTTAATCACTTTGATAGTAATAGTTTCATTCACATAATGGAATACCAAACGCACCCTAGAAGTTTAAAAAAAAAAAGCTTAAACTTAGACCAACCAAAATACTAAAGACAAATTATAAAAAGTAGCTTAGTCTAAGTACCAAAAATATACAACTTTCTAGTTATTTCATTAGTCTTCTTAAAACGATATACGATTAGTTGATTACGGATAAGTTTTTACCTATCCGTGCGTTGCAGCGACGGGTATTATGTGATTAAAATTCAAGCGTCAATAAAATAACAATGACGACCTAATTAATCGGAGAAAAAATGATCCCAGTCCGACCTGTTTATCCGTTTTTACCGGTTCCGACTAGTCCTCTCCGTTTCATTTTTGAACGGCTTTTATTGGATAGCCGAACCGATGGCGACTCCAGATTCCGGTTGCACCCGTTAGTCCAATCCGGTTTTCAAAATCATATCTACCATCAACTTGTTAGCATATAAATTGTATAAAGCTTTGTATGTTTTATTTGTTTGTACAATGTATATAATAACATGTATTCTTTATTATATGAGTGTTTTAAAAATAAGATTAGTTAATGTGTTGTATAAATAATTTTAACATGTTATCTCCAAAATTGTATAAGCAATTTCGACCCAAATGATGTCATAAACACATCTAACTGGATACTTAAAAAACAGAATGATAAATATATCTTTTCTAACTTAATTTATAATAATTGTACGTTGAAGATGTAAGTTTCAATATAACAATGAGTCAACAATCAAGTTTTTAATATGGCCGGATATTCGAATGTGTCAATACTCTTATACTCAATAGAACAAAACAAAGAAAACAAGTGACATTTGAGATTAGTGTAATGCTTGATTTCATGTGGAGGTAGTATTCATAAACTAAAACTTTATTTATAATGACAAGATAACTTATTTGGATTGTAAAATGTCTAGACACATGTATGAAACAACTTCACTTAAAACCATTGTTTACACTAATTTACTAGCATGGCGTATAGAAAACAAACCAATCAAACATGCTAGGTACAAAGGACGTCGCGATTCGTTCTAACACTTATACACAAACTATGCTACACGTGTATCTTTCGCAATGAACTTGATTGGTTTGTCGAAAACGTTCCATCATTGTCGTGTACACGTCTTCTTATGTTTTAGATAACGAAACCAGCTTCAGGTCCAACCAACATGGACCACAACATTTGCACATCTTCGCACGAGCAACACTTGACATCTTCATACAACACGTACAATCCTGTACCTATAAATAAACCGAAAAATGACACAAGCATCAAGTAAACCATATAAAACATTCACCGTCAAATTTCGCAAATTTTCACTCTTTCAAGTCTTCAAAAATGATCAAAATACATACGTTTGGGACGTCGGGTATGTGTTAACGGAATGCGACGCCATAGGCTCTTGAATGGGGAAAAGAGAGAATGAAGCCACCCCATTTGAAAGCTTGGATTAGTTTGTGGTAATCCATGGTGATTTATTGTGAGAATACTAAGAATAATGGTTCTTTTGGTATGAAGTCAGTGTCAAAATTAAAAAACACCTTCAATACACTTTTTGACAATTGTTCATATAATATTAGTAGTTGGTATGCCATTTTAATTTGCGATACTACTAGAAATGATAGAAGATTGCTTCACCTACACAATTACAGATTGCAGGAAATGGGTTTACACGTATTATTTCATGTATATTATTACGTAGAATTGTTTTTTTGGGGAACTATTTTCATGTATATTATAAAACGAGAGTTTTTATTATTTCACATGGTTCGTCTTTCATTCCATTATTTTTTAATTCTAGTGATCGACTCTGGTTCGATTCTTATCAATTAGCTCAAGTATTATACGTGTTCATGTCCATGTTCTTATCGATATCATACAACCTCAGCTCACAAATCGTTTAATCAAAAAGTAGAGCACCGTTATAATAACATGTTTTTATAATCATATTTAACACGGGCTAATTTTGTACAAGTAAAAATTGCGCATCACAAAATGTTTCAAGGTCATTCCGACCGACATGTCTCAAATCTGAATGAAGCTAGCTAGCCATTTGGCGGACCGGGTAATTACCGCTTTCCCCATCAAAGATGTTCGATGTTGTAGTTTAAACAATGTTATGGCTTTTTTGTAGGTTTCCAAACGATTAGATCTTCGCTACAAAAAAGATCGAAGAAAGTGCTCCTACTCAACTCAACGATATCAAGTTTCTTTCCTTCATTTGAATTTCCAACCCAAATAAGAATATTTAATGAAAAATGACTTGAATGCTTAAAACTTACACCTAAAATTAGACTTAAAGAGTTAATTCATGCATTTGAAAAATTAATTAGTGAAAAATGATGAAAGAGAAAAAATGTATTACACTTGTCAAAAAATGAATGAAATAAGTCTCATTATTAGTCATATATATCACCACTCATATTTATTTGGATTGATTTACTACGTATTTAATAACCTCCTAAGTTTTGTAACTTTTTCTAATTTTTTTCTAGGTTTTTACTGATAATAATGTGTTAGTGATTATAGTTCAACCGATTTAATATGTTTATTATCGTTATGGGTTAAGGCGTTAAGCCCATCTAGTTATCTTATTCAGTAAACAATGTATTCTATATATTGGGCTAGTTGGCAAGGGAGTGAGAATGGAACCTGATGACTGTCATTCTAACCAAGTGACCATGCCCGTCACCCTTCTCATTTAGTCACTTTGGTATTTTTTTGAAAGCATAAGGTGACTTGGTCACCAAGTTAGCATTGGAGTGATGTGGGCCTTTTGGTTTTGTTTAATTGTTTTTTATTTTGTTTGTGAGTGTGTGTGTGTATGTGTTATTTAGTGGTGTATATTTGAATAAAGTTGGCATTTTAATAAAAGGTGATGGTAAGGTGACCATGTCCAGTAAAAGGTGAGAGAGAGTGAGGGGAAATGAGATGAGAGAAAAAGCTGATGCGGTGTTGATGTGTAAAGTGAGAATGCTAAATTACTAAGTGACCATGGTCACTAGTCTTAGGCTGGAGACTAAGGGGGCAAAATCAATTAGGTGACTCCCATTCTCACCTTGTAAGCCATGTCCACATAACCAACTCGCACGTAACTTTGGCTTCCCGAGGTACAATCCAGTGAACCATTAACCTTAAATGCATTGATGTGAAGTGGACCCCATTTTTATGTTTTATTGTTTTATATTTGGTTTTTGAGTGTGTGTGGGGTATTTAGTGGGGTGTATTTGTATAAAGTGGGTATTTTAATCACCATGTCCACAAATAATTGAGTGGGAGTGAGGGGTAGTGAGACGAGAGAGAAAACTGAGGTGACGCTGAGGTGTAAGGTGAGAATGCATTTACCTTGGTCTTTAGTCTTATGGTTTAATGATAATAATATGTTTATTGGGAATTAAAAACTAATATGGTAATCAGAGCCCTGAACGCTTATCACTGTCCAAGCTGGATATGGATACGAGAGCATCCTCACATCTTGCGAACAACACAAGTATACTCACAACCCTTAATAAACAAAGCATATATCCGTTTATATTTGTTGGCAACGACTAATCTATACCCGTCACCAGTATGAGACATAGCTCTTTGCTGACACCTCATAGAAATTTGTATTTGAATAAAATCGTGTAACTCCTAATATAATTAAAAACTTAATTTGTGTTCGTCAATTTACAAAAGATAATGATCTTTATGTTGAATTTGACGCCTTTTTTTTGTAATGGATTACCAGACGTGTCAGTTTTTTTCCAATGTGATAGCACCGGAGACCTTTATCATGTTACCCACTAACCATCCACCACTCCATTTGCATTGTTGTCTTTTAGTCATTTTACATGGCAGAGATGCCTCAGACATCCCGATGAAGACGTGCTTCATAATTTAGTGTCGTGTCGTTTAATTAATTCCAATAGGTCAAAAGAGTCGAACTTGTGTCATGCTTGTCAATTAGGCAAACAAAATAAGCTTCTATATTATAGTTGTGAGTCGCGTGTTGAGTTTTTATTTGATATCATCCACCCGGATTTGTAGACATCCCCAATCCCGAGTGTTAGTGGAATTAAATACTATGATATTTTTTGGATCATTTCTCTCATTATCTTTGGGTTTATCCTGAGCGTCGTAAGTCAAAGTCCTTGCAGTGTGACTACAGGGGTGAATTCAATAATACACGATTTCATACACTTTTTCGCCAATGGTATACAATTCCAGTTTTTATGTCCTAAGACATCCTAAACAAAACGGGAAATCAGAACGTATGCTTCACACTATTAATAACCTTGCATACGTCTTATTTTTTCAAGCACACATTTCTCCTACATATTGGGTAGAAGCCCTTTACAGAGCTACATGCCTTTTGAATAGATTACCTTCTACGGTAAGTAAGAATGAAATACCATTCACCGAACTCTACCATAAACAACTTGCTTATCATGATCTATGTGTCTTCGGGTGTCTTTGCTATCTCTATGTACACGTTGATCAAAGTTGCAACCCCGCTCCATCCCTTGCACGTTTCTTGGTTACCCGTCTAACCATCGCGACTATAAGTGTCTTGATCTTTCCACCAATAAAATCATACTTTCCCGTCATGTTCATTTCGATGAGGACGTCTTTCATTTGGGGTCCATGACACACACACCACCAAAATTATGGTTTTCTTTTAACTAACCTTTTGCCTATCCCTACTAGCCGCAAACATAATCGGCCTCCAGTCCTCTACTATAGCTCAGGCCCAATCACCTTTGCCCCGGGACACCAGTCCTCAACACACCAACTGAAGCCCGATTACATTTTCCCCCGCTCACCAGTTCGCATACTGCTCCTATCACCCCGCAATCCACTACTGCCCAACCCGCCACAATTACTACAAATCTATCTAATACGCACCCAATGGTCACTCGTGCTAAGGACGGTATTTCAAAACTGGTTGATCGCTTGAATCTTCACACCACTACTCCCTTTCCTTTACCTCAGTCTCATGTCCATGCCCTCCGTAACCCTAATTGGCAAAGGGCTATATTAGATGAAAATACTTTAATTACTAACGGTACATGTGTACTTGTGCCCCGTCTAACTAACGTTAATATTGTTCGATGTAAGTGGAATTTTAGGCCTAAGTATAATGTAGATGAATCTCTGAGTCGATATAAGGCTCGCCTTATGGCGAATGGTCGCAATCAGCAACAAGGGATCGATTGTGACTAGACTTTTATCCCGGTTGTTAAACTGGCTAATATACATATTGTTTTGAGTCTTGTTGTGTCTCGTCATTGGCCTATTCATCAGTTAGATATCAAGAATGTTTTTCTTCACGGCCACTTATAGGAGTCTCTTTATATGCATCAAGCTCCTAGGTTTGTTGATCTTAACCTGATTATGTTTGTCATCTACACCGGTCTTTGTATGGGCTTAAGCAAGCCTCGCGTGCTTGGTTAAGCTTTGCTAGTTATATTACACGAGTCGATTTTCAACATAGTAAAATAGACTCCTCTTTATTTGTATTTCATCGTGGATCTGACATTGCTTATTTGTTGCTATATATGGATGATATTATTCTTACAACATTTGTGGAAAACTAGAAGGGGGTTAAATAGTTTACCGATTAAAAACTTTGTTTTGAAACTTATTGAAAGATTAATTGATATTGATCTTAGATATGTTAGTGAATAATAATCAATATGCAAGCAATATATATAAAGAGTAAATAAGGAAAGAAACAATCAAACCACGACAAGTTGTTTATAGTGGTTCGGTCTACAAGGACTCTTTTTCCTTGCCCTACTCCACTCCCCGAGTCTCACACTCGAGAGTTTAACTTCACTAGTCAACAAGCTCCTTGCACCGGCGGAGAAACCTTTACACTTCGCTTACACACTATTTCCGACACTAAGCTAGATGTCGAGCTCTTTTCCAAGGGTACAACCACTCCCACACACAATGTATTTTACGGACTAAAATACTAACCACTCACACTCACAAGTTTATGATGGTTTGGTACAACAATGATGTATGAATCAAGACTAGATCATACAACAATAAACAAACAAGACTTCCAACTATTTGTTGAAGCTTGAATATACCTTGATCTTCTTTGCTACAAAAGAGGATCACTTTAATGATATGAAACTGAGTTAGAAATGTTAGAGAGAAGGAATGTATATGATTATGCTAGAGAGGGATGAGAAAACAACTTGGTTTAGCTTTGCTATTTAAAGCCAAAATGATCAGCAGGCACCACGGACCACGAAACCCATAAAAGGGTCCCGCCCGTGTATAGTTTTGGTGCCGCCGGGGTCTGACAGCAAGATCACCAAAATCTTACCAAAGTCAACCAAATCTATCCAAGATTGTGTAAGATATGTAGAGTCTAAATCTACACAAAATATCTAGTGAAATCCTCTAGAGATTTCAATGATGCACCACATGATGTCATATGTTGTTTTCTATTTTTAGAAATATGTTAAATGTAAATACTACCCCCGTCCCAAAATTATTGTCCCCTATTGACTTTTTCGGTCTTTCTTTTACAATTTTGACTTTAAATATTTTTGTTTGTATTATATAATACTAGATGCAAAATATATGAATGGATTGAGTTTTAAATGTACTTTCATTGGTATGTTTTTGATCAACTATTGTATAACACAAACAAAAATATTTAAGGTCAAAGTTGTAAAAGTAAGACCGAAAAAGTCAATAAGAGACAATAATTTTGGGACGGATGAAGTACATATGTAACGTTTTGTTTTAAGAAACCAAAACATGCTTGATCTAAAAATGTTAACATACATTATGGTTTAGGGGCATATCAAGAATATGATTAATCAAAATGTAAATGCTTGAGTGATGAAGATATTATTTGATGAAAAACTTGTTTTAATATCTATTAAACTTGACAAGCTTTAAGCTTTATAAAAATGAAATTTACTTTTGTCGTTAACAAAACTTAGGTAAATATCATAAAATATAAATAACGTTTAATGACGATATTTGTATTAACAATCTCCCCCTTTTGTTGAGAACAAAACATAAATTTTATTTTATAAAAGATGTAAGGTTTGTACAAGAGTTATAAAAATATGAAATTAATTTTAGAACTTGAAAGATTTAGATAAAGATAATAATACTAGTTTGTCCAATTTAGACAAGATGTTGACTTTACAGAAAGTCAAAGTATGCAGTTTACTTTTATAGAAAGTCAAAGTCTTCATTAGTCAAAGTGTGATGTTGACTTTTCAAAAAGTCAAGGTATGCAGTTGACTTTTATAGAAAGTCAAAGTCCAAGTTCTATAATATTTCTCCCCTTTTTTGTCGAAACAAAAAGAAGAGGCGAGGTGGAATATGTAATGAGCCCGAGCCATTATCTCCCCCTTAGCCAATGCTCCCCCTAAATTGGGTGCCAAGAGAAAGATACATGGATTGTGAAAAAGCTACAAAAAGATGTTAGTAATAAGCATCATCACAAGCATTTCCAATTAACAACAATATAAGAAACACCATTCACTTGTTAAAATTTTCATGATGTAAAAACATGAAATGGAACACAATGATGTGTTAGTATATAAAGAAAATCCTAGAACAAATAATCCTAGAAAATTTAGAAAAATAAAAAAAAATCCTAGAAAAATAAAAATACTTAAAAGATAGACTAGGAACCTCCTATTGAGGTGGTGGATGAGCAAGAGCATTAATGCACTCTAGGATGTGGTTGAGGATGAACCTCATTTCATCTTGAAGCTCATGGACCATTACCCGGGTCCATTCGGTAATGTAGGCGGTCCGCTCACAATTTGAGCAACCGTGTCTAGGAGGGTAATATGGTTCATGATTTTGAGGTGGTGGAATGGTAGATTTATTGGTGTTGGTAGTTGGAGTGTGATTATAGAGGCTAGCAAAGCACTTTGCATTTTCATGGTTTCATTAAGGTGAGAGTCCACCATATTTGAGATTTTGTGGAGGCGGTGTAGCTCGACTTCTATCTCCTCTTTAGTTGGGTGATCATCCCACATGGATTCCTCAATGTCCTCTATATGAGGAGGCATGGATGTTGGAGGTAGTGGATGATCCCCATACAAAGGGCCATGAATTTCCTTGTGAATATGATGGAAAAGAAGAGGTTGAGGCCCTAACGGGGTGTTTGGGTCAAAGGATGGACGTGGAGACTCATGAGCTATTCGCTCAATAGTACCAAAGGATGGTAGTGGTGGTGGATGATTGGGCCTAGGAGGCAAGTCCTCCAAGAATGGGTTTGGAGATATAGGAGGTGTAGAGAATAGCTCTAATGGGATGAGTGTTGGAGATTTAGAAGGTGATGGTGACTTGGATAATTGGATAGGAGCCGGTGGTGGTAAGATAGTGATGGGATTCTTAGTTGGTGGTGGAGTAGTGACTATGATAGGTGATTTTGGAGGTGGTGTAGGAGTAGTTAAAGTGAGGAAGTTCTCATCTCTTATGGGAGATGAGATGGTTAAGGGAGAGGAATCGGAAGAGGAGCTTATGTTGACAAAGTAACATGGTCTTACGCTCATTCTAGCCGTTCTCTTGCAAGGTTTGTTTGATGGAGAAGACTTAGTCATTTTTGCTTAAGGATGTGCTAGTAGATGAGAAGCTTTGAGAAAGTGTGAGGATGATCATCTTAGAAGCTCTTAATTTATAGGATTATGAAATTATGGAGAAATGTGTTTGATTTGATGTTAAACCATAGAAGGAAGGAGGGTTCTAATGATTTGGAAGTGTTTATAAATGCTAGTCATATCACCTAAGTCAAGCCATACAAGAAGGATGGAGTGAAGTGACAAAGATATGCAATAAATGTGTTCTAATGATTGTAGGATCTTTAGAATAAGATCACCCATGGATTTCAAGGAACCAAAATTTTGGTTCATTCCTTTATGAAAAAGGGTTCCTTGGGTGAATTTTTGGAATTTTTGAATTTTGGTGGGAAATGTATATCCTATATGCCTAAGTGTGTTAAACTAGTTCTAATATGGGTAAAAACTAGTAAAAGCAATCCTAGAGGTAAATTATGGTACTATGGAATGTTAAAATAAGCGAAATTTAGAAACTTACCTGCAGGTATGACGGCACCAATTTTTTACAAAGGCGGAACCAAAATTTTGGTGCCGCCTGGTCCGCCTGTTCAGGTTTGGCGGCACCAAAATTTACAACAGACGGAACCAAAAAATTGGTGTCGTCTGATCCGTGATGACCAGAATTCATTACAGACCCATTTTTTAACCATCGGGGACCTTTCCGAAACCTGAAATTTTTCTTAAAACATATGACATTAATTATTTCTAGTTAGGAAAAGTCGATAACACATGCACAAACATAGTGGAGCATAGACTTTGACCAAGGGCTAACGATTTTCACATAAAAGTGAAAATGGGTAAAATTTGATAACACACTTGTGCTATCCCCCTGCATAAACCGGTTAGCATACAACATTGTTTCAAATTAGTTTATCATCCTACAAAGTAAAAACGACCAAATAATATCATACATCATTGTTTTAAGCTTGTTCCAAACACTCCTTTAAAAACCTCACTTATCCAACTTTTGTAGATCTTTGTCATCATCCTTCCAAAACACTTGAACATCCCCTTGGTTTGCTTGAACTCCGCCGATTCATTCTCAATTTTGGGAAGAGATGCATAGTACTCTTGAGGTGGAATTCGAGAATTTGGGAGACCGTCTTCGGAGCTATTTGATGACGATGATGATGGAGTTGGAGGTTTTTCCCGTTTACCTTTTGCCTTTGTCTTAGCCACTCGCTCGTCACTCAAGGGCACAAATATGTGAGGGATGAGAGGATAATCTAGCCTCAACCCTTTTGGATTTGGTGGAATGGGTGCATGTGCTCTATAGAGACGGGTGAGTAGCATCCCGTATGGAAGAGCAACGGAGCCTTGAGTAGGAATGTCTACCATTCTCCTAGCAATGTAGTAAGCTAAGTTGAATGGTTGACGAGTGGACAAGTTGTAGAGCAAAGGCAAGCATTGATGTGGTCTCTATTTCCTATGGTGCTAATGACATTTGCTCTAAGAAGTTCCTCCCATTTTTTGAATTCGGGCTTGAGCTCGTTGAGTTCCATACCATATGGATCTCGGTTCACTTCCTTTCCTCTCGAGTGACATGGGTTGGAGCTACCCTTTCGTTGAAAAGGTGCTCACGAATGATGTCCTTATCCACCAAAGGAGTTTGGTAGGGACCGGAGCGGTCATTGATAGCATCAAGGATAGTGAGTGACCACTTATCCGAGTAAACACATGTACCGTGGTTAGGAATTCCTAGCACTTGAGTAACTTGGTTTAGGAAGATGGTGTAGTCATTTTGATTGATCCTAAACCTAAGAGCCATTTGATTATCCTCATCAGTGAAAGAGATAACACTAGCATAGAATTCTAGGACAAACCTAGGACAAATTGGTTCATCAATGTCAAGGAGACAATCGAAGTTGATAGTGGCAAGCTCTTGACGAAGATTAGTTCCGTCGAAAAAAGAAGGATGAATGGTCCTACCCTCATGGAAGTACCTTCGCTCTAGACTCTTAAAGATTTCAACTTGGTCTTTGGTGAGGCCTTTGGTTTTGTGATGTGAAGGGATATAGTTAAGAGTGTCCTTGTGATCATAGAATTTTGCGGCTACCATGATTGTTCCTATGAGCAAGAATTCATATGTTTTAGTAAAAATGAAAACAAGTTTAGCGATTTTGTTCTAGTGTGTGCCTATATTAAAACAATTTGGAGTTGCGGTTATCTCGACTCATTTCATGCATAAAATGGTTTTCAATGGGAGTGTTTGGCAAAAATCGGGAGATAACCCAAATGCTCCTAATTCAATGTTGCTTCATTTGAATATACCCGAGAATGCATATCAGTTATGCATTACCTTTAGTATTCAAGAGACATTATGCAAGTGATGAAAAATTTACGTTTCTATTTGTATTAACAATGAAAAATTATTTTCCTACAAGTGAGAAGTTTTTTCAAAATTTTGACATGGGGTTTTTGTTTAATTAGAATAAGGCCTTATAGTAATTATCTTTTAAGTTGTGGGAAACATGATTAGTTTATGCAATGTGACAATGTAGTACCTAATTTCAATAACTAGTTATGCAATTTGCCAATTGAATTCATGTTTTGTTCAAGAATATACATAATCCCCATGTAATGATTTTGTGCACAAATTAGAATCATAGACTCAGAATTATGAGAAGTAATGTAGTTAGGATACTTACAATGATGTTTTCTTCAGTGATTAATGGGACAGAAAGTCCTAACAATAAGGTAGGTGTGTTGTTGATACGTTTTGGTAAAGTAGATTGTGAGGAAGAAGATGTTTAGTAAGTAGTATTTTTGCTACTGTTGTCACCACGGACCAGACGACACCAAATTTTTGGTTCCGCCCGTTTGGTTGTTTGGTGTCGTGGGAATAGTAGCAGGTTTAAGCTAATTTGTTTTGTTTTGGTTGTTCTAAGATTTAGACTATGTTTTAACTACATGTTTGGTTCCATTAGTCCTAAGACAAGTCTAAGAAGATTAAATGGTTCTCATTTGAGAGGTTTAGTTAGGATGTCGACAATGTTGTCTTCGGAGGATACTTTCTCAATTGAGATGTTTCCTTTTTGAACATTGTCTCGAATAAAGTGATGGCGGATTTCAATATGCTTTGTTCGAGCATGTTGGACGGGATTTTTGCTGAGATCAATAGCTCCTTTGTTGTCGCAAAGTATAGAGATATCGTTGAGATAAATTTCGTAATCCACAAGAGCTTGCTTCATCCAAAGAGCTTGTTGACATGCTTTTCCGGCTGAGACGTATTCGGCTTCAGTTGTTGAGATAGCTAGAGCCGTTTGTTTCTTTGCAAACCATGAGGTGAGACAATGTTCAACAAAAGTACAAATACCACTTGTACTTTTTCTATCGACATAGTCACCGGCATGGTCTGAGTCGGCATACACTATAGTTTCTACACCCGTTCCTTTGGGATACCATAATCCTAAACATGTCGTTCCCTTAATGTATCTAAATATCATTTTCAAGGCTTCTAAGTGTGATGCTTTGGGATCTTCTTGAAAGCGAGCACATAGACAAACACTAAACATAATGTCGGGTCTACTAGCCGTGAGATAGAGTAAGCTACCAATGATTCCTCTATATTTAGTGTTATCTACCGATTCACCTTCCTCATCCTTGGTGAGTTTTGTGTCCGAGGACATGGGTGTCTTAGTTGGTTTTGAGTCTTCAAGACCAAATTTCTTAAGCATACCTTTTATGTATTTATATTGGTTAAATAATATGCCATCTTCTAGTTGTTTGATTTGAAGTCCTAAAAAAAGTTTAACTCACCCATCATACTCATTTCAAACTCGTCGTGCATGATTTTAGAGAAATCATCACATAGCTCTTGACAAGTTGATCCAAATATGATGTCATCAACGTATATTTGAACAATGATAATGTGTGATTCCTTTTTCTTGGTAAAGAGAGTATTATCTACTAATCCCAGGGTATATTTGTTTTCTACTAGAAAAGTCTTAAGCAGATCGTACCAAGCTTTTGGTGCTTGCTTAAGTCCGTATAATGCCTTCTTGAGTTTGAAGACATGATGTGGTTTTTCAAAGTCGGTAAAACCGGGAGGTTGAGCAACATATACTTCTTCGTTAATAAGCCCATTAAGGAATGCACTCTTAACATCCATTTGAAATTATTTAAAGTCATAAGCACATGCATATGCAAGCAAGATTCTAATAGACTCGAGCCTAGCTACGGGTGCATAAGTTTCGTCGTAATCAATCCCTTCTTATTGGTTATAACCTTGTGCGACAAGCCTAGCTTTGTTTCTAGACACTATACCATTTTCATCCATTTTATTTCAAAAAACCCATTTCGTTCCAGTTATAATCTGATCTTTAGGTTTTGGAACCAATTTCCAAACATCATTTCCAACAAATTGGTTTAACTCTTCTTGCATAGCAATTACCCAAGATTCATCTTTTATTGCTTCGTTTATGTTTTTCGGTTCAATGGTTGATAAAAAGCAAAAGTAATTACTTTGATTTTGGGCTTGTGATCTTAACGTTCTTTGATTTAGTTGTCCTATGACCTTTTCTAGAGGATGACTTTTGGATTCTTTGATGTTTATAATTTCATTATTTAATGGTTCATCTTCCTTGTCATTTTCAATTATTTCTTGACTTTCTACAAGTTGACTTTCAACTAAGTCATCATCTACCAAAGGTGATGTCTTAGAAGGAGGTGGACTTTCGTCGAATGTTATGTTCAACGATTCCTCGACTCTCATTGTTTCTTTGTTTAAGACTATGTAGGCTTTACTAGTTTGTGAGTAACTAAGAAATACACCTTCATAAGACTTTGGGTCAAACTTGGTGAGATAGTCTTTGGTATTAAGAATGAAACATTTACTTCCAAACACTCTAAAATATCCTAAAGTTGGCTTTTTGCCTTTATATAATTTGTATGGTGTTTTGTTTAAGAAATGACGTATTAAAACTCTATTTAAAATGTATGTAGAAGTGTCAACGGCGTTACACCAAAACTTTTGAGGTATGTTTTGTTCATTAAGCATTGTTCTACTCATTTCTTGAATGGTTCTATTTTTACGTTCTACAACTCCATTGGATTGAGGTGTTCGAGGAGCCGAGAAGTTATGTGTTATACCATTTGTATCACAAAAGTTTCCAAATTGTGTTTCATTGTCAAACTCGCGACCATGATCCGTTCGGATCGACACAATGTTAATACCCAGTTGATTTTGAATTTTCTTGCTAAGTATTTCAAATTTATCAAAAGCTTCAATTTTAGTTTTCAAAAATAATGTCCAAGTGAACCTTGAGTAATCATCTACTATAACCAAAGTGTATAAGTTGCCTCATAACTTCTTATAGCGGATGGACCAAACAAGTGCATATGCAAAAGCTCTAGACACTTAGATGTGTACACCATGTTTTTAGCCTTATGGCTACTATGAGTTTGTTTACCAATTTTGCAAGTGTCGCAAAAATGTTTGTCATATTTTAGTTTTGGTAAATTTCTAACTAGCTCTTTTAAAGATAGGTTTTGGATAAGTCTCATATTAGCGTGACCTAATCGTCTATGCCAAAGGGTAGAGTTATCATCTAAGGTTAGACAAAATTTGTCATTAGATGTTTTATCCATTTTCATGACATATATGTTATTTTTCCTAACTCCTTTAGCTATGGTGATACCATCTTTTAGTATTTTACTACCATTTTCTTCAAATAGTACTTTATACTTTTTATCACATAATTGGCTAATACGAAGTAGATTAAATCCTAACCTATCGACATGAGCAACATTTTCAATAGTTAGGGAGTTATGAGCGATCGTACCTTTGCCAATGATTTTGCTTTTGAGATTGCTACCAAAAGTGACATTACCTCCGTCATACTCTTGGTATGTTGAGAAGAGGCTTTTGTTGCCCGTCATATGTCGTGAACATCCACTATCTTTTATCCATTCATCAGGTTCTAATCCAACTTTCAAGCATACCTATGACACAAATAACTCAAGCGTTTGGTCCCCAATATCTCATGGGTCCGTTTGGGTTAAACATACCATTTACTTGGTTCATATATGTAAATGATGGGTAAGGGTTCCATGGCATGTAATTTGGAGTTCGATATGGTCTAGGGAAGTTTTGATTCCAACCGGTATGTTGATAGTTGGGTTGTATGTTGTGGTTGCTCTTGGGAAAGGGGAGTTTGGCAATAGGTGTTTTAGACCGTTGTTGAATAGTTTTAGATCTAAATTCATTTCTAGCAAGTCCTACTCCTAATGTAACAGCATGTTTTAGTTTAACATTATCCTTGGTTTTCTTTGTTACTTTGACAAATTCACTACGGTCCGTATTGCAATATTTTGTCCTGGTGTAGTCCCCACGGCACCAAAATTTTCAATGGACGGAACCCTATTTTTGGGTCCGTCTGGTCTGTGCTGTACTGCAGCAGTTTTGACAGTTTGTTTATCTTTTTCGGCCGTTTTGGTTTGACTCTTTGGAATTAGTACTTCATTAAAACTTAATCCATTCATGTTTCCTGGTGTTTTTTGAATTCTAACTATTTCATCGGCACAAGCAATATTTTTGTTAAACCTTTTAAATTTAGAGTTATGTTCGATGAGAAATTCTTGTATGAGTTTTAGCTTTTCTATTTCAAGACTAAGCTATTGACATTATTTACAATCATTGTCATTTGCTTTCCCTTTTTCTAATCGTTTTGCCTTTTCTTTTAACTCATAAATTTCATTTTCTAAAAATTCCTTTTTAGTCTTTGAAAACTTGTTTTTAGTTATGATTTTTAAGCTAAGCTCACACAATTGATTATATTATTTTTGCAAGGTGTCATCATCAATAGAAGAGTAGGATGAGTCGGAATGTACCTCATTTGATTCATGTGCCATTAGAGCGACCTCATCCATGCTTGATTCTTCATCATCCTCACTATCACTCCAAGCACCACTTACAAAAGCTCGTTGAGTTTTGCTTTTAGGTGGCTTGGGGCAATCTCCTATTAGATGACTGCATCAGCGCATCTAAAACACTTTCTTTCACCTTTTCCCTTTTTGTCATCTCGGTCTTTTCGGAATGGCTTTTTTTCTTCTCGGGGTTGCCTTACGAACTTTCCTCTTCTTTTAAAGAACTTTTTGAAATCTCTAACGGCCATAGCATACTCCTCATCTTGACTACCGGAGCAAGATTCGTCATTATCACTTGATTCCGTTCTTGCCTTTAGAGCAATGGTTTTGACTTTCTCTCTTTTTCCTTTGATGATTTCCGAATCATTCTCCATCACCATTTCGTGTACTTTGAGGTTTCCGATTAGCTTCATTATTTTCAGCTATTAATTTCTTTTGATCATCAATAGAAATACCTTTTGTTGTAGAACTAAGTCTCCTTTAATTATAACAAACCAAAGATCTATATCTTTTGATTTTACATATATTTCAAAATGGTTTTTCCAATAGATATACCCATTAGTTTCAAAGAGTGGTGGTCTTTGCATAGATTGCCCTTCTTTAAAGTTTTTGGAATCCATGGATCGTTTTAAGTTTATAAAATACAATATATTTTAGAATTTCTTGAGCAACGAGGCTCTGGTACCAATTGTGGAAAACTAGAAGGGGGATTGAATAGTTTACCAATTAAAAACTTTGTTTTGAAACTTATTGAAAGATCAATTGATATTGATCTTAGATATGTTAGTGAATAATAATCAATATGCAAGCAATATATATAAAGAGTAAATAAGGAAAGAAACAATCAAACCACGACAAGTTGTTTATAGTGGTTCGGTCTACAAGGACTCTTTTTCCTTTCCTTACTCCACTCCCCGAGTCTCACACTCAAGAGTTTAACTTCACTAGTCAACAAGCTCCTTTCACCGGCGGAGAAACCTTTACACTTCGCTTACACACTATTTCCGATACTAAGCTAGATGTCGAGTTCTTTTCCAAAGGTACAACCACTCCCACACACAATGTATTTTACGGACTAAAATACTAACCTCTCACACTCACAAGTTTATGATGGTTTGGAACAACAATGATGTATGAATCAAGACTAGATCATACAACAATAAACAAACAAGACTTCCAACTATTTGTTGAAGCTTGAATATGCCTTGATCTTCTTTGCTACAAAAGAGGATCACTATTAACGATCTTCCACATGCTTATTCTTGTCGCGGTCTAAGCTTGCTCAGGAAATTCTTGAGTAAGCCCGAATGCAGAAGTGTAATCCATGCAGGACTCCAGTGTATACTGAGTCTCAGTTGGGGGATGAGGGTGATCCTGTTAGTGATCCTACGTTAAATCGGAGCTTGGCCGATGCTTTTCAGTAGCTCACTTTCACATGGCCTGACATTTCGTATGTTGTTCAATAGGTTTGTATTTACATGCATGATCCTCGAAAGCCTCTGATAACGCTCAGATTTTACATGTTTTCAGTAGCGTTATGTGTTCTTTTGTATATGTTATTTGGTTATATTTATATGATTTTAGTGCTTAATCGCATCAAAAGATGTTTGTCTAGTATTTATAACCAAGTGCAGGGAAACGGAAGGAAAAGCTAAAGAATGTTCAATAAAAGGAAGATTCTCGTTTCAGTGAAGCATGTCAAGCACAATTCAGCATTTCAAGTATCATAGAAGACCAAGATGATTGAAGAACCAAGTTCTACAAGTCAGAATCAAGAAAAAGGTCAATTTTCCATCACTCAGGAAGACCAGCCGAATCGGTCGCACCCGCAACCGGACCGGCTGGAAAATGGTCAAAAAAGTGCCCATGAAGACGGACCAGCCGATCGGTCGCCACCCGAAACCGATTTGGCTAGGTTAATGCAAGAATACCAACCGGATTGGCTGGACAAGCGACGGATCCGGTTGGAAGACCTGTTTCTGCTATTTCTTCATCATTAAGCTTCCCCATTGTATCCAAACGATTCTAGGTCCTTCTCTTGGTGTATTCTAGTCCCTTCCTAACTCCTTGGAGGCCAAGTTCAGCAATTAATACCCTAGGCCTTGGAACTAGTATAAATAGAGACCTCTTATGAGCAATTGAGACACACACTTCAATACAACTCTCTACTCATCAAACACAAAGCTCTTAGCTCTCAAATTCATCCTTAGAAGTCCAGGAAAGTTTGGAGTTCCAGAAGTCCAACATTTGGAGGTCAAGCCCCCAAGGAGTCTACCCCGATACTTTGGGAATCATTACTTCACCATTTGTAATCTTATTCCAAGCATTTTAAGACTCTTAATCATGTTTTCTAATGTTCAAAGTTCTGAGTTTATGTTTATATTTGCTATGAGTGGCTAGTTTCTTTTTACACTTGCTTAAATGATGTTGATTATCATATGATTAGTTTATGATTGTGTTAACATGTTTTAATTCAATTTCAAGTTGATTCTATGATCCAATTGTGCTAAAGTTTCATAGTGACATTTGTTAATCAAGTTTGACTAGTTGATAGTAATCGTAGAGGTCGAAAGAACTTATTGTTATTCAATTAGTTATAATCATTTTATCTATGGATGATTGTTTTTACCCATTATTCTTGATTAAACAAAGAAACTAAAGTGTGGTTGTAATAAGAACGCTTTTTTATTATCAAGTTCGATTGATTGGAAACATCTAAATATTTGTAAGATTAGTTGTTTACAATCAATTGTAACCTTTTGTCTATAATCGGTTACCTTTTGTATTGACCATTTCTTAAGCAAATTTGATAAGGCAAATGGATGTTTTTGTGTTTAAGTTTGTGAAAGTAAACTTATGAAACTTGAATTGATATTGAATTGATTGGTTAAACTTAATGCTTGTTTTTATGAACTAAAATCTTGACGAATGTTTAACTTGTAAGAACAATAGATTAGTACACCAACTAATTATCATAACCAACATGTTAAGAGGTTAACACAATCATACTAATCAAGGATAAGAAACTAGTTTAAGCAAGTGTAGTTTTTAATCATCTGAGTTTCATTATATCTATTTTCGTTGTTAATTGCTTTTGGATTGCCTTAGTTGATTTAGACTTGTTAATCAGATTCACTCAAATCCATGCGAACGATCCCGACTTATCTTCAAAATCTTGCTATAACGAACGAGTGCACTTGCTCGTATGTGTTATTGGTAAAATTGGTAAACCGTCTTTTATAAATTTAAAACTTGTACACACGTAGCACATCAAGTTTTTGGCGCCACTGCTGGGGATTTGATTGTGTTTCAGCAAGTTTTGAATCAACGTCAGTCGATCCATTTCTAAAAAAAATCGAAAGCTCCAACCGATTGGTCGTCTTCACAACCGATCCGGTTGCGCCGAAATCCCTAACCAATTTGATCTAACCGATCGGTCGCTCCTCGCAACCGATCTGGTTACTCTTTCCTGTCCAAAAATCTGTTTTCTTTGTTTGTCCGTGTGTTTAGATATTGCCTGGATTCTCTAGGTCATTGTATGAACACTCGTGCAGCTGGAATAGAACCAATCTCACCTCTTACCAACCCCGAACGTTTGATTCGAAGAAGAAGAAGAACACCTTTTATACCCTTAGAAAATCGTGTACCTAGAGTATCAAACCCACCATTTGATAACCTTGTAGAAGCCAAAGTCGTTTACAAGCCAAAGTCATTTACAACCCTTTCACCAATTTACCTTTTCTCATGGTGGACAATCAACCCATGTGGGGAACCAACCGAGCTGTAGCACTAGCCCCTGGGAGTGCTATTGTTGCTGTCAACCTTGGTGACAACTTCACCATGAAGGGTCATCATCTTTCTATGATCAAAGACAGCCAATTCGATGGCCATGCGCGGGCCGATCCGCATAAGCACATTGCCGAATTCATCGAAATTTGCGGCATGTTCTGATATGGCGACACCGATGTCATTGCCATCAAACTCAAACATTTTCCATCATCACTCGTCGGAGATGCAAAAGTATGGTACAATGAATTGACCCCAGGAATTATCAATAATTGGGAGGAGATGAGGCAAGCCTTTTTAAGCCGATTCTTTCCACCTGCCATGTTTGATCGATTAATGGGAGAAATTCGTGCTTTCACACACAACCCCAACGAATCACTTGTCGAAGCTTGGCTTCGGATGAAAGATTTACTTCGTAGTTGTCATGGACATGGTCTATCCAAAGGAACCATTATCCAAATCTTTTACCGTGGACTAGATGAAATCTCTCAAGGTATCCTTGATGCCGGAGGAATTTTTCTCTATTAGACTCCTAACGATGCACACCAATTACTCGAAGATCGAGTACTTCTCAAACTCGATTGGTCTAAGGATTCAAAAACCAAGTCCCTTTAAAAAACCGTTGCTTTTGCCGAAAAATCCGATACCTCGAAACTCATGGAGAAAATGGAAGCCTTAACCTCGAAAATAGACTCGCAATACAAAGATATATAAGGAGAAATGAAGGAAATGCGAGACGGATGCAACAATTGTGGAGGAAATCACCCATCGTCTGAGTGCGACGATAAACCCATGGGTGGACCTAACGAAGGAGAAGCGAGTTATGTCCAAGGAGGATACTGTGGAGGAGGATATCGTGGTAATTATTATGGTGGTCTGAGTGCGACGATAAACCCATGGGTGGACCTAACGAAGGAGAAGCGAGTTATGTCCAAGGAGGATATCGTGGAGGAGGATATCGTGGTAATTATTATGGTAGAAATTCTGGAAATTGGCAAGACCGCCAACCAAGGGATAACAATCGTGATTCTCAACCTCAAACTGACAATCCGCCCACACAAAACTCTGACAAAAAGATGGAAGAATCCGAATTCGAAAAAACCATGAGAGAATTCGTGACTGCTCAAAAATCTACGAATGATTTCATCAAAAATCAATTTTTCAATCTCAAAGCCAAAGTTGAGCACGGACAGAAAAATCATCAAGCATCTATCTAAGATCTTGAAAACAAATTTGGCAGATTTTCTAACCAACATTCCTCTCGACCATCTGGTTCGTTATCAAGTAACACCCAATCCAACCCAAAACCATCAAACGATAAAACGTACCGTCCACCACAAACAAGAAATGAGCATATCAATGTTGTCTTCACAAGAAGTGGTCTCTCGTACGATCCACCACCAAATCCAAACGAAAATGCTCCTATCACCCAAGATAGTGAGGATGAGGAAACCAACCCAACACAAACCACCAAAACGAAAACCATTCCATCTATCAAGGCGTACACACCAAAAATTCCATATCCTCAACGCCTTAAGAAAGAAAAAATAGAAGAGCGTTATAAGAAGTTCATTGAAATAATCAAAGAGGTTAGACTCAATGTTCCCCTCGTTGATGTCTTAGCCGGAATGCCCAATTACGGGAAATTATTGAAAGAAATTCTTAACAACAAGAGCAAGCTAGAACAATTATCAGCTACCTTCCTTAACGAAGAATGCTCAGCCATCGTTTAAAACAAAATTCCACCAAAGCTCAGAGATCCTAGGAGCTTTCTTATTCCATGAACTTTCAGGAATAATATTCAATGTGATGCTTTAGCCGACCTTGGCGCAAGTATCAATTTGATGCCTTATTCGCTGTATTCCAAATTATCCATCAACAGCCTTAAACCGACACAGATGAGCATTCGATTATCAAATCATTCTTATCAATATCCTGTTGGAATTGCTGAGAATATGCTCGTTCAAGTTGGTAAATTCATTTTTCCCGTGGACTTTGTAATTCTGGAGATGGAAGAAGATAGTAAAGTCCTACTCATCTTAGGAAGACCTTTCCTTAATAACGCTGATGCAATCATCAAAGTGAAGGGAAAAGAACTCAACCTTGGAGTTGGAGAAAATCGAATCACCTTTCTAATCGATAATGCAATGCGCTATCCACGTTCTAGTGATGACACTTGTTTCAACATCG
The DNA here is from genome assembly GCA_019973895.1 of Chrysanthemum seticuspe. Taxonomy (NCBI): domain Eukaryota; kingdom Viridiplantae; phylum Streptophyta; class Magnoliopsida; order Asterales; family Asteraceae; genus Chrysanthemum; species Chrysanthemum seticuspe. The sequence continues at coordinate 77,777,358 of BPTQ01000007.1, read as the reverse complement.
ATGTTATCGATGAAGTCACTGACGAAGAATTGAATGCATTACTTAACGAATCTGATCCATTCATGACTACTTCCAAAAAAATCAATGAAACAGACTTTGACAAAGAGTTTGTTGATTTTATGAAAGTAGAGTTCGAAGGAGATAACACAGAGAAGGAAGAAATGGAGGAAGAGAATTTTGAAGAAATAACTTTCGATGAAGAGATGAGAATAAAATCTTCTCTTGAAGAACCACCAACAGATCTCGTGCTCAAACCTCTCCCTGATCATCTTGAATATGCTTACCTGGAGGAAAACTCACTTCTTCCAGTAGTCATATCTTCATTACTCGAGGAAAAGGAGAAAGAAAGTTTAGTTTATGTCCTCAAAAATCACAAACAAGCTTTCGCTTGGAAAACATCTGATATCCCAGGAATTAGTCCCAATTTCTGCAAACACAAAATCAATTTCGAAGATGGGATTAAACCTGTTGTGGAACGTCAACGTCAACTCAATCCCAACATGAAAGAAGTTGTCAAAAAGGAAATCATCAAACTTCTCGATGCTGGTATCATTTACCCGATCGAGGATAGTCCTTGGGTGAGTCCCGTTCACTGTGTCCCCAAGAAAGGAGGAATGAAGGTTGTGACTAACGAACGGAATGAACTAGTTCCTACTAGAATTGTCACTGGTTGGCGCTTTTGTATTGACTATTGTAAATTAAACAAATCCACCAGAAAAGATCATTCCCCCCCCCCCGTTCATGGATCAAATGCTTGAAAGACTAGCAGCGAATAAATTCTTTTGTTTCCTCGATGGATTTTTAGGATACTTTCAAATTCCAATCGATCCGAATGATCAAGAAAAGATCACTTTCACTTGCCCTTTTAGAACCTACGCATATATGCGTATGCCTTTTGGTCTTTGTAATGCACCTAAAACTTTTCAAAGGTGTATGATAGCCATATTCCAAGACATGCTTGAAACCTCCATGGAAGTTTTCATGGATGACTTCTCAGTTTTCAGAAACTCATTTGAAGCTTGTCTTTCCAACCTTGAAAGATGCGAAGCTGCACATCTTGTCCTTAACTGGGAAAAATGTCACTTTATGGTGACTGAAGGAATTGTGATTGGCCACAATATCTCCAGTGCGGGCATGGAAGTAGATAAAGCAAAAATCGACATTATCACGAAACTTCCACCACCTACTAACGTTAAAGCCGTTAGAAGTTTTTTAGGACATGCCGGTTTCTACCGCCGATTTATCAAAGACTTTTCAAAAAGATCTCGTCCGATGACAAAACTTCTTGAGAAGGATTTTGTCTTCGACTTCAATGCTGATTGCATAAAAGCATTCGAGATGTTGAAATCTCAACTGACTAGTGCTTCGATCATGGTTTCACTTAATTGGTCACTTCCCTTCGAGCTTATGTGCGGTGCAAGCGATTTTGCTATTGGAGCCGTCTTAGACCAACGAGAAGGAAAACACTTTCGGCCCATATATTTTGCTAGCAAGACACTGAATGGTGCTCAGAAAAATTATACAGCCACATAAAAAGTATTACTGGCCGTAGTTTTTGCGTTCTACATATTCCGATCTTACCTCGTGCTTTCAAAAACAGTCGTGTTCACTGATCACTCGACACTCAAATATCTGTTCACCAAGCAAGATGCTAAACCACGTCTCATCTGATGGATTCTGCTACTCTAAGAATTTGACATCGTAATCAAAGATAAGAAAGGAGCAGAGAATCTAGCCGCTGATCATTTATCACGTCTTGAAAATCCCGATCTAGAGGAGTTGAAAGAAGAAGAAATCGATGATTACTTCCCTGATGAAACCCTCATGACGGTTGATGAAAACGAAGATCCTTGGTTTGCTGACTTTGCGAACTATCTCGTTGGAGGAATTCTCAGAAAAGGATTAACCTACGCTCAACGGAGCACATTCTTTTCGGAACTTAAACACTACTTTTGGGAAGAACCTTATCTTTTCAAAATGTGCCCTGATGGAATGATCCAAAGATGTGTTTCTGGTTCCGAAACCCGCAAAATTCTTGATGAATGTCATCATGGCCCAACTGGGGGACATTATGGTCCTTCCACCACAGCTAAATTTTTTTTGATGTTGGGTTCTGTTGGCCAACAATATTCAAAGAAGCACATACACTTGTCCAAAACTGTGATGCTTGCCAAAAAACCACCAACATTTCATGCAGGGACGAAATGCCATTAGCATTCAAGTGTGTGAAATATTCGATATTTGGGGAATTGATTTCATGGGACCATTTCCTAAATCCCACAAACACGAATACATTCTCGTTGCTATAGATTACGTGTCCAAATGGGCAGAAACCGAAGCTTTACCAACAAACGATGCTCGTGTTGTCGTTAATTTTCTCAAAAAGCTTTTCGCTCGTTATGGAATTCCCAAAGCCTTGATAAGTGATCGAGGAACCCATTTCTGTAACCGAAAAATGGAGAAAACCATGAAAAGATATGGAGTTCATCATCGATTTGCGACAGCTTATCACCCACAAACCAGTGGCCAAGTTGAAAACACCAACAAAGCTCTTAAAAGAATACTCGAAAAAATAGTGAAGGACAATCCTTCAGTGTGGTCGAAAAAACTTGACGATGCTCTGTGGGCATTTCGTACGGCTTACAAAACTCCTATTGGCACAACTCCTTACAGACTCCTGTATGGGAAAACTTGTCATTTACCATTCGAACTTGAACATCGTGCTTACTGGGCTCTTAGAAACTGTAACACCGATCTCAAAATAGCTGGAGAAAAGAGATTTTTTCAATTGCACGAACTCGACGAATTGAGACTCCAAGCTTATGAAAATTCCAAACTGTATAAAGCCAGAACAAAAGCTTATCACGACAAAAAGCTGCGAATTCGAGAAGAATTCAAAGCCGGAGATAAAGTTCTGCTTTTCAACATGAAATTTAAATTCAAAGCTCCTAAACTGCAACCAAGATGGTTTGGCCCATATATCGTTAACATGGATATCCATCCGGATATGTCAAACTTTATGACAAACAGGGTGGAAGTTTTATCGTTAATGGGCACTGAATCAAATTATACTATGATAAGGAGCAAATGAATGAAATATCAGTTGAGACAGTTTCACCTGAAAATGAATTCGAAACCATCACCTTCGTAGCACCTTTTCCAAGAAGAATCCCACAAAGTGTTCCTTGGAAACCATCTGCTGAATTCATCTGGAGCGATATTGATGCAACTAGTGAAGAATTCATGTATGTCCCTGAACTTTTCAAGATGTTCAAGGCTGCAACTGCGGCCAAGTAAAATCGGGAAGATTTGAGTCAGGCTGATGACTCGTTAATAAAACAAGCGCTTCTCGGGAGGCAACCCGTGTGTTTCAGAATTGATTTTCTGTGGTTACGCCCCAAACTTTAAACCTTTGGTTGAACTTAAGTGTGGGGGTGCCACATCTTAATAAAACTCTTTTTGTTTGTATATAAGATTTTGTGCAGGTAATGATAACTCCAGTGGACACTTGGATCAAAGAAAAATAAGCTGGCAAATTCATTCGAATATCTGGTTTTATCTCTATTTTCCCTATTTCTATAATTTGAAGTTCGTTTTTCACATTGAAGACAATGTTTAACTTAAGTGTGGGGGGTGAATAGGAAAATTAGAGTTTTTAAGCTTAAATTTAAATTTTTGTTTGCCCTTGTGATCTAGTTATTTTCACACTTTTAGGATAATACATTAAAATAACTGGATCAATCCACTGGTAAAACTGGTAATATTTGAAAATTTAAGATGTGTTCCGATTAATATTGCAATCCATTCTCGGATCAATAACATTTGCTAGCACATATTATAGCCCTTTCCACTAAAATTGTGAGGATTTGAGCCTGTTCAATATAAAACATACATCTTTTATGCTTGAATCTTTTTGCTATGAGTGTGCCGGTGATTTTATTTATTCTAGAACTTGTGCTTGTAAATCAATACCAGACCGCAGTGAGATCGCATTCGTGCGATATAAGTGAATTCGTGTGATAAAGAGGCACCTTAGGATTTAACCTAAATGGCCTTCCATTTTTCATATTATGATATATTAGCTAGCCACATCGGTTAGTTAACCACCCACATGGACCCATTTGTAGCGCTCATCTTTAGCGCTAGATACCCCTAGTTACACCCTTTGAGCCATTCTTTTCGTTTCTTGATAAATCCAGAAATACAAAAATATTTTACACTTTAAACCTTAGCCTAATCCTTGTCAATGTCTAAACGATTGGTTGCTAGTCACCTGGTATGAGAAGATTGTCTAGATGATTATGAGTAACCGCACCCTGCCAATTGTATGAGCCATTTCAAAGAAAGATGTATGTAAAAAAAAAGATATGGATTAGCCAATGTGCTATGTTCGAAGAAAAGTTGTTATGGCGAATCAAAGCAAAGAGTTGTGGAAATTCGAAGAAAAAGAAAATGAAGCTATAATCATTTATTGGTTTGTGGATTGTTTGGTAACTAGCAACATGGGTATTAGACTTGATTCTATTTTTCTTTTAAACACCAATTTCATTAACATTCTCATGCCTTATCCATACCCTTTACCCTAAGCCTAACATTTCAACCCGAATAAAAGTCCTCTTTAGATGTTTTTGCTTGGTGCTCACACCACGTCGGTGAAGTTTTGTTTCTTGTACAAGCGTATCGTAATAATCTAATCATGACTGAGCAATGAGTGTGATTTATCTTATTACTCCACTAAAAATTGAGTGATTGAGTGAATTATATTTTGTTCCTTTTTCGTGAGGTGTTTTGAAATGTTAATCATGCAAGAAAATCATTAGATATTGTCAAACATCTTGAATTTTCACCCTTAAAAGCTAAATTGATGAATCTTCTCTCGTACTTGTAATTGGTGGATTTGCATCCTATTTTTCGTAATTATAATTTTGTACCAGTGGAAATTTCATTTTCTAGATTTGCTTGAGGGCAAGCAAAGTTTAAGTGTGGGGGAATTTGATAACGCTCAGATTGTACATGTTTTCAGTAGCGTTATGTGTGCTTTTGTATATGTTATTTGGTAATATTTATATGATTTTAGTGCTTAATCGCATCAAAAGATGTTTGTCTAGTATTTATAACCAAGTGCATGGAAATGGAAGGAAAAGCTAAAGAATGTTCAATAAAAGGAAGATTCTTGTTTCAGTGAAGCATGTCAAGCACAATTCAACATTTCAAGTATCATAGAAGACCAAGATGATTGAAGAACCAAGCTCTACAAGTCAGAATCAAGAAAAAGGTCGATTTTCCATCACTCAGGAAGACCAGCTGAATCGGTCGCACCCGCAACCGGATCGGCTTGAAAATGGTCAAAAAAGTGCCCATGAAGACAGACCAGCCGATCGGTCGCCACCCGCAACCGATTCGGCTGGGTTAATGCAAGAATACCAACCGGATCGGCTGGACAAGCGACCGATCCGATTGGAAGACCTGTTTCTGCTATTTCTTCATCATTAAGCTTCCCCATTGTATCCAAACGATTCTAGGTCCTTCTCTTGGTGAATTCTAGTCCTTTCCTAACTCCATGGAGGCCAAGTTCAGCAATTAATACCCTAGGCCTTAGAACTAGTATAAATAGAGACCTCTTGTGAGCAATTGAGACACACACTTCAATACAACTCTCTACTCATCAAACACAAAGCTCTTAGCTCTCAAATTCGTCCTTAGAAGTCCAGGAAAGTGTGGAGTTCCAGAAGTCCAACATTTGGAGGTCAAGCCCCCAAGGAGTCTACCCCAATACTTTGGGAATCATTACTTCACCATTTGTAATCTTATTCCAAGCATTGTATGACTCTTAATTATGTTTTCTAATGTTCAAAGTTCTGAGTTTATGTTTATGTTTGCTATGAGTGGCTAGTTTCTTTATAAACTTGCTTAAATGATGTTGATTATCATGTGATTAGTTTATGATTGTGTTAACATGTTTTAATTCAATTTCAAGTTGATTCTATGATCCAATTGTGCTAAAGTTTCATAGTGACATTTGTTAATCAAGTTTGACTAGTTGATAGTAATCGTAGAGGTCGAAAGAACTTATTGTTATTCAACTAGTTATAATCATTTTGTCTATGGATGATTGTTTTTACCCATTATTTTTGATTAAAAAAAGAAACTAAAGTGTGGTTGTAATGAGAACGCTTTTTGATTATCAAGTTGGATTGATTGGAAACATCTAAATAGTCGTAATATTAGTTGTTTACAATCAATTGTAACCTGTTGTCTATAATCGGTTACCTTTTGTATTGACCATTTCTTAAGCAAATTTGATAAGGCAAATGGATGTTTTTGTGTTTAAGTGTGTGAAAGTAAACTTATGAAACTTGAATTGATCTTGAATTGATTGGTTAAACTTAATGCTTGTTTTTATGAACTAAAATCTTGACGAAGGTTTAACTTGTAAGAACAATGGATAAGTACACCAACTAATTATTATAACCAACATGTTAAGAGGTTAACACGATCATACTAATCAAGGATAAGAAACTAGTTTAAGCAAGTGTAGTTTTTAATCATCTGAATTTTATTATATCTATTTTCGTTGTTAATTGATTTTGGATTGCCTTAGTTGATTTAGACTTGTTAATCAGATTCACTCAAATCCCTGCGAACAATCCCGACTTACCTTCAAAATCTTGCTATAACGGACGAGTGCACTTGCTCGTATGTGTTATTGGTAAATTGGTAAATCGTCTTTTATAAATTTAAAAATTGTACACACGTAGCACATTGGCCTCATATTGCTGCTTAGACGCGCATTCTTCTCTATGTTTGGGGACTATTGATCATGGTCTTCAACTTCATGTCTATTCTACCAATCAACTTACCGCTTATACTAATGATGATTGGGATGGTTTTCTTGTTACTTGACGATCTACCTCAGGCTGTTGTGTATTTCTTGGTAAAAATTTTCTAGTCTTTGTCTCTAAATGGCAGGGCACTTTATCTCGGTCTAGCATCGAGGCAAAATATGGAGGTGTTGCTAATGTCGTTGTTGAGATAGCCTGGGAGCGCAACCTTTTGCGGGAGCTTCACGCTCCTTTGTTTACTTTTACGCTTGTTTATTATGATAATGTTACTTTTGCTAGTCTACTAATCTGGTTCATCAGCATACCAAGCATATGGAGATCGACATTCATTTTTTTTCGTGATTTGTAGCTTCTTGGCAAGTTCACATGTTACATGTTCCCTCTCGTTTTCAGTACGCTAACATCTTTACCAAAGGACTCCCAAGTGCTTTATTTCTTGAGTTTCGCTCCAGTTTAAACATCTGAAGGTCTCCCGTGTCACACCCCCAAATTACCTGTTTTGCAGCGGAATGGAATACCTGGGGGATGACTGTCATAGCATCAAAGTTACAGTTATATCGATCGACCTAAAGTGTTGTTTTGAAAATATCGTTTGATTAAGTAAAATAATCAGATTTTACAAAACATAGGTCCCAAAAGATTTCCAAAGTACTAAAATGAGTTTGTTACAATCAAACGATAGTTAAGTGCATAAAATATATGTGAGACGCGTCGTCACCGCGACTCTATGATAAGTCCACATGCATGCCATGAAGTGAATGCCTTAGATACCTTAGATAAAACATGCTTAAAAGTGTCAACACAATGGTTGAGTGAGTTCATAGAGTTTACTTAACATGTAAAGCTTTTAAAGAACGTTCATGCAGCAAAGGCAAGGTTTTTGGTCATTTAGAATAGTCCACAAAGCAAAGGCATTGTAAATCCACTCAGTTCCAAGTTCCGTCCATACAAAACTTGCAACCTGTGTGTTCACAACCCACTGCCAAAAGTAGTAAGTCTAGTAGTCAAGTATACGTTGCCGTAATAGTTCACAATATAGCACCACGTATATAATAATGTATGCCAGGCAAAGCCCCTAGAATAAATAATATGCGTCCCGTAACATAGTGAACGAGAGATTGGCCGACCTCTAATATCACTATCCATACTACCTACTAATAGGAGACTAACAATGCGAATGTACGAATGGTACATCTTTCAACTATTATATACAATTAAGAACACTCCGAACATGGGAGAATTTGCACGCTCCACCAATAAGGCGAGACTTGGTATTGCTCCATTCACATAGGGAGACTTTGCACACTCCACCAATAAGGCAAGAATTGGTATTGCTCCATTCACATAGGGAGACTTTTAGGTCATAGCACATACGGTTCAATAAGTTCAAACAAGTCATAATTTCGTAATTAAGTTCAAGTGTTCCATTCAAAAGTTCGTAATTAAGTTCAAGAGTTTAAGTCGAGTTCCAAAAGTTCAAAACAGTCAAAGAGCTCAAAACATATCAAAAGGTTCAAAATAGTCAAAAGGTTCTAGATCGAGTCAAACAAGTTCAAAATATATCAAAAGGGTCCTTTACAAGTTAAAAGATTTCAAATATATGTCAAAAGGTTCAAATCAAGTTCAAAGAGTTCAAATATATATGTCGAAGGGTTCAAAATCAAGGAAAGTGGTTCAAATGATAGTGTTCATAACATAGTAATCAATTTAGTTCGGGGATAATCTACTTACTAGCATAAGTAGTGAAACAATAGTTATTTAAGTTCATATAAGTGTAAAGTAAAAGCAAGTAGTTGAGCATGTATCTCCCTCGAAGAGTTTATAAAACAATTAAACGAGTAAAAGTGGGGCTACGAACTCACCTGATGCAATAATTATGATGACAAAAGTAGATACACTGAAATGAGGTGCGTTCTCTATCTGCAACCTAATATGAATGATGTGTTCTAATGTAAGCCATGAAACAATGTCGTGCATGCAAACTCATATGATATCCATACCACTTGTACATTTTGAAAAATGAAATTTATCGTCGAAATACACATTTATGACATCTCGTCATGTTATAAAATAATTTACAAGTACTTACATTGAAACAACATCCTACGATAGTCATTTAGTGATTTATCAAGAAATTATAGCTTTTCGTAGTAAAACAATGTACTTTGATAATTCGTGAAAATGACTAAGTAGCCTCGGAAAGCTAGTCGTAAATCGGTAAATATCGAGTGTTAAGAAATAGACCCAATGGTTTTAGAAAGCTTGTAACATTGTCTAAAGGTCGTAACACTGAACTTTTGTCCATACGAGTCTCGATCCTAGATAAAAATGATGGTGAAGTGAGGTAGTCGGGCTAAAAATGCAGTTTCTGGGTAGTTTTCGTGAATGTTTGAGAGGTCATAAGTTACTCGTTATAAATCCGTTTGACGAACGGCTGGACATTTTGGAAAATAGGCCAGGTGAACTAACTTTTACTTGGAGATATTATTTTCTCAAAACTGACTCCATCGATGAGAAAAACGGCTTCAAACATGGTCATCCCCGACAACCTTTTTGACACTTAGAAAAATATTTAAGTGTTAGTGCTGAAGAAAATAGTTGTGATCGTCGTATTTCAAATATGTATATCGGTCCGTTTTGTACGTTCTTGTGAAGATTGTTTATAAGCTCAGCTAGGGATCGATAACAAAGACTAATAACATGCACATCAGAATAAACTAATCAATTCTTTGTTATTGACACAAGGTTTCTTTCAACATCTAACTAACACTAACTAACCCTAGACATTTATAGGAACACGTCTAGATAACTAAACTACTAACTAAACTAATAACCTAGGCGTTTACAAGACTATACGCCTAGGACACACACACACCTTTAGTTGACTACATTATGGAAGACATGTATTAAACCTACACCTATGTCCTCTTTATATACTAGAGGATTAGGGTTTACAAATCTCTACTAAGGACTAATAAATAAAACTTCTTTTGCAAGCAAGTCCTTCCATCTTTTTGTAGGTTTCCTTCTTTGTCACTTTAAGTCCTTGATGTTTCATTCTTTATTGTTTTGTATCATTAAATCAATAAACCCAACAATCTTCCCCTATTTGATGATGACAAAACAAACACGGTTCTTTTACGAACTTCCCTAGACGAAGTAGCAGAAGTTGAGACAATTAAATCTCACCATGAATGAAACACTCTTGTCTTCCTTTGTCTTCCCCATAATCCATGCTACGCCACTCCAACATCTCTTCCCCTTTTTGTTATTATCCAAATAGGGAACGTATGCAAATAATGATCTTGACCACCACGAACCAATATCATACTTCCAATCTAAGCCGTCCAATGTTTTGAATTGCCCTCCATGAAGAACACCAAAATGCTTACTAAAAATGAATCCAAAACAGTAGAAAACTCTAACTAGTAGTAGGAATAATGATCAACAGTAGTAAAAATCAAACACTTCCCCTTGAGTAGTGCATGAACATCAAATGATTCTTCAAATCTGTAAGCTCCTTGTAATGATCACTTGTGAAGAAAACCAAATATAACAAACTTGATAAAGAAGTAGAATAACCTAAACTTGTGTCTTATGTCTTGTACTAACCACGTGACGTTGAACTTATACCGCTAAAAAATATAAGTAGATCACAACCTCTTGACAAAATCCTCATCTTCAATGAGACACTGAGCACTACAATGTAACTCCTTTAAGTGATAGTTAACTAGGTCTTCATCCATCCACCCCTTGACCTATGAAAACTAGATTTTGCAAGTCTTTGTCAACATCCTTTAAGCACAAACAAGTTATCTCCAAAGTGTAACATCCACTTTGAGATATGATAAGAGCACAAATCTATGTTACTCAACTATAATATCAAATAGGTTATGATCAATCATCTTCGTAATCACCTATTCAATAAATCTCCAAAACAAGCTTTTTAAAACCTTTTAAGAACAAATAAAACAAAAACCAAACTCCTTGTGTGTGTGAACCAATATCCCATGTGTGTGTGTTTTCTAATTTCACTAAATTGTGAAGATTGTTTATAAGCTCAGCTAGGGATCAATAACAAAGACTAATAACATGCACAGCGGAATAAACTAATCAATTCTTTGTTATTGAACAAGGTTTTCATCATCATCTAACTAACACTAACTAACCCTAGACATTTATAGGAACATGTCTAGATAACTAAACTAATAACATAGGCGTTTACAAGACTATACGCCTAGGACACACACACAACTTTAGTCGACTACATTATGGAAGACATGTATTAAACCTACACCTATGTCCTCTTTATATACTAGAGGATTAGGGTTTACAAATCTCTACTAAGGACTAAATAATAAAGTCTTCTTTAACAAGTAAGTCCCTTGTGTTTCAATCTTCATCATTTGTCATCTTTAGTCCTTCATCTTTCAGACGTTTTGTCTTATCAACTCAATTATAATTCCCAACAATCTTCCCCTAGTTGATAATGACAAAACCAATAAGCACGAACTTCCTATGAAGTTAATATGTCATGAAAGATAAGCGAACTTCCCCTTAAACATGCAATATCACCAAGGATCTTCAAGTTGCAAACCTTCTATGTAATGTCTTCTTTCCCTTTTTGTCATAATCCACTAGGAGACGCTAAGTAGAAGCAACTTTGATTCCAACCACCACAAACTAATATCATACGACTAATCCATCCTTCTAATGCCTCAAGATACCCGCCATGAAGATCACCAAAAAGCTTGCTAAAAATGAAATTAAGGCAAAAGAAATCTGAACCAGGAGTATAAATACCAACAAGTAGTAGTAAAAATCTTCCCCTCGAATGATGCATGTAAATAACCATAAGAACTTGTCGAATAACTAACCACCATGATCACAAATACGTTGTAGTTCTAGCCATGAAGAACATAGTACGTCTCAAAATACTAATAAAAATGACTATAATCGCATTTGAAACCAAGTAGTAGTAACATGAAGAATAGTTCTAAGAGTAACCTGTAGAAACCATGTAAAAGCGTCCATAGAATCTTCCCCTGAACATGATGTCTACTTTACCAATCATAACAATACCAATCTCATGTGTGTGTATACTAAAAATCCATAACAATCGTCATGCTCGACTTCCCTTCAAATCGAAAACCATACGAGAACCAAAAACCATATACCATCCGATATCGAGCATAACTAGCAGTAGAAACTAATTTTCTCGGACAATTCTAGCAGTACAAAAACTTTTAACCCGAGCAGTACAAACTATTTCACAACAGTACCATATACTATCTATTTTCATTAATGTAGTACGAGATTAAACAATGAAAGACCAATCATTGTGATTAAAACTTCCTCGTACATCCAACCATGCAAACAATATACATTTTTGTTGACATCAAACACAACCATCAATACTGTCCCATCAATATTGTCCCATGATATCAAATAAAACTACACTGACCCACGAATAGTAGAATTAGCCAATCAGGTAATGAACTAAATTAAGTGCACATGCAAAATACGTCAACCTGATCTCAGCCTACAAATTATAATAAAACAATGCATCACTGACCTAATGTAAGATGTCGTGACCATGCAAACTCGCTATATATCATGACTTCAAATTCAATACTAAGTTGTCAAAGGCAGTGATAACATGTAAGTAGTACCAGTAATGCATGGTTGATTTTACCATGATCGATTTCACCACAACCTCATAAGCAGTACAAACAATACGCATAGCAGCTTGTCAGTACTAACCTGATATGATAGCAGTACCTTGGAACATAGTAGTACAAACGTCCAAGCAGTACTTTCATCGAGCAGTACTTTCGTTCAAGAGCAGTATTTTCGTCCAAGAGCAGTAATTTCGTCCAAGCGCAGTACTTTCGTATGGTGGAGCAGTGCTAAGTTCAAAAGCCAAATATCTCATAAGCTGTATACGCACATCAACCTTCAAAACAGGTTTCGACCATCCTTTTAACCTTTAGAAACAGCAGCGATTACCCATGATATCCAATAATAAAACCTTGACAATAAACAACCAACCCACGTATTCCAGCAGTAGTGACGAGAAGAGATCAGTAGAATCCAAACATGCTAGCAGTGAAAACAAACTTACTAGTTGTATGAGGTTTAATAAAAAAAAAAATTGTTGCTTTTGTTGCCAAGTAGAACTTCACATAATCGTAGCAGAAACAATTCATACCAATAAAGATTTCCGTTAATTGTATAGCAGCAGCAACAAGAATTCGAACACAACCTTACACTCATGATAATGAACAGTAGCAGCTACAACTATAAGAATTATGGTTTACTTCAACTAACATAAGAACCAGTGAAACCCTAATTGGAAATTGATTATATCCAATCCAAAGATGCTATTCTTTGACTTCCATGATGAATTAAACCATACGAATAAGGAAATCAGAAAACAATACCTGAAAAATTCGACTTTTAGAAACTCCTTCAGCAGCCATATTCAACAGCCTATATCTTTCACATAAAAGCTCAGATCGACGATCCCTCCGGTGGAAAGTTAGATTGTCATATAGAGAACGTCCACCTAAAATTTCATCCCGATCCAACGGTTAACGAAAAAGTGCTTTAGTAACCTTACAGAAATTTTCTAAATTCGAATTTTTCTTCCTTCTTCTTCGAAAAACCTTGTAGATCCCTATATCAAGAGCTCCCCGCTCTGATACTAATTGAGAAGATCGTTTATAAGCTCAGCTAGGGAATAACAATAACAACGATTATAATGCACAGCGGAATAAGAAAACATCGTTTGTTATTATTAACAAAGTTCTTCGTCATCATCTCTATCACTAAACACTAATATACTAAATACTAACCTAGGCGTTTACATGAACATACGCGTAGGAACTAACTAACTAACCATCACCCTAGGCGTCCCCTAAACGCCTGTACACACACACACACACACCTTTTTGGTGTTCACATCTTGACACACTAAAACCTAATTCCCTGCCTCTCTTTATATACTAGAGAGTCTAGGGTTACAATTGACTACTAGGGACTAAATAATAAAGTCTTCTTTAACAAGTAAGTCCCTTGTGTTTCAATCTTCATCATTTGTCATCTTTAGTCCTTCATCTTTCAGACGTTTTATCTTATCAACTCAATTATAATTCCCAACAGTTCTATATATCCTCGGAATCGTGATAGTATGTATTAATATATTTTTGATAAGTCGACTCTTATAGTTTAGGTTTACAGCTCGTTTTTTACCCTTGAAAAACCCTTGACAGCAAGTATATTTTCAGAAAAATAGTTTTCGTCGTTAAACTTGAAAATAGTGTAACTTCTTCGTTATAAACCCGTTTTAACCCGTTCAAGCGACCACGGTTCGGTTTTAAATCTATTTTCTGAAAATATAAACCAAAATAATCCCCAGGCTACTGAAATTTCCAGATTTTACAAAACGTGACAACAACTAAATATATATTGTCGAAAATGATTTCTCTAGTTTGTAACTTGTTCTAATCTCTTCCAATCAATACCAAAGCTAGTCTAAACCTAGCATACACCTTCTTAGGGTGTCATGGGTTCCTAAACTTCACCAAAAATGATAGGTTTCATAAGTACACTAATTATAACATTTATGTTCATGAAATTTAACAAAACTTGTAATAAGTGGTATCAATAATAGGTATTGTAAGATTATGAAAAATATTTAGAAACTTACTTGAGTGATTATGAGAAATTGGTGATGAAAAACTTAATTAAACTTCAAGGTTTTAATCCTAAACCTTAACTAGTACTCAAATGGATCTTGAATATACTTGATCTTGCAAAATTTATGATTTCTTCTTGTTTTCTTGGCTTGGTCGATCATCAAAGAAAGAGATGAGAGAGTTTTCTAGTTTTCTTCCACCTTTTACAAAGTGTATCTATGTGTTTTATTTAGTAAAATATGAGTATATACAAGTATCTAGTCTAAAGAGGTATATGTATACATCTACTTGAAGATTTTTATGGAAAATATGGTGACTCATGGGTGTTTGGTCAGCAAGGTTGGGATAGGGAAAAAGGTTTTGTGTTTTTGATAAGTAAATGTATATAATGTTATGTATATAGTGTATTTTGTAAGTATAATTAGGTATTTAGTGTAGCGTTAGCTAGAAATCGATTTTAACGGAACAAAATAAAATATATCGAAGTTGTAAAAAGTTTATAAAAATACATTTCTCGCAAGAATTAAGTGAATAAATAATTATCGAGTTGAATTTACGAAAACAGTCGTAAATATATATATATATATATATATATATATATATATATATATATATATATATATATATATATATATATATATATATATATATATATATAACAATTTATATACCAAATAAATTTAAAACATCGGGTAAACTAATAATATAATTTTTATCGTCTTAAAATGAGTATAAAAATATATCAGGATAATTGTCGAAAGTGTCGCATCAATTATTCAAAATCAATGATCGTGCGATAGCGTTTATTTAATAAATAAATATACGTTACTGAAATATGCAAACCCATGCATGAACTAATATGAAAATGATATTACGGATGATATGTAGACTAACTCTAGTCTATATGAAGTGATCTCAATGATGTTCCATGAACATGCAGCTTAACCCTCACGGTTACGCGAATTAGATACTCGTAAACCTAGTTTACGAAAAATGATGAATAAAAATCATGAATATAAATTTTTCTCCGGGAATGAATAGCGTTTTATGAATAGTAAAATTTTAAAATAACCTCTCAAAATATCAAATCGACTTCAAAAACGATAAATAGTAAAATGATGAATAGTAATCGATGAATAGTAAATTCCCGAGATGAATAGTAAATTTTTTTAAAGTTTGCAAAATGACCGGAATTGAGAATTGTGACATCCCGTTCCAACTGCGGGGGTGTATTAGCGATTATAGTTCAGCCCATTTAGTATGTTTATTATTGTTATGGGTTAAGCTCATTTAGTTATCTTATTCTCTAAGCAATGTATTCTATATATATGGTTTAATGAATTGTTTGTATATTTAAAGAATTATATTATTTCGAAAGTATTTTGCTAAACCAATTGTTGGACGGTAAATATATATGATTTATGTGGTTTTGGGAGGTCTAGGTTGGTGGAAGAAGATGAAAAGATTCATCTTGTTAGAGAGAGAAAGTAGTGAGAGGGTGGAGAAACGAAGAAGATGAAAAGATTCATCTTGTTAGAGAGAGGAAGTAGTGAGAGGGTGGAGAAACACAAAGATACTTTTATTGAAAGGAAAACAATACAAGGACCTAATGAACAACCACACCCCTCATGGAGAGTCATGAGGGGTATTTATAGGCTCAACTAACAATTACTTTGCCACTTAAACGATACTAGTCCCTATGGGCAAAGTATACTACGCATCTAGTCCATTTCACTAGTGTGACGTTATCTTTATAAAAAAAGCGAGGCTAACAATCTCCCTCCAAGATATCGTCACACGTGAATGGTTACAATGAGACATATAAATACAAAACAAAGTAAATTACAATAGTAATGAACAATGTTGACTTTATTGAAGTGCAGAGTCTCTGTAGTCTAGATACTGAGGCAAACTTGAAGTTCTATCTTCTGAAGATCTCAGCATTTTATCTTTGGCGCTGACGGCACAAATCCTTATAGCTCTGAACTTCAACTGTAATGGTCTAGTTATGTTATTACTCCCTCCTAACTAGTGAGCCTTTTTCTTTCTATGCTCCCTCCTGAACCGACAACTCACTTCTGTAAGATGATAATTAGGAGAATAATACTGATTTGATTGATTGCCTCTAATTGATTACATTGTACATATTTATAGGGATACTAAGAATATTCTAGACTCGGGCTTGGGCCCGTTACAACAATACAGGCTAACACTCCCCCGCAATCCGAGCGGCGAAATCGCGAAAGCTCGGACTAGAGATTAAAAGCTAAAAACAATAAATTAAAGCAAATAAATAATTGTTGATGAAGATATTCAATAGCAAGCGGAAGCACATCTTCAGCAGCATGCAATAAACCGGATAAACCAAAGTATCCGTACCATAGGATAAACCAAAGTATCCGTACCAAATTGGATAAACCAAAGTATCCCTTACCAAGCAGGATAAACCAAGTATCCTGATCAAATGGGATAACCGAAAGTATCCCCTACAACTAAAAATGGGATAACCCAAAGTATCCCCTACAACTAAAACGAGATAACCCAAAGTATCCCCTACAACTAAAACAAAGAAAATAAAAAACTCGTGAACTAACATCAAAAGAAAAGATGATAAAACGAAAGTTGGTTCTAAAACTTCAACCCCCAAAGAACCTTCCGAACAAACGGGGCGTGTTTTTCCCTAGAAAAACATAAAGATTATTTATTTATTTACTTCTTATTATTATTTATCTATTTTTTTTACTACGTATTATTTATTTATTTATTTATTTTGATAAAAAGTTTTACCAAAAAAGCATAAACATCTTTCATATTTGAAACTAGATGTCAAAACTAAAACATAAACATAAACCTTTTTCTTTAGAAAAAAGAATTAAATCATATCCAGACACTCTTATTTGTTTTACACCCAACTCTTCAACAAGATAAACACTCATTTTATTTTATTTTCACCGATCGAAACATTATTTTGTCAGGAGGTAGTGCCAGGTGTTGAGATGGTGGTGTTGGTTAGATTCTTATAGAGAGATGAGTAAGAATAAAGAGGAAAGATAAAAATATGGAGAGTGAAAGAGGAATTGGTGATTTCCGGCAACAAAGGGGTCCGGTGATGGTGGCTTTAAAGGTGACCGGATTTATTTATTTATTTATTTATTTTTATTTTTTAGAGAGAAAGTGATAGAGGATATGAGAGGGATGGAGAGAATCTCCGGACCGTCGGCCGAAACCGACGGCCGGAGAAGGAGGCTGATTAGGGTTTTTAGGAGTAGGATTGGTTATAGGTTGACTCGTGATACCATGTAAGATGATAATTAGGAGAATAATACTGATTTGATTGATTGCCTCTAATTGATTACATTGTACATATTTATAGGGATACTAAGAATATTCTAGACTCGGGCTTGGGCCCGTTACAACAATACAGGCTAACATCTTCCAGCACGCAACGGAGAAAGTAAACTCTTGATTGTAGCACAATGGTTGTCATTCTGGGAACATCATAACACCATAACTCACTTTGTATTGCATCCAAGTTGGTAAAAAGCCCCGATGTGCACACACTACTTCTCCTTCTTCGGTATTAAGCACAATTCCCTTCGTCAATCCAATTACAGAAGAGAAAATACCAACTTCTCCCTCCTGATGGTTGCGAGCTATCGGAATCATCATAATGTTGCATACATGCCGTATACCTTTTTCTTGATGCAATATTAAAGCCTTAGCTTGATCAAAATTCTGTGAGAATATGTAGCAAAAATACTCTCAATAATTCTCTCAAACCAACCTGTAAACGAACCTCCTTTGAATTCACAGACTAATAGTAATGACCACATATGAAGAAAAACCCAATACGACTAACTTGAAAATGAAGTAAACCATCCCAACTTTGTGACTTACTGCTTGTTCTATATTCTTGAACAATCCACAACGCCGTGTGACACCGAGTACTACAACGTATCTCCTTAAAGTGATATTTATACACTGTGAGCACAACAACATAACTCCTTACTTCAGTTATAACCAGATTGTCAAATTCATAGTCACTTAAAGTGATAGTTATGCCCCAACACGTTATCTTGAGACATGCATCCAACCAACCAACGTCTCAACGATAAAGAAGTTGACCCGTGAAATGTCACTTCAATTCCGCATAAGTAATACCGTACAAAAACCCCGTGATCATTTTTTCAAATCTTCGCTCAAGCCGTGAATTGTGTATCCCTCCGTGAAAATTTACCATACCAAAAATACCACTCTTAATCGACTAATATCAAAGATGTGTATCCAATGTTTTTATATCCAAAGGAAAAAAAACATTCGGATAACAATTTGTGATTTCAATATAACGTCCATTCAATATTAGTGTTAATTACTACAGCCCATCATAGAAGTCCATTACGAGTCCAACCCAAACCAACTTTTAATTCAGACCATGTCAAATTTAAACACATAGCCAATAATCGTAATTTTAGACACCAAGGCCCACGGTTAAATCTTAAGATAATGCCCAAATCCAAAAACCCTTACATAATATCCGGTTATATAAGTAACTTGATACAACCTTTTAACCCTAACCCTATTTTATGCCACACTTCATAATATTACTCCTCCCATATTCTCTCAAATAGATCTGAGAAGAAAAAAAAAAGAACGCATCTTTATCAACCTTTTCCCAAACCAGATGTAACTACGCATCTCCTTTCTCCTAACTGCCATCAAACGCATCTCAATCATCATCTCTCATCACTAATCAATCGAAGAACACAAATCACACAACATAAGAACACCCCTTTTCTTTGTTTTTTTTTGCCTTATATAGAACTGACCCACGAGGGATGCAAGAGTTTAGACATCAAGATCCTTTAAGGGTCTCGGGTAAGATTATGATGTGTTGTGAGTCGTTTTTATTTTTGTCTTCAATCGAACAAAAAAAATGAAGTAACATTCGTGTTATTCTTCTTTCTTTAACTTCGGAAAGAATCACAATTATGGGGTCAATGATGATGTGTGTTCAATTACAACAATCTTTAAAAGATTGCAAAAAAATATTTACACCAATCTGAGATCTAGCATGTATTATTTCTTTTTTAGTCTTGTTAGAATGCTATAGAAGATGGAGGATAGGATAGATGTTGGATGTTGTTGAAGAGGATGATTTGTGTCTCGGATCTGATATTACTATATCGATTCAAATCGTTTTTAGTTGGATAAATAGCATGGACCAATGATGGATTGTGAACTGAGGTCGAGTCTTGGTGTTTTGGTATAGTGATATTGTGGTCGTGGTCAACAGTTTTTGATTACGCATAAGTTTTTTCTTTTAAGTTCTTAATCGTAAAAAAATCTTACGCGTAGCAAACTTTTCGTATCCCTTGCTTATGCGTAAACTTGTCGTGGTCTAAACATCTTAGGCGTAAGCATGAGTTATGCGTAACTTCTTACGTGTAAGAAAGTCCCTTATGCGTAACTTTTTCTTAGGCGTAAGAAATTTCTTACTCGTAAGCTCTTACGCGTATTCCATACGCGTAAGCATGTCCTTAGGCGTAAGGTTAAGGTTTTGACCCTTTGACCTTTTTTCCGGCAAGTATTCTGACCATCTTCAAAGATACCCAGAAAAAGTGACTAAAAACACTTCATTTTTGACCCGTTTTGACCACATAAACTGACCATATGACCACATAACTTCATGGATATGGTAACAAAAAACGTCATATAAGATGAATAAAGAAACTGACTTGGACAAAATTTGACACAAGACAAATATCTGCTGATATACCACATGACTTTGTTGACCAGGATACAAAACATGAATAAAAAATACGTTACCTCAATATTCATGAAAAAAAATTCCGACCAAGAAAAAGTACCAAAAACAGCTTAAACAAGATTCAAAAACCACAATAAATCAACAACACACAATAACCATGGCTCTATACCACTTGTTGGACCGTAAATATATATGATTTATGTGGTTTTGGGAGGTCTAGGTTGGTGGAAGAAGATGAAAAGATTCATCTTGTTAGAGAGAGAAAGTAGTGAGAGGGTGGAGAAACACAAAGATACTTTTGTTAAAAGGAAAACAATACAAGGACCTAATGAACAACCACACCCTTCATGGAGAGCCATGAGGGGTATTTATAGGCTCAACTAACAATTACTTTGCCACTTAAACGATACTAGTCCCTATGGGCAAAGTATACTACGCATCTAGTCCATTTCACTAGTGTGACATTATCTTTATAAAAAAGCGAGGCTAACACCAATTTTATTCAGAAAAAAATTGGGCCAATTATGTTGCTTTATTTTGACACGTGGCAAAATCGAGCATTCTTATTGATCAATTGAAAAAAAATGATCAAACTTTGATAAATTTGATGGAGAAAAAAAACATAAAAATATCGGTGTCAAATTTGTGAAAACAAAAACTTAAAAAAAAAGTAATTAATGAAAAATTAGTGGTTGAATTTTAAATAAATTATACGAAGTTAAATGTAAACTTATGAGTTTTCACATTTTTTAATAACTTTACAAGATAAACAAATACCCCTAAAATTTTATACCCATTAGACATAAAAAAAAATAATAAATATAAAAAAAAAAAAAAAAAAAACATATTTGTTGTTTTAAAAATACATGTTTATGCACAAGATTCTAAATATTAAATGAAAGCACGAGTTATTGTGTATGCAAAAAAAATACACGAGGTTGTACGTATACGAACAACTCATGTTATTCCTCTTTATGAATTTAAGTAAGGATATCCGAAAATTAATTTTTTACTATCTGCGTCAATAACGACTCATGTTATTCGTTTTTATAAGTTTAACACATGGTTACACGGGGTTTGAAAATTAAATACGGTTAAATTATTATTAATGGGAATATAAATATCAAATGTAAGCACGGGTTATTGTGATATGAAAATTAATATATACGATTGTACATATTACAACGACTTTATGTAATTTATATTTAAAGTTTATAAAAGGATACCTGGTTTTTTTTTCTTAGAAAAAAAATATATATTAACTTCATCAACGGTTATTATATGCTATTAAACACGTATATAGTGTACAATATGATATCAATAGTTAATTTGCACAACAATATCAACACCATGACAGTTAAACAAAATTAAATCTTTCTCATCCAACTTAAATATTTACAAAATATTAATTGATATTAATATATAGTAAAAAAAAGTTTATATAAAAACCCTTGTATATATATTAATTGTACTTATATCATAATTAGAAAACATTAAACATGGTAAATTTTTTTATGTCCGTATATTAAACTAAAATTTTAAAATAAATTTGATTAATTAGTAAACTCCGTACATACACGGTAATTTAACTAACTAATGATAATA
This sequence comes from Chrysanthemum seticuspe, assembly GCA_019973895.1. NCBI lineage: Eukaryota > Viridiplantae > Streptophyta > Magnoliopsida > Asterales > Asteraceae > Chrysanthemum > Chrysanthemum seticuspe. The sequence goes on along the minus strand of BPTQ01000007.1, from coordinate 77,755,444 downwards.
ATATGGTTTATGAGGAATTATCAGAACTAATAAAATGTTGTTCAAAAAACAAAACAAAAAATGCGTACCGACATGCCTCAATATGTGTTAAAAACTTACACACTCAATCAAACAAAACCATGACGTGTTTTTAGCCGCTACCCAAACTCGCCCAATTATCACATTTCAAGTTCAAAGTCGTCAAAAGTTTATCGAGTCAAACATGTTCATGCATGTTCGGATTAGAACAGATTATGACAACACTTAAAATTATCTATATCTTTCAAATTAGCAGGTACCCACTCCTCCACAGGGCTCCTCGTGGGTAGGGGTCCATCTTTTTTGCTTCTTTCACACATCAACCAAGGACGGGTCGATGGTCTTGTTAATATGACTACTGACCATTCAAACACAACTTCACCCATACACCATTTTATTACAACCATACGGACTTGTAGTTATTGGCAACCAATTGGGAATCTCGATGAAGTATTATATGCTGGTTGCAAAGTATTGCCCACACGGTGAACGTAACCTTTTTATTCGCAAAATACTCATTTTGTAACCAACTAAGCTATTCATTTGAAAGTTGAATAAAAAGTTAAAGATCGCACTTGGGGTTCAACTGAATAATCTCATGCTCCGACTACTAGGCTATGTGATTGCTTAACTAAAAAACAGCCCGTCTTGAAAGGAGTGCAAGCGGTGCTATCGTACGTGCCTCTTGACGAAGGCTACAAAATTTAATGCACTTCTATTATATATATAATACTATATATGAGGCTTGAGTTTAATTAGTTCACACACTAGTCATGCATGTGTATTTTGTGTGTGTTCAAGGACCTTTTTGTGAGGATGATATAAGGCCACCGAAATCCATGAGACAACATGCTAAAAAAAGTGTTATTGATCCGCTTGCAATGCTTTACATGAGCGAATATGAGACTTAGGGATCCCTACTTATAACTATTAAACATGTCCGCTTCCAATGCTTTTCATAAAGGCGAAAAGTATTGGTCACCTTCTCTCACCTTCCACATCAGCGGTACCTCATTTTTCTCTCTCATCTCACTCCATCTCACCTTCCACTCGTAGTGGTTACACTACTCCCTAATTTTTATTAAAATACTTACTTTATACAAACATACTCCACTAAATACCCCACACATACTCACAAATTAATAATATGGTAAATTGCAAAAATGGTCCCTAAAGTAGCCCAAATGCGCTAGAAATACACCGAGACAAAAAGTGTTACAAAAACGACATTAATGTTTCATTTTTTTTGCAAAACAACAACTGAGAGCTAACTTTCATAATTTTCCTCGTTAAGTGCCACGTCGCTGAGGGTAGTATTGTCATTTCACTGTTCGTACTTATTAAATTGCCGTCAAACAACTTGCAATATCAATGTGACATGACCTCAATGACTAAATTTGCAAAGTAAATGCTCATGTTTGCACCCATAAACCCCCCATACAACCCAACTTCTAAACCACGACTCGACAACCCAAAAAAAACACGGTATTCCAAAATGCAATCATCACCCCCACATTCACCAAACACCGCAATAATCAACACCACCATAACCACAATCACCACCACGAACAACCACCAAGAAACATCAACTTTGATCACCACCACGAAGAAACAACTCCCACAACAACGTCCATGTCCACGTTGTCAATCACAAGACACAAAATTCTGTTACTACAATAACTACACCACTTCACAGCCTCGTCACTTTTGAAAATGTTGTTGTAGACACTGGACTCATAGTGGCGTTCTCCGTAACATCCCTGTTGGGGTGGTACTCGTAAAAACACTAAAAGAAAAAAACTCATCAACCCCACCACGTTATGTTACCACGTTTGCTCCGGTGGAGTACCAGAGCCTGGTGTTGCCTCCACCTGTGGATGTTGCCGGAAATGTGATGGGTCCATTTGAAGGAAATGGGTTTATGTCGCCCTTGGAGGTTGCTGGGTTTGAGGATGGTGTTTGGCCTTTTTATGGCAGTTAATGTAGTGTCTTAGCTTTGATTGTAGTGGTTTATGTACCTCTCTTTTGGTGAATGGTTAACTGTATGGTTGTAAATTTAACTGATCTTTTTTGGTTACTTGTTATCTTTTCGCAGTAATTACCCAAAATTGCCTAAATTGACAATCCTGTTTGACTTTTGCACATGAATGTACATGCCCAAAATTACCCATAATTGCCCAAATTGACAATCATGTTTGACTTTTGCAAATAAATGTACATGCACACAATTACCCAAAATTGCCTAATTTATTGTCTTTCATTAGATTAGAGAAAAGGTTATGCAAGCATTTACCCTAGTAAATTATTACACAACCAGTAGATAAAGTTTAGAACAACTAGATATTGTTATAATCTTCCACTACAACACCATAGCAGAAGTATAACAGTTTATTGAAGTAAACATAAAAGCGTAAGCATTATTCCGCATCATCCTTAGTTTTCTTGCCAGCCATCACCACTACAACACCATAGCAGAAGTATAACAGTTTATTGAAGTAAACATAAAAGCATAAGCATTATTCCGCATCATCCTTAGTTTTCTTGTCAGCCATCTGTCTTCTCTTTTTGATTGATCTTCCTTGCTCTTCAAACTTTTCGTCTGTAACCACTCCATCTTGCCCAACTCCATTTTTTGCAAGCACTTCATCTGGCTCATCTCCTTGCTCATCACACAGATCATATGGAACCACAACCCCATAACAAACTAATTATTCACCATCATCACCATCAACATCCTCTGTTGCAAACATTTCCTCAGCAACGCTCTCAAGAAACTAATTGGTTCAGCAAAAATAGCATACATCTCTGTTACTTCTTCAGCTGCAACTACGTCATAAAGTTCATCCAATGCTTGATCAATTTCAGCAAACATGTCACTAATCTCTTCAGGTACATCAACTAAAGGGTATGGATCATCTTGCCATTCAACATCTATTCCTTGATCCACCTCTTCATCACTAATCCAAGTGTAAAGATCTCCTTCCTTTACACTAATGGTAACACCATCATCTGTGTCATAATCCGCATCATGAAAATCCATCTCTTCTGTATACTCTATGGAATCCTCACTTAAACTCTCCACCCCAGACTCCTGGTCAATCTCTTCCAATAACCTCCTGAATTGAAACTCATCACTCAGCCTTTTTGTATGATTTGCAACCATTTTTTCTACACAAAATGTTGGTAGGAACTCATTGTCAGATTCAGTAACATAAACAGGTCCAGCCTTCCCATGTTGGCTTGTCTTATGCTACTCTAACAATGGTAATTTATGTTGTTCCTGTTTCACAAATAGCTTAAAACAGTAAATACTACTAATTGTGAATCATGACTGAAGTAAAGCACATTAAGATAAGTTTTAACAAGATAAAACACAAAGAAATTTTCCAACGTTTATATTCTTTATTAAAACGAATAAAAAAGAATACATTACCCAAGTACTTGTGGAACAGTACTTGGGATTGAAATGACAAGTATGGTGTAACTCCTCACGAAGCTTAGGCTAAGTCTAAGCACAACTATTCGGGTACCACTGAGCTATCTCAGGGACATAGTCATATTTGGAGGAGTGAAAGATGCTTGTGTGTGTTTTTCACAATTAATGCACAAGCTTAAATCTTTCACTCCTACCTTATGGCTATTTATACAAGTATGTTTTTTGAATCTATCCTAAAGGACTAACTGACAAGGTTACAGAAGACAAAATACTGATGTATTTGTCTCTGTTGACATAGGCTATTTTGAGTAAGATACAAGGGTGCTTTCTTCTTGTCAGTGATGACACTAATCTTGGATGTTAGCGTTTCATGGAAAGTTTGACTTTGGGTTGATAAGGACTTCATCTTATCCTTTCAAACGTATCTCGCCTTGTCCCGCTCATTCTTCAGTCTTCTTAGCCTTCAGTCTTGATTTTCTTTCTTGTCTTCAGTGGTAATAGTTGGCAAGGAGTTTTGGGATTCAGTGAGTTGTTGTCATCCCTCACTGAATCCATCATCTTCTTCTTGACTCAGTCTACACCCCTTAAGTTCCGCCTTACTGAGTGGAGAGACTTTACTTCTTTGTCTCATACTGAGTATCCTGAAAATGACTCACTGAGTGGCTATGCGCTCAGTGACTTGCTAGTGTTTAAGGTTATAAACACTTAGGATATTTTCTATTCAAATCCTTGAATTAAGGGGTTTGGGTATTCACTAAACCCAACAGTCTCCCCCTATTTAGATATACAAATATCCTAAGTGTTTTGATCAGTGTAAGTGAGCAAGAGGCTTCTTCTTACACTGAATGTACTAGTAAATATAATAAGGAACACTGATCTTTAACAAAACAATACATCATTTATTCATAAGTATTACAAGTTCCTAACTAGTACAAAAGATGAAATGATAGATATTTCAGTGATGTCATTCGATGTGGATGCCCAGGGCTTCAAGCTTCGGCTTCTTTGATAGGAGAGTTGCTTTGTCAGGATGGTCTCTTACTTTAGCATTCAGGTCAGCACAAAACTTGGTGTTTGTAGGAGACTGAATTTGAGAAGCCACTGTCAAGTAACTCAGCATCGTAGCTACGCCAGCCTGATCGATATCACTCCATCTTTGGAATGCCTGGTTTCCATAAACATCAATGAAGAAAAGTCCTCTCTCAGGATCTTCTATGACCAAGTAGTTAACAAACTTCAACCCTTCAGGTAGCTCTCTATTGCAGTCAAAACCAGGGACCTTGGCTTCAGGCTCAGATTCAACTCTTTTTCTTTTCCTTTAGGATGATTGGGGTTGAGTGCCTTGAGATTCAGGGATAGCAGATTGGATTCCAAGCTCAGCGGGCGCATCCCTCAGTCTTTCATATCTTTTGCTTAGAGCTTTCATCAAGTCCTTGACTACCTAATTTTTCTTCTTCTCAATGATGGGACCAAGTTCATCAAGTTCAGTGATCCTGAAGTCAGTGAACTTCAAGTAATCATGAACCTCAAAGACCCTTTTGTCTTCTCCGCTATAGACATTCATTGCAATTGGCTTTGATTTTGGGATGATATAAACATCAGTTATTTTCTCAGGGGCTCTCCTGCTGGTCATGGTCCAGTTATAGTGATCAATCCTTGCCTTTCTTATCTCAGCAGCCTTCTTATTCTTTTCATCCCTTTTCTTTCTAAGGGCTGTCATCTCAGCATCCTGAGCTGCTTTGAACTTTAGGCCAGCTTGTCCTTTTTCAAGCTGCTTAGGATCGATTCCCAACTTCTCAATTTTTTCAATAACTACCTTGACCAAGGAAGCTTTGCTTCTTTGTTCTTCCGCAGCCTGTTTCTTGAGCCTGTCTTCTTTCTCAAGATATGCAGTTAGCTGTTCTGGACTGAGCAAATACTTCTTGTTGCCAATCACATAAGGAATTTTGACCGGCTAAGGTGTTATCATTATGCTCTTGCCCTTGTCCTGAGGATGGATTGATGAAGAAGTAGATGTTGTTGTCACTGGTGTTGTTGGTGGGATTGAAGAGATAGGTACAGCAGTCACTGGTTGAGTTGGCTCCCCCTCAGTGTGAGGAGGAGTTTCCTCATTAGATCTCTTTCCCTCAATTGTTGCCGGAGCGTCAGTGAGAGCAAGAGTTGATGGTTGCACTGAGGGCGAGGGAGCCGCTTGACCTTTGAATGCCTGATAAATTTCAAAAACCATTGACTTGATTTCCGATGTGTCTTTTTGAATGCCAGTTACTTTCTACCCAAGAGTAGCCTGAGATAATTCAAGCGCAGTCTTTCTAGGCCCGAGATGCCTGGCCATAGAGGATGATGATTTAGCCAGCTCAGTAACTTGCGCATCGAAGGAGCCCAGTGTGGACCGAATAGCCTGAACTGAAGTGGCAAGACCTTAAACATTGGAGTTGTTAAGCATTGTGATTAGTTCAGTGAGGCTAGAAGAGTTATTCATGTAAGTTTCCGTAGCCTCAAGAACTTTAGTGTTTAGTGCAGGGTCTTCCTTGACAGATTCCTTGATGTCATCTAGCTTGGTATGAGCATCCTAAAAGGTTTCGAGAAATTTCTTCAGGTGATTATCCAGCTTGTGAAGATGGTCATAAATGAGATCTCTGTGCTCATCATTATTTTCATAAGTAGCAACCACTTCAGCTTTGAGATCAGCATAGCTTGCAGCAGCTTCAACATGTTGATCCCATAGGCTATCAGTAACACCAGAATAAAGCTTCTGAGTAGCTCTCCTTAACCACATTACCATTTGCCTTTCAGTGAGAGGAAGTACATTGTCATATTTCTTCAATTCCTCAAGTCAGGAGGATGTAGAAGAGTTTGAAGAGTCATATGAGTCTTCTTCAGGTTGAAAGGGTGACTCTTCAGGCTTTGTTGGATCAGGCTGATGTTCTTGTTCTTGTGGTTGAACATCAGCGTCCATTTCTTCACCAGCTAAAAAAATTTCCTCCTCACTGTCAGCATTAATCTCTTCATCAGAAGACAATAAGTTTTGAACTTCAGCAACAGTTAGAAGACCAGGAGGGGTTGTGGGTTCCATAACAGTGGGTGGTTTTTTTCCCCTTGAGTCTTTGTCCCCAAGGACCCCTCAGACACTGGTGGGCGTTTCCCAGTGCCTTCTTTGGAGTCAGGATTGGTGATGAGTTCCATATCAGCGAGGGGGTTTCTTTCCTTCTGAGTCTTTGTCCCTCTGTGCCCTTTCAAGCACTGGTGGGAGATTCCCAGTACTATCCTTAGGGAGCATGGCAGTGAGATCCCTATCAGTGGGTTGTTTGTTTCCCCCTGAGTCTTTGGGATCAATAGTTGTACCCTCGGACAAAAGTTGTGATTAGCGAATGTCCTCATCAGGCTGTGTGGAAGGCGCTCCCCTACCAGCAGGTTGTATGTTTCCCTCTGGATCTTGGGGAGTAGTAAGTGGGACCAAGGGAACTGATTGTGATGTATCAGTGTCCTTTGTTGTCACCGGGGTGGATGTTGCTTGGTCTCCCTTGGGTGGCTTGTCAGTCTAGGGCTTTCTGTGCCTTTTAAGGCTGTGTTCCAGAAGCCTCAGGGCCCTGATACTTGGGTTTGGTCTTAGTCCCAGTTTGAGACTTCCCCTTTCTCTTTTGAGCAGGGTTTGGAGACACTGAGTCCCTCTAGTTGTTTACAGCAACCATATGGGCCGTCAATTCTATGTCAGTGACTAAGGATGGGTTCCTTTGAAAATTTGATGGACTCAAGGTGGCAGGTAAAGCGCCAAATTGGTAATCCTTAGTGTAATTACAACCCAGTAACTCTTGTAAAGCACAAGAGACAAGCCTAGGTTATGAAACGTATTTCACCCTAGTTTTGCTCTATAGCTTGGTTACGAGATCACTGTAAATGATCTCCCCTATGTCGACATTAGTTCCAGTCATCAAGCAGTAGGCCATCATCAACTGAATAGAATTGATCTGTTCAGTGGATGAGTGGTTCCCGCCGAGAACCTAAATCACAAAAGTGAACAGGATCTTCCAAGCCACGGGAAAGGAGTTCTTGGTGACTGGGGTTTTGTCCAAAAGTTTTAGATCTAAAATAATTTTACCTAACTCAGCCTTAACAATGGTTGGGTCAGGGTGAGCAACATAATTTCCCTGATTGTAATCAAGCCATGTTGAAAAGCAAAAGGTTTTATAGTCCAAAATGAATGTTTGTTCCCCATTTAAAATAGAGAATCTGATGAGAAAATCCCTAAGTGGTCTAGGTTCAGTCTCATTAGTGGAGGGTGTCGGGTCATAGGACACAACAGTTGCCCAAAACTCCCTGAGAAAGTTTTGGTACAAGATAGAGGGTGATTGAACAAAGGCCTTTTTCAGTGGGCAGTTTAGCAAAAAAATCATGATTCCCTTATAGGCTGGGACATCATTGGGGTATTCAAAGTTTCCTATAACATTGTTTGTTTTAAATTCAACATTATCAAGACCTCCTACCCACTGTGATGCAAACTGAATACTTTGTGTTCTTGCCATTTGATTTGCAGAAAAAGATTTTAGGGTTTTTTATTTTTGACAAGAACAATCAAAGAAAGTAATTTCTTTTAGAAGGTTAGTGAAGATAAACTTTGAGTTTTGTTTGCAAAGATGAATTTTTTGCTTAAACTGGTTTTAATACAAAGAACACACAATTGTTTCTTGATTTTGTAAGTATTTTGACAGAGTTTGATTGCAGAAACAATTTATGTGTGTGTTTTTTGTGTTTCTGAAGAGGGTATTTATAGAGTGGTTAGAGGGTAATTTTTGCATATTTGAGGATTTATAAAGTCATTTTTGAAAAACGTTTCATTTACCTCATTTAATGCGGCCACTCCATTTGATAAGGTTTTAAAAGGTACCTTTTTGAGGGGTCATTTAAGCCCTTATTCGATCACTTCTGTATCCGTTATTGCTTAATATCGTTCCTTTTCACTTTTTAGGTCTCTTGAAGGCAAAATGCTGGAATGATGCTTATTTGGACGAAAAGGCGCGAATATACGAAGAAAATGGCCAAAGTCAGAATCGAGACACTCAAAGCTGCTGAAACATAAGGCGACGGCGTCACTGCATATCTGCGACGCCGTCGGGAAGGAATTTTGCGACGGCTCAGAGGAAAAATTGCATGTTTTCAAGGGACGACGTCAGGTTCTAAAGGAATAGGCCGTCGCTACTCAGACGGCCTAGATGCAGCCAAGACGGCGTCAGAGCTGAAGGGGACGGCGTCACAGTCATAAGGTGACGCCGTCGAAAGGTTTACGTGGCCAAGACGAAACCCTAATGACGGCGACACGACGGCGTCACGAAACATAAGGTGACGCCGTCGCAGATGTAATCTTATATATAGAATCCGAATTTTTCAGTTTTATGTGTAGTCTTTTGGAGTAAAAACCTAAAACCGAACCAAGGCTTTCTTGTGCAGTATTTTAGGGTTCTAAACCCTATTATACATCAAGCTAAGTATTTACTTCATTAATTTAATTATGTCTTTGATTATTTGTGTGTATGCTTGCATGTTCTCCATGTCCGGCTAGATTATTTGTGTGTTTGCTTAGGGAATATGAAACTTAATTATTGAATATTGATTGGTTGATACTTATCTTAGTTGACTAATGATCTAGAGTGCGCTAGATTATTCGTTGTGTACTTAATGCTTGAAATTTCTTTGTGAACTTTAGAATATAATTATCTAGGTAATTGTAGGATAAAGTATTCAAAGACAACCGTAGAGTAGGCGTCTATAAATCACTAGAGGATTTGTAAACAAGACCCTTTGGTAGTTTCAAAGAGTTAGGGAAATAAGCACGCCCTATAGCCTTAGAATCACAACGCAACTAGGAATAAGGACGTGACAAATCAACCATCAATAGGAGATAATTAAGGAGTAGTAAAACCTAAGTAAACACATCTTTAAACTATCATACGAGTACACATCAAATTAGACATAGACTATCACAACCTTAGATTAGATAATTAGATAATAGTAGAGTAATCGGTAGCAATACCAACCCCCCAAATCCAATACCCGAGATTCGTACCTTTTCATTTTCTAAAAAACATAAAAAGATAAAAAATAATCTTCCTCAACCTCAACCTTAGCGTAGTAACTTCTCACTAGCATTCCTATTCCCCTAGAGAACGATATCAATACCCGTGGCTTACCCTAATTACTACACTACAACGATTAGGTTCACTGCCTAGGGTGTTATAAAACTTGCTCGAAGAAAAGGAAGTTTCCTTGACCCCGAACGACGCGTGTAGCGTTATCAAGTTTTTGGCGCCGCTGCCGGGGAATAGAATAGCTAGTTAGTAGTCCACCTCGTTTAGGTTTCTTTGCTTGATTCCTATCAAGTAAACTTTTTTCTCATTTTTAGATTTCTCTTAGTCTATCCCCCTTCTTCGTGACCTTTGTTCGTAACACCCATCACTTTTCATCATGGAAGGTGATAACCAACCAATGTCACTCAAAACCCAATCCAATAACCAACACCAACGTCGAAGCCGCTATGTGAGCAAAAACACCGACCTTCCGGATTTGCAGAGAACATTCGATAGTACAATCAGGGAAGCTGTTGAGAAAGTAGTCAGCGCTGCTATAGTTGGCTCTATGATTAGCAGTAATTCGGACAATGGCATAACCAACAACAAAGTGGACGAGGAAACTAGTGCGTACTTCAATCTTTACCCCACTAAGGAAGAGGTTGCGTACCATCAATACATAATCAATAATCCACGATCACCTATCATTAGGATATGCCCTAAGATTAGGAGAGGAAATCCCTGGAACCTAAAAATTCCTTGTATGATCGGATATAGGAGTATCGACCACGCTTACATAGATACGGAATCTCCCATCAATATAATGTCGTCTGCTGTTTACAATGACATTATGAATGAGCGAATCAATATTAGGAGAGACCCTAATTATCCGGGAGGAATTTGCAACTTTGTGGGAAGAGTCAAAGATGTGCATGTCTTTATAGGAAATTTCACCTACCTTGTTGATTTTATGATCCTAGAAGATGTAGGATGCGTCATTGACTATAGCCTATCCCAAGTAGTGCTAGGGAAACCGTTTGTTGAGACATCTAGGATGGGCCATAACAAGCATGATGGAACCGTTAGGTTTAAGGAGGGAACCAATGAGATTACCTATAGGATGCCTTGGAAAACAACTGAGTATGGCCACTTGTCCATTTATGATCGAGACAACATCAAAGCTTTTGAGGACAAAAGCAAGGAAGATGTTGAAAAGGGTTATAAGTTCATGTGGGAAAGAAGGAGGCATTATTATAAGGATTGCTTGACCCTAGGGCCTAGGTATAGAGTCGATGAAAATTTTGTTAACATGATAGAATTCTCATTGAGAATGCAAAACGAGGCAACGTAGGGGTAGGACTACGAGTCTAGCTACAAGACTCTTAAATAAAGAAAAGCGCTTCGTGGGAGGCAACCCATGCTTAATTGTTTGCTTGTTAGTGTCATATATCTTTTATTAATTGTTTGTCCTCATGTTTGAAATTGTAAAAATGCTTTATTTTGTTTTTAACCTCGTCTTAATTACATATAAAGGTATTTTACATAAAGGATAAGTGTAGGGAGGATTACACACGTTTTCATAAGAAACGTGAACATGAGAATAACAATTAACTAAAAGATATATATGTTTGTTTGTTCGAGTCAAATGCTTGTATCGAGTCATAATGGATGTTTTTGCAGAAGTTTTTCCAGATTCTAAAGATGTAAATTTTCCAGAATTTTTTCCAGAAAATCGCAGACCAGTTTTTGTCAGGATAACCTGACGGCGTCAGGATTGCAACCTGACGACGTCAGGAAGGAATAAAAACATCAGCTTACTTTTTCTCGTTTTCTGAGCTACTTGTAAAATTTTGGAATTTTCCAGATCTTAATTTTCAAAACAAATTCTGTAAACATCCATTCCACAAGCATTATATCCTAGTTTAAATCGAGTCTTATGTATATTATTACCGCCGCTTTTACGCGAAGGTTTCGTTTGTTTTCTTCTAGTGTGCAGGTTTAGTTTGTCAAGAAGAAGTTACACAAGTTTGGAAGGAGCCTTTCACGCAAAAAACTCTTCTTGGAAAAGATTTAACCACCACTTTTTACGGATCCTACCGAGCTAATCAGGGGAGTATTAGTTTCTTTCGTTTTTAATTACCTTCTATTATCATAACTTTGATACTTTCGGGGAACATTGGGGACAATGTTCAGTTTAAGTGTAGGGAGGGAAAATAAAACGGGAACTTTGAAACTATGCTTATCCTTGACTATTTGCTTTGTCCAAGTGTATTTGTGTAATAAACCATGAGAAAATGTAGGTTAGGGTAATTTTAGCCAAATTTAAAATTTTTTCATGACTTATAAGAGTGGGCCATTAGTCTTAACAAAAGCGTCTCATGGATAGGAAGTTGCATGACTAGCACAAAAAACCCTTACCACCTAAATTCCACCCAAAATGTGAGGATCGCCCTTAGATTAGTAGGAATTAAAGCATTCATCTTTAATGCTTAGAGTGTGAACCGGTAGTATATTAGATTCTAGAACTTGTTTTGTGATGCATTCCGAGATCGCTAGTGAGACTACACTTGTGTAGTTAGGAATAACTAAATGATAAGAGGCATTAGGATAACCCTTGTTTAATACCTGTAATATAATTACTTCTTCCATAATCGGTTGAGTAATTCCCCCACACCCTTTGCGTTGTACTCATCTTTAGTACACGATACCCCTAGTTAACCCCTCAGAGCCTATCCTTTTCGCGGTTCTCGTGATGTTTCGGTTTTTCCGGAATATCAATGAAGAGCATTGTTTACACCCCACCCCCAAATATACACCCAAATCGCCTTAGCCTACCTTTATTGCACTCACTTTTAGTGCAAATTTATGTTATCACCCAAAACCCTTAGTTCAATTATCTGGTTGCTTGCATGAGTTGCTAAGTCGAGTCATATCCTTTGTATACAGTTTTGGGATGATTGGGATTCATGGGAAAAGTTAAAGTTTATGAAACATAGGAAAGAGAACGTTAAACTCAAATTCCCTTTGTTTGCATAATAATGTACTCCAAGTGTTTTGATCTTTTCAATTCGGGTCAAATTAGTGTTAGAATAATAAAAACTCAAGTGTAGGGATGTGTCTATAAATCCCTATCATTTTGATGTACCGTAGAGGATGGTAGAGTAAAAGTGTATGCAAAAAAAAAAAAAAAAAAAAAAAAAAAAAAAAAAAAAAAAAAACCATACGGGCTACCATCCTACATCTATCTTTTAAATTATGTTTGTTTATTTTCGTTGCCTAGAGTTTTAGAGTGTCGAGTCTTGGCTTAGCAACGCCATTCTTCGTATACTTGCAACATAGAGATTTTTGACTATCCACCACTAAATAGCCTATCCCACCAAACCCTTCATTTCCCTACCGTAAGCCTAACGTTACAACCCTTTAAAAGACCTCTTTGATAGTCTTTCCTAGGTGCTTACGCCAAAGCGACGGAGGTTTGATCTATTCTCAAGCCTATGGTAATCTATGTACTAGGACCGGTTAATGAGTGTTTATCTTCCATTTCCGATTTGTTATATTTCATATATACACCCGAGAGAGATGTGAGTATCCAAACACCCCATGTGAGGTGCTAGTATGTAATTTCCGTGCTTGTTATGACTTTTGCGGGGCTTATATGTGTTGTGGACCGTTTTGAATGGATGCTTCATGACCCCTAACTTATAAATTAATTGGCTAAAAGCACATTTGCTTGAGGACAAGCAAATACCAAGTGTAGGGATATTTGATAAGGTTTTAAAAGGTACCTTTTTGAGGGGTCATTTAAGCCCTTATTCGATCACTTCTGTATCCGTTATTGCTTAATATCGTTCCTTTTCACTTTTTAGGTCTCTTGAAGGCAAAATGCTGGAATGATGCTTATTTGGACGAAAAGGCGCGAATATACGAAGAAAATGGCCAAAGTCAGAATCGAGACACTCAAAGCTGCTGAAACATAAGGCGACGGCGTCACTGCATATCTGCGACGCTGTCGGGAAGGAATTTTGCGACGGCTCAGAGGAAAAATTGCATGTTTTCAAGGGACGACGTCAGGTTCTAAAGGAATAGGCCGTCGCTACTCAGACGGCCTAGATGCAGCCAAGACGGCGTCAGAGCTGAAGGGGACGGCGTCACAGTCATAAGGTGACGCCGTCGAAAGGTTTACGTGGCCAAGACGAAACCCTAATGACGGCGACACGACGGCGTCACGAAACATAAGGTGACGCCGTCGCAAATGTAATCTTATATATAGAATCCGAATTTTTCAGTTTTATGTGTAGTCTTTTGGAGTAAAAACCTAAAACCGAACCAAGGCTTTCTTGTGCAGTATTTTAGGGTTCTAAACCCTATTATACATCAAGCTAAGTATTTACTTCATTAATTTAATTATGTCTTTGATTATTTGTGTGTATGCTTGCATGTTCTCCATGTCCGGCTAGATTATTTGTGTGTTTGCTTAGGGAATATGAAACTTAATTATTGAATATTGATTGGTTGATACTTATCTTAGTTGACTAATGATCTAGAGTGCGCTAGATTATTCGTTGTGTACTTAATGCTTGAAATTTCTTTGTGAACTTTAGAATATAATTATCTAGGTAATTGTAGGATAAAGTATTCAAAGACAACCGTAGAGTAGGCATCTATAAATCACTAGAGGATTTGTAAACAAGACCCTTTGGTAGTTTCAAAGAGTTAGGGAAATAAGCACGCCCTATAGCCTTAGAATCACAACGCAACTAGGAATAAGGACGTGACAAATCAACCATCAATAGGAGATAATTAAGGAGTAGTAAAACCTAAGTAAACACATCTTTAAACTATCATACGAGTACACATCAAATTAGACATAGACTATCACAACCTTAGATTAGATAATTAGATAATAGTAGAGTAATCGGTAGCAATACCAACCCCCCAAATCCAATACCCGAGATTCGTACCTTTTCATTTTCTAAAAAACATAAAAAGATAAAAAATAATCTTCCTCAACCTCAACCTTAGCGTAGTAACTTCTCACTAGCATTCCTATTCCCCTAGAGAACGATATCAATACCCGTGGCTTACCCTAATTACTACACTACAACGATTAGGTTCACTGCCTAGGGTGTTATAAAACTTGCTCGAAGAAAAGGAAGTTTCCTTGACCCCGAACGACGCGTGTAGCGTTATCACCATTACCCGCAGTTTTCTTCCGGTTTTCAAGGGAACAGTTGCAGTGCACAGTAAAAGTGCATTTGCAGAGTTAAAATATCCTAAGGATATTTTTTGTGAGAGAGGGCATTAAATGCCAAGTGGGATGAGGTAAGGTTGAAGGGGACCTGTGACATGGATGCCAGAAGAGTTTTGAGACATATATTTCTATATTAAATTGGTATGTTACCAACCTAAGACATTAAGTAACTGAAATACTTAGAGCGTTTAGTTACTCATTCAATGCTCTTTGTCCATTGTCAGTGACCCTGAATGAGTCTTACTCATTCAGTGATTTTTTTTTGTTAGGGATTTTATTCAGGGACCATGAACCTTTTAGAGAGAACTGCTGAGATTATGATTGGTTATCAGGTTGCTGACTTTCAATATCAAGCATTTCCAGTTCAGCTTTTAGTCTCCTGAAGGTAGGTTCATCCAAGGGTTTGGTAAATATATCAGCTAGTTGATATTTAGTAGGGATGAAATGGAGTTTGTTAATACAAATAAGCCATAAAAACGTTTATTTATATTTTACGATCTTCTAATATTTTGTCGATAACAAATGTAAAATCATTTTAACGAAACAAATAAAATACGTAAATAGTTTGAGCTAATAGTTTAGTAACACACTTACATTTTCATATAAAACACTAAACAAGTAATAGTGTTTACATGTTATAGAAATGCATATGTATAACAACTAGTGTTTACATATACTTATATATACTTAGTATATATATTGTAATAGGTAAAAATCTAAGTACTTGACCCATTGACTAGATACATTGTATATAGTTGGGTAAAACCCAAAGTCCATGACCCATACCCATGGAGCATGATCCATAATCCATGACCTATTGTATGACATCATGCATGAAGTCATGTTGGGTATTATCCATGGTCCATAACCCATACCCATGACTCATTGACTAGATGCATTGCATCTTCTAGATACATTGTATCTATTTGGATACCCATGACCCATGATCCATGACCCATAACCCAAATAGGAGGAGCGTCTGGCGGATCCCTCAGTTTACACTGGACGGATCCTTCATGTAAGGGATCTGTGGGATCCGGGGAGCAGTAGATAGTTTTTGCCTATAAATAGTGAGCCATTTCTTCATTGAAACTCACCCCTTTTACACATACTTTCTTCTAGTATTGTAAACTCTCTAACCTCAGATCCAAAGGATCTTTCTATGTAGTTTTGGGTTTGTGTAATTCTCTAGGTTCCTTTTAAAGGCGAGATCACCACCTCTTGAAGTCGAGCAAGCTCAAGTCCATGAGTTGCCAAGCTTCGTCATCATCAAGACCATTGATGTTATCTTATTGATAGTTCTTTCTTCCTCCATAGAAGTGTAGTGTTGATGGCATTAGTGAAGGGTGCCAAAGGTTCATGTCAAAGGCATTACTGAAAGGTGCCAAAGGTTCGTGTCAAAGGCATTAGTGAAAGGTGTCGAAGGTTCGTGTCAAGGGCATTAGTGAAAGGTTCCAAAGGGTCGTGTCGAAGGCATTAGTGAAAGATGACAAGGGTGTACAATCGATATGGTGCATCGATGTATAACATAGATAGGTTGTGCCCAAGGATATTGATATCCTTGATGATGTTGTAATAAAGAGTGTGTTTCCTTTGGGATAGGTGTTGTGTAGTGTTGGGTAGTAGTTCCTCCTTTGTAATGGAACTCAGTATCTAGCCTTGTACCGGATAAAGTGTAGGCGACGTTGTGATAGGTTTGGTTCTACCTCGTGGAAGAACCCGGTGTCTAGCCTTGTACCGGATAAAGAGTAGGCGACGTTGTGAAGGCTTCTCCGCCACAAGGAGTTTGTGTTGTATAGTGCTTACGAACTCTCGAATAGGTGACTTGGGGAGTGGAGTAGGGCAAGGAAGGTGTCCTTGTAGTCGAACCACTATAAACACTCGTGTCGTGGTTTTGTGTTTCTTACTCTTTACCATTTCATTACTTATTTACATACTTATTTATCAACATCCAACATACATATCGAATAGATTGACATAAGTCGATCTAAATAGTTTAAAACGAAGTTTTAATCGATAAAACTATTCAACCCCCCCTTCTAGTTTTCCACAATTGGTATCAGAGCCAGGTTATCAAGTTTCTTAGAGTATGTTGTACTTTAAATACTTGATACAATCCATGTATGATTGAAAACTACAAAGAAGGAAATCTTTTAAAACAAATTTTTTATTTCATGTTGGATAGTGGTAGATTATTCTAACAATTCTTCTTTAAGAAATCTTCTTGATAGGACTCTTCCAAAGTCTTCATTTCTATCTAAAGAAAAATGAAGTCAACACTCATGGAAAAACCCAAAAGTAATCACAACCTACTTCTACTAAGTACAATGGATCACTTTAAAAGATCATGAAGTATTTCGGGTATATGGTCTCTAAAAACCATATTGAGAGGTTAGAGGTATGTTCACTTACCCACAAACTAGCTAATCTTTATTTATAGTACGGTCATATGAATATGGTGATGATATGTGTCTTTCTCCTATGATAAAAACCATGCTTTTAAATATTGTCTTATAAAACTATATGAACACATGAATTAGGACGTTAACTTCAATAGTCACAAAGTCTCTAAAAAGTCTCTCTTCACCACTTTCCTTATTTACTCATCATCAGGAATAGTATTCCTCTTTGATACTCTCAATTATACTAAAGATCATCAAATCTACGTCGTCCTCGCAAAATAGATCTTTGATGGTTAACTTCTCAAAAATCAATTAACCATCAAAACACCTTGGCCAAACATCTATTCAAATAGGAACCTCATTCTACAAGTTCTTTTTCAAAATAAGTTATTGTATAACTTATCACGAGTAAAAAGAATAAATCCAAATATTTTTTCTGTCTATAGTAGCCGGATCCCACAAGTTGTACTAGCCGGATCTCTAAAACAAGGGATCCGGGGGAACCGTGGCACAGAAATCAGCAATACGCTTTTCAAAACCAAAATAATCCATTTTCCCTCTCCCCACAAACACAAAAACGGCCTAACTTCTGCTTCCATCTCCATTGGGTTTCATATTCTCAAGCATCTCATTATTGAACATCATTTTAAGTAATTACACTCATATGTTCTATTCATCATCATCTTCATTCTAGGGTTTATGGTTTTAGACTTTTTAATTAAGATTCAATTGAGCACCAATTGAAGAAATTAGGTAGTGCAAAAGTTAAATACAAAAATGGTTATATATAATTAAAGGTTTTTCAAAACAACATTGTTAATACAAATCAAAACCATAAACCCATCTTGACAAATTTTACCTAATTAGAATATTTATTTTCTAGGATCAATCATGCCCAAAGCTACCCAACAAGATCACCATGACACCGTCCTCTACCTCTCTAGATACTATCGAAAAGAAGAGCTTTCTAAAACTGTAACACCCCAAAATTTGGGTCCAGCGGAAGCATACGAACCTTTCGGTGCTACAATCTTGGTATCACAACATAAGGTACAAAGAATGATTTTTATCCCATTTATTTAAAATAAAATTCATTAATTGAAAACTATAAGTTTACATTAATGAAAGTAGTGCGGAAATAGGCCCAAGAGATAAGTAAAGCGGTCCCGTTTATTCATCAGAGTCGCCTATGACCATGCCCCTTGC
The DNA here is from genome assembly GCA_019973895.1 of Chrysanthemum seticuspe. NCBI lineage: Eukaryota > Viridiplantae > Streptophyta > Magnoliopsida > Asterales > Asteraceae > Chrysanthemum > Chrysanthemum seticuspe. The sequence continues at coordinate 77,737,072 of BPTQ01000007.1, read as the reverse complement.
CAAGCGTCTTCCAATAGTGAGCTATCACCTTAAACTTGAGAACACATGCTAAAAAGGTCAGCTTACGCTGGTGAATTCATAGAGTTTAGTTATAAAGCAATAGTGGACCTAATAGAGTTTAATTGCTATGTGCGACTAAGGCAGATATATATGCTATACATTCCAACTACAACATACCAACAATAATCCAATAATATTCTATCAATAGGTGACTCTAGCCAGGCACCACAGTTATAGCAAAGCCTAGAACAATGCTGCCCTGGTCTAGGTCGGATACAGATGTCTATTCTTAGCTAGGTATCGCGTTATAGCAAAGGATTGCTACCCTAGTCTAAGTCAACATCTTTCAAACGTCTAACCTCACCTAATCAACACATTAGCAATACAAAATAGTAGTGGCAGGTCCAAGAAATAGTTTGCATTCACATAAACACGTAAAACATTCAATCACCAAAACAAATATACCAAACAACAGTCATTCCAAATAATATTCATATATCCAGTTATAGTTTGTTAAAAGCAACATATATTCTCCCCCAAAAATAGTTATGAAAACTTTAGAAAAGAGGGGCTATGAAACTCACCTTAGCCACAACAATGCACTATTCACTATTGACACGACTGGCATCTAGAGGAACGTACAACGAGTACGATGGAATAGAAGTGACGTAACCTAACGCGTTTACGATAATCTTAAAATACAGCTCATATGATAAAGAAGTTTATAAAAGTATTGTGTCGTGGTTTTCATGGATTATTCATGTTGTTACTTTCAAAAGTCAATTATAGTTCCCAAAAGTTTATAATTAATATCTCAAAAGTTTAGTTTTAACGTTTCGTGTGGTGGTAAGACATCAAGACTCGACATACAACTCACGCCAAAAGTATACCAAAATGTAACTCACACCAAAGGTTATAACTCACGCCAAACATAACTCATACCAAGACATAATATATATCCCAATATATTATGAGGAATAGTCAATAAAGTTGACCCAGACTTGAGTCGAGAAGACTATGACCAGTAAGATGCTAAGACAATAACGACACATAATTTCTTTAGTAAATAAGTCAATTGGTGGTTTTGGTATTTACCGAATAATCCCAAATAACTTGTATAAAACAAATATGTTTTATAACAATGATAAGTTTGAAATTGGCAATTCAAACAATAAATGTTTTACCACTTAAAAGAACACTTGTTTAGAATTCTCGGGTTTTATAACTATAAAAGAGATTTGACATTTAAAAGTATAACTTAGAATGTTTCTATAAATTTCAGCATAGCGCGTCCATTTATATAACATTCCCAAGTCATCGTGATTTTAAATAAACTAAGTTTGAAATTACTTTATTTTTAATTTTTGTTTCGTTATCATTCACGTAATTATTAGCTTGAGTTTATTGAATAGTTTGTGAGTGTTCCGTGTCTAATATATTAAATTCTATTAAAGTCTAATATATTATATCTCTGAGTCACAAAGTGTCCAATAAGTCCAACGTCTAATATCGCAAATCCAATAACGATACAAATTTCCATTCACAATCCGAGTATTTAAGTCCAATATCAATCATATCTCAACCCAATGTTGCAATCCAAATATCCAATTTCCAAAACGTCAACATAAGTCGATTACTTGTCCAAGTATTTCAACAATCCGAACATATAATTCAACCAAAGTTAGATACTAACTAATTTAAATGCAATTATTATAACTCTTTTAGTAAACCAATTTACCCTTATAGTCATTAGTAGCTACTATAAATACTGAATAAAATTATAAGCATGATTCTTAGCTTTCAAAGGGCATATTATTTGTATACTTCAAAACATTAACTAATCCAAAATAAATCATACCCGCAGGTCTCAGTCCATTCCAAGGTTAAAATAAACTATCACTAGCTTGTTCCCAACTCGTGTACATCACGGAATCATGAACAAAACCAAATCGAAGGTCAATGCGACTCAAATGCTAACCATGACCAAACCGAGACTCAAAAGGGTTTCGACCCGAGACCTAATCGGGCAGAAATACGCGACCCAAGAACCAACACTTATCAATCAATGACCATTTTTATTTCTTTCATCAATTCATAAACACGTACCACATGAAACAGCCACAATATGTTTTTAACAAGTTTTGACCCACGTTAACGTTTAAAAATTTAACACCGTCCTTTTAACCACATGAAACTTAACTAAAATCAAGTTTAGTCATTTTTATTCCACGAAAATAAACACGAATCGGTTGAACAACAAAAAGGAATATCAACAACAAGATAGAGGAGGCGGTTCTCGGCTTACCATCGAAACAATAAAGAAAAGAAAGGAAAGAGAGGATGACGGTGATGACAGCTGCGGTAGGGCTCGAACCAAGAGTAACTCCTAAACGTGACCATCACACTAAACCCGATTTAACCATGCAAACTTTCAAGAAATATCACCACATATCCGAATCTTAAATTCAAGATCTAGTACGCGTGAGGGTTTCTCACCGCGCGTGTGGTGTGTAGAAAGAACCACGAGGTTCCAATCTATCTTCTGAGGTAGGCGGTGAGTCATGGTGGTGGCCGGAGGGCGGCGCGTGGGCGGTAGTGGTACAAAATTCAGGGTTAATACCCTTGATGTCGGAGAGTCTCCAAGCAATTGCTTACTTGTGCAACTTCAAAACCTTAATGAGAGCAGTCTTCTCCTCCTCAGTTAAGTCCTTAGCAATTATGACGGGTAATTTATCATCACCCTCCAAGAATGCATACTCGAGATGAGGAGGTATGTCCTTAAGTTCAACCTCGGGAAATTCTTCAGTAGATGTTTGTACGGATTTGATTTCTTCAATCGTGATCTCTTTCGGAGGGAGTGACGGTAATGGATCTTCGTTTAACAATTGCTCAAGATAAAGGATATCTCCCTCCGAATCATAAACACCATCATCAATTCCCGGCGGAATTGATTCATCATTAGCAAGAAACTCATCGATCTCTTCTAAAAAGAAGTCACCTCCCTCAAACGGAGTAAGAGAGGGGGAAGAATCGGCAATAATTGGTTGAGAAGATGTGGTGGGATCCCCACTCACAGAATTATGAAAATAACCAAGAAACTCTTGAGAGTACTCCTCTGAAACAATATCAACTACATCGATTCGATTAACCGATTCAGCATCATAGTTTGAGGAGTACCTCGAAGTTTGATTAAGGTTAAAGGTGACAGCTTCTTCACCCACACGTAATGTGATTTCTTGCTCAAATACATCAATGAGAGCACGACCCGTTCTCAGGAATCCTCGTCCAACAATGAGGGGAACCCGATGATCGGCATCGAAGTCAACAACCACAAAGTCAGCTGGAAAATGGAACTTTCCTACTTTCACGAATACATCCTCGGCGATGCTAAGAGGACACGATATAGAACGATCTGCAAGCTCAAGAGTCATGCAGGTAGGAATAAGTTCTGGGAGAGAAAGTTTCTTCCATACTGAATAAGGCATCAGATTGATGCTTCCACCAAGATCGGCGAGAGCAAAGCATTCAATCATTCCTGGAAAAACACAAGGTAGAAGAAATTTTCCAGGATCTCCAAGCTTCTCGGGAAGCTTCTTTAACAGAACTGCTGAGCAGTTCTCGTTCAGAGGAGTTTTAGCCATTTCAAACAGTTTTTCCTTGTTGCTTAACATGTGTTTGAGAGTTGATGCAAACTTGGGCATCAACATGATAGCATCCGCAAAGCTTATGTCAAAATGTAGTTCTTGGAAATTTTGAAAATTTTTTTCCATTTGATGACTGGCTTTTTCGCGGAGCTTTTGCTCATTTAAACGTGATGGGTAAGGAATAGAAGTTTTGGATTTGGGGTTTTCAACTGGAGGTTCAAAAACAACTCCTGGTTTGGATTTGGGTTTCGGGAGAACTTGAGGATGGACATGTGCTGTGCTCTGTGAGCTAGTGGGTTGCACTTGGTCCTTTGTCGCCTCAGGTTCACTGATTGGTGCTAAACAGTCAAGTTTTGTTACACAAGCTAACCACTTGTGAATGGTCAACCGTAACAAACTTAAAACAGCTCAAACACTAATGCAATTAAGATCAGAGGAATATAATGGATTCCTGGGTCGTTAAGTCCCACGGAGGATGAATTGGTGTATAAACACTTGATCAGATGATAAAATGATCACTAAGGATAGTGATCAGTAAGGATTTTGATGGATAATTACCTAAAGAAAAGATTTATAAATTACAACGACTTAAATGCAAATTAAGAAAATTAAAAAGTTAAAATATATTAAATAAACGCTATCACTATTTTTACAATGATGTTTTTGTGATTTTATAAAACAAAATATCTTAAATAAACTATTTTAACTAAAACTTAAACTTAAATTACCTAAAAACGTGACTTAAAATGAAAACGTAAGTTATTTATAAAAATTACGCGAGTGCGCAAGCAAAAACGTAAAATTTATGAAATAAAAGTCCTACAAGTGTAAAAACAATTTTTTTACGTACTATATGATAAAAGAAATTTTTAGAAAAAAGATTTATATTTTTTAGACTTTTATATTTTTTATTATGAATTAATTAAGATTTTACACTAATTAAATGTTTAAAAATACTAAAACTAATGAGAAAAATCTGAAACTTTTTTATAAAATACTTTATACTAATACAATTTTATAAAAAATAGAAAAACTGAAAAAACTATAAAGAATAAGCTGGAAATAAGTGAATAAGCTCGTATAAGCTTATTAGACAAAATGGGGTTATGTATTTAATTGTGCAAAAGAAAACCGAGATAAGTCCCAAGGGCAGTTGGTGAGGTGTGTGTGTGGTGAGCTGGGTGGCCAGGGTTCGAATCCCAGCACTGCCTTTTTGCTAACTTTTTATTTTTGGACTTTTTCTTTTAAAACTTATTAAGAACACTAAAATAAGCACTTTTTATAACTGTGACTTTTTATGAAACTGATTAATAAGCTCAGTTTTGAGCTTATAATCTCAACAGTGGCTATAAAATGGAAATAAGACCAAAGATCAAGCCAAATGGCTTATAAGCTACTAAATAAGCAAAATGAGAATTGGAAATAAGTTAAATACTAATAATAAGCTAGTACAACAGCTGAATAAGCACAAGAAATTAGGAATAAGCACTGAACAAGCAATAAATAAGCACTAGCTTATCTGATTTTGCACAGGACACTTTTTTATTCACTAGGCACCTTTAGGCTTATTTTTAAGCACTTAGATAAGCTATAAAATGAAAACAAATTCTGGAATAAGCAAGTTGACCAGTTAAGCTTTCCAAAAAACTAGATTACAAAGTTTGGATTTCAATAATGAGCTTGTGAGAAGCTTTTGAAAAACTGGAAAACTCTGACTTTTGCACACTGAGTAAAAATGGACAAAAATGAAAGCAATAAGCAGACCAACTAAATAAGCTTCAAAATATAAAATAAGCACAGGAATAGCTAGACAACTAGGTTAGCTACACAAAAAACCAAAGTACTCAAGATTTGACCAACTAATAAGCTTTTTACAAGCTTAGGAAAAACTGGCTAAGACTGTGCACATGGAACTTGTTGACTTTTTAAGAAAATGAAACAAAGTTGACTTTTATGAACTTGTGATCAAATCTACACACTGATTATGATGAATTAAGGTATATTAAGACTTGTTTGATCAATGGTAACAACTTCTTAACACAAAATCATGATCACAGAACCTTAAAATCCAACAGTTAATGCACAATATGAGATTAAAAAGATTTTTGACTTTTATTCTAACAAGGTCTGGTTTTTAATGCTGAGATGAGTTATTTAGACCTAATGAGACATGAATCAAATAAAAACAACAGCTATAACAACCTATAATACAGTGATGCAATCAAATCCAAACACCCTTTATCAAGCTTGTTAAAAAGCTTTTCAAAGCAAATGAATGATTTAGATCATGAAATTGATTGCAGACCTGATATTATCACTAAATAAGACTAAATAAGCTTTAAACAACAACCATAAAAACATAAAACTCACTAATGATCCTTATGCAATTAAAACTGTGAAAAATGAGATTTTTATCAACTATGAATTAAAAAGAACAAGTTACTGATTTTATCACTTAATTTGACTTAACTACAACTAATAAGCATACAAACACAAAGATTTAAGCTACTAAATAACTTGAACAGTTAAATGCCAAAATGTATAAAAAGGCTTACAAATTTGATTCTAGCACAAACTGAGAACTGAGGCTCACAGATCACACCCTATGGCTTCCCATGAAGCTCTAAACCAGGGCAATCCTGTATATACCCTGCTCCAGCTTTGAACACCATTTCCATATGATTTTTTATTTTTTAACTATTTAATTTGTATTTTTGGTATTTTTACTTTATGATACTACACAGACTTTTAAGGTTTCTAATAGCTTTTATAAGCTATCTTAGGAGCTTATATTAGCTAATGAGTCCAAGACAACCATTAATAACAACCTTTAATCATTTTTGAGAATTAGAACTTGAAAATACATAAAATGAAATTTGAAACTGAAACTTTGAAATTGATTATTGAGAAAGATGTAAAGTACACTAAGATTGATTAAAACAGACTTTGTAAGCTAAGAATTACACTAGAAATGAAATTTTAACTAAAACGTCATGAAAATTAAAGATTACACTAGATGCTTTCATACATTGCACCCCACTTGTATTTAAATGACTTTTTCATCTCTGTCGACATTCTTGAGCAAATCCCACCAATCTTGAACCGTTGATTTAATCCAGATCATTACAATTGACAAATGGCACTTTTGGCGCCAAAAATTTCTTGAGCAGGTTTTTCCAATTAATGAACCTTGGATTGATGTGGAGGTGTAAGGGACACAAAAGAAAAGGTTTGGTGAGTTTAGAGGTCAAGTTGGAAGGGCTAGTAGCAAAAACAGAGGTTTGTGAGTTAAACAGTAAACTGCTAATGGTGGGGAAGCATTAAATGCTTGGTAGGCTGTTGTGTGAGGTGGAAAGGGTGTGATGAGTGTTTTAGATGGCAAGGTGGAAAGGTGGGATGGGAGAAACCATGGCTGGTTTTGGTTTACAGGTGTGGTGAAGGAGACGCACAGTGTGCGCGGTTTTTCTCTTTTAAAATATTGGGCCGGGTCATGTATTTGGGCTGGGTTGGATTGGGTTTGGATAATAATTAGGGTCCGGCTTGGTTTAGTAACTACACAAGGACCATTTATGTAATTCCAACAAAGTTAAGGGTTGAACTGCCAAGCTTCCAAAGATCTTACAAGGACCAAACCTGCCATAAATAAATAGTTCAAGGACCAATAATGATTATTTTCCATTTTTAAAATGTCCAAGGACCATTTTTGACAATTTTCAAACTCCAGGGACCAAACTTGTAATTTCTCTCTAAACTTATCATAAAGGACCAATTTTGTCATATATAAATAATACAAGGGTGTTGTTTGAATAATTTCTATTTTTGAACACCCAGGGACTATTTTTGACATTTTTGTAAAGTTGAGGGACTAAAGTTGTAAATTATGATTTTTGAACTTTAAAGGGTTTGTTTTGACAACTTTTGAATCTCATGGACCTTAAATGACATTTTACAAGTTTTTGAATTACCAGGGACTAATTTTGACAACTTTTGTAACTTGAGGGACTAAAACTGCCAATTATGCAAACTTGATACGTTTTTCATCAGATTTTGATGTTTTTGCATTTAAAACATATAAAACACTTGTTTGTGATATTTTTATCATTTTAATGTGTTTCTGAGTGTTTTCAGATGTTTTTGCAGTCTAGACAGTATAAAAATGATGAGTATTTAGACACTCATCAATCCCCCACACTAAGATATTGCTAGTCCCTAGCAATGATTTGAGAAAAATTAATGGATTTTATCTCTTTACCAAAAGCCATTACTTCTGGAGTAGCCAATTGTTTCAGTTCAAGTAAGAACCTTGGTACAATGATAACCAAATGATTTTGAGCAAATCATAAGCTGTGAACGGATTTGATTTGTCTTTACCAGAAGCCGTTTGCTTCTGGACTAGCCAACTCTTAGATAAATTATCAATATTATCTTTGGTGAGCCGATTACCAATTATGGATTTCCAACTGCCTTTACCACAAGCCATAACCTTGCGGGCTAGCCAACTTTTCACTAGTTAAAGATATGGTGAGCTGAACACCATACAATTTTGGGCAAATTGCAAGCCATAAATGGATTTGAGATATCTTTACCAAGAGTAGTTTGCTCCTGGATTAGCCAATCCTTATGTGGGTTAGACATGGCGGAATGATTACCATTTGCTGAGTAAGTGAAAAACACTTACTCCAAAAAAAAATTTTTGCCAAAAACGGGGGAATTGGGTGGAATAATTACATGATAAAATTCGTGAGAATTCCCCCCCACACTTAGAAATGAATATTGCCCTCAATATTCAAAGTACCGGCGGTTATGCCGAAACTGAGAACGTAAAAGGGAAATACTATGGCCATTATTTTGTTTTTGATATATACACACATTTTTTTTAGAGGTTTTTATATACAACAGCGTGGGGCAACTCCCCCACACTAGGGTGGTAGAAAGGGGGGGGGGGGGGCAAGAAGACAGAAACATGGGTGAAAACCCATATGGTGTGTGCTACTGTTTTTGATTCTCGAGTCACTAGCTTGACTCGATCCCCGCATTCATTGGTTCATGGGGAAAGTTTGTAGATCCGGGACAATCACGGGTGGAATGTCCTCTCCAAAGTAATGCTTTAATCGATGACCATTTACTTTAAAATTTGGACCATCAGGCTGAGATAACTCAATGGTGCCATAAGGATAAACCTTAGTGATAGTAAATGGACCAGACCAACGGGACTTGAGCTTTCCCGAGAAAATCTTCAATCTAGAATTGAAAAGAAGGACTCGATCACCAACGTTGAAAATGCGGTTCTTGATTTTAGAGTCATGAATTTTCTTTGTCTTTTGTTTGTAGATTAAAGAGTTCTCGTATGCTTGATCACGAAGTTCATTTAATTCATTCATTTGAACTTTTTTGTGATCACCAGCTGTCTGTATATCGAAGTTTGCATGCTTCAAGGCCCAGTAAGCCTTGTGCTCTAGCTCAATCGGAAGATGACATGCCTTTCCGTACACTAGCTTGTATGGAGTACACCCGATGGGTGTTTTGTAAGCTGTACGGAAGGCCCAGAGTGCGTCATCTAGCTTATCTGACCAGGATGCACGATTTTCGCCTACTGTCCTTTCAAGGATTCTTTTAATACCACGGTTTGAAACTTCCACCTGCCCACTTGTTTGGGGGTGGTATGCAGTAGATAGACGGTGGGTAACACCATACTTTTGCATGACACGATCAAATTGGTCATTACAAAAATGTGTACCACGATCACTGATTATTGCTCTCGGAGTTCCAAACCTGGCAAAAAGAGATTTCAAAAATTTCACAACTACTCGGGCATCATTGGTAGGTAAAGCTTTCGCTTCAACCCATTTTGACAAATAGTCAACAGCCACAAGTATGTATTTGTTACCTCGAGAAGATGGAAATGGCCCCATAAAGTCAATACCCCATATGTCAAATATCTCACAAACTTGAATGGCATTTTGTGGCATTTCATTTCTTTGAGAGATATTTCCATGACGTTGACAAGCGTCACAATCTTTGACAAATTCGTGGGCATCCTTATAGATAGTGGGCCAATAAAACCCGGAATCAAACACCTTTTTGGGGGTGTAGTTTGGACTATGATGGCCCCCGGTGGGTCCATCATGACAAGCTTTGAGAATGTCAAGAGCTTCTTGTCCATAAACACACCGTCGGATGACTTGATCCGCGCAGATTTTGAATAAGTAGGGGTCGTCCCAGAAATAATGTTTAACATCTTTGAAGAATTTGTTCTTCTGCTGGGTCGACATCCCTTTCACTATGAAGTTACCCGCATGGTAATTTGCGAAGTCAGCAAACCATGGGATAGAAGATTTTCCACGAAAAGAAACCGCATTGAGTGTCTCGAGAGGAAATGTTTCATTTATTTCCTTTTTCTCGAAAACATCTTGGTGAGGGTTCTCTAGACGGGACAGATGATCAGCAGCCAGGTTCTCAGCTCCTTTTTTATCACGTATGATGATATCAAATTCCTGGAGGAGGAGAACCCAACGGAGCAATCTCGGCTTTGCATCTTGTTTTGCAAAGAGATATTTGAGAGCCGAGTGATCCGTATACACTACACATTTGGTCAAGATTAAGTACGGCCGAAACTTCTCAAACGCATACACCACGGCTAATAGCTCTTTTTCTGTGGTGGTGTAATGAGTTTGAGCTTCAGTCATAGTCTTACTTGCGTAGTGGATAGGCTGAAAATGCTTAGCTCTACGTTGCCCTAAGACTGCACCAATAGCAAAATCACTTGCATCGCACATGAGCTCAAAAGGCAAGTCCCAGTCGGGAGCAACGAGAATGGGTGCTTCAGTAAGCTTTTTCTTCAATGTTTCAAAAGCTATGATGCACTCGGGTGAGAAGATAAAAGGAGCATCCTTCTCAAGAAGATGAGTCATAGGCCGGGCGATTTTAGAAAAATCTTGTATGAATCTACGATAGAAACCGGCATGACCTAAAAAACTCCTAATACCTTTGACGGTAGTAGGATGAGGCAGTTTAGCAATAACATCTACTTTTGCTCTATCGACCTCAATCCCATTTTTTGAAATCTTATGGCCAAGGACTATGCCTTCTTTGACCATAAAGTGGCTTTTCTCCCAGTTTAGACAAAGATTGGTGTCTTCACACCGTTTGAGCATTTTATCTAGATGGGAGAGACATGTTTGAAACGAATCCCCAATGACCGAGAAGTCATCCATAAACACATCCATTGTTTCCCCGATCATGTCGTGGAAAATAGCCATCATACATCGTTGGAACGTGCCAGGAGCATTACATAAACCAAAAGGCATACGTCTGTAGGCAAAAGTTCCGTATGGGCAGGTGAATGTGGTTTTATCTTGATCCTTTGGATCAATGGGGATCTGAAAGTACCCCGAGAAACCATCAAGGAAACAATAGTATTCATTCCCTGCTAATCTCTCAAGCATTTGGTCCATAAAGGGTAGAGGAAAATGGTCTTTACGAGTGGCGTCATTCAACTTACGATAGTCAATGCAAACACGCCATCCCATAACCAGACGAGTTGGAATTAACTCGTTATCTTCATTTGTGACAACAGTTATGCCACCCTTTTTAGGAACACAATGAATTGGGCTAACCCAAGGACTATCTGAGATCGGGTAAATCAATCATGCATCAAGAAGTTTGATAACCTCCTGTTTGATAACATCATGGATTTTTGGATTTACTCTTCTCTGATGTTGAACTGCTGGTTTGAAGTCATCCTCCATCAAGATTTTGTGAGTACAAAATTCAGGGTTGATACCCTTAATGTCAGAGAGTTTCCAAGCAATTGCTTGCTTGTGTGACTTCAAGACCTTTATGAGAGCAGCTTTTTCATCTTTACTCAAATCTCTAGCAATAATGACTGGTAATTTATCATCATCTTCAAGAAATGCATACTCAAGATGAGGAGGTAAGTCCTTAAGCTCAACCTCAGGAAATTCTTCAGTTTTCTCAACTGACTTGATTTCCTTGTTATGAAGTTCGACGGGAGGGAGTGAAAATGATGATGGATCATCATTAAGCAACTTCTCAATGAGAAGTATGTCCCCCTCAATGTCGATGGGAGCGTGATCAATTTCCCATGGAACAGAATCACTAGACAAGTAAGCTTCAATCTCTTCCAAGATGAAGTCACTTTCCTCAAATGGGGTGAGAGAAGGAGTAGAATTGGCGATGATAGGTTGAGATGAATGAGTGAGATTATCACTCGAAGAATTATGATCATAACCAAGAACTTCTTGAGAGTACTCTTCAGAAGCAACATCAATGATATCTATTCGGTTAACTGACTCAGAATCATAATTTGCGGAGTACCTCGAAGTTTGATCAAGGTTAAAAGTGACAGCTTCATTACCAACACGTAATGTGATTTCTTGCTCAAATACATCAATGAGAGCACGGCCCGTTCTCAGGAATCCTCGACCAACAATGAGAGGAACCCGATGATCGGCATCAAAATCAACAACCACGAAGTCAGCTGGAAAATGGAACTTTCCTACTTTCACAAATACGTCCTCGGCAATGCCAAGAGGACGGGATATGGAACGATCTGCAAGCTCGAGAGTCATGCATGTAGGAGTAAGTTCCGGAAGAGAAAGTTTCTTCCATACTGAATAAGGCATCAGATTGATGCTTGCACCAAGATCTGCTAGGGCAAAGCATTCAACCATTCCTGGAAATACACAAGGTAAGAGAAATTTTCCAGGATCTCCAAGCTTTTCTGGAAGCTTCTTCAGGATAACTGCAGAGCAGTTCTCGTTAAGAGGAGTTTTAGCCATTTCAAACAGCTTTTCCTTGTTGCTTAACATGTGTTTGAGAGTTGATGCAAACTTGGGCATCAGCATGATAGCATCCGCAAAGCTTATGTCAAAATGTAGTTCTTGGAAAATTTGAAAAAATTTGTCCATTTGATGACTAGCTTTTTCGCGGAGCTTTTGCTCATTCAAACGTGATGGGTAAGGAATAGAAGATTTGGATTTGGTATTTTCAACGGGAGCTACTGGAGGTTCAAAAACAACTCCTGGATTAGACTTGGGTTTCTGGACAACTTGAGGATGGACATCATTGGTTCCTCCGTTATTAACAGGTAGTTCCTTGTTCTTTGTCGCCTTGGTAACTTGACTCATTTCTCCTAGTGGAGGAGGCATTGGAGTCGAAGGTCCATTGTGTGTCCTAGGTTCACTTTCCACTACCTTCGGGAGAGAAGAAGAAGAAGAGGTAGTAGGAATAGCGGGTCCATTGTATGAAACACCACTTCTGGTTGTGATCGCCTTAGCATCGCCCCTCGGGTTAGCGATCGTGTTGCTCGGAAGTTTTCCTGAGCCCGAGGGTTGATCATTTAAAGACTTCTTGAGATCAGCAATCTGACTGACCAACAACCTGTTCATTCCATCTTGGGATTTCATGAACTGCTTCAGTAACTCATCAGATGATGGTACTGGAGGATGTGGAGGGAAATTCTGAGGTCGGATGTTTTGATTAGGACCTTGTTGTTGAAAATTCCCTTGATTAGGATTCACATTCCCATGAAATTGATTCCCTCGATTGAAATTGTTTTGATTAAGGTTCCCTTGTTGTTGGAAACCTTGATTGGGTCAAGGATAGAAATTACCTTGGTTTTGATAACCTTGGTTCATTCTAGGTTGATTCTGATTCCGGTTAGGATTCTGGTTAAAACCTGGTGGTGCCTGATAAGTGTTAGCACGGTAATTTGGTTCATTTTGAGGACGGTATTGATTACCTCCTTGATTTGAAGTACCGGCTATAGCATTTGCTTCAAACGGACTACCATCGGTGGCAGTACAGTTGTAGTATGCATGAGGACCACCACAAGTAACACAAACTTCAACTTTCTTCACTTCACCATGTGATGGTGTCTGTGTGAATGTGACTTTCTTTTGGTTAGCAAGAACCAAAGCCTGAACAGCATCAGTGAGTTTATCAATCTTAGCATCGGTGCTAGATGTACTTACTGAAGATGAAGTAGAAGGTCCGACATTAGACTGAGTCTGATATGTCTTTGTGCGGAAAGGGCGGACCTGGGACTTGTTTTCAATAATTTGTAAGGCTTCTTTGGTGGTTTTGCTAAGGAAATTACCTCCCGCGGAGGCATTCAAAGAGTCTTGGTCAGCTTGTCTCAGACCATTGTAGAAAGTATCCATCTGCATTAACTCGGTAAAACCATGATGCGGACACTTGCGGAGTAATTCTTTGTAACGATCCCATGCCTCCCCGAATGATTCATCAAATCTCTGAGAAAATTTCATTATCTCATTCTTAAGACTTGTGGTTCGGGATGGAGGATAGAATTCGTTAACGAATTTGGTAACTAGATCTTCCCATGTCTCAATGGAACGAGGGGGTTGTTTCTCAAGCCAATTCCGGGCTTGTCCCTCTAGAGAAAATGGGAACAGAAGAAGCTTGATGGCTTCATGTGGGACATTCTTGTATTTGATGGTAGATGCAATCTTGTTAAACGATCGAATGTGTGCATGAGGATCATCCCGCTCAAAACCATAGAATTGGCTTTGGGTTACCGAATTAAGTAACCCGGTTTTGAGCTCAAAAGTATCAGCCACAATGGCTGGAACAACAATGGCATCTCCGTAACCCTCGATGGGTGCTTGGAGAAGCTCATTCATGGGTTTGTCTTCTGCCATTTTGACAGGTGGTGGTGGTGGTAGACGTTCCTCAGTCACGGTTGAGGGAGCTGAACGTCCTCTACGTCTACGAGGAATCTTTCCAAGTTCAGAAAGTGGACTTGTAGAACTGGAAGAACGAGTGCGCATGCACTAAGTATAAAAATCAATTTTCAAAACAAATGAGGCAAAACGACAAGTGAACTTAACCAATAATCACAAATGAAATGGCTTCTTTGAAAAAGGTACACCAAATCACAAGGACACAAAGGCAAGTTTTAAATCTGTGGTTCGGGAACTTATTATGGTCACACCCCCAGTTAGTAGGTGTACTGCCTTGATTTGCGGTGGTTGATTTTTATGTATAAATTAAGTACCACTGAAAAGACGTAGGTAATGATTTGTGCAAAGGGTTTAAAAATTTGGAAAATATTTTTGGAATCGTCTCGTTTAACCAAATCGTATTTCTTTAAGAATCAACTTAAAAGAAACACAAGCTAGAAAACGTTACGATTGTTTTGTTGTTTTATATTATTTTTGGTGTTTTTAACACTTTAGGAAAAGTGTTAATGAACTTTTTGATTTATATTAACTTTACAGAAAACTGTTTACAAACGATGGTATATGTGCAAGTACGGGTCTGGAAATGCTTAAAACACGCTTACAGCCTCCCCGGCAGCGGCGCCAAAATTTGATTGGTGCTAAACAGTCAAGTTTTGTTACACAAGCTAACCACTTGTGAATGGTCAACCGTAACAAACTTAAAACAGCTCAAACACTAATGCAATTAAGATCAGAGGAATATAATGGATTCCTGGGTCGTTAAGTCCCACGGAGGATGAATTGGTGTATAAACACTTGATCAGATGATAGAATGATCACTAAGGATAGTGATCAGTAAGGATTTTGATGGATAATTACCTAAAGAAAAGATTTATAAATTACAGCGACTTAAATGCAAATTAAGAAAATTAAAAAGTTAAAATATATTAAATAAACGCTATCACTATTTTTACAATGATGTTTTTGTGATTTTATAAAACAAAATATCTTAAATAAACTATTTTAACTAAAACTTAAACTTAAATTACCTAAAAACGTGACTTAAAATGAAAACGTAAGTTATTTATAAAAATTACGCGAGTGCGCAAGCAAAAACGTAAAATTTATGAAATAAAAGTCCTACAAGTGTAAAAACAATTTTTTTACGTACTATATGATAAAAGAAATTTTTAGAAAAAAGATTTATATTTTTTAGACTTTTATATTTTTTATTATGAATTAATTAAGATTTTACACTAATTAAATGTTTAAAAATACTAAAACTAATGAGAAAAATCTGAAACTTTTTTATAAAATACTTTATACTAATACAATTTTATAAAAAATACAAAAACTGAAAAAACTATAAAGAATAAGCTGGAAATAAGTGAATAAGCTCGTATAAGCTTATTAGACAAAATGGGGTTATGTATTTAATTGTGCAAAAGAAAACCGAGACAAGTCCCAAGGGCAGTTGGTGAGGTGTGTGTGTGGTGAGCTGGGTGGCCAGGGTTCGAATCCCAGCACTGCCTTTTTGCTAACTTTTTATTTTTGGACTTTTTCTTTTTAAAACTTATTAAGAACACTAAAATAAGCACTTTTTATAACTGTGACTTTTTATGAAACTGATTAATAAGCTCAGTTTTGAGCTTATAATCTCAACAGTGGCTATAAAATGGAAATAAGACCAAAGATCAAGCCAAATGGCTTATAAGCTACTAAATAAGCAAAATGAGAATTGGAAATAAGTTAAATACTAATAATAAGCTAGTACAACAGCTGAATAAGCACAAGAAATTAGGAATAAGCACTGAACAAGCAATAAATAAGCACTAGCTTATCTGATTTTGCACAGGACACTTTTTTATTCACTGGGTACCTTTAGGCTTATTTTTAAGCACTTAGATAAGCTATAAAATGAAAACAAATTCTGGAATAAGCAAATTGACTAGTTAAGCTTTCCAAAAAACTAGATTACGAAGTTTGGATTTCAATAATGAGCTTGTGAGAAGCTTTTGAAAAACTGGAAAACTCTGACTTTTGTACACTGAGTAAAAATGGACAAAAATGAAAGCAATAAGCAGACCAACTAAATAAGCTTCAAAATATAAAATAAGCACAGGAATAGCTAGACAACTAGGTTAGCTACACAAAAAACCAAAGTACTCAAGATTTGACCAACTAATAAGCTTTTTACAAGCTTAGGAAAAACTGGCTAAGACTGTGCACAGGGCACTTGTTGACTTTTTAAGAAAATGAAACAAAGTTGACTTTTATGAACTTGTGATCAAATCTACACACTGATTATGATGAATTAAGGTATATTAAGACTTGTTTGATCAATGGTAACAACTTCTTAACACAAAATCATGATCACAGAACCTTAAAATCCAACAGTTAATGCACAATATGAGATTAAAAAGATTTTTGACTTTTATTCTAACAAGGTCTGGTTTTTAATGCTGAGATGAGTTATTTAGACCTAATGAGACATGAATCAAATAAAAACAACATCTATAACAACCTATAATACAGTGATGCAATCAAATCCAAACACCCTTTATCAAGCTTGTTAAAAAGCTTTTCAAAGCAAATGAATGATTTAGATCATGAAATTGATTGCAGACCTGATATTATCACTAAATAAGACTAAATAAGCTTTAAACAACAACCATAACAACATAAAACTCACTAATGATCCTTATGCAATTAAAACTGTGAAAAATGAGATTTTTATCAACTATGAATTAAAAAGAACAAGTTACTGATTTTATCACTTAATTTGACTTAACTACAACTAATAAGCATACAAACACAAAGATTTAAGCTACTAAATAACTTGAACAGTTAAATGCCAAAATGTATAAACAGGCTTACAAATTTGATTCTAGCACAAACTGAGAACTGAGGCTCACAGATCACACCCTATGGCTTCCCATGAAGCTATAAACCAGGGCAATCCTGTATATACCCTGCTCCAGCTTTGAACACCATTTCCATATGATTTTTTATTTTTCAACTATTTAATTTGTATTTTTGGTATTTTTACTTTATGATACTACACAGACTTTTAAGGTTTCTAATAGCTTTTATAAGCTATCTTAGGAGCTTATATTAGCTAATGAGTCCAAGACAACCATTAATAACAACCTTTAATCATTTTTGAGAATTAGAACTTGAAAATACATAAACTGAAATTTGAAACTGAAACTTTAAAATTGATTATTGAGAAAGATGTAAAGTACACTAAGATTGATTAAAACAGACTTTGTAAGCTAAGAATTACACTGGAAATGAAATTTTAACTAAAACGTCATGAAAATTAAAGATTACACTAGATGCTTTCATACATTGCACCCCACTTGTATTTAAATGACTTTTTCATCTCTGTCGACATTCTTGAGCAAATCCCACCAATCTTGAACCGTTGATTTAATCCGGATCATTACAATTGACAAATGGCACTTTTGGCGCCAAAAATTTCTTGAGCAGGTTTTTCCAATTAATGAACCTTGGATTGATGTGGAGGTGTAAGGGACACAAAAGAAAAGGTTTGGTGAGTTTAGAGGTCAAGTTGGAAGGGCTAGTAGCAAAAACAGAGGTTTGTGAGTTAAACAGTAAACTGCTAATGGTGGGGAAGCATTAAATGCTTGGTAGGCTGTTGTGTGAGGTGGAAAGGGTGTGATGAGTGTTTTAGATGGCAAGGTGGAAAGGTGGGATGGGAGAAACCATGGCTGGTTTTGGTTTACAGGTGTGGTGAAGGAGACGCACAGTGTGCGCGGTTTTTCTCTTTTAAAATATTGGGCCGGGTCATGTATTTGGGCTGGGTTGGATTGGGTTTGGATAATAATTAGGGTCCGGCTTGGTTTAGTAACTACACAAGGACCATTTATGTAATTCCAACAAAGTTAAGGGTTGAACTGCCAAGCTTCCAAAGATCTTACAAGGACCAAACCTGCCATAAATAAATAGTTCAAGGACCAATAATGATTATTTTCCATTTTTAAAATGTCCAAGGACCATTTTTGACAATTTTTAAACTCCAGGGACCAAACTTGTAATTTCTCTCTAAACTTATCATAAAGGACCAATTTTGTCATATATAAATAATACAAGGGTGTTGTTTGAATAATTTCTATTTTTGAACACCCAGGGACTATTTTTGACATTTTTGTAAAGTTGAGGGACTAAAGTTGTAAATTGTGATTTTTGAACTTTAAAGGGTTTGTTTTGACAACTTTTGAATCTCATGGACCTTAAATGACATTTTACAAGTTTTTGAATTACCAGGGACTAATTTTGACATCTTTTGTAACTTGGGGGACTAAAACTGCCAATTATGCAAACTTGATACGTTTTTCGTCAGATTTTGATGTTTTTGCATTTAAAACATATAAAACACTTGTTTGTGATATTTTTATCATTTTAATGTGTTTCTGAGTGTTTTCAGATGTTTTTGCAGTCTAGACAGTATAAAAATGATGAGTATTTAGACACTCATCATTCACTTTCCACTACCTTCGAGAGAGAAGAAGAAGAGGTAGTAGGAATAGCGGGTCCATCATATGAAGCACCACTTCTGGTTGTGATCGCCTTTGCATCGCCCCTCGGATTAGCGATCGTGTTGCTAGGTAAAGTACCTGAGCCCGAGGGTCGATCATTTAAAGACTTCTTAATGTCAGAAATCTGGCTTACCAACAACCTATTCATTTCCTCTTGGGATTTCATGAATTGCTTCAACAACTCATCAGATGATGGTCCAGTTGGAACAATGGCTTGATTTTGTGTAGGAAAATTCTGGCCTCTATTGTTTGGATTAGGGCCTTGATTTTTGAAATTTCCTTGATTATTGCCATGAAAATACCCTGGGTTGAAATTTCCCTGACCTTGGTTTCTATTAAAGTTTCCTTGGTTTTGGAAATTTTGACTTTGATTTTGAAAACCGTTATTCTGACTAAAATTACCTTGATTTTGAAAACCTTGGTTCGTTCTATTCTGATTTTGATTACAGTTTTGGTTTTGGTTGAAACCGGGTGGTCCAGGGTAGTGGTTAGGACGGTGGTTCGGGTCCATAGGAGCACGGTGTTGGTTGCCTCCTGAATTGGAAATCCCGCCCACAGCGTTTGCTTCAAAAGGGTTACCATCGGTGGCCATACAGTTGTAATAGGCATGGGGGCCACCGCAAGTAACACATACTTCCACTTTCTTGACTTCAGCAGGAGGTGAAGTTTGTGGAAAAGAAACTTTCTTTTGGTTAGAGAGAACCAATGCTTGAATTGCTTCTGTGAGTTTGTCAATCTTAGCATCGGTGCTAGATTGACTCGCGGACGATGAAGCAGAAGGACCAACACTGACTTGGGAAACAACCGGTTTGCTTCGTGCAGTGCGGACTTTAGACTTGTATTCAATTATCGCTAAAGCTTCTTTTACAGTTTTGCTCAAGAAATTTCCTCCAGCGGAGGAATTGAGAGAATCTTGATCAGATTGACTCACTCCATTATAGAAAGTATCGAGTTGCATCAACTCGGAGAAACCATGGTGAGGACATTTGCGGAGCAACTCCTTAAAACGATCCCACGATTCACTGAAGGATTCATCAAACTTTTGTGTGAACTTGATGATTTCATTTTTAAGACTCGTGGTTTTAGAAGGTGGATAGAACTCGTTCACAAATTTCTTCACCAGGTCTTCCCATGTTTCGATCGATTGAGGGGGTTGTTTTTCAAGCCAAATCTGGGCTTGTCCCTCGAGGGAAAATGGGAACAGAAGAAGTTTGACAGCATCGGTAGGGACATTCTTGTATTTGATGGTAGATGCAATCTTGTTAAACCATCGAATATGAGCATGAGGATCATCCCTCTCAAAACCATAGAATTGACATGAGGTTACAAGATTTAGTAACCCGGTTTTGAGTTTAAAATTTTCAGCCACAATGGTTGGGATCACAATAGCATCTCCATACCCATCGATGGGTGCTTGGAGAAGCTCGCACATAGGACGTTCTTCCGCCATGATAACGGAAGTAATGCGAACAGTTCGGATCTCAGATCCGACTGATGGGGCAGAACGTCTACGGATACGCCTTCTTGGAATCCTGACAAGCTCACGAAATGGGCTCACAGACCTAGAAGAGCGAGTGCGCATACACTAGAGTTAACTCTAAGAAATCTCAGAGTCAAGGGAATTATGAAAATGGGGAAAGAAGAATCTTTTTGGGTTATATGGTTTTTAAGATGTTTTTGGATTTTTGGATTTTTATAAGAAAATATAAATATATAGATGGTATGAACAAGGAGTGAATATTCAAATCACTAATCTGCTAAACGTAAGATTATTAGCACAGCTCCCCGGCAGCGGCGCCAAAATTTGGTTGATCCCAAACGGTCGGGTTTATTACACAAGTCAACCACTTGTGAATGGTCAACCGTAATAAAAGTCAAACAGTCTAAAACCAAAGCAATTAAGTCCAGGAGAGTCTAGTGTTTCCCCGGGTCGTTAAGTCCCAACGAGCTGTGCGACTGAATAGCTAAACGTGTAGTGATCGGGTGATATTGAACAGGAAAAGGGGTTAATGATAATACTAGATGACAAAGGAAAAATCTGAGAAAATTCCTAAAAATACTTTAATATGACAGAAACTTAAGAAAAATATAAAAAACACATAAGTGTTTAATAATAAGCTGAAAAGAAAATTAAAAAGCTAAATTATATTAAATAAACGCTATCACTATTTTAAAATTGGGTTTTCTTGATTTTTCTTTTATAAATTTGAATTAAAAACTAATTTTAAACTTTTAAAACTAAATTAAAATACTAAAAATTATGAAAATTAATGGGAAAATTATAAAACTATTTTTAAAAAATCTAAAATAACTAAAGAGAATTTTCAAAACTAATTTTGTATTTTTCTGATGATTTTTCGAATTTCTATGAATTTAAAACTATTTAAAACTAATTAAATGGCTAAAAATTATAAATTTAACTAGGAAAAATCTGGAAAAATTATTTTTTTGCTTTTTATATTTATCTTAATCTATGAAAATTGAAAACTTATTTTTTTGAAGCTTTTCTGATTTATTTGTATTAAAAGCTATTTAAAAAGTCTTAAAAACTGATTTAAAATAAGAAAAATAGCAAACAGTGATGAAAAATTATGAAGAATTCAGGAAAATTCTAAAATTATATTATAAATCTATAAAAAATATAAAAACTATGCTTATGTGTGAGAAAATGAAACTGTAGTGCAAACTGTTTGAGAATAAGCACTTAAAATAAGCTAATAAGCACTAGAAAGCACAAACTGAACACAGAAGCTAGATTAAGCTATAACTACCTTAAAGCAACTAATTGCAACTATTTCTAACCTCAAATAAGCAAACCACTAGGGATTGATGCTAATAATCAACTAATGCCAAACAGCCTCTAAGGCCCTACTTTAAGCTCATGTGCCAGCTTATCTAATAAGCCAAAGTGAAAACCAGTTCTGTGGACCTCAAGACCACCAACCAAAGATCAGTTGTACCAAAATTCAGATCCTAAGAAGCTAAAATGGAACTTAAGCAAGGTATGCAAATAGCCTGGTTCACACTCAGTGTATATTGAGTGTGAACAGGGCAAATGAGTGCTTATTGAACAGCTTATTTCGACCTTGTAAAAGCTTCCAAAAATTTATCAAAAATCACTTTTCAAAACTTGACCAACTGAACTAGTAAAATCCAAAATCTCACTTGAATTGAGCCAATAATGAATCAATGAAAATTCGGTAAAGTTTAGCAAAAACCACTTTTTCACTTTTTGACTTTTGAGATGGAAATGAAACTTTGACTAAAATGAGATTTGAATCCGAATAATGAACTGATAATGATGTGAAATGATGAAATAAAATTGATGCAAACTAAATCAACTACTAACACTCCTATTTGCAAGATCTAGACTACTGATTCACACAGATGAGAGTATAAGAGCAGCTTATATGCAATTTTGACTTGTGCTATTCTAATGTGCAAATGACTTACTGATTTATCTTTACTTATTCTAAATGAGACTAAGATGACTGATATTAAACTCAAACCAAGCCTAAAGATCACTATAACCACTGATCCAAACACTATTTATGAAGCAGATATGCAAGTTAAATCCAATAATACTCTATTACAGAACTCAATTCCAATTCCTATGACTAACGGTAACCTATGTGAGTGGATTTAAACAGTAAAAACACACAGAAACAGATTTGATCTAATAGAACAAGAATTAAGCAGATTGAAAAAGGAGAAAGAGTAAAACTCACAAAAGGTCCAACCACTATGGTATGCAAACTGATATCAATGTAACAGTACTCTGAACCATTTTTAACCCATATTACATCCAAATTCAACCCATATTCTTCATTAGACCAACAACTCAGATCATTCCAAACTAATTTCTGCAGGTTTGACTTATATTGACCAAGTGATTTGAGATGATATAATCTGAGTGAGGAGGGTTTTAAGAAAATATTAAGCTAAAGTGAGCTTGTAGGAACTATAAAACACCACTTTTAACAATCTTTAACTAATATGAGAATTTAAAGGTAAAAATGAAAATTCTGATTTTTAACAAAGATCACTTGAAATTAAAGTTAAATAAGATTCATATTACACTAGAAAAACTGGTTACAACCTTTTTGAACTAAGAAATACAACTGAAAGCTAAAATTACATTAGGTCGACATGTTTACAC
The DNA here is from genome assembly GCA_019973895.1 of Chrysanthemum seticuspe. Taxonomy (NCBI): domain Eukaryota; kingdom Viridiplantae; phylum Streptophyta; class Magnoliopsida; order Asterales; family Asteraceae; genus Chrysanthemum; species Chrysanthemum seticuspe. Next base: position 77,714,004 of record BPTQ01000007.1, on the reverse strand, counting down.
TAAGCTACGACAATAATTTTAACTAAAAAAAACTACTCTCTGTCTTCAGCCTTCTCTTCTCTTTTATATGCTCAAATTAGGGTTTGTGGTACCCTTCTGATCATTTCCCACCAATAATCCTGGCCTTTGGATGCTTAGAGTGGATTTAAGCCGTTGATGGCATTTTTGCCCCCAAAAAGATATAGCAACTGGGGGTGGATTGAGTGCAAGGGAAGAGATGCATTAAATGCATTTTGGCTGTTAGGTGAGGTGGAGGGTGATAGTGAGTGGGAGTTGAGCTGGAAGCATGGCTGAGGTGAGTGTTGCAGAGGGTAGGTGAAGAAGGCAGTGGGTTGGAGGGAAAAATGAGGGGCTGGGTTTGACCATGTTTGACCGGGGTGTTATTAATAGGGGAGGGTTCAAGTTGGGGGGTCACGGGTTGTTTTGGCCTGGCTCAAGGGTTTTATTTGGCAGGGGGTTAATAATACAAAAGGACCAAAATTGCAATTCCACCAAACTTGAGGGACCAAATCTGTAATTTTCCAAAGTTTATTATAAGGACCACTTTTGACAAGTTTGAATTAACAAAGGGCTAAAAATATTAATTTTCAAATTAAAAATGTTCAGGGGTAAATTCTGTCAATCTTTGAAACTTCAAGGACTAAAGTTGCCATTTTGCAAAATTGAATTTCAAAGTCTAATTTTGACAACTTGAAAATCCCTGAGGGCCTTTTATGAAAAATTAACTTGTTTTGAATAACCAGGGACTAGATTTGACAATTTATGCATAAAATACAGTTTAAATATTTTTTTTTGTCTTTTTAAGACTTTTCAAAGTGTTTTTGACTGTTTTTGCAGTGCAGATGGAATAAAAATGATGAGTATTTAGACACTCATCACATCATCTAGTTCAGAATCTTCACACTTTCTATGAAGGTATTGGTCTGCAGTAGCCGGATCCCTGGGTTATAGCTAACCGGATCCCTCATATGAAGGATCCGTGGGATCCGGGCAGACAGAAATGGATTTCCAGACCTCCACACATCAAACCATTACCCTAGACCATATCATACTAGCTAAACATGACTCTTTAGGACCACCCAAGTCTTCCTCAAGCTCAATAGGTCTCACACTCACTCATAGTTAACTTAGGATCACATTCAAGGTGTTTTTGATTTATCACTTCACCAAAAACTCACCATATTTCCGCTACTCATACATTGTTCCTCACATCTCCAAACACCTAGTTAGATATTTCTCTCAATTTTAGCAAATTGGTTTTAGTCATTCTTACCTCAAAATAGAGCAAAAACTAGTTTTTCATTTCTTATGATTTTTTAGGAATTTTCCAAATTTCTTTTAAGCTACCATCTGATCTCTAGGATCATTTGTCTCCACTTGACACTTTCAAAACTATTAGTGTCATTCTTGATCACTCATTGGTGCTCATAAAGTCCCATTTCTTTCCATAAAAGGCAATCATTGGCTACCATCAACCATTTCTCTTGATCATTTAAGACCCTCTTCATTTAAGACACCTAAAAGGACTGAAACACTCAAGATGTATAGGTACTAGACCTTAAAAAACATCAATTTCCTTTTTCTTGGCTGCTGAGAGCCGGATCCATAGGTTAAGCCTAGACGGATCCCTCATTGGAGGGAACCGTGGGAACCGGCTGCATAGAATCAGCTAATCCTAGCTAAAACAATCATTTCAAGCTTTCCTTGCTAACTTGAATACTCCATCTTGTCTTAATTGACTTCCTTGGTCAGTGCAACTCTGAAGTTGACTCTTGTGCATGCAAATCTTTGCATTTTGAAGGATTTTAGTTGTTTAAGCCTTAAATTCACTTACCAATTCCCTCCCTTTATAAACCACCTTGTTAGCACTTCTAAGTCACCATCCATAACCTCATTCTCAGCAACTAGAAACGTTTATCTCACTAATCTTTATCATTTCATCATGAGGAAAGCTCCTAGTGCCAACTCCTCCACCAAAGGACCACCCAAGAAACTTGCTCGTGTTGTTCATGAAATTTCTTCAACCGAATCATCACCCGTTAAATCCACAAACGCTAGGATTTCCCCTCAACCAACTCAACTAATCAAACCAATCCCCAAAAGGATTGTTCCCACAAAACTACCATTGCCAAACACTACTATACCTCCTAAACCAAACACTCCTAGAGCTATATCATTCACCACTCCACTTTCATCTCTACACCTCTACAACTTAAAGGACTTGCCTTCTAGGCCATCTCATCCTCCACCATTGCCAACATTCTTCTCAATAGAGAGAATAGCGCAACAACAAAATCATGGTGTTGAAACGACACTAGCACCGGTATCCTTTTCTCCATCACCCTCGAATAGTCCCTTTTGGATTATGAGAAATCATCAAAGTCAACCACCCGATCACATGGAAGTAGATATCTCTCTACCACCGTCCTCCACACACATTCCACCACCATCACCCTTAGTTGATCCACCTCCAAATATACCTCCATAAATCCCTTCTTCTTTTGAGAATCCTCAACCTTCCTCATTCAACCTTCCATCTCAAACCATTCCATTTCTACCACCACCACTCCCAAGCCATGACAAAGATTTGTATCATTGTTAACATATTGAAGGTTTAGTACATGAACTACATGAAGAGCTATGTTTCATGTGTTATCACCTCCTCGAACGTTTTGATGATGTCAACAAAACTAAACACTCCTAAGCTTAAGGATTCAAGTGGTGTTCTAGTCTTAAGACTAACTTAGATTGATTAGGAATCATATTTCACATTTAAGTCATTCTCTTAGTTTTAGAGATATGTATATCATTTCTCGTGTTTTTATTGAATGAAATTACATGTTATATGCCATATTTTCTTGATAATATATCTGGTGCCTTAATACATAACTCATTTTGAATTTAACATCACATTTTACATCCACATTGCTGAATTGAGAATGCAGGTTACGGATCCCTCACTTTGGCCTACACGGATCCCTCACAGGGAGGAACCGTAGGATCCATGCAAAAAAAATAATTTTCTTACTAATTTGAGTCTTATTTGCAGGAAATTATGCATCATATACTTGTTTTCTGACATTTGTTTTGTAGATTTTCAATATACACTTGAACACTTTGACACCCTCAACAAGGGGGAGTTTCTTGTCAAAGCAAAATGTTGAAAAAATTCTTGCAATACTTTCACATATAAGTACATTACTACTTGACATCATCCTCACAAAGGAGCACTTGACAAGGGGAAGCATGTTCGTCAAAAAGACGAAACCATTTGTAAACAAAATTGCAAAGCACTCACTTAATCTTTCTAATTACTTGACGCCCTCGACAAAGGGAAGCACCCATCAAGGGGGAGCTAAGACGAGAATTTTTCTCTTCTCTTACTCTCTATTTTTCATATTTTTCACGTTTTTCTTCAAATAATGTGTTAGTTTCTTTTCGACGCTCTTTTTGTTTCGACTAAAACGGGGAGAAGAGAGTAAAAACTCCAATTCAAACTTTTACGAATTTTAGTTTTTCCTTAAAATAATCTTATGTTTTGTCATCAACAAAAAGGGAGAGATTGTTAATACAAATAAGCCGTAAAAACGTTTATTTATATTTTACGATCTTCTAATATTTCGTCGATAACAAACGTAAAATCATTTTAATGAAACAAATAAAATACGTAAATAGTTTGAGCCAATACTTTACTAACACACTTATATTTTCATATAAAACACTAAACAAGTAATAGTGTTTACATATTATAGAAATGCATATGTATAACAACTAGTGTTTACATATACTTATATATACTTAGTATATATATTGTAATGCGTAATGTAATGGGTAAAAATCTAAGTACTTGACCCATTGACTAAATACATTATATATAGTTGGGTAAAACCCAAAGTCCATGACCCATACCCATGGAGAATGATCCATAACCCATGACCCATAGCATGACATCATGCATGAAGTCATGTTAGGTATTATTCATGGTCCATAATCCATACCCATGACTCATTGACTAGATGCATTGCATCTTCTAGATACATTGTATCTATTTGGATACCCATGACCCATGATCCATAACCCGAATAGGAGGAGCGTCTGACGGATCCCTCAGTTTACACTGGACGGATCCCTCATGTAAGGGATCTGTGGGATTCGAGGAATAGTAGATAGTTTTTGCCGATAAATAGTGAGTCATTTCTTCATTGAAACTCACCCCTTTTACACATACTTTCTCCTAGTATTGTAAATTCTCTAACCTCATATCCAAAGGATCTTTCTATGTAGTTTTGTATTTGTGTGATTCTCTAGGTTCCTCTTAAAGGCGAGATCACCACCTCTTGAAGTCGAGCAAGCTCAAGTCTATGAGTTGCCAAGCTTCGTCATCATCAAGACCACTGATGTTATCTTGTTGATAGTTATTTTTTCCTCTATAGAAGTGTAGTGTTGATGGAATTAGTGAAGGGTGCCAAAGGTTCGTGTCAAAGGCATTAGTGAAAGGTGCCGAAGGTTCGTGTCAAAGGAATAAGTGAAAGGTGCCGAAGGTTCGTGTCAAGGGCATTAGTGAAAGGTGCCAAAGGGTCGTGTCGAAGGCATTAGTGAAAGGTGCCAAGGGTGTACAATCGATATGGTGCATCGATGTATAACATAGATAGGTTGTGCCCAAGGATATTGATATCATTGATGATGTTGTAATAATGAGTGTGTCTCCTTTGGAATAGGTGTTGTGTAGTGTTGGGTAGTAGTTCCTCTTTTGTAATGGAACTCGGTATCTAGCATTGTACCGGATAAAGTGTAGGCGACGTTGTGATAGGTTTGGTTCTACCTCGTGGAAGAACCCGGTGTCTAGCCTTGTACCAGATAAAGAGTAGGCAACGTTGTGAAGGCTTCTTTGCCACAAAGAGTGTTGGAAACGCTCCTAAACGTTATTATAAAGTGTTAGTCATTTATATGTAATAGGTTGCATTTATATGGCTTTTATGTTAGTAATTAAGGCATGGCTTATGTAGAAAGCCCATAAGCCCATGCTAAGGCCCATTAGGCAAGGAAGGGACTAGATGTGTTGCCCTAGCTCCCTTCCCCTATTAATACTTGTTTAATTCTCATTTAAGAAGTGTTGTTCACTCATAATACTCTACGCGTAACCCTTCTTATATTGTCGTGTGTTTGTGTGTGCAACCATCTCTCTTAACCTTATTTCTATCATCTTCATGCTTGTGTTAACTTATGGTGACCTAACAGTGGTATCAGAGCAAGGAGTTTGTGTTGTGTAGTGCTTACGAACTCTCGAGTAGGTGACTCGAGGAGTGGAGTAGGGCAAGGAAGGTGTCCTTGTAGCCGAACCACTATAAACACTCGTGTTGTGGTTTTGTGTTTCTTACTCTTTACCTTTGCATTACTTATTTACATACTTATCTATCAACATCCAACATACACATCGAATAAATTGACATAAGTTGATCTAAATAGTTTAAAACGAAATTTTAATCGGTAAAACTATTCAACCCCCCCTTCTAGTTTTCCACAGAGTTCTATGTCTCCTTTCATGATGTGGTCCCTGATAAAATGATATTTGATATCAATGTGTTTGGTTCTTTGGTGAAGGACAGGGTTGTTGGAGCTTGCAATAGCATTGGTGTTGTCACAAAAGATGAGTACCATCTTGTAATGGATGTCATAGTCACTGAGTTGACTTTTCATCCATAGCACATTGGCACAACACCCTGCAGCTGCCACATATTCAGCTTCAACTGAATACATAGCCACTGATTGTTGCTTTTTAGTACTCCAACAGATAAGCTTTCCTCCAAGAAATTGACAGGACTCTGAGGTACTTTTTTTGTCCATGTTGTAGCCAGCATAGTCCGAGTCAGAATAACCTTTGAGGTCAAACCCTGAACATTTAGGATATTAAAGTCCAAGTCTTGGAGTTCCCTTCATGTATCTGAGGATTCTTTTGGCTGCAGTGAGATGGGATTCCTTAGGATTAGACTGATATCTTGCAATCAGATATACTAAGAATTGTATTTCTGGTCTGGAAGTAGTTAAATACATCAGTGATCCTACAATTCCTCCGAAATGAGTCTGATTGATTGATTTTCTAGTGATATCTGGTCCAAGGTTGTTTGGAGGGACCATTGGAGTCTTTACTAAGGCACAATCAAAGATTTCATATTTCTTCAAGAGATTCCTGGTATATTTCTCTTGACTGATGGTGATTCCTTTATCAGTTTTCCTGATTTGTAGTCCAAGGAAGTAAGTGAGTTCACCCATCATGCTCATTTCAAATTTCTTTGTCATCAACATATACTTGGACTAATATCACATCTTGTTTTGTCATATAGATAAACAGGGTGTTGTCTATCTTTCCTCTGACAAACTTGTTTTGGATCAAGAAGGTTGAGAGAGTTGCATACCATGCTCTGGGAGCTTGTTTCAGTCCATATAGGGCTTTGTCAAGCTTGCAGACATAGTTAGGGTATTCATTACTCTCAAAGCCTAGGGGTTGCTGAACATAAACATCTTCTTTGAGTTCACCATTCAAGAAGGCACTTTTAACATCCATTTGGTAAACCTTGAAGTTCATGTATGTTGCATAAGCAAGGAAGATCCTGATGGCTTCCATTCTTGCAACAGGAGAAAATGTCTCATCATAGTCAATGCCTTCTTGTTGACTGTAACCTTTGGCTATAAGTCTGGCTTTGTTTTTAATGACAGTGCCGTTTTCATCAGTTTTGTTTCTGAAAACCCACTTCATTCCTATGACAATGACGTCCTGAGGATATTTGATCAAGGTCATGACTTTGTTTCTGTCAAAATGTTGAAGTTCTTCTTGCTAAGCCTGAACCCAGCTAGGATGTTTTAGAGCCTTAGTGACACTTTTGGGTTTAACTTCTGAGACAAAGTTTGCATATAGACACTCCTTAGCAGAAGCTGCGGATAACTTAGCAGCCATGCTCCTTGTGAGCATGCCTTCAGTGGGTTCACCAATGATGTTCACTGTTGGGATATGAAAGTACTGAAGAATATGAAAGTACTGAAGATGGTCAAAGTACTGCTTATGTGAAGGTCAAAGTACTGCAAAGCTTAAAGACGGTTATAATAAGAATTTTTTATGGAGAGTAATGTTTATCTAGAATGTTCTTAGTTTAGTATTACTTGTCGTACAAGGATTAGAGTTGTAAACCGACTAGGGTTATCCTTATGCCTATAAAAGGACCCCTAGATTGGTATTAGAGATATGTTCTTAGAATACAACGTTAGAGAGAATATTAGAGTTATTAGGGATTGTTAGTGAATCTGTGTATCAAGCAGGTTCAAAGTATTAATAAAATCGTTAAAGTTAAAGTTATTCTTCTTAGCTTTATTAAAGTAGTTTTCGCATACTTATTAAAGTTATATTAGTGTTTCATTGTTAGTGAATTAGGATTTATCTGAGGTTGCTAAGCCCTTACAAGCTACATAGTTAGTTTGCTTAGAGTATATCGATACAACAAGTGGTATCAGAGCTTGTGTGGAAACTCTGATTAAGAAGAAACCCTTAAAACCGATTTAACTACAAACCCTAAAGATGTCGACTGAAACTGCACCACCCCCATCCATCACCTCACTTAGAATTCCTATCATCAAGAAAATATGATCTCTGGAGCATGAAGATGAGGCAGTACATTGCTATTACAGACCATGCATTGTGGAATGTAATTGTCAATGGTAATGAAGTTGTTGCAGAACCTGTAGAAGTTCCTGGACAACCTAAACCACCTAAGGTTGTCTTGCCAGCAGCTACAGTAAGAAATCAAGAAAAGGCTCTCAACATACTATTGTCTGCTATTCCTGATGGTCACCTCCTTAAGTTCCATGATGCTAAGGATGCAAAACAACTATAGGCTGCTCTCAAGACAAGATTTGGAGGTAATGATGCTTCCAAAAAGATGCATAGAAATCTGTTGAAGCAACAGTTTGAAACATTCACTGTTGGTGAAAGAGAAAGTCGTTATACAAAGCAGAGGTATCTGTTGAAGATGCAAACCTGAAGTTCTTAAGAAGCTTGCCATCGGTATGGCATGTGATTGCTACTATGATCAGAGGACAACCTGGATTGGACACTATGGACTTTGATGATCTTTACAACCACTTAAAGGTGTATAAGCATGAGATGAATGGCCAAACAAGTTCAAAATCTCACAGTATTGCTTTTGTGTCTTCTGAAAAGAGAGGCAGTACTTCCACTAAAAGTACTGCTTATCCTACTCAAAGTACTGTTGCTCAAAGTACTGTTGTTTATCCTTTTCCCACCTCATCACCAACAAACACCATCCATTCTGATGAAGTTGTATGCTCATTCTTTGCTCAGCAAGCCACTTTACCTGTTACTTATGAATAAGATTTGTCACAAATTGAAGAAGATGCTCTTGAAGAAATTGATATAAGGTGGCAAGTTGCTATGATCACTGCTAGGATCAAGAAGTTCATGAAGAAAACAGGAAGAGGCATTGACTTCAAACCCAAACAGGGTATAACGTTTGACAAGTCCAAGATTGAATGCTTTAATTGTCAAAGAACTGGACACTTTGCAAGAGAGTGAAAGTTTGCTAAATATCAGGCAAACAGAATGATTGAGAAACCCAAGCTTGAACTAAAAGAAATTCCTATTACTGAAACAAAAGCTTTGGTTGCTCAAGAAAATCTATCAGAGGTTGACTGGAGTGCTGAATTTGATGATGAACTAGTAACCTACTGTATGGTCGCAGTGGAAGAGTTTGATTGGAGCACAGCTTTTGATGAGGAACCAGGATATGCTGCTTTGGGAACAAGAGATGGTCTTGGAAGCTTTGATTGGAGCATGGAAAGTGAAGAAGAACCTGTTCTGCTCGATATGGTAGCTACTTCACTAAGTTCACCCTCTATCTCTGAGGTATGTTCTAAGTGTCATGATTTTTTATCAAAAAGTGCTTAATGATTATGTAACTGAAAGAGATAATTATAGAAGGGCTAGGTCTAAGGTAGCTGGTTATCAAATAACCTTAGAGTCAATGGAAGCCAAAATAATAACTCATGAAAATAATAAAATGGCTTGGGCAGAAAAATATGAACAATAGGATTATCAATTAAAATTAAGTGAATAGAAGTTAGGATGTAAGGTTTCTGAACTTGAAAAGATGACTAAGGAAAGGGATGATTTGTTAGAAAAATTTGCTTCTTGGGGAAAATCTGGCCTTTCACATGTTAGTTTTGTTAAAAAAACAGAAAAAGAGCATACATTAAAACTGGCCTAGGTTTTGGTATGGATTTTAGTAGCATAGAAGAGAACCCACCTAGTGATCAGGAACAACTTGATTCTGAGAATATAACAACTAGTGATGATGAACTCATTAACTATGTAGAGAAAACATCTTGTAATGAGGAATCTATTAGTCAAACGCCTCCTGAATTTCAGAAAGACAAGGGTTATCATTCAGTCCCTCATCCCACTGGTAGTTTTCAACCACTTAGGACAGATGTTTCTCATTTTGGAGTAGACAATTTGGAGTTTAGAAAAAAGCTTACTGGTCAATCTAACTCAGGTCCATCTAGTTCTGAAACCCCAAAAGAAACAGTTGAGAAACCTAAGGATGATAATGTTAAGAGTCGAGCAGTACCTTCTTCTCAAAGTACTGCTAGACGTTCAGCAGTACCTTCAAGAAAAACTTTTCAAAATACTGCTAAACCTTTTTGGGATAATTTTGGTCAAAATAATTTCTATAATTCACCAAAAAGTCAGGATAGGTTTGGTCATGGATCTAAAGGAAGAAATTTTGGGAGTATGGGTCAAAAATTGTGTTTTGTTTGTTATAGTCCTGATAATTTGATTAAGGACTGTGGCTTTCACTCAGAGTATCTAAGCAAATTCCCAAAGACCAGATCTACCAACCAAAAACCAAGGGAGAATAAACCAGTTTGGAATCATTCACATAGGGTTACCCACAGCAACTTCTCAAAATACTATAGGTACCCTCACCAGAGAAGACCTTTTTCAAAATCACCAGTACCCTCAAACACTTTTCAAGGTACTGATAGCACTTTTGGAATGGAATCCCTAGGAGATCCAACTACTATCAATCTAGAAGGCGTTACACCTCAAAAAGAGTATCTGGATCAAAGAAATCTACACAAAAAGTTAAAACCAGCTGGGTTAAGAAAGAAAGTACTGATGGGGAACAAACAGTACTTTCAGCAAGTAAGAGTGAAACAGAGATTTTTGTTGAAAATAATAAAGAGAATTTTGATAAAAAAGAGATTTTTGAAAAACCAACACAAGTTTTGGAACAACCAAAGATAATTGATCATGTGCTTAAAGATAGTGGAAATTACATACTTAAAGAATTTAAGTATGTAACTCCACAAGGGGAACACAAGTCAGTAATGGCTTGGGTTCCTAAAATTAACTAACTCTTTTATCTTTGTGCAGGGCAACCCAAAAGAGGAGCTTAAAGATCATTTAATTGTGGATAGTGGTTGCTCTGGAAGCATGACAGGAGACAAAGAGATTCTGTCAGATTTTAGATCTTATTTTGGAGGAAGAGTTGCATTTGGTAATGATCCTAGTGGAGGAAGAATTACTGGCAAAGGAACCATCAAGGCAGGAAGCATAGACTTTGAGAATGTTCGTTATGTGAAGGAGATCAAGTTCAACCTTTTGTCAGTCTCTCAGATCTGTGACAAGAAGCACCCTGTGTTATTTACTGACACATAATGTCTTATTCTTTCCTCTGAGTTCAAGCTTGTTGATGATAACTTGGTAATACTGAGAGTACCAAGAACCGATGATGTGTACAGTCTGAATATGAAGAGTCTTCACTCTTCTGAAAGAGCAACATGTTTAGTAGCAAAGGCAACACTTGAAGAAGCACATCTGTGGCATAGAAGATTAGGCCATGTGAATTTCAAGAATATCAACAAGTTGGTTAAAGGAAATTTAGTTAGAGGTTTACCTTCCAAAACATACAAGAATGATCACTCATGTTTGGCGTGCAAGAAGGGTAAACAACACAAAGCTTCATGCAAGAAGATTAAGGATAGAACTATTAGAGATCCTTTGGAGTTGCTACACATGGATCTGTTTGGACCTGTTTCTGTTGCAAGTCTAAACAAGAAGAAGTATTGCTTATTTATAACAGATGATTGCAGTAGATTTAGTTGGGTCTTTTTCTTGGGATTTAAAGATGAAACCTTTGATGCTATTAATGATCTTATAATAGCCCTTGAAAACCAATTAAGACTCAAAGTAAGAGGTATTAGATGTGACAATGGGACTGAATTCAAGAACAAGCTTATGGATGAATTTTGTGCCAAGAAAGGAATCAAGAGGGAGTTTAGTATTGCTAGAACTCCACAGCAGAATGGTGTTGCAGAGAGGAAGAACATAACTTTGATAGAAGCAGCCAGAACAATGCTTGCAGATTCCCTTCTACCTATTCAATTTTGGGCTGAAGCTGTAAGTACTGCTTGCTATGTGTTGAATAGAGTATCAATCACTAAACCTCAGATGAAGACACCTTATGAGTTGCTTATGGGAAACAAATCTAATATACGTTTTATGAAACCTTTTGGATGTCCTCTGACTATTCTCAATACTATTGATGCTTTGGGAAAATTTGATGGCAAGTCAGATGAAGGATACTTATTGGGATATTGTACAAATAGTAAAGGATTTAGAGTGTACAACAAGGTCACCAAAAAGGTTCAAGATTGTCTTCATGTTGAATTTTTAGAAGATCAAGAAAATTAAAAGGGTAAAGGTCCTGATTGGATGTTTGATCTTAATGTTTTGACTCCTTCTATGAATTATGTTCCTGTTAGAGAAGAAAATCAAGTTAATCACAAAGAAGAAGATTTACAGTACCTTGTTCATGGAGTCAATATTAGACCTGATGCTATTCCTGATGAAGACCCTATAACTGTTGAAAAGGAGAAAAGTACTGATGAACCAAAATCCACTTTTTCTGCTGAGGATCAAGCTATTCAAGATGAACTTAATAGGATGCTTTTTCAAGAAACAATAGCACAATCTTATGAGGATGAACAAAGAAGATCTTATGAAGAAACATAGAAAAAGGGTAAGTCTACAGTACTTTGGATCAAAGTACTACTGCACCAATTGACAGTACTTCTGATGATTTGTATGATTCTAACATGCCTGGTTTAGAAGATACTGATGATGAATTAGATGATGAAGGTATCTTCTCAAATTCCAATGAAGGAGCTGCTTTCACAAATCTGGATGATGATTTTGAAGTTCCATAGACTCTTACATTGAGAGTTCATAAAGATCATCCTGCTGGTCAAATTATTGGACCTTCTACTTCTTGAGTGCTCACAAGAACCAAAGCTAAAGGTTTCTCTAAGCCACATAATGCTTTACTTAGCTTTGTGTATAAACAAAACAGGATGAATAATAAGGATCAACAGGCGTGTTTATTCACTTGTTTTATCTCTCAAGAAAAACCCAAGAATGTAGCTCAAGCATTAACTAAAGAGAGTTGGGTTGAAGCCATGTGATGAGTGTCTAAATACTCATCATTTTTGTACTGTTTAAACTGCAAAAACATCTGAAAACACTCAGAAATGCATCAAAATGATAAAAATATCACAAACAAGTGTTTTATGTGTTTTAAATGCAAAAATATCAAAACCTGGTGAAAAACGTATCAAATTTGCATAATTGGCAGTTTTAGTCCCCCAAGTTTCAAAAGTTGTCAAAAACAGTCCCTGGTAAATCTAAATAAAGAGAAATGTTATTCAAGGTCCCTGAAATATTTTAATTTGTCAAAAATGGTCCTTGAATAAATCTTTTGTATAATGGCAGAAAAGGTCCCTGAACTTTGAAATTTGGCAAGTTTAGTCCCTGGGAAATTTGAAATTGTCAAAACAAGTCCTTGTACTATTGAAGTTTGTCAGTTTTAGTCCTTGTATTAAGTTTGGAAAATTACAGGAATGGCCCCTCAAGTTTGAAGAATTACAAAACTAGTCCTTGTAATAAACAAACCATCATTTGACCCTTTCCCAATTAGACCCCTGCCACTTAACCCTTTTGACCCCTGTCTTTAGCCTTTTTTTTTTTGAACCCCCCAGTCAAACCAAGTCAAACTAATAACAGGTTTCCCTCCCACTGGTTTTCCTTCTCCACTTGCCCTGTGTCTCTGCAAACACCCATCCCATCCACCTTCACCTTATCCCTTCCACCTCTCCCACCTCATCATCACCCCTATAAGTCCACCCCCCCCCCTAGTGCTAGCTCAGAAGGTCAACAAAGTCAAAAACCACTTTTCCCGCCAAATTGGAAAAGTGGCCAAATTGCCCCAAGCTCTCTCATTGGCTCAATAGGGTGGTGGGATCTGCTCAGAAGGCCACGTGGAAGGATTTTCAAGTATAAAAGAGAAGAAAGACTGAGAAGAAACTACTTTGGCCTTAAGCCATTGTCACATAGTTGTAGTTTTATTGCTTTCTTAGTTTAAATGTCTTTTAAATCTTTTTAATGTTGTAATTTACTTTAAAGTAGTGTAATGAACTTTAAATTTCAGTTTAATTTCAATTTAATCTCAGTTTCAAGTATTTGGTCAATTTCCTTTAAATTTCCATGTTTTTAATTCGAAGTTAAGCAGTTGTTTAGTGAACTCTATAGCTCTCATAAGCTTCTGACAAAAGTTTTTAAAGCTTTTAGATTCATCAAAACAGTTATAGCTTTTTAAATTCATAAAAGTACTATAAAACCAAGAAAAACCAAGAAAAATCAACTTGTGATCTAAATAAGCAGTTCTGGGGGAGAGAAGCCAATCTGGATGGTTTTCTGGTTTCTAGCTTGTTGACACCAAGCTAGGAGTGGTCTTTTGTTCCTTGGTACTCAGTTTAGCCATGATCACTTGTGAGTTCCATTTTTATTCAATTTTTGCAAGTTACTGTTTCATTATTTGTTATGCTTATAATCTTATGTTTTCCTGTTTCTTTGTGATTATTTAATGTTATTATAGCATAATATAAGTAGTTTGTTCATAAGATTCATTTATGCTAAGAATTGAAATTCACTCAGTCGAATTGCAAATTTGACATCCTTGTATTTTCTGCTTGAGTGCTTGAAGTTTATTGCTTAAATGATCTTATTATGTGATAATATTATGTTTGGAAGCTTGTTTATACTCAGATTCATTAAAGACTTTGAAATTCATGTGACAAGTGGAAATCAAAGGATTGTTTGGATTTGCTTGTAAATGTGAGTTCCTGTGTTTGTTTGTTGTTACTTATCAATGTTATATGTCATATTAGTACCTTAAAGCTCAGTTCAATATCCAAATCTAGTTCTTATTTAGTCTAAAGTCAAAATTGTCTGTAATATACCATAAGCAGTTCACTGTTAGGATTCAAGATGCAAATTTTCATCACAGTGACTCAAAAGTATGTTATCTAGCTTACTTTAGTTTCATTATAGCTTAATATAACATGTATAATCAGTAGATTAAGATCCAAATTCATTTTAGTCAAACTTTTCAGTTCTTGTAAAAAGTCAATTTTTCATTATAGTCGTTTTTGAATAAAATGTAGAATTTTATTGTGTATTCAATATTAGGATTTAGCTTATAATCTTTTGGATTTTTAAAGTCTAGTTGCTTAAGAAAAATACAAAAATAATAGTTTAACTTTTCTTAGCTTTTTAAGTGCTTATTTTTCTGCTTGTTTTGGATACCTGTTTGAAAAGGGTGCCCTGTGCACCAGTTTCATGGCTGCTTTTATAAGCTCCCATAGAGCTTATTAGTTGGCCTAATTTTGTGATTTTTGGTTCTTTGGGTAGCCAACCAAGCTATCTTGAGGTTCCAACTTTATATTTCCATTTTTAAGCTTGTTTGCTAGGGCTGCTCATAGTTTTTGTTTTGTCCCATTACTTAGCATCAACTGACTCAGCTGATGCTGAGCAGTGATTTGGCCCCATCTTCATAAGCTCACCACAAGCTCTACAGTGATCCCCACAGTGTGAGCTTGGGCTTTTTGGATACCCCACCTAGCCTACTTGTTTGATCAGTGCTTATTTTTGGTTTAGGAGCTTATTTGCTCAGCTTATTTTTCCCTTGTTTTTCTGTGTACGTCTGTTTGGTTTGTCAGTTTTATCATAGTGCTTATTGATAGTTTACTAAGTGCTTATTTCTAGTATTTATGCTTTTTCAGTTTCCATTTTAGCTTTTAAATAATCAGTGTTTAGCTTATTTCAGTTAGCTTGTATTTATTTGTTAGCTTATTAGTCATTTTAAGCTTACTACTTGTGCTTATTGTCCTTTTCTTGTTCACTGTTGAGATCTTTTGCTTATTCAAGTGCTTAATAGTTGTTTTTGTAAAAAGTCATAGTTGAGAAAAGTGCTTATCTTCATGGTCTTAACAAGTTTGTGAAAAGAAAAATCGAAAAAAAAAAATATTTTGCAAAAAGGGGGTAGGCAGGCTCGAACCTGAGACCTCCCCCTTATAGGAGAGTGTTAGCATTGTACCTGTAAGCCAAAGCGCCCTTGGGTCTTTTTCTGTTATGGTTTGCACAAATTATTCTCTTATATACACTTTAGTCCGTTTAGCTTATTTGGTTAACTTAGCTTATTTCGAGCTTATTTATAGTAGCTTTTTCAAGTTTTCTAATTTTCATAAATTTGTATTAGTATTAAGTATTTTCTGTAAAAAGTTGAGATTTTTCTCTATAGTTTTAGTATTTTTAATAAATTAATTAGTGTAAAAACTTAATTAATTCATAATAAAAAATATAAAAGTCAAAAAAATATAAATCTTTTTTTTTAAAAAATTTCTTTTATCAAATAGTATGTAAAAAAATTAGTTTTACATTCGTAGGCCTTTTATTTCTTAAAATTTACGTTTTTGCTTACGCTCCAGCGTCATTTTTGTAAATAACGCTCGTTTTCAGTTTAAGTAACGTTTTTAGACATTTTAAGTTTACGTTTTAGTTAAGATAGTTTATTTAAGTTATTTTATTTTATAAAATCAAATAAACGTTCATCGATCTGTAAAAATAGTGATAGCGTTTATTTAATAGATTTTATTTTTTAATTCTATTTAATTTGCATTTAAGTCGCTAAGACATGCAAATCCCTACTATAGTTATAATCGTTTTTAGGTTTCTGATTGCACGTTTTTATTGACGTAGCTGTGACAGAGCTATTACTATTCACATTCAGTGTTAGTCAATCAGATTCCTGTTTTTGTACATTCTATATCATTTCAGCATTCACAAGTCATTGTATGTGGAATATCACGCCTCACCAGGACATAAACGATCCAAGGAAATTTTAATCCTTGGTAAAATTGCATTCTCTCCCGGGCTGTCGTCCTTTTATCATCTGTCGCGGTTCTAAGCGTGACGGAGAAATAAAAGAGGGTGGTCCGGGAGGAATCAAATTTTGGCGCCGCTGCCGGGGAGGCTAGCTGCGTATTATGACTTGTATTTTGTATTTTGTTGAAATACCTATCTTTGTATGTAAATTACATATACTTCATTTCATATAAACAATATAAAATACAAAAAGATTTTATGGTTGAAATCTATCTGTGCCTTGATTTGCATTTGACTGTCAATTTTCCTAATCTTGATATTCCTAGGTCTAAATTTTGGCTAAACACCATGTTTACACTAAAAAAGGATTTACTGTGCTTAGTATAATTCCTGGAATGTGATAGATTAGGTTTAAATCAGTTTCATGTATTGATAATCTCATTTAGGTTTCCCTTTTAGCCAATTTTTATTTTTCGTTTCTGTTTATATTATTTCAAAAACCCAAAAATATTTTTCCTTTCTTTTTATAAATCAAAAATCAAAAAGATTCTTCTAGCCTTTTCTGAGTTTCTTTCTAAAGATTCTTAGACTCATCTTAGTGATGATTATTCATAATTCTGTGAGTGGAACTCCCACTCCAATTTCCCACCCAATCCCTGAGTGGCAATCCCACTCAGCTTCCCCATGAACAAATTAATTCGGGGTCGAGTCAAGCTAGCGACTCGGTAATCAAAAACAGTAGCTTAACATGGGTTTTCACCCGTGTGTACCAACCTAGTGTGGGGGAGATGCCCCACATGTTGTATATAGATCTAAAAAATGATGAAAATTGTAAATATTTAAAAAGAGAATAATTGTTGTGTTTCCACACTTAGCTAGGTTTATTATCTTTTTACGTTCTAAGTTTCGGCATTACAGCCGGTACTTTGAATATTGAGGACAATATTCATTTCTAAGTGTGGGGGGGGAAATTCTGGCGAATTTGATCATAAAATGTACCCTTTTAGTCCCTTTTTCCCCCAAAATGGCCAAAATTTAAAATTTTTTTTTTAGTGGAAGTACTATGTACTAAACACAACAAATGGTAATCAGTCCACCATGTCTAACCCACATAAGGATTGGCTAATCCAGGAGCAAACGGCTCTTGGTAAAGATATCTCAAATCCGTTGACGGCTTGCAATTTGCCCAAAATTGTATGGTATTCAGCTCACCATATCCTTAAAGTGAAGAGTTGGCTAGCCCGCAAGTTTATGGCTTGTGGTAAAGGCAGTTGGAAAACCATAATTGGTAATCGACTCACCAAAGATAATACTGATAATTTATCTAAGAGTTGGCTAGTCCAGAAGGGTACGGCTTCTGGTAAAGACAAATCAAATCCGTTGAAAGCTGGTGGTTTGCTCAAAATCACATGGTTATCGGTGTACCATGGTTCTTACTTGAACTGAAACATTTGGCTACTCCAGAAGTAATGGCTTTTGGTAAAGAGATAAAATCCATTAATTTTTCTCAAAACATTGCTAGGGACTAGCAATATCTTAGTGTGGGGGATTGATGAGTGTCTAAATACTCATCATTTTTGTACTGTTTAA
Organism: Chrysanthemum seticuspe; assembly: GCA_019973895.1. NCBI lineage: Eukaryota > Viridiplantae > Streptophyta > Magnoliopsida > Asterales > Asteraceae > Chrysanthemum > Chrysanthemum seticuspe. Next base: position 77,696,123 of record BPTQ01000007.1, on the reverse strand, counting down.
ACTGCAAAAACATCTGAAAACACTCAGAAATGCATCAAAATGATAAAAATATCACAAACAAGTGTTTTATGTGTTTTAAATGCAAAAATATCAAAACCTGGTGAAAAACGTATCAAATTTGCATAATTGGCAGTTTTAGTCCCCCAAGTTTCAAAAGTTGTCAAAAACAGTCCCTGGTAAATCTAAATAAAGAGAAATGTTATTCAAGGTCCCTGAAATATTTTAATTTGTCAAAAATGGTCCTTGAATAAATCTTTTGTATAATGGCAGAAAAGGTCCCTGAACTTTGAAATTTGGCAAGTTTAGTCCCTGGGAAATTTGAAATTGTCAAAACAAGTCCTTGTACTATTGAAGTTTGTCAGTTTTAGTCCTTGTATTAAGTTTGGAAAATTACAGGAATGGCCCCTCAAGTTTGAAGAATTACAAAACTAGTCCTTGTAATAAACAAACCATCATTTGACCCTTTCCCAATTAGACCCCTGCCACTTAACCCTTTTGACCCCTGTCTTTAGCCTTTTTTTTTTTGAACCCCCCAGTCAAACCAAGTCAAACTAATAACAGGTTTCCCTCCCACTGGTTTTCCTTCTCCACTTGCCCTGTGTCTCTGCAAACACCCATCCCATCCACCTTCACCTTATCCCTTCCACCTCTCCCACCTCATCATCACCCCTATAAGTCCACCCCCCCCCCTAGTGCTAGCTCAGAAGGTCAACAAAGTCAAAAACCACTTTTCCCGCCAAATTGGAAAAGTGGCCAAATTGCCCCAAGCTCTCTCATTGGCTCAATAGGGTGGTGGGATCTGCTCAGAAGGCCACGTGGAAGGATTTTCAAGTATAAAAGAGAAGAAAGACTGAGAAGAAACTACTTTGGCCTTAAGCCATTGTCACATAGTTGTAGTTTTATTGCTTTCTTAGTTTAAATGTCTTTTAAATCTTTTTAATGTTGTAATTTACTTTAAAGTAGTGTAATGAACTTTAAATTTCAGTTTAATTTCAATTTAATCTCAGTTTCAAGTATTTGGTCAATTTCCTTTAAATTTCCATGTTTTTAATTCGAAGTTAAGCAGTTGTTTAGTGAACTCTATAGCTCTCATAAGCTTCTGACAAAAGTTTTTAAAGCTTTTAGATTCATCAAAACAGTTATAGCTTTTTAAATTCATAAAAGTACTATAAAACCAAGAAAAACCAAGAAAAATCAACTTGTGATCTAAATAAGCAGTTCTGGGGGAGAGAAGCCAATCTGGATGGTTTTCTGGTTTCTAGCTTGTTGACACCAAGCTAGGAGTGGTCTTTTGTTCCTTGGTACTCAGTTTAGCCATGATCACTTGTGAGTTCCATTTTTATTCAATTTTTGCAAGTTACTGTTTCATTATTTGTTATGCTTATAATCTTATGTTTTCCTGTTTCTTTGTGATTATTTAATGTTATTATAGCATAATATAAGTAGTTTGTTCATAAGATTCATTTATGCTAAGAATTGAAATTCACTCAGTCGAATTGCAAATTTGACATCCTTGTATTTTCTGCTTGAGTGCTTGAAGTTTATTGCTTAAATGATCTTATTATGTGATAATATTATGTTTGGAAGCTTGTTTATACTCAGATTCATTAAAGACTTTGAAATTCATGTGACAAGTGGAAATCAAAGGATTGTTTGGATTTGCTTGTAAATGTGAGTTCCTGTGTTTGTTTGTTGTTACTTATCAATGTTATATGTCATATTAGTACCTTAAAGCTCAGTTCAATATCCAAATCTAGTTCTTATTTAGTCTAAAGTCAAAATTGTCTGTAATATACCATAAGCAGTTCACTGTTAGGATTCAAGATGCAAATTTTCATCACAGTGACTCAAAAGTATGTTATCTAGCTTACTTTAGTTTCATTATAGCTTAATATAACATGTATAATCAGTAGATTAAGATCCAAATTCATTTTAGTCAAACTTTTCAGTTCTTGTAAAAAGTCAATTTTTCATTATAGTCGTTTTTGAATAAAATGTAGAATTTTATTGTGTATTCAATATTAGGATTTAGCTTATAATCTTTTGGATTTTTAAAGTCTAGTTGCTTAAGAAAAATACAAAAATAATAGTTTAACTTTTCTTAGCTTTTTAAGTGCTTATTTTTCTGCTTGTTTTGGATACCTGTTTGAAAAGGGTGCCCTGTGCACCAGTTTCATGGCTGCTTTTATAAGCTCCCATAGAGCTTATTAGTTGGCCTAATTTTGTGATTTTTGGTTCTTTGGGTAGCCAACCAAGCTATCTTGAGGTTCCAACTTTATATTTCCATTTTTAAGCTTGTTTGCTAGGGCTGCTCATAGTTTTTGTTTTGTCCCATTACTTAGCATCAACTGACTCAGCTGATGCTGAGCAGTGATTTGGCCCCATCTTCATAAGCTCACCACAAGCTCTACAGTGATCCCCACAGTGTGAGCTTGGGCTTTTTGGATACCCCACCTAGCCTACTTGTTTGATCAGTGCTTATTTTTGGTTTAGGAGCTTATTTGCTCAGCTTATTTTTCCCTTGTTTTTCTGTGTACGTCTGTTTGGTTTGTCAGTTTTATCATAGTGCTTATTGATAGTTTACTAAGTGCTTATTTCTAGTATTTATGCTTTTTCAGTTTCCATTTTAGCTTTTAAATAATCAGTGTTTAGCTTATTTCAGTTAGCTTGTATTTATTTGTTAGCTTATTAGTCATTTTAAGCTTACTACTTGTGCTTATTGTCCTTTTCTTGTTCACTGTTGAGATCTTTTGCTTATTCAAGTGCTTAATAGTTGTTTTTGTAAAAAGTCATAGTTGAGAAAAGTGCTTATCTTCATGGTCTTAACAAGTTTGTGAAAAGAAAAATCGAAAAAAAAAAATATTTTGCAAAAAGGGGGTAGGCAGGCTCGAACCTGAGACCTCCCCCTTATAGGAGAGTGTTAGCATTGTACCTGTAAGCCAAAGCGCCCTTGGGTCTTTTTCTGTTATGGTTTGCACAAATTATTCTCTTATATACACTTTAGTCCGTTTAGCTTATTTGGTTAACTTAGCTTATTTCGAGCTTATTTATAGTAGCTTTTTCAAGTTTTCTAATTTTCATAAATTTGTATTAGTATTAAGTATTTTCTGTAAAAAGTTGAGATTTTTCTCTATAGTTTTAGTATTTTTAATAAATTAATTAGTGTAAAAACTTAATTAATTCATAATAAAAAATATAAAAGTCAAAAAAATATAAATCTTTTTTTTAAAAAATTTCTTTTATCAAATAGTATGTAAAAAAATTAGTTTTACATTCGTAGGCCTTTTATTTCTTAAAATTTACGTTTTTGCTTACGCTCCAGCGTCATTTTTGTAAATAACGCTCGTTTTCAGTTTAAGTAACGTTTTTAGACATTTTAAGTTTACGTTTTAGTTAAGATAGTTTATTTAAGTTATTTTATTTTATAAAATCAAATAAACGTTCATCGATCTGTAAAAATAGTGATAGCGTTTATTTAATAGATTTTATTTTTTAATTCTATTTAATTTGCATTTAAGTCGCTAAGACATGCAAATCCCTACTATAGTTATAATCGTTTTTAGGTTTCTGATTGCACGTTTTTATTGACGTAGCTGTGACAGAGCTATTACTATTCACATTCAGTGTTAGTCAATCAGATTCCTGTTTTTGTACATTCTATATCATTTCAGCATTCACAAGTCATTGTATGTGGAATATCACGCCTCACCAGGACATAAACGATCCAAGGAAATTTTAATCCTTGGTAAAATTGCATTCTCTCCCGGGCTGTCGTCCTTTTATCATCTGTCGCGGTTCTAAGCGTGACGGAGAAATAAAAGAGGGTGGTCCGGGAGGAATCACCATGCAAGAAGAACTTCTTCAATTCAAACTTCAAGAATTTTGGGTACTATGTGATCTACCAGATGGAAATAAAGTCATTGGTACAAGATGGGTGTTCAGAGTTAAGAGAGATGAAAGAGGGAATGTCATCAAGAACAAAGCAAGATTAGTTGCACAAGGATATAGACAAGAAGAAGGAGTGGACTATGATGAAGTGTTTGCTCCTGTAGCAAGGATTAAAGCTATCAGAATACTCCTTGCTTTTGCATCATATATGGGCTTTCTTGTTTATCAAATGGATGTCAAAAGTGCCTTTCTTTATGGCAAGATTACAGAGGAGGTCTATGTCAAACAACCTCCTGGTTTTGAGGATCCTGCCCATCCAAATAAAGTCTATAAAGTGGTTAAGGCTCTGTATGGCCTTCATCAAGCACCTAGAGCTTGGTATGAAAGACTCTCCACTTTCTTATTGCAACATGGTTATAGGAGAGGAGCAATTGATAAGACTTTGTTTATCAAGAGAGACAAGAAAGATATCGTGCTTGTTCAAGTCTATGTAGATGATATCATCTTTGGAGCTACAAAACAGTCTATGGTGAAAGAATTTAAGCAGCTGATGCAACAAGAATTTCAAATGAGTTCCATGGGTGAATTAACTTTCTTTTTGGGGATTCAAGTTAAACAATCAGAAGCTGTAATTTTCGTTAGTCAAGACAAATATGTCACTGACATTCTTAAGAAGTTTAACTTTGATGCTATGAAGTCGGTCACCACACCCATAAAATCTATCAACTCATTAGGCAAGGATGAAGATGGTCAACATGTTGAAGTCAAGCTTTACAGATCTATGATTGGCTGTCTTATGTACTTAACTACATCTAGACCTGATATCATGTTTGCTGTCTGTTTATGTGAAAGATATCAAGTCTCACCTAAGGTCTCTCATATGAATGCAGTCAAGAGGATTTTTAGTTATTTGAAACAACAACATAAGTTAGGGTTGTGGTATCCAAAGGATTCACCTTTTCACTTGGAAGCTTTTTCAGATAGTGATTATGCAGGTGATAATTATGATAGAAGATCAACCACTGGAGGATGCCAATATCTTGGAAGAAGATTAGTTTCTTGGCAATGTAAGAAACAAACCATTGCAGCAACATCATCCACTGAAGCAGAATATGTTGCTGCTGCAAGCTGTTGTGGACAAGTACTGTGGATGCAGAATCAACTCTTGGATTATAGGTTCAACTTCAAGAATACTCCTATCAACATTGATAATGAGAGTACCATTTGCATTGTGAAGAATCCAGTTTATCACTCCAAGACCAAGCACATTTAGATTAGGCATCACTTTATTCGAGATTGCTATGAGCATAGGCTCATTAATGTTGTCAAGGTCCACACAGATGACAATGTAGCTGATCTTCTCACAAAGGGATTTGATGTTTCAAGATTCAATCACTTGGTGGTGAGTATTGGTATGATTAACTATTAAGCTACACTTAATGGGAGGACTTATTAGTTAGTTAGATAGCTCTATGCATTGTTTAAGGGGAGGATAAACAATGTCTTTTTGATGTTTTTACCATTGTGAAGAAGAGGATGGAAAAGTACTGTTTATTGCTTATCTGAAAGTACTGCTGTGAAAGTACTGCTTTGGAAAGTACTGCTTACGTGGAAAGTACTGCTAGTCTTGTCAACGTACTGTTCCAACGGTCAAAAGATGGGGTAAAATTCAAACAAACGGTAACTGTATTAATTGGGCTGTGATTTTTTAAAATCTTACCTATAAATAATTACTCTCCAATTTTCCCTCTCATCTTTATACTTATCAATCTTTTCCTTATTTCTCTCTTATTCACATTCACTATTCATCGAATCAATTTCTCTTATAACCACATTCAATGGCAAATCGAAACACAGTTAGTAAGCATAACATGGTGGCCAACTTAGATAAAACACCGGCAAATGTTCAGTTTCATGACATAATTGATTTCCTCACTGGCTCATCAATCAACTATGCCCTTTTGGTTGAACCTGATGTTATTGAGCCCTGGATTCAACAATTTTGGGCAACTGCTACATCTCATGTAGAAGATGATGATTCCTACATTCAGGCTAAGGTTGCTGGGAAGATTGTTAGAGTTAGTGAAGCTTCCATTCGAGAAGATTTGTTGTTTGATGATGAAGGCGGGGATGTTCGTTTTGATAAACAAGTGATTTGGGATACCTTAAGGGATATTGGGTATAAAGGATCTCTCACAGAATCAACCTTAAAGAAACCCTTATTTAGCCCACAATGGAAGTACCTGGTTCATGTATTACTTCATTGTTTAAGTTCCAAGAGTACTTCATGGGAGCAATTTGGATCAAATATTGCATATGCTTTAGTGGGATTAGCTACCAATCGCCTCTTCAATTTTTCTAAACTGATTCTTGATGGTATGCTCTCCCATATCTCCAATGGTTCACCATGGTTAATGTATCCAAGATTTGTTCAAGTTTTCTTAAACAAACAACTTCAGGATGTGCCAAAACCTTCGAGCTTGTTACCTGTTGTGGTACAACCCTCAAAGGTGTTCACCTTCATGGCCAGGAAGAGTGACAAATTCTCTGGAAGGGCTACACCTTTAACAGCACATATGATGGAGATAGTGCAAGCAGTCAGAGATGAAGCTGCTGCAAGTGAAGAACATGTGATTTCAGGCTCAAGGGAAGGTACTGCTTCACCTTCTCAACATACTATTTCTCCACAAGGTCCTGCTGCACAAGAAGGTACTGCAAGACAAGGTACTACATCTACACACGATACTACTCATGGTGATTCAGAACCTGAGGTTAACCCACCATCATCTCCTAATGATTACACTTCCACAGATGGGTCTCAAACATCTGGAGGAGATGAGGGGGATATGCCTACTGAAGGGTTGGTTCTGGATAACTATGTCTTAACAAGAGCATTGGTGCGATTGAAGAAAGCTACTGAAGCTCAAGCTAAACAACTTATGAAGTTGAACACCAAGTTTAAAAGATTGAAGACATTTTTCTGGCCTTTAGTTCAACATCACAGGTTGTGGGTGAAGTCACAGAAGAAGAAAGGAAGAAAATTTAAAAAGACTTCAAAGGGCAAGAAAATTCAAAAGCAGTCTTCATTCCAATTGGGGAGGAATTTGGAACAACATAATTTGAATGAAGATGCTCAAGCTTATGAAGATGTTGCTGATACTTTTGATGAGTCACAAAAAGAATTTACTGATGTTCAAGTTCAAAGTACTGAGCCTCAAGGTACTGGAATACAAAATACTGGTGTACAAAGTACTAGTGATCAAGGTGTTGGTGATCAAGGTACTACTGCTCTTCAAGGAACATATAGACAAGAGCTTATTACACCAAGTACTCTAGATTTTGAAGAAGAAGTTGGTCCTTCAACAGTCCTACAAGAAGAGGAAGCTGATACACCCAAAGTAGAACATACTTCAAGTGATGATGAGATTGTTGCTCAAATATTGAAAAATCTATCAAGATCAAGGGGTGTTAGTATTCCAGGAGTTGCTAAAGAACAACCTCAAGCTTCTCAACCTGCCTTAGATCCTCAAGACAAAGGAAAAGGTAAACTGGTTGACACAAAGAAGAAGAAGAAGCTCACTTTGGCTGAAATAAGAGCTATTGAAGTAGCTAAGAATGAAGAAGCTGCTAAGAAGTTTCAAGCTAAATATGATGCTAAGGTTCCTCTACCAGTGAAGGAACCTGAACCTGTTATACCACAAAGACGACCTAGTATTTCCAAGGAAAGGAATGCTATGATGGCCTATCTGAAGGGTAGAGGTTATACAGGTCTGCACAAACTTAAATATATAGAGATGAAAGACTTGTATGATGTTGTTAGAGAAGCATATCAGAAGGAAGTTGTTGGGATTATTCCTTTTGATGATGAAAAACATAATGAGGATGCAAGAAAAATAAGCTTAAAAAGAAAGAGAACAACTGAAGAAGAACAGCCATCAAAGAAGATAGAATTAAGAACTGATACAGTTGATGAGCTGAGGAATTACCTTAGAGTTGTAGACTTTGAGCATCCTAAGTCTAAAGATGTTGCAGAAAAGAATTCAAAGATATCTACATTTGAAGTTGTAGAATCAAAGGAAGGAGATTATATGATGTTCCATAGAGAAGATGAGAGTTTCAGAGTGTTTAATTTGCTATGGGACATATTGCACCTCATCAACAGAGAAGATTTGTTTCATTTATACCAACTGGTGCAATAATATTTTGAACACATTCCATCAAATGGAAGTGGTTTAGTTTTGCTTGGAGATCTCATAACCATCTGGGAAACTGAAGAAACAAGTACTGATGCAATCTGGCAAAACCAAGAAGTTTGGGAGATTACTAGCTGGAGATTCTTTGAAGAATCTGGAGTGCATGTTTTGGAGCTGGAACATGGGACCATGATCCATATGTTAGCAGAAAGAAGATATCCACTGACTAGAGATCTTATGAGAAGAATGCTAGATCATGGTATGGAGGTTGAAGAAGAGAATGACACATCTGTCATGGTCATTGAACTATTCATTAAATGGACAATTATGGCTGATGACGATGCATAAATACTGGTATGGTTTTTAATTATATAAATTTTTTGAAAAATAGGTACTTTAATCATAGTACTGCTGGACAAATAGTACTTTAACCAAAGTACTGCTTGCAGCACAAAACCAGTAAACGATTTTTAATAAAGAATAAGCAAACTTTTGTTAAGTGCAAAATATTTTGAAACAAAAGTTAACAGCAACAAATGGTTTTTGAGATGGTTACAACAAAGGTTATCAGTCCACCATGTTTAACAAAAGGACTGGCTAATCCATGAGCAAACGGCTCTAGTAAAGATATCTCAAATCCGTTGATGGTTGACAACTTGCCAATAAGTTGTATGGTAATCAACTCACCATATCTGATATAGTGAAGAGTTGGCTAGCCCACAAGAAAAATGGCTTGTGGTAAAGGCTGTGGAAAAACCATTTATATGGTAATTAGTTCACCATGGTTGCAAGAACTAACTAGTCCAAAAGGGTACGGATTTTGGTAAAGACAAAACAAATCCGTTAATATCTGATGATTTGCTAAAAATCATATGGTTATCAATATACCATGGTTTTACACACCTAAACATTGGCTACTCCAGAGTTAATGGCTTTGGTAAAGAGACATCAAAATCCATTAAATTTTCAATGATTCACCTCTCACAGGAGTTTACACACCTGGAAGTGATGAGAATAGACTGAAACTTTATGATCTGATGTACAATTTGCCATATGTTGCTGAGTAGCTGAAAAGATGAAGATTGTTGATAGTTGCTGAAAAGAACTGCTTATAAAGACTACTTTGATGATGATAATACAAGCACAGAGAGTACAAAATAAATCTGAAGATAAAGACACAATCTTTCCTTGAAGACAAAATATGTTAAAGATACAGATACAAAGGAACTTGAAATCAAGCAAGTAGAATTCAAGTTAGGGGAGGATTGTTGGGATATGAAAGTACTGAAGAATTTGAAAGTACTGAAGATGGTCAAAGTACTGCTTATGTGAAGGTCAAAGTACTGCTCAACATCAAAGTACTGCAAAGCTTAAAGACGGTTATAATAAGAATGTTTTGTGGAAAGTAATGTTTATCTATAATGTTCTTAGTTTGGTATTACTTGTCGTACAAGGATTAGAGTTGTAAACCGACTAGGGTTATCCTTATGCCTATAAAAGGACCCCTAGATTGGTATTAGAGATACGTTCTTAGAATACAACTTTAGAGAGAATATTAGAGTTATTAGGGATTGTTAGTGAATCTGTGTATCAAGCAGGTTTAAAGTATTAATAAAATCGTTGAAGTTAAAGTTATTCTTCTTAGCTTTATTAAAGTAGTTTCAGCATACTTATTAAAGTTATATCAGTGTTTCATTGTTAGTGAATTAGAATTTATCTGAGGTTGCTAAGCCCTTACAAGCTAAATAGTTAGTTTGGTCAGAGTATATCGATCCAACATTTACAAGCTCAATGTCTTGAGATCTTGTCCACTTACTTTGTGGTCTAGGATCTGAGCTTGATGAGGTCAGTAGGAGATCAGTAATGGATTCAAGGGCTGGAGCAACAGAAACATGAAGATCATTTGAAGAGGTGATTTGTTGTTCATTTTGAGATTCATGAATTTCAGGTTCCTGAACATTTGGTTAAGTATGACCTCCTAGTAGGGACTGATGGATTGTCAATGAATTCACTGATGGTTGGTTGAGGAAGGTTATGAGGCAAGATGTAGTATGAGATGTCAGCATCAGCTTTATATGAGGAATTGTTTTCAGAGTTGAACTCATCAGGAGGGTATCTAGATGAGTCATCAATTCCTATTTCTTCTATTGAAGTATTGGTGGACCTGATGCTTTCAGTGCTCTCATCAAAGGTGACATGGAAGGTTTCCTCAACTTGTTGTTTTCTGGTGTTAAACACCCTGAAAGCTTTAGATATCAGTGAGTAACCTAAGAAATGTCCATCATCAACTTTTGCATCAAATTTTCCTAAGTGATCCTTGTGATTGTGAATGAACACAGGACACCCAAACACATGAAAGTAGCTGATATCAGGAAGTCTTCCTTTGAAGATCTCATACGGGCTTTTGTTATTCCTTTTGACAATGATTTACCTGTTTTGAGTGTAACAGGCTATTTTAACAGCTTCAGTCCAGAAGTGATTTGAAAGTGCTGAGCCATTTAACATGTTCAGGGGTATAAGGAGATGAGAAATTTTGGGAAATTCCTTTTTCATCATAGAAACTCTCAAGTTCTTGATTTTTGAACTCAGTACCATTATCAGTTCTGATTTGTTTAGCTGTAATGTCATTCTAGTTTTCAATCTTCCTGATGAATGACATTATGGTTTCAGCTGCATGACTCTTTTTGGAAAGAAAGTATACCCAAGTGTATCTTGAGAAGTCATCAACAATGACAAGTGTATACTTCTCATGTTGGATTGATCTTGGACTGATAGGTCCAAACAGATCCATATGCAGGAGGTGAAGGCAGCTTTTGATGGAGAAATTTTGTTTTGATTTGAATGATGCTCTATGATGTTTGCCTTTTTCACAAGCACAACATGGTTTATTTTTTGCAAAAACCAGTGATGGTAAACCAAGGACTTTGTTTTGTTTTGCCAAGTTGTAAATATTTTTGAAGTTTAAGTGAGAGAGTCTCTTGTGCCACAGCCAGTTGACAATTTCAGTGGTTTTGGCAAAGATACAAGTTCCATTCTGTGAGAGTTGACATGTCAAGCACATATACATCATCTCTCCTAGGAGCTATAAGAACAACTTCTTTGTTGGCATTGAAAATAGTACCTTGTTTATCATTGAACTACACTATGTATTTTGCATCACACAACTCACTGACACTGATAAGATTGTATTTTAGACCATTTACGCAAGCTATTCTAGAGAAAACTATTCCATTACAGTTTATTGAACCATAACCTTCAGTGGGACATGATGAGTTATCACCAAATACTACCTTGGGTCCTGACTCTTTACATACTTGTGCAGATACTTCCTCACACCAGTCATGCTCCTTGAACATCCACTATCGAGATGCCAAATAGGTTCCCTGGCGTGTCTCTGCACAAATAGTAAACTGAATTAGTTTCTCTTGCTAACCCACTTACTAGTGGGCTTGGGTCTGATGGTCTGATTAAACTTAGCAATGGATTCATGGTCAGTGGTTGAGTGAAGTGTGCTACCATAGGTTTTGCATTTGCTTATTGAGGAAGACTCAGTGATGCGGGGTTGTTTTGAACTTCTCCTTGCTTGTATGACTCTATCATGCTGAGATGTCTCATGAGCTGGATTTCCACATATTTCACAGCAAGAGTTCATGAGACAGTCATCAGGATGATGATCATTAAAGCCACAGTGTGGGCAAGGAGGAAAAGGTTTTGCTTTAGGCCTTTGAGCCTGCTTTGAAGATGAAGCATACTGATGACCAAGGTTGGTATGACTTGCTTCACTGAATGATCTTACATACTGTAAGTGATCAGGAGTTCTGTGATCTTCCTTTTTGCAGATCATGCAAAAAAGGATTATGTAGCAATTATCAGTGGTATGGCTAGTATAATGGCACAGATCACACTTCTGCTTGGGCTTGGAGTTGCCTTTAGACCTGGAGAAACTTGAGATTGACTTTGGTTCACTGGCTTTTAAACCAGGAACCTTCTCAGCTGAGTTCATCTTTTCACTCAAATTCCTCATAAGTTTAGTCAACTGCTTGATTTAGTCTTCTTTAGTAGGAACTGAAGATGTGGAAGTCTCAATGGGGACTGAATCTTCTTGGGTTGGTTTCGCTGGTCTTTTCAAAATTGTTCTACCAAGACCTGACCTTTCTTTTGGAGAGTGAGTGTTGAATTATAGAGGAGTAAGCTCAGAGCTAGGTGCAGCACCCTTGAAGAGACTTCAGAGGTGGAAGCGGTGCTTGAGATTCAGCTTCAAACTCAGTGATGTGTTCAATACCACTGGGTACATCAGGGAGTCCAAGCATGCTCTTGAGTACCTGACTTTCAGGCTCAAGTATCCTTCCAGAATCGAAGTTTGGAAGCTTACTCTCAGGGTTTACCCTTTCAACCCAATCACTGGATTTTGGCAACAGCTTCTTTTTAGAGAGCATACCAGCAGACACAAAAGTTTTGGGACTTTGATCTTCACTGAGAGTATTAGTGAGTTGTTCCTCACCTAGTATTCTTTTTTTGCTACTGGGGGCTTGAACAGGTGTTAAAGACTCTAGGGTTCTTAGCAGTCCAGCTTTCAATGATTTGTTTTTCTTTCTTAAGTTCTTCCTGAAGAGCTAGATTATGTTTTACTAACTCAGTGTTTTGAATTTGTAGTGTAACAGCCTCAAGTTTGGCTTGTTTTAAAGTAAGAAATTCATCCCTACACTTATTTAATTCAAAACTTAACTTGTTATACTTAGAAAACAGATTTAATCGTTGCTCTTCTACGAACTTAAGGTCAATATTAATATAATTCATGAAAGACTGCCAATCTGAATCATCATCCATAGAAAGTAAAAGGTTTACCTTCTTCATTGTGATGTTAACCCATTCACCATTCCTAGCATGATTCTTTACAACAGCTAGCTTGTCCTCTTCTAAGAGAGCCATCAGTGCACTGACTTGCACCATTTCATCATCTGAGGAGACTGGCTCTTCATCCCAGTCAAAGACTTCAGCTACCAGGCCCTTGTTTTTACCCTGCACAGATTTAACATTTTGTGTTGTTTCTGAGGGAGGGGCCTCAAGAATTGCTAGTTTAGCCTTGGCTTTCTTATACTTAGCTTCAAAATCAACAGCTTTGCTTTGATCAGTTTTGTTTTGAAAATTTTGATGAGACTGATAGACTTTTGGTTGAAATTTGCTAAAACCTAAGGACTGGTTAGACCCTGAGGGTTTGTAAGAGGGTTCAGAAATAATTTTTGAAAAACAGTCTTTATCAAAATGATCATTTTCGTGACACTTAAAACACTCAGTGTCCTCATTAGCTTTAGCATTAGAAAAACTTTTGTTTCGTCTAATAAACCTTTTGGAGTTAGCAAGGAGTGCCCTTTCCTGAAACTCAACGTTCAAGTAATTCAGGTACTCCTCGCTTGTTCTCTCACCAGCCTCATCGTCTGAATTTTCCTAAAAATCCTGAACCACACTGTTTGAATAAAAGGCAATAGAAATTGGTGTTAAAGTGGTTACCAGGGGCTTTTTGACTTCCTGAGATTTTTTCAAGTCAGGGTATCGTCTATTGATGAGGTTATCCTCATAGACAAATTTTCCGTAAATTTCAGGAAGTTCAAGATTCTGAATATGATTTGCATTTCTAAGTCCCTGATAAAAATTCAACCACTTCTCAGGGAGACTGTTAACAAAACCAACATTGATTTCATGTTTGGACAACTTGACACCATCATTTGACAATTCATTTCATAAAGTTTTATAACGGGTGTAAGTTTGGGAGAGGGTTTCTGAGTCTTTAGCCCTGAAGGTATTGTACTCAAGTTTCATGTCCATTATCCTATTTTTCTTGGTATCTGAGGGACCTTCATAGCTGTGGACCAGGTCATTCCAGGTTTGTTTGGTTGTACTACAGCTTATGACAGACTCCATTACATCATCAGGAACACAAGATATGATGATGCTTTTGATCCTCTGGTCCTGGTTGACCACCCTCCTCTCATCCTGAGTCCACTGAGTTTCAGGTTTGGGTAAACCTTCAGCAGTATTTAGGACAAATGGACCTTCATTAATACACTTAATGTAGTAAGGTTCCATCCAAGTCAAGTAGCAAAGCATTCGCTTCTTCCACTTGTTAAATTTTCCAACTTCTAGTCGAGGGGCAACAACAGCATAGGCTCCACCCTTTTTGTCGACAAGTTGGGGTACATCATGTAGGACCTTGTTTTTATCAACCTTATCACGTTACCAAGCTTAACACACGTATACCAAGCTTAACACATATGCGTATGCGTAAAGAAATATGAAGAAAGGTTAAGCAAAGATGGTGACTTGAATATGTATATGTCGTGTATGAGAAAAGAGAAATAAGATGAAAAGATATGTTGTATTGCAAAGAGAAAACACACACTTACACACTCAAGCACACCCCTCAAATGACACATTTGAGGGGTATTTATACTCTCATACAAAACGCCCTAATGGGCTTGGCATGGGCTTGGATTGGGTTGGATTGGATAATAACTTACATAAGGCTAGCTTAACTTAACTACTAACCATTTAACTTAGCCCAATCCACGAGCCCTTTGACTATTCTATTACGATATCTAAAACACGTTACAAAGTTCCTAAATGTGAATGACCATCACTTATATTAATTATTATTAAGGCTAACAATCTCCCCCTAAGGGGTGGTCATTCAAAAGATGCTCCACTTGATAAGGTCTTTAGAATTTTTGAGCTTGAACTTTGTGTGTAGATATAGAATAGTCTTGATTCTTTGTTCCTTCATGATTTGTGATCATTTAATGGTGTTGTCTGCCATCTGTCAACTTCTTTGGGATAGGTGTCTCCACGTCTTTCTCCACCATGCTCACACTTCTTTTTGACTTTGACTTTCCAATGTTGTGAAGTTCTCTAGTCTTTGAACTTTGTAGATCATTTGACGAAGAATCATCTTTAACTTTGTGTTGCCTTTGATTTTGGCGAGAACTTTCATGTTTTGTGATGTTGGTATGAGCATGGGGAGATGGTGCGATATTTCCTCCAAGGAACAATCATCAGTACCTGCATGAATATGTTAGTGAAGAATACCAATCGATCATTGTGGACTTTTCTTAAATAATTGACCACTACGATTGTTTTACTGATGAATGTCTTGATTCCATTCACCGTGGTTGGGCGAATCAGCCATCCGAATCCCGTGGAGGGACAGTTATCATTACATTGGATAAATCCAAGTAACGACCCACGTCTTCAGGATTTAATTCGTGAAAGGAATCTCCTTAGCGGGATTTCCAGCACTTACAAGTTCAAATGTCGAGGGTGTTAATAGCATAGTGTGAAAACACATCTCTAACTCTTACAAAGGTTGTTCCTGAACTGGAGGCCCTCAAGTAGGCTAACACGACATACCGAAGTACATCTACAATTCAGGTGAGTCGTTGAAGTACACCGAAGCATCACTTCATGACTGTAGACCGTTTGAGACACACTAAGCATAATCCATAAGAATTACCGAAGTGACCTGCTGTCAGGGCTGTTTGATGTTGACCCTGGCAGGAGTTTCCATTCAATCACTGAGGATCACATTTGTGAATCCCCTCATAAATGTTCTTGGCAGATTGCTAATATCTGCGTAGGACTCTAGAATATATCACTTGTGTCCTTATTGTTGAACAACAAGAGATGAAATATTAAGTGTTCCTATGAGATCTTTTGATGAATCTCGTGGCTCTAGACTCAATAGTGCGCTTTGGTTTTCCTGAGCGGAGACTAGGGAGAGGGTCTCCTTCTTCAATACCAACAATCTCTAAGAGAGAGTCGATAGATTACGTAGGGTTCCCTGTGAGAATGAAACAAATCCTTTTAAGAGGAATTGAGTGGCTAGAAGGTTTAGTGCAAATACCAGTGTCATCTTAGTGACAACCAGTAGCATATGAATTGAACCCGATTCTGCCCTAAGGTTGATTATGGAGGGCTATTTCTTTTCACCCTTTCTTTTGCTTTTCTTTTTAATTCTTCAACCCCTTCTTTCTCCTTTCTCACATTACTCCTTTTTCAATCATACCTAAGGACTTCTAATACTAACTATGGGTATTGTCCTTGGGTAGATCCCTCCGGCTCTGGCGGATCATAGGACGGATTTTCCTATCCTTAGAAACCTTATAACTCCATGACTATCCTATGTTGCCATAAAACATTTTTCTTGAAAATCTCTCAAAGTTTTTATGATTATAAAACATATTTTGTTAACAACTTGAGAGTTTTGCATTTTCAGAAATACTCCCCCTTCACATGTGCTTATATTGTTTTAATTTAAATCTGCACAGTAAGGGTAGAGTTCGTATTTTTTGAATTGATCGACTTTCAATGAACAAGACCAATTCGAGATACGTTTACATCACTAGTGAACTAGCTTGAAATTATTACCCGTCCTGGTCAAGTCCATAGAAAGTTTCTCGAGATGGTACATTTCCTGACTTTAATTTCTCGTCAATTCATTGGTAACGACTGAGTCGAGCTCTTTTGAGATTCAAACAACGATCATTAAACATTTTTGATCACATTTTAATCACGTCTTCTCCCCCTCAAAAATAGCATATTCGTGATATTTTTTATATCAACGGATTAAACAACATTTTTAGAATATTTTGGGAGACAAACGGATTTGATTTTAGCATGAAATTGGAACATTTTTGTTTTATACTCCCCCTTTAATAAAGCATAATCAATAAAGGGTTTGGAGGGAGTTATCTTGAGCACAAAATATTTAGAAAGATTTTGAAAAAATCTTTTTGAACATTCTTGAAAAGGTACTCAAGATGATGATGATTTCTCACCAGTTTTAAATGTAGTGCACTGAAGCGTACACTAGATTTTCTTTAGAAACACGAGTTTTGATTTGAAATAATCAAAAGTCATCATTTTTGTTTGGGTTTCGTACTGAAATATACGAAAGCCGTTTTTGAAGAAATTTTGAGAAACGACATGTTTTAGAAATAATATTGAAAGAACTCTCGCTCAAGCATCTGTACATGTCCGTATCATTGTTGAATGACATTTCTAGAAACGTACAGAATATCGATTATACGAGAGACATGTCGTGAGTATAATATTTTTGGATTTTTGATTTTATATTGTTTTTGAATTTTTTGAAAGTTTTATATTTTTATATTTTTCTTTTGTTGGTTTTTCAAATTTTGTATTTTGTTTTTCAAAAATATTTACAGCAAAGCTTTTTGGAAATCATTTTCAAGAAGATTCGAGAAGACGTTCTAACTCCTCAAGGGTTAGGCTTCGCATTCCAATTCGTCGAACTAAATCATTAAACCGTTCTTTTGGAAGGGCTTTAGTAAATAGATCGGCGAGTTGGTAATCTGTCTTCACGAAAAATAATTCAACCGTACCTTCTTCTACATGTTCTTTGATGAAGTGGTAGCGGTCACGAATGTGCTTAGTCTTTGAGTGATGAACAGGATTGCACGATATGGCTATGGCACTTTTTGAGTCACAATACATAGGTATTTTATCGAAAGTAAAGCCATAATCTGTGAGTTGTGTTCTCATCCATAGAACTTGAGCACAACACGCAGATAGAGACACATACTCAGCTTCAGCGGTTGAAAGTGCAGTACAATCTTGTTTCTTTGAAGACCAGCTTATTGACTTTTCACCCAAACATTGTGCGCCTCCTTATGTACTTTTTGCTGTAACTTGATCACCTGCGTGGTCCGCATCTGAAAAGGCTATTAGATCAAATCTGGATTCCTTCAGATACCAAAGTCCCATGTGAATGGATGTCTTCAGGTACCGAAAGATCCTTTTAACCTCTTTGAGGTGCAGTTCGGTAGGCTTTGCCTGAAACCGTGCTAATAAGCAAACATCAAAATGAATATCGGGTCGACTAGCAGTGAGGTACATGAGAGAACCAATAATGCTCTAATATTTCTTCGGATCCATAGGTTTCCCAAATAAATCGGCTCTAATTTTTGGTGAAGTTACCATTGGTATTCCGGCCGAATCACAATTATCCATACCATAATTTTTCAAAATCTCAGTTGTATATTTAGATTGATTAATGAAAATTCCACGAGGGGATTGATGTATTTGTAAACCAAGAAAAAAATTTAGTTCCCCCATCATGGACATTTCAAATTTGCTTTTCATGAAAATTTCAAAATGTTTTGAAAGATTCGGATTAGTGGACCCAAAAATAATGTCGTCCACGTAAATCTGAACAATCAAAATGTCATTCTTGTATTTTCGAGTAAACAAGGTAGGATCAACCGTTCCTTTGGTGAAATTGTTTTTGATCAAGAAAGAGGACAATTCGTCATACCACGCTCTCGGAGCTTGTTTCAAACCATAGATTGCCTTTTTGAGTTTGTAGACGTAGTCTGGATGTTCCATGTCTATGAAGCCTTCTGGCTGACTCACATACACTTCTTCTTTCAGAGTTCCATTCAAGAACGCAGTCTTTATGTCTATCTGATAAACCGTGATGTTTTTACGAGCTTCATAGGCTAAGAATATCCTGACTGCTTCAAGTCTGGCTACCGGCGCGAATGACTCTTCAAAATCTATTCCTTCTTCCTGTTTGTATCCTTTGGCCACGAGACGAGCTTTATTGCGAATTACAGTCATTTCTTCATCCTTTTTGTTCTTCCATAACCATTTGAGATCAATGACACGTATGTCAATTGGTCGTGGGACCAAATCCCAAGAGTCATGTAGACGGTATTGGAGAAGTTCCTCCTGCATCGCTTCTATCCAAGCGTTTTCTGCCATTGCCTCCTGAATGTTCTTTGGTTCTTTGATGCTAATTGAGCAAATATAAATGCACAAGTCACAGTATGTGGCAAGTTGCCGTCTCGTCTGAATTGGCCTTGAAGGTTCACCAATAATTTGTTCAATTGGATGGTCTTTTGTCCACTTCAGAGTAGAAGGATACCGTTGGTTTAACGTATGCGAGTTAGATGGTTCTCGTAAGTTTGAAGATGATTCAGCTGATTCCATAGCAAATGGGTTTTCGAATACGTCTTCATCTAACGGTGCATCGTTTTGGTTTTGAGAAGGTTCTTCTTGAAATGATATGTTTTGGTTTTGCTCATCAACTGTTGGTAGAATGGTTGCAAGAACTGGAGTAGATGTAGATGATGTTGATGGACTTGATGCATTGGTTTCGACTGTGGTAGATGCATCTTCTGTTGGTGGTGGTGGTTGTTGATTTTGAGCGAGTGCAGTGGAATGATGGTTTGATGCATTTGTCGATGTTCCACCATAGTATTCATCGAACATTAAATCGAAGAAGTTCTCCCATTCTTGTTCTGAAGGTTTGTCAAATGAAGTTGATTGAGCTCTTTGAGGTATGAGTCCCGAACTGATGTGTCCAGAAGTCTGCTGGTTATGTTCGGGTCCTAATCTGTTTTGATTAGAAGCCATCGGGTTAAGTAGTGGTTCTAAAGCGAGTCTCTCAGAACCCACAGGTCCCAGGATCGAAACCTGGCTCTGATACCAATTGTAGGACCTTGTTTTTATCAACCTTATCACGTTACCAAGCTTAAAACACGTATACCAAGCTTAACACATATGCGTATGCGTAAAGAAAGATGAAGAAAGGTTAAGCAAAGATGTTGACTTGAATATGTACATGTCGTGTATGAGAAGAGAGAAATAAGATGAAAAGAGATGTTGTATTGCAAAGAGAAAACACACACTTACACTCTCAAGCACACCCGACACATTTGAGGGGTATTTGTACTCTCATACAAAACGCCCTAATGGGCTTGGCATGGGCTTAGATTGGGTTGGATTCGATAATAACTTACATAAGGCTAGCTTAACTTAACTACTAACCATTTAGCTTAGCCCAATCCACGAGCCCGTTGACTATTCTATTACGATATCTAACACACGTTACAAAGTTCCTAAACGTGAATGACCATCACTTCTATTAATTATTATTAAGGCTAACACATCACTTTCAACCATGTTAGGATCCTGATTTTAAAAACGTTTTTGAGAGGCTTAAAAAAGGTTTTATAAATCAGCCTGCTCTGATACCACTTGTTGTTCCCGTTTTACAAATAGCTTAAAACAGTAAATACTACTAATTGTGAATCATGACTGAAGTAAAGCACATTAAGATAAGTTTTAACAAGATAAAACACAAAGGAATTTTCCAACGTTTATATTCTTTATTAAAACGAATCAAAAAGAATACATTACAAATGACAAGTATGGTGTAACTCCTCACGAAGCTTAGGCTAAGTCTAAGCACAACTATTCGGGTACCACTGAGCTATCTCAGGGACATAGTCGTATTTAGAGGAGTGAAAGATGCTTGTGTGTGTTTTTCACAATTAATGCACAAGCTTAAATATTTCACTCCTACCTTATGGCTATTTATACAAGTATGTTTTTTGACTTTATCCTAAAGGAAAAACTGACAAGGTTACAGAAGACAAAATACTGATGTATTTCGTCTCTGTTTACATAGGCTATTTTGAGTAAGATACAAGGGTGATTTCTTCTTGTCAGTGATGACACTGATCCCGGATGTTAGCGTTTCATGGAAAGTTTGACTTTGGATTGATAAGGACTTCATTTTATCCTTTCAAACTTATCCCGCCTTGTCCAGCTCATTCTTCAGTCTTCTTAGCCTTCAGTCTTGATCTTCTATCTTGTCTTCAGTGGTAATAGTTGGTAAGGAGTTTTGAGATTCAGTGAGTTATTGTCATCCCTCACTGAATCCATCATCTTCTTCTTGACTCAGTCTACAGCCCTTAAGTTCCGCCTCACTGAGTGGAGAGACTTTACTTCTTTGTCTCATACTGGGTATCCTGAAGATGACTCACTGAGTGGCTATGCGCTCAGTGACTTGTTAGTGTTTAAGGTTATAAACAGTTAGGGTATTTTCTATTCAAATCCTAGAATTAAGGGGTTTGGGTATTCACTGAACCCAACAATTTCCCACTGTTTCCAGTCTCACCATCAATATCATTTCCAATAGGAACATTGACACCATGATCCACAATTTCTTCTATCACCATACCCTTGCCCTTACTCGTCATTCGCTCTATCATCTGACACTCTACCAATGAAACACCGATTTCAATATAAAACTCCAATTCTCTAAATCTAGGAACATACTCCACAAGTCTGCTCGCATCTTTATCAGAAATTAGTGGTAGCAAACCATCATTCAATGACTCCCCATGTATCCTAAAGTGAGTCAACACAGGGGTACGATCCGTGTAACCCCTGTAACATTTCGTCCAATAAGTTCATGGAGGAAATGTCACAGTGAACTCCATCAAACCAATCTGTATCTCCAAAAAGATATCTTCTTCCTGGTGGTGAGGTAAATTCACCATTGTGATGGATTTACAAAGTAAACATGGTTTCATTCAAATTTGTGCAACACATAAAACATCAATAACTTCAAAAACCAATAACAAGTTTAAATGGAAACACTAAAATGGAACAGAGTATGCTTACCATAAAGGATTCCTAAATCAGGGATCGGGGTACTGTGTGCACGATTTTGCCAAAACGTAACCATTCTCAAGATCTTTACTTGTGAAATTAATGTTCTTGGAAGAAATTGAAACACAAATATAAACTATTGCTTTAAAGGACTAAAGCTGTAAAACAAAACACTAGCAACTGAGATGGTTGGCGGGGAAGAGAGTGAAATGAGAATACTTCCCTCATCGACGTGGCACTTAACGAGGAAAATAACGAAAGTTAGCTCTCAGTGGTTGTTTTGCAAAAAAATGAAACATTAATGTCGTTTTTGCAACACTTTTTATCTCGGTGTATTTCTAGCGCATTTGGGTTATTTTAGAGACCATTTTTACAATTTACCCTTAAAAATAATAAAAACGAAAGGTGACCCGGTCACCTTTCACCCTTTTTTTTGCTACCTCACGCGTGAGAGGTGATGGTGGGAATCGGCTCACTCGGTGACGGAGACCTCACTTGATGAGGAGTCACCCACCAGTCCGCCTAGCCTAAGTTTATAGGTCGTAAATTTTCGTCTATATATTAATCGTGGTTTGGTTGTTTATAAAGTAATACAATGATAACATACAGTAAAAGTTATTTAGAAACAAGTGAAGCATGAATATAGTACGCAATGTCGTGTTTCTGTTTCTATAACGTACTTTTTATACATATCTTTTGAAGATCATGCTATCTACTCATGGACGGACCTACATGGGTGCCGGGTGTGGCACAGGCTACACTCAATTTTAAGTCACGAAGTGCAAAAAAGTTTCAAAACCGTCGTTTTTTGGTATGTGCAACACCCAATAACTTTTTTTGCTACTTTTGTTTTTTATGATGTAACTTAAGTTAGCTCATCAATTCTTTTGTGCAACACCTTCTTGAAAATTCTAGGTCCGCCCCTGTATCTACTCCGTATAACATATTTAATTTCATGCAAATTTTATAAATTTACTGCAAATTGTCGATTTGGGACGAGGGACCATAAAACATGAAAGAATCGTTTAGGCAAAGAATGCTATCGTCTCAATCGTTATGGTATGGGTAATGTATGCTAAACAAGTAGATGAACGATTAGGGTAATTTCACGACAAGAGTACATGTATCTACTTCACATAGTTATGTCACTATGTGTCATCTAATTACAGATAATGATGTGATTAACCACCTAAATCCTGGTTTAAAAAGCAGTACCCCATAGCCAATAATAGCCCATTTGTAAATGTTCCCACTTTACTTGAGCAAAATGATAGCTTTTGAGCATGAGTCATTTCATAACCAAAACATATTTATAAACACCATTTATTACGCTAAATTGTCAATCATAAAAAGAGACCTAAAGCATGTAAAGCCACACTCATACTAATAGTGCCACTCTGTGCAGTGTGTCAAACTGAGTCAATAAAAGCTACAATTCCTTCTGACCCATAAGTCATTTTCTTTAGCAATGGCATCATCATACTTCAATATTTTTCTTTCAACCTTCAAAAAATCCTACATTTTGGATGAATATCTATGGTATCATCTTTGAACCTTCAATACTCAAAGTTCACGAAATCTTCGTAATTCGGTGATTTTAGAGATTATCTGCAAACTTAGAGCTTGTTTGTTAGAAAAATCTCATCATGATTAACTCGATCATTTTGTATCGAACATCCAAACTTGAAGAAATCTTGAATTTTAGGTGATTTTGGAGGTCACCCACAAATTATTACAATATTAGGATTGAGGTAAGGATATTTGTTATCACATTTCTCTCAAATATTTTTCTGTCAACTTTGAAATTTTTTGATTTTCGAGGTAACTCTTATTGTTGTTTCTTATAAAATATAGTAGCTATAAAAATTTGTAATACTTTCAGTGTAATATTTGGTTTTGAGGGTAAAAATGAAGGATTTCCCTTCTTGTTTTGGTGAAAATGGTGTTCAAGTTTCTGAAGCTTCTTCGGAAGCTCATAATACTACAACTTCTACAAGTAAAATTGCCCAGAATCTTGTGACATGCGTATACCAATGCAGAATGCGCAATTTATCCTACTTCATGATCACTCTTACTTGGTCTAAAAACTTGATGATGGGTCAAACTCTATCGGCTGAAATTGGTGATGCAAACAATCAATGTCTATGTAAAGTCGACATCAAGCCATGGTTATTCTCCAAAAGAAGAGGGTTTAAGAATCTTACAATTGGCTCAAAGTTCATTGATATTTATTGGGATCTATCATGTGCAAAATTTGGTTCATCACCCGAACCGATCGAAGGATTCTATTTTGCGATTGCTGTGAATCGAGAACTAATCCTGGTTTTAGGGGATATGGAAGAGGAGGTTCACAAAAAGATAGATGCAACTAGTTTAACACCAAATGCTGTTTTTGTTTCAAAAAGAGCACATGTGTTTGGGAAGAAGGTTTATTCGACAAGAGCTCAGTTCTGTGGTAAAGGCCAAGTACATGACATATTGATCGAATGTGACACAATGGGTATGCATGATTCATATCTATTGATACGAATAGATGGTGACCCAGTAATGCAAGTGAAGTGTTTAAGATGGAAATTTAGAGGAAATTATACCATTCTGGTTGATGGGTTGCCTGTGGAAGTTTATTGGGATGTTCATAGTTGGTTATTTGAGAAACTAATGGGCAATGCGGTTTTTTTGTTCAAGAGTTGTCTTTCAGCAGAGAAACTGTGGGCGAGTGAGGATCAGTCTTGGTCAAGTAAAGATCGACAGTCACAAGCTTTTGGGTTCTCTTTAGTGTTGTGTGCATGGAAGAATGAATAGATGTGTGTGGTACTCTATTTTCCAATTACTTTGACTCTGATCCAACCATGTGTTGTTTTATATGCTGTATCAAGCAATTATAAGAGTTTATGCTTAATAGTTTGCTAAGTTCATGAAAGATACCTTGTACTGCTGGTTTGCATAGATTTTGGGATTTTCTTGTAAATTATGATTGTGACTATAATTTATAATTTTTAGTATGATCGACATAATCGCTAATGCGCATCCTAAACACCCACTAAATATCTTTCTTAATTCATTACTGTATTATTATTTCCACTTTCAATATGATGTAATACTTGAAGCAAGGTATCAAAAACATACATACCTTATAAGGTTATGTACATGCTTTTAAACCACTCATTTGGGAATTGAAACTCATCCTAGTGAATATCATTCCAACTCAACATATTTTGTATTGTGTTGCTAAAGTATAAGATGGCCAGATGGGAGGTGAAAAAAAGAACCTTAGTTGGTAGAAACTAGCAAACTGGAAAGAATGCTATAATTAGGACCTACAAAACTAGAGTGGTGTTGTCACTACAAGTAGGACACTACTTCTTTAGACCTAAAATACCAAATACAATGGTTTTGAGATGCTATAGAGGCTGCAAGTTAAATATAACAGTGAAAGAATCAGCCAATCATGCATCATTCTTGATCTATTAAAATATGGTTAAAAGCCATGTTATGATTTTGATATCACCAAAAAGCCTAGCAGAAGCATTTTTACCTTTTAGGGTGGTAACTTACTAGTATATAACACTATCAATTTCCCCTTCGTGTCTCTGGAACAAGTTCTTTCTCAGTAAAATCCGTAACCAACACAGTGATAACATTTGCAGTTTGCTACTGATAGCATGACATTGTGACCCTCTCAAAGACTTCCCGGTTAAGTTAGTTACAAAACTTCTAAAATCAAACAGTAGAAAACTGAATGTCATTAGCAAAATAAAGATTTTATCTTTGATCGACTTAGTCATCTCTTTATTGTTAGTTTATTCCTATAAGATTTTATCTGTTATATATGCACGGGAAACAGCAAACAAACAAACAAAACATAAAACAAAAACAAAAAATATTTCAAAACACAATTTTAAATGGTACACGTAAATTTATGTTATAGATACTAAACTTTAAAACTCAATTTTAAACTATAAGTAAATCCAAGATCAGACTATGTTACTACTGATCCTCATCACTACTGTAACTGCTATCGCTGCTCAACTGTGATGATGAACTACTGTCACTGCTATCTTCACTGCTATCTTCACTTTCACTGTGACTGCAAAATAAAGTAAAAAGCAATATTAGGCCAACTTGTTAAGATTTGATTCAGATTACATTCTATCATATGATTCACCAATAATTACGACCTTGTACCAAATTCAGCTAGCAAATGGAAATTAGGCCTTTGTTCCAACAGTTGCTTTCTAGGAATGAAGCTGCATAAGACAACTGGCATAAATTTTCTAACAGCTATCTAGCAAGGACAGGAAGTAAAGGTGGTAGAAAAAGGGCAGGTTAACGGGTTAAAATGGGTGACTTTTATAGTCAAAAGGGCAATCTGGTAAATTATATGTCAATATAGATTAATATTATGTTTTTTATATAAGATTGAACTACTTGCATATTGAACTCATGTTTCAAAATGATAACCAGCAAGACTGTTATTGCCCACGCGCTGTGGCGGGATTAAATGAATATTTTAGACAAAATTGTAATTTCTACAAATATAAAGGCATAAGTAATTGCTGAATAGAAGCTAAGGGGCAAAAATGAATAGTAAATTTGCTTTTGAAGATTGATATTAAGGGGAGATTTAAGATGTATATGTTTGATAAGTATTTTTCAAAATCAAAATACTGCAATATTGGATTCAATTTTGTCTGCATTTTTTTTTGAAAAGGTTAAAACTTGTATATATAAACATGATTTACATGGCTATTCCAGCATTCCAAAAACAAGTCTTTCGGTAATATGGAAATAACCAGAACTCCAATTTGGCCACATTGATGATACCTAACCAGGTAATCACGTCTGGGCCTGGACATGCATATACTTCCTTATAATAACTATGGCATTACAATAAAAATTTGTTCTGAATGAACGGTTTAGGAGCTTGTATGCATTATAAATACACTTTGGACGGCTATCGCCCCATTAGACATGTTTCCTTTTTTAGCTGGACTTTTACTCCAACTTGACCAGTTTAACGTAAAAGGTTAACCCGAATCAACCCATTTATAAGTAAATGGGTCGATATATGCCATATCAAAACAAACCTAAGCATAAGCAAAGAATGAACGATCACACCTTGTACTATAACGTCTACTAGACCATTCATGTTTAGATGCCAGACCACTGCTGTGCGATATGTCCTGTTGATGGGAAAGATCAGGATTTCAGATTTGACTTGAATTATATATTTAGGAAATGAGCTGGAGCTGTTAACATGTATAGAAAGAAAAAACTTTTGAGGAAGAGCAATACAAATTAGAGAGAAGAAAATATAGAAGTGGGATATTACGCACAAGATGTCTAAGGGACTTCCATGCTCCTGCAAGAAAAGCTTCCAAAAACTGCTTAAACCACACCTGCCAGCGACATGTGTTAGAAATTAGGGTTGGAGGGAGACATGGGGGATGAAGAGGTAGAGGTGGCAATTTCTTCCCATTCACTTACAGAAGGGTCATTTGGGTTGTGTTCTATGATTTCTATCTCGAACAGGCCGGCCAAAAAGGTTAGCTAAAAGGGAACAATATTGAAAGTCACCGAAAGTCTATTTTCCATGCATAACTTATTAAATCAAAATAAGATTATCACCATCATAATAATAAATTAATAATTAACACATTAACTAGTTACAAAAAATTTGAGGAAAGTGTTGGCTGCCCATTATGAGCTGTATAAACAAATGATCAGTTACCCAACCCGCCCATCCTCACACCTCTAGGAAAGAGAGAACAAAATAAGGGCAATTGTACGCACTTGTTTTAGGTTTGTAGTGTCACGTAAAATCATGACTTCCAAATTATTACCACCACCATTGGTGCCCAGGTTCCTGCAATATGAAACTTATTTGTATGAGGTGTCAAGCATCAGTTGGAATCAGGAATATAACTTGCTATGAGTTGGACAGTTACTTTAAAAAGGAACCAGTGAGACAGTGAGTGTCTGAAAAGTCGACATGTTTCAATTTGCGAAACCCCTGCACACAGAATTAACACATCACAAAAAACAAGATATGGATGCATAATCTATCAACAGAGGGTAACTTATGCTGAACTGATACTGCCGAACAACTATTCATGTAATATGGTACCAACTTTGACCAATTTACTTAAAAATCTGTCGATTCCGTTTATTAAATCTTTAATGGGTCAAACGGGTCAAATGAAAAAATTCAGGTAAAGCAAAAATGGGTCGAAAGTTACCAGAAGCGTAACTTTGATGCATAAAACGCATTAATCCCAATATATAAAAATAAATCACTACCATATCCTTGAAATCAAATCTGACACAGTAACACACCAACCATGTAGATAAATTTTGGACAAGTGATCCATGACAACCCAAAGGCTTGTGGGCTCAAGTTTAAATTGATACATAGGTGCACTGAAAGGTGTATAACGGGTGTGAGAGTCTTTGCCATTAGAGAAATAGCATGTATAAGTCTTGGACAGTATTAGGGCTCATACTTACGGTACTGAGCACAAAGACCGTTATATGACTATAAATATAACCAAATCTAGGTGTCTCTTAGAAGTTAGACATAGAAAACATATGAGTCGAGTTATCTTTTTTTACAAAAACATGCAATATGAGTTATCGTCCCTTCTAAGTTGGCACCTGCCTTCAATGACTTTCTTTTGTAGATTTATTGACACCCTCTCTCCTTCCATACTTGTACCTGAATATCTATGACCTCTCAGTAATAATAAGTGATTTTCCTACTTACTAGTAT
Organism: Chrysanthemum seticuspe; assembly: GCA_019973895.1. Classification (NCBI taxonomy): domain Eukaryota; kingdom Viridiplantae; phylum Streptophyta; class Magnoliopsida; order Asterales; family Asteraceae; genus Chrysanthemum; species Chrysanthemum seticuspe. The sequence continues at coordinate 77,667,797 of BPTQ01000007.1, read as the reverse complement.
TTATTCTTGAGAATTGCTACATATACACAATTTCTACAAAAAACTCACACAATGACATGGCTAATGTGATGGACGAATCATGTTCTACTATAATTTCTCTTTCTTATTTTCACAATCCATATTTCATAACCACATTAATGTGTGAATTATTTTTTGTAACTATTATGTGGATGTAGCATTTCTCTTTATTCTTTCAGTTAATATTTGAGTATTTTGGGTGCATCAACAAAAGTACAACTGGCTCTAATGTAAAAGGTTAGTTCAAACAAGGCACTTGAGCCATTGATAGTTATAGATAAATACCTTTATAAGCTTACAAGCCAAGTAATCCGGCATTTCGAATCCTTTCAGTGCCAAAGTGGTTATGTTAGGGCAGTTCAGTACAAATTTACTGCACGTTGAGTACTCTAAAGCGTTATGATCATCTGCATGTGACAAATGAAATGATCCTACAGTATTTCCATGTACAGGTAAAAATTAAAAAAATCAGCAATTTTGAACATACCTCCTGAATAACATTCACAGATTAACCGTTCTATCAAGGGAATATGTTTACTCACAAACTCCAATGTAAACTTCCACTTAACATGCCTGTCATCAAGGAACATTTTTTAAACTTGAGAATTAGGTGTGTGCATTGCAGGAAGCAGAAAATGAATAACAGGTATAAGAAGTAGGTATCAGTTTATGATAATGGATGACTATATGCAACAGTATAATTTTTATTATTGCAACAAAGTCATTTTGTAGCCTGAGATATTACTTCGGACAGTTTATGAGCATTAGATTGATTTCATTTGCTAAAGAGTAAAGACCATGCGTTGCGTATCATTCAATTTCCTTCTCTTTAAAGAGTAGCAAACTACAATGCAGTCTAAAGTTATTCTACTGTCGCGTAGTATCGTTAGCCAGACATAGTTAGAGGTCATTCTTTACATCACTTTTACTACTGGGTTAAACCGATCACTTTGACGTGGCGGCAACAACTGGAAAAAGCTACATAACAAGCTTAAAAATTAAACATGGGTGTATTCAATACATCATATAATATTATAATGTATAACACCCAAAAACTAAGAGAGAAGCAAACTTAGGTGAACATGCGTCAAGCCGTCAACAGAGAAGAACAAAACAAGGACTTACCTGCACACAATCTCGAGATCTATGAGAGACGGACAAACTGACAATGACGCCAGTGCAGTGTTATCCATCCCTTTAATATTGTAAAGGTGCAATCTTTTCAAACTAGACAATGCAAATACAACATACAGTGTTAACACATTCAGCATACTTCAGCAAGGATAACTTCGATCAATTCCAAAATAATGGCAACATACCCAAGTGCACCATCGTTCCCATTCAAAGAACTCAAGCAGGAGCTTGTTAAAATAGGTGAATCAATTAAATAACTCGGCCGTAGATTCTTAGGCATTACACCAAGCTTGATGGACCTAAAGTTAAAGTGGATATCTGTAAGTGTGAGCATATTGTACCACCTGACTATACTAATGAAAGATAAGTCCAACAAGTATATGATCACAAATCACGCATTCATAGAAGTCACCAGATCCATATATCATACATGTCAGCCTCGGAGCCTCGTAGTTGAAAATGTTAAAACTCTCATTTGTGGGACACTAGGACAGCATATACGAACTTGTACGTATTATATTAGTTACAATAGTAAAAACTAAGGACACGCTTCATATCCCATAATTCTTCATTGCCAAACAATTCAATAGACTTACTCAGGAAAACATAAGGGGTGATTAGATGATTTTAACAAACAATGAGCATAATATTTCAAAACATAACAAGTATCGGAAGTATAGTAATAAACAGACAAAATACAATAAAGCGAGCTTACTGAAGCGCATTTCCAGCTCGTTGAATCATTGTAGACACCGCAGCGTCGTTAACCTTGGGGACTAAAGTAACCAAATCAATATCTGCATAACACAAAGGATCCGTAGCACACTTGTTGAAATACGAACATGTAGCCGCAGCATTGAACACACTTTGCGTATCAATCATCGAAAAAACCTACCAAATCATCATTCACAATCAAAGATATAAACAGCTAAAGAATGTCACAATGTGTAAATGTGCATATCTGTGTGTAAATCTCATAAAAAACTGACTACACATGTGGGACTATCAAATGCGCTAATGACTTGGCATAGCAGAATCTGATGACGTGGCATGTGGGACACATACGAAGCAGTAAAATAGCACTCCATCTGCACATACTCTACGGGGTTGTTTGGGATTACTTATTTTATCGGATTTGGATGCGACTTTATTTTATTAAAATTGTAAAACTATACTTTCACGTCTAGTTTTTAATACTTTTAAGTTTTGTAAAATAACAAATTAGCCCCAAAACCCATTAAATTCTATATTTTAAATCCTTTACTTATTGTTGTTAACACTATTATTATATTGATAGTGCTGTGAAAAACATTTGAAATAACACAATGAAGATGTATATATATTTTAGAAATCAAACTCACACACATTTACGTTATTGGTAATGATTATTATTCATCCTACATATGTAATTGGGTGCCATTAAAAATAGAAAACAACATACTCCTTATCTAACTGTGTATGACTTTTGCTTTTTCCCTATACATTACTTAATGGGTTAATAGACAAATAAGTCATTGTAATTTGTACTATTTTTGTAGCTTTTTAGCTCATTATATTATGGAAAACCTATAATGCCCTCATTGTACTATTAGAATTGCCAAATACTCTTATTTAGAGATTAAAGTTAGAAGATGTAGTCAAATTATATCTATTTGGTAAGCTATAACATGACATGTGATTTAGATACTCGAGTAATAAGTTGATATTAGGCAGAGGTGACAATTTGAGACCCATTCGTTAAACATGTGTTTAGATGGGTAAATATCTATTGGGGATGTGTCTAACGAGGTCTCCTTAAATATTATACATGAGTCTCATATTTGATAGAAAGTGCACTTATATAACAATTCCCCAACGGGTCTAGGCGGGTCTAGGGCCTCGGATTTTTTTTACCTTTTTTTCACTTTTTTCATCTTTCACTTAAAAAAATAATTCGAAAATAGGCTTGTCAACCCGACCAAAACCCATTTAGACACGGACCCATGTTTCTAGAAGACCCATTTAGACCCGGACCTGTGAGACCCAAACTCATCTAGACCCGTAACCTGACTCGACCCACCTATTTTGTCACCTCTAATATTAGGTATGCGAGTAAATGATCAAAAAAATTCTTTTATCAAACAATAAAGTTAGTTCAGTAACTCAAGTGAACAAAAACGCAAAGTACATTGACGACTTTAGTTGCTTGCAAATTTTGACACTGCAGTGACTTTATCAACAAGTTTTGATAGTACAATGACTCGAAAAACCATAAAAATAGTACAATGATTTAATCGAACAAAAATGACTTTATTTCGTAACTATGAAATGAATGTTTTTGCACAACCTACAAATATATCTCATGGGAAGAAAATATAAAGTTAGTAGAAAGTAACTACATGACCATTTTATGGCGTATAGAAATAAAGAAGTAAATAAAAATACCTTGACTGTGACGTCATCAGGTAGGGGCCAAATGAATGCATTATGAGCCGAAGCTTGTTTAATACGCAATCGGTTACCGGCTTCGAGTAAAACGGAACCGATATCGATTGCGCGTTGAATGAAATCGTTTTGTTCGGAATAAGTGGATTTTGAGTCGAAGATGCGGTCGATTGAGTCGTCGATGGAAGCGTGATCAGTGTTATTGATGAATGATTCCAGGAGTGTGTCCATGGTGGAATAATTAGGGTTTGAAGTTGAATAGCGGGGGCGTTTGGGAGTCGTCATTAGTGATGGAGGAGAGAAATGGTGTTTCTTGGTGATGGTTTTAAAAAGTGGCTTCTTCATAGCGGGAACGAGACTTTTTTGTGGGTGGAAAAAAAAAATTTTAAGGTACGTTTGGTATGCAGGTATGGATATGAATCTATGGATTTGAAAGTCATAAAAAATGTTTGGTATTAGTAAGTATGGGAATGAGTTTATCAAGAAACCTTTGAGAAGTGGGTATTCACATACCACTCTAATTTGAGAGGTATTTATAAGGGCTCGTTTGGTTTGTTGTCAGGAATGACAATGGGTATCGGATTTGGAATGAGGTGAAATGATAATTGGTATGAAAAAGTGTATCATTACGATTGTTTATATTTGGTTGATAAAATATGGTATGAAAAAGTGTATAGATATTTTAATTTTGTAGTGAAAAAAAGAGGGGTCCACGGGAATGGATTTCATAGACACCAAATTGGTGTGTAATGAATCTATAACTATGATATACCCATTTCATTACCGGACCCATAAAACAAAACAAAACAAACACCGACTATGACTTTGAAAGTCATAGTCCCATTCCCATTAATGCAAACCAAACGGGCCCTAAACCTTTCTAAAATTTCATCAACAGTATCATAAATTTTTGGGGCCCAGCAACATGTCATTGTCAGAATGCTTGAAAACTCAATACTGAAATGTATTTTATAAATTTTGAGGACCCATCAACATTTTATTTACCGTTTAGATTTGATTATTCCTAGTTTTTTTATTTTATAAATTTTAATATTCAAACCCAACTTATATAAACCAAACAACACTTTTGAAACAATTATACCCATTTCTATTACCCTTCATTCCTAAACATATACCTATAATGATTTAGTTTTCATTTTTCTGTTTTCTTGAGAATGAGAGAGTTATTCTTTCTCTAGAGAACACTTGAAAATGTATTTAGATGGGGTTTTCTAAAATGAGAAACTTATGAAGAACTCATAAAAGGAATTTTCTAAACCTTAGTTATAAACTTAGAAAACAGGTTTTTCATCTTTCAAAGAAAACTTTTGGAAAAAAACCAATTTGAACGCGTTTTTCATTTTCTTAGTTTTCTAGGAAAATCTTTTTGAAAAACAGAGGAGTTTTCCATTACTAAAATATAAATGATATTTTATATTAAATTGTTAGTGCCCGTTTAGCCCGTTGCTCGTGCACGCCCGACCCACCTGTTTTGGCACTTCTAATTAAGAAGATACTTATTCAACATAAAAAATATTTATCTACAAAGAGACGTTCATATCGACATTATTAAGTAGACAAAATAAAAAATCAAAACATAAAAGCGGGGCATTAATAAACTTTAGTTGTGAAAATTTTTAGTAAATTATACATATTTAAGTAAATTTTTAAGTAAATTATATTGATGTTGGGATTAAATGCATAAAAAAACTCCTCTTCTTTTTAGAAACTACATTTCAAAAAAAAATAAACAAATAAATAAATAAATAAATAAATAAATAAATTACAAAAGTTATTATGCATATTTTTTAAATGTTTGGTGGAAACATTGTTAAATCAACTATTTCATTAGGTCAACATTCTTTGAATTTTATATGTGAAAGTAAACAAAATATTGAAATTTAAATTTTAAATGAGTATTGTGAGGATTGAATATTACTCATATTTAAGTATTTTTAAGTTTTAAACAAAAACATTTTTGCTTTATATTCAATCGAGATGAGATAGAGGTAAATGTCCTTACTCTAAAGGAAAATCAAAGAGCTAAAAGCATTGGGTACGGTGGCTTGGAGCCATGCGCCATCCAACGTGGCAAGGAATTTGATTTGAGCCAAAGTCAAGCCACCACACTGCCCTTCCTTGTGCCATGGAGTGAGTGAAGCACGTGACTTGCGCCATTGACTTTCTTTTTTGTTTTCTTTTTTTCTTAATTGGATTTTTGTGTTAAGTTTGTGTGTTTAATTGTGTGTGATGGGTCTCAGAAAGTGTGTCTTGGTTTGAGTTATGAAGAAGAGTTGTTTTGGGTGTGTGAGTGATAAGGGAAGTGAAATAGTGAAATGATTAGGTGGAATGACATGATACCCTTTTTGGGTTTTGGCTTGAGGCAATGCACCTGATGCTCCAAGAGAATTTTTCCATGAAATTATTTAAATGCTTTTCATTAATTGAAATATATATATTAGAAAAAACACTTCCTTTATTCGGGGTTGTATTTTTTACCAATAGTTTGACAAATACCAAGTGCATGATGAACGGCTTTTTCAGTTAGGATGTTAGGGAAAGATGTTACTCGTTATGTTCCAAAATTATTGTCCCTTGAAAAAAAAAACACACGGTTAAAAAAATATAATTATTACTGTTTTTTCTCTCTTACTTTTGTCAGAATAACAGTTTTATTCTTAACTAATTACTTAGTGTCTTTTTTAAAGTTTGTATATTAATTTCAACAAAGGGTAATATGGTAAAATTGATCAAACTTCCCTATCTATATTTAGTAGTGGACAATTAAATTTGGACATCTCATTGACTATTATTTTGAGAAGGAGGAAGTAAAAAATTTGACCTCCGCTAAAGCGTTTTTAGGATGTTGATGACTATTGGCGTAATTTTGTTGACTTAGGGATTATATGCGTATTAAACTTTAATGTCGTGAATTAACATTTGTTATTTGCACACTTAAATGTACAAACTAGTAATGCAGTATATAATAAATATACAAATGTCACATATTAGAGTGTGCAAATAAGAAATTGTAATGTGCAAATCATTAGTCTTTTCAGTATGACATAATTGCTTTCCAAACGCACACCTGAACACCCACAAAAAATCGTTCTTAATTTTTCTTCGCTTTTTAATACACGTCGATGTGGTATGTGATCAAGGCCTTTAGTGTAGTGGTATGTGAGTTACCCAACAACTTAAAAGTTGTAGGTTCAAACCTCACTGAAAATATTTATGAGATAGGTAGCATAAGATGTGAAAATTGCCATTAAAAAAATACTAATAAATTAAAATACACGTGGATGTGATATTTGAAGCAAGGCATGAGAAACATACAAGTTTGCCTTAACGTTCTAAACATGCATTGAAAGCACCTTTTTGGGAATTGAAAATCATCCTAGAGTGAATATATCATTTTTTTTTTGTTATATCTGGGTTTTTGATTCGATATTACGATCTGACTAATCGCAGAACGATTACCTTTTTTGGATAGTCTGGAGTCAACGCAGGTGAACCTTTGTGGCCAATCTAATATTAATTTTCTCCTCAGGGTTTGAACCCAAGACCTTTAAAAACTTTCGTCTTAAAAGGCTAAGTCGTTATCGTTGAGTCACCCTATTGGTTGTGAATATATCATTTCAGATCAACATATTTCGTATTATCTTATAAAAAAAAGTATATGGAACAAGTTTTTTCTAAGTCTGTAACCAAGCACAGTGATAACATTTGCAGTTTGCTACTGATAGCATGACGATGTGACCCTCTCAAAGACTTCCCGGTTGAGTAGTTACAAATCTTCTAAAATAAAAAAATTAGAAAACATAATGTCATTAGCTAATAAAGATTTTATATTTGTTTGACTTAGTTGTTGTTTGTTTATTAGGAGGCTCTGAATCTGAATCTAAATATGCGGTATAAAAGTCTGAATCTAATTCCCATCTTAATTTGAATAGTGGTTGAGAAATCTGAATCTGATTCAGATAAAACTATTTGTTTTTTGTAAAAATGTCCAGATGTGTTAAACTATCAGTTTTTATAATATAAATATAAAACGATTGTATTCACACAATAAATAAAATTTATTAAATATAAGCAAACAAATTCTATAATATAATAATCAATTTAAAGTTAGATGTATTTTAAACAAAACATGCAATTTCATATTTCTTTGAAAAAAATAAACGTGTCGGAGTTTAAATTGAACTTTTTAAAACGATTAACTATATGGCTCGCGTTAGAGTTGAGATATATGAGTCTGAAACCGAAACCTTCAAACTTGAAAAAAATATGAAGTGTCACATATCATCTTATACATTCTTTATCTAACGAAACATAGGCAATGATTCTATTTAATACTTTTAATACGAAAAACAAATGCGAAACAAGGGATAAAGAAAAAACAGTTAAATGAAAAAAAATATAGAAAAACGTAACAAAAAAATAAATACAAAAAAAATAGACATCATTCAGAGGCAGTAAGAGGTATTAAGACACTCCCTTCACATCTAGTTCAATAAGAGGTTTATACCTCTTACTGTCTTTTAATGGTCAGGAAAGAAAAAAAAAACGCTCTTAACACAGATTGCCTCTTACTGCCTCTGAATGACATACAAAAACAAACGGTCTTAATGACCCAAATATCTGACCACATCTGAATGACTCAGATTATGATGTTGTTAAGAAGCAATTTAAAAAAAAAAAAAAAAAAAAAAAAAAAAAAAAAAAAAAAAAAAAAAAAAAAGAAAAGACTGTTGGGTTCAGCCAGTACCCAAACCCCTTAATTCTAGGATTTGAATAGAAAATACCCTAAGTGTTTATTTCCTTAAACACTAACAAGTCACTGAGCGCATAGTCACTCAGTGAGTTATCTTCAGGACACTCAGAATGAGAGTTAGAAGAAAAGTCTCTCCGCTCAGTGAGGAGGAAATCAAGGGGTGAAGACTGATTTAAGAAGAAGATGATGGGTTCAGTGAGTGATGACAATAACTCACTGAATCCCAAAACTCCTCATCAACTACAATCACTGAAGACAAAGACTGAAGACCAAGACTGAAGACAAGAAGACTGAAGAATGGGCGGGAAAAGGCGGGACAAGTTTGAACATATAATGAGGAGTCCTTATCAGCCATAAGTCAAACTTTCCCTGAAATGATAACAACCAAGATCAGTTTCATCACTGATGATCAGAAAGTAACTTTGTCTGATACCCAATATAGCCTCTTGTAAACAAAGACAAAATACATCAGTATTTTGTCCTTATAGCTTACGTCAGTTTGTCTTCTAGGATATAGTTAAATTTCATACTTGTATAAATAGACATAAGGTAGGAGTAAAAGTTAAGCTTGTGCATTAAATGTGTAAACACACACAAACAACTTTCACTCCTCCAAATGCGACTATGTCCCTGAGATAGCTCAGTGGTTCCTGATAGTTGTGCTTAGACTTAGCCTAAGCTTAGTGAGGAGTGCACACCATATTTGTCATTCAATCCCAAGTGTTGTTCCGCAAACACTTGGGTAATATATTCTTTTGATTCGTTTTAATAAGAATATAAACGTTGAAAACTCTATTGTGCATTTAATTTACTTATCTTGTTTAAAACTGATTTTTCAATACTTTCCTTAAGTCATGTATAACACTTAGTCTAAATTACCATTTTTGCTATTTGTGATAAGGGAACAACAAATGGTATCAGAACCGGCTGATTTATAAAACCTTTTTTTGCCGCTCAAACCGTTTTTAAAATCAGGATCCGAACATGGCTGAAAGTGAAGTTCCCCAACTTGTTGATAAAAAGGGTGGAGCCTATGCTGCTGTTGCCCCTCGACTTGAAGTTGAAAAATTTAACAAGTGGAAAAAAGCATATGCTTTGCTACTTAACTGGGATAGTGGGATGGAACCATATTACATTAAGTGTATTAATGATGGTCCATTTGTCTCTAAAATTGCTGAAGGTTTACCAAAACCAGAAGCTCAGTGGACTCAAGATAAGAGAAGGGTGGTCAATCAGGACCAAAGACTCAAAAACATCATTATATCATGTCTCCCTGATGATGTAATGGAATCAGTCATTAGTTGTAGTACAGCCAAGCAAACGTGGAATGACTTGGTTCATAGCTATGAGGGTCCCTCAGATACCCAGGAAAACAGGATCATGGATGATGCAGGTTTTACTGACCAGGTTTTAATATTTATATTGTCTCGTTATACCTATGGTCTACCCTAATGCACTAACGGGCAGTGTACCCGGTCGTGTGTGGTGTAGTATTCGGTAAAACCGAGGTCGTCCCAAGAGCTATGTGTGTTGGATTATTACTAAGTCTAGGTGTCACAGATTTTAATAATGATTTCGATAAGGAATTAATTAATTAACTACTAAAGCAGATAAAAGGCAAAGGTTAAATCAATAGAGGAGAGTGGTTTTAACCTAGTTATTCCTCCTAGCTAGTAATGTCTACGTCTACTTACTTCCAATTACTTCAGGTGGGGTCAAATTCGAGAGGACAGCATTTGGTCAATTCGCCCTAACCTATCAGTAAAGATGCCGCCACTGGAGAAGTCAGGTGTCCCTTCATAAGTCCAGTTGTTCCTGGTCCCCTAAGCCAAGTCATTAAGCACCGCTACATGCTAGATTTATAATAGTGAGTGCCCGGGCATTAGCAACTTAAACACTCACCCCCTAATTCTTAAGTTCATCCAAACGGTAGGTGATCAGTTGGTCAAATCGCACAAGTAGAAAGGGTTGTCAGTTGGTCATATCTTACCCTTCCCGTCTCAGTCTACTCACTTAGGGTCAGTTGGTCATATCTCCTAAGCAACTAGCATCTACCGTCATTCAAAACTACCGAAACAAGGGTAGCTACCAATAAACTATGCATGCATACACTTAGAAATAATTATACGGAAGTAATGTAAACGCAAACAAAACATTTACAAAATCATAACTAGGCCATCACCAAGAGGTGCTTAGCCGCTCATATTAACCATACAAATCAATTCAATATTCAAAGTTACAAAATACATGAATCGAAAGTAAAGAAAAGATAAAATGCTAATGCTTATCGTAGGGGAGTGATTTCTCCCTTGGAGACAGCTCCGTATGCTCCTCTAGACCTGCCTTTGGCTTCTTCCCACGTTCTTTGGTTGTGGTGTGTGGAATGGGATGCCTTGAAATGCTGGAAATCGTGGGGTATTTATAGGCCAGATCTGGGTTACGACGTAACTAATATAAGAGTTACGCCGTAATCTTCAATTCCTTCGTAATTTGCACTAGATCTGCTGGTTACGGCGTAACCTTATGAGTGGTTACGCAGTATCTTCAATATTACTTAGTTACGCCGTAGTTGATGAAATAGTTACCGCGTAGTTATCAGCGGCGTGGAACCTCATTTGACCTAATAAGTTACGTCGTAGTCTTTGGGGAGAGTTATGCCGTAACCTTCTGATGAGTTGGTTTTCTGAGTCACTCTATAGTTACGGCGTAATGTGAGAGATGAGTTACGCCGTAACTTATTCAAAGTCAGCATACTATGATAAATCTTTGATATTTCTCTAATTCCGCGTCTCTTTAGCTCCAATGCTCGTAATTTACCTGAAAATGGAAAACAATGGAAAACAAGCGTAAATCCATATAAATGATATAAATTACAAGCATTATCGGTGGAAATCGACACTTAATATTTAGGACTATTTGATGTTATCAAATATCCCCCCCACTTGAACTCTATTTGCCCTCAAGTAGACCTTATTAGAAAGATTCCTAAAAAGATATCTCCCATAACCTGGAAAATATAAGTTTACAAATCCCTTATGCTAGAATAAAACAAAGCCGAACACCTCACAAAATGGGAACGAAACACTCAAATCTCTCAACTATTCTAAGTGTCAATTTCGGGGTGATCACTCAATCGCACAGTCATAGCATGTATTCTATCATAAGCTTGGCGGTTACACAAATCTCCACCACTAGAGTTAAGGGCTAAACAATTCTCGAAGGCAATATGGGTAGACACGACAAGGGTTAAGGGGTGACTCGTCATTACTAACATGTCACGGCGAAGTGGACAAAATCAATGATACATGACCATATACATGGCCAAGACACCAAAGATTGCTCGCTGCATCACCTAGACACGCTTCATGACTAAAGGGTAGGATAAGACATGGGATATATAAATGGTGTAAAATAAAAATCAAGCAGGTAGTCTAAATCTATAACCAAGTCATCACCACTTACCGTCCGCCCAAAGTTCAAGCTTTTAAGTCAAGAAACCGGATCATGCAATACTAGGTAGATGTGTCATTAGAGGACGTCGTGATGGGCACACTACCTTTTCTCTAACTGTTGGCATAATTACCAACTCCAATCTTCGAATGTGACCGAGGTGGTCTTCTCGATACTAAATCTATTAAGCTCATAACATAGTGCTTATAACAATGCACTTTTACAATAACTAAATAACATAACAATTTTTTTTTCAACATAACAATAATCAACTAAACATAATATCCCCCCACTTGAGATGAACAACGGGAATTCGGGGGGTCTTCAATGATCTTCAGGAATATGTCGTCGACGAAAGCGTGATTTCCGAACCTTTCCACTTGAACCTTGAACTTAGGCAAATGATGACTTCCCAATCACAAATAAAGACTATAGGGTAGGCTAAGGTGTATAGGTGTATCAAAACAATATATTGGGAACAAAATGAAAGGAATGGCTCAGATGGGTGTATCTAGGGGTATCTTTCACTAAAGGTGAGTGCAACAAAAGGGTTTCACATGGGGGTCGAGAATTCGAGGTGACTAATCGATAGACACACAATGGTAGGCTATTTGGGTAATAATCCTATAATATTGCCTTCTAAAACTGAAAAGTCCAAATACATCGAGCTAACTCAACATACCTCGTTTATGGTCTCGAAATGATGTAAAGGCCAAGTTCTAAAGTTTACAAGCTACCGGCACACTCATAATTTGGTGGATTTGGGGTAAAATATTGGAAACGGATAAGGCTAATCTCACCATAATATATCAAGGGTTGTATGTGCTCGGCTAAGGTCTAATCTAGTTAAGTTAAGAAAAACATGTCAAAATTTTAAAAATGGCATAATTTTTCAAAATAAACTAGAAAAATGAGGGCAAAATAAAATTCAAGAGATAATTCTACTCCCGTCCCCCCACTTGAATTGTACAAAGTCCCTTTTGTACTAAGCGTTAAATAAAGGTGAAGAGAAAAGTAGAGCGAGAACTTCCCTGAAATTTGCTCCGAAAAGAAAGAAGGCCCACGAAAAGAGACGTGCCTTCGTATAAGCATCATGAACAAACTTAAATCCCTGAAATCACACTACTGACAAGCATAATTATAAAAAGAAAAATGAAAAATAAAAACAAACCTAACTCACTTTCGTAGGAATCACGGTTGCATTTAGCATATGCAACAAGCCTTTTAAACCACTTGGTGTCCCAAGTGGACGAGTGAAGTCTCGTGAGGGTTTACAGGGAACACACCCACAAAGTTCATTTAAAATACTAATACAAGGTTATTGCGTTTTAAAATAAAAGAAGTAAAGCAGAGGAAGGTTACGTCGCAACTCTTTTAGGGAGTTACGCCGTAACTGGCAAAACCTGACATAAGCTGCAAAGCGAGTGGCTACGGCGTAACCACAGAGAAGGTATTACGCCGTAATTGGTAATGCGTCTAAAATACTGATGCAAAGGGTTGGTTACGGCGTAATCACAGAGATGAGTTACGCCGTAACTGTGGTCAGATCAGCAAGCAGCAGCAATCGCTTCCTCGTTTCCTGCAAAAATGGTTAAAAACACAAAACCCTACAAAAATGGAAATAAAACAAAAGAAATGGATAATTCGGGTTGCTCCCGAAAGAGCACTTTTCTTTATTTACGAGTCTTTAAGTTAGACTCAGAGCCGTGGGACTTTATGGGGGCCTTTGGACTTGGCCAACCTCCTCTATGTCTTTCATCAAGTTATGCCTGACCCAAGCGACATTTGTGGCTGTACGAAGGTATTCTTTAGTCTCGATCTTCCGAATTTTGCAAAAATTTTCCTCTGGCACCAAGTGGTAGCGAGTGAACTCATACTTTTCGAGAATGATTGGTGGCGGCCTCTTGTAGGGAATCCCAAGGAGTTTGCACCTCCTTTGCTCATATGCTTCATCATCAGGGTCAGTAAATTCCTCATTCCCCTGCAACTCAAGGTAATCTAAAATCCCCTCAATGTCATCGTCGTCAGAATCGGTACCTTTAAACCATTCTTCATCGAGCAGATTCTCCACTAGTACACGCTTGCATTCTTCCTTTTCATTTCTTACTAGCTCCTTGTCATCCTCAATCGTTATTTCACTTGAGTTGTTAGGACCCTCGTTGTTTGAATTTTCTTTACCCATGTATTCTTTCCAAATCTTATCTTTTGTTAACGTATCTACATGTCCATATTTAATTTTCACCCAACTGTCAAATCCCAAGTTGTCCAAACAAGGCAAACTTGTTCTTTCCTTATCGTTGGTTGAGGTCCAAAAGAATTCATCTTCTCCCATTCTCCTAAAGCTACTTCCCCCGTTACATATATCGTCATAAGGGTTGCATGATGCCCAGAAAACTTCCCCAGGAGATTTTATCCTTTCACACCAGTGACTACGGATTTCATTATTGTCAGTTTCGCTTAAATGATCTTCCATGCAGTAGATGTCATTATTACCCACTTCCTTGTTCTGATTATGATCCTCATAGTCAATCTTGAGCTTTTTAAGAAGATTCAGGTTAATCTTAGCATTCCCGAATTGTATTGTGTACCAATCATCAAATGTCAAATCCCCAAACTTGATATTGTGTCTTTCAAGCTCATGAGGGCACGTCCATTCTTCTTCTTTAACACTATCCCCACCGTTGCAATAATCGCGGAAAGGGTCGCACGTAGGCCATGCTCGTGTGGATTCATCGTCGATTATGATTATCGGAGTACACCGGTGAGTGATAGGTGGCTCTTCTTCATCCTCGAAGGAGAGTTTTTCCAGTCTTTCATCATCAGTATATGCAGGCCACATGAATTTGTTATTCTTGATCCTATCCTTATCGCTACCTCCATCGCAAATTTCATTTCTCGTGTCACACGAGGCCCATAGATCATACCAATCCCCCTTAGCTACGGGTATCTTTTTGCACCAGTGATATTTCCTCTTAGATGGGGAAAAAGGGCATAAGTTAATATCGTGGGACCATTTGTTAATCTCTGGTGTTCCTAATTCGTCCACTTCGAGGAATTCATCTGCCCACGTATCCCAGTTACGCCGTAACTCAGATTTTTGGTTACGGCGTAACTCGCTAGAATCGTCCTTATCAACATTCTTCATAACCCCTTTATCGCGGTCAAAAACATAGTTACGCCGTAACTCTTCAGACAGGTTACGGCGTAACTTAGATCTGTCGACGGGATTTTTACCAGAATCCGTATCATTGGCCTGAATCTTTGAGTCATTATCAACAAAAATCACTTTACATTCCATTGTGGGCTTTGATCCTTCAGGTTTATTGTTATTCATTCTCACTTTCTCACTAAGCTTTTCCACCATAGATTCAAGGTTTTTTAGGGTTGTGTCGTGATTGGAAAGGCTTCTGTCAGTGTTTTCCTGGAATTCTTTTAACCACTAATCTTGTTCCTTTTGTCTTTGGGCTGAACTTTCCAGGAATTTGTTAATTGTTTCTTCAAGATTGGGCTTTCTTTCTCCATAAGGCCCACGGTTGTAATTTCCGCGGTACCCATTACTATTTCGATTATCTTCGTAAAACGGTCAATTTTCTCCATATTTGGCTTCTTCAATTATATTTTCTTCGTCAACGTGAGGACAATTCTTCGTGAGATGTCCTCCCCCACAGATTTCGCAACCCACTTGGATGGCATGAACGGTTTCTCTGACTTTCAGTATATCTCGACTTAGACTTTCAATTTTACTAGCGATTGCTGCAATTCTGTCAAAACTTCCGCTTTGGTTTCTTTTGCTTCCTCCGTCGTGCCATTTTTGAGAATGATCAGCCATTTTTTGAATGGCTTCAATTGCAAGAGTAGGAGTCATGTTCGGGATAGGTCCTTGATAGTCCAACATCTGTCTTGTAGTTACGTTGATTCCTTTGTAGAAGATGTTGACCTTTTGCTGGTTATTCAAATCATGTGTAGGAAATTTGTAAAGGAGATCGTTGTATCTATCTCGGGCCTGATACAATGTTTCATTGTCTTCTTGTTTGAAATTATGGATTTCCAAAAGCTGGTTAGAAATCTTCGACGGCGGACAATACCTCTGAATGAAGTGCTTCTTGAGTAGAGCCCAAGTATTAGTTGCCCCGGCGGGCAATCTTTCAATCCATCTTCTGGCAGCTCCAGTAAGAGTCATGGGGAACACCCTTAGCATAACAGCATCATGAAACACGCCCAGAATGTTGAAAAGGCTTGCGATGTATAGGACATTTTCAACGTGCTCATATGCATCCTCGTCCATGTTTCCTGAAAAAGGGTTAGCACGAAGCTCCCTCATAAATTGGTCTTTAATTTCGAAACGGACATCTGCTCCAATCGCCGGTCTTACGAGACCCGGCCCTTGTTCTGCTCTCGTTAACGCCAAATATTCCTCAAGAGTGAGGTAATCGATGTTAACAACTTCCATGGTACCTGAAAACTCGAATAATGATCGTGAGAAATATAGAAAAGTTTAAAACAAAATGAAAATGAAAGACTTAATAGCAATCCTAATATAACTCCCCGGCAGCGGCGCCAAAAACTTGATGCAGGTTTTACTGGCCAGGTTTTAATATTTATATTGTCTCGTTATACCTATGGTCTACCCTAATGCACTAACGGGCAGTGTACCCGGTCGTGTGTAGTGTAGTATTTGGTAAAACCGAGGTCGTCCCAAAAGCTATGTGTGTTGGATTATTACTAAGTCTAGGTGTCACAGATTTTAATAATGATTTTGATAAGGAATTAATTAATTAACTACTAAAGCAGATAAAAGGAAAAGGTTAAATCAATAGAGGAGAGTGATGCTAACCTAGTTATTCCTCCTAGCTAGTAATGTCTACGTCTACTTACTTCCAATTACTTCCGGTGGGGTCAAATTCGAGAGGACATCATTTGGTCAATTCGCCCTAACCTATCAGCAAAGATGCCACCACTGGAGAAGTCAGGTGTCCCTTCATAAGTCCAGTTGTTCCTGGTCTCCTAAACCAAGTCATTAAGTAACGCTACATGCTAGATTTATAATAGTGAGTGCCCGGGCATTAGCAACTTAAACAGCCACCCCCTACTTCTTAAGTTCATCCAAACGGTAGGTGATCAGTTGGTCAAATCACACAAGTAGAAAGGGTCGTCAGTTGGTCATATCTAACCCTTCCCATCTTAGTCTACTCACTTAGGGTCAGTTGGTCATATCTCCTAAGCAACTAGCCTCTACCGCCATTCAAAACGACCGAAACAATGGTAGCTACCAATAAACTATGTATGCATACACTTAGAAATAATTACACGGAAGTAATGTAAACGCAAACAAAACAATTACGAAATCATAACTAGGCCAGCACCAAGAGGTGCTTAGCCGCTCATATTAACCATACAAATCAATTCAATATTCAAAGTTACGAAATACATGAATCGAAAGTAAAGAAAAGATAAAATGCTAATGCTTATCATAGGGGAGTGATTTATCCCTTGGAGACAGTTCCGTATGCTCCTCTAGACCTGCCTTTGGCTTCTTCCCACGTTCTTTGTTTGTGGTGTGTGGAATGGGATGCCTTGAAATGCTGGAAATCGTGGGGTATTTATAGGCCAGATATGGGTTACGGCGTAACTAATATAAGAGTCACGCCGTAATCTTCAATTCCTTCGTAATTTGCACTAGATCTGCTGGTTACGGCGTAACCTTATGAGTGGTTACGCCATATCTTCAATATTACTTAGTTACGCCGTAGTTGATGAAATAGTTACAGCGTAGTTATCAGCGGCGTGGAACCTCATTTGACCTAATAAGTTACGTCGTAGTCTTTGGAGAGAGTTACGCCGTAACCTTCTGATGAGTTGGTTTTCTGAGTCACGCTATAGTTACGGCGTAATGTAAGAGATGAGTTACGCTGTAACTTATTCAAAGTCAGCATACTATGATAAATCTTTGATATTTCTCCAATTTCGCGTCTCTTTAGCTCCAATGCTCGTAATTTACCTGAAAGTGGAAAACAAGCGTAAATCCATATAAATGATATAAATTACAAGCATTATCGGGGGAAATTGACACTTAATATTCAGGACTATTTGATGTTATCAATGGACCTGAAACTTGAGTACAATACCTTTAGAGCCAAAGACTCTGAAACCCTCTCTCAAACTTACACTCGTTATAAAACCTTGTTGAATGAATTGTCAAATGATGGTGTCAAGTTGTCTAAACATGAAATAAATGTAGGTTTTGTTAACAGTCTCACTGAGAAATGGTTGAACTTCTCTCAGGGACTTCGAAATGCAAATCACATTCAAACTTTTGAACTTCCTGAAATCTATGGGAAGTTCGTCTATGAAGATAATCATATCAATAGACGATACCCTAATTTAAAGAAGTCTCGGGAGGTTAAAAAGTCCCTAACAACTACCTCAACACCCATTTCATCTACTTTCTTTTCAAACAGTGTTGTTCAGGATTTTCAAGAAAACTCTGATGATGAGGCTGATGAAAGAACTAGTGAGGAGTACCTGAATGACTTACACATTGAGTTTCAGGAAAGGGCACTCCTTGCTAATTCAAAAAGATTTATAAGAAGAAACAAAAACTTTTCAAATGCTAAATCCAATGAGGACACTGAGTGCTTTAAATGTCACAAAAGGGTCATTTTGCAAAAGATTGTTTTTCAAAAACTGTTTCAGAACCCTCATACAAGCCCTCTTGGTCAAATCAGTCCTTAGGTTTTAGCAAGTTTCAACCCAAGCTCTTTCACTCTCCTCAAACTTATCAAAATAAGTCTGACCAAAACAAAATTGTTGATTTTGAAGCAAAATACAGGAAACCTAAGGCCAAACTTGCTATTCTTGAGGCCACTCCCTCAAAAACTACACAAAATGTTAAATCTGTGTAGGGAAATAACAAGGGCCTTGTAGCTGAAGTCGTTGATTGGGATGAAGAGCAAGTTTCCTCAGATGATGAAATGGTGCAAGTCAGTGCACTAATGACTCTCTCAGAAGAAGACAAGCTTGCAGTTGGAAAGAATCATGCAAGAAATGATGAATGGGTTAACATCACTATAAAGAAGGTAAACATCTTACTTTCCATGGATGATGATTCAGACTGGCAATCTTTCATGAATTATATAAATGTTGATCTTAAGTTCGTTAAAGAGCAACGATTAAATCTGTTTTCCAAATATAATAAGTTAAGTTTTAAGTTAAATAAGTGTAGAGATGAACTTCTTATGTTAAAACAAGCAAAACTTGAGGCTGTTACACTTCAAATTCAAAACTCTGAGTTAGTAAAATGAAATCAAGCTATTCGGGAAGAACTTAAGAAAGAAAACAAGTCATTGAAAGTTGGACCACTAAGAACCCTAGAGTCTATGAGACTGTTCAAGCCCCTAGTAATAAAAGGAGAATACTAGGTGAGGATCAACTCACTGATCCACTTAGTGAAGGTTAAAATCCCAAAACTTTTGTGTCTGCTGGTCTGATCTCTAGTCAAGAGACAATACCTAAACCCAGTGACTGGGTTGAAAGGGTAAACCCTGATAGTAAGCTACCTAACTTCGATTCTAGAAGGATACTTGAACCTGAAAGTCAAGCACTTAAGAACATGCTTGGACTCCCTGATGTACACAGTCATACTGAATCCATCACTGAGTCTGAAGCTGAATCACAAGCACCACTTCCACCTCTGAAATATCTTTAGGGAGTTGCACCTAACTACTCCATTAAAATACACCCCACACTCTCCTAGAGAAAGATCAGGCCTTGGTAGAACAATACTGAAAAGACCTGAAAAACCAACCAAAGAAGATTCAGTTCCTACTGAGACTTCCACATCTTCAGTTCCTACTAAGAAGACCAAATCAAACAGTTGACTGAACTTGTGAGAAAATTGAGTGAAAAGATGAACTCAACTGAGAAGGTTCCTGATTCAATAATCAAGGAACCAAAGGCAACTTCCTCAAGTTCCTCCAAGTCAAAAACCAACTCCAAGCCCAAACAGAAGTGTGAACTATGCCATTATACAAGTCATACCACTAATAATTGCTACAGAATTCTCTTTTGCATGATCTGCAAAAAGGAATATCACAGAACTTCTGATCACTCACAGTACACCAAGTCACTGAATGAAGCAAATTATATGAACCTTGGTCACCAATATGCTTCATCATCCATGCAGGGTCAAAGGCCAAAAGCTAAACCCTTTCCTTCTTGTCCACACTATGGTTTCAATGATCATCATCCTGATGATTGTCTCATGAACATCTGCTGTGAAATATGTGGAAATTTAGCACATGAGACATCTCAACATGACATGGTCATACATGCAAGGAGAAGCAAAAAAATCACCCCGCGTCACTGAGTCTTTCTCAGTAAGCAAGTGGAAAACCTGTGGTAGCATTGTTCACTCAACCACTGACCATGAGTCCATTGCAAAATACAAATAGTCCATCAAACCCAAGTCCACTAGTAAGTGGGTTAGCAAGAGATACTGATAACATCAAATAGTCCTGAATATTAAGTGTTAATTTCCCCCGATAATGCTCGTTATTTATATCATTTATATGGATTTACGCTTGTTTTCCACTTTCAGGTAAATTACGAGCATTGCAGCTGAAGAGACGCGAAAATGGAAACATTACTAAAGATTTATCACAGTATGCCTATTTTGAAGAAGTTACGGCGTAACTCGTCTCTCACATTACGCTGTAACTATTGCGTGACCCAGAAGTCCAACTTATCAAGAGGTTACGGCTTAACTCTTCCCAAAGGCTACGACGTAACTCCATTAGGTCAAAAGAGGTTCCACGCCGCTGATACTTACGCTGTAACTACTGCATCACTTACGACGTAACCGAGTTTATTGAAGACTACGGCGTAACCACTTATAAGGTTACCCCGTAACTAGCAGATCTAGTGCATTTACGAAGAAATAGAAGGTTACGGCATAACTCCTCTATTGGTTACGCCGTAACCCAGACCTGGCCTATAAATACCCCACGAAATCCAGCATTTCAAAGCATCCCATTCCACACACAACACTTTGATAACGTGGGAAAAAGCTCAAGGCAGGTCTAGGGGAGCATACGGAGCTGTTTCCAAGGGAGAAGTCACACCATTACGATAAGCTTTAGCGTTTTATATTTCTTTTACTTTCAATTCATGTATTTCGTACCTTTGAATATTGAATTGATTTGCATGATTAATATGAGCGGCTAAGCACTCTTTGGTGTTAGCCTAGTTATGATTCCTTAATTGTTTTGTTTGCATTTACCTTTACTTTCGTACAATTATTTCTAAGTGTATGCATGCATAGTTCTTTGGTAGTCACCCTTGGTTCGGTAGTTTTGAATGGCGATAGAGGCCAATTTCCTAGGAGATATGACCAACTGACCCTAGGTGAGCGGACTGAGACGGGAAGGGTAAGATATGACCAACTGACAACCCTTTCTACTTGTGCGATTTGACCAACTGATCACCTATCGTTTGGATGAACTTAAGAATTGGGGGTGTAGTGTCTAAGTTCCTAATGGCCGGGCACTCACTATTTAGAATCTAGCATGTAGCGGTACTTAATGACTCGGCTTAGGGGACCAGGAACAACAGGACTTATGACGGTGCGCCTGATTTCTCCTGTGGTGGCATCTTTGCTGAGAGGTTAGGGCGAATTGACCAAATGCTGTCCTCTCAAATTTGACCCCACCTAAAGTAATTGGAAGTAGGTAGACGTAGACATAACTAGCTAGGAGGATTGACTAGGTTAGCACCACTATTCCTCTATTAATTTCCCTTCACACATTTATCTGCTTTTATTTTATATTCTGCATTAGTAGTTTAATTAAATAAATCCATTATTATTTTGTGACAATTAGACTTAGTAATAATCCAACACACATAGCTCTTGGGACGACCTCGGCTTTACCATTTACTACACTACACACGACCGGGTACACTGCCCGTTACTGCATTAGGGTAGACCATAGGTATAGCGAGACACTATAAATATTAAGACCTGGTCAGTAAAACCTGCATCAGAAACTATCTCAGTTTACTATTTGTGCAGAGACATGCCGGGGAGCCTTTGGCATCTAGATAATGGATATTCAAGAAGCATGACTGGTGTGAAGGAATATCTGCACAAATATGTAGACGAACCAGGACCTAAGGTAGTATTTGGTGATAACTCATCATGTCCCACTGAAGGTTATGGTTCAGTAAACTGTAATGGTATAGTGTTCTTTAGAATTTCTTATGTAAATGGTCTGAAGTACAATCTCATAAGTGTCAGTCAGTTGTGGGATGCAAAATACATAATGCAGTTTGATGATAAACAAAGTACTATTTTTAATGCCAATAAAGAAGTTATTCTTATAGCTCCTAGAAAAGATGATGTATATGTACTAGACATGTCAACTCTCTCTCTCAGAATGGAACTTGTCTTTTTGCCAAAGCCACTGAAACTATCAACTGGCTATGGCACAAGAGACTGTCTCACTTGAATTTTAAAAATATCAACAACTTGGCTAAACAAAACAAAGTCCTTGGTTTACCATCACTTGTATTTGCAAAGGATAAACCATGTTCTGTCTGTGAAAAAGGAAAACATCACAAAGCATCTTTCTAAACAAAATAAAACTTCTCAATCAAAAGCTGCCTTCACCTCTTGCATATGGATCTGTTTGGACCTGTAAGTCCTAGATCAATCCATCATGAGAAGTATACCCTTGTGATTGTTGATGAGTTCTTGTTGGAATCACTCCTAAACCTAAATCAAGTGTTAGTAATTCATATGTAATAGTTAGCTTAATTATGGCATTTATATTTGTTATTAGCCTTAAGCTTATGTAGAAGGCCCATGAGCTTAGGCCCAAGCCCATAGGAGAAAGGAAGGGACTAGGAGTGTTGCCCTAGCTTCCCTCCTATAAATACTGTTGAAGCATAATCTGGCGCGGGCAGGATTCAACGACTCTCCTTGGCCGTTAGTCGTCTTCTCGAGCCCTAGTAGACCTGTCAACAAAGAGAACCCGTTAGGAGTGGACCCGAGGCCGTAGCCCCGGGGTCCACCTCCAACGGTCAAGTTAGTATCGGCGTGATGTAGCCAATATATCTTAGGGTTAGAAGATTGTGTACCGTGTGTGTTACCATTAATGAGGAGATCCAGCCATGTATATATAGGCATGGATTAGGGTTTAGGTATAGAGTGGGCCGCTGATGCCGGGCCTAACCCATTCCTGGCCCAGTCCGGACCATACGTCCACAAGCCCCCCAAGTCTAGTATGAGATAGCGCATGGCTTATGTTATGCTAGACTTAAGTTCTGATGGCCGCGTAGGTGAAAGTGGAACCCGCATGTTGCATCCTGGGTAAGGGCGTACCTTTTGTACCAGTAGCGACACAACATGGTGCGACAGAAGACGTGCTTCTGTAACAGAAGTGCGCGCTGTGCGCGACAAAGATGTGCAACAGAAGATGTGCTCCTGCGCATAAGTGCGCGCTGTGCGCGGCAAAGAAGTGCGACAGAAGACGTGCTTCTGCACATAAGTGCGCGCTGTGCGCGGAAAAGAAGTGCGACAGAAGACGTGCTTCTGCGCATAGGTGCGCGCTAAAGATGTGCGACAGAAGACGTACTTCTACGCTGTGCGCGTCTTCACAACCGACAGAGGACGTCTCCCCTACGGCAAGTTGGTGCGAATATTTAAATTCGTCTTCGATCTGCTTCCAAATACACCTGCGTACGAAAACAGTGGTAGCGTATACCCTGGTAGCCCCCCAAGTTTGATGGTGCTACTCGTGTAGGAGCATTACACTTATATATGCCTGCGTAAAACACTTAATGCAAACATTAAAAGCATATGCCGCGAATCGCAGCATATAAAACTTAATAAATTAAAACAATAGACAGCGCATAGCATGAATAATAGAGTGCGCATAGCATAAAACAATAAACAATTGTTTGTATAAAATAAAACCTATCGTGAGATTTTGTTTACTGTGAGATTTTGTATATATAAAAAACTCGGATGGATGTACCGTGACCGCGACTGACAGACACAAATGGATTTATCTTAACCGCATAGACTCGAACGTTTCTGGATGATCGCAGATGTTTATACCACGGCCTTTGTCCAGTGCGCATCATGGCGATTGACTAGCATCGTGGTTTCCGCGCGTACGCATTCTCTGCGAAGATGTCTGAACGCACGGCCTAATGCGGGTAGATTTATCATGACTGCGTTGTTTGAGCGCGAACAGGCATACCAACAGTAAAAAATTGTATCTGCGCGAATGTATCGCGGCTAAAAGATAAAATAGCTCCGATCGTGCGAGCTTTTCTTGGATCCGATCGTGCGGACTAAAATAAAAAATAGGTCCGATCATGCGGATTAAAAAATAAAATAGACCCGATCATGCGGATATTTTCAAATTGTATCTTATGTAAAGAAAATCATGAATCATGAGAATATAATATAATGAATACATGCATCTGAGTTATTAATTGCCAATAATACTTTAAAGGCAATCGATTATAATAATATAATGCATGTGCGAATATTATACCAAGCGAATATTCTGTATCCAATTATATAAAATAGTTTAACGCAATCGATTATAATAATATATGGCAATCGATTATTGTTGACTGCGAATGATATTTTAAATCAATTGCGAATCAAAGTTGCGAATATTTATTGCGAATGATATATGGCAATCAATTATGATAAAGCAAGTTCTACACATGGTAGAATGCAAAGTTTTAGGGTTACCGACTTTAGAAATTTATCTCTGCTTATCGGTAATATGAGAACACGAAACTTGTTTATTCGTGGTCCCACGGATGGCGCCAACTTGTTGAAGCATAATCTGGCGCGGGCAGGATTCAACGACTCTCCTTGGCCGTTAGTCGTCTTCTCGAGCCCTAGTAGACCTGTCAACAAAGAGAACCCGTTAGGAGTGGACCCGAGGCCGTAGCCCCGGGGTCCACCTCCAACGGTCAAGTTAGTATCGGCGTGATGTAGCCAATATATCTTAGGGTTAGAAGATTGTGTACCGTGTGTGTTACCATTAATGAGGAGATCCAGCCATGTATATATAGGCATGGATTAGGGTTTAGGTATAGAGTGGGCCGCTGATGCCGGGCCTGACCCATTCCTGGCCCAGTCCGGACCATACGTCCACAAATACTATGTAATAACCCTCACTTGAGGGTTGGTTGTTCAATTTATTCATTCACCTTTACGCATAACCTTTCACATAGTATTTCGTGTGTGTGTTTAACGTGTTCAACCAATATCTTCTCTTCTACTCTTTCTATTGTGCTTGTGTTGTAAAACTAGTGACCTAACAGTGGTATCAATCGCCAAATAGTTGGGTGAACGTATTGTTCTTGAAGTGGGTTTTGGTCCTACGCGTAGAACATATGTGCGTGGTTTGATACTTTGGTTCGCTTAAAAACACAATTTTTACACGTTTGAATCCAAGATTCTTGTACTTTCAATGTTTTAAGGTGTTAAAATAACTGTTTTTGGCAAAAAGTTACAAACTTTACGCGTGGATAAACATTTTTGAGCTTGGTTTTAACGAGGGTTTCTGTCTACGCATAACTGTTTTAGACGTTTTGGTTCATCAAGTTTCACACTTTTATGTTATTTTGGTGATATTGAAGCTTTCTCATCACAAAAATCTGGTTTAGAAACATCTTTGGGCAAAAGTCACTTTACGAGTAGTCCTACGCGTAAGTGAAACCCTAAACTTACGCGTAACTCACTCCTTGGTTTGATCTTCAGTTTCGTGGTTTACTCCGTGTTTTCTTGCTTGGATAAGCCTGAAAATACGTCGACTTTGGATATCTTTTGCACTGTGATAGTGTAAAAGATCACTTGGGATAAAACCCTAAAATTACGCATAAGCATAAAGCTTACGCGTAGAACATCCTACGCATAAGATTCATCTTACGCCTAAGCCTAGTCTTACGCATAAGGTAATCCTACGCCTAAGTTTTCTACGCCTAACTTACTGTTTACGCATAACTTTAGTGCTTTTTCCCTGCTTACGCGTAAGCTAAACCTACGCGTAACTTCTGCTGTTACGCGTAACTTTGGTGTTTTTACGCATAAGTGTTACTTGGTTTATTGTGATTTCTACGCCTAAGGATACTTCATCAACAAAGGTTCATTCGACTACAAAGATCCATTTTACCAACACAAGTTTTCAACACGTCACAACCACCATACTCTAACTATTTCCCTTACACTTATTCTCAACGACAACAACAACTAAGTCCACAACATCAACAATGGAATCAACAACAAGCAATTTATCAACAACAATTTAATCAACAACATACTCCACAACTTGGAGCAATTCCTCCACCACAAATGGTTCAAACACCACCAAGTCTTTAAGTTCAACCCTACACTAACGATTTCAATCAACATCCATCAAGGAACACTATGAAGGAACCCACTTGGTTTGCAAAGATGTGTGAAGCTTTAAGCAGCCAACAATCAATTCATGAGGCTGGATCACTTGATAGACCTCCAATGCTCACTCCAGGAAACTACGATCAATGGGTACTTTGGTTCTTTAGGTTTTGTGATCTAAAGAAGCCACATGGAAAGTTCTTAAAGAAGGTTATCTTGGAAGGTCCATTTCAGATGCCTACTGTCATTATACCCGGAGATCCAAATGCTAATCCACCAAGGGATGAACAATCAAACATTGCTACTGTTGCAGACCTGAATCCAGAAGAACTTCTACACTATGAAGCTGATGAGCTTGCAATGCAATATATCCTTTTAGGATGACCAAACCCAATTCTTCGAAGTGTTGATGCTCAAAAGACTGCAAAGGCAATGTGGGAACACATTCATCTACTTATGGAAGGATATGCACTCAATCAGGAGGATATGGAATCTAAAATTTACTTGGCTTATGAACACTTCTTGATTGAACCTGGAGAGACACTAGAGTCTTATCATCATCGATTCTCATACATCATCAATGATTTAGATAAACACAACATCATCATGCCAAGAATTGCAGTTAATACTAAGTTCCTGAGTAGTCTTGGTCCTGAATGGGAGAAGTATGTCATTTTTCTCCGTCAAGCGAAGAACATGCATCATTCTACATACGAATTGTTGTACGACTATTTGAAGCCTCATGAAAAGGAAGTTGATAGGGAAAGGATTCTCCGTGCTCAAATTGCTTCACCTTCACATCCGGAAAATCAACAACTTGCCTTGTATGCTCAAAACAGTTATCCTCCTCAACCAGCAACTCAACCAACTGCCAATAACACACCAAATGATCAATCAAAACAATCTCAACATAATCAATTGGTTCCATACAACAACAACAATGCTCAAGCATTTGTCAGTGAAGCTAATGAGGAATCCGATCCGTTCGAAGCATTGCAACAAGGATTTGTTATGATTGCTAGCTTTTAGCCGTTATACCAACAAATACAACAATCGTATTCGTTCCTCATCTAACACACGAAATCAGGCTGTTGTGAACAATGGACGAGTTGAAGTTCAGAATCGTGGTTATGGTCGTCAGATGGGCGGTGGTCAAGGGTTTAATGCTATGGGTAGGAATAACAACAGAGCTCAAGTGGTGGAACAGGGAAATGCTCATAATGGGTTGAATGGTCTTCGATGCTACAACTGCAATGAGAAGGGACACCTGGCTAATGCATGCCCAAAGCCGAGGACTAGGGGCAATGCTTATCACAAAGAGGCTCTTCTTTTGGCTCTTAAGGATGAAGCTGGTGGAACTCTCACAGACAAAGAACAGAGTTTTATGGCAGATGCAAACTCAGATGATGATATGGAGGACTTGCAGGCCAATGCAGCTGTTATGCTAATGGCTAATATGCATGAGTTACACATGAGTGACACAGGCCTAGTGTATGACACTGATGGCTTGTCTCAGGTACCCGAACAACCCATATTTATCTCTGATCTAATATCTCCGCCAACATCTGAATCCGACAAGGCTCAGAATGTTCAAAATGAGTCATCCACATCTCATTCCGACGATTTTCAATTAGACCCCGTAGTTACATTTGACGATCAAGATGACCTTATGGTTTCCATTGATAATCAAATTGACTCCGTGGTTATACTTGAGGATCTAAGTAATGATCATGTTGTGACTCACGTTGAACACGCCGAACTTTTGCCTCATCCAGATCTTGCTCGTTTAATTCAAGCCCAACAAACCATAGTGGAAGAATGTCGTGCAGTTAATCGGGACTTAAAAAGTAAAAATGCACTGTTAACCAAGGATTTTGAATGTTTACAAAAGCAACTCAACTTTTTCAAAACTCAAGAAAACCGTGAAAAAGGTTTTGAAGCCGCCTTTGCTAAATCTCATCAAAACGAAAAATATTTAGAGAGACAGATGTGTGATCTAGCCGCTTCGAAGAATGCTTTAATGTCTGAAATAGAACAACTGAAACATGAACATAAAAAGCAAATTAACGCTCTCACCTTGGAAAATCAAAAAGCTAAGGCTGAGTTGTTAACTTGTCAAAAACAGTTCTCTGCATAAAAAAAGCATTCAACGAAACGAATAGATGATCATCTTGAAGAAATTATCAGCTTGCAAAACAAACTTAAAGAGTTTAAAACTGTTGTTTACAAACATGGTGAGTCAGTAACTGCTATTGAAAAGTTTACTTTAAAACCCAATCCAAATGGATATGGATTGAATCTTGCTGATTACAAACCTAAGCTTTCAACCAAATCATTCAAACCAAATCCTGAAGTTTCCAGTGCAGAATATAAAATTGATAATTCTGTTATGAGTGTTGTTGAATATCATCGTCAAGAGGAATTAGATGCAGAAGACGAGAGTCGATCAAAATTAGAAACTGTTGTTTACAACAAACCTTTTAATTATTCAAAACCGGTCACTTTCGTCACACCAACGGATTCTTCTAACACACCAAGGGTTATCATAAAAACGTCTGAGTCTTCTAATGTTAATCCCAAACCAGATTATGCACAAATTTATGGTCATTTACCTTCCATCAGTGAAGTAAATTCAAAACCTGAAAATCACAAAATTCTTAGATATTTTGACATTTTCATGGCTGACCTCAAAACTTTACAACATGAGATAGAATATCATTCTGAAATCAAAGTTCAACATTTTCAATCGCCTCTGGCGCGAGAACAAAGAGACATTTTTCAGAAAAATCTTTTACCAAATGTTAAAAATTTGAAAAATTGTGCATTGTCTTGGGAACGGGACTTTCATAAGGAACTTGGATTGATGAAGGTCGTTTTCGAGAAAACATAAACATCTATTTCTAATACTAAACGTAAAAAGAGAATGTTGCGAAAAGATGTTGATCGACTCTTGGAATATGTCATCTGTGCTGATGTCCATAATGCTGTGTTATTGAATTCTTTGTCATATGCATCTGATTATATCTCTGCTGATACTGTTGATAATGTTGTAACTGTTGAGAATACTGATAATGTGCTTCAGATCGAGTCTTTAAAAGTTGAAAACGAACGTCTCTTACACGAGCTTTCAAATGCAAAACGTCGTCTTCAATGATGTCCAACAGATTGTCAAAATCGTGAACTTGATTTGCAAACCAAAATCCACCAGTTGCAATCAAACAATTTTAATCCAAAATCTGAGCAACTGGATGATCAAAACGTGTCTTTGAAAAGTCAAATCTCAAAATATGAACAAGAACTTGTAAAAGTTAATCAGGAATATGGTATCATATTTGATTTACTCAATAAGACTCGTCATGAAGCATCAAACGAACTTGAGCACTATCTTGCACACACTAGAGAAGTAATGCATTTTGCTGGTAATATTCGTTCTGAAAATCAAGATTTGATTCACACTATCTTTAAGTTAAGAGAAATGTTAGGAAAGTATGAACAACTTCCGCCTACCGTGATTAAGAGAATAGCACTAGTAACACTTAGTAATCGTGAACCTAGAATGCCTTCTGCCAAAACACAAGTTGCTAACGTGCTTCCTTCTACCGAAACAGGAATAGTTGCCTCTTTTCCAAACGTCCGCACTTCATAGCCTAGGAGCACTACATCGAAGAATAGGAAGTTGCGACCTAAGAAAAGATCAATAAGGAATGCTAAAGTAGAAGAACACCCTAGGACAATGAATAAGACTCGCGTTGCTTCCACTATAGATATTGCGTCTGGCAAATGTAATAGAAATAGTGATGTAACGAATGCTAAACCTTTAAGTACTTTTGATATTCAGTCTGATGCACCTTGTGTTATTTGTCGTAAAAGTATGAATTCTGATTGTCATGACAAATGTGTTGCTAAAGCTATCATCTCTCGTTCACGAAATCCTAAGAATCGGAATACCTCTAGGCCCACTAATCTTTCTAAGTCTGTGCTTGGTAAACCGCCCTCTTTAGATTCTAGGAAACGCATTGCTGTCTCAGTAGCTCCAGTTTCACCTCCTAAGAATGTAGTACCACCTAGTGAATTCACTAAGACTAAAGCAAATACTAGTTGGAGATGGCAGAAATGGATATATAACATACTAGGATTTAAATGGATGCCTAAAGTTATTGATGTGTGTATGTCTACTATAACTGCTCTGGAACCCTCTAACATTTCGGGTTCCACATCTACTTCTATTCCATTTGTGTCGTCTGTGTGTAGTGCAGGTGATACAGATCATTCTATGGATTGTTGATAGCCGATGTTCCTGACACATGACAGGCAATCTTAAACTGTTATCAAACTTTATTGCAAAGTTCATTGGCACTGTCAGATTCGGGAATGATCACTTCGCAGCTATCATGGGCTACGGAGACTATATCAATGGGAACATCGAAATTAGCAGGGTTTATTATGTGGAAGGCCTCGGTCACAATCTGTTTTCAGTAGGTCAGTTCTGTGATGGAGATTTAGAGGTTGCTTTCAGGGAGAAATCTTGTTTCATTCGTGATCTACAAGGAAATGACCTTATGTCTGGCTCGCGTAACTCAAGTCTTTACACTATCTCTGTGCAAGACATGGTTGCTTCATCTCCCATCTGCTTACTTTCAAAGGCAACATCAACAAAATCCTGGCTATGGCACCGTCGTCTCTCACATTTAAACTTTCAAACTATAACCAATCTTGCTCGACACAAACTAGTTGAAGGTCTCCCACGATTCCGGTATTCCAAAGATCACCTTTGCTCAGCCTGTGAACAAGGGAAAAGCACTCGTGCTCATTTTCCTTCAAAGGTGGAACACAGCTCTCAGCATGTGCTTCATCTTCTTCACATGGATTTGTGTGGCCCGATGCGCATGCAAACGATTAATGGCAAACGCTACATCTTAGTAATTGTTGATGACTATTCACGATGGACTTGGGTCTACTTTCTTCGAAGCAAAGACCAAGCTCCACAAATGATCATCACCTTTCTCACAAAAATTCAAGTTCAGCTCCGGAACACCGTCCGCCAAATAAGAACAGACAAAGGAACTGAATTTGTTAACCAAACTCTTCGAGAATTTTATGAGAAAGTGGGAATTGAGCATCAGAAATCTATTGCACGTACACCAGAACAAAACGGAGTTGTTGAAAGACGAAACCGAACGTTAGTGGAAGCTGCAAGAACAATGTTAATCAATGCTAAACTTCCAGATTACTTATGGGCAGAAGCTGTATCTACTGCATGTTATACTCAAAACCGTTCTATGATTACTAAACGCCACAACAAAACACCTTTTGAGCTTCTCCACAACCATAAACCGAATCTCAAACACTTTCATGTATTTGGATCCCTTTGCTATCCGAATAATGATCGTGATGATTTTGGAAAGCTCAAAGCCAAAGCTGACATTGGAGTCTTTATTGGATATTGTGAGAATTCTAAAGGTTACCGGATCTGGAATCGTCGTACAAAGCAGGTTATGGAAACGATTCATGCTCATTTTGATGAACTTACGGAGATGGCTTCTGAGTATAACAGCTTGGAACCCGGTCACAACCGCTTAAACTTCCCTCAAATCCCATCATCAGTTGAACAAAGCCCTCAGCTTACTCGTCAATAAATCCCATCATCAGCTGTTCAGTGACGATATTGATGAACGTGCTCAAGGTGTATCCGCTGTTTTCGCTGCTCAACCTGATACTACTCTTATACCTGATACACCTGCTACAACAACTACTGTTGACGAAGCACCACCAGTTGACTCCACCACAACAGTTGAACAAACCTCTTCCAACAATGATGAACCGGCTGATGATGTTCTTAATGAAGTATCCCCACCTGCAGATTTTGATCCAAATGCGTTCTTTAACCTGTTTGCTAATGACACTGCTGCACCTGATGTCGCGAAATCATCAACAAACCATTTGAATCCTCAGAATCTGCACAATGTATACCAACATCAACCCTCTACACATCGATGGACAAAAGACCATCCTCTGGCAAATATTATTGGCAACCCGAATCAACCAGTCGTTACGAGACAACGTCTTCACACAGATGGTGAACATTGCATTTATACACTCACTGTCTGCCAATCTGAGCCTAAAAACATTAAAGACGTAATGACAAAAGACAACTGGATTGAATCCATGCAAGAAGAACTCAACCAATTCAAACATCTTGAAGTATGGGAACTGGTTGAAAGACCAACAGGGGTCTACGTCATTAGTCTCAAATGGATTTGGAAAAACAAATTGGATGCTGAAGGGAACGTAATCCGAAACAAGTCACGTCTAGTTGCTAAGGGTTATCATCAGGAAGAGGGAATAGACTTTGAAGAATCTTTTGCTCCGGTTGCTCGTCTTGAGGCTGTTCGAATATTTCTCGCATTCGCGGCTCATATGAATATGACGGTCTTTCAGATGGATGTCAAAACTGTGTTTCTCAACGGACAACTGAAAGAAACGGTTTATGTCACCCAACCAGAAGGATTCGTTGATCCCGAGTTCCCGAACCATGTCTACAAACTGAACAAAGCTCTTTATGGTCTCAAACAAGCTCCTCGAGCATGGTACGATAAGCTATCATCTTTACTCATTGATAATAATTTCACCAAAGGTTCGGTCGACCCTACTCTTTTTATACAATATCACGGGGCACATATCTTAATTGTTTAAATTTACGTGGATGACATCATTTTTGGGTCTACACATAAAAAGTACTCAATCGCTTTTGCAAAACTAATGAAGAAAAATTTTGAAATGCCCATGATGGGTGAACTTACGTTCTTTCTAGGACTGCAAGTTCATCAATCACCCCGTGGTATTTTCTTGAGTCAGTCCAAATATGCCCTTGAATTGTTAAACAAATTTGGAATGAAAACCTGTGACACTTATGCCACACCAATGACTCATACCAAGAAGCTAGACGCTGATTTACATGGGAAATTAGTGGACCCTACCAAATACCGAAGTATTATTGGGTCTCTCATGTATCTAACAGCTAGCAGACCTGATATTGTCTTTGTCGTTTATCTCTGCTCCCGTTATCAGTCAAGACCAACTGAAACCCACCTCTATGAGGCTAAAAGAATCCTCCGATACATCAAGGGAACCATTAATTTGGGGATCTGGTATCCGAAGGATTCTGGTTTTGAACTAATCGCTTTTTCAGATGCTGATCACGCAGTATGTTTAGATTCACGAAAAAGTACTTCAGGAGCACTACAATTTCTTGGTGATAAACTGGTGTCCTGGCAATTGAAGAAGCAGGATTGTACATCGCTGTCATCAACCGAAGCAGAATATGTATCCATGTCGGCGTGTTGTGCTCAAGTCATCTGGATGAGAACACAACTCAAAGACTATGGTTACGTATTTGACAGAATCCCGATGTACTGCGACAATCGGAGTGCCATTGCGATCTCGTGCAACTCAGTTCAACACTCGAAATCAAAGCACATCGATCTTCGCTATCATTTCATCAAGGATCATGTCGAATAGGGTACAGTTGAATTATACTTCGTGGGTACAGAATACCAATTGGCAGATCTACTCACCAAAGCTTTGCCTCCCGCTAGGTTTAATGAGTTGGTCCAACGGATTGGTATGCGGTGTTTGACTCAAGAGGAATTGGATGAACTCTTAAAACAGTCTTAAAAACCAGTCAAACACCAAAATCTCTTTTGTAAATATTTTTTCAAAAACAAAATACAAAAATAGAAAATCAGATAAAACAACAAAAATATTCTTCTATCTATATTTCTTCAAACATGGCAAGTACATTTCTTCAGTCAACACTCAAATCTTTCAAAATCCAGTATTTTTTCGATCAAGTGTTGAGGGGGAGAAAATAAATTCTTAACTATTTCAAAATAACCGTGTACTTGCATGTTACCTAATCCCGGTTGTTTCTTTAATAATGGTGGTCACATTTCTGGTTTACTACACTCCTTGGACTAAAATTTATAACCTTTCATTATTTCTTAAGTCGAGGGGGAGTTTCGTCAATGTTATTTCCAAGTATGCTTCGTTTGGTAACCAAAATGGAAGTTAATAGGCTTTGGATGAAAATGGAAAAGGTGGAGGGACTAAAACTGTCAAAATCCGAAAGTTATTTTAATAAAACATCCCACCTAATTCATTTATTTCACTTCATTTATTACTCACCAACCCAATCCCATGCATAAGATTTCATCTTCAAATCCGTGTTTCCGATCATCATTTTGTAAGTGATTCTATGTTTATAACAAGTTTTTAAACAATGGTTTTGATTTTTTCATAAATCCAACGGTTAAATCTTGAGATAATGTGATGTTTGTGTTCTACGCATAAGTATAAGAACACTTAATCATTGGTGAGTGTTTGCGGTCAAAAAGATTGTGTCAAAATGTTTTAAAGACATCAATGATACCAATTTTATCCTCAAAACTAACCCAGAAACACGAATTGTTCGTATCTGGAAAACTAAGGTTTATGCGTGGTTTGGGTGTTTTCAAATGAGAGTGTTTCTGGTTAAAAAGATTATTATATGAGGTTGCTTTTATGTTGAATTGAACATATCCATTGCTAGAACTTGCCCAGAAACACCCAAAATAACAGAATTGAAATTTAGGGTTCTTGTTCATACGATTTGGGCATTTTTGATTCATAACTTGTCTGATGTTAAAACTTGCATAAGACAACTTCATATGCCTCTAAGACTTCCCAGAATGAGTTTGATGCAATTTCCATGGTTAGATATCTTAAGCGTAAATCTTAAAACTAGGGTTTAAGTCTACGCGTAAGTAATCTTACGCGTAAACTGTATGATGAGTTTTCATGCCATGATCTGTTAAAGAATGGATGTATGTGTTAATATTGTTGCTATGATGACTTTATTTCAGGTCTGCTACACGTAAAAAATTCAGAATCAAGGTCATTAGCAATCTACGCATAAGGATCACCTTACGCGTAGAAGGTTATGCGTAAGAGAAATCTTACGCGTAACGTTTACGCGTAAGGTTCTACAAAGGGACTACGCGTATCCTGTGAAGGATATGCGTAAACAGTAACCTCTACGCATAAGGTCTACTCTTACGAGTAAGCCTTACGCGTAAGGTTTAATATACGCCTACGCGTAAGCTTTACGCATAAGGTCCCCTTTTCTACGCGTAATATTTCTTACGCGTAAGTAAGGATCCTACGCATAAGCTTGCGTCTATGCGTATACTTATCTTGTTTACGCATAAGCTACAATTTCTACGCCTAAGCCTTGATCAAACCTTCATTATGAATTGTTACACGTGCAAACTTGTAAATAAATAAATCATAAAGTCACGAAACCAATAATGTCACTAATAAGCTTAAACGTTTGATATGTTGTGAAAAATTAGTGATAACATAAACTTTAACACTTAAAAGTTAACTAACTCGAAACTTATCACGACGTCATTGGACTATTGAACAAACAAGTGACTTTGGACTCGTAACAATCATTGACATTGCACATTCAATAATTAGACTATAAAACCATCTGTTGACTAACATTATGTCTTTCGATATGTTGGTTCTTTTGGCTAAATGTGTTTCAGATCACGACATGGAAGCTCAAATGAATGTGGATGCACCAAACGTTCTCACCATCTGCCACTGTTCCGGAGATCTACATACATCAATTCTGGAATACAATGCAGAGGGTCAAAGGTCAAAGTGCGGTAACAGTGACACTCAATCACAAACAAGTTACCATCACACATGCAGACTTAAGGGCTGTTCTCCTCATTCCTGACATCATACCAACTGAATTCTTTGCCACACCTACTGAAGAGACTGTTCTGCAATTTTTGATCGATATTGGGTATGACGAAGCTTCAGGGGTTGTTAATAAGCATTCTCACGTGGATCTTAAAAACATTCCTCAGCCTGGGAGAACCCTCTATATCATCATCACAAAATCTATTTCTGGTCGTGACAGTGTCTATGAGCATCCCAAGCTCGTGGAACTGCAAATCTTTTGGGCTCTAATCAACATGAAACACATCGAAATTGAAGCTCTGATATGGGATGACATGATGACATTCCTCAAAAAGCTTGGCTCAAAGATTCCTTATATCAGATATACTAAACTGTTGATCCAAAGAGCACTTGGATACAACCCTGATATCCCCAAGAGAATCAATGACCCCGACAATCTTGACGTGTTGTCCGAACCCACTCTAACAGTCAGATTTAAGGAGTCAACTACCAAGAAACAAGGTGCTGTGTTGCCGGATCTCCTTCTCTCAGATGAACTCAAATAGCTCTACTCTTATAAAAGATATATGGTAGCTGTGAAAGAGAAACAAAGTTGCTTTCTTGATGAAAATATTCTGGTACGCCTGCAAGAAAAACCAGAAGAGGAAGTGCAGGAAGTGCTATAAGCACTGAGAGTCAGAGGAAGTTCCCCAAGAGGAATCCTCCTCGTAAAAGGACTGTTCCTTCTAAGGAAGCTGCTCCTATTCCCATTCCAAAGCTTGAACCACAAAGAAAGCTAGTGGACGAAAGCTCTGAAGATACACAATCAGACGAAGAGGTCTTCTACTCTGAATCTGCAACCGAAGCACCTCCTTCAGTAGCAAAACCTCCCAGTCCACCAGCTATCCAAGGAAAAGGGAAGACTCCAGTACTTGTGCCTTATGAAGAGGAAAGCTCAGAAGAAGAGCCACTGGAAACTGATTACAGGAGGAAGTTCAAATTTGTTAGACTCCAACAAGTTGCGTAGGAATTTGCCAAAGATCAAATGGGTGGCCCCGGAGGGTCAAGTGGTGAAGTTCAACCTACACCAGATCCTGATGCGGTTAATCGACCCGATAAGGGAACTGGTGCCACCACTCTTGAGCAACAACAAAAGCAACATGAGGAGTCTATTAAGTTTGACATTGAGGAACCTGATACTGAGAAATCTGAGAAAGATAAAGCTGATGAAGAAGCTAAGTCTGGAAACGATGAAGATGTTGATTATGAAAAGTTTCTTCTTGACAGTCCCGTACGGTCTAAGGAGAAAACTTCTGAACCATCAAAGGACCCGGAGTCTCCTCACATTTCATCTTCATCGGATTCATCTTCTCATTCCTCACCACCACCATCAAAAAGATCAACCAAATCAACATCCAAATCAGTGAAGAAGCCAACTGCATCTTGGATTTCTCATGCTAAGACACGAATCGTTAAAGCTGTCAAACAGGTCAGAAAGAAAGACGTGCTCTACAAGAAAATGAATTTCTTCGCTGATCAAATACAGTATCTTCATGACGAGAATGACGAGATGAAAGTTGAAAAGGAGTATGTCCAGAAGCTCATGAAAGATGATCTTCAAGGGAAAATGGACGAGATGATCAAAGGATACACTCACAAGTTCCTTCTAGACGTCGTTCCTAAACTGACAAAGGAGATGTATACCAGACAACTTTATCCGAATCTCTTACATCTGGCCAAGCAAACCATGAAATCAACTCCAACGAATGTGAACATCAATCCAGTTGAACCCAAAGACTTTTTAGATGATGAATTGGTAAATCGGCTAGTAGCTCAAATGTCGAAACGCTCTGCAATGTTTGCCTCCCACGAAGCTAAATTGTTTGAAGCATTGTTGCAATACCAACTCAGGTCAGCATACAGAGAAGAAGCTGTAAGGCCTAAACGTTTAAGAGACGACGAAGACAAAGATCAGGATAAGGATAACGAGCCCAAACGCCCGAAGAAGTCTGGTGAATCATCTTCTATGCAACCTCCACCCCAACGGACTACAGCACAACAAAGGTCTTCTCCTCGTTATTCTACTGATAAACCTCAGGATTATTCTGAGTTACCACCCGAGACTCAGAAAACCGGTGATCACTTTGAGTATACGGGTGGTGACGAAGAGGAATTCCATGAGCCCCAACAACAACCCATCTCTCCTGACACAGCCAAGAAACCAGAATCCTCCTCCAGGCCAAAGAAGATGAAGAAGAAGGCGCCTATGACTGACGTCTTATCATGGCTAGACGAGGATGATACTGAATTTGAATGGTTCTCGAAGCTTGTTGATTCCACTCCCTAACCATCTGAAGGTCAAGAGGTTACAAAATGTAGTACATTGGAGCATGCAAAACAACTGCAAGAAAAATTTCGTGTGAAGAAGATGACGAAATACGAGTTGAAGCGAATCAAGAATGAAGCATTTCAACTTCTCAAAGACAGCTCGGAAAGTGCTATCGAAGTTGAATATCACCTCGATAATATAGCACGAGCCATGTCTAACAACATGGATTGGCTCAACCCAGAAGCAAACATCGATTTCACCAAACGGGACAACCCTCCATATTACACCGACTGGTCTAAACCTCTACCAACAATTGGCCAACCAGATTAGCCTCGGATTCCATTCCGATATTTCTTCAACAAAGACTTGGAATTTCTCCTACACGGTAGCGATGGTTCAAGGAAATACGCTACATCTCTGACACTTCCATTCCCGGCAGCCATATACTCTAACTGCATAGCCATCGAGGAAAGGGCTAACCACATGTTCTCCAACAATGTGGAAGTTTATGACCGTGATTGTAAAACCCTAAAAATACGAAAAATGTTAAAAGACTATTTTACCCTTAAAATAGTCAAAATCCTAAAATACGTAAAATACGTAACGTTCATTAAATGAGATTAAAACCTAACTTATAAATAAGCATAAGACCTAACGTGCCAAATAGATAATCAACATTTGCCATGATAAAATAAAAGCCATGATTATTAAAATTTAATGAGTCGACTAGCACGAAGAAAATATTAAACCACTTATGCAATGTTTCGGCCAAACCCAAGTTTTCGGCCCATGCTCTCTTTTCTTGTGAACCGATTACCATCAAATCCCATGGGTCGGTTTTTGTTTTCCTTTGAATCGATTCTCACACTAACCCAATATGGGTCGGTTTCTTGTAAGCAGATTCTCACCCAAACCCACAAGGATCGACATGTATAAACACCACCCCAATGTCTCACAATGAAACCCTAGTTTCAAAACCCTAGTCACGGCACCAAAAGCTTCGGCTCTTCTTTTTCTTTTCTTTCCGTTCGACTGCAGCTGTGAGAAGTGGTGGTGCTTGGTGTTTTGCTCCGAGCCCCGCTAAGGTAAGCGACTCCCTCGTCTCAACTTTTTCTACGTGCAACTTACATTAACTTTAAACCTGTAAGATAAAACCCATTCGAATTGAACAAGAGTCACGCATTAAAAATAATGTGACCGTATAGTATGTATATGTTGCGCGGTTGTTGTTTACATACGAATTCAGAACTTTATAAACAAGTTGCAAACATGCATCATTAGGGTCGACGCATAAAATCACGAATACGAAGTCACATATATTAAGTCGACGCATGGTTGTAGGATGTGAATGTGTTGCTATATTTGAAACGTAAATAAATTTGAGCATGGGACTAGTTAGTCGTGTGAATAAGCTACGTGTTGAAACAATACACCTCACATGTAATTACTGTTGTGATTTGGTTAGGTGTCGATGTGCATGCATGAGCTGCCCTTGTCGAAAACCTTGTCGAAACAGCCTTGATGATGTCGAGTTGGAATATAGGTTAGCATTAGGTCGACTTGAGTAAATGGTTAAGTGTTTGTGTGTCGAATGGTGTGTAAGTCAGAAACAACATGATTATAAGCTGTGATTTTTCCATTATGTTTGGTGTTGGGTCGAAGCAAGGGAAAAGGGTCAAGTTGGGTCTCGTTAACCTAATGTAAATGAGTTGACATGGTGTGGTGGTTTGGGTAAATGCATGCATGAGTTTGATTCTTTTTCTGTTCGGTTTTTTCCCACGTCCTAGCCAAGGTGATAAGTCATTAAAATCCGTAACATGTCAATTTAATGTGTATTTAATATGGTGCTAAAAGTTGAGAGAAACCCTAGGTCATGATTATGAGTCGATTAGGGTTTTAAGCTGTGTGTGTGATGAGTGTGTAAATACTCATCATTTTTGGTCAAATCTGAACTGCAAAACATTTAAAAACACTCAGAAATGCGTCAAAATACTGAAAATATCTCAAAAGTGTGTTTTATATATTTCAGATGCAAAATTATTGAAAACAAATGAAAAACGAACAAAGTTTGCACAATTGGCAGTTTCAGTCCCCCAACTTTCAAAAATGGCAAAACAAGTCCTCGGGATTTTCAAAAATGGAATATATTATTTATGGCCCTTGGTTAATAAAGTTTGTCATTTATGGTCCTTATAATAATTTTTGGAAAATTATGGTTCAGTCCCTCAAGTTTCAGGATTTGGCAAATTTGGTCCTTATATTATCAGAGATTGTCAAAACCAACCCTTGAACACATTTTCTGAAGTTACTCTTGAGGTCCCTGAAGTTTCAGTTTATACGCAATTGGTCCCTATTGTTGTGATTGGTTTCAAATCCTATCCTTGATCCAATCCTAAATCTAATAACTACTTAAGTCCAATCTATCCTAAAACCCAAAACCTCCCAAGCCCATTACCCCTTGGTCCAGTCCAATCCCAAACCCGATCAATTATTAAAACACCTAAACCACATCTCTGTCTTCTCCTTTCCCTTATTTCCCGCCCAAACAAAATCCCACAAAACCAAGCCTGACAAAACCACGCCTCCCCTGACAAATCTCTCAACCCCATCTCTTCCCCATACCCTGCAACTCGTTTACCCATCACCTATCCACACCTGCGCATACTCCTTCCCCCAAGAAGAGACAGAGAAGTCAGGAAGTACACTAGAAAGCAGAGAAGAAAGAGAGAAGAGGAGATTGAAGTCCTGGAATATAAAAAAGCCATTGTAGCCATTTTATAAAGAGAGTTAGTTAGTAATAGCTAGTTTTGGAGTTTTTTTTAGTTCTAACTTAGTTTTTAGTTTTACTCGAGAATCTTATGTTCTAGTGACATGTTATTTTCATTGTTATTTAATTTCTGTGTAATCTTTAATTTCAGTTGATGAAAATTTCAGTGTTTAATTCTAGTGTTAAAGTGTACGCAGTTTCCAATTTTTTATGTCCTTTAATTCCATTGCTTATGTTTTAAAGTTGTTTGGTGATTTTTTTAACCAAGATTTAAGTTTGTTTAACTGATGCAAATCAGTTTTCAAAAGTTTTCACATCTTAAAATCCATTTTCTAACCTTGAAGGAGTATTTGGATGTACCTTATTCTTGGGTCAAACCTTACGTTCTGACTCACCATTTTGACTTCCAAACCAGGGTGCGAGTTTGTTGCAAGTTAAGTGGCCAAGAATTTATTCACAAATGCAGATTTCAAAAGAGCTCGGTAGTTTATTTCTTTTCTTTGTCTCATGCAGTCCCAACAGATACATTTCGAGCTCAAGCTGAGGTAAGTTGTGGTTGTTTTTTTTAGCCTTTAATCTTGTTAGGGTAAGTAGTCAGTAGCATGAGGAT
Organism: Chrysanthemum seticuspe; assembly: GCA_019973895.1. NCBI lineage: Eukaryota > Viridiplantae > Streptophyta > Magnoliopsida > Asterales > Asteraceae > Chrysanthemum > Chrysanthemum seticuspe. The sequence continues at coordinate 77,626,140 of BPTQ01000007.1, read as the reverse complement.
AATCTACTTTTGCTTATTGTGTAGTTAGGAGTCTTTCTTGGTAGCTTATTTAGAGGCTTTAACGTACCACTTTGCCTATTTTTCAGCCCAACTGCCATTGTAGCATTAGTTTTGTTTTTTTTTTTTGATGTGTATTTGCTCTCTTTTCTTTGTTATGGCTTAACCTAAAATTCCATTCACTGTTTTTATGATTTAGATTGAAGCTTTGTTAGTTTAGTTTATTTAAAAATCTGGTTAAATTTTTTTGTAATCTTGAGAGTTCCTTAACCCAAACAATCCGTTATTTGGGTTGTGCTTCCCAAATAAGCTGTGAATCGGCTCATTTTAAGCTGTCCAAGGCTTGAATATTGATGAGTTGCTTACTAGGATCATAGGGCTGTTAGGTTTCGTAGCTTATAGAGATTTATAGATAGCTTAGCTTAGGGGTAATCTTAGCTTAAAAAGTCTTATGGCTGTTTGGTATCGAAGCTGCTAAATCCCATTTCATTCTTAGTTCATAATTTCTGAGTTGATTTGAATTCTTCAGTTGTTAAGATACTAGTTAAAGTTAGTTCAGATCTGGTTTTTGTAAAACTAAGTCAAATCCTAATTGTCATGTTCCAAAAAGAAAAAAAATAAGTTTCAAAAAAGGGAGACCACAGGGATTCGAGCCCTGGTCTCTCAGCTCAAGGCACACAGCCTCAACACAACACCGAAAGCCAACTGCTCTCTTGAACCTTTTGTTATCAACGTGCATCATTAAAGTTTTTAAAGGTTTTTTTTATCCAAGTTTAAAAATCACAATAACAAAAAGGTGGGGAGGCAGGCTCGAACCTGAGACCTCCCACCTTAATAAGAGTGATAGTTGTGTACCTGGAACCATGATCGCCCTTGGGTCTTTTGCGTTATCTTTTGCACCTTAATTCCTTTTATACCGTTTTTTGTACTTAGAGCTTATTGTCCATTTAGCTTTTTACCAGCTTATTCCAATAAGCTGTGTGTCCCATTTTATTTTTCCTAGGCTTATGATAGTATCTAGTATTTTTATAAAAAAATTCAGAATTTTCCAAAAAGTTTTAGTATTTTTAATTAATTAATTAGTTTAAAATAGTATTTAATTCATAATAAAAAATATAAAAGTCAAAAAAATATAAATCTTTTTTCTAAAATTTTCTTTTGTCATATAGTAAGTAATAAAATTGTTTTTACACTCGTAGGACTTTTATTTTACAAATTTTACATTTTTTCTTGCGCACTCGCGTAACTTTTATATATAACGCACGTTTTTATTCTAGGTCACGTTTTTAGATAATTTAAGTTTACGTTTTAATTAAAATAGTTTATTTAAGTTATTTTATTTTATAAATCAAGAAAAATCAACTTTAAAAATAGTGATAGCGTTTATTTAATATATTTTAGCTTTTTAATTTTCTTTAATTTGCATTTAAGCCCCTGTAATTTACAAACTTTTTCTTTAGGTATAAATATTCCAAATCATCACCCCTTTCCTGTTCAAAATTCTCTCGATCACTATTCGTTTGATTATTCATCGCACAGCTCGTTGGGACTTAACGACCTGGGGAAACACTATACTCCTCTGATCTTCATTGCATTGGTGTCTGAGCTGTTTGAAGTTTATTACGGTTAGCCATTCACAAGTGGCTAGCTTGTGTGATAAAACTTGACGGTTTGGCACGAATCAGTGTGTTGATTTGTTATTTCATGTGAAAATAGTAAGTTTGGAGGTCATTAATAACCATTGATTAAGTATATAACGAGCTAGTCTTGAGAGTGTTGTAAGCATGCGTGAGTTATGATTTTGTGTAAGAACTAAGAGTCATGAATTAAAGTAATGTATGCATGGTCTCATGAGGTTGGCTAATTAATGATTAAAACCCTAAAACATTGTAATTCTGTCCGTCACTAAGAATAAGAATATACTTACAACTCTAAGAGTGTGAATGCGATAAATTCGTTATAACTTAATGATGCTAACAAGTATTAAATAAATCATAATCCGTGTAGATTCGTTGAAGGAGACGCGACGTTATATCTTCGTGATTCACTGATTCGTTTGCTTTTCTCTCATTTGCTTTAAGGTACAGGTATTCTGACCTTTTCAGTAAAGGTTCCTTATGACGTTTTCTTTTCGTTAGTTCTTCTATTACAATTATTAGGGTTTCCTATGCCATTGCTATGAACCCTTTCTGATTGTTTGATCTGTTGCTTGTTTGAAACACCTGTTTTATTGAATCATGCAATATTTGATTTGAACGTTATGTTAGAAAGACTTTGATATGCACATTTGTTGAACCTTGCTATGTTTGATTATGAACTTCTGATTATGAACTCTTGATTATGAACTTCTGCTTATGAAAGTATGATATGTGACTACGACATAAACTTCTGACTTCTAAACCTTTGAACATGAACCTTATGATATGAACTATCTGATATGTTAACTGTTGACCTTTGTGCTTGGTTATGATCTATGTTATTTATGATAATCTATTCGACCTAAGTTAGTTTGACACCCGAGCCACTATTTCACTAGTCATGGGGGTTCCATATCCGTGTCAGTGATGCACCTCTGACATGACTCTAGGGCAGTAGAGTGATGTTCTGCCACGTCCCTTTCTGTTATCTGATTATGAGCTCGCTATATATTGTATGGCCACTATCTGTCTGTTAGGGCGTATGGATGCATCCTAGATCTGATCTGTTATCTGATATGTTTTCTGGTGAATGATGTCGTGTGCAATACGCGTCTTCACAAAATTCTGGAAGCTAGCTACTCCAATTATTTTCTGAGGTTACTTTCTGAATAAGTAGTTATTTCTGATATGATAAGTTCTGGGCTCGTGGTAGTTAACTAAATCCTTATCTGTTATGTCTGTGTTAAGTATTCTGTTTATGATTCGGTATTTTCAAGTGTTTATATTTATGTATTAGGTTTATTATATGTTATTGTATGTGTTTATGCTCTTATATGATTATGTAACTACCGTATGCCATGCTAGGATATGATTAATATGTTTAAATATGATTCGTATGTTATCATATGATGTTATGTTAGTTTATCGTTATGTGAATTCGTTGATCTGTGAGATGAATGTGCTAGTGTGAAATTGAGTATCCTGAAAGTTTAGTATCTATGATTGTTCAGTTAATTTTGTAAACTTTGCCTATCCGTTAGTTATCTGTCTGCTTATGATTGATCTGCTATGTTTAGACCTTGCTTATATTAAGGTTTGATCTGGGAAATGGTTTAATTATGGTATCTGTTTTGATAATTTGCTAATTGCTATGCTATGTCTTTTGCTTATTTAGTTATAGTTTTCCTACTATGTTTTCTATTTGCATGTGTGACTGCCATGATTTGACTGCTATTTCCGCTGCTACAATATTGGAGTAAGTGTGTTAAATGTAGATTAATTGACTTGTATGAATGCCATGTTTACTTTCTAGAAATTGTTTCCGTTAGCCTTTAGACTTTTCGTTTGGCTTATATGTACTCTATTTTCTTGATGTGTTTGTGTTTGTGTTATTAATGTGCTATGTGTTGTTCTTATCTGTCATTTGTTTCTTTCGGATTTCTGTATATTTTTGCTTCCGCAGAATCCTCTATGATTCGTCATTCTCATTTCGTTGTGATTTCGTTATTTGTATCTTGTTATGTTTTAGCTTTTGTTTTGTTATATATGTTCACTGGGCTTTGTAAGCTCAGCCGCATTTTCTTTTCCTGCGGCAGGTATTAAGCATTCAAGATGAGCTTATGGGATAGCTGATCTGGGTTGAGAGTAGAGCTGAGAGCAAGATTTGAAAATAGGGATCTTAGATTTATTTTGATTATTAAGTTATTCATATTTTCTTTTGTAAGTTTTGTAAAGACTTCCGCTATTGTATAGTACTTAAGGTTCTGATATGAAACTATATTTGTGATATCTTTACCCTTGTCGGGTTGGGGTGTTACAGTGATGCAATGTACGGGATTCACCATTGGCCGGAATGCCGACGAATCTACTACAGAAGCTGCCAGGTTCAGAAGTATTCACATGAAGTGTTCAGTACTAAAGGAATTGTTGCTATTAAACATGTTGATCTTTCGTCTAAATGGGACTACACTTTCCTCAAGAATATTGTGGTCAAAAGGCAAGACGAAAGGGATTATGCATTCTCTGAAGCGGACTTTGAGAATTTGTCTATCAATGACATTGAAGACATGTACCTTGCCAAAGTACAGGGTCGCATGAGACAATTTTCAACTGAAGTACAACGTGAATTCATCAAGTCCTTGCTTATCTTCATCAAAAGCATAGTCATTAAAGAACGTGTAGAAGATCTCCAGCTTGCAGTTGAATCATATCATACCCGTGTCAACTTCACTCCACCTCAGCTAGATCTTCCCGATATTAACCAGCTTTCACAACACACACTCATCAGCCAACCATTCGGAGTGGTTTACATTAGTGAAACACATCGCAACTGCTTGATGGCGTGTAAAGATCTTCACAAGTTTGGGGATCACACATTGAAGAAGGTTAGGGACGGATTGGCTTATAGGTTGAAGGATATTCATGAAGGCATTAGGTCACAAAAGCGATGGAATTCCAAGGAAAGACGGGATGTAAGGAGGATCATCAGAAAGGTTGATGAAAGGTTGTATCAACGGGACCAGTTCAGAACTCTGGAGAGCTTTGTAGGCAGTCGTCCCAGGATTGCTCTCGCCGGCTATCAACGCCCAGTTCGCATTCCTGGTAACATCGATGGACTTCCTGGTACCCCTTGAACTGCTTCTATTTCATAATATTTTGGATGTGTGATTAATTATGACAATGGCTTGTACACACATATTAGTGTACAACCCGTTCTTGTCAAGAAAGGACCCTGTGATACGCTTCAGTGCCACAATCCTTATAAAAGGAGCGAAAGCTTCTTTTGAGTAAAACCTATCAAACCTTTCATCTTTCAAGGTTTTGATCAAAAGAACAAGTACTTCCCTGTATGATTTTCAAAACCTCAACCGTTTATATCACTTGTTGAGGGGGAGTATTTGAATTAAAACTTTGTTCACAAAATGTTCACAGTGGTCATCTTCCCGCAACACTCGAAATGGTCATATTTATTCTCAACTTTTCAAAAATAACATTTTATATGCCATTTTTGAGGGGGAGAAAATTATGTGATAAGAAATGTGTTGTGTAAATGCAAATGAATCTTTGTGCTATAGACTTAACCAACGAATTGACGGTACTTAACTGTTAGTAACTCGAAAAGACTTGTCCAGGACGGGTAATAATTTCAAACTAGTTCGCTAGTAATGTAAACGTGTCTCGCAAAGGACTTGTCCGAGTAGAAAGTACCATTTGAGAAACTCTTGGTAGACATGAACTTTGACGGGTTTGACAACCTTTCGAGGCTTGTCTACACCTTCAAGGTAGTTATTAGAGCTAGTTGTCACCTAAAAGCTAACAATGTAACTCTTTAACTATGCAACGTAACCGTGTCTCGCGGGGGATTGTCTATCTTGAGTTGATCAATTCATAAAGTGCGCGCTCTTTCCTCACTGTGCAGATTTCCGTATAAACTCTTAAGCACATGTGGAGGGGGAGTATTTCTGCAAAAGATCAAACTCTTACAGTGGTACAAAATGTTTTACAATCATAACCGTTGTGAGAGATTTTCTTGAAAATTGGTTTTATGGCAACATAGGTTAGTCATGGAGTTATAAGGTGACTAAGGTTAGGAATAACCGTCCTATGATCCGCCAGAGCCGGAGGGATCTACCCAAGGACATCACAAATAGTTAGAATCTAGAAGTCCTTAGGTATGATTGTAAAAAGGAGAAAATGAGAATCGGAGAAAGAAGGAGTTGAAGAATCAAAAAGAAATGCAAAGAAAAGGGTGAAAAGAAATAGCCCTCCAGATTATTCAACTTAGGGCAGACACCGGGTTCAATTCATATGCTAGTGGTTGTCACTTGATGACATCGGTATTGAAGATTAAAAGTCGTCATGGACCCAGTGACGCATGCACTAAACCTTCTTAGCCACTCAAGTTTCTCTCAACAGAAGCTTGTTTCATTCTCACAGGGAACCCTACATAATCTATCGGCTTTCCCTTAGAGATTGCTGATATTGAAGAAGGAGACCCTCTCCCTAGTCTCTGCTCAGGAAAACCAAAATGCACTATTGAGTCTAGAGCCACGAGATTCATCATAAGATCTCTTAGGTACACTTGACATTTCATCACTTGATGTTCAACAATAAGAACATCAGTGGTACGTTATCGAGTCCTTCACATATCTTAGCAATCTGTCGAGAACATTTATGAGAGGTTCACAACTGTGATCCTCAGTGATTGAATGGAAACTCCTGCCAGGGTCAACATCAAACAGCCCTGACAGCAGGTCACTTCGGTAACTCCCCGTGGATTACGCTTAGTGTGTCTCAAACGGTCTACAGTCGTGAGGTGATGCTTCGGTGTACCTCAGCGACTCATCTGAACTGTAGATGTACTTCGGTACATCGCGTTATCTCACTTGTGGGACTCCAGTTCAGGAACGGCTTTGTGAGAATTAGAGTTGTGTTTTCACACTATGCTGTTAACACTCTCGAAGTTCAAACTTGTAAGTGCCGGAATCCGCTTATTACTAACCGTTTTCATGTTTTCTTCTTATGGAAGCTCTGGAGCGGAATGATCGTGCAGATTCTTCACATGTTCATGCCAACATCATCTCTAATGGAAGTTCTATCCAAAACCAACACAAAAGTCAGAATGATTCTTCGTCAATTCAAAGAATCTACAAAGTTAAAGACTTAAAGAACTTCGTCAGCACTATTATCAAACGTTAAAGAGCGTGTGAGCATGTTGAAGAATGACGTGGAGACACTGTAGCAGCGAAGCAGACCTGAGGCAGACTTGATGCAGAAAACAACAACATACTATCACTATCATCACAAAGAACGATGATCAAAGAACAAAGTTAAAAGATGACGTCAAAGCAAAACTGTTTAAAGAAAACAATTTCTCTACACTGGGGAGATTGTTCAAATCAAGGCAATTCTTCTCACAAGAAAGAAGAATGTCAGAAGACGTCAAAGCTACTATTACATCAACGCCTTCACCGTTCATATTCATTCATCACCAACACTTAGGGGGAGATTGTTGGAATCACTCCTAAACCTAAATCAAGTGTTAGTAATTCATATGTAATAGTTAGCTTAATTATGGCCTTTATGTTTGTTATTAGCCTTAAGCTTATGTAGAAGGCCCATGAGCTTAGGCCCAAGCCCATAGGAGAAAGGAAGGGACTAGGAGTGTTGCCCTAGCTTCCCTCCTATAATACTATGTAATAACCCTCACTTGAGGGTTGGTTGTTCAATTTATTCATTCACCTTTACGCATAACCTTTCACATAGTATTTCGTGTGTGTGTGTTTAACGTGTTCAACCAATCTCTTCTCTTCTACTCTTTCTATTGTGCTTGTGTTGTAAAACTAGTGACCTAACAGTTCTCAAGATACACTTGGGTATATTTACTTAACAAAAAGAGTCAGGCAGCTGATACAATAATGTCATTCATCAGGAAGATTGAAAACCAAAATGACATTAAAGTAAAACAAATCAGAACTGACAATGGTACTGAATTCAGGAATCAGAAGCTTGAGAGTTTCTGTGATGAAAAAGGGATTTTCCAAAATTTCTCATCTCCTTATACCCCTGAACAAAATGGGGTAGCTAAAAGGAAAAACAAAACTCTCATTGAGGCTTGAACCATGTTGAATGGCTTAGTACTCTCAAAGCACTTCTGGACTGAAGCTATCAAGACAGTCTGTTATACTCAGAACAGATCAATCATTATCAAAAGACACAACAAAACTCCATATGAAGTCTTCAAAGGAAGAATCCCTGATATCAGCCACTTTCATGTGTTTGGGTGTCCTGTGTTCATTCACAATTACAAGGATCACTTAGGACAATTTGATGCACAAGCTAATGATGGTTACTTCTTAGGTTACTCACTGATGTCTAAGGCTTTCAGGCTTTCTGAAAACATCAGATTCTCTAACACCTCTGTAGAAGAAATAGGAATTGATGATTCATTTATATATCCTCCTGATGAGTTCAACTCTAAAAACAATTCCTCATGTCAATATCAAGCAGATGCTGACATCTCTTACTACATTTTACCTCACAACCTCCCTCAACCAACCATCGGTGAATTCATTGATACTCCATCAGTCCCTGATGAGACAGGTCATACTGAACCAAATGTTCAGGAACCTGGAATTCATGAATCTCAATCTGAACAACAAATTACCTCATCTAATGAACCTCATGTTTCTGTTACTCCAGACCCTGAACCCATTCCTCAATTCCCAGTGACCTCATCAAGCTCAGATCCAAGACCAAAAAATAAGTGGACAAGATCTCAAGACATTGAGCTTGTGAATATCATTGGAGAGCCCACTGAAGGCATGCTCATAAGGAGCATGGCTACTAAGTTATCAGCAACTTCAGCTAATGAGTGTCTGTATGCAGATTTTCTCTCAAAAGTTGAACCCAAAAGTGTCTCAGAGGCTCTGAAACATCCTAGTTGGGTTCAGGCCATGCAAGAAGAACTTCATCAGTTTGACAGAAACAAAGTCATGACACTGATCAAATGTCCCCAAGATGTCATAGTTATAGGAATGAAGTGGGTTTTCAGAAAAAAAAAACTGATGAAAATGGCACTGTCATAAAAAACAAAGCCAGACTTGTAGTTAAAGGATACAATCAACAATAAGGCATTGACTATGATGAGACATTTGTACCTGTTGCTAGAATGGAAGCCATCAGAATCTTCCTTACATATGCAACATACATGAACTTCAAAGTTTACTAAATGGATGTCAAAAGTGCCTTCCTGAATGGTAAACTCAAGGAAGATGTTTATGTTCAGCAACCCCTAGGCTTTGAAAGTAGTGAGTACCCTGACTATGGCTGCAAGCTTGAAAAAGCCCTATATGGACTAAAGCAAGCTCCCAGAGCATGATATGAAACTCTCTCAGCCTTCCTGATCCAAAACAAGTTTGTCAGAGGAAAGATAGACAACACCTTGTTTATCTATAGGAAAAAACAAGATGTGATACTAGTCCAAGTATATGTTGATGACATCATCTTTGGCTCAAAAAATTATACACCTTGCAAACAGTTTGAAAAACTGATGACACAGAAATTTGAAATGAGCATGATGGGTGAACTCACATACTTCCTTGGACTACAAATCAGGCAAACTGACAAAGGAATCTCCATCAGTCAAGAGAAATACACCAAAAATCTCTTGAAGAAATATGAGATCTCTGATTGTGCATCGGTGAAAACTAAAATGGTCCCACCCAATAATCTCGGACCAGATCTCACTGGCAAATCAGTCAACCAAACACACTTTAGAGGAATACTAGGTTCATTGATGTATCTCACTACTTCTAGACCAGACATACAATTTGCAGTATGCCTGATTGCAAGATTTCAGTCTGACCCTAAGGAATCTCATCTCACTGCAGCCAAAAGAATCCACAGATACCAGAAGGGTACCCCAAATCTTGGACTTTACTACCCTAAATATTTAGGATTTGACCTCAAAGGTTACTCTGACTCTAACTATGCTAGTTGCAACATGGATAGGAAAAGTACTTCAGGGTCATGTCAATTCCTTGAAGGAAAACTTGTTTGTTGGAGTACTAAGAAGCAATAATAAGTGGCTATGTCCTCAGCTGAAGTTGAATACGTAGCAGCTTCAGGATGCTGTGCCAATGTGCTATGGATGAAAATTCAACTCAGTGACTATGACATCCATTACAAGATGGTACCCATCTTCTGTGATAACACCAAAGCAATTGCTATCTCCAACAACCCTGTCCTTCACCAAAGAACCAAACACATTGATATCAGATACCATTTTATCAGGGATCACGTCATGAAAAGAGACATAAAACTCCATTTCATCCCTACTGAATATCAGCTAGCTGATATCTTCACCAAACCTTTGGATGAACCCACCTTCAGGAGACTGAAAGCTGAATTGGGAATGCTAGACATTGAAAGTCAGTAACCTGATAATCAATCCTAATCTCAGCAATTCTCTCTTGTAAGGTCACTGGTCCCTGAATAAAATCCCCAAAACATACCTTCTCACTGAATGAGTAAAACTCATTCAGGGTCCCTGACATTGGATATAAAACATATTAAATGAGTAACTAAATGCTCTAAGTATTTTAGTTACTTAATGTCCTAGGTTGGTAAACAAGCCAATTTAATATAGGAATATATGTTTCTTAACCCTTCTGTCATCCATGTCATGGGTCCCTATAATCCTCACCTTATCCCACTTGGCATTTAATGCCCATACACACAAAAAATATCCTAAGGATATTTTATTGGTGATATCATCTCTACAAATGCACTTTTACTATGCTCTGCAACTGTTCCCTTGAAACTAGGAAAAAAACGGCGGGTAATGGAGTGGAAGCATTAAATGAGGAAAATGAAACGTTTTCAAAAACTACTTTCTAAAACCTCACATGTGCAAAAACAATCCTTTCACCACTCTATAAATACCCTTTCCCAAACACAAGAAAACACACACACAATTTTCTTTTGCAATCAAACTCTGTCAAAATTCTTTCAAAAACTCAAAACAACTGTGTGTGCTTTGCTCTAAAGTGGTTGAAACAAAAATAAATTTTCATCTTTGTTACCACATTCAAAGGTTTTCTGCAAAACTAATCTTTCAAAACAACTGGTATTCAAAAATTACCCTTTGATTCTCTTGTCAAAACCAAAAACCTAAAAACTTTTCCAAAAAATGGCAAGAACTCAAAGCCTTTTGTTTGCACCTCAGTGGGTGGGCGGTTTAGAAAGTGTTGAATTTAAAACCAATAATTTTATAGGAAATTTTGAATACCCTAATGATGTCCCAGCCTATAAGGGAATCATGAATTTTTTGTTTAACTGCCCACTGAAAAGGGCTTTTACAAATTCACCCTCTATCCTGTACCAGAACTACCTCAGGGAGTTTTGGGCAACAGCAGTGGCCTTTGACCCGTCACCCTCTACTGATGAAAACCAAACAAGACCCATCAGGGAGTTTCTCATCAGGTTTTCAGTCTTAAATGGGGAACAACAAATCACTTTGGACTATAAAACTTTTTGCTCTTCAATAGGGCTAAACTACAACAATGATGAATATGCTGAACACCCTGACCCAACCACTGTTAAGGCTGAGTTAGCAAAAATTGCTTTGGACCCAAAGTTACTGGACAAGACCCCTGTCACTAAGAACTCATTTCCCGTGGCTTGGAAGATCCTGTTCACTTTTCTGATTCAGGTTCTCGGCGGGAACCACTCATCCACTGAACAGATTAATTCTATTCAGTTGATGATGGCCTATTGCCTGATGACAGGGACCACTGTCGACAATGGAGAGATCATTTACAGTGATCTCGTAACCAAGCTCTTGAGCAAGACTAGGGTAAAATACGTTTCATACCCTAGGTTTGTATCTTGTGCTTTGCAAGAGTTACTGGGTTGTAATTATACTCAGGACTATCATTTTGGCGTTTTACCTGCCGTCCTGAGTGCATCAAACTTTTCAAAAAACCCATCTGTAGTCACTAAAATTGAATTGACGGCCCATTTGGTTGCTGTAAACAACCAGAGGGAATCAGTGTCTCCAAACCCTGCTCCTAAAAAAAGAAAGAGGAAGTCTCAGATTGGGACTAAGACTAAACCCAAGTCTCAGGGCCCCGAGGCTTTTGGAACACAGCCCAAAAGGCAAAAGAAGCCCCAAACTGATAAGACACCAAAGGGTGACCAAACAACACAACCCCTGGTGACAACGAAGGATACTGATACATCACAGTCAATGCCCTTGGTCCCAACTACTACTCCCCAAGATCCAGAGGGAAACATACAACCCGCTGGTAGGGGAGCGCCTTCCACTTTGCCTAATGAGGACATTCGCAAATCATCGCTTTTGTCCGAGGGCACAACTACGGATCCCAAAGACTCAGAGGGAAACAAACAACCCACTTATAGGGATCTCACTGCCACTATCCCTAAGGATAGTATTAGGAATCTCCCACCAGTGCTTGAAGGGGCAATGAGGGACAAAGACTCAGAGGGATCCAAAAGCCCTGCTGATATGGAATTCATCACCAATCCTGACCCTAGAGAAGGCACTGGGAAACACCCACCAGTGTCTGAAGGGTCCTTGGGAGACAAAGACTCAGGGGGACAAAAACCTTCTGGTTTTTCTAAGTGTTCCAGATGTCCAAGAACTCTTAATGTCTGATGATGAGCTAGATATTGACAGTGAGGAGGAAGAATTTGCTGCTGGTGATGAAGTGGACGCTGATGTTCTACCCACTGAATAAGAACATCAACCTGATCCAAAAGAGACTGAAGAGTCACCTTTTTTTCAACCTGACGATGACTCTTCTGCCTCTTCAGACTCTGCAACATCTTCCTGCCCTGAAGACCTAAAGAAGTATGATAAAATTCTTCCCCTCACTAAAAGACAATTGGTGAAGTTTCTGAAAAAAGCTACTCATAAGTTGTATGATGGTGTCACTGATGAATTATGGGATCAGCATGTGGAGGCTGCTGCAAGTTATGCTGATCTCAAAGCTGTTGTGGTTGAAAACTTTGATGAAAATGTTGACCAAAGGGATAACATGTACCACTCTCTCCACTTGCTGGATGAGCATCTGAAGAAGTTCCTCAAAGCTTTTCAGGATGCTCACAACAAACTTGACCGGATCAAAGAGGCAGTTACGGAAGACCCTGCACTGAACAACAAGGTGCTTAAGGCTACTGAGACTTATGTGAAGAACTATTCAAGCCTGACTGAACTCATCACCATGCTCCACAACTCAAATGTCCAGGGTCTCAACTCATCAGTGGAGGCGATTCAGTCCTCTCTATATTCTTTGGATAAAAATGTTGTGGATTTGGCTAAGTCTTTCTCTTCTATGGCCTGGAATCTCGGGCCTAGAATGACTGCAGTGGAAACATCTCATGCCAATCTTGGAGAGAAAGTCAATGGTCTTCAACAGGATACTTCAGAGATCAAGTCTATTGTCTCTGAAATCTATCAGGCTTTCAAAGGTCAAGCAGCTCCCTCACCCTCAGTACCTAGGTCAACTCTTGCTATCACTGACGGTCAAGCAACAGTTGAGGGGGAGAATATCAATGAAGAAACTCCTTCTCATACTGAGGGGGAGCCAACTCCAGCAATACCAATCTCCCAAGTCCAACCAACATCATCAACAACACCACCATCTTCATCAGTGCCATCATCAACAACACCACCATCTTCATCAGTCCCTTCTCAAGACAAAGGCAAAGGCATACTGACAACGCCTGAGCCTATCATGATCTCATACGAGATCAATGACAAAATGTACCTACTGACTGCGGAGCAGATGAATGCCTATCTTGAGAAGGAGGAAGGAGCCAATAAATTGGTTGAAGAAGAAAGAAAGATCAAGGCTGCCCTGGTTAAGGTTGATCATGAAGAAGCTGAGAAAATAGGAATCGATCCAAAGGCACTGGAAAGTGGACAAGCAGGTCTGAAGTTTAAAGCTGCTCAGGATGCTGAACTGAGTGCTCTTAAAAAGAAGAAGGTTGAAAGAGAGAAAAGATTGGCTAAGATCAGGCAGAAGAGAATCGATCATTACAACTGGGTAATGACGAACAGAAAGAGGCCTGAACCCATAACTGACATCAAAATTCATGCCAACACAAAACCTGCAATTCTCAATGTCTACAGAGGTCCTGACAAGCGAACCTTTGAGGTTCACGATCCCTTCAAGTTTTCAGACTTTGGGATAACTGAGCTAGATGAATTGGGTCCAGTCATAGAGAAGAATAAGAATGCCATAGTCAAGAATCTCATGGACTCACTGAGCAAGAAATATGAGAAACTAAGACAGATGCCTGAAGAACTTGGCATTCAGTCTCTTCTTCCAGCACCAACAAATCAACCTGCCCCCTCCCAGTCTTCAAGGAAAAAGAGGAAGATCATGGAGCGTGAACCAGAGATCAAGATCCATGGCCTGGAATGTAATAGATCCCTCCCTGAAGGAGTCAGATTCGTAAATCATTTGGCTATTGAGCGACCTGAAAGAGGCATGTTCTTCACTGATGAATTCGGGGACCCTGCTTTCCAAAGGTGGAGTGATATAGACAAGGCTGGGATTGAAGCTATGGTTGGCTTTCTAGTGGCTGCTACTCAAATCCAAAGTCCAGAAAATGCAAGGTTCAGCTATGACCTAAGGATCAAGATCAGTGAACACCCTGACCAAGATAAGTTGAAGTCCAAGAAACCTAAACTTGAAGCACTTGGATATCAAATGGACTGAACTCACATCTGCAACAACAACACTACCTCTACCTTTTTTTCTATTTTTTTTTGCATGTAACTTAGGAACTTGTAATATATTTATCAATAAACGATGTTTTATGTTACTTAGTGTTCTTTAGTTGCTTTGTAGAATAGTTAGTATGAGAAGAAGACTTTTGCTCACTCACACTGAACTTAGAAACACTTAAGCCATTTGTATATCCAAATAGGGGGAGACTGTTGGGTTCAGTCAGTACCAAAACCCCTTAATTCTAGGATTTGAATAGAAAATACCCTAAGTGTTTATAGACATAAGGTAGGAGTAAAAGTTAAGCTTGTGCATTAAATGTGTAAACACACACAATGACACAAGCAACTTTCACTACTCCAAACACGACTATGTCCCTAAGATAGCTCAGTGGTTCCTGATAGTTGTGCTTAGACTTAGCCTAAGTTTAGTGAGGAGTGTACACCTTACTTGTCATTCAATCCCAAGTGTTGTTCCGCAAACACTCGGGTAATATATTCTTTTGATTAGTTTTAATAAGAATATAAACGTTAAAAATCTATTGTGCATTTAATTTACTTATCTTGTTTAAAACTGATTTTTCAATACTTTACTTAAGTCATGTATCACATTTAGTTTAAATTATTATTTTTGTTATTTGTGATAAGGGAACAACACAAACACCACCCTATAAGATTTTATCTTCTGTTATATATGCACGAGAAACAGCAAACAAACAAATAAAACATAAAAACAAAAACATGTGTCGAAACACGATTTTAAATGGTACATGTAAATATATGTTATAGGCTAGACGAGTATCTGTGCATAGCAACGAGATTTTATAGCGACATATTGTTTAGTAATAAAAAAAAAGTTTATGGGTTATAAACAAAAAATAATAAAAATTTGAAGATTTGGAGATTAAACATAATGTTTTGAAACCCGATTCGACCTGGATGGTTCAACTGGTTGAATCGTTCCAGTCAAAAAACGGGTCAACCCGACGTGCTGGGTCGAAAACGGGTCAAATTAAACCGGGTCAACCCGCCGGGCTTAAAGCGTCTCGGGTCAACCCGGTTTTTGAAGTGTATTAATAGTTTCATTTTGAAATATATTTTTTCAACATTTCCTTTTTTAGTTTCAACTTTTCACTTTTTGGTTTTTCATTTATATATAGTATATAGTAGGGTACCCGCGCGTTGCGATAGCGGGTACCCTGTGATGATTAACCGGAGAAATAGATCTCGATGAGGCCTAATTCACCAGTTTGTATCGGTTTCAACGGATCCTCTCTGATTAGTTTTCAGATGGCTTTTATTGGTTAGCTGAACCGGTAGCGACACCGGTTCCCGTTTGAACCAATTGATCCGGTCTGGTTTCTAAACTATATGTACCATCAACTTGTTAGCTTGTATGAAACTTTGTGTGTTTTATTAATATGTATAATGTGTATAATTAGTGTGTTTAATTATTTTATATTTTGGATTATGTTTAATTGTACATTGTGAAAATTTTATTATACTTTTTAATTGTACATTGTGAAAATTTTATTATACTTTTTAATAAATGGTATTTTAATTTGTTGTATCTAATTTAACATATATGTTTGTAATTGGTTGTACCATGTGAATAAATCATTGTACTTTTAAATAATGAAGTGTTTTTATAAAAGTATTAATTATACTATAGATTTCTCTAACCTTTGATCATTTTCAATTTTTGAACTTTCAACTTTCAACTTTTAACATTTGACCATTTTTATTTTACTAGACGAGTACCCGCGCCTAGCGGCAGCGATGTCTAGTTTTCTGCAAAGTTCCGACGACCCATAAGTTTCTTTCAACAAACTGTATTTGTAGCATTAGAGAATCGTTTTCGAATAACTACAATTCTGATGCGTGGTTGCATAGCAGCATAAATATATAGTTTTTAAAAAAATTATGTGGAGTCGATCTAAGTGTCTGAGTATATTTTCTAATAGGATTGTTTTAAGTTATTAAGATTTTTAGTAATAATAGATTCAAGCATTACAAAAAGCAACGGTATTATGTAGTTGGCAATATTATATTGTAGTTTAGAGGTATAGCCAACATGTGTGACCGTTTTTTCTTATTTTGTCAGTAATTTAGGCAGTGATAACTATTTTTTTTACATGTGTAGCGTTTATCATTTGGTGTGTGGCTTTTAAAATTGTAACTTTGCAAATTGGATATCACCATATAAGATTATTTTGTACTATCAATTTGTATAGATATTTATGCATTGTTCAAAGCTATTTGTTTGAGGTACAAATAATTATCGCTAAAGATAACAATACTATTTATTTTTTGTGATTTTAATAAACTTACATAACATTATTGATACACTGGACAAAGGGCTATACAATATATATTAACTTTTAAACGACGATTCATATATGCTAGTCCCTTAAATGGTGCAAGAGCAACATTTTTTAAAATAAATTACATGTGTCAAAGCAAAATAAACCAAAAACTACAGTTACATGTGTCAAAGCAAAAAAAATTGAAACCCGATTTCACCCGGGTGGTTCAACTGGTTGAACCGTTCCGATAAAAAACAGGTTGATTTAAACGAGTCAAACCGATAGGTTGGGTCAAAAAAATGTCAAATTAAACCGGGTCAGCCCGCCGGGTTTGAAGCGTCCCGGGTCAGCCCGCCGGGTTTGAAGCGTCCCGGTCAACCCGGTATCGGTTTCAACGGGTCAACCCGGTATCGGTTTCAATTGATTGTTTTTAATTTAGTAGATGTGCTTTTAATTGGGTGTACAATGTGAATAAATTATTGTACTTTTAAGTAATGGGGTGTTTTAATAAGAGTATTAATTATATTATTTATTTCTCTCTCCATTGACCATGTTTTCAACATTCAACTTTCAACACTTTTCACTTTTTCCACTTTGACCATTTTTCCATTTTATATAGTATAGATATGTATATAGATATAGATACTAAGGGTGCGTTCGGTTTGTAAGTGGGATTGAAATTAGATTCGAATTTGAGAAAGGTTTGAAAGAAAATAAAGAGAGAGAAAAACAATTAATATTTAATTATATATATGTTTAATAGATTTTATGAATTTTTTGAAATAAAAAAAGTAAAAGATAAAAAAGAAGAATAAATATATGTGGCTCACAAAAATCAACAAATAAAAGAAAATTTTTGATTGGTTCTCTTTCATCAAAACCAACCCACTTAAGATGGTATGAAAATTTGAAATCAAAATCATGTATCATAAATAAAAAAGTATATCAAACAAAGGATTCAAACAATCTTTGATTCTATACCCATTGACACCCATGTATCAAACGGACCCTAAACTTTAAAACTCAATTTTAAACTATAAGGGCCCGTTTGGTTTATAGATAAGATTAGGATTGGATTTGGATTTGGTTTAGGATTTAGATTTGAATTTGATATGAGGAGAGAAAATATATTTATATAATTATTTTAATAATAATATTGTAATAAAACCCTTTATATAAAGTATTTATTATTAAAAAAGAAAATAGATGATTAGAGAGACAGACACATACATGAAACTTGGACTACCCCATAGAAAAACCCACTAACTCGGTCCGGATTTAAAAAAAGGTACTTTTTTGGGATGAGACCCTCCACTCAAATCCTAAAACTTGAAACAAACAAATAATTTAGCCTTGACTCCAAAATCCTAATCGTAATACCACAAACCGAACACACCCTAAGTAAATCCAAGATCAGACTATGTTACTACTGATCCTCATCACTACTGTAACTGCTATCGGATTAGCTCGTGTAGGGCGAACTATCAGACGTATCACTGAACGACTGTGATGATGAACTACCGTCACTGTCACTGCTATCTTCACTTTCACTGTCCCTGCAAAATAAATTAAAAAGCAATATAAGGCCAACTTGTTAAGATTTGATTCAGATTAAGTTCTATCATATGATTCACCAATAATTACGACCTTGTACCAAATTCAGCTAGCAAATGGAAATTAGGCCTTTGTTCCAACAGTTGCTTTCTAGGAATGAAGCTGCATAAGACAATTGGCATAAATATTCTAACAGCTATCTGGTAAGGACATGAAGTAAAGGTGATAGAGAAAGGGCAGGTTAATGGGTTAAAATGGGTGACTTTTATAGTCAAAAGGGCATACTGGTACATTATATGTCAATATAGATTAATATTATGTTTTTTATATAACATTGAACTACTTGCGTAATGAACTCATGTTTCAAAATGATAACCAGCAAGACTTTTATTGCCCACGTGCTGTGGTGGGATTAAATGAATATTTTAGTCAAATATAAAGGCATAAGTAATTGCTGAATAGAAGCTAAAGGGCAAAAATGTAAATATACAATGAATAGTAGATTTGCTTATGAAGATTGATGTTAAGGGGAGATTTGAGATGTATATGTTTGATAAGTATTTTTCAAAATCAAAATACTGCAATATTGGATTCAATTTTGCCCACATTTTTTTATTGAAAAGGTTAAAACTTATATATATAAACATGATTGACATGGTTATTCCAGCATTCCAAAAACAAGTCTTTCGGTAATATGGAAATAACCAGAACTCCAATTTGGCCACATTGATGATACCTAATCAGGTAACCACGTCTGGGACCTATGCATTATAAATACACTTTGGACGGCTATCGCCCCATTAGACATGTTTCCTTTTTAGCTGGACTTTTACTCCACCAATTTGACCAGTTTAAGGTTAAAGGTTAACCCGAATCAACCCATTTATAAGTAAATGGGTCGATATTTGCCATATCAAAACAAACCTAATCATAAGCAAAGAATGAACGATCACACCTTGTACTAGAACGTCTACTATCCCAATCATGTTTAGATGCCAGGCCAACCCTGTGCGATATGTCCTGTTGATGGGAAAGATGAGGATTTCAGATTTGACTTGAATTATATATTTAGGAAATGAGCTGGAGCTATATATAGAAAGAAAAAACTTTTGAGGAAGAGCAATAAAATATAGAGAGAAGAAAATATAGAAGTGGGATATTACGCACAAGATGTCTAAGGGACTTCCATGCTCCTGCAAGAAAAGCTTCCAAAAACTGCTTAAACCTCACCTGCCAGCGACATGTGTTAGAAAATAGGTTGGAGGGAGGCATGGGGGATAAAGAGGTAGAGGTGGCAATTTCTTCCCATTCACTTGCATAAGGGTCATTTGGGTTGTGTTCTATGATTTCTATCTCAAACAGGCCGGCCAAAAAGGTTAGCTAAAAGGGAACAATATTGGAAGTCACCGAAAGTCTATTTTCCATGCATAACTTATTAAATCAAAATAAGATTATCACCATCATAATAATAAATTAATAATTAACACATTAACTAGTTACAAAAAATTTGAGGAAAGTGTTGGCTGCCCATTATGAGCTGTACAAACAAATGATCAGTTACCCAACCCGCCCATCCTCACACCTCTAGGGAAGAGAGAACAAAACAAGGGCAATTGTACGCACTTGTTTTAGATCTGTAGTGTCACGTAAAATCATGACTTCCAAATTATTACCACCACCATTGGAGCCCAGGTTCCTGCAATATGAAACTTATTTGTATGAGGTGTCAAGCATCAGTTGGAATCATGAATATAACTTACTATGAGTTGGACAGTTACTTACTTTAAAAAGGAGCCAGTGAGACAGTGAGTGTCTGAAAAGTCGACATGTTTCAATTTGCGAAACCCCTGCAAATAGAATTAATACTCACAAAAAACAAGATATGGGTGCATAATCTATCAATAGAGGGTAAATTATGCTGAACTGATACTGGCGAACAACTATTCATGTAAGATGGTACCAACTTTGACCAATTTACTTATAAATCTGTCGATTCCGTTTATTAAATCTTTAATGGGTCAAACGGGTCAAATGAAAAAATTCAGGTAAAGCAAAAATGGGTCGAAAGTTTCCCGAAGCGTAACAATGATGCATAAAACGCATTAATCCCTTTATATAAAAATAAATCACTACCATATCCATGTAATCAAATCTGACACAGTAACACACCAACCATGTAGATAAATTTTGGACAAGTGTTCCATGACAACCCAAAGGCTCGTGGGCTCAAGTTTAAATAGATACATAGGTTCACTGAAAGGTGTATAACGGGTGTGAGAGTCTTTGCCATTGGAGAAACAGCATGTATAAGTCTTGGACAGTATTCGGGCTCATACTTACGGTACTGAGCACAAAGACCGTTATATGACTATATCTAAATCCAAATCTAGGTGTCTCTTAGAAATTAGACATAGACAACATATGAGTCGAGTTGCAGCATCTTTTTTTACAAACACATGCAATATGAGTTATCGTCCCTTCTAAGTTGGCACCTGCCTTCAAAGACTTTCTTTAGTAGATTTATTGACACCCTCTCTCCTTCCATACTTGTACTCGAATATCTATGACCTCTCAGTCATAACATGTGATTTTCCTACTTATTAGTATTTATTCTTGAGAATTGCTACATCCACACAATTTCTACAAAAAAACTCACACAATGACATGGCTAATGTGATGGACGAATCATGTTCTACTATAATTTCTCTTTCTTATTTTCACAATCCATATTTCATGCCCACATTTATGTGTGAATTATTTTTTGTAAATATTATGTGGATGTAGCATTTCTCTTTATTCTTTCAGTTAATACTAGCAGGGTAAAATTTTCCGGTGAATCATGTATTTTAGTTTAGGCATAATTTCATATATATCCTTCCCTGGATGAATAATTACATGTATATCCTTTGTACCAGTTTTTTATGCATAAAATACAATGCTTTTAATGCATCAAAAGGATATATATGTAATTAGGTTTATTATGTTCTTTTTGACAATAAATTTACGGATATCAAGAATTTCGTTTAGCCCGTGCATGTTTGGGCGCAAGCCCGTTGGCCCGTGCCCGTTTGGGCTCGAGCCCGTTTGGCCCGTGCCCTTCAGGCTTGAGCCCATTTGACCCGTTGCCAGTTCGGGCTTGAATATTTGTATAATGTGCTTTATTATTTGTATTAGTGACATTTAATGAAGGAATTGTGTTTAAGTTGGTTGTACAATATGCTTGATAATTTGTATTTCTTATGTAAAAGGTGTTTTAATAATTGTATTAATTGCATTTATTGACCATTTAATTAATTGACTGCATTAAATATCTTGACCATATTAATATTGCTTTGTATTTTGTACATTAAGCTTTAAGACTTGTAAGTTATGTAGTAGAGAAATCAATTTTAGAAAACGTGTTTTAATTAGTATTGCTATTTTAAGTAATGCTGAATTTTAAGTATTTCTATTTTTAGAAGACATTCATGTTTTATAATATAGTAAGATTTGAGTATTTTGGGTGCATCAACAAAAGTACAACAGCTCTAATGTAAAAGGTTAATTCAAACAAGGCACTTGAGCCATGGATAGGTACTAGATAAATACCTTTATAAGCTTACGAGCCAAGGAGTCCGGCATTTCGAATCCTTTCAGTGCCAAAGTGGTTATGTTAGGGCAGTTCAGTACAAATTTACTGCACGTTGAGTACTCTAAAGCGTTATGATCATCTGCATGTGACAAATGAAATGATCCTACAGTATTTCCATGTACAGGTAAAAAAAAACAGAAAAAAAATAAAAAAATCAGCAATTTTGAACATACCTCCTGAAGAACATTCACAGATTAAACGCTCTATCAAGGGAATATGTTTGCTCACAGACTCCAATGTAAGCTTCCACTTAACACGCCTGTCATCAAGGAACATTTTTTAAACTTGAGAATTAGGTGTGTACATTGCAGGAAGCAGAAAATGAATAACAGGTACAAGAAGTAGGTATCAGTTTCTGATAATGGATGGCTATATGCAACTATATAATTTTTACTTTATATTATTGCAACTAAGTCATTTTGTAGCCTGAGATAATTACTTCGGACTGTTTATGAGCATTAGACAGATTTCATTTGCTAAAGAGTAAAGACCATGTGTTACGTATCATTCAATTTCCTTCTCTTTAAAGAGTAGCAAACTACAATGCAGTCTAAAGCTATTCTACTGTCGCGTAGTATAGTTAGCCAGACATAGTTAGAGGTCATCCTTTACATCCCTTTTACTACTGGGTTAAACCGATCACTTTGACGTGACGGCAACAACTGGAAAAAGCTACATAACAAGATTAAAAATTAAACATAGGTGTATTCAATACATCATATAATATTATAATGTATATCACCCAAAAACTAAGAGAGAAGCAAACTTAGGTGAACATGCGTCAACAGAGAAGAACAAAACAAGAGGGACTTACCTGCACACAATCTCGAGATCTATGAGAGACGAACAAACTGACAATGACGCCAGTGCGGTGTTATCCATCCCTTTAATATTGTAAAGGTGCAATTTTCTCAAACTAGACAATACAAATACAACATACAGTGTTAACACATTCAGCATACTTCAGCAAAGGGTAACTTCGATCAATTCCAAAATAATGGCAACATACCCAAGTGCACCACCGTTCCCATTCAAAGAACTCAAGCAGGAGCTTGTTAAAATAGGTGATTTAATTACACCACCTGCCCATAGACCCTTAGGCATTACACCAAGTATGATGGACCTAAAGTTAAAGTAGATATCTGTAAGTGTGAGCATATTGTACCACATGACTGAATGAAAGATAAGTCCAACAAGTATATGATCACAAATCTCGCATTCATAGAACTATAGAAGTCACCAGATCCATATATCAGACACGTCAGCCTCGTAGTTGAAAATGTTAAAACTCTCATTTGTGGGACACTAGGACAGCATATAATAAGAACTTGTCTGTATTATTTTAGTTACAAGTCTAAAAACTAACGACACGCTTCATATCCCATAATTCTTCATTGCCAAACAATTCAATAGACTTACTCAGGAAAACATAAGAGGTGACAGATAATTTTAACAAACAAAGAGCATAAAATTTTCAAAACGTAACAAGTATAGGAAGTATATATGTAAAAACAAACACAATATACGATAGAGCGAGCTTACTGAAGCGCATTTCCAGCTCGTTGAATCATTGTAGACACCGCAGCGTCATTAACCTTAGGGACTAAAGTAACCAAATCAATATCAGCATAACACAAAGGATCCATAGCACACTTGTTAAAAAACGAACATGTAGCTGCCGCATTGTACACACTTTGCGTATCAATCATCGAAAAAACCTACCATCATCATTCAAAAATCAAAGATATGAATAGCTAAAGAATGTCTGTGTTGTCGTTGTGTATATCTGTTTGTAAATGTCAGAACTGACTACACATGTGAGACAATCAAATGCACTAAACAAGTATACAGCTAACAGAATTTAATGACTTGGCAGAATCTGATGATGTGGCATGTGGGACATATACGAAGCAGAAAAATGGCACTCCGTCTGCACATATATTTTATCAGATTTCGATGCGACTTTATTTTATTAAAAATGTATAACTATAATTTCACATCCAGTTTTTAATACTTTTATCAACACCCTTTTATGTTTTGTAAAATAGAAAATTAGCCCCCAAACCCATTATACGCTATATTTTAACTCCTTTAATTTTTATTGTTAAACACTTTTTGTTAGAAAAAAAAAATACTACTATTATTAACACGGCTATAATAGTAGTGCTAAAAAAAACAATTGAAATAAAACAACGGAGATGTATATATATTTTAGAAATCAAACTCACTTACATTTACATAATTCGTAATAATTATTATTCATCCTACATACTCCCTCCGTCCCTTAAAAAGTGTCCACCTTACTATTTATGTTTGTCCCAAAATAAGTGTCCCCGTTTTTATATATAGATAGTAATTACCCTTATAAATAAAACTTGCATTAATTACTCATTTCTGATTTCTATATTAACTATGAGGGTAAAAATGATTTTCTATCGATCAAAACTAGCATTTGTTACACATATCATAATTTGTCTAGTTTTTGTTTCTGGACACTCTTTTTGGAACAGATGGAGTATGTAATTGTATGCCATTAAAAAAAGAAACAAAACATACTCTGTATCTAATTGTGTACGACTTTTTTCTTTTTCGTTAGACAAATAAGTCATTGTACTTTCAATTTTTGTTCACTTGAGCCATTCTACTACTTTTGTAGCGTTTTAGCTCATTATACTATGGAGAACATTTATCGCCCTCATTGTAGTTATAGGAATTGCCAAATACTCTTATTTAGATATTAGAGTTAGAAGATGTGGTCAAAATATACCTACGTAGCAAGCTATAAGACAAATCAAAAGCAAAACCTTTTTTTTTTCTTTGAGGACGAGCAAATATAACAAAGATGAAAGTTTAATAAAAAGAAACATATGTTAAAGATAACTTATTAGAAGTGACGTGTTAGATGACATGACACATGATTTCAATACTTATAAAAGAATAACAAGTTAATATTTGGTATCAGCACGGTCGTCCCATTGATTTGGGTGGCCCTATGCGAAACTACGAATGAGGCCCCTTAAATCACGAAAATCTTAACTATTATGAAAAATTCAAAACATAATATAGTTAGACATGTATAAATATTAATGGATATATACTAAATCGGAGGCCCCTTCACATAATATTTAAAAAGGGCTATAAAAATTTAAGTTAGACATGTATATATATACTTAGACATGTATAAATACTAATGGACATACTAAATCGGAGGCTCCCTTATAAACGGTGACATGTACGGTTGCCCCACTTGCACATGCTAATCGCCGCCACTGGGTATCAGAGTACCAACATGATCTAGAATTTTCTATTATAAAACTATAAAAATAGTTTGGTGGCTCAAGTGAACAAAATAGCAATGTCGAGTGACTTAGCATGCAAATTTTGATAGTACACTCACTTTATTAACAAGTTTTGATAGTACAATTACTTGAAAAACCATAAAAATAGTACAATGATATAATCGAACAAAAATACAAAGTACAACGACTTTTGTGTATATTAACCCTTGCTTAAAGGGGAGGTGATTTGCACACTCTCATAAATGATTGGGACACTTAAATTTTGAGTGATTGGACATTTATACCCTTACAGGATAAACATAACTAAAAATAATGTGAGGGTATATATGTCCAAACACTCAAATTTTGAGTGTCCCAATCATCTATGGGATTCCTTGCTTAACTTTATTTCGTAACTATGAAATGAATGTTTTTTGCACAACCTCTAACGTTGGCAAATATATCTCATGGGGAAAAAAATATAAGGGATAATTCCATATATCCCCAACTTAAACCTTATAATGACATATTTACCCAACCAAAACTCATAATGACATATATACCCGATCTAAATAACAATTTGTCATATTTACCCATTTATTTATAAAACTAGTTAAAATTTAATTTGAGTTATTAAATTCCCATTGTACCCCTATTAACTTAATAAAGAAACTGATCCTAAATAACTTCTTATCATCACCTGATGATACCATCAACAATCATCACGTCCTTTATTCTATTTTATGGGTAAATTGTCCTAATACGTGATAAAAACCAACTGACATTAGAACTAATTTACTCACATAACTGATATTAGAACTTTTAAGTTTAGCACATAACTACAGCATTAAATCTTACTGCTATTTTTAAAAGCAAAATAGGGGAATTGTTGAGTTGTTGATACTATAGTGTAATTTTATCGTTATGTGGTAATGAGTATTTAGTATCTACTATATGAATTGAGGTTCGTGAGTACTTGTTGATACTATATGAAAATGGCACATGATTGTCATTGATATTTACTATACTTGTATATTTAATCAAACTTTTTATCAGAATGTTACTAAAAAATAGACTTGTGTTATAGTATAGTATTAATAAGGGTATAATAGTCAACATATTCTTGAAAAATAATTATTATTAATTTTATAAATCTTGAAAATGATTAAATTAGTAATATGGGTAAATATGACAAATTGTTATTTAGATTGGGTATATATGTCATTATGAGTTTTGATCGGGTAATTATGTCATTATAAGGTTTAAGTTGGCATATATGGAATTAACCCAAAATAGTAGAAAGTAACCACATGACCATTTTATGGCGTATAGAAATAAAGAAGTAAATAAAAATACCTTGACTGTGACGTCATAAGGGAAGGGCCAAACGAATGCATTATGAGCCGAAGCTTGTTTAATACGCAATCGGTTACCGGCTTTGAGTAAAACGGAACCGATATCGATTGCGCGTTGAATGAAATCGTTTTGTTCGGAATAAGTGGATTTTGAGTCGAAGATGCGGTCGATTGAGTCGTCGATTGAAGCGTGATCAGCGACAACGGTGATTAATGATTCCAGGAGTGTGTCCATGGTTGAATAGTTAGGTTTTGAAGTTGAAACCCTTGAAGAAGGTGAAGGATTGGAATAGCGGGGGCGTTTGGGAGTCGTCATTACTGATGGAGGAGAGAAAATGCTTTTTCTTTGATAGCGGGAACGAGACTTATAAATAACTGAAGGGTACCTGGGTTACAGTAGATAATTGAGGAGGTTTTATTTATTTTATTTTTTTTAATTCAAATATTTTTAACAACAAAATTAAACTTTATAAATAATAAAAATATTATATAAATCATACAATACGATACGGTTAAAAAATACGATACGTGAAGACGGAATGGAGGAGACGACAAGTCATAATAATTTTTTGTTGAGAGAATTGTGTTTAAAATTATGTGTTTAAAAATGTGTTTGAGGTTGGTATTTATAAGGTGTTAAAAGTGGTAAAGTTTAAAAAAAAAAAAAAAAAAAAAAAAAAAAAACAATTATTAATGATAGCATTTACAATCGGTCGAAAATTAGACCGATAGTTGGTTTTGTCATTTGAAAACCCATATATGACCTCATGACCACAATGGCCTCAACCGACTTCAAAGTCGGTCAACTTGCATGACCAACCGACTTTCTCAGGCCCATTATGGGCAACCTAAGAGCCTTCGGTATTGTAACACAAGGCTTGCATTAAGGGTGATGTGGAGGTAAGTTAACGTGAGTTAACATCAAGTTATTACACCGCCCTCCTCAAGTTATGGGTGAGTTATAACTTTGCGTTATCATGGTAATGTTGAGTTATAATAGCTAGTGGACAAAAAAATGGTGTTTATGTGTGAGTAATTTGTAAATATTTAAATAAATGTGGGGCCAAAAATGTTGTGTTATGGTTGAGTTATGATAAGGGGTGTTGTGAGTTAAGGTTAAAATATTAAAGCTGACGTGACGCTTATGACATAACCCATGGTCATGATACCTTATGTTCTAAGGGTTCGATTGGTTTGTAATTGGAATTGAAATTGAATTTGGATTTGATAATACTTTGAAAGAATTAAAGGAGAGAGAAAATTAATTAATATTTAAATTATATATATATGTTTAATAAGTTTTATGTATTTGTTTTAAATTAATATATATATATATATATATATATATATATATATATATATATATATATATATATATATATGAATAATATGTGGCTCTAAAAAAAAACTGATTGGTTGAATTTATATAAACCTATCAAAATAGGATGGTTTCAAATTTTGAATCCAAATACCATGTTAAAGGAATCAAAATTGTACCAAACAAATGATGAAAGGATTTTTTGATTCAAAACCCACCGATACCCTCTAACCAAACGGGCCTTAAGTTTTTCTTATTCCGGTTTAAGCTAACTCGGCCTGATCTAGTCCGGTTTCTGCCCGGTTCAATAAACTTTGGTTAAGCCGTTGTTAAAAAACTGATTGACCAACTGGTTTCAACCGCCTACTCCGATACATTTTCAAAACAATAAAGTTAAATTTAAAAGTGACAAGGATGTAGTTTCTTTAACTATATCAATCAATTTATTATTATTATTATTATTATTTTTGAACAACGGATTTCAATAAAACACTAGCAAAAGCTAGAAACAAACATTGTTTTTTTAAAAGCTATAATTAAGATATTTATTCAACATACAAACAATTAAAAATTATGCATCTACAAAGAGACGTTCATACGCACATTCTAACTAGACAAAATAATAAATCAAAACATAAAAGGTCTTAGGGCCTGTTTGTTTAGTTTTTTTATTAAGTCCTGTTAAATTAAAGTGTCTGTCTAGATATATGATGTCTGTTTGTAGATGAATAAATGTTTGTTTGTTTTGTGTGCTGAATAAAGTGTCTGAATTAGTAAAAATTACTGTTATACCCTTTTATTTGAAATAAAGTTAAGAAGTGGGAGGTTAAACATGTAAAATTAGGAAAAAAGAGATGACTTAATTTGTAGGCCCTCATCTTCTTGGCTTTTTCTAGAAAGTCACATGTTAGTTTTAAGCACTAAACAAACATCCATTTGATGACTTAATTAACTTTCCTATTTTTCAATTAAGACACATTAAGTTGTTATCAAACACTACCTTAGTCTCTTAGAGTTAATTTCTTAAAAAAAGACGTACATATTTTTCGATAGACCATGATAGCAATTAAATTGATTTAATAGACCGTTTTAGCCATTAACGGATTTTTGATCGACCAAACGGGTTATTATGCTTTCGGTATTTCAACCGGTAATCGACATATCTTGTCAAGTTGTAATTAAACTAATTTAATGGACCATTTTAGCTATTGACGGATTTTTTATCGACCAAAATAGTTATTATGCTTTCGGTTTTTCAACCGGTAACCGACATATATTGTCAAGTTGTCTAACGTGACATAAAATACAATTGAATTAATTTATTGTATCTTGAAAATAAATTTTCACATTTTACAAATAACTACCTCCAACCACCTTAATGTACAACCATTTTTGCTTATTTTCAATTCTTAAATAACTACCTCCAACCACCTTAATGTACAAGTGTACAACCATTTATGTAACAAAAGTAGGAAAAATCTTGAATTCTCATTAAGGAAATTACGAAAAGACAATTAAATCTAGTGACGCGGTTGCAAGTTATATTTTTTGATGATTCGGTCCTTTTCTTCATTGATCCAAGCCACAATATTTGGATCATTGTCGTCAGTGTCAATCATCAAAAATTTCTTCTCTTCCAACCTTGTTATCGTTTCATCTTTTACTTTGGCCGCCCGATACGCCGCTTGGGCGATTTCCCGTTTTATACGATACTTGGTTGTCATAGTCTCTGTGAATTGGCTTGACGAGCTCGTTCCTCCGGTGCTTGCTCCCCGGTACTTGTCGTGCTCTCGGATTTGGCTTTCTTCGAAGCACGCTTTTTGCCCATGATACATAGTTGTTCATCATGACCAAACAAAGCCTCGTTTGTTTGGATTGGGACATCACCGGTTAAATGAAGCGAATCTGGCGCGTCCCATTTCTTATGACCACGCAAAACCTCCCAAGCCTCCTCGTTGCTAAACAGCGCAGTTTCGTGCTCGTCACGATACATTTGTTTCGCCCTTTTGAGGATATCCATCTCACTTTCCCCACTTTTATCTTCCCGTTTTGAACGTTTGTAATACACGTTGAACTTTGTGCAATCACGGTTCAACATTTTCCACTTGCCTTGTATCATATCCTTGTTGGGTTTTTGAAAATTGAGTCTATTGAACTCATTTTTTACCCGTTGCCAAAACGTATCGCAAGCTTGAGCACTCCTGACAACCGGATCCTCCGTAGCGGCTACATAACAGATGGCAAGTAATTTTTCCTCACTTGGTTGCCAACGTGTAGGAACGAAGTCGGGAATTTCTTCATCCTCATCGATTGGTTCGGGGTATTTGGATTTTTTGGCCTTTCGTTTACCACGACTTTTGGGCTTTGTAGGAGGCGTAGGTGTTTCGGGAACCTCATGTGTTTCGGTTTGTGAATGTTGTGAGAATTGTAGATTTTGTAAATTGGTGTTTAGTGTGTTTTGTTGGCTTTGTTCCTAATATAGAAATCGTTGATGTTGTAGGTAAAGTTCTTGGCTCGACAAGCCGAGTAGGTTAGGAAAAGAGATGTTAGGTGATGATGAACCCGCGTTCGGGTTTGAAGATGAACCCGCGTTTGAGTTATTCCATCCACCGAGAGATTCAAGAAAGAATTATCGTTGTTGTTACCTCTCGACATTTTTTTAGCAAATAGAAGTATATGATAGATTAGATTGAGTTGTGGAAATGTGAAAAAATTGTGTGTTAATTGGGTATTTAGAGTGGTGTGAAATGATTTTAAATTTCTTTTTAGGCAAACTAACCGTTTGTTAACGTTGAAGGGGTGTAAGTCATTATTTTTTAATTAAAAGTTGCCTTAACGTGTCGTTACTTTAACACAGCTAGTTAACGCCACTTCAACGTGCAAAGGCGGTGCGCCCTTAAGTAAAGTTAATTTTGATAATACGTTAGTCAGAATTCAGAAATAATCTATCATATTTTCCCCTTTCTCTCGAAACTGATTATTGCGACTAGCAGGGTACCCGCGCGTTGCGGCGGCGGGTACCCTGAAATAAAATTTTCCGGTAAATCATGTATTTTAGTTTATTATGTTCTTTTTTACAACAAAATTATGAGGATCAAGAATTTTGTTTAGTCCGTGCCCGTTCGGGCTCGAGCCCGTTTGGCCCGTTCTCGTTCGAGGTCGACCACTCATGTATTTTAGTTTATTATGTTCTTTTTTACAACAAAATTACGAGGATCGAGAATTTTGTTTAGTCCGTGCCTATTCGGGTTGGAGCCCGTTTGGCCCGTTCTCGTTCGAGCTCGACCCCGTTTGGCCCGTGCCCTTTCGGGCTAGACCCCGTTTGGACTGTACCCGTTCGGGCTCTGGCCCATTTGGCCAGTTGCCCCTTCGGGCTTGAATATTTATATAATGTGCTTTATTATTTGTATTAGTGACATTTAATGCACGAATCGTGTTTAAGTTGGTTGTACAATATTATTGATAATTTGTATTTCTTGTGTAAGGGGTGTTTTAATACCGATAATTTGTATTTAATAACTGCGTTAATTGTATTTATTGACCTGTTAATTAATTGACTACATTAAATATCTTGACCACATTAATAGTGATTTGTATTTTGTACATTAAGCTTTAAGACTTGTAAGTCTTAAAATTAAGATTAGGGCTGAGCATGGAAGGTTCAAAACCGAATTGGACCGACAAAACCGACCGAACCGACAAAAACCGAACCGACCGACAACCTTTCGGTTCGGTTTCGGTTTTGGTTTTTTACAATTTTCGGTTTCGGTTCGGTTCGGTCCGACCCAAAACCGACAAAAACATGCACAAACACACGTAAACCGAACCGAACCAACGGACCCGACACTAAACCGAACCGACCCGACCATATTCGGTTCGGTTTCGGTTTAGGTTTTTTATGGTTTTCGGTTTTGTCGGTTCGGGTCGGGTCGGTTCGATTTTGGACCGACGCTCAGCCCTAATTAAGATTGATGAGAAAGATCATTAATCATGTATTGTGTATTGTACAATAGGCTTTGTATTTTGTAAGTCTTAATTTTAAGACAATGAGGAAAGAGATTCATTCCTCTATTACTAGTTACTAGCAGGGTACCCGCGCGATGCGGCGGCGGGTACCCTGTGATTATATTTTCTGGCAATGTAATGTTATGCTGCCATACTTTTATTAAACAATTAAATTACAAATAACAAAAACTTTACTTATGACCGTGGAAATAATTCATCTCCTGTTAACCGAAGCTACTACAAACAAAATCTTGATTCTTTCGTTCAGCACAATCACCCTTTGTCAATTTTAGAGCCGACCGACCCAGTTCGACCCTCATGTTGTAATGGTGGCGACTTGGTCGGCGCAGCGACGACCGAACCAGTCGACCGACCACTACGGGCAGCCTAATCGTTGTATTTTTAAATGCTTGGCTTAGTAGTTTGATTAGATTGTACATTGTGGTTAAATGGTTGTATATTTTAGTGAATGGGTAAATTAAATAGTGTATTAATTGTATGTGTTGAATATTGTTTTTTAGTTGTATTTGTGCTTCAAATAGTTTGTACATTGTGTTTTATAAATTATACTTTTTATCAAATGGGTGTTTTAAATATGACATTAATTACGCATGTTGACCAATCAATATGTGTAGATGTTTATGCATAAAGTAATTGTACATATAGCTTAAGTAGTTGTATTTGCTTAAAATATATATATGAAAATATTAAAAAAATAGAAGAGAGAGGGTCATCCCTCCATTATAAGTAGTATAGATAAGTACTTTTTTCCTTGTATTAATTTTTTATATAGGACAAATATAACAGACATTGTTAATAATTTAAGTAAGTGCAAAGAAAAACTTATAAGGTGTATCTTTAGATAGTTAATGTTTTTAACATGATGCTAAATTGATTTTTAAAAAGAGAAAAGTACCAAAAAGTGCCAAAATCTTTTTGGTAGTCCCCTTTGTGGTCAAATTTTTCTTCAATCTCCAAAATGGTCATGCGCAGCCACTCGACTGCGCAGCTCCACCAGAAACATGACACGTGTCATAAGTAAAGTGCACTTTTTACTTTTTAATCTATCCAAATAACCACCAAATTTGCGCAACTGACGGCTACTCAACTTACTTTTACTCGACTTGCATTTTTCCACGTGCAAAAAGTACAAAAGGTAAAAAAAAAAAAAAAAAAAAAAAAAAAAAAAAAAAAAAAAAAAGGTACAAAACTACTTTTCACTGTGTACCTTCTTCTTTCTTTTCCAATGCACCTGGAAACCCGATCGGCAATATCCATCGTATCATACACAAGACTTAATCGATACATGATTATCAATCCAAATCTAATTATGATTCTCAAACTTAAACACAAACACAAACACAAAACAACATATATTGTCGCCGATTGAGTTGATAGGATTTTTGTTTATTTCCAATGGATTCATCGTTTCATCGTGTTGATGTAAGTATCTTATTTAGATGTAATAAATGTTTAATCCTTTAGTTAGGTTTGGGATTGTTACAGATCAGATTGTACTTTAACGATCA
Source organism: Chrysanthemum seticuspe (assembly GCA_019973895.1). Lineage (NCBI taxonomy): Eukaryota > Viridiplantae > Streptophyta > Magnoliopsida > Asterales > Asteraceae > Chrysanthemum > Chrysanthemum seticuspe. The sequence continues at coordinate 77,592,770 of BPTQ01000007.1, read as the reverse complement.
AGTCTTTTGGGTATATCAATTTTGGTTGAAAATAGTTGGTATCTTGTATTTTTTGTACCAGTAACACAATATACCCATGAAGACTGAATAATCTTGTAGCTAGTATCATGTATAAATTAGTTTTATTTTTAATATTTTGTTTTTTGTTAACCTAGGTTTATGATTCGAAGGTTAGTTTGAGAACTAAGCTACACCTTCTGAAAACAATATCCAAGAAGTTGGCTGAAAAAAAGGAAAGGTATAACAAGTTTAAAAGTAGTGCTTTTAGCCCTTGGTTGGATATTAGAACGGAGGACCATGATAATCTTGTCCTGAATTTTTTGCTTCAACACCAAAGGGATATCAAAGATGCTACTACTGATACGCCTTTTATTTTTGATATTGGTCACAATACATTAGAGTTTGGTAGGAGGGAATTTTGTTTGTTAACCGGTTTCAAATTTGGAAATCCTTCTTTAGACCATTTGAGTGAGAGCGTCTCAAATTTCCATAACCGGGTATTTCCTACTCTACCAAGAATAAAGGGTGAAGATCTTAAAGCACTTCTTGAGACGGATAAGGATTTTAAAAAGCTGTCTCATGATGATTCAGTCCGTGTTTGTCTGTTGCTGGCTTTAGAGTATGTATTCATGGGTAACGAGCTTAGGCACGTTATACCCTATGAGATTTTGGCTCTAGTGGATGATTTGTCTGCTTTTGATGCTTTCCCTTGGGGACAATATATTTGGGAAGAGCTTCACCTTAGGGTGTATAATGTTGATTCAAGACACCGTAAGGATATTTTGCAAAAAATTGCAACACACGGGAAAAAATACAAGCCGCAATATTCTTTGAATGGATTTGTTTTCGTCTTTAAGGTTTGCATGCTTTTCTCATTTATTGCTTGTCTCATGTATTGCTTGTCTCATTTATGTCAATGCAGTGTAAATGTTGACCCAACCCACCCATACCATAAATGTTGACCCAACCCAGCCTTTAGTATCTAAATGCTATGTTTGACTCCCCAAATCCACTTTTAAGTTTGGTTTGAATCAACTCTATAGTGCAACTGCATTGTTATCAGAATATGTGGTCATATGGAATAGAATACCTCATTTATTGTGACGTTTATATGAATCTAATAACATAATGCAGTGACGCAATTTTGTCTGACTTTTGAAGTACACAGATTTTATCCGAAACTCTTAGATTAGAAACAGATGCTTGACTAATAGTTGCTGAAACACAACATGTTCTTATTAAGTGAAAACTTGTAGCTGAAGTTTGATATATCTTTGTTACGTTCGCATATACAAGTTGTTACAGATCTAGTTTTAAAAACTTTACAGATCTGGTTATTAGACATTAATTTAGTTTACAACTAGCCATTAAGTTAGTTTATTTATTTAACATTAATGGTTTTCAAAATTTTACAGATATGGTTATTGGAACTTTTTCCGAATGCTACAAATTGGTGGCACAAAGTCGATGATGTTGTACCCCGTTGTGTTTCGTGGAGTAATAACATTTACAAAAGGTGATTGTGAGAGGCTATTCTATTCTAGAGAGTCAATTAATACACTTGTCCCCACCGAAAAGGAGATCAATACATCATGGTGGACATGTAGTTTAGACTATTTCAAGAATGGGTCAACAGAAGATGCATCTCATAGACCTTTGAAAAAGAGGAAGGTTATTCCGCGTAAACATGTTCACACGGAGGTTCACACGAAGGTTCACCGTGAGGTACATGTTCGCACTGAGGTGCATGGCTATGAAGGATTGGATGACCCAGCGCTTGCAAAGAAGGTTGAGGATATTGAGCGTTCATTTGGGAGTCGTTTAAGTGCACTTGAGAAATGTGTGAAACCCCCCAAGGATGCATCTTTTATGCAGATGTCGAGTGAAGTTGATCAAGACTCAAAGGTTTGTTGTTTATAAACAAATTTTTATTTTTACATTGAATGTGTAAATAAGATTATTATATATTACCTTATTTTTGCAGTCCTCTAGTAGATTATCAGAAAATTCTAAACCTCGAGGTGAGCTTATAAAGAAGATTGAGTATATTGAAGCATTCTATGGGAGATGTATAACAGCACTTGAGCAACTTGTTAAGAATGGCACTAACGAGACTATGGAGCCTTGTAGTGTACATGATGATGAACCAAATGTTGTTAATACTGCAAATCAAGAAAAGGTAAGTTCTTGAATTTTGTTTCCTTATCAACATGTCGTATATTATTACAAGAAGATTGTTAAGGCCTAAGATTAGTTGAATTTTTGCAGCCTTCTGTGAACGAGACTTTGGAGCCCTCTGTGAACAAGACTTTGGAGCCCACTAGTGTGAAGGTCGATAACAAGTTTAATGATAGTGTGGAGCCCACTAGTGGAAAGGTTGAGAACAGCTTTAACGATAATGTGCAGCCCTCTCTTGAACCTGACAATGCAAATGAATAAAAGGTAATATTATTACATAACGAGACTTTGGATATTATTACATAACACTTGTCATACAATAACGAGACTATGGATATTTATACTTCTTATGCAGCCCTCAAATGCATTTGATAATGATGTCAAATTGCATCCTGACATGGATATTCAACATGATTATTATAACGGTGGAATCAACGAAGCTAATCCTGAAAACATGTTTGACACACCGTTTGATAATCAGGTAGTCAGTTTTAACCATATTCACCGTTTGTATGACCGAAACATGTTTATTTGATCATATATCAGTTTACTTAAATAGAATGGCTTGATTACTTGTATTTCTACAGGTAGTAGAGGAACAAGAGGAAGAAGGGGCATTGAAGAATACGGGTGATCCGCTTCAGGAACAAGATTTAATGGCAGTGGAGACTCTTATGCAAATATGTGTATTTAATACTCTTGAAAAGGTAAATTTAACATTAAGTTTTTTGGTTTTAAAATCAAATAAGACAATCTTTTTATTCTAATTTTTTTTTTAATATAGGAAAAAGACAATGATTTGCAGTCTCCTTCAATGAAGGATCGAGATTCTGTTCCTAGTAATGATGATATGGAGAAATTAGCAACGAAGCATCCAGATTCTGTTCCTAGCAATGATGATCAGGATAAATCAGCAATGAATGTTCCAGATTGTACCCCTAGCAATGACGATAACGAGAATTTAGTTGATATCTACTGTTATGGTGACGGGCAGGCATCTATTAAAAAGATACCGGTTAATTTTGCCCGAGAGACTAGAGCGAGCAGGTATCTTCAAGACCCGTACACGAAGCAGCCTTCAACCACTCCGCAAAAGCCTAAAGTCCGTGCTAGGAAGAAGAAATGTGTTAAGTGTTTTCAGCCGTTGGTTTCACATGGTGGTGAAGAGATTCCCCCGTGGAATGAGGTAACTTGTTTTACTTATTATTTATTGCAGATGTTGTAACGTTGGTTAAGTACTCTGGACTAGACAATTCTGTATGATATATCTGCAGGATCTAACTCGTCCTACAGGTTCGCGACAATTAAGAGTGATTGTGCCGAAAGAAATTATGGATTTTTTTAATCAAAAGGAGGACAGGAGATTTTATTTTCCATGGGGAGGAGATGGCATATATGCATATCATGATTTTTGGGAAAGGTTGGTGGGCATCAGGAAGTATAGAAATGGATGGCTTTCTGATACGGTAAATTTCATGATAACAATTTTTAATATTTATGGATAATGTTAACTACTTAGGTAATTTATTATTTTTATTTTTATTTTTTTTGGCAGCATCTTGATCTATGGATAATTTTCTATGGCATTTTAGACCTGCCGATGCTGATTGGGCAATGGCAGGTCCATTTTTTAGCTCCATGATTCTTACCAACAGGATGCCGGGTTTTTTTGCTGACGGAGTAACTTATGGTCTCCCCTGGTTTGCTCAATCTGTTGAAAAGGTGTGTTTAAGAAATTTTTGATATTCGTATAGTAGTATTTGATGGTTCTAATTGATATGTAGTATTTATTAGATCACAATCATGCATGATCATAATAAGTAACCTTTAGTTTTCGCGATGATCACACATATGGTTGAAAAGTCATTTTCTAGTAGTTTAAGGAAATTCCTAAATAAGGTAATGTGAGGCTGTTTTTTGAGCTTATTTTCTAGCTGAAAAAAGACTTTCAAAACCAAAAGCAAACTACAACAAAGTTAGAATAGTGGTAATCCTAAAAATGTAACTTGGGAAGGGCATCTACACAGATTAAAAACAACTAATGCAGAACAGGAAGTTGTGCAAAAACAGATTTTTAACTCAACTTTATACTATGTTAGTGGTTATTATAGTGCACTAAACTGATTAGACTAAGAAAAAGGGCCCATAACAGATTTAAAAACAAAGTTTGCACAATTTGAGTACCAATTAGACTAAGAAAAAGGGCCCATAACAGCAGTAATGCTGTTGTCCTGTGCCAGTGCAGAAAAACAGTTAAGCTCTTATTTTTACCAAATCCTAACAAAACTTATGCAACCTTTCTCTAACATTCACACTAACCTAAGACTCCTAATAGAAGTTTGACTATGTAAGTCAAAATGGTTAAAAACAATTATTTCACCCTTTCACAGCCTTGACCCAAACAGCCCCTTGTGTGAGTTTCTTTGGAGAGAGAAATGGAGCTTGGGAGCTGAGTGTGCTTCTTTTGAGCAAATCTGAGCCCTTTGATTCAATATTTTAAATACAATATTGTTTTTGTTGTCTTATGTTTGTTCAACAATATTGTAGGTCTATTTTCCTATCAACGAAGATAATGTACATTGGGTTCTGGGAGAACTCCATCTACGCTCCGGTGTCATAACAATATATGACAGCCTCTCCAGGCCTCTAGTTGAAAATCGAATTTGGTGGCTCAACATGAGGAGATGTTTTGAATATAAAATTCTAAAGTTTTTACAAGAAACCGAAGTAATGGAAAAAAAGGGAATTGATCCAAAACATTACTCCATCACCTTCCGGTATGCGGATAATGTGCCAAGGCAAGGCCCTCTTTATGGTGACTGCGGTATATGGGTGATGATAAACTTGTATAGGTTGTCGAATAATCTTCCATTGGCGGTCGGTAATCCTACTTTGGCAGCTTTGGCATATAGGGAGCGATTGGTAGATTTCTTTTGGAAGTACAAGATTGAAGTACCTTTGGCACAAATTGAATGAAGCTGGGGTTGAAATGTGGCGCTGAAAGGTGAGAAGCTGTATTTGTTGGTAGAAATAACTCATTGATGTACAAGTTCAAATAACTCAACTGGTGGTTGCAAATGTATTTTGTAGTTTGGCAAAACTTTGGTACTTTGGTAGTAGTTTGGTACTTTGGTAGTTGAAACTGTAATAGTAGTTGCAAATGTATTTTGTACTTTCGTCGTCTAAACTGTAGTAGTTGGTAGCAGGTAACTGAGCATAATATATTGTAAACGAATGTTGTATGTTTTGTAAACCAATGATATTGGAGTTATGGTCTATCAGACAGAGCATGAACCATTTAAACTTTATTCTTGCATAAAAACCATGACTCCACTATTCCAGTTACCCACATCTAAGTCCTCATACTTGTCATTGGACCATTTAAACTTTAAACTGGATTAGCCGAGGCCTGGCCACCTCTTGTTTTCACAATCTTAAACATCAAATTGGTCTTAATAGGATACCAAGCATCAACAAGTTAGATTCAGAGAATAGCCATAAAGTAACCATGTAAACTACCAAAACATTCATATGGTTCTGGCGTCCAAAATCAAACGTCCACATAAATACCCTCAAAATTACTTCCAAAACATTGCAACCATAATCCATCTGAATTTAGAGACTGTGTCTTAGTATATTTTCCTTCAAGCTGATCAAAACACCATATGACACACAAGTAAATATGTAAATCCATAAAATGATCAAAAGACATGACCCACAAGTTCCTAAAAGTGACCCACTTTAGTCACATTTAAAAGTGACCATTAAACCAAAATCTAAAAACTTACCCACTTTAGTTTGGGTTACATGTCATTTCTAAAAGTGACCCTTTCTAAAATTGACCCACAAGTGCCTAAAATTGACCATTAAAACCTAATTCCATTACAATGTGATTAACAAAACTGAAACAACATCTACACTAGAATTGCATATACAAAATGGCAACAAAATCAATAAGGATAAACTAAATATTATAACGATTCATTACCAGCATAATCATTTCAGTACAAAACTTAATTCGACTAATTATCATCCAAATACTTACATAACTTAATTACCAGCATATTCAGAAACCATAAACCAAACTATAATTACATACGAGTTATATATAAATATACCATACAAACCAAATTACTTACTAATGATTCATACCCAAAAGACATTCACATACTTAGACCACTTGAAAACCAAAAAGCTTCAACACAAAAGTGACGATGTCACTAAACACCAGTCAAGTCTTCATCAATCTCCATGAGGGTCACACCATCTTGCTTCTGCTCAATCCCATCACGAATCAAATCAACAGAAGCTTCAAGGCCCTGCAAAATATCACGATCATCTACATTCATCTTCACCAGACATGATAAAGCATCCACCCCTTTCTCATGGTTTGGTCCAAGATAATGGAGCTCCCTAACTGTCCCTTCACGCTTCGCAAGCACATCGCCTAGCTCTCTGCTTATTACTTCCAATTTGACTAGGCGAGCTTGTGCTTCCATCACTTCATTGTTAAAGAGATGCTTGAACATGGTTGCAATATCATCGGAACCACTAGCGCGACGCAACTCATCAAGATTTGGGGTTTGGTTTGCCATTGATTTTGCAAGGCGGTGATTTGGGATTTGGGGGTGTGTGTACAGTAAAAATAGATGAAAATTAAGAGATTATGTAGGGATTCAATTGTTATTACGCGTATAAATAGACAAATCCAACACATTTTTACTCTCCCTAAAATTAATTAAAGCATAAAACCGTGATCGAAGAGAATGATTACAAAATAACTGAAGCCACAACATTTGAAAAAAAAATGAAACTTACAATAGAAAATCCTTACACCATGAAGTATGAACTAATACAAAAATAAAAGAATGACACAAATAACCTTATATTTCAATCACCTTGTTAGAGACCATAATATAATGATAACATTAAATACCAACTAATACATTACACCATCTTGGATGACCCACAAGAATTAACACATGTTAAATAAAAGCACTAGTACCTAAATTACAACAAACAAGGCAATGAAACATAACCATCATAAATTACAATTAAAAATGCCCATCATCAATTATTGTTATCACCGTTATTAGACACATAAGGAAGAGCACTAGAACCTTCATCAAATTCATCATGAACTGCGTCATCAAAATCATCAAAAAGCATCCTTGGTGTAAATAGACTAGCTTCTTTAAACCGCTTTTCATGCGATGATCTTAAGTAAGCCGGTGATTGAGATTCTTCATTTTCCCATGCACTAACCTCTTCCAACGACATACAATGAAAACCTTTCTTTCTTTTATCATGGTTTTTTTAATTGTGTTGTCACCTCCTCATCAAACTCATCTTTACGCAAGTTTTTGTGATAGTAATCAACTAGGAATGCTTGAGGAGTATGGGAAACATATACCTCAATTTTTCCGTGTAGTTGAGCCAATTCATACATCTTCTTAACATCTCTATCACTTTCCACTATAGTCAAACCTTCTTCCAAGCTACATTTTCGTATACAATAAAACCAAGCCCAAATATCTTCTTTTATTTTTTCTAACAACATGTCGCACATTTGGGAATAAGACAACGTTTTAGACATAGATAGTTTAATTTCAATAATTTTTCCACCTGCGTACCTTAGGGGAAAGACGTAGAATATGCCTTTATTGAAAACTTCGAATACAATATCATTAGAAATATTAGACATATTGTTTTTAATAGAAAAAATCCGAATTAACAAAAATATATTTAGCCAAAAATAAAAGTGTACACAAATTCTTCTAGTATTAGTGAAGAAACACAAATGAAGTGTGTAAATAACAAAAAAAAGGATTAATATAGTGATCTGATTGGATATTACCTGATGGATAATAGATCTAATTCAAAGTCGAGTGGTCGAGTAGCTGATGGTCGAGTATCCTAACATGTATTAACTACAACAACTAACACCTATTAATTGATTACATTAATATTGATGTATTAGTTACAACAACTAACCTTTTCCCAACTAACACATAATATAATTAATGTGATGGGGTATATGATAATTATATTAATAGAGGTGAGAAATATGTGATAAGATTACCAAACCTTAAAAGCTATGCAATGAATTCACCACCAAATTACGAGTGGGAAGAACTACTTGATATAGACGACTCTGATCTCCGATTATCCGCCACAACACAAAACACAATATCCTCTCAAGTTGATAATTATTTCGAAAATCCTGTTAGAAAAATACCCGGTCCTGCAGGTATTCGGGATGGTGTGGACGATGGTGTAGTGATCACACAGGAGTTTATTAGGAAAGTTGTTGACGATTTGGTTGAGGATTCGGATTTTAAAAGTGGTCCATGGGTTAACGCGGTTGAGTTTATGAATGCTGATGGCGGGATCATTGTTGGTTGTTTTGCCGATATAAAAAAAATTCTTAAAAAAGGGAAACTTGAAAAGGTTGTTGCTATAATCAAGTCTTGTACTCCGAATGTTTTGGGTGATCTAAAAGTAACATTGAAAGACGTTTCAGGGTTTATGTCAGGTTCAATACATCACAAAGTTGTTAATGATGAGAGGTTTAAAAACCAATTTACCGTCGGAACTGTCTTGATACTTCAAAATGTTTCTGTATTTTCTCCCAAACAATCTGGCAATCATTATCTTAACATCACAATCAAAAATTTGGTCAAGGTTTTATCCAACGATGAGGTTCTTGAAAGTGGCAACGGTGATGGTGGTACTGGAAGTGGAATATTTATGTAACCATTGGGGTTTGATCCAATGTATTTTCATTTAACGAATGTAGTAGTATAACGAATGTAGTAGTATAACTTATGTCTAGTTACTAGTTTGGTTGTACTATAACTTATGTTGTAGTATAACTTATGTTGTAGTAAATCAATTAATTCAAAAATTTAGTTTTTACATATAACAAATTTACTTGTTAATTCGAAATGTGCATCAACTATACATTAATTCGAAATTTTGGTTTAAAAATTAATGTATTAATTAATGCACTGGATACTCGACTACTCGACCGACGGCTACTCGACCTATGGTTGGGTAGAAGTAGTAATTAATTGTACAAATTAATACGCATTTAATATTGCATCTACTACATATGTGTGTTAGTTGTGAATTTAAATGATATGAATAAATGTAAAACTTAATGTACTAATTAATGCACTAGATACTCGACTACTCGACCGACGGCTACTCGACCTATGGTTGGGTAGATGTAGTAATTACTTGTACACATAAATACGCATTTAATATTGCATCTACTACATATGTGTGTTAGTTGTGAATTTAAATGATATGAATAAATGTAAAACTTAATGTACTAATTAATGCACTAGATACTCGACTACTCGACCGACGGCTACTCGACCTATGGTTGGGTAGATGTAGTAATTAATTGTACACATAAATACGCATTTAATATTGCATCTACTACATATGTGTGTTAGTTGTGAATTTAAATGATATGAATAAATGTAAAACTTAATGTAGTAATTAATGCACTAGATACTCGACTACTCGACCGACGGCTACTCGACCTATGGTTGGGTAGATGTAGTAATTAATTGTACACATAAATACGCATTTAATATTGAATCTACTACATATGTGTGTTAGTTGAGAATTTAAATGATATGAATAAATGTAAAACTTAATGTATTAATTAATGCACTGGATACTCGGCTACTCGACCTATGGTTGGGTAGATGTAGTAATTACTTGTACAACTAGATTAACGGACATGAAAATAGATGATAGGACATGAAATACATTGTTCTCATAATAAAACAACAAATTAAAAAAAAGAATCATCCGAGACCCAACCCTCGTCACTAGAAGTATATGATTGCTCAGGTCCAAGCCCTATTCAAATTCTCGTTGTTCCTGCTCTCTACGAGCAGCTTCCTCACATTCCTCGGCTAGTTCAAACTCAATGAGTACTTCCATATCTTGTTCAAGTAGTCGAAGTTGATCCTCAGTTAACCCAAACGGATTGGGATCGTATTCCAAAGGTTGGTTTTTTGCCGGCTCGTTTTCAAATGGGATGTTTGCCGCTTCATTTTCATTTGGGATTACCGGTAATGGAACTTGCGGGAATGTTTGTACTTCATATTCATTTGTGAATACCGGGAAGACATATTCAGGTGAATCGTAAAAAATATGCTCATTTTGTGGTGGACTAGGGAATTGTTGAGAGAAATCTTTGTGTGACATTTTTGAAAATCCGTCTGTGAGTTGAGTATATGAGTTGTGTATGTGACTTGAATGGGTATTTATAGGCTAGGTTTTCGAGTAGCCATCGGTCGAGTAGTCGAGTATCTAGTGCATTAATTACTACATTAAGTTTTACATTTATTCATATCATTAATATTCTCAACTAACACACATATGCAGTAGATTCAATATTAAATGCGTATTAATGTGTACAATTAATTACTACATCTACCCAACCATAGGTCGAGTAGTCGAGTATCTAGTGCATTAATTAATACATTAAGTTTTACATTTATTCATATCATTTAAATTCACAACTAACACACATATGTAGTAGATGCAATATTAAATGCGTATTTATGTGTACAATTAATTACTACATCTACCCAACCATAGGTCAAGTAGCCGTCGGTCTAGTAGTCGAGTATCTAGTGCATTAATTAGTACATTAAGTTTTACATTTATTCATATCATTTAAATTCACAACTAACACACATATGTAGTAGATGCAATATTAAATGCGTATTAATGTGTACAATTAATTACTACATCTACCCAACCATAGGTCGAGTAGCCGTCGGTCGAGTAGTCGAGTATCTAGTGCATTAATTACTACATTAAGTTTTACATTTATTCATATCATTTAAATTCACAACTAACACACATATGTATTAGATGCAATATTAAATGCGTATTTATGTGTACAAGTAATTACTACATCTACCCAACCATAGGTCGAGTAGCCGTCGGTCGAGTAGTCGAGTATCTAGTGCATTAATTAGTACATTAAGTTTTACATTTATTCATATCATTTAAATTCACAACTAAGAGCACTCACAACAATAACACCATAACACCAATAACACCGTCAACGTCAGCGCCACATCAGCTTTACCATTTAACATTAACATCCTCAAAAAACACCCACAACAATAACATCCCAATAACACCATAACACCACTAATATTTCATATTTTCAATTTCAACCCCTAAACTAAATCAAACACTTCATTTTTTAAACTAAAACAAACATTTCATTAAAACTTAAAACATATTACAATACGAGACTAAAAAAAATACAACGAAATAAAAAAAAAATAAAAAAAATACAACGAAAATAAAAATACAACGAAATAAAACGTTTCTACGGACGAGGTTTCAAGTTATATTTTGCGATGATTCGATCTTTTTCGTCATTGATCCACTGCACGACCATTGGATCTTGCCCATCAGTAGGCGTCATCAAAAACTTTATTTCTTCCAACCGGGTTATTGTCAGATCTTTTTCCTGCGCGGCCCGATACGCCGCTTCGGAGACTTCTCGTTTCATACGAAACTCGTTTGCCATAGTTTCGGTGAAATAAGCTGACGAGCTCGTTCCTCCAGTGCTTGTTCCCCCAGTACTTGTTGTAGTCTCGGATCTTGCTTTCTTGGTAGCACGTTTCTTTCCCATGGGGCGAGGTTGTTCATCTTGACCAAACAAAGCCTCGTTTGTTTCGCTTGGGACTTCGCCGGTTAAATCAACCGGTTCCGGCGTGTTCCATTTCTTATAATGACGCAAAACCTCCCAAGCGTCTTCGAGGCCAAAAGCTGATCCCTTGGTTTCCTCACGATACCATTGCTTTGCTCGTTGCATCACATCCAGCTCACTTTCCCCGCTTCGTTGATCCCGTTTCGAACGTTTGTAATGAGAGTTGAACTTTGTGCATATGCCGTTCAAAGTTTTCCACTTGCTTGACAGCATGTCCTTGTTGTGCCGTTGAAAGTTGTTTTTATTGAACTCATTTCGCACCCGATACCAAAACGTATCCCTGGGTTGGCACTTTCCAACTTTCGGATCCTCCGAAACAGCTATGTAACATGTTGCAAGTAATGCTTCCTCTGCTGAAGTCCAACGTGAGTTAACAACAACTTCGCCTTCATCAGAATCAACTGGTTCGGGCTCGGGGTCTTTGGATTTCTTTGATTTTCGCTTAATGCGAGCTTTTCCTTTTTTTGGAGGAGACGTGGGTGTGTCAGCAACATCATGTGTTTCAGTTTGTGATTGTTGTGATTGTTGTGTGAATTGTAGGTTTTGAAACTTAGAGTTTAAGGTGTTTTGTTGGTTTTGTTGTTGCCAATACAGAAATGCTTGATGTTGTTGATACATTTCTTGGCTCGATAAGCCTAGTGGGTTGGGGATTGAAGATGAACCGGCGTTCGGGTTAGATGATGAACCCGGGTTTGAGGGATTCCACCCACTAGCAAGAAGATTGTAGAAAGTATCGTCGTTGCCTCCCGACATTGTTTTTTTTTGCAGTTAATAGAAGTTGAAAGATTGAGAGATTGGAGAGGATTTAGTAGTGAAGGTGTGAAAAGAAATGGTGTTTTAATTGGGTATTTATAGTGGTAAAAAAAGATTTTTGAAATTTTTTTTGAAAAATAATGGCTAGTAGCCGTTTAGGGTGGTTTTTGAATTTTTTTTTTTAAAAATAACGGCTAGTAGCATTTATAGGGTAGAAAATGTAAATTTTTTGAATTTTTTTTTTGCGCCTCCCCTTAACGCCCGTTGCTTTGGCAACGTGGGCTTCCTTTCTTCTCTTTAACGCCGAGGTCACAACAAGAGTAACGGCCATAACGCCGTTGTTTGTGCTATAACGCCGTTATGGCGTTACTAATGTGAGTGCTCTAACACACATATGTAGTAGATGCAATATTAAATGCGTATTTATGTGTACAATTAATTACTACATCTACCCAACCATAGGTCGAGTAGCCGTCGGTCGAGTAGTCGAGTATCTAGTGCATTAATTAGTACATTAAGTTTTACATTTATTCATATCATTTAAATTCACAACTAACACACATATGTAGTAGATGCAATATTAAATGCGTATTTATGTGTACAAGTAATTACTACATCTACCCAACCATAGGTCGAGTAGCCGTCGGTCGAGTAGTCGAGTATCTAGTGCATTAATTAGTACATTAAGTTTTACATTTATTCATATCATTTAAATTCACAACTAACACACATATGTAGTAGATGCAATATTAAATGCGTATTTATGTGTACAAGTAATTACTACATCTACCCAACCATAGGTCGAGTAGCCGTCGGTCGAGTAGTCGAGTATCTAGTGCATTAATTAGTACATTAAGTTTTACATTTATTCATATCATTTAAATTCACAACTAACACACATATGTAGTAGATGCAATATTAAATGCGTATTAATGTGTACAATTAATTACTACATCTACCCAACCATAAGTCGAGTAGCCGTCGGTCGAGTAGTCGAGTATCTAGTGCATTAATTACTACATTAAGTTTTACATTTATTCATATTATTTAAATTTCACAACTAACACACATATGTAGTAGATGCAATATTAAATGCCTATTAAATTTGTACAATTAATTACTATAGGTCGAGTAACCGTCGGTCGAGTAGTCGAGTATCTACTAACTTTAAATACTACATTTACTTTACATCATACAACTAACATAAATAATTTACACCAAAGAGCTATATATATTAATGTACTTATTTGAAAGAATTAGATTGTTCACTCAAAAGAAATGGGAGAATCGGCTACTGAATTTAGTGTATATTTCGTTTACGGAGATGTGACTTTTGGTGTTTGCCTTAAAAGAAATATTACTTACAATCAACTGGTAGCTATTGTGAAGAAAAAGTACAAGTTTAACGATACGTGCAACCTCATGTTTACGTACAAAGTTGGTACAAAGTGTGTCCACATTGTAGACGATGATGATGTGAGATTTTACACAAATGAAATTTGCAAAGGAAAAGGTACGCCACATACTATTTTTATTGAAAAGATTGAGCAATGCTCTGTGGGAAATCCTTCTTCTTCTAGTTCTTTGGGTATAGATCTTAACGTTCCTTTATCTCCTTTTGATTTAAACCCACAATACACTGTTTACAATGATTCCCGAATACCAAAACAAGAATATTTCGAAAATCACCGTAATTTAAACCAACAATACAATATTTACAATGATTCAAAATTACCCCAAAAAAGAAATTTTTGATTGCCATAATGATTTTATGGCAAGAGAAAAGTTTGAGCATAATTGGCAAATGAATACTTTAAACAACATTCACAACCCACCAGATCCACAACCTGTTATAAAAACTCCAAAAGGAAAAATTGATCATGCTAGATGTATTTTAGAAACGGGTGAAAGATTTGATAATAAAAAATGTGTTATGAATAAAATTGGTTATAAAGCTCTTATAGATGGTTATGAATTTAAGGTTAGAAAATCAGATCCGGTAAGGTATGATGTAATTTGTGTGCATGAGGGTTGCGAATGGAAAATAATTTCAAGTATGTGCAAATTTAGTAGTGAATGGGAATTAGGAACGGTAAACGACCATCACACTTGTTCAAAAACAAAAATAGGTATGCATCACCGTAATGCTACGAAAAAATTGTTGGGTAATTTACTAGTACCTAAGTTCAAAGACAACAGCCGTATATATACGGCAAAGGACATACAAAACGACATGAACCTTGAATTCAACATCGATATTAGTTACAAACAAGCATGGAGATCGAAGAATGTGGCATTGGATACGCTTGAAGGTTGCCCGAAAGCATCATTTGAACAGTTACCGGTTTATTGTCATAATTTAGAATTGACAAATGACGGTACTGTAACACATATTGATACTGATGATGAAGACCGGTTTAAGATGGTTTTCATAGCTTTTGGTGTAACGGTAAGCATATATATATATTTTTACTATTAAATTTATTTTTGTTGAGTATTATTGTCATATAACTAATCGTTTAAAAATTAATCAGATTCAAAGCTTTCTACACCATATGCGACCATTGTTAATAATTGATGCAGCTCATCTTAAAGGTACTTACCTTGGAACAAATCTGCTGGCAGTTGGAATGGACGGGAATAATCAAATTATACCTGTTGCAACGGGTGTGTCTCAGGGTGAGACTGGTGAATCGTGGACATGGTTTCTGTCAAAATTGAGAGAATGCATTGGTGAAGTTCCAGATTTAACTATCATATCAGATCGACATGTAGCAATACAATCTGCATGTGAATCTGTTTTCCCGAATGCATTCCATGGGCATTGTTGTAGGCATTTGATGATGAATTGTAACTTGAAGGGTAAAAAGCATAAGGCTTTATATTGGAAGATGTGCAAAGCCTACTTAATCGATGATTTTAATAGAGCATTAGACGAGGTTAAGGGCAAAAGAAAAGAAGCCTACGACAAACTGATCGAAGCTGGGGTTGAAAGGTGGTCAAGGGCATATTCCGCTGGTAATCGTTATAATTACATGACATCTAATAGCGCTGAGTCAATCAATTCGTTAACAAGAGATGTCCGAAAAGTACCCATCACTAACCTAATGGAGTGGTACAGAGCCCTTGTCCAAAAGTGGTACTTCAATCGTCGAGAAAAATATAAAGGTACGCGGTTTATGTAATTTTTTCCTAGAAGTAAACTATTTACCGAATTTATTGTTTACAAATCATAAAATACTAGCGAATATTATAATTTAGATGCACAAATGGATGAACTAAGTGATTGGGCAACTGCAAAAATAACAGACCGAATGTTAAAGAGCGCTCATTGGACTGTGGCCGGGATTGAGATGAACAGGATTTACCAGGTCGATGATCGACAAAAAATACATATAGTGGATTTAGGTCAACGTTCATGCACATGTAGAAAATGGCAAGTTTCTGCTTTGCCTTGTGGTCATGTTTTAGAGGTTTGTAGAGTTATGGGAATGACGGATTGTAATCATTTGGCAAAAGCATGGTTTAGGAAAATTGAGCTTAAAGCTACGTACCAAGACTTGGTATATCCCGTTGGAGAAGTTTCAAGTTGGCAGTGTCCAAGTTACTTGCAAGTTGTTAAGCCACCACTTATGGCTAAACCCCAATCTGGTAGACCCAAGAACAAAGATCGTATTAGATCCCAGGGAGAGGAACCGGTACCAGTTAAGTGTGGAAGGTGCGGTAATGTTGGACACACCCGACAAAGTTGCCGAGAAACATTGCCAAAGAAAAAAGTAAGTTATGTATTGTTATTTAAAGCTCATTATTTAGGATACAGATTATTAACTCATAAATTGATTTACACAATTTTTACGCAAAGCTACCTGCTAGAAGAAGCTCACAGCAAGCAATGCCAAGCTCACAAGAAGAACAAGTCAACTCACAAGCTGTTAATTTGGATGACCCATAGAGTGGCATACTTTAGTTTATTCTATTGTGTATGGCAAACAACATTAGACTTTTAATGAAAGTTGCAAGTTTTGCGATTTAAAAGCTGATTATTTGCTACATGGTTCAATTGAAAGCACAAAACACAGTCATCAAACTTTCAATATCACAGTTAACAAACATAGCATAGCCAAAAGATTGGGTGTATGTGCAACTCAGCAGAAACCGAGACCAGTGTGGACCAATGTTAATAATATTCCACCTTATGTCCCACAAGCTACTTATACTGACTCTCCTTGGAGGAGATCAACTGATAGACCTTATGTTCAACCTACTAGCCCATACTTTAAACATGGTTATTGGCCTGCATATGTTCACTCTATGAATAATGGGAAAGGATGTTGGGGTACTGCTGTCAAGTCCTCAGCAGGTTGTTCTTGGAATGATAAGGGACCTAAATTTCAATGGAAACCCAAGAACAATGGTGGATCTTTCTCCTCTGTTAGAATCCCTTAACTGCAAAGTTTAAGGGGAGGCATAGGCCTCAGGGGAGGCATATGCCTCAGGGGAGGATTTAGTAGTAAACTTTGTATCTCTTTGTATATATTTTGTTTGCTATCACTATATTGCTATTGTTTTTAGTCTATTTTGTCTCTGTTTTGTTCTTGTGTTTCTCTGAGTTTGTTCTGCAGAATGCCCTGTTCAGTTCAAGTTCATCTAGTGTGGTCCTTTGGTATATGGTATAGTAAGCTTAAAGCTTGTTTTCTTCTGAAACTAAAGTGCTGAAGTAAACAAGTTGATTCTACTGAAGTAAGAGTACTGAAGAGAAGAAATTGAAGTTAAAATTGTTCATTCATTCATACAAGTTACAGCTTACAACTTACAACTTACAATCAACTTCAATGCAACTTCAAGAAAAGAACTTTACATGATCTACTAATCCTAATCTAGTTCATATCATCTATTCCAACATCTAACGAGCTGTTGGATATGCATGATCGCTCACATCTTTCACACTAGATGCTGGATATGCGTTTGTAAAATCTTGCATAACCACCCATTCCTTCTATCTCGATGGCTGGATATGCATGACCTGTACGATGAAGATGCTAAGGATCAAAATGGCAAGGATGGATTGATGCAAACGATGATGATGAAGATGACCACGCGTGTCCTTTGTGCTTCATCTACTTGGTTTCACCAAAAAGTAATCCATCCACCTTCCTTTAGATCTTCCTCTAAACGATGAGTGAAGTTGCACCAAAACATGGCGCAGGTAGAGCGAGCACCACCTCCCCTACGGCTCGAGGCCTTTGTTGAGATTGAGGGGCTGGAGGTTGGGATTAAGAATTTATATCAGTAGAGGGTTCCTCTGAGTCATCAGAAGACTCACTTGGATCCACTACACCATCATCTTCAGAAGAAGAGAGAAATGGGGATGTCAAAGGACGAGGGTCAGGTGGATATGACCAAAACTGGAGGAAATCACTGGATGATGATGATGAAGGAGAAGAGGTTGGGTTAACAACCTCTGGTATAGAATTCATGGTTAATTTTTGTTATTTGGGTTTGTGATGAAACTAGGGTTTGTGATGATTTTTTGGGGTTTTTGATGAAGAGAAGTATGCATTGGGATGATTAAATAGACGGATGCAAGGGTTAATGCAATTTAATGCGAGTTAGTTGGCACAGTAATTCTAGAATCTTACCGAAGATATCCTAGTCTTGGGTTGGTTTCTACTGAAGTGTATAACTTCAGCAGATTGAGTATATGTTTCTGCTGAAGAGTTAAATTGTCTATGGTCAAAGTAGATGTACACGTAAGCGTAGTCAAACAAAACAGTGCCAATACTTTTGACTATTCTTGCACAAACCTCTACCAAACCATCACTCTCATTTTTCACTTCAAACAAAACCCTTCCCTCTTCTCCTACACCCAAAAACTCTCACTCTTACGAGAAACATAACCCTAAAATATCAATTCATCAAATGGCTCTTTGATGAGTGTGTAAATACTCATCATTTTTGGTTAAATCTGAACTGCAAAACGTTTAAAAATGCTCAGAAATGCATCAAAATACTGAAAATATTCCAAAATTGCATTTTATATGTTTCAGATGCAAAATGTTTAAAATCAGATGAAAAATGAGCTAAGTTTGCATAATTGGCAGTTTCAGTCCCCCAAATTTCAAAAGTTGTCAGAAATAGTCCCTGAGCACTTAATTTCAAAAGAAAAATCACCAAAGGTCCTTTTAAAATCATAAGTTGTCAAAATTAGTCCTTTGGTGAAAAATATCAAAAGTTTTGAGAAATTACAAATTTGGTCCTTCAAGTTTAAAAATTGGCAAAAATGGCCCTTGGAAATTTGAAAATGTCAAGTTTGGTCCTTGCACTATTGGAGCTTGTCACTTTTGGTCCCTTGGAGCAACTTTGACAAAATGGCAGAAGTGGTCCTTGTATTTTCAGAATTTACAAAACAAGCCCTTGTATTAAAGCCTAGGCCTTTGAACCTTGGACCCTTGTCAAAACCAAATGACCCCTGCCATATCCCTTATGACCCCCTGCCTTTTGGACCCCTTCCCTTTTAATATTAAACCCGGTCAACCATTAAGTCAAACAAACACCCAGCGCGCCATTTTCTCTCTTCCTTCAACTGCTTCTCTGCAACACTTCACCTCCCATCACTCCAACTCATTTTCCACTCCCCTTATCCTTCCACCTCACCCAACTAGCCAAAATGCATTAAAAGCTTCTTCAAACTAGCACTCAAACTCTCCAGCTGTTAAAAAACATTTCCCGCCAAAAGTGATCAAATGGCTATAATCTTCCCAAGTCATCCAATGGCCAAGAAAGAAGGTGGGACTTGCTCAGAGAACATGTGGAAGCACTTTTGCATATAAAAAGATATGAAAGAGAAGCAACAAAGTAGTAGATTTTTAGTTTAAAATTTCCCTTATGTCGTTTTTTTTTTAAATGTCTTAGTTTAACTTAAAAGCTGTAATATTTTGGTTCTATGTGTTAAACTCAAAGTGTTTTATCATTATAATCTGTTGTTAAGTATAAATTCAAAGTTCTCTTATGATTCTAAGTTTTATGCTACTGTTGAGAAACTCAGTTTCAATCTCTTATAATCAATGCTCTAATTAGCTTTATCTTACTCCAAATAAGCTTATTCAAGCTTATTATAGCTTTGAGTAAGCTCACAATTCAGTTTCAAACAACTTGGGTACTTGGTCAACGAAAGTCAAACTGGATGCAGTTGGTCTTGGAAAAGGATAATGGTTGATGCAGTGCTGTTTTGGATTGGGTTTGGTTTAGAATAATGGTGGTTTGGTTTTGCTTAAGCTTCTCAATAGTTGGTCTTTAAGTTAAGTCTCAATCTTTTTCCATTTGACTGTTTTAAATCTGAATATCCTGCATAATATGTATCTGTGTTTAGGATTAGTTTTTACCTGTTATTTAGTGGTAATTAGAATAGTTAAACTCAGTTTGATCAATAGCATTAGCTAGTTAAGTAGTTGGTTTCATTTAAAGTTCAAATCAGTTGTTAAAGTGGTGTTTGGATTTTGTGGCAAAAATGTGTTAGAGGGCTTAGCAGTAGTTAAGATCAGTTGGTTTACATTTCTTCAGTCATTTGAAAACCATTCCAGTCATAAAATTGTGCCTGCATTAACAAAAGTCAAAATTATCTAGAACTTGTCTTAAATTCTCAACTGTTGGATTTTTTGAGAAATCAAGAACTTGTTTAGTGTTTAGAATTCATAGACATAGCTTGCAGTAGTTCCATTTCATCATAATACATCACAATCAGTCCATAAATTGGCTTCAAATCTCAAATAAGTCAACATTTCATTTTTGCTTCAAAAGTCAAAACTTGGAAAAGTCATTTTGAGCCCAACTGAGAGGAATTTTCATGAGCTCATTTCTGGGCAAAATCAAATGAAATTGTAGGTTTTTAAACTTCACTTGGTCTAGTTTCTTTATCTCATTTTTGTAGATTTTTGTAAATTTTTTATAAGCTCCAAAAAGGCTTGGCATTTGGGCCTTATTTCCCCTGTGCACAAACTCAGTGAATACTGAGTGTGCACAGGTTTGTGCAGGGCTTGCACAGAGCTCATAAGAGCTTGTCCAAGTCTTGTTTTTGGTTTACAAGTTCTTGGCTAGGTCTAGTGTAGGTTCCCAAACCTGGTTTTCATTTTCAGCTTATTGTGTAGCTTATGCTTAAGCTTAAAGTAGCCCATCAAAACTGTTTTTAGCATTAAACTCAAAATAATCAAATCTGTGTAGCTGGTGATTTAGAGGTTAAGAGCAGTTGAGATTAGTTGCATTTGGGTATTTATAACATATTATAGCTTCTGTTTTAGTTTGGTAGCTTATTGTGACCTTTTGGCTTATTTAGAGTGCTTATTTATAAGCACTTGCTTTGCAGTTCCATTTTCTTACACACAACCCCCTGTTTTTATATTTTTCCTAGATTCACAATATTATTTTAGATTTTTATTGAATTTTTCATATTTTTCTAAGTCTGTTTGGTATTTTTCTTTATTTAAAACAGTTTTTAAGCCTTTTTAATTAGCATTTAATACAATTAATTCAGAAAAGTTTTAAAAAAATAATTTTTCATTTTTCCTAGGTTAAGATAAATATAAAAAGTCAAAAAAATATTTTTCCAGATTTTTCTTAGTTAAATTTGTATTTTAAAGCAATTTAAGTAGTTTTAAATAGTTTTTAATTCATAGAAAATAGAAAAATAATCAGAAAAATACAAAAATAGTTTTGAAAATTCTATTTTGTTATTTTAGATTTTTCCAAGTCATAATTTTATTTTTCTAGCTTTATTTCATATTTTCTTGTATTTTAAGCTATTATTAAATAGTTAAAATTAGTTTTTAATTAATAATAATTAATTAAATAGTTGTAAAAATAATTTTCTTTTTCTAAAAACTTTCTTTTATCATTAGGTTTGTAAAAATATCATTTTCATATTTTTAGGATTAATATTGCTATAGTTTCACATTTTCTTTTGTACGTAACGTAGTTTTTAATTCAAGTTTTAAAACAGAAAATATCTAAAACATCATTTTGCAAATAGTGATAGCGTTTATTTAATATTTTTTATCTTTTTAATTTCCTTTAATTTGCATTTAAGCCCCTGTAATTTGTATACTTTTTCTGTAGTTATAATTAAATCAAACCCTTTTTCGTTCAAATCTCTCGATCACTATTCGTTTGGTGATTCATCGCATAGCTCTGATGCGCTCCAGAACAGTCAAGCTTTATCACTCAAGCCTGCCACTTGTGAATGGCAGACCGTAACAAGCTTAAAACGGCTCAGGAACGAACTCAATGAAGATCTGAGGAGTATAGTGTTTCCCCGGGTCGTTATGTCCCAGCGAGTTGTGCAATGGATTATCAAACGTATAGTGATCGAGGAATTTGAACGAAAAATGGATTCGGAATATGATTATCACTACAGAAAATGCCAACAAATTACAACGGCTTAAATGCAAATTAAAGGAAATTAAAAAGATAAAATCTATTAAATAAACGCTATCACTATATTTAAAATGATGTTTTTGTTTTTATGTTTTTACAAAACTGAAATTAAAAACTACGTGACGTACAAAAGAAAAAGTGAAACTTACACAATATTAACCCTAAAAATGTGAAAATGATATTTTTACAATCCTAATGATAAAAGAAAATATTTAGAAAAAGAAAACTATTTTTATAACTAATTATCTAATTATTATTAATTAAAAACTATTTTTAACTATTAAATAATTACCTAAAATACAAGAAAATAGGAAATAAACCTAGAAAAATAAAATTATGAATTGGAAAAGTCTAAAATATCAAAATAGAATTTTCAAAACTATTTTTATATTTTTATGATTATTTTTGGATTTTCTAGGAATTTTAAACTATTAAAAACTAATTAAATTACTAAAAATTACAAAATAAACTATGAAAAATCTGGAAAATTACTTTTTTTTTTACTTTTTATATTTATCTAAACCTAAGAAAAATGAAAAATTATTTTTTGAACCTTTTCTGAATTTTTTGTATTAAAAGCTAATTAAAAATGCTTAAAAACTAATTTAAATTAAGAAAAATAGCAAATCAACTTAGAAAAATCTGAAAATTTCAGGAAAAGTCTAAAATGATATAAGGAATCTGAGAAAATTAGAAAAACAAGTGCTTATGTGGAAAAATTAGGAACTGATGTGTAAGTGCTTATTGAAATAAGCACTTGTATAAGCAAATGAGCAAAATAAGCTACCAACTGAAAACAGGAACTATGATATACTAAAAGTGACCAAATGCAACAGAAATCAACAAGCTACAACCACTGATATGCAAGTTTCAATGATTTGATGAAATGAGCTACAAGGCTAAAACAGATTCTGAGGTGTCTACTTGCAGCCACTAAATAAGCACTTAAATAAGCTAGAACCTAGAAAGTAAGTAATGAGACCTAAACCAGACCTGGTTGGGAACATGTGCACCAAAACTCAGACCTGGGTGAGCTCTTATGAACCCTATGCAACTCTATACAAAACTGAGAAAAACTCAGTATCAACTGAGACCAGTGAGCAGGGCATTTAACACCCAAAAGAGAAGCCTGTTTGAAGCTTTTAGATAAATTGCAAAATTATACTAAAATGGTGATAAGGAAGAACACCAACTGAAGTTTTTGAAACAACAAATTTCACCTAATAAGACCCAAAGATGAATTCAAGAAAATTCCTTCTAACTGAGCTCAAAACAGATTTTCTATACTTTGACTTTTGAAAGCAGTTGAGAAACTTTGACTTAAGTGAACTTTGATTCCATTTTTGTGACTGAGATTGATGTAATATGATATGATGAACCTAATGCAATCAATGTTATTGATTTCTAAACACAAAACAATGAGTTGCAATTCCTAAACTCACAACAGTGGGCAGTTAAGACAGATTCAGATAGGATTTGACTTTTGGTGCTAGCAGACCCAAGTTGATGATTGAAATGTGCTCAAATGAGCTTAAGAAACATGAACTAACAGAAAGCTATCACTGAACAAGCCTTAAGGGCAGTTTAAGCAACGAACCAAACACCCCTTATCTTACTGTTTTGCAAACTGAAACAAATCCAAACACTGAACCAGTATATTTTATGATCAAACTCACTTTACCAGACCTAAATACATCTATTAGAACAAGATTTAACAGATTAAAACTACAAATGCAGATTATGCATAAGAACTTGAAAATCACTTACAAAAGTCCCAAGCCACTATGGCTAGCAAACTGTGAAACAAAGAACCACCACCTAATACAAACCAACCCATATGACTATAATTCATCCCAAATCCATGCCTGCATCAACCCATCACCATTTCTGCACCATTTTTGCTCCTTTTTGACTTTTGTTGACCAAATTTCTAAAATGCTTGAAACTTGCTCACAAGCTTACAAAAAGCTATTATAAGCTTATATAAGCTTATATGAGATTAAACTTGAACTGCTAAAAGCTTTATCAAAAGGGTTTGAAAATAAAAATCTCAACAGTTAACATAAATGATGGATATTGAACATTAACTGAAATTGATACTTGAATCAAGTTGAAATACACTGAAATACTTGAATTTAATACAAAGAAGTTTTAAATTACAGCTAAAGACTAATTAAGAGATGGTAAACTACAAGTCGACATACATTGCTTAAAAAATAAAAACTAACTACTGCTTGATGCTTCCTCTTGGTCTTTTTATACACCCAAAGTGTCTCTCTCATCTCTCTGGACATATCCCACTAACAATTGAGGCCCTTGGATGGCTCAAATCAATCTTGGCCGTTTAAAGTATTTTTGGCGCCAATTTTGGTTTTAACAGCTAGGTTGAGTGTTAGGTACAAAGGATGCATTAAATGCACCTTTGGAGTGTTGTGTTTGGAGGGGGAGGGGTAGGGATGATGATGGTGGAGGTGGAGTGTGAGCAGGGAGGTTGCAGGCTATGGTGATGATGGGAGTGTGTAACCCGTGAGGGAGAGAGGGAAAATGGGCGGTCAAAGGAGGTTTGACTGAGCTTTTAATAATAGGGGGTCCAAATGGTTAGTGACAGGGTCCAATTCGGGAAGGCAGGGGTCCAAAAGCCATTTTGACAAGTCCAAAAGGTGTTTAAAGGGTCTAAATAACATAGGGACTAGATTGTAGTTTCTGAAACTGTAGGGACCTATGCTGCCAATATCTCAAAGTTGCTCCAAGGACTGAAATTGACAAGTGTTAATATTACAAGGACCAAAGTTGCCATTTTCACATTTTCCAGGGACCAATTCTGCCAAATTTCAAACTTGGAGGACCATTATTGTAATTTTCTCAAACTTTTGATATTTTTCACCAAAGGACTAAATTTGACAAGTTATGATTTTAAAAGGACCTTTGGTGACTTTTCTTTTGAAACTTTGACTCAGGGACTATTTTTGACAATTTTAGAAACTTGGGAGACTGAACCTGCCAATTATGCAAACTTTGCTCATTTTTCATCTGATTTTAATCATTTTGCATCTGAAACATATAAAATGTAATTTTGAGATATTTTCAGTATTTTGATGCATTTCTGAGCATTTTTAAACGTTTTGCAGTTCAGATTTGACTAAAAATGATGAGTATTTACACACTCATCAATCCCCCACACTAAACTATTGCTAGTCCCTAGCAATATTTTGAGAAAAACTTAATGGATTTGAAACTCTTTACCAAAAGCCATTACTTCTGGAGTAGCCAAATGTTTCAGTTCAAGTAAGAACCATGGTACACCGATAACCATGTGATTTTGAGCAAACCACCAGCTTCCAACGGATTTGATTTGTCTTTACCAGAAGTCGTACCCTTCTAGACTAGCCAACTCTTAGATAAATTATCAATATTATCTTTGGTGAGTTGATTACCAATTATGGTTTTTCCACTGCCTTTACCACAAGCCATAACCTTGCGGGCTAGCCAACTCTTCACTTTTTAGGATATGGTGAGCTGAATACCATACAATTTTGGGCAAATTGCAAGCCGTCAACGGATTTGAGATATCTTTACCAAGAGCCGTTTGCTCCTGGATTAGCCAATCCTTTTGTTTATTAGACAAGGCGGACTGATAACCAATTGAGAAAGTGTAGAACACTTTCTCCAAAAAAAATTTTGGCCAAAAACGGGGGAATTGGGCGGTATAATTACATGATAAAATTCGTGAGAATTCCCCCCCACACTTAGAAATGAATATTGCCCTCAATATTCAAAGTACCGGCGGTTATGCCGAAACTGAGAACGTAAAAGGGAAATACTACGACCATTATTTAGAAAGAAGATTTTTTTTTTTTTTTTAAAGACTTATATACAAAACATGTGGGGCAACCCCCCCCCCACACACTAGGGTGGTAGAAAGTAGAAAGAAGAAGCTGAACTGTCAAGTTTTATCACACAAGCTAGCCACTTGTGAATGACTAACCGTAACAAACTTAAGACAGCTCAGAAATATGGGTGACAACCCATATGGCATGCTACTGTTTTTGATTACCGAGTCGCTAGCTTGACTCGATCCCCGCATTCATTGGTTCATGGGGAAAGTTTGTAAGTCCGGGACAACCATGGATGGAATGTCCTCTCCAAAGTAATGCTTCACTCGATGACCATTCACTTTAAAATTAGGACCATCGGGTTGAGATAACTCAATGGTACCATAAGGATAAACCTTAGCGATAGTAAATGGACCAGACCAACGGGACTTGAGCTTTCCCGAGAAAATCTTCAATCTTGAATTGAAAAGAAGGACTCGATCACCGACGTTGAAAACGCGGTTTTTGATTTTTGAGTCATGAATCTTCTTTGTCTTTTGTTTATAGATCAAAGAGTTCTCGTAAGCTTGATCACGGAGTTCATTTAATTCATTCATTTGAACTTTCCGATGATCGCCAGCTGTCTGAATATCGAAATTAGCATGCTTCAAGGCCCAGTATGCCTTGTGCTCGAGCTCAACGGGTAGATGACACGCCTTCCCGTACACCAGCTTGTATGGAGTGCACCCGATGGGTGTTTTGTAAGCTGTACGGAAGGCCCAGAGTGCGTCATCTAGCTTATCCGACCAAGAGGCACGGTTTTCACCAACCGTCCTCTCAAGAATTCTCTTTATCCCCCGGTTAGAAACTTCCACTTGCCCACTTGTTTGTGGGTGGTACGCAGTAGAGGTACGGTGAGTTACACCATACTTTTGCATGACTTTTGCAAATTGGTCATTGCAGAAATGCGTACCACGATCACTGATTATGGCTCGTGGAGTTCCAAACCTAGCAAATAAGGATTTCAAGAATTTCACAACAACTCGGGCATCGTTGGTGGGTAAAGCTTTAGCTTCAACCCATTTTGACAAGTAGTCAACGGCCACGAGTATGTATTTGTTACCACGGGAGGAAGGAAATGGCCCCATAAAGTCAATGCCCGAGATGTCAAAAATCTCACACACTTGAATGGCGTTTTGCGGCATTTCATTCCTTTGTGAGATATTCCCGTGACGTTGACAAGCGTCACAGGTTTTGACAAATTCATGGGCATCCTTGTAGATTGTGGGCCAATAGAATCCGGAATCAAACACCTTCTTGGCGGTGTAGTTGGGGCTATGATGTCCCCCAGTAGGTCCAGAATGGCAAGCTTTGAGAATGTCAATAGCTTCCTGACCATACACACATCGCCGGATGACTTGATCCGCACAAATTTTAAACAAGTAGGGGTCGTCCTAGAAATAATGTTTCACATCTTTAAAGAATTTATTTTTCTGTTGGGACGACATCCCTTTCACCACAAAGTTACCCGCATGGTAATTTGCAAAGTCAGCAAACCATGGGGTAGAAGAGTCTCCACGAAAAGAAACCACATTGAGTGTTTCGAGAGGAAATGTTTCATTAATTTCCTTTTTCTCGAACACATTTTGGTGAGGGTTCTCTAATCGGGACAGATGATCAGCAGCTAGGTTCTCAGCTCCTTTTTTATCACGAATAATGATATCAAATTCTTGTAGGAGGAGAACCCAACGGAGCAATCTCGGCTTTGCATCTTGTTTTGCAAAGAGATATTTGAGTGCCGAGTGATCCGTATACACCACGCATTTGGTCAATATAAGATATGGCCGAAACTTCTCAAACGCATACACCACAGCTAATAATTCTTTTTCTGTAGTGGTGTAATGGGTTTGAGCTTCAGTCATAGTTTTGCTTGCGTAGTGGATTGGCTGAAAATGCTTAGTATTGCGTTGCCCCAAGACTGCACCGATAGCAAAGTCACTTGCATCGCACATGAGCTCGAAGGGTAAATCCCAGTCGGGGGCAACTAGAATGGGTGCTTCCGTAAGCTTTTTCTTAAGTGTTTCAAAAGCTTCGATGCACTCAGGAGAAAAGATAAAAGGAGCATCTTTTTCGAGAAGATGGGTCATAGGCCGAGCGATTTTAGAGAAATCTTGAATAAATCTACGATAAAACCCGGCATGACCAAGAAAACTCCTAATACCTTTGACGGTAGTAGGATGAGGTAGTTTAGCAATAACATCAACTTTTGCTCTATCTACCTCAATCCCATTCTTGGAAATCTTATGGCCAAGGACTATGCCTTCTCTGACCATAAAGTGGCTCTTCTCCCAGTTTAGACATAGATTGGTGTCTTCACACCTTTTTAGCATTTTGTCTAAGTGGGAGAGACATGTCTGAAACGAGTCCCCAATGACCGAGAAGTCATCCATAAACACCTCCATAGTTTCCCCTATCATGTCGTGGAAAATTGCCATCATACATCTTTGGAACGTGCCAGGAGCATTACATAAGCCAAAAGGCATACGTCTGTAGGCAAATGTCCCGTATGGGCAGGTGAATGTGGTCTTTTCTTGATCCAGCGGATCAATGGGGATCTGAAAGTAACCCGAGAAACCATCAAGGAAACAATAGTACTCGTTCCCTGCTAATCTCTCAAGCATCTGGTCCATGAAGGGTAGAGGAAAATGGTCTTTACGGGTGGCTTCGTTTAACTTGCGATAGTCAATGCACACACGCCATCCCGTAACCAATCGAGTTGGAATTAACTCGTTTTCTTCATTTGTGACAACAGTAATGCCACCCTTTTTTGGAACGCAATGAATTGGGCTAACCCAAGGACTATCAGAGATCGGGTAAATCAATCCGGCATCAAGAAGTTTGAGAACCTCTTGTTTGATAACCTCGTGAATCTTAGGATTCACCCTTCTCTGATGTTGGACTGCTGGTTTGAAGTCATCCTCCATTAAGATTTTGTGAGTACAAAATTCAGGGTTGATACCCTTAATATCGGAGAGTTTCCAAGCAATTGCTTGTGTGACTTCAAGACCTTTATGAGAGCAGTTTTCTCCTCCTCATTCAAGTCTTTAGCAATTATGACGGGTAATTTATCATCACCCTCCAAAAATGCATACTCGAGATGAGGAGGTAGGTCCTTAAGTTCAACCTCGGGAAATTCTTCAGTAGATGATTGTACTGATTTGATTTCCTCAATCGTGATCTCTTTCGGAGGGAGTGAAGATAATGGATCTTCATTAAGCAATTGCTCAAGATAAAGGATATTTCCCTCTGAATCATAAACACCATCAATTCCAGGCGGAATTGATTCATCAGTAGCAAGAAATTCATCGATCTCTTCCAGGAGGAAGTCACCTCCCTCAAACGGAGTGAGAGAGGGGGAAGAGTCGGCAATGATAGGTTGAGAAGATGTGGTGGAATCCCCACTCACAGAATTATGAAGATAACCAAGAAACTCTTGAGAGTACTCCTCTGAAGCAATGTCAATTAAATCGACTCGATTAATTGATTCAGTATCATAATTTGAGGAGTACCTCGAAGTTTGATCGAGGTTAAAGGTAACAGCTTCATTACCCACACGTAAAGTGATCTCTTGCTCAAATACATCTATGAGAGCACGGCCCGTCCTCAGGAATCCTCGTCCAACAATGAGAGGAACTCGAGGATCGACATCGAAATCAACAACCACAAAGTCAGCTGGAAAATGGAACTTTCCTACTTTCACAAATACATCCTCGGCGATGCCAAGAGGACGCGAGATAGAACGATCTGCAAGCTCAAGAGTCATGCAGGTAGGAATGAGTTCCGGAAGAGAAAGTTTCTTCCATACTGAATACGGCATCAGATTGATGCTTGCACCAAGATCAGCAAGGGCAAAGCATTCAATCATCCCAGGAAAAACACAAGGAAGAAGAAATTTTCCGGGATCTCCTAGCTTCTCGGGAAGCTTCTTTAACAAGACTGCTGAGCAATTTTCATTCAAAGGAGTCTTAGCCATTTCAAACAGCTTTTCCTTGTTGCTCAACATGTGTTTCAGAGTAGATGCAAACTTGGGCATCAACATGATGGCATCCGCGAAGCTTATGTCAAAGTGAAGTTCTTGGAAAATTTGAAAGAATTTTTCCATCTGATGACTAGCTTTCTCGCGGAGCTTTTGCTCATGTAAACGTGAGGGATAAGGAATAGAAGTTTTGGATTTAGGGTCACCAACTGGAGGTTCAAAGACAACTCCAGGATTGGTCTTGGGTTTTGGGACAACCTGAGGATGGACTACCGAAGGTGGGACGTGTGCGGTACTTCGTGGGCTTGAATAATGCACCTTGTCCGTTGTTTCCTTGGTAACTTGACTTATTGCCACAGGTGGAGGAGGCATTGGAGTCATAGGTCCATTGTGTGTCGGAAGTTCACTTTCCACTACCTTTGGGAGAGAAGAAGAAGAGGTAGTAGGAATAGCGGGTCCAGCATATGAAGCACCACTTCTGGTTGTGATCGCCTTTGCATCGCCCCTCGGATTAGCGATCGTGTTGCTAGGTAAAGTACCTGAGCCCGAGGGTCGATCATTTAAAGACTTCTTAATGTCAGAAATCTGGCTAACCAACAACCGATTCATTTCTTCTTGGGATTTCATGAATTGTTTCAACAACTCATCAGATGATGGTCCAGTTGGAACAATGGCTTGAGTTTGCACAGGAAAATTCTGGCCTCTATTGTTAGGATTAGGGCCTTGATTCTGAAAATTCCCTTGATTATTACCATGAAAATACCCTTGGTTGAAATTTCCCTGACCTGGGTTTCTATTGAAATTTCCTTGATGTTGGAAATTTTGATTCTGATTTTGAAAACCGTTGTTTTGATTGAAATTACCTTGGTTTTGGAAACCTTGGTTTGGTCTATTCTGATTTTGATTACGGTTTTGATTGAAACCGGGAGGTCCAGGGTAGTGGTTAGGACGGTGGTTCGGGTCTACAGGAGCACGATATTGATTGCCTCCTTGATTAGACATCCCGCCCACAGCATTGGCTTCAAAGGGGTTACCATCGGTGGCCATACAGTTATAGTAAGCATGGGGGCCACCACAGGTAACACAGACTTCCACTTTCTTAACTTCAGCAGGAGGTGAAGTTTGTGGAAAAGAGACTTTCTTTTGGTTGGAGAGAACCAAAGCTTGGATAGCTTCCGTGAGTTTATCAATCTTAGCATCGGTGCTAGATTGACTCACGGGCGATGAAGAAGAAGAAGGACCAACACTGACTTGGGAAACAACCGGCTTGCTTCGTGCAGTGCGGACTTTAGACTTGTTTTCGATTATCGCTAAAGCTTCTTTGACAGTTTTGCTTAGGAAATTTCCTCCCGCGGAGGAATTGAGAGAATCTTGATCAGGTTGACTCACTCCATTGTAGAAAGTATCGAGTTGCATCAACTCGGAGAAACCGTGGTGAGGACATCTGCGAAGCAATTCCTTGAAACGATCCCACGATTCACTGAAGGGTTCATCAAACTTCTGAGTGAACTTGATGATTTCATTTTTTAGACTCGTGGTTTTGGAAGGTGGATAGAATTCATTCACAAATTTCTTCACCAGATCTTCCCATGTCTCAATAGACTGAGGGGGTTGTTTTTCAAGCCAAATCCGGGCTTGCCCCTCAAGAGAAAATGGGAACAGAAGAAGCTTAACAGCCTCAGTAGGGACATTCTTATACTTGATGGTAGATGCAATCTTGTTAAACCATCGAATATGAGCATGAGGATCATCCCGCTCAAAACCGTAGAACTGATTTGAGGTTACAAGATTCAGTAACCCGGTCTTGAGTTCAAAATTTTCAGCCACGATGGCTGGTACAACAATAGCATCTCCATACCCGTCGATGGGTGCCTGAAGAAGCTCACACATAGGGCGTTCTTCCGCCATGATAACGGAAGTAGTGTGAGCAGTCCGGATCTCAGATCCGACTGAAGGAGCAGAAAGTCTACGGACACGCCTTCTTGGAATCTTGACAAGCTCACGAAATGGGCTCACAGATCTAGAAGAGCGAGTGCGCATACACTAGAGTTAACTCTAAGGAAACTCAGAGTTAAGGAGAGAAATGGGAATTATGAAAATCTTCAGATGAGAATGAGAATTATGAAGACGTTTTATAAAAATCAGGTGAGAAGAATCTTTATGGGTTTTCTGTTTCTGAAACGTCGATATCACAACAAAATCAATTAACACAAAATCGAGGCAAAACAACAGTGAACTTAACCAATAATCACAATATGAATGGCTTCTTTGAAAAAGGTACACCAATCACAAGGACACAAAGGCAAGTTTTAAATCTTTAGTTCGGGAACTTATTATGGTCGCTGATATGTGTCTAAATACACATATATTTGTATTATATAAAACCCACAAAAACAACCAAAAACACACAAATGACTCTCAAAATGATACAAATTCATAAAAATGTGTTTTTATGTGATTCAGGTACAAAAGATTGAAAAACAAGTGAAAAATGATCAATTTCACAACAATTGTCATTTTAAGTCCTTGAAGTTACTCAAATTGTCAAAACTAGTCCCTAAATGTTTTAAATGAATGAAAAGTCAACTTAAGTCCTTAGGAAACCAAAAATATTCACAAAAGATCCCTGGATGAAAGTTTACACAAAATGGCAACTTTTACCCTTCAAGTTACAAAATTGGCAAAAATGGTCCCTGGGTATTCAAAAATGGAAATTTTACAAAATATACCCTTGTACTATTCATGAACTTACAAATTGGAACACTTTTGATAACTTTTAGGAATTTACACTTTAGTCCCCCAAGAATCCAAAATTTACACAAATGGTCCTTTTAAGCATTAAAATGTTTTAATTAACAATATTGGTCCTTGTGTTTATATAAATGGCAGGTTTGGTCCTTCAAAGGAAGTTTGGAAAATTCACATGATTAGCCCCTCAACTTTCATCAAATGGCAGAAATAGTCCTTGGGCTTTACAAGCTTAAAAATACCAAATGGACCTTTAATATCAAAACAAATCCAATCCTTAACCCAGCTCAGGCCCAAATCCAATCCTATAACCCGGCTGACCCAAACCCAACTTTTGAAATAGAACCCGCCAGGCACTGTTCATCCCCTTCCCCTCTAACACCTGTATCCATTCCATTACCTCCACTTGTTTTCACCCTCCACCTCACTACTCTACTCACCCACTACCTCCACCACCTCTGTGACTACAACCCACCACAATTAATGCAATTCCCACAAATTTTCACTCCAAACATCACCTCATCCTCTGTTTTCTTCCCTATCACCCCAACTTGCTTAAAAACTATCTCAATTGTCCCCCTCCACCTCCACATACAACCAAGGTGCTTTAATTAGTCTCAAACTGCCCACAACTGCTTTATAGGACTTTGGCGCCAAAACTGATTTAAACGGATAGGATTGCTTTGACTGCATCAATGGCCAGGATTGTAAGTGGGATTTATTCAGAAGCATGTGGAGAATCTCTAAGAGCTATAAAGAAAGAGGAGAAACAGAGAGAAGAGTACTTTTGGACTAGCCATTAGTCACGTATTGTAATTTTTAAAATGCTTTCTTTAATTTCTTGTCATTTAAAGTTTTAAATGTTGTAAACTTCTTTAAATTAGTGTAATGAAAGTTTAATTTCAGTTTAATTTCCATTTTAAATTCAGTTTTAAGTATTGCTTAATTTCCTTTAATTTTCCATGTTCTTTAATGTCAAGATTAACTAGTTGTTTATTGGAATCTATAAGCCACATAAGCTCTTGACAAAGCTCATGAAGCTTTTAGATTCATTAAATCAGTTGTAGTCTTTAAATTCAGAAAATACTAAAAATGGAGAAAATCATTGAAAAAATAAAAAATGGTGTGATCATGAAGAAGATGATGAAGCAGGGTTGAATTTGGAATGCTATGGGTATTAGGAGCTTATTGGTAAGCTAATAGGTGTAACCTTGTCCATGTGTTCTGGGTCTCAGGCCTATTCTCATTTGTAAGCCATTTTTTGCAATTTTTGCAATTTACTGTTTCACTGTCTTAGTTGCTTTGATTTTCATGTTTTCATGTTTCTGTGTTATTAATTTATCATGTTATAGCTTAATATTAGGTGTTTATGCTTTGGAATTGGATTGTAGTTTGTAATTTCATTAAACTGCCAAAATACTTGCTTTTGAAAATCCTAGACTTAGACTCTTGTGACTACTTGTTTAGTTTGAAAAAGGTTTGGTTTGACACACTAAAACCTCTGGATTTGATAAATCATGATTACACAGTCAGATGTTATGAAAACCTCAAAACAATCTCTTCTAAAGTGTGTTTGGATTTGCTGATATAGAAGCAGTTCAGTGTTTACTTGTTGTTGTTGTTTGTTGTTGTTTTACATCACAGTAGTACCTAGTAGCTCAGTTAAGTCATAATTTACAGTCATTGTTTGTTAAAAAAGTCAAATTATCTTTTAATCTGCTTATGCAGTTTACTGTTATAGAGTTAGAGTGTGAAATTCATAATACTAGCTTAAAACTTGTAAACATAGCTCTAGATAATCTTATAACAGCTTATTATATCATTGTCAGTCCATAGATTTAGTTTTAAATTCATTTTAGTCAACCTTTTATGTTTTTAGTAAAAAGTCAAATTTTCTTAAGGTCTGTTTTTGAATAAAATCTAGAATTTTATTGTGTGCTCATTTTTGAGTTTTAGTTTTTAACCTTCTAGGATGATAAAATTTAGCTGCTGAACTTAAATATAAAAATATTAGTTTACTATTACTCATCTTCCTAAGTGCTTATTTTATAGCTTATTTTCAGTCCTTGTCTGTTAAATATGCCCTGCACCACAGCCTTAGGTGTCAAGTTCATGAGCTTGCATAAGCTTCATAACTTGACCCTAGCTGGTGTATTTGGCTTATTTATGTTGCCTTTGTGGCCTTTTTGTTATATGTAAGATTATTTCTCAGTTGTTAGCTTAATTGCATAGCTTAATCACTCTCTACATTTTGTTCCATCTTACTCCCTCCACTGAAGCAAACAGTGGAGGTGAGTTGTTTCCATAACCCATGAAAAGTTCCCTACTTAGCTTGAGCTTGTGAATTTTAGCTTCTTGGGAAGCTAATTATTCATACTCAATATCCAGTGTTGGTTGAGCTCTCATGAGCTTATTTGATAAGTCAATAAGAGCTGGTAGTTTGCCCACTCACAACAGTCTAACTGTTTGGACTTACACTATTACCTACAGCTCTTAATAGCTCATTAATGATCTAGAGCTTGTGTGATTGAGTCTTTTGTAAAGCTTATCTACCAAACTCTTTGATCCAGTACCTAATTTTCACATTGCAGCTTATTAATAAGGTCTGCAATAAGCTTGTACTTATCACCATTTCACTGAAAACACTTAAACTCAGTGAAATCTAGCCTACTTCATAAGCCAATAAAAAGCTACTCAG
This sequence comes from Chrysanthemum seticuspe, assembly GCA_019973895.1. Taxonomy (NCBI): domain Eukaryota; kingdom Viridiplantae; phylum Streptophyta; class Magnoliopsida; order Asterales; family Asteraceae; genus Chrysanthemum; species Chrysanthemum seticuspe. The sequence continues at coordinate 77,557,359 of BPTQ01000007.1, read as the reverse complement.
TGGGTCCCAACTTATGTGAATTAGCTTTTTGAGAAGCCAATCCACCCAAATCCAAGGCCCAGCTCTTTATTTTCATTATCAAGCTTATTTGATAAGCTTGATCATAGCTTTTAGCTTGTCCCATTTAACTGTGTATGCTGGTTCACTAGCATATTCAGTTACTTGGTGCCATTTTCATGAGCTCCTTAAAAGCTCAGCTGTGGACCCCACAGCTTGAGCTTGGGCTTTTTGGAAAGCCAACCAGCATGCCTTGCTATTACAATTTTCACTTTGGCTTTTTGAGCTTATTTCATCAGCTTAAATTGCCCATATTATTAGTTGCAGGGGGTGTTTGGGACTGCATGTCTCTGGAACAGCTTATTTGCTTATATGAGCTTATTGGCTTATTTCCAGTGCACATGCTTGTATAATCTCACTTATTATACTTGTACATATATATATATACTTTTGTTTCACCCCTTTATAGCTTTTTCAAGCTAATCATGAGCTTATGACTTCACTGTGAGCCCCAAAAGCTCAACTGAATAAGTCATAAGCCCATAATTTGCTTATTTCTTAGTTTTAAACTTTCATTTTTGATAAATTTATATATTATTTGTGTATATACTAGTCCTATAAACAGAAAAGCCCAAAACAAGCTTTAAGTACAAGTGCTAGCTTCTATGTGGAAGCTTATGGCTTATTTGGCCAACTGTTGTGGAAATAAGCTCCCACAGAGCTTATTTCCAAGTTTTGAAAAAGTTGTCTTTATTAAAGTTACTTATTTTAGCTTAATATACAGTTTTGCAAAAAATAAAAAATAAAATAAAATGTTTGGCAAAAAGGGGGTAGGCAGGCTCGAACCTGAGACCTCCCCCTTATGAGAGTGTTTAGTGTGTACCTGGATGCCATGCGCCCTTGGGACTTTTTCTGTTATTCCTTTACACAATAAATCTCTTATATACATTTTGCCAATATAAGCTTATACGAGCTTAATAGCTTATTTATAGCTTATTCTTAGTAGCTTTTTCAGTGTTTGTATTTTTTAATAAATTGTATTAGTATTAAGTATTTTCTGTAAAAATTTCAGATTTTTCTAAATAGTTTTAGTATTTTTAAACATTTAATTAGTGTTTTATAGTATTTAATTCATAATAAATAAAATAAAAGTCTAAAAAATATAATTCTTTTTTCTAAAAATTTCTTTTATCGTATAGTATGTAAGAAAATTAGTTTTACACTTGTAGGACTTTTATTTCAATAATTTTACGTTTTTGCTTGCGCTCCAGCGTAATTTTTAAACGTAACGCTCGTTTTAGTTTTAAGTAACGTTTTTAGATAATTTAAGTTTACGTTTTAGTTAAGATAGTTTATTTAAGTTATTTTGTTTTATAAATCATAAACGTTCATCGATCTGTAAAAATAGTGATAGCGTTTATTTAATAGATTTTAACTTTTATTTTCTTTAATTTGCATTTAAGTCGCTAAGACATGCAAATCCCTACTATAGTTATAATCGTTTTGTTTTTATACGTTTACGTTTAATTTATGTTAAACGTACGTTTGTATATCTTTTACGTTTTTAGGTTTCTGATTGTACGTTTTTAACAACATAGCTGTGACAGAGCTATTACTATTCACATTCCTAGTGTTAGTCAATCAGATTCCTGTTTTCCTATACTAATATTATTTTTCAATAATCCACAAGTCACTATACCAGAATATCACGCCTCACCAGGACATAAACGATCCAAGGATATTTTAAATCCTTGGTAAACTTGCATTTTTCTCCCGGGCTGTTATCATCTGTTACGGTTGACCGTTCACTAGCGGTTGACAAGTGTGACGGAGAAATAAAAGAGGGTAGTTCGGGAGGAATCAGTCGCACCCCCAGTTAGGTAGTGCACTGCCTTGGTTTGCGGTGGTAATCTTTTAAGTTGTTATTATTAAAGAAAACGACGAATCTTTTTGTATTTTTTATATTTGATACATATATAGAAACAAAAGAAAAATATTTTTGTGTTTTATACGTTTTTTGGATGTTTTTGGGTTTTTGGATTTTTTATAAGAAAATATGGATATATATATAGATGAGATATGGATGATATAAACAATTGAGTGAGTATTCAAACAACTAATCTGCTAGACGTAAGACAATTAGCACAGCTCCCCGACAGCGGCGCCAAAAATTTGATGCGCTCCAGAACAGTCAAGCTTTATCACTCAAGCCTGCCACTTGTGAATGGCAGACCGTAACAAGCTTAAAACGGCTCAGGAACGAACTCAATGAAGATCTGAGGAGTATAGTGTTTCCCCGGGTCGTTATGTCCCAGCGAGTTGTGCAATGGATTATCAAACGTATAGTGATCGAGGAATTTGAACGAAAAAGGGATTCGGAATATGATTATCACTACAGAAAATGCCAACAAATTACAACGGCTTAAATGCAAATTAAAGGAAATTAAAAAGATAAAATCTATTAAATAAACGCTATCACTATATTTAAAATGATGTTTTTGTTTTTATGTTTTTACAAAACTGAAATTAAAAACTACGTGACGTACAAAAGAAAAAGTGAAACTTACACAATATTAACCCTAAAAATGTGAAAATGATATTTTTACAATCCTAATGATAAAAGAAAATATTTAGAAAAAGAAAACTATTTTTATAACTAATTATCTAATTATTATTAATTAAAAACTATTTTTAACTATTAAATAATTACCTAAAATACAAGAAAATAGGAAATAAACCCAGAAAAATAAAATTATGAATTGGAAAAGTCTAAAATATCAAAATAGAATTTTCAAAACTATTTTTATATTTTTATGATTATTTTTGGATTTTCTAGGAATTTTAAACTATTAAAAACTAATTAAATTACTAAAAATTACAAAATAAACTATGAAAAATCTGGAAAATTACTTTTTTTTTTACTTTTTATATTTATCTAAACCTAAGAAAAATGAAAAATTATTTTTTGAACCTTTTCTGAATTTTTTGTATTAAAAGCTAATTAAAAATGCTTAAAAACTAATTTAAATTAAGAAAAATAGCAAATCAACTTAGAAAAATCTGAAAATTTCAGGAAAAGTCTAAAATGATATAAGGAATCTGAGAAAATTAGAAAAACAAGTGCTTATGTGGAAAAATTAGGAACTGATGTGTAAGTGCTTATTGAAATAAGCACTTGTATAAGCAAATGAGCAAAATAAGCTACCAACTGAAAACAGGAACTATGATATACTAAAAGTGACCAAATGCAACAGAAATCAACAAGCTACAACCACTGATATGCAAGTTTCAATGATTTGATGAAATGAGCTACAAGGCTAAAACAGATTCTGAGGTGTCTACTTGCAGCCACTAAATAAGCACTTAAATAAGCTAGAACCTAGAAAGTAAGTAATGAGACCTAAACCAGACCTGGTTGGGAACATGTGCACCAAAACTCAGACCTGGGTGAGCTCTTATGAACCCTATGCAACTCTAGACAAAACTGAGAAAAACTCAGTATCAACTGAGACCAGTGAGCAGGGCATTTAACACCCAAAAGAGAAGCCTGTTTGAAGCTTTTAGATAAATTGCAAAATTATACTAAAATGGTGATAAGGAAGAACACCAACTGAAGTTTTTGAAACAACAAATTTCACCTAATAAGACCCAAAGATGAATTCAAGAAAATTCCTTCTAACTGAGCTCAAAACAGATTTTCTATACTTTGACTTTTGAAAGCAGTTGAGAAACTTTGACTTAAGTGAACTTTGATTCCATTTTTGTGACTGAGATTGATGTAATATGATATGATGAACCTAATGCAATCAATGTTATTGATTTCTAAACACAAAACAATGAGTTGCAATTCCTAAACTCACAACAGTGGGCAGTTAAGACAGATTCAGATAGGATTTGACTTTTGGTGCTAGCAGACCCAAGTTGATGATTGAAATGTGCTCAAATGAGCTTAAGAAACATGAACTAACAGAAAGCTATCACTGAACAAGCCTTAAGGGCAGTTTAAGCAATGAACCAAACACCCCTTATCTTACTGTTTTGCAAACTGAAACAAATCCAAACACTGAACCAGTATATTTTATGATCAAACTCACTTTACCAGACCTAAATACATCTATTAGAACAAGATTTAACAGATTAAAACTGCAAATGCAGATTATGCATAAGAACTTGAAAATCACTTACAAAAGTCCCAAGCCACTATGGCTAGCAAACTGTGAAACAAAGAACCACCACCTAATACAAACCAACCCATATGACTATAATTCATCCCAAATCCATGCCTGCATCAACCCATCACCATTTCTGCACCATTTTTGCTCCTTTTTGACTTTTGTTGACCAAATTTCTAAAATGCTTGAAACTTGCTCACAAGCTTACAAAAAGCTATTATAAGCTTATATAAGCTTATATGAGATTAAACTTGAAATGCTAAAAGCTTTATCAAAAGGGTTTGAAAATAAAAATCTCAACAGTTAACATAAATGATGGATATTGAACATTAACTGAAATTGATACTTGAATCAAGTTGAAATACACTGAAATACTTGAATTTAATACAAAGAAGTTTTAAATTACAGCTAAAGACTAATTAAGAGATGGTAAACTACAAGTCGACATACATTGCTTAAAAAATAAAAACTAACTACTGCTTGATGCTTCCTCTTGGTCTTTTTATACACCCAAAGTTTCTCTCTCATCTCTCTGGACATATCCCACTAACAATTGAGGCCCTTGGATGGCTCAAATCAATCTTGGCCGTTTAAAGTATTTTTGGCGCCAATTTTGGTTTTAACAGCTAGGTTGAGTGTTAGGTACAAAGGATGCATTAAATGCACCTTTGGAGTGTTGTGTTTGGAGGGGGAGGGGTAGGGATGATGATGGTGGAGGTGGAGTGTGAGCAGGGAGGTTGCAGGCTATGGTGATGATGGGAGTGTGTAACCCGTGAGGGAGAGAGGGAAAATGGGCGGTCAAAGGAGGTTTGACTGAGCTTTTAATAATAGGGGGTCCAAATGGTTAGTGACAGGGTCCAATTCGGGAAGGCAGGGGTCCAAAAGCCATTTTGACAAGTCCAAAAGGTGTTTAAAGGGTCTAAATAACATAGGGACTAGATTGTAGTTTCTGAAACTGTAGGGACCTATGCTGCCAATATCTCAAAGTTGCTCCAAGGACTGAAATTGACAAGTGTTAATATTACAAGGACCAAAGTTGCCATTTTCACATTTTCCAGGGACCAATTCTGCCAAATTTCAAACTTGGAGGACCATTATTGTAATTTTCTCAAACTTTTGATATTTTTCACCAAAGGACTAAATTTGACAAGTTATGATTTTAAAAGGATCTTTGGTGACTTTTCTTTTGAAACTTTGACTCAGGGACTATTTTTGACAATTTTAGAAACTTGGGGGACTGAACCTGCCAATTATGCAAACTTTGCTCATTTTTCATCTGATTTTAATCATTTTGCATCTGAAACATATAAAATGTAATTTTGAGATATTTTCAGTATTTTGATGCATTTTTGAGCATTTTTAAATGTTTTGCAGTTCAGATTTGACTAAAAATGATGAGTATTTACACACTCATCAAGCTCGCTGGGACATAACGACCCGGGGAAACCCTATTCTCTCCTGATCTTCATTGCATTTGTTTCCAGACTGTTTTAAGTTCCTTACGGTTAGCCATTCACAAGTGGCTAGCTTGTGTGAGAAAACTTGACTGTCTGAGAGCGAATCACTCTTCAATTCAAGAAGATCACAACAAAGTTGCGTTTCTGGGAAATGCAAAAGGTGATGAGCTGTATGTACCTATGGTAGAGTTCTTGAAAAGATCAAAGGCTCACTATGCCCTAACGCATTCTCCTAATGCAATTTATGAATCGTTGGTCAAACAATTTTCGGCATCTGCTTCCACACGGAGTGAAACAGAGATTGCGGCCATGATTGACGGAACAAAGTATGTAGTAACAGAGGATCTGATTAGGAGAAAGCTTCACTTGGATGATACTAATGGGGTATATCACACTAGCACTGAGGAGATACTCACGGGGCTGAGAGCTATTGGGTATCAAGGTACCAGGACAGACATATGGTTGAAAAAGCATTTTTGCCCTAAGTGGAGATTCTTGGTTCACACGTTGCTTCAGTGCATTAGCAACAAATCAGGAGCATGTGATCAATTCTCTTCCCAACTGGCGTATGGTATTGTATGTCTATCTCAAGGGATAACTTATAATTTTTCTAAATTTTTTTTTGACAATTTGGTTGAAAATATCAATAGGAAACAACATAAGTTTTTAATGTACCCTAGATTCTTACAAATAATCATAGACACCTCTACCCAAACCCAAGCCTTTTATGCCATAGGAGCTCTGTCAGCCAAACTTTTTGCCTCTATGAGAACTAACTTTGAGGGGCACATTATCCGTTGACAGAAGCTATGTTGCCTCAAGGCAATGAGGCTGCTGTTGAGGAGAATGTTGCTAACATCCCACCCTCTTCAAATGTTGCTACTGATGGCAATCCATCAGTTAATATTGATGAGGGCCCCTCCTTTTCTGCTGAAGCTTCTCATGTTGCTCCAGAGCAGCCTCCACCAACACCAACTCTAGCACATTGTCCTAGTCCACCACCAACACAAGATCCTCTTGATGAGTTTGAGTCTGATATGAACAGGATGACCACACCTAGTCCTCAAAGGGAAAATTTTGATGAGGTACCTCCTCATTTTGAGCATGACCATGTTTCCACTGAAAGGTCCAATGAAGCTCCCATTACCACAGAGCAATCTGCTGGTGGAGCTGAGGACCCCATTACTCTCACATCTGTGTATGATCTTGTGAACAGGTATGAAGCTGAGGTGTCTAGTCTGAAAAAGGAACTTGCAGAAACCAAGTCTACTCTTGGTAGTAAGATTGAAGAACTACAGAGTAAAGTTAAGAACCTAGAAGACAGACTTGAAAAGGGCACCAAAAGGAAGCTTGTGGTTTCTTCTGAGGAGGAAGAAGAAGAACCTCAGTATGGGTCTCTTGATATGTTAGTTGATGTGTCTCTTAATGATCCTTCATCAGTAGTTGCGGAATCTTCAAAGAAGAAGGAACATGTTCTTTATAAAAGGAGAAAGAGATCGTACTTGAATAAAGCATCTACTGAAGTATCAAAGGAACCAGAGTTTGTCAAAGTTGCATCTGCTGATACCCCAATGGAGGATGTTGCTACTGAACTTGGTCAATCTTCAGTCATACAAAAACCATCAGTGTCCATTCCTGCTGAAGAACCCTCACAAAATGTTTCTTCTGAAGTTGATTTGGGTGTTACTACTGAGATTCCTTTAGTTGATATTACTAAAGATGATTGTGCTAAGGAGCCTGCAGATAAAGGGAAAGGTTTAATGGTAGAAGATGAGCTTGGTCCAGACTTGGTAAGTGAAGAGAAAAGGCGAGAACAAGACATAATGCTAGCTGAGTGTAATGAGATAAAGAAAGATGAAGAAATGGCTCAACAGATTGAAGATCAATCTACGTCTGATTTGCCTCCTGAAAGACAAAGGGAACTAGATGAAATGCGTACTAAGCTACCTGACACTCATTGGGATGCTTACACTCAGCAAGTCATATCAAACCCTTCACTTGCTCAGAGTATCTTAGGTGCAGACTTCAACTGTGAAAGTTTTGTGGAACTGATGATGGCTCATGGAAGACAAAGGAAGCAAGAAGCAGCTGAAAAGAGGAGAGCCATTGTAACACCCCCAAAATTTCACAGCGGAAGCGTTCGGGTCATGGGGTGCTACTAAATCAATATACACAACACAAGGTAATAAAGAATGGAAAATTTATTCCATTATCGAAAGATAGATTAATTTAAGAGATAGTTTTACAATATTGTTTCAAAGTGCGGAAGTAAAGCCCATAAAAATATATGTTGTCCCATTAAAAGTTGTATTAAAATGTTTGGAAACACTTCGGATGCCAGTCTTCAACGAATGCCTTTGCCATTGCCCACGCCAATAAGTAAACCTGAGAAAAACATGCTAAAATGTCAACACAAAGGTTGGTGAGTTCATAGGTTTAAGTTTCGGAAATCAAGTTGGACCACAGTTGCACATATAGCATCTCCGTGAATGACACTATATGCAAAAAGGCTATTACGCTAGTACCAAGTTCATGCGACCGAAACTACGACAGTGTGCATGCATCTAGAAGCATGATAAATAAAAGCCCAGCAAGTGTATTTCCAGTACACTCAATCAATACGATATGATATACGCCCGACGTTTGCCTATCCGGTCAAACTCGAACGGGGGTGTCATCCCCAATAGATCTATTCATAACAATCGCGCCTCCCCAAAGGGAACTAACGGTAGCATAGTTGGGATTCAAGGTTGTTTCACGTAATAGTGTTCTCAGTTTCAAGAAAAGAGTTTTGCATGTTTCTCACCCCATAGTTTTATAAAGCAAGTAAATAAGAGTAAAAGTGGGGCTATAAACTCACCTCAGCAGTTCGGTGAATAAAGTATCAAGAGATCAAGTAACAAGTAGCTCCAACACGCAACCTAAATATAATATGGCAAGTCTCAGTTTGCAGTTTTGTGTACTCACTACTCGAAGTGTGTAAATAAGGTCAAATGTTTACAAGTGGTTGTGTTTAATGTTGCTTGTGTGACAACGGGTAAGTTTAAATAAGTTTCGAAATGCTTATAAGTCTTTAGCTCTTGAAAGAGTGAGTGGGACAGTTTACGAAGCATTCGTATAAGAGTTGGCTCGAGTATATTTATTAAAGTGGAAATATTTATAAATCAACTTATATTTATTTGATTTTGTCTAGTTTTGAAATATATATATATATATATATATATATATATATATATACGTACAATATATATTTTATCTAAGTTGCGGGAAAATATTATATTTAGAAAAGTATAATATTTTCTAGTTTATGCAAATGTGGTTGTCAATAGAAACATGTACCAATTTTATTTATGTGACAAAGACTTGTAGAAAATATAAATTTATTATCTTTTAGAAGTTTTAGGACGGGAAGCGTTAAGTGTATATCTTGGAGGGTCCAAAGTTGTAAAGATTTATATAAGTTTCCAAATTTTATAAGTATTTTAAGAAAATATGTTAAGTGGTTCAAAGTAGAGGGTTGAAATCGTATATATCTATATTAGTTTTCAAGGCTTATAAAAGATCTTGAGAAAATGAGAAAAGGTGCGAAGTTTGGGGACTAGTTTTGTCAAGTCCCGAAAGTTACAAGTATTACAACCAAAAAGAATGGGTAACTGCCATGAGGCAGTTTCGAACCCACAACCTTTTCTGCCACAACTAGCGCTCCCACCAACTGAGCCAAGGGACCTTTTGTGTTAGGATTTGCAACGTTATACTATTTAATGATCATGCCAACTGTTTCATGTTTGATTTGTATTCCTTTCACAGTAGCTATGTTCGAAAACTTTTGCATGCAAAGCATGATTTCTTCTCTTGTTCGTTGGTTTTAAACAAACATGTTCGAGTGTACCAAGGGTACAATCTAAGCCTTACATTCGTGTTTATTGTTAGTTTCGAATTAGGTTGACAACAAAACGAGTTTCTATCCATTCAAGTTTATTAGTTGGTTTCGAAATGGGTTGTCAACAAAACGGCCAAGGTTACTAGTTTGTTCCGAAATGTTGTTGGTTTCGAAATATAGTTGGTTTGACAACGTAGCTAGTTATAATAAGGTTGTGTACAAGTGCCGTGAAAATGCATCGATGTGTTATCAAATGGTTAAGAAACCATATCGTCCTATATATGGAAAAAGAAAAGAGAAAGGACTTACGACACCAAGAATGGTGGTGGAGAGTACGTGTAGACAAGGATGGTAACCAAAGGAACCCGATATGCTTTCCAAAGTGAACCCGACTATCTTGCTTCTAAACCCTTATGCTCGTTATTAAGTAACCTTAGTCTTTCCTTTGAGTGTTTGGAAGTTTAATGAGTTTGAAGAGGGTGTGGAAGAGTAAGAGTGTCGACTTGAGCTAGAGTAAACCAAGGGAAAACCAAACTTCCAATGCTATACCTTGCATACACTTAGAAGTTTTTGAATGAAATTTTTGTAAGTGAAATATGTGATGAGCCTAGGCTCGTGGGTTTTTAAGAAGAAAAGGGGAAGAAACCTTTGGTTAAAGTCCAAGAGTCTTTGTTGAACTTGGGTACATGAGACTTGATTTTTCTACAACCTAGGAAGTATTCTAAGAACAAGCAAATGGGTTTGGGGTCTTGAGTGGTATTCGACAGCTACAAGGACAAAAGGGATAAGAAGATGAGTTGGGTGCATGGGGAACATGTTTCCTTAAGTTTCAAAAGTCAACTTATCTAGATATATGATGGATCTTATGTTTATTTCTCTAACAAAGTTTCTAGTTTAGTGTATTTACAAGTTCTTGGATGAGATGGGAGTACTTTTGTGAGTGTGTTCGGCAGCCAAGGACAAAAGAGGTGAAAAGAGTGTCATAGTGCTTGGGTATATGTTATGTAATATATTTACTTCTCAAGCATTTTTCTCAAAAGTCAATGCATTTGCAAATTTTGAAGAGATGTGTAAATATCTTGTAGATATATTCGGTTACAAGGAAGAAAAGAAAGAAAGGATCTCAAACTTTTGTTATGTATATCGTGTCTTGTTTGAGCTTAAATGTGAGTCACGGTGTCCCGGTTTGATGTTTTTGACTAACGTGTAATATATATAATTTAGCATGTTTTTATAAAGGTAACAAAAAAAATATAAAAATAAAAATAAAATATTAATTCTAACTCGTAGAAATATTTATTTGACTTTAGCCATAATTAATTTAGTGTTACATAATATTATTGAGGTGAATTGGGTTTGGGCTAGGACCAAGAAGAACAAAGGGTTTGGGTTGGACTTGTGAGTATACGGGAGCCCAAGAAAATAAAATGAATTGGATTGGATCGGTTTTGGGCTTAGAGGCCCGGTACGAGATGAAATATAAAAGTTTATTATATATTTATTTTAATAAAAAAAATCATTATCGAGGTCGAGGCGAGAAAAAAATATATCCCGTGACTTGTCGTGTTTAAAGTTCGAAACGAAGAAGAAAAAAAAATATAGCCGCGAAAATCGGTAGGGGAATTTACGAGTTGTTATAGCCATCACAGCCCAAAAGAACAAAGAGAGACCTCCCACTAAAGCTCAAATGAGACTTGTGGTGAAAAACCAGAGCTCCACTCTGTATAACTCTGGGCTGTCAATGAAGCAAGTCAAGGCTTTCCCTGATCATGTTTTGATTCACAAGTATAATCAAATCATGAAGTACTCTTCATCTCACACTTCCTGCTTGAAAAAGATTGCTGGGAATGAAGTTGCACCAAAGGCCAAAAGACCAAAGTTTGTTGAGGTAGTGGATAATTTTGATGATATTACACCAAAGACGATCTCTCAATTGATTACTTCTGACGAAATTTCTCAAGCCACTCCTTCATCTGACAAGATTCCTTCTGCTGAACCATCTATGGTTTCTGCTGAAACTCCTACAAAGATTGCTAGCTCACCTGACAAGACTCCATCTGCTGAACCAGTTGCCATTTGTTCTGAAGCACCTAATGTACCAGCTCCCACTCCATCTGTGGCATCTGTTGGCTCAGAAGCTGATACAACAAGTTTAAAAACTAGAAAGCCTAGAAATTTGCTAGTAAGGATGAATGCCATTCGTGAAGGTGCTTCTCCTTCCTCTAGTCGTGCCAGCCAATCTAATGAAGAATCTAAAGATGCACCATCTTTAGGAATCTATAAGCCTGGAAGGAGGAAGAAGAGGATGGCCAAAATCACTACCTTGGATATTGAGGCTGATGAGTCAACCTTTATTAAAGAAGGGTCTTCCTCTGATTTTCCTGATGGATATCAAAATGTGTTGATCAATTGGACTTTGACAAACAAAGAGCTGAATGTCATACATCGAAAGGACAAAACTTCTATGGAGTTCACCTTTTTGAAGGAAATACTTCATTTGGTAGATAGGGCAGACTTACTTACTCTGTACACTCTCGTTACCTCCCATTACTGCAACAATGCACCACAGGGTTCTGGGATGTTTTTATTAGGAGATCTTCATGTCCTGTTTAGCTCTCAATCTCCCAATAATAAAGGACATTCCATTTGGCAGAACTCACATTTATGGCGGGTCGAGTCCTGGAGATTCTATCCTCTGCCTCGTGTGCATGTAGTGGAGACGAAGGGTGGAATCACAGTCTGCATGTTTGCCGAAAGAACTTATCCATTGTCCAAGCGACTTATGGAGAGGATGCTGACTCAGAAGTTGGAAATTCCTCCAGATCGAGTGGGAAATGAAAGACCACAGGCTGAACAACTGGTTAGATTGATCAAGACTCAACTCCTTCAAGATCAAGCTGCGTCTTCATCTTCATAATGGTATCATTTATGGTCTTTTGCATTATTTGTTTTGTTTAATTGATGATATCTGTATTCCTTGTATTGGTAGTTTCTTAGTTAAAAAAAAACAAAAAAAAAAACAAAAAAACTAACTTTCTCTTGCAGGTTTGTTGTATTTTGTTGATGGTTTTTAACTCACCAGATATACCTTGTGTATATCAAAGAGTTTGCTAGTTCAAAGGGTACAGCTTTGGTAAAGACTCATCAAATCTGTTGATAGCTGTAATGATTTGCTCAAAATCATAGGGTCTGCAACCACCCATGCTTAATTGCTGAGAGTTGTATGGTCATCAATTCACCATGATATATTCCTTGTTGGAATCCAATAATTGGCTAGCCCACAAGTATATGGCTTGTGGTAAAGGCAACTGAATCCATATTTGGTTATCAATTCACCAACTCTAAGAATTGACTAGTCCTGAGCAAACGGCTACAGGTAAAGACACATCAAATCTGTTTATATGGTTTTTGGTTTGCCAATAAATCAGATGGTTATCAGTGTACCATAGTTTTCGAACTTAAATATTTGGCTACTCCAGTAGTAATGGCTATTGGTAAAGAGACATCAAATCCATTATTTTCAATGATTCACCTCTCTCAGGAGTTAACACACCTGGATGTGATGAGAATAGTATGCAACCAATGAGTTTTGATGTACATTGTGTCTTTTGTTGCTGCAAAGTCCTGGCGTTTCAAAGATTGGTCATCATAGATATGAGATTATTCTTGGTTCTTTGCTACTGATGTTTGAGAACAATCCTCTATTACTGCAGTCTCTAAGATCTTTCAAGGTTAGGAAACTGGAACTTAACCAAGTCAAATTCCAGTTTAGGGGAGGATTGTTGGGAATTATGCGAAGTAAGATTTCTGCTGTCAATACTGACGAAGGATTCTGCTGAAGTAGAAGCAGAATCTGCTGAAGAAGATTAATTACATGCTAACTCATCATTATTCTTGTACTGCCCGAGGTTAGCATGGGTATTATTGTACTGCTCAATATTGTTTAGTGTTTTAGTCATTAAATGTATGCTTGCATGCTTATTCGATTGAGTAGTAATAGATTAGGGTTCCTTGTCTATAAAAGGAACTTAATAGTTTGTAATAGATAACTCATTCGAAACATAGAGTTTCAGTTAATAAAAGATCCATAGAGGATCTAAGTGTTCTTAGTTATAACAGCTTGTATTTGCATTCCGCTATAGAATACTAGTTGTAGAGATTTTCTATTAGTTTGCTTATGATTACATAGGCAACACTAACGATCCACGAGTGCTCAAGATCTGTCAAGGTCTGTCTGTGTTCAACAAACACAAATAAGTTTTTTGCCCAAAAAGCAACAGTTAACAAACACAAAACACAAACACAGTCATTTGCTACATGGTTCAATTGAAAGCACACAAACACAGTCATCACAACTTTCAATATCACAGTTAACAAACATAGCAACACAAATAAGTTTTTTGCCCAAAAAGCAACAGTTAACAAACACAAAACACAATGTAGCTTTTGCCCAAAGTTAACATGTCACAATAGCAATCACACCTACACAAATATCTTGTGCTTGAAATAGAAACGGACCATCTGTTCTCGATATGCAAGGGCTGTCTGGACGGCATCTTCAACAACCAATGGCATCCCATGAGATAATCTGTTTAGAGAACAAGAAACAAGAAATTAAAATCATGCATAAAGATAACCCGTATTGGACTAACAAGTAACAGTTAACCTGTATTTGACTCACAAGTAACAGTTAAAATGACTCAAATATTTATGCAAAATTATTTGCAGTAATCAAAATGCAGTCATTATGCAGGCATTGATGATGCAACAGTATCAGTCATGAAAAGCTGTTTTTTGACTAAAATAGTGACTAAAAACAAATTGATCCTACAATATATAAGGTCACAATCTCAATTGCACTTTCATCAAACATCTATAACAAAAAACAAATAACTAAAAAAAATGAGTGGTAACCAAATCTTAATATGAAATGTTTTATGCTTATGCAACACTGCTGGTTAAATGTATGAATATATGATGTATGTATGCAGTTGGTTTAAGTAACAGTAGGTTAATCATGTAAAGGTTAGTGGTATACTATATCATTATACTTCTATGCAAGGACTCCTAGGATAACATGTTTGTGTGTGAGTTGAGTACAGGTTATGAATTCCAAACTAAGTAGACACTATTAAAGACAACATTAAAGAAATAAGGCTTAAAACTATGTAAAAAACAAATTTAAACAATCACCAACCTGTAAAGAAATAAGCATACAAAGACGCCGCAATCACCAAATACCCCACCCTGCTTGGGGACGTTACGTGCATTCCTAAACTTAATGCTGTATTCTAGGGGATCGATTCCTTTGCTTGCAAACACATCAGTCTTCTCTAGAACTACCGGAAGCTTACACTCCAAACAACTCCTCATATTCAAATACCACGGACGAGTTTCAGGTTCTTGATATCCTTCACTGTCATAGAATGTAACGATTCCAGTTTTAATGTCAAACTGCGCTAGGGACCAATGTTTCTTGGGTTCATTTATGGGTATGAAGACCTACAATGTTTAAAAACAAAATTGATATAATCCACATAATTAAACTATCATATTCTAAAATATTGGTTACCAATGAATACCTATTCCACATTCCTCCACGCAAATGGGTAAATCTCATCGGTTGCATAAAACAGTGGCATTGAGTCTTGAAGTAGAAGCGTTAAAAAGTAGCAACTAACCATTGACCAATCTGCGGAAGATGGTCTGAAATACCACATATACCATACCCAAAGATCAATGTGCTGTAGGCAATAAAAAGACAGATTTCAACAAAAACTTTACATATAGCAAAAAATAGTTTTATCCAAAATATATTGTAAATTGTTATTTTAACGTACCTCGTCAAGTAACCAACCTACACGTTTATCGTCGAGCCCAACTAAAGCATCCCAGAAAGTACGATCAACAGTAACGTCACTATACCAAGGAAACTTGCAACGAGTCTGCCCAAGGGTAATCAGAAACTTCTCCAACTCAGAAGTACATGAAATTTTATCGATACATTTGAATGGACGACTTGGTTCCTAAACAAAACAGGTTAAAGTTGAATTATAAGACTTAATTGAGCCAATATCTGATGCTGTAGTTGCAGATTCATAAAGGTAATACCTCTTTCCACGGTTCGAGATCTTCACACCTTTTAGTCATGAATGCATCAAGGACATTTGTACGTTTCTTTAGTGCATCCATGCTAGGGACGTATAAAGGTAATAACTCCTCCCATGGTTCCATCTGCGGCCTGACCACGTTGACATACCTCCTCTTGAAAGTTCCACATCGCTGTAAAGCAAGTTTCATGTGACTGGAATTACTATGCTGTATACTCTTCATCCTCTTTTCTTCTTCCAAAATCAGTTTCATCCTCTGTTTCCTCTGCTTTGCCACCCTATAAATCTCAGCAGCTTGCTTTTCAGCCTTCACACAATCATCCTGCAATTACATCACAATGGATCGTTGTTATTACCTAAGATAAGTCTTGAAAACAGTTAATATATTATTGAAAACATGTATGTGATCACCTCAGATAAATCTTCATCAGACAATTTGTCCACTTTCAACCCCACCATTATGTGTAAAGTTATGAAACAAGTTATAATGAAAGGTACAAGACAAATAAGAATAATTTGAAAGTTGCAGAAATCAATTACCACATAAACTTTCTGGGAGAAATTATCCAAACCATCTACAAATCCATTGGCAGTGTGTTTGTTGGATGTTAGAATAGGCGAATCAAATAATTCAAAAAAATCACCATCTAGATTACTACAATACTCGTCACCCAGATCACACTCCACGTTTGTGTGCACATACTTAGCTAAGTAAATGACAAGAAAAGATAAATTTATATGTATATATGTATACCTTTTGAACAGATGAGGTAACTTTGTGCTCGTGCCCGACTTTTGTTTTCCGAGTAATATACTGCATCACAAAGTATTTTGCAAAACATGATAATTAGACATTAGTTAAATTGTGGCATACGTAGAAAAGGGTTTGTGTCAAGACTCACATGAATAATACTCTCCAGTTTGTAGACACGTTCTTTCAAACTCTTGATCTCTTTAGGCAGAATCAACAAACTGTCACATAAACGCTCCAAAGCCTTAACGCGAAGCATACAACTCTGCCTAAGTGGATGTGCCTCTCTATCTTTGTCCTTAGATGTGCGAGCTGATGACAATTTTCTTAGATAATCACCAAATCCCCCCCCCCCCCCCGTATTCAACAGGAGGAGGTGCTCTTGGTGTATACCACTTAAAAAAATTAGGCTTTGTCTAAACCATTCTGATCGGCCCTAAGCAATATTGGCATATAGGTCATAATTTGGATTTTTGGCCTAAGGCATTTAAAAATAAACTTTAGAAAGAAATAAATAAACTAATTTAGAGACTATATAAGCATTTAAGATTACAAAACAACTAAGATAAGCATAAAACATGTTAAGCATATATGCAATTAACCTACACAAGAACTTATAAATCTTACAATCAAAGGAAAAAACTTGGCATATATGCAATTACATTTAGGAAAAAAGTTGGCATATACGCATTAACTGACCTCGGGAAAAAGTTGGCTGTATGGCTCCCAATTTTGAAATGGAAAATGCTTCGACCTGGAACATCCTCTCAGGATCACATCAGGGTCATTAATCCACCAATGTTGTGTCTGAGATGAAGACTCTAGAATCCATATCTACAAAAAGTTAATGAATAAGTCAAATGACAAACAAAATATTTGCATAACTTGACAATGATTTGGACTAAAAATACAGACCTTGAAACACAGAATGAATCCAGACAATGAATACGATGGAACAAAATTTGGGTCTTTTTCCAATGCTTTATGGTGCTCATCCTTATGATTTGAGTTAACATTTCTAATGGCAGCGTATAACTCCCGCCAGATGTGCTCTCCCCAAGCAAACTCATCCCAAGCATCCAGATTTTCTACCATCCTTAGATATACATCATCAACAACAGATCCTAACTCACGACCCATAAATATAACTTCCAAACATAACAAAAGACAAACTCGTATTGCATCTTCATCTGATAGTTTTGTGAAACGCTCTTCATCCTCAATCACAGATAGAAGATCTATGTTTTTAACATAGCGACCTATCTTCTCCGGAAATACACGGTCACGAAAACTGATATCACCCTCTCTAAACTTGCGGAAACTGACCATCCCAAACTTGAATGCAGTTATGAGGCAAAATTCACGACGACCAAAGTGTAGCAAATGATTGTTAACATTATAAATGAGGGGTAAATCATAGTGATCATTATCAGAGAAGACTTGCTTCTGTAGCATAAAATGTATAAGACCCTCTTCATTGTCAACATAATCCAAATCCAGCCAACGCCCAAAACATGTCGACCTAAACAGTACAGATCGATCCAAACCTAGTCTGTCTTTCATTAATGGAAAGTAATTGAGTTTGCTTCTAACATGTACCCTCGCATGATATTCCTAAAGAGATTACAATATACAAGAATTAGCATCGGTGGGACAAGATAACAAGATTAAGCTAAGAAGAACTTTTACTTATGGGCTTATAGTTGCAATATGGGCTTCTCTAAACAATTAAAATTTCGGCTTAATACATCAGAATACTAGGCTTATAACTAGTTACACAGAATACATCAGAATACTAGGCTTATAACTAGTTACACACTTTTCAAATATTCGACCTAAACAGTACACTTAAAACTATAATTTGAGCCAGTTTATAAACACTGTAGAATAGCATTGAGCAATGTTAACAGATTTGCATGCAGACACGATTATGCAGACATGTATAAGCACAAAACTGCTTATTTTCTTAAAAATTAGCAAAAAAACACTTCAAAACAGTTGATTTTCTTAAAAAAAATACCAAATAAGAACTTTAAATCTGCTTAGGTTATTAGAAATGACCGAATAAGCACTTCAAAACAGCTTATTTTCTTAAAAACGGCCAAATAATAACTTGAAACTGATTAACAAAATAAAAGCAAGTAACCCATTTTCAGAAATACCCAAAAGGCAAACACCCAGTTAGATCTAACAATGAAACAAAAAAAAATAAAAAAATAATTAGAAGAGTACCATCGGTTTCATGGTGGAATGAAAGTGTGTGATTATTGAGTGTGTTTGTGAGATAGCAACAATAAATCGATGAATCAAGCAAAATAAAAAATAAATAAATAAATAAATAAAAGTAATCGGATATCTCTAATTCAAACCCTAGATCGGATATCTAGAAAGTTAGGTCGGATATCAAGAAAGTACGTCGGATATCAAGGAAAGAAGAAAAGTCAACGTACCTTTATGTCACATCCTGGCCGCCGGTTGCGCAAGCCGCCGGTTGAGTAGCCGGCGGTTGCTCAAATACAGTGGTTATCTTGGAAAATTGAAAAGATAAAAGGTGTAGTGGTAGTTGGGACACATGTCATGTTTCTGGTGGAGCTGCGCGGTCGAGTGGTTGCGCATGACCATTTTGGAGATTGAAGAAAAATTTGACCACAAAGGGGACTACCAAAAAGATTTTGGCACTTTTTGGTACTTTTCTCTTTTAAAAATTTTCATGGTGTTATTATTTAAAAATAATTTGCGAGTACGGGCAATTGTCAACTACTTTTACCTCATATATTCACAGTACCAACAACCGCCTTTGTATTGCCATAATATCATGTGGATGATTTACAATTTTTATATGAATTAAATTGTTATTGTTTAAAATTATTCAAAACTAAAATTTCCCTTATCAATAAAACTACTGTATCTTAAAATAAAATTGAAAAACATTTCTCAATGAAAAATTTAATTGCATGGTACTCGCCGCCGCAACACGCGGGTACCCTGCTACTATCTTGTTATGTATACTTTAGCGCCTATGTAACGGGCTGATATGTGAAATTCACTCACATCCGATATACTAAATTGTTTTTTTAGAATAATATATTCATCGAGTTAAAGCCCTTTACCTAAAAATTAACTCTTAAAACCCTCATCACCATATATATTTATATAAGTGGAAGTGGATATTAGTAACAAAATATGTCTTCAATATTGTTTTGCAGGACCTGGATGTTTGTCATCAGGCATGGGTGGATTTATGGAGGTTGGTCCGTTTGGTGTTTACCCTAATGGTAAATCGCTCTATGCCCGACAAACAAAAGTTAATACGGAGTATTCTTTATGCTGAATATAAACTTATTCATTATCTTAGGAAATATAATAGTTTCTGTAAAAGACTTTCATATAAATTAATCCAAAAATATAAACATAAATTTAAATGATCGTAACGGAAAGAGTAAATATGTTTAATGTAAATATAATTTCCTTTTATAAAAAAAATGGAAAGAATAAAATATTAATGTGAATATTAATATTATTAAGGAAATGTGTAACGGAAATTTATTAATTGCCATCATTAAGGTAGTCTAAAAGGCTATAAATTGACCAAAATTACTGCGCCATTAACAAAGTAATTAAGGGCAGTAAAAGTATTCTTCACCAGAAAGCTCTTAGGGTGGTGGCAGTGGACTCGGTATGGTCTTCGGCATGATCTATACCGAGCGGTTTGAGTGCTGCTTCGTGTTCGGTTTGAATCGGCATGAAGGATGGGAACACCAAATCGGCAAACATCCCCGATTTGGTATGGATTATATTTCGAACGTTGGACAAGAATTCTATCCGTTGGAGTTTGTGTTTGTGAGATACTGTGATATGTTCTGTTTTTGTTTTTTCTTTTTTATGTGTTTTGCAGGTAGGCGGAAGGAAGAAGACGACACAAATGATAAGATTGGTTTGGGCTGATAAATATAATATTCAACTTTGGTATTTTATCTTTTGTAGAGTAAAGTCAAGTGATAAGTGGTTATTATATTTTAGTTTTGTATGGTTATAAGACGTTCACATAACAACTAATTTTCAGCCCAACGACAAAGTGATTAAAATATATGATTTTATTTAAAAAGAAAAAAAAAAATGATGTATGAGTTAGGCATGGTTGCCACTAAAAATTTATTGTTAGGTATGAGATAGGTATGGGATGAGTTGGAAGGATATTATTGGTGGGTGATTAGGCATGAAAAATTTTGTTTGGCATGGTTGCCACCACCCTTAATAGGCATTTTCCAAGGCCCTTATCTCAAATCATGAATACTCAAATGATGATTTTCGTTATTTTCTTTTTGTTAGGTACTTCTTTGATTGTCTTTTTTTTGGTCTTATTAGTTACTGTTGATCTTTTAACTTTTCACATTCGTAATGTATTACTTTTGTTTGATAGCAAGTTGTGTAAGACGTGCATAGCAATATATTAACAGGAATTAACTAACAGTACGTACGATATATGGTTGCATGCATGCAGTTGGTGAACAAGCATACATGTTGAATGCACGTGATTTTGTTGCTGAAAAGGATTCGTTGGTAAATCCAAATGGGGGTGAATGCGTTGAGAGTATGGATCTATGCAGCCCTCAATGCCCGACTGGTTGTTGCAACGACAAATGTGTGAACAAATACCCCAGTGGCTCTGGAAAGTGCGAGCCTCCGATAGGAACCGTTCATAGTCTATGTAATTGTCATCACCAATGTCCACTCAACTAATTAATTCCAAATTCATCCTTAACGTACTTTAGAACTGCTAACAATAAAGTAATAAACCTACGTGATTTATATACCCCATGAGTATGGATCTAGTGAGAAGAAATATTTAAATGAGAAGAGTGAGAAAAAATTGGAGCCACATATTTCAAATAAGGAAAAAGAAATACTATGGAGATGCATCTATTTTTATGAATTCATCTAATATTTGTGGTTGTGGTTTCTTCTCATTCTTCTCATCTTAATTATATTTCTCATTTGATCCTACTTCTATACCGCATATGATATACATTGCAATATGTAATTGAGTCAAATGTTTTTCATTTAACCTATGTGGGAGAATTTTACATACACGTAACTCTTTTTGTATTAATAGGCGAGTATCCGCGCTTGGCGGCAGCGGTTCTTAGTGGTAGAAAATTAACGATATACGATATTGTGGTAAGTGTTTCGTTTAACATTCAAAATAGAACGTGAAAAGATGAAAATGTAATTGCAATAATAAAGTAATACTCATAACCAAAAGTTAATAATTTAAAATTACAGTAATAAACAAAAAAATAATAGTAATACTTATGAGCGCCCTTGTCGGTAATATGATTGATAGCAATGTTTTTAAACCCGGGTTGAACCGGGAACCGTCTCGGACACCGTTCCGGATAAGACCGGGCTTTTGCTTGTTTGAGAATCGGATTGAATCGCTGGTTTTTTGTTGACCCGGTTTTATAAACCCGATCGGGTCATATTTTTTATTAAAAAATTTAACAATATGATTTTTTCCAAGTTGCCAAAGATAATTTTTCAAGTTACTAAAAATAATTTTCCACTTTTTCACATTTTCACATTTTCCACTTTTACACATTTTGACTTTTTGACCATTTTTCTATTTTATGTAGTTAAGATATGTGTATTAATGTGGTGTTTTCTTTTTTTAATATGTTGTATACTATGCTTATTTGGTTGTAAGTCTGAAAATTATGTGCTTTCAAGTGCTGTACATCATGCTCAATTTGTTGCAAGTCTGAAAGTCTGAAAAGTTATTAGGAGAGAGATGCATCCGTGTATTATAAGTAGTAGAGATAATACCCGTGCATGCACGTGGTTTTGACAAAAAAATATATAGTTATAAGTTTCGTGCACGCACGAAGTTTACACATAAATCAAATTTATTTTAACATTTTAGTTCAGTATATACACATATAAAAATTTGCCCATGAAAATTGTGATACAAGTACAACTAATACTTATGCACGAGTTTTTCATTATACATTAATATCAATTAGAATTTGGTAAAATATTTGAAAAAATTTGTGTTAGGTAACTCAAGATTTAATTTTATTTAGCTGACAAAGATGTTGATGTTGTTATTTAAATTTCACTACTGATATTATGTTGTACACATGATACACGTTTAATAGCACATAATGAGTGTTGATAAAGTTAAAGTATATTCCTTAAAGTTTTTTAAAAATGTTTTCCTAGATACCCTTATATAAATAAATAAGAAATACACGAGTCATTGTTATAAGTACAATCGTGTATATTTATTTTTATATTAAAGTAACCCGTGCTTACAATTTGATAATCATATTCCCGTTTTTAGTAATTTAGCCGTATTTAGAATGTAAACTCGTGTCCACATAGGTTAAACTTTTAAAAATGAAATAAATGAGTCTTTATTGGATGTATATAGTAAAAACATTGATATTTATAATCTTATGCAAATTTATATGTTGTTATTTTAAAACAACATATATATATATATTAATATATAAATTATAAAGGGTATAAAGTATAAGGGGTTATTTGTTTATAATTCAAAGTTATTAAAAAATATGGACACTTATAATATTACACTTAACTCTATATAATTTTTATAAATTCAAGTATTAAAGTTTTATTAATTACGTCATCTTTTTTTAAGTTTTTGTTTTCACAAATTTGACACCTATATTTTTATGGCAAAAGTTCAATATAGAACCAAAATTTACCATAGATCCAATCAACCAATAATAGTCATTCATTTTTTTATTATGATAAACTTTCACCATTTTTTAAAAAATTAAATATCTTGTAAACCGTTAATCGTTACGCGATAAAAATTATACCATCGTGACGAGAATTAAATTATCTTTCTATAGATATGCACTACTATATATTTTTAACAATTTTTTTTTTTTCAAAATTTCGGTCAACAAAAATCATATATGATTTGTGAAAATCATATATGATTCGATTTTTACGAATCACATATGATTTTTGAGAATCATATATGATTGTAAAAATCATATATGATTCGTAAAAATCGAATCATACATGATTTTTTAAAATCATATATGATTCGTAAAAATCATATATGATTTTTTCGGACGGAATTTTTGAAAAAAAATGTTTGTCGAAAATATGTAAAAGTGCATATTTATAGAAAGATAATTTAATTCTCGTCACGATGGTGTATTTTTTATATTTTGAAGATTTACCGTTTGTAAGATATGTTGTTTTAAAAAAAAGGTGAAAAATGATTTTGTATTAATTTAGATAAAAAATGAAGGGTTATGATTGGTTCATTTGTTCTATGACAAATATGAGTTCTATATTGATCTCAACTCATATTTTTATATGTTTTTTTTATCAACCAAATTTCTCTACTAAATTTATTAAAGTTTGACCAAAATCAATTTAATTTTGACTTTTATTAACCAATCACATTACATGATTTTGGTTACGTGGCGAAATTGAGCTATCCTATTGGCCCAAATGTTTTTCAATAAAAATGAATTGACAAAATCACTCCGAAATGATGTTTATAAAAGATAAGTAGTATAGATTTGGAATCACAATGACCACTTCAGATGTACATCCAAACATCCCCCAATCTAATTGGTTCCAACTTCCAACTCTCAGTTTGTAACCTGAAATGCGTTTGTAGCTCGAGGTCAATCCTACATAAGTTTCAATAAAACGGTTTTTCCTTGGATAACCTTGTGCAATTTTCATTGGGATACAAGTACTCGTAAGCAATGCTGGCATGTTGTTCTGCATCTCGGAATTGTAGGGAACTTTCTGTTAATCAAACACTGTATATGTTGAAGTCCTATGTGGTGTGTGGTGGTTTTATGCATATTATCTATTGAGATTTTCATATCTTTCATCTATCATGATATGTGAAAACATAAACTGGATGCACGAACCAGTCTGTTGTATTGTTTTGTTCGTTTCTAGATCTTAGATGACACTTATTGGTTTATTTATGTCGTCTTTGTTTTGATTTAATTGGGTTTAACAAACTTATTTATCAAACTTCTGTGAAATCTAGTGTTACTTACTAATGTGTCAACAAAACCGTCATTTGACCCGTTTTGCCCAAAGTCATTTTGACTTTTAAGTCAACACAAACCTTGAACTAAATGTCCAATGCTACTTACCCTGGCCATTCGACCTCCTGAACACTTTCTAAAAGTACTAATACTTTACTTTCAGGCCACTTTATTGATGATTTATTCAAAACATAGATGCACCAAACAGAACCTCACATTTTAAATGATATTTCTGGTATATGATAATGGTCAACTTTTGTTAAAACTGATATACTTACTTCATTATTTATCCCAATTACTAACACCTTTCAATTTACCTTGCAGATAATTATGATGCATGGATTCAAGAGCGTCAAAGTTCCAAAGGTTATATGATCCTAAACATTATTTATGTTCAAAAACTGTAAATTCTTATATTCTAGAGTCGAACTGCACTTCTGTTTAATCACAAAGGGAATAAAAAAAAAATTATAAAAAAGGGAATGTGTCAAATGGGTCGAACGGGTCAAAGGGTATGAAAACAAAATAAATTGGACAAAAGAGTGTTTGCGGGTCAATCCTACTAGACCCTTACTAAAAAATGACAACTTTCGACCGGCACCTGTTTTGATCAGTTACATACGCATCTTACCAGTTCTACTTTATTCCGTATATTTGACTATTAGAAGACATATATATTTGCAGAATGATTTGATGGGCGCAGTGAGGTCAATTGACCTGATAGATGCACACCACTCGACACTGCAAAGTGATGTTTCTTCAAATGCGTTCCTAAGTTTGAATGATGTAATCAGAAACCTTTCGGTTCTCCATTGCAAGAATGCTGCATCACGGCTGTTGAAACTATTAACTGCGTGACCTATTTTATCTCTGTGGTTGATGAAGCACCATCTGAATGTTCAAAATCAGAGTGCAACACAGCTTCCAGCTTCGAGGAACGATTCTGTAGGTCACAAAACACAGTCCCAGGAGTTGATGAAATGTAAGGTTTCACCCTCTTTCTGACTATTTTTTTGTAGGATAGTTTGACCACTTATATATGGTACTTTGGATTCCATGTCTCCTCTATTAATGCTTTATTTCCTATGAAAAATCAGATTCTAGATAAAAAAACCAAACCATACCACACTGGTACCCAAAAATTTGAAAGTGAGTCCCGGACAGTATAGTGCCGGTTCACATCTGGTTCTGTACTGTGGACTCAAACTTTGTGCTCATGATGTTAACCTAATCTTTTGAAAGAATTTTGATGTCGTTTCATTTACTTACAAGGAAAAAAAATCCGGTTTGGACCACATCGAACTGTGCACGTGCCGATAACCTATTTTTTTGCTATTATTGGTACAAAGTATACCGGTACCTGCTTGGTATGGTACTATCACGATTCTGTTTTACAGCTTCCTCCCAAGTTTTGTGCTCTCTGATAGCTATATGTTACTATTAGCGACACTGACTAAAATCTACAACCAATAAAACAAACTAATACTGCAAATTAATTGACTCAGAACTAGAGCTTGTCAAATGTCCTTTAGAAGATCGGTTTTGGTGTTCATGAGACGTTTACGGACTCTTTGTAAATTCAATGTTATTTGATTTCCAGTTACAGTAAAAGGGATCAGACCAGCTAGACGTTCAAAACAAAACTTCAACACGGCTTCCAGCTGGACGGGGAATCCTGAAGGTTACACAACACAATTGCAGGAGTTGGACGAAAGTAAGCTATTGTTTTTCTGGGAAAGTTTGACCACTAAAAATAGCTCTCAACATTACTAGTTCTTCCAAGTATTAACTGATGACTCGGTGAGAATACAATGTTATTTGATTTCAAGTTGCAGTCGAAGGACACACATCAGCTAAACATGTAAAACCGAACTTCAACACAGTTTTCAGCTCAAAGGATGATTCTGAAGGACACCAAGCACAATCCCATGCGTTGGAAACAAGTAAGCTATTGTTTCCTAGCAAAGTTTGACCACCTATATGGCTTACAACTTTTACTACTTCTTTAGTTATCAACTGACTACGTGTTGTAAATTTAATGTTATTTTTATTTGAAGTTGCAGTAACAGGAAACAGATCAGCTGAACATTATAAATCAAACTTCGACACAATTTAGACCCCAAATTTTCAGCTCAAAGGTGGATTCTGAAGGCCACAAAAGACAATCCCAGACCTTGAACGAAGTAAACTATTTCTAGAAAGTTTAATCACTCAAATGGTGGTTACAGTATTACATATCAGCTAACTATGTAAAACCTAAAGTCAGCACGGTTTTTAGCTCACAGGAGGATTCTGAAGGCCACAAAGCAAAATCCCAGGCTTTGAGCATAAGTAAGCTTCCGTAGCTAATGGCCTCAACATTTTCTAGTACATCTAAGTATTAATTGATGATTTGCTGTAAATTCAATGTTATTTGATCTACAGTTGCAGTCAATGGAAGAACATCAGCTAAACCTTTAAAAACTGAATCGTTTAAAGGAGGATTCTGAAATTAAAAAAATAATAATAATAAAAAATTAAAAAAAAAAAAAAAAAAAAAAAAAAAACACCACAATCCCAGGCACTGGACCTAAGTAAGCTTTCTTTTTTAATTTGATTTACTCGTATTATTTAGTACGTACTTTTCAATTATTAACCGGTGACTCGGTGTGAATGCAATGTTATTTGATCTCAAGTTGCAGGTAAAGAAAACTGATTAGCTAAACCTGTAAAACCGAACTTCAACACGCCTTTCCGCTCAAAGGAGGATTCTGAAAGCCACATAACACAATTCCAGCCGTTGAAAACAAGTAAGCTTTCATCTCTTTTTGACTTATTGTTTTCTAGGAAAGTTTGACTCGTAGTAAATGCAATGTTATTTGATATCAAGTTGAACTTCCAATTATTATGCTGCTACAAATGGTGCAGTTGATGAAACACATCATCAGCCCGCTTTGGAGAACAAGTTTATCAGATTAACAGGCCGAGAAGAGGCATTAAGAAGCCAATCTTTATAGTTGTTAATATTTCCATTCCTACTGTGTTACTGAAATTTAAATAGCTAATAATGTAATGATGATACTTATTATTAGATGTTGGGTTGTGAACATTCCTGTTTGTAATAAAGCTACCTCAATTCAAAGACAAGTTCTAAAATTTCTATCATCACTTGTATCTTTATTTCTGAGAACCATTTTTTTTAACGATGAAGCATACAAAATTAACTAAAGTTTGCCTTTGTGTCTTGTGAAAACTAGTTATGGTAAGGCATGCCAATCGGGCTAATTAAGTTAAGGTTTGTTAAGTAACGTTTAGATTCTATGCATTGGTGAAATCCTTTGGAACAGCTTTATGCTTTCTTAACCACTCGAGGGTGGGTGGCCTAGTGGCAAAAAGGCTTGTGACTATCACTCTAAAATGTGTGAGGTCTCAAGTTCAATTCCTGCAAGGTGTAAACAACCTTGAAGTGACCACGTGGATCACCTAAAAAGGGAGGGCTTTACATGGTTTGAGTCGGTGTGACGGTGGGTTCAAACCCCGTGGATTACTCGGCCAAAAGGTTGGAAACCATGGTTACCCAAAAAAACTTTATGCTTTCTTCTGGTCATGTGAATCATTTGTAGATAACACCCAACCGTCAAACGTTATCTGGTGGGTTTTAAGATAGTGGTGAGAAGATTATTCTAATAGAGATGATGATTATGGTTTCGTGGATGAAGTTTTGGAAGAAGAAAGCGTTGGTGGGGAAGAGAAAAAGTGGGAAGATAGAGAAACCTTGGCGTGGGAAGTAGAGAAAACCTTACGGGGCAAACCACAGGGATGTTTTTTGGACTTATAAGTCATACTCTGGTGGCAAAACGGGCGGGTCGGGCAGGTTCGGGCAACGGTTGAAATGGGTGTGGGTTAATGGGCACGAGCCAAACAGACAAATTTAAAATTTGAGCCAAACGGGCAGGGGTCAAATGGGCGCGAGTTAAATGGGCTTGGGCCGAAACAAGCCCGGGTTAAAACAGACTAAATCGTATAGTGGCCATGTTCTTACGTTTTCCTACATTTTTATTCGTTTTTATACAGTTTCGTCCGTTCTTCTTACGTTATTATACATTCTTATCCGTTTTCATCTATTTTTATATGTTTTCATCTCTTTTTATACGTTTTTGTACGATTTTATGCATGTTCTTACGTTTTTCTACATTTTATCTGTTTTATACGTTTTCGTCTATTTTTGTATGTTTGTACGTTTTTTTACGTATAAAAATGAATAATTTGGTAAATAACGGATAAAAATGTAAGAAAAATAGACGAAAACGTATAAAACCATACAAAAACATATAAAAAGATATTAAAACATATAAAAAGATATTAAACATACAAAAATGGGCGAAAACGTATAAAAACGAATGAGAATATATAAAAATGTATAAAAAGGTACTAAAACGTACACAACGTATAAGAACATACAAAAACGGATGAAAAACGTACGAAAACGTGTAAAAGCGGATGAGAACGTATAAAAAGGTACTAAAACGTATAGAAACGTACAAAACCGTACAAAAACATAAAGAACGTACAAAAACATATAAAAATGTATGAAAACGTAAAAGAAAACAGACGAAAATATATAAAAATGAATGAGAATGTATAAAAACGTAAAAAAAAGTACAAAAAAATACTAAAACGTATAAAAACATATAAAAATATAAAAAAACTGTACAAAAACTTATAAGAACATACAAACACGGATAAAATCGTAAAAAAAACGGATTCAAATAATACATGTATGATATATTTAAAAATACTAGCTGTTAAAACTCGTTTCTAACTCTAAGTAGATCCAAGATATGACAAAAAGATGAGAGATATTGAGGAAATGTTACTAAGGCTAAACAAAACAAGCGTTAGGAGGACATAAGAGAATATCATATAGGCATAAACACAAACACCTCACATGAGGTAGACGCGAATATGATTGTAAATGGTGTTGATGGTGTTGTTTGTCGTTTTCAGGGCCGGTTCTAAGGTTTTTTAGAAGCTCGGGGGCCAGGGCGATAATATCAAACCGAAGTAACTATTGTATATCAAACATGCTATTTATCTTATCTTATCTTAACTATATAAAAAAGAAAAATGGTCAAATGTTGAAACTTGAATGTTGAAAAAAAAATCAAGGTAGCTATGCATTTGACATGTTGAAACATTGATATCTTAACTACATAAAAAGAAAATGGTCAAATATTGAAACTTGAATGTTGAAAAAAAATCAAGGTAGCTATGCATTTGACATATTGAAACATTGATATGTAAACCAATATAAGGAAACTATGACTTTTTTATGCGTATGAACATAAACTAAGGAAGAAAAACATTGAATATTTAAAGGGTATTGAATGTGATGTTTAAAGTTTAAAGAGTCATATTGAATATTTAATGGGTATATCGACTGTGATGTTTATTTCTTAATCGAAGGAAGGAAAAAACATTAATATAAAATGTTTTCACATAAATCTTCAAAGTGTTTTTTTCTTTTTTTTTTTTTTTTTTTTTTGGAAAGGCAACATATATTAAGAACTAAAATAAATCTTCAAAGTTAATATGACATTCAGAAGGAAAAGATTCATATCTTAACTACATATAATACGTGCATGATCAATAATTCAAAAAGTGAAAAATTGAAAATTGGTGAAACATTGAAATGTCTTTTAGACAAAGTAGGCAATATGCTTGAAACTCAAAATTTTGACTGAAAACATATTTTTTGGAAAGTTTGGAATTTTGGAAAGTTTAGAAACTCAAATTGGTTTGACAAATTTTATGTTATTCTAAAGTTTGGAAAGTTTGGAATCATGAGATGGACATTCTATCATCATAAGCTGGCTGCTGGACAATGAATTATACACTTAATTTTGGAAAGTATTGTGTGACAATGCCAATTTTGATTTGTCACATATATTGATAGACAATGCAAATCTCGATTTCAATAGCAAATCATTCATGGCAGACATAAGTGGAACCAAAAACCGTAATACTAAAAACTAACCACCATATGACAGCCAACGGCAAAATCTAAGCCAAAATTTTAAAAGTTGAAAAATTAGAGTTGTTTGAATAAATTTCACTTTCGAATTTTTAACTTTTGAAAAATTAAACTTTTGAGATTTCAAATTTTGGTTTTGAATTTGAAAAGTTAAAATCTCGAAATTTTAAAAAGTTGAAGTTTTAAAATATTAAACTTACACGATGCGTTGATGAAAATTAAATAGTTTGTCTTATAAAAAACATCCATTACATGGAAAAAAATATTTTCTAAATAAGAAAGGCACATAAACGACTATTGCATTTAAATTATCGTTGAATCGCTAACAAATAAAGAAAGCTCGCACACAAGCGCCTATTATTATAGCATTCAAAATTAACTATTGAAACTTTAATCTAATACAACGACGTAAAACCATGCCATAAAAAACAATTTTTTGGAAAGGATTTCCTTATGCTATGAATTCAGTTTATTGAAAAAAAAAAATCACTTGCACTGAAATTTTGTTACATCATTATCGTTAGGCGCCGACACTCGGCTAAATGATTATGTACAACCATGCAAAAAAGGGCACACACCACGTGGCTCGAGAAAGAGTTTTAATTTTCAACCAAAAAACATAACCAGGAAACAGAGTGTGTCAAAAAGGGTATTTATCAGTAAATATTGGTCGCCGCCACCATATAACAATACCACGCTTTAAATTAACACCTCTATTTAACCATGTCATCAAACAGTTCTTAAAAATTGATTCACAAGCAGTACTTATACATTATTTCAAAAGAAATTCATTCGCCGCCGTAATTTTGACAAAAACATACACCGCTGCCGTTAAACACGGGTACTCGTCTAGTATATCTAATACCTTAAAGTTATTATGCCACACAACATGTGTGTCAAGCCGTGAAAACTGGACCGGGTTTCGAACCGATCTCCACGTTCAACCCGTCAAAATAATTCCAAAACCAGATAAATATGGTTTTAATTAAGAGCGATGTTATATGACTTATATTAAAAAGTTTACAAAATTATATACTTACACAAGCAAGTGTAACGGTTCAATCCCACATTTGATTGACAAGTCATTTGCTTAAGCAGGCTCAACTTAAACACTTTTCTTCCAATTTCATTTTCATGCCATAAATTGTAAATATGTACTGTTGATTCAGCCAACCCAAATAATTAAGACCCAGTTTGCGGTTGAATCCTACTACAAGATTTTTAACTCTTGTAATTACTCTGTAAAAAACACATGATATTTCACTTAATTAACATTAACACTGTGTTTAGAGTGGAGTGAAAAGGAAGTAAAGATAGTGAAAGTTGTGTTCTAGGGCGGATGAAAGTAAAAGTGAAAGTTGAATTATTTAATTTATTTTTTGAGCACATCATAACAAAATGAGCATGTGTTTAACGATATCTTTTTGAGCACATGGTAACAAAGTGAAAGCAAGTGGGGTATATACAAATATTTTTTGAGCACATCATAACAAAATGCAACATTCATAGTTTTGACATTACATAAGCAAGTTACAAACGACTGTAAAACTACATAGATGATTATCTTTTACATGTTTTAAAAGAGGTAATGAGAAGATCCTTGTATATGAGCATGTGTTTAACAATATCTATTATAAAATCATATGTTAGTAATTTTAATCCAACAAGGTAAGAGCTATTTATATCACTATGTATGACTATAAGTTGCGACTACAAAGGATTATGAAGGCAAGCTAGTCCACTTGCAACACCAATGAGTATCTAGAGTCATTGGATTCTCCCGTGAGACAGGTGCAACACAAGCTTTTGGAAGCACAAGTCTCATGTGAACTAATGACTCAAGATATGCATTGATGTTGCAAGTGGGCTAGACTACCTTCATAATCCTTTGTAGTCATTGACAAAGAGTCATACATCGTGACATAAAGAGCTCCTGCAGTACCAAATTAGAACTCAAAAACTAATTGGATGACTAGTATGGATATGCCAAATACATGCTCAAAAACAATGATATTCTCATTAACTATCATAAACTAAAGATAACCATATTGTGGCCATCACAATGAGTGATATCACCACTGCCGTCCTCATTTAAATAACCGCCAATGTGTCCTTTGAAGCACAATCACATACCCATATAGCAATAATCAGGCAAAGCAACTGAAAACCAAAAAAATACCAATATTAGAACACAAATTAAGATACCCGTTAATGTTTATGGTAACATACTAACATTAAACTATCTTTTAAGCAAAATTTAACCTACAAACTTTCACAAAAAATGCATTATGCTAGCAGATCTACAGTTGAACCAACATGAAACAGCAATCTAAACTAGTCTACATGTTTTAAAAAGTCAACCAACAGTTCATCACTACCATAACTTTTGACCTCAGTGTCACGATCTAAAAACATTAATCTAAGAAAAAATAAAAAATACTATACATTAAAAATAGCATAATAGTAAAAAGACTGATGGGTATACCTATGCTTGGAAAAGTGACATCGATCATGAGATACTCAGATTTAGGGTTGGTGAGGAACCGCATAGCGGCTCTTTCTTTGATGTTGAGACTAGCTTAGGGTTAGGGTTTGTGAAAATGGGAATGTGGGGTATAAATAGATGGAAAATGAAGGTGGTGATATGGGCTAGGGTTAGGTTTGGTTTGGTTGGGCCTAACTGGAAGAATCCATTTGATCGTTATGAATAAATGGAATAAACTAGTAGAACTAAGGCTACCCCCAACTAGGGGACTATGGGTGTTATTCGGGTTGAGTGAGATCAAATCGGGTCGGGTTAAATCTGGTCAAGCTTTAAGAAAAATATATCTAAACTCGACCTTTTTTGGAACTTGGGTCGGGTCAACTCGGATCGGGTCAATTCGGGTTCGGGGTCAAAGCGAATATTTTTACATTGTAAAAGTGTTGTTAAGCAGGGTTAGTCGGGTTCGGGTTGGATCAAGACTAAAAAAACATACCCGAACCCGACCTTGTTTAGAACTCGGGTCAATTCGGGTTGACTCGATTGACCCGAATATATTTTTGAACTCGATTGACCCGACCCGAATTGTCTCAGGTTGGGTTCGGGTTCGGAGCGAGTCAGCCCGAATGACACCCCTACCCCCAACGGTAGTAAAATGACCAAATGGCAAGCATGTACACGGAGCAAATTTCATTGGAGGGGTGGAGTGAGGTGTTGGCAAATAGAGGGTCGGGTTCGGGTCGGATCAAGACTAAAAAAAATACCTGAACCCGACCTTGTTTAGAACTCGGGTCAATTCGGGTTCACCCGATTGACCCGAATATATTTTTGAACCCGACTGACCCGACCCGAATTGTCTCGGGTCGGGTTCGGTTCGGGTCAGCCCGAATGACACCCCTACCCCAAACGGTAGTAAAGTGACCATATGGCAAGCATGTACACGCATCAAATTTCATTGGAAGTGTGGAGTGAGGTGTTGGCAAAGAGAGAGAAAAGTGTTGGCAAGGTAAACTCTTCACCTTTTGGCATTTGTGCTAGTGGGTAGTTTTTTATTTTTATTTTTAGTTTGAGTGTGTGAGAAATATATAGTTGGGTATTTTAATAAATAAAAAAATGTGTTGAAAGGTGAAGTGGTGTAAGATGGTTGAGAGTAAAAAATGAGATAGTGGTGAATGAGAGATAAAGTTGATATGACGCTGAGGTGAAAAATGAAGTGGTGTGAGGATCGAGGGTAGTCTAACGAGACTCATTCAAATCAAAATTCATGTTAACTTCTCACCTTAAAAAGCTATAGGTACACAACTTAACACGTAGAAACATCAGTTTAAAACATATTTTTCACTTAGTTGAGTTGGGATTGAAAAAATAAGAGGTTAATTGAGTCGTAATAAAAAGCATTCAATTTGGGTCGTAAATAACTTTGTATCAAATTATATATTTACACATAGTTTTTCTAGAAGTGATTCATTACATCTCTACTACCTTATAATGCATTTAAGATATTTCTTTAAATGGCAAAGCTTAAAATTCAGACTTTTTAAATTGACTATTATATAAATAAGGCTTAAATTGAATACAAAAACTTGTAACATCCCAAGACTTATAACAACTCATTTACACTATCTTTACTCCCTCGCTATCCAGTTTGATACAGATAATAAAGGTTAATTCACATGTTATAAAGTATTTGAGACATACTAAATAATAAATGTTTGAAATGAAAAACATTTGTTCATCACAAAAATAGTCAATGAATACCCGCCGTCGCATTACGTGAGTACCCTTCTAGTTATGTACCCATGAATTTATGTTAGATGGCAACTTTTAAAACCTGTTCTAATTGATTGAAATTTCAAGATGAAAATTTATTTTGAGGAAAAAACACTTAACTTGTAGAATAAAGTCATAGTTTAGACAACCACACAATGAATAATCAAGAGGTAATTGGTTAGTGTTGTACTGCTAATATGTGAAATGTTTATCTACATGACTTGTATTAAATTATGTAATTTTTATAGAGAATTTTTAATATGACCCATTTATATTATTAGTTTATTGAAATGAATGTCGCGTAACATTTTTTCCATAATGAACCTCCTTCGGGCGACTAGAATTAATTGGGGCGGTTTGAGAAAATGATGTGGTGTCGGTTTTAGATGAAATAATGTGTGTTTTTTTTATCGAGTTTGGTAAATGTAGGGGTGGCAATTCTCAACACGACACGAACACGACACGAAGTTAAATAGGTTTGGGTTGAGGATAAACAGGTTTGGGTCAAAAACAGGTCAACCCGTCTAACCCGTTTAATAAACGGGTCGTGTTTGGGTTGAGTTAGTATTAAACAGGTCAACACGTGCACCCGTTTAAGTATATAAGACTCTAAAAATAAAATACATAACTTGGATTTTATGTTAGATTTTTATTAAATGTATTTGGCTATGTACATAATATGAGTGAATTACGATTATAACTCACATATCATTGAATTTGCCGTATAGTTATGTGTCTGTTATTTAAAGTAATTAAATCAACAAACAACCAACCTTATTCGCCGCTTGACCTATTTACTTAAACAGGTTAAACGGGTCACAAATGGGTTGTACACGTTATGCAGGTCTGGGCTAAGGTTTAGTTTCTTGACACGATTAATAAATGGGTCGTGTTTGGGTTGAGGTTATAATGACCCGCCAACCCGAATAGGTCAACCCGAATACGACTCGATTGCCACCCCTAGGTAAATGTGTGTTTATATAAAGTGAACTTTATAAATGTGTTTGAATGTTGGTGACATTTTTAACACTGTGATTGAAGATTATGGTGAAAATGGAGATTGAAGATGGGTAGGTGGGCACAATTGTTTAGATCTAAAGGGATGAGGGAGGGTGGTGTGCCGGGGAATGGGTGAGTTATTTTTGTACGTGGTAAATACAACAAATAAGAAGAAGAGTAGTGATTGACATACCTAATTGGTATGCCTAATTTTGTGTCTAACAAGGATCTTGATACATGTGGCAAAATCAATGGTATATGTGAGAAGAAAGAGATGGAATCCATGTGTTCAACAATGAATGGAGTAGGCATATAATTAGTCATGTGAAGTAGTCATCCCAATCATTTTCCTAAGAAGAAAATGGTTTTGGGGCGGTGTGCGCTTGGTAGGTTGAAACGTGGACCTAGTTCATTTTTGTGATATGAAGAAAAATGGTTTGAATTGGTAAAATAGTCTATTACTATTCTTTTTTTGATAATTTGTTTAGTCTAAACTTATGTCATTGCATAAAATTGAATACCATACTTGAAACCAATGTGAAATATGTAGTGCTAACTTACTTTTCAGTGATAAAAAATTGGCCTTGCAAGCATTAACAACCATAAGGGGATGTTTGGTACGAGAGAATCACATAGAATGAAATTGCAATAGAGAATGGAATGACCAAGAATAGGAATAGTCTATATGAATTCCATTGTTTGGTGCTCCCAAGGATTTGAACAAGGAAATGTGCTAGTATGTTAACTATCTTGTTTGGTACGACAAGATAATCGAATATAATGCAACGAAACAACAGCTCCTCGAAATGGCAATGTAACTAATAATTTATTATCCTTTGCGTTATCATATATAACACTAGCTTATAAACCCGTGATAAATCACGGGTGGCTTATAATAAGTTTGAAAAAGTCGAGTAAGTTAACTTATTAGGAACACATATGAATAAGCATAAAGTGTATAGTTTTTGATTACTTGGCATTGTTTTCAAAAGTTTAGTAAGTTTGAACGTATTATACGTTAAGACCGTATTCCTGTTAAATCATATAAATAAGTTCTAAGACTAAAGTAGCTTATTTGGAACACATATGAGTAGTTCTTCCTCGTTGCTAATATTAAACAAAAGATTTTAGACAAAATAGCTAATCACAACAAAGTATAATTATTGCTTGTATTTACTTGTACATACAACATTATGCAAAACATTGGCTGCAACTGTTGAGATTGCATTTGTTCTATAAACAACTTAAAGATGAACATGCCTTAAGGGATGCGCAACTCACTGCAAGGAAAGGTCCATCGTCTACAAAGTCTTGAACTTTTCTTTAACCATTAACTCGGACATTTCAACCATGCTAATTCCATCACCACCACCAATATAAACCATAAGGCATTGTAATATCTACAAAATCAAAACCAACAATCACCATAAATAAGATTGTCCAATAATGTATTTAATAGGTTAAAAAATATTTTGGCTCATTGTTCGCATTTCTTTTGTAGCTATTTGTAAGGGTTTTTTTTTTTTTTTTTAAAACCTAAATTGGCACAATTGCATATAATATAACGTTATTCGACCCACACATAAGTAAATGAGGCGACATTGCCACATTTTGAATGATCATGAAGAAACGACAAAGAGAGAATAAGCACAAAAAATGTGGCATACCTTAGTTATACTTATTTAGTATGGTATTCTTTGTAGTTAAATGAAAATGGCCATTATATCACTCAACAGAAGTGATGGTTGCCTTGCGAATATACCTAAGCAGTATGTCAAAGTGTGAGCAAAATGGTAGCAGTGAAACACTCATTTGATCTAAATCTAAAATGTTCATCGCCATTGGAATTTGTCTTAACCTTTGCATAGTCCTACACTGAAACCTAAACGATCCACACATCAAATTCATAATAAAAAAAATAACATTAGAAAACAAAAGTAGATAATCAAATAGACATCTAAAAGTATAAATGTAGAACTCATATTAAAAAACATGATGTTTTAATTCATTAATATTGTCAATACACGAGCATTTTATACGCATGTCTCTATTGAACATCAAATTAGTAGTACATTCTCAACTCTCAAGTGGGAGATATAATTTATATATCACAAAACAAATGAGAATTGCATAAATTACCTAGCTATCTTTAGCACTTTTTTTTTAACATATATCTTTAGTGCTTAGCAGAGTGGATTCTCACCATCAAAACAATAATATGCCTAATCTCATTCCTAGAGGCTACACAATCTCCATTTACAAATGAAGCAAATAAATTTCCTTACAACTGACACATTTAGTACTCTTTTATTTGTTCAGTTGTTCAGTTCATAGTCTTAAGTTATCCAATATAAAGGAGGAAGTCTGTATGATACAAGTTTCACAGGACCAAATGCAAAGGACTCAATCCGGTTGTGTTGTATCTCTAATGGGTTAAGCATGTCAAATTAAGGTAAGATGACTTATTAAAAGAAATGGGTCAAACCGAGTGAAAGGTCATCTAAAACATATTCAACTAAACAGTTCTTTGCAGATACCTTTAGTGAAAAAAAAGTCTAAACTAATATTGCAACAATTTTGTTTCTAACTCTAATCAAACTGATCATTATAGAACTCAAACAAAGAAGAAAAAATCAATTGTGTAGGACGGTCATGTTTGACCAATGCGAAAAACATGCATTTTGACCCATGATATAAATCTTGGGCTACCTGTAACGAATAATTAAATAGTATCTGAATTGTCGTTGAAATCACCTTTAGATGATCCGTGTTCAACCTACACAAAAAGAAAGACAAAAACAATTATGAGCGTAGTTTTAATTTCTCCAACCGTAAGCATGTAATTCATTTTATCATTGCTAATTCTAATTTGAACTTCAATGGATCTCCTGTAGTTCTTAATTAAACCATTGTTTGGTATATGAGTTTAGTTAAAAATAATTTCAAATAGATTTTGTAAATTAGTTTTCATAGAAATTCATTGTTTGAAGATTGTTTTGTTACAATGAATGATCCAATTCATCATTACCCATACTTGAATACCTTGAACAAAAGGAGACGTGGCTCATAGTTACATGCTTCATTATCACATAAAGCAAACAATAAATACCTTCATAGATCTCACTTACATATATCTCATAATGATGACGATAATAAGAAATTGCAAAGATAAAATTAGGTGAAAAAACGTACCAACAATCTCACAAAATCATCAATTTTAAAAGGTGAAACCACAAATTAATCTATAAACCAATAAGGGGGACTCAGGATTTACAGTTGGAGTGTATAATTTTTCATCGGTTTGACCATTGATTTTGAAACGGTGCATCATATAGCGATTGGAAAGGTAGAAAGTAAAACAACTATTAGATGTTGTTTAAAATCATAGATGGTAACCTTGATTGATTTTCGGTTTCTATTGAATGAGGGTTTGCTAAAAAAATACTGAATGAGGATTGAAAGTTAGAGAATGTCAAGTAAATGGGTGATAGAAATTAATTGTATATATGACGTGGCAATAATGAGGTGGCTTAAATGACGTGGCTTTAAGTGCCAACTTGGATTAAATGACATGCCATAAATTTTTAAAAAAACTTCTTTTATTATATATATAGATAGATAGATAGCACATGTGGAAAACTAGAAGGGGGGTTGAATAGTTTTACCAATTAAAACTTCCTTTTAAACTATTTAGATCGACTTATGTCAATCTATTTGGTTGTGTGTGTTGGATGTTGATAAACAAGCATATAAAGATATGTAATGAAAAGATAAAAGTAAGAAGCACAAAATCACAACGCGAGTATTTATAGTGGTTCGGCTACAAGGACACCTTCCTTGCCCTACTCCACTCCCCGAGTCACCTACTCGAGAGTTCGTAAACACTACACCAATCTCCTTATGGCGGAGAAGCCTTCACAATGTCGCCTACCCTTTTTCCGGTGCTAGGCTAACCACTGAGTTCTTTCACTCCAAGGTGAACCAAACCTACACAACGTCGCCTACCCTTTATAAGGTACTAGGCTAAGTACCTAGTTCTTTCACACCAAGGTGAACTACACCTTCACAGCGTCGCCTACCCTTTATTAGGTACTAGGCTAAGCACCTAGTTCCATTGCAATGGAGGAACTACTACCACACTACACCAACGACTAATCCCAAAGGAGATCTACTCCTTTACAACATCATCAAGGACATCAATATCCTTGGATCTAATGCTAGTCTATCTTGTACATCGAAACACACCATATCGAATGTACATCTAAGGCACCTTTCACTAATGCCTTTGACTAGATCTACAAGACACCTTTCACTAATGTCTTGTGTTCTTCACTTTGAAGCACTTTTCACTGATGCTTCTAGTCTTGACTTCTAAGCACCTTTCACTAATGCTTCTTGTCTTGACTTCTAATCACCTACCACAAGTGCTTATCCTATAGACGATAGATACCCTTCACTATGTTTGACTTAGTGTGAGGTGTTCTAAGGATATGTTTGAAATATAATGCTTGCAATTGCATTTTCTGTTTGCCGGATCCCACGGTTCCCAAAGATAAGGATCCGTCTAGTACAACATTTGGGATCCGTCCATCTGCTAGGCAGAACCTTTACTAAAGGTATGCAATGATCTTGACAATGCATTATATTCCAAGATTAGTTAAAGGAGTTCTAAAATTAAGATATCAAATGTAAGATGTTTTATTTCATGAAAGAAATAGGATTACATTGATAAAGCACGAGTAGGGTAGAATTGATCCTATTTGACTACTACTAGGTTCCTTGAGTGTTTTCGCTAGGAGGATCATTATGTGATTGATGGGTGTTGGTGGAATCAAGAATGAAGAAAGTCTTCATGAGAGATATGTTTAGCGGTTCCATCATCTTGTTCATAAGTACGTACAACGGACTTTGAAATTGAGGATGGAAGTGCATAACATTATGATAGAGGCGTGTCAAGAACATTCCATAAGGTATGAGTTTATTCTTGGAGCCTTGAAGATTTGCAATTCGCCTTGCGAAGAAGTAGGCGAGATTGTATGGTTGTTGTGTTAGCAAACAGTACAACATGTGAGCACAACAAGCGGGAAGAATTTCTCGATTTCCCCTAAGACTCCAAACATTTTCACGTACGATGAGTGCAAAAGGCTTGTACTCTTCTCGGATGTCCCGTGTGAAGATAATGTTTGGATCGGAGTAATATGGTCGAGGTTTGCATATTATGCGATTTAAATCTTCCGGAGAGGGTATGTGTGAACAATATGGACTATTTTCTTCACGAAAGTTGAAGAGAGAATCAAGAGACCAATATTCGGTGAAGGCACATTGTCCATGGTTTGAAATCCGGAGGATGTGAGCAAAATGCCCAAGGGTTAGAGTGAACTTTTGGTTTTTGATATAAAACCAAAGAGATAGAGAACGATCCTCGTTACGAACGAGTTCGACTTGACAGAAGAATTCCATTATGAACCTTGGACGTATCTTCTCGTTGATTTTAAGAAGACATTCTAGTCCTATGGCTCGGAAGGAGGTATTGATACCTTCTTCGAATTGTAGAGAGGTGTCTACAATACATCCTTCGTGGAAGTGACGGTTTTTGAGATTATTGAACCCACGGACATGATTGCCAGGTGTGTTGGGTTCGAGAGAGATGTCCGGAGTGTAGACGCTAGTGAGTGAAAAATCAAACTCATATTCATGCGTCATAGTTGAGCCTGTAGGAATGATAAGTTAATGGAAGAAGATGTTTGATATTAACCAATGATTATCGAACGTTTTTACTAGATATTTATTAACAATGGTTTTTAATACTCTAACTACTTAAGGTTTTGACAAATTTGTGGATCATTACTTTTAGAAAGATAATGGTTTTTAATCTTGCATGAAAACTGTTTTTCCAGTAGGACGGATCCCACGGTTCCTTTACAAAAGGGATCCGGCTAGTATATCTTCCGGGATCCGTGGATCTGTAGTAACAGAAACAGATTTGATAAAAACATAGGTTTTACAGTTTTTGTACCACGAAATATGTTTTATCCTACATTTTCTTTTAGCATGCATACATGACTTCTAATGTATCATGAAAGAATATAAAACATATAAATAAAAAGAAATAATAAACACATTATAACAATAATAACCTAGATAAACTAGATTATTAATAATATTGCATTTCAATACTAAGGATGATACAA
The DNA here is from genome assembly GCA_019973895.1 of Chrysanthemum seticuspe. Lineage (NCBI taxonomy): Eukaryota > Viridiplantae > Streptophyta > Magnoliopsida > Asterales > Asteraceae > Chrysanthemum > Chrysanthemum seticuspe. Next base: position 77,515,483 of record BPTQ01000007.1, on the reverse strand, counting down.
ATGATTGGGTATATAACCCCAATATAGATTAACAACACAAAGTAAATGTCTCCGTATGTGAACTTCATCATAGGGAACACAAATGCGATGAGTGTTAGGGCGATGAGCACGAGTGCGATGTAAACCATGTTGATGACGGATCTTCTTGGTTTCGGTTGAGATGGAATGAGGAAGAAGATGAAGTTTTTGAGTGAGAGGAAATTTTTGAAATTGGAAGATTTGAAAAAGTGAGGGTTTGATAGAGTGGTCGACGATGGGAGTATTTATGGGGAAGGAGGAATTTTTGAAATTCGTGTTTTGTTTTATTATTGGATTAAAGGAAAACAAAACATAAGTTTTATATACCACGACTCTAGACGAGAAAATAAGACACGTATGTAAGAAAAAGGCTTCCTAATGAAGCTTCATGTAAAACATGTAATTTGCACAAAAGATAATCATATAAATACCTAAATAGGTATACTTAATTATCAAGCAAAGTAAAAAGAGAATCATACCTTTAGCGCACTTAGGAATGTCTTTACAAATGACACAGCAAATGTCACTTAGACTATTCCCGCTCCTTTGCGTTTAAGATACCTTCTTAAGGAAGGTATTCTTGTTACCAAGCGACTCCTAAAGCTTGGTGGGTATAAGCTTTGACTAATCAACATGACACAGAAGATTAGTGCAATTAAATGAAAAAATAAATAAGAAAAATGTTGTTATCAAATCAACATCCAAACATATAGTTTTAAAAGACATGGTATTTGTTTTTATGAAAAACCTTCTTTGTAGTTTTCAATTCACCATGGATCGTATCAAGTTTTTAAAGTACAATATACTTCAAGAAACTTGGTAACGAAGCTCTGATGCCAATTGTGGAAAACTAGAAGGGGGGGTTGAATAGTTTTACCAATTAAAACTTCCTTTTAAACTATTTAGATCGACTTATGTCAATCTATTTGGTTGTGTGTGTTGGATGTTGATAAACAAGCATATAAAGATATGTAATGAAAAGCTAAGAGTAAGAAGCACAAAACCACAACGCGAGTATTTATAGTGGTTCGGCTACAAGGACACCTTCCTTGCCCTACTCCACTCCCCGAGTCACCTAGTCGAGAGTTCGTAAACACTACACCAATCTCCTTATGGCGGAGAAGCCTTCACAACGTCGCCTACCCTTTTTCCGGTGCTAGGCTAACCACCGAGTTCTTTCACTCCAAGGTGAACCAAACCTACATAACGTCGCCTACCCTTTATAAGGTACTAGGCTAAGTACCTAGTTCTTTCACACCAAGGTGAACTACACCTTCACAACGTCGCCTACCCTTTATTAGGTACTAGGCTAAGCACCTAGTTCCATTGCAATGGAGGAACTACTACCACACTACACCAACGACTAATCCCAAAGGAGATCTACTCCTTTACAACATCATCAAGGACATCAATATCCTTGGATCTAATGCTAGTCTATCTAGTACATCGAAACACACCATATCGAATGTACATCTAAGGCACCTTTCACTAATGCCTTTGACTAGATCTACAAGACACCTTTCACTAATGTCTTGTGTTCTTCACTTCGAAGCACTTTTCACTAATGCTTCTAGTCTTGACTTCTAAGCACCTTTCAGTAATGCTTCTTGTCTTGACTTCTAAGCACCTACCACAAGTGCTTATCCTATAGACGATAGATACCCTTCACTAATATCTTCGTCTTGACACTTGAGACATCTTTCACTAATGTCTTCAACACTACACTTCTTTGAAGAAAGAAAGAGATCATCAATAAGAGGACTTTAGTAGCCTTGATGATGAGGAAGCCTGGCAACTCATGGACTTGAGCTTGCTCGACTTCAAAGGTGGTGATCTTGCCTTTAAGAGGAACCTAAAAGATCACACAAAAACGAAACTACAAACATAGATCTCTTGGATCTAAGGTTAGTGAGATTTAACTCAGGGAAGAAAGTGTGTTAGAAAGGGGTGAGAAATAATGAAGAAATGGCTCACTATTTATAGAGGAAAAATCCTACTGTTTCCCCGGATCCCACGGATCCCTTCCACAAGGGATCCGTCTAGCGTTAAGCTAGGGATCCGTTGAACGCTCCTCTTTGCCCATGGGTATTTTGGTTATGGGTCATGGGTCATGGGTTAAACCATGGATCTTTGGCTAGATACAATGTATCTTTGAGTGTAATGCACTTAGTCACTTGGGTATGGGTTGATCCATGGGTTTATGGATATTATCCATGTATGATATAAGCATGATGTCATGCAATGGGTTATGGGTCAAGATCCATGGGTTATGGGCTTTGGGTTGTACCCAACTACATTCAATGTATTTGCCCAATGGGTTGTGATACTTAAGTTTCTACCCATTTATATTACCCAATATACTACATACTAGTTATGTGTATATTTTATCCAAATATGTAAACACTAGTTGTTGTACATATGTATTACTTAAATCATAAAATCACTTATACTTGTTTTAGTGTTTTATGTGAAAATGTGAATATGTTAGAAACTATTAGTTCAAACCATTTACGTATTTTATTTGTTTCGTTAATATGATTTTACGTTTGTTATCGACAAAACAGTAGAAGATCGTAAAATATAAATAAACGTTTTTACGGCTTATTTGTATTAACAGTACATTTTCCAAACTATCATTTTCAAAAAATTGTGAAATAACATTTCGACAAATAATATATAATCACCAAATTACAAGAAACTATTACAGCAAGAGATATCCATAATAACATAAAGATTCCGAATTGAGTAGCGTTGGTGTCCATGGTGTCTTGTTTCTATGAAAGTCATATGGTGCGAATATGCAAATACCTGGGATATTAAAAAGTTCAAAATCTGGAAACACTCGGAAGAACAATATATTAAACTAGAAAAAACCAACATCATTAATATATATACTATATAGTATAACATTAAAATAGCAATAACTACCAAATTGGACTTCTAGTTCCCATCGTCAATATCTTTGATGTTTTGAAGAAAAAGTCAAGCATCATCAAAAGTGGAAATGTTAATTTTCATATCTTTGATTTATAAAATTCAAATATATGAACACCACCATATATGACAATATTACCAGTTAATTACCTCTCATTTTCAAAATTCACAATCTATTAGTTTGATGCATAGAATCACAATTAAGGCATTATGACCACTAATATATAACTGATCTAACCTATGAACAACCGAATATGTTAAGAAATTGAAGCTCATAATAGACTTATGTTTATGTTTATGTTCATATGAACATCGAGATCTAACAAATCGTACCTTAATAAGATGGAGAAGAAGAAGACTTTCAATCAGTGATGAAAGCTAGTTGGAGAAGATCACTGAAGGGCTTTCAATCGTGAGAGAGAAAAAATATTTGGGGCTTGTTCAATTTTCCCCAATTGACACGGCATGTGCAAGGCACATGTTTTTTTCATTATATAGCCCTGCTTTTTAGTCATGCTCCTTGATTCTCACCTGGAATAGAACGAGTGAACATATCTGCCTAATCTCTCTATTCCTAGCATTCTTTACTTTTTTTAAAAAATCATTTAGGTAGAAAGACCAAAATAACAAAGTAAAATATGGTACCTTACCATAATACCTGAACCTCATAGATTATCAATATACTTTACTAGGGTAAGAATCTTTTTATCAAATAAAAAAAGTAAAATAACATCACGGTACCATATTACATAACTTGAACTAACCTAAGAACACCTCTTAATTCATCATACAACTTACAATGATAAAGACCAAAATAACAAAAACCAAACCCAATAGCATAAAACATCTATCGTTAACATTATTTAGACTTCAAGATACTCAACTCCTCTTTCAACATTTCAATATGTTCCATTAAAACTTCCTTAACTCTCATATTCCTTAAACTCATCTTCAATGTCATGTTCTCAACATAAAACTTGTAGATCAAATCCTTGTAGTATTATGATGGAAGCTCTCGATCAAGAAAGCCATAAACACCATATTTTACATATCATCGTAATGAAAAACAAATTACTTAATCAAATAAATACAAACAACAACTTAGTGAACTGATGACGTATAGTCCGCATTCGGGTCACGAACCCGACCAATGACCGCTACTAGCGAGCCCAGTACGACTGGGCTAACCCGGTAACGGTTTGGGCTCACGAAGGCCCAAACCCGAAGTTATTTATGGCTTGGGATATCAGATATGTAACACCCCGCCTTATCTGACCACAATATTGTCCGTTTTGCCCGCAGGCTCACGGCTTTGTTTTTGTGGCCTCATTTGAAGACTTCCCGGCAGGTCACCCAAGCCAGTACTACTCTCACATGAGCACGCTTAACTGCCAGTTCCTAAGAACTCCACCCGCAGTAGACCACAAAACGCGTTGTGTCATTGTAAGGCGAATGTTATCTTATGAGCCCAGCATCTCTCCAGGCCACAGCCGATGTGGGATTTGCCTAGGGTGTCACAATCACCCCCTTAGGGACTCATCGTCCTCGATGAGGTTTGCCCCACCATCCCGAACGGCTCAGGAGTGGCTCTGATACCATAATTGTAACACCCCAACCCGACAAGGGTGAAAGTGTCACAGTCTGGTGTCATATCAGAACATACAAATAAAATTTTCAAGCGGAAGTCTTGAAATAATAATGTACCAAGTCATAATAACCAAAGATTTACAAGGAAATTACAAAATCCAAAATGTTTAAAATAAAAAATGAAATCTCAAAACAAAAGCCCGCCAAAACAAATCCAAAATATAAGGTAACTAGGGTCAGTCCACTCAGATGATCCACCTCTCAGCCCAATCAAAGCCCATCTTCAAACCTAAAACCTGCCGCAGGAAAAGAAATGCGGCTGAGCTTAAAAAGCCCAGTGAACAGATATAACAAAACGAAAACTAAATAAGATCTGAAATGCGAAATGAAACAAAGGAAACGGATAACAAAGTCGCAGCGAAATGAGGACAATGAGTCAATGAGGATCCTGCAGAACACAATTATACAGATATCCAAAACGAACAGATAACAAGGAGAACGAAACAAAGCAAAGCATCATGACAAGCATACAAGCACATACAAACCATGTATACAAGTACTGAAACATAAACAAGCATAGCAGACGTCATATCCACACAACATATACAGCATACCATCAATTCAGGAAATCAGAAGACATACAAGCCAAACAGATATCTACAGGAAAGCGGAAGCAATTAATTAATAAGTGAGCATGGCAATTCACACAGGTCAACCCTTAGTTGAAAACATAACCAGTATCATAACAGCGGAAGTGTTAACAGCATTCAAAACATGGTAGTCACACGTAATAAGTAGGAAATACAATATAAACGATATAATTAAATGAATAAGGACATAGCAGGGCAACTAAACAAATTAACAAACCAGACGTCACAAGCTGAACCATTTACCCAGTCAAACCGTAGCATAATCAGAAATGCAAACATGGCAGGTCAACAACAAGCAGATAAGGATACTATCAGGTAATCATAGTCCACAAAATTAACTGAACGAAGTATACATGATAAACAGACAACAACTATCGATTACACACTAGCATGGTCAACAGACAATTCAGAGGTCACATAACAGCGAGATCACATATCATCAGATGAAAACAGGCAAATCAGATAACCGCATATTAGTCATATCGTAGTAGGGAAATCAATAGTCACATAAGACATGAATAGCATAATCAAATCTAATAAACATATAATAACCCGGTACGTGAATGGAACGATAGTCTGAAGTAACGGAATGAGAGTGTAACAGATCAAAGCAATGGAACATATATATCTTGGTAGTAGAGTGAGTCATATAAGGGTATTGTGTAAAGAACAATCAATTCAGAATATGGTGCAGTGGGGAATCCAGAAGGTACAATATAGGTATATCAAAAGTGTAAGGGTTGTCAGAAATCTATCCCGAGCCAACAAAACAAACCATATCAATAGTGGCAATAGCAGCGAAGTAACCAATAGTAATCACTGTATTCGGAGGGGTGACCTCGGAATACCAAACCAATATGAGGGGAGACCTCAGTAACCAGTGGAGTAGCTAGCTCCTAAAATGTGAGGGGGTGTATTGCACACACGCACCACATCACGAAAACAATATATCAATATCAATACAATACAAATCTAGGATGCATCCATACGCCCCCTGCAAAACAATAGTGGCCATACAATATATCTGAAGCGCGCATAATCAATACAAAATGGGGACGGTGTGGAACATCACTCAACCACACTAAAGTCATGCCATTGGTGCATCAATGACACGGACATGGAACCCCCATGCCTAGTTAATGGCTCGGGTATCAAACTGACAGGTCAAAACAAAAGGTCCAAAGTGTAGCAATATATCAGTCATCATAATCAAAGTTCAATATCAATGGTTCCCAATTCAGAGGTTCATAGCAATAGTTCAATATCAAAGGTTCAATAGCAAAGGGTCAATAGCAAAGGTTCAATAACACAGATTCAATAGCACAATGGTAAATAGCAACGGTTGAATAGCAAAGGGGTCAATAGCAAGCAAAGGTTTCGTCTTGTTGACCTTAGGATTGACCTGTGAGGATTGGGTAGACACTAGGCTTCCGTCTGTTTTGATATCTTCCGATTCCTTTGAATTTTTGTTCAGATTGGACTTCAGTATTCTTTTGTCTTCGCTGAATTGACCTTCTTCTTTTCTCATTTGAATTTGTTTGATTTGTCTTCGCACATCTGCTTGTCGATCGTTAGATGGAGACCACTCGTGGAATCGAAGATGATGGTGCCGATCTTGCGTTGCTACAACAGTCCCTGAGCTGGAGAGGTTCATGAAGCAGAAGCCACACCCGACTGCCGTGCTGCTGGAGACATCAGGATGCTGTTGGAGGAAGCTAGACGGATCAACCAAAGACGCAAAAGACGGAGACAAGATTCAACCGGTGGCTGAGAAGGTTCATCTACTTCATATGATTTGGGCGCAACTTGTGTTACTCCGATTTGTTTGTCACGCGTTTTGAGGCGGTTGACATTTTGTTAAGTGATTTTGATCAGTATTGCTTTTCTTTGATCTGTTCAGAACTCGGGTTGAATCATGAAGTGTTATCACATAGCATTTTGGTGATATCTCCGCTTTATTTTTGGATCGCCAATACTGAGTCATGAGGAGCCGTTTCGAGCAAGTGGTTGGCCTCCTTCTCTTGTGTTATGGTAAGTTGTTTTGATGTAGTATATGCTATATGTATGTGACCTGGTCTGTTTGGGTATGTTACTTGCTATCTGTATGTTATCTGTTTTGTGTGATATTGGTTATGTGGTTTGTCATGACCTGAGGCAAAATATGATGACAATAAGGACTTGTTATGTGATGCAAGTATTATGACGCCTGATCAACGTGATAATACCGAGATCATATAATCTGACCTTATTGAAACCATACGACGCCTTGGGAAGTTCCTGGGTTGGTACGTGAATGGACTAGAGCTTATATCCGTTATTTGACACTCCTCATGTTCATTCGAAATTCTGTACCTCTTTGTGAGATTCTCACAGACATCTATCATGTATAAGATTTGTACGCTTTGGACCCGAAAACCGTTATGATTCGTGTGAAACTATGGATTGCTACGTCTGCCTTAAACTCGTACGTCTCTGTGTACCTCTGCGACTTCAATTTTCGAGGACGAAAATTTTTCTTTTAGAGGGGAAGAGTTGTAAAACCCTAAAATTCGGAATTTCATTTTAATACGTATTCGAATATTAACCTAAGTTATTAAACAATTTAATAAAAGAGTACGACTATATGTAATTCGTATAAAACACGTTCAAAGTACGTTACAAGTATAAAATTTATAAATTAGTCATTCATGTAATCGAACCTATCTGATGCATCAAATAAATCACATACATGTCCCTTGTGCTAGGCCAAATCATTTTATTAGTGTGTACACATTTCAAAAATAAAAGAGGAACATTTTAATTATGGAAGAGATGTGATTGAACAAATCAACCCAATAATCTCGGCAAATCAATATCCCTTCCCCTTTTTAATTGTGAAACCGATTCCCTTATCTCCACTCATCCTCCAAAATATAAAAATGTTTTTCCTGCATATCAACAAACACGAAAATATACGCATGCCCTATTCCTTGCAAAAATCTGATATTATCACGTTTTCTGTTTTTGAATAAATAGATCGATCCATCACGTTCACATATATATGTACTCTAATTCTAAACGAAAATAAAAGAGAAATTAAACCTTCATCCATACACTTTGTCGAGAACCTGTTATACCTTTGTTTCGACCTCGAATCGTTGGAGGGTTTCGTTAGCAGAAGGTTGTATCGTGATAGGCTAGCGAATCTCATTCGGGTTTGATCTTCGTGTTCGGTTAGTTGGATTTGTGGGTTTGATCGTGTTCTGTTCGATCATGAGGTTAAGGTTTCATTAACAGGAAGTTAGAGTTTGCATGATCGTATCAAGATCGGTTCGGGTGTGCATGGACTCATTTCACTCTAATCATACGTGGGTTGCAGCTTTGGTTTCGAATCGCTGAAGGGTTATGGAGATACCAGAGGTATTCCTTGTTTATCTCGCATGTACTCATGGAGATTTATTATATCAAAATATAGGCATACATACATGAATAACGTTAACCAATTACATATATACACCTGGGATTATATAAGTTACATGCATATACCAGTAATAAAATGTGGAGTTTTGGTTTGTGACTGTAATAGCATGCATGATTTCTTATTTCTTATGTTTTGGTCGAGTATGTACCTCGTTTTTATTGTGGGTCAAATGGAGGAATAAAAGATTTGTATGTAACTGATGTTACAAATGAAAAGATTATAAGCACGTTCTTATGGGGGCAAATTCGAGGGTCATCGCGGGATTTACGGATAAGTTGTACGGGTTTTTGAAAGAGTGTCGGGGAAGTCGAGTCGGGGGTTATTAGTTACGGGTGTTTACTTAGTTTTGTTAATTAGTCGTTTCAACCGCGATCGAAGGTTAAGTTGGCATGTCGAGATATATATAAAAGAAAGAAAAAAAAATAGTATAATGAAGTTGCTACTGTACGAGTCCTAATATGGTTCAATATTGTTGCATGTTTAATATATTGATATATTCTCACTTTTAACCCTCGTCTTTAGAACATTGTCACATGCAAACCTTGAACTATTATAATTGACACATTATACCTTAGACTATCAAAATAATAATATCGAGTTTTTTTTTAAGTTTAAAATACTTGTCACTAATAACCCTAAACTTTGATAAATTACACTTTAAACCTTATACTATGATAAATTGTTATATTTAACTCTAAAAATATTAATACGATTAATCCGTTATGACTTAAATGAGCTAATAAGTATTAAACCAATCGTAATCCATGTAGATTCGTTGAAGGAGACGTGACGTTGTGTCTTCGTGTTCATTCATTCGTTTGCTTTCCTTTCATTGGCGTTAAGGTACAAATATTCTGACCTTTCTCATAAGGTTTCTCATGATCTCTTGCATCTTTGATCTCTTGCCACTTTGCTATTGAACCTTTGCTTGCTATTGACCCCTTTTCTATTCAACCGTTGCTATTTACCATTGTGCTATTGAATCTGTGTTATTGAACCTTTGCTATTGACCCTTTGCTATTGAACCTTTGATATTGAACTATTGCTATGAACCTCTGAATTGGGAACCATTGATATTGAACTTTGATTATGATGACTGATATATTGCTACACTTTGGACCTTTTGTTTTGACCTGTCAGTTTGATACCCGAGCCATTAACTAGGCATGGGGGTTCCATGTCCGTGTCATTGATGCACCAATGGCATGACTTTAGTGTGGTTGAGTGATGTTCCACACCATCCCCATTTTGTATTGATTATGCGCGCTTCAGATATATTGTATGGCCACTATTGTTTTGCAGGGGGCGTATGGATGCATCCTAGATTTGTATTGTATTGATATTGATATATTGTTTTCGTGATGTGGTGCGTGTGTGCAATACACCCCCTCACATTTTGGGAGCTAGCTACTCCACTGGTTACTGAGGTCTCCCCTCATATTGGTTTGGTATTCCGAGGTCACCCCTCCGAATACAATGATTACTATTGGTTACTTCGCTGCTATTGCCACTATTGATATGGTTTGTTTTGTTGGCTCGGGATAGATTTCTGACAACCCTTACACTTTTGATATACCTATATTGTACCTTCTGGATTCCCCACTGCACCATATTCTGAATTGATTGTTCTTTACACAATACCCTTATATGACTCACTCTACTACCAAGATATATATGTTCCATTGCTTTGATCTGTTACACTCTCATTCCGTTACTTCAGACTATCGTTCCATTCACGTACCGGGTTATTATATGTTTATTAGATTTGATTATGCTATTCATGTCTTATGTGACTATTGATTTCCCTACTACGATATGACTAATATGCGGTTATCTGATTTGCCTGTTTTCATCTGATGATATGTGATCTCGCTGTTATGTGACCTCTGAATTGTCTGTTGACCATGCTAGTGTGTAATCGATAGTTGTTGTCTGTTTATCATGTATACTTCGTTCAGTTAATTTTGTGGACTATGATTACCTGATAGTATCCTTATCTGCTTGTTGTTGACCTGCCATGTTTGCATTTCTGATTATGCTACGGTTTGACTGGGTAAATGGTTCAGCTTGTGACGTCTGGTTTGTTAATTTGTTTAGTTGCCCTGCTATGTCCTTATTCATTTAATTATATCGTTTATATTGTATTTCCTACTTATTACGTGTGACTACCATGTTTTGAATGCTGTTAACACTTCCGCTGTTATGATACTGGTTATGTTTTCAACTAAGGGTTGACCTGTGTGAATTGCCATGCTCACTTATTAATTAATTGCTTCCGCTTTCCTGTAGATATCTGTTTGGCTTGTATGTCTTCTGATTTCCTGAATTGATGGTATGTTGTATATGTTGTGTGGATATGACGTCTGCTATGCTTGTTTATGTTTCAGTACTTGTATGCATGGTTTGTATGTGCTTGTATGCTTGTCATGATGCTTTGCTTTGTTTCGTTCTCCTTGTTATCTGTTCGTTTTGGATATCTGTATAATTGTGTTCTGCAGGATCCTCATTGACTCATTGTCCTCATTTCGCTGCGACTTTGTTATCCGTTTCCTTTGTTTCATTTCGCATTTCAGATCTTATTTAGTTTTCGTTTTGTTATATCTGTTCACTGGGCTTTTTAAGCTCAGCCGCATTTCTTTTCCTGCGGCAGGTTTTAGGTTTGAAGATGGGCTTTGATTGGGCTGAGAGGTGGATCATCTGAGTGGACTGACCCTAGTTACCTTATATTTTGGATTTGTTTTGGCGGGCTTTTGTTTTGAGATTTCATTTTTTATTTTAAACATTTTGGATTTTGTAATTTCCTTGTAAATCTTTGGTTATTATGACTTGGTACATTATTATTTCAAGACTTCCGCTTGAAAATTTTATTTGTATGTTCTGATATGACACCAGACTGTGACACTTTCACCCTTGTCGGGTTGGGGTGTTACAAGATATCTCTTATTTTTGGAGATATGTATCCAAGGACCGACTTAGGCGGGATACGCCGAAGGTTGGGAAACACGAAACCAATAAGGATTTCGTGTGTATATAAAGGGCATCCAAACCTCATTAAAAGGTACGATCTCAAACCCTAACTCTCCACTAAACCCTAAAACCGATTACTTACTCTCACGCCGGAGGATAATCGTGGGAGACAATCCCACGGTAAGCCTAACGGTGTTTTCTGTTTTCTTAGTGCGCAAGTCTCAAGCATTAAGATTCAATTGATACGGGAACCGGAGTCCAAACAAGGAACGCCCAACTTTTGTATCAACAAGTGGCGCCATCCGTGGGACCAATCACTAAGAACTAGAATGATGAAGCAAGGAAACCTAAGTCAGCGATCGCATGGTGACCTACAAGGGAAGAAGCAGCAAAGCGGATCAGCCTCTAAGCAAGCCTCTGGAACAACCAGTACGACTAGAAACCAAGGGTCAGGCCCAGATCTGGTCTTCCCAGCAGTGGAACCACGCACGGGGACAACCCATGCCACCACAATAACAACCAGCGCAGAAGATCCACTGCGCAACCTTTTTACCACTCCCCTGCAGTCGGTGCCAGAAAAGGACCTCACAAAAACGCCAGGCGCACCTCTCCGAAACAGGAGTCCAGATGTGGAAACAGACACCCTCACGCTAGAAGGAGTCGCGCCTGAACTAGCGCCAAGTGACTTCGTGTCTCAAAACTACGAAACCTTGGCTGCCCTCATGCAAGAGGAGGCGAAAAAGAGGTCGAGTCAGAACCTGCAAGCCCGACTAAATTTCGACACAGAGTATGAGGCATCCCCATCGCGTCATCAGAGGGATAGGCGCGGGAAGGATAGCCGCCGACCCCCAGTGTTTACCAGGATTGGGAGGAAAGTTGAGAACGATGAAGCAGCTGTGACTCATCAGGCTTCAAAAAGTAGTCCGGCTGTGCCTCTTGTAACACCCCCAAATTTGTTTAGCGGAAGCATACGTGTTATTCGGGAGCGTTACGGAATTGGTGAATCATAACACAAGTAATAAAGAACGGAATACATACTCCGTTTGATTTTATAAAATAGTTTTAAAACGCTGTCTTACAACATAATTTAAATAAATGGTTACATCCCATAGATTTAGTGGTCCCAATGTAAAAACATCATTTTTGTGTAAAAACACTTCTTTAATACTACTACGACCATACATCCGCTTCTTGCCTTGCCTTCATGACAAATCTTAAACACCTGAGAAAATATGCTAAAAGGTCAGCTAAAAGCTGGTGAGTTCATAGGTTTAAATTAAAATAGTAAGCTTGGACCATAAGCAAAGGCATATAATCATTACAACGAATATAATGATATATGTATGAATGTCTATTACGTTAGCTCTAAGTTCATGCAACCGATACTACGACAGTTTCTGTATGCTAAAAGATGTCATACAATATAGGGGCCCATAGCAAGTGTTTTGTCCCTCAACACTTGGTTCCGACATGGTATACGTTTCGCTTTGGCCTAAGCATGGCCAACCGAACGGAGGAGTCACCATCAATAGATCTATTTATAACATTCGCGTTTCCCAATGGGGAATTGACGGTTCATGATGAAGGGCATTCTCTAGGGACATAAGGGCTTAGGCTAAACCACGTAATAGTAATCATGTAATAGTTTTGGTCCATAAAATGTTTTGCATATTTCTCACCCCAAAATGTATAAAACAAGTTATCAAGTAAAAGTGGGGCTATGAAACTCACCTTAGCAAAATGAAATCCAAAAGCGGGATTTAGTGTTTGTTGTGAAATGGCACCGACACGCGACCTAGATAAGGAGGGCAATGTTTTAGTTCATCGTTTTAAGTATCGCTTACTTAATTAATTCAATTGTTTTTATAATTGAAATAAAACTAAACTTTTAGTTTTAGAAAAATGATTTTCACTAGTGAGTATACAAGTATATACATTTTTATGTTGTCATTATAACGGTTTTAGAACTCGAAATTTGGTTTGAATATAACAATTTACTAGTAAGTATATAAATGTGTATATACTTTATTTAAGTTGACACAAAATGGGGTTGTCAAAAATATATATATATAAATTATTTATTTTCTATTTGAATTTAGAAAATATGCAAGTTATATTTGATGATTTTCGAACTTAACATATGATAAAATGGTATAGCGGTCTCTATTTATTTATTAAGACTTGTTCTTAATGTACATTGTTCTAAACGGGAAGTTCACTTGACATACATTCGCTTACACATCGCTGTTACATTTTGACGTGGACATTATTATGTGAATCATGTTTTAAAACATTTGTTGTTTATGTCAAACCATCATACATGTTTACTTGTAGTAAGACTTTTGGCGTTGAGACGATATGTACAAATAGAGAGAAAGAAAAATATGCGGAATGAGTTTTTGGTTCATAGTTTGACTTCCGATTACACACGTTGGGTTTATTTTTGCGGGTTGGCTAAGACTACCAAACGAACACCCGAATTGTCATGGGCTGCGGCCCGGTGTTGTTCGCAGCAGGGGAACAGATTGGGCCTAGGCCTGAAGTGACAAGAATGGGCCTGGCTTGAAGATAAATTTGACAACTTTCTTTGGAGCTATATCTTGGGTTGTGGCCCAAAGTAATACAGGAAAGGTTTCAATGCATGTTTCAGCATTTCATTTGGCGCAAGTGTTAAATGTGAGTAACCTGACTTTTGACACACAGGTAAACTGTAGTATGTCCTAGGATGGGGAAATCGAGACTTTTTGACACAAAATATTTTTAAGACATGATACTAAGCATTTGGTTTTATCGTAAGGAGAGTAGTCAAATGCTACAATGTTTCACAATTAAATTTACACCAAGACCTTTAGAGGTCACTATACCTTCCAAAATGTAGTGTTAAAGTACTTGTTTTTGACACGGAACTTCGACCTTGCCACTGTGGCGATGACCACAGTGGGGTTGGTTCTTTCGATTCACAAAAAAAAAGTCAACAAGACTTACGCAAGGGTGACTTGTTTCGGACACAAGTGCTAGTCATATAACCATATCAACTCGGATGATGCTCGAGGCTAATATGTTAGTTTAACATATTCGAACAAGGAAGCGATAAGGTCATACGGTAGTTGAGTACTACTCAACCCGGTTACACTAGATTATCATTATTAGGCAACTTTTTGAGTACTAAACATGGTGTCACAACTAACATTAAATTTTCCAGATTCAATATCATTAGACTTTTGTAGGATTTATAAAACTTGACCTCTCTAACTTCCATTTCGACAGAAAACCAAATCGGCACAAATTGCAAATGACCACTTAAGCCTAAGTTACCATAGTTTGTTTATCAACACGCAAGTATTATCACATCGAGAGTACTTAGTTACCTAGTCAAATTACCAAGTTTCAATAAGACTTAACTCTCATTCTCTTGGCTCGTTTACCTCGACAGAAAAACTGTTTTCATCCAAATCAATGACTAACTCAAAACTCAAGTGACTTATATCATATCAAAGTGACATTTAGGTAACACCAAACACTTTATTTAGACATTGAAAATCAAAACAAGGTTTCACCATTTACATTACATTAACCACGATTATAGCATCACAATTTACAAGGAAGAGAAACAAGGATGAACCTTATGTAAGTGAGGCGAAAATGACAAGGATGAAGGCTAACTCGAGAGCTCCACACAAACCAAACCTCCAAATCCGAATCCGAGCAACAAACCCAATTGTTTCACAATACCCTTAAGAGCACTTTTCTTGTGTGGTGGATTGAGATTTGCTTTGTGTGAGTCCTTAGTCTCTCGAGTAGCATAAAAAGAAAGTAAAAAGGAAGTCTTTGACCAAGTCCTTCCATCTTGCCTCTTTGTTTGAAGCCGAAAATGGTATACTTCCAAAACCAAAGGATTTCTTGGATTAGTGTAAAGATTTGTTTGTGATTTATCTTGATCTTCATGGATTTTCTTTGGAGGTAGCGGCGCATCAAGATAGAGTTGGGGAAGAGATTCTTACATGAATATGGTATGGAAGATGAGGAATATTAAGATGAGGGGTGTCGGTTTACTTTGTTTGGGAAAGATTCGCCTATGAGGCGTGTGAAGATGGAGGAGCAGGTTTTCTGGATGAAAGAGATGAAGATATCTCTTTTCTGATTTTGTACCTCTTTTGTCGTGAGTGGAAGAGAAAAACAAGGAGGGTATATTTAATTTTTATAAATTCTTTTCTTGTAAATGTATTATAAGTGCAATAATAATAAAGGTCTAAAATGGTAAGGTAAGTAAATGTAAGTAAGGTAGGTGTAATGTATACTTATGATTATTTTGTGTAAGTATTTGTATGTGGAATAATTATTGTATAAGATGTATGCATTTACATTATAGTTATGTATGTTTGCACTTGAGTCTTATAAAGTCATTGTTTAAGTGATAATGTGTTTAAGTATTTTGTGTCCCGCGATATTAAATTGTGACCAAGGTATCATTGTTCGATAACTTTTATAACGTAGTGTCTTATTGTTACGTGTCTGAATATTTTATTTGTGCAATATTCCAAGTCGCGGACATTTTGTTAATTGTTTTAGCGAGTCCTTATCATAGTGTTGGTAAGCGTGCCGTGTCGGTCACTGGGGAAAACGAGATAACCTCTCGCCTTACAATTTAAATCATAAGACCAAATGAAATATTCATAAAATGATATGAATGCAAGAGTGGTTAAATCTTTACTGTATGCGAGTTATTTACCCAAATGATCAGGCAAAGCTTATGTATGCTTAATGACTTAGGCTTAGTAATAATAAATTACTAATTATCAGTTAAATTTTTGTGAAAATTTACCGTGTGTCACATCCTCCCCGTCTTGGAAGAGAAAACCGTCCTCGGTTTTCAGTTAGGATTACTTGGTGAAGTAGAGAAAAGGTGTGGGTATTTGCGCTTGAATTGGTCTTCGCGTTCCCACGTGTATTCTGGACCTCTTTGAGAGTTCCAACGGACTTTGACGATCGGGATGCGGCTTTGCTTAAGCCGTTTGATTTCCCTATCCATGATTTCAATGGGTTCCTCGACAAAATTCAATCTTTCGTCGACTTGGATTTCTTCCAAAGGAATAGTAAGAGTTTCGTCGGAAAGACATTTCTTTAAGTTGCACACGTGAAACACGTTGTGCACAGAGCTGAGTTCTTGTGGTAATTCAAGGCGGTATGCTACCGGTCCGATCCTAGCAAGAATTTTGAAAGGTCCAATATAACGAGGATTTAACTTTCCACGTTTTTCGAAACGAATTACGCCCTTCCATGGCGCAACTTTGAGCATAACTTTATCTCCCACTTGGAACTCAAGTGGTTTCCTCCTTTTATCCGCGTAACTCTTTTGGCGGTCACGAGCTGCTTGTAGTCGGCTTTTGATTTGTACAATCTTCTCAGTAGTTTCTTGGATTAACTCCGGACCAGTAAGTTGACTTTCTCCAACTTCGGCCCAGCACACAGGTGATCTACATTTCCGACCATAGAGTGCTTCATATGGTGCGGCTTTGATACTTGTGTGATAGCTGTTATTGTAAGAAAACTCGGCTAATGGCAAGTGTTTATCCCAGCCATTTCCAAAGTCTATCACAGATGCTCTTAGCATATCCTCCAGTGTTTGGATTGTTCTCTCGCTTTGTCCATCAGTCTGAGGATGGTAAGCGGTGCTCATGTCGAGGTTAGACCCTAAAGCATCTTGAAGTGATTTCCAGAAGTTTGAGGTGAAACGGCTATCTCTGTCTGAAATGATGGAAATTGGTACACCATGGCGTGCGATGATTTCTTTCAGGTATAATTGTGCAAGTTTTTCCATTCCATCACTTTCTTTCATCGGTAGGAAATGTGCTGACTTGGTGAGACGGTCAACTATTACCCAAATAGTGTCGTAGCCTTTAGAGGTTTTAGGTAACTTAGTGATAAAGTCCATTGTTATACGTTCCCATTTCCACTCGGGGATTTCGGGTTGTACTAGTAGACCTGAGGGTATCTGATGTTCAGCTTTAACCTTTGAACAAGTTAAACACCGGCTGACATATGTTGCAATGTCGGATTTCATGTTGGGCCACCAGTACAATTTCTTCAAGTCAAGGTACATTTTGTCGGATCCTGGGTGGATGGAGTATTTAGACTTGTGGGATTCATGCATAATGATATCGCGAATTCCTCCGTAGAGTGGTATCCAACTTCGCTCTTTGAAACACAAAGTTCCATCCGACCTTTTCACGAATCCATTTTCACTTTCTGGCATTCCGTAAAGGTTCTCATTCGGACGATTTTCCTCTTTGAGTGCTTCCAATTGAGCCTCAAGAATCTTGGTTGGAAGAGGTGAACTAATTGTCATACCCAAGGATCTGACTCTAAGAGGTTTTGGTCGCTCTTTCCTACTGAGAGCATCAGCTACTAAATTTGCTTTACCCGGGTGGTAACGAATCTCGCAGTCATAATCACTGAGTAATTCCAACCATCGGCGCTGTCTCATGTTCAGTTCTTTCTGATCCAAAATGTGTTGTAGACTTTTGTGATCGGTGTATACGACACACTTTGTGCCATACAAGTAGTGTCTCCAAATTCTGAGTGCGAACACAACTGATCCTAACTCCAAATCGTGTGTCGTGTAGTTCTTCTCATGAGTCTTCAATTAGCGAGAGGCGTATGCTATCACCTTCTCTCTTTGCATTAATACTGCTCTGAGCCCCTTATGTGAAGCGTCGCAATAAACAACGAAGTCTTCACTACCTTCAGGTAAGGCCAGAACAGGTGCACTACACAACTTTTCTTTAAGGAGTTGAAAAGCTTCTTCTTCTTTTTCTCCCCAGTCAAACTTGGCGTTTTTCTGGGTTAGCTTGGTTAAAGATTTGGCAATCTTTGAGAAACCTTCAATAAATCTTCTGTAGTACCCAGCAAGTCCTAAGAATTGGCGTATTTCAGTAGGAGTTGTGGGTGTCGCCCAATCCTTTATTGACTCGATCTTAGCGGGGTCTACATGTATGCCCTGACTGTCGATTACATGACCTAAGAATTGCACAGTGGGTATCCAAAACTCACACTTCGAGAATTTCGCATACAGTTCTTCCTTCTTCAACAATTCCAAGATCAATCTAAGATGCTCTTCGTGTTCTTTCACACTCTTGGAATAAATTAGGATATCGTCAATGAATACGATCACAAATTTATCCAAGTAGGGTTTACACACTCGGTTCATGAGGTCCATGAACACAGCTGGTGCGTTGGTTAACCCAAAAGGCATGACTTGGAACTCGTAATGTCCATAACGAGTTCTGAAGGCGGTTTTGGGAATATCTTCTTCTCGAACTCTTAGTTGATGGTATCCAGACCTTAAGTCGATCTTTGAATAAACACTCGAACCTTGCAGTTGATCGAACAAGTCATCGATCCTTGGAAGTGGGTAACGGTTCTTAATGGTTAGTTTATTCAACTCACGATAGTCGATGCACATCCTGAAGGTTCCGTCTTTCTTCTTGACGAACAGGACTGGTGCTCCCCATGGTGATGAGCTTGGTCTGATGAACCCTTTTTCCGCAAGTTCCGACAATTGGTTTGATAACTCCTGAAGTTCCGTTGGAGCTAATCGATAAGGTGCTCTTGCCACTGGTGCGGCACCAGGCACTAAATCGATCTGAAATTCAACCTGTCGGGTCGGCGGGAGTCCTGGCAAGTCTTCGGGAAAGACTTCAGGGAATTCTCTTACTATCGGCACGTCCTTCAGACGTTTTTCTTCCCCTTCTTTTTCGTCCTTTCCGGTGACTTGTGATAGGAAGATATGACATCCTTCCTCGATACACCTTAACACCTTGGTACAGGAACTGACATGCAGTCTTGAAGCGTTTCTCCTGTCAATTCTGTCTCCTTCTATTGTTAGGACTTCATCTCCATAGGGTATTCAAACGAGTTTCTCGTCACAAATGATGGCAGCATGATATTTTGCTAACCAATCCATTCCGACAATGACATCGAAACTACCCAATGCTACTGGTATCAAATCGATATTGAATGGGTGGTTTAGCAGGTTAAGGGTGCAACCTCTTATGATGGTGTCTACCCTTTCTATGTTACCGTTAGCTAGTTCCACGTTGTACGCATTTCCTAATGCAGTTGGGGCAATACCGAGTAGTAGACTAAATGTATTAGAAACAAAACTCCTATCGGCTCCCGTATCAAACAATATGGATGCATAACGGTTATTTATAAGGAACGTACCCGTCACAACATTCGGGTCTTCCTGAGCTTCCACTTTAGTTACGGCATAGACTCTCCCACGAGCTCCTTCTCCACTTCCTTGATTACTCGTTTGTCCAACATTTCCCTGAATCCTGCCATTCCCATGGCTTCCTGGATTTCCTCAGTTTCCTTGATTTCCTTCACGGCCTTGGTTTCTGGTCTTTCGGCATTCATTCTTATAATGCCCTTTTTCACCACAACCAAAGCAAGTTATATTAGCTTTTGGGTCCTGAGTTGGAGCTGTTTGAACTGTCGCCAATGATTTGGACCTGCAGTTCCTGGTTAAGTGTCCGATTTTCTGACAATTACGGCACTTGACGGTACACTGCCCCTTGTGATGCAGTGTGCATCGATTACACAATGGTGCAGTCCCTGAGTACGGTTTTCTTTCCCCGACATTCACTGCATAAGCTCTAGCAACATTTTGCCTCTTGTTTTGATTGTTGCGGTTGTTCCTATTGTTGTTACCACGGTATTCATAGTTGTTGTAACCTTGAGAATGGTCATCCCATTTCCTCTTACTGTCAACCACTTTGTCCATGGAATCCTCAATCACTTGGTCCATGAGTTTGTTGGCTACTTCGATGGTTTCATGAAGATCAACAGCCTTAGAAGTGGTTACATTGCCCTTGATAGGTTGAGGCAATCCTCCGATGTATCTCTCCAACAATCGGGTCTCAGTGGGAACCATTTCAGGACACAATAAGGCTAGCTCTTGAAATCGTTGATTGTAGGCAGCCATATTGGTGCCTTGAACCTTGAGGTTCCAAAACTCATGTTCGAGCTTCTTGATCTCATTACGAGGACAGTACTTTCGAAGTACCATTTCCTTGAAGTTCTCCCATGGCATGGCATAGGCAACATCGATACTAGCGGATTTCAGAAAATTGTTCCACCAGGTCAAAGCAACATCCGTGAAGGTGAATGATGCGTACTTAACCTTAGAATCTTCTTCACAATTGCAGATTCGGAACACAGTCTCGAGCTTTTCGATCCATCTAGTCAGACCGACAGCTCCTTCGGTTCCACTGAAGCTTCCAGTCATGGTTTTACGAAAGTCTTGATAAGTACAAGTGCGGTTGTGAGTGGGTGGTCTTGAAGTTCCAGCATTAGTAGACGAGTGATTTGCTGCAGCTAAAGCGGCGTTTACCCGCTCATTGACTAGTTGGTCGATCATTGCTTGATTCATGATAGATTGGATTGGAGTAGCCCTAGCAGGAGTAGTGGCTTCAGCAGTCTGATCGTGTGTGACTCTGTTTGGAATAGCAGTGTTTGCAGCTTGGTTGCGAGTAACCCTCACTGGGATAGGAGCATTGGAGGCTCCACCAGGGTTGGTACGTTTTGATCTTCGTTTTGGCGGCATTTCTGCAGTAAAAAGGGTGATAAGATATATGACCTTTTAGACAAGGTAAGTGCCAAGTAATAGTGTGGTTATCGTAGGTAGATCATATGTGCAATCTATAAAAGTAAAGACAATTGGGTAGGAAAATAAGTTTGTCATAGATAGAATTTCGGTTACAAGGTTTCTACGATACACGATGAGATACTAGCTGGAGTACAACCGAAATACAACGGAATACAAAGAAAATACAATGGAAAATACAACTGAAATACGAGGATAATAACTAACACTAACTGTTATAGCTCAGTTTAGTGTAATACATCATGCAATGGAATCTAAGAATGTCCATGATCGGTACGTAATCGCTCTATGGTAGCAATCAGCTCTCGCTGTGTATCCTCCAACCTCTCGATACGTCTCATCTGCGATGCTAACATAGACTCTAAACCAGTAGTCCTCTGCCATCCCTCTCTGACAGTATCTCTCGCAGTCCACTGGACGCTCTCTAGCTCCTCTAGTCGTCCGTGTATCTGAGTCTGACCTCTACCCAAGGCTCGTACCCTGCTGTCCAACTCTCTGACGTCCTCAACCTGAGTCTCAACCCTAAAACCCAGTCGCATCCTCTCGTGTCTCTCGAGCCCCATGCTCTCAAACAACACATCAGTAACTCGGTCTAAACCCTCAACACGCTGCTCGCAAGCTTGCAAGCGTGTTGGATCGATCCTCTCTAGCTGATCAGAATGGACTCCTAACAGAGTCTCCTGAGAGTCTAACTGGATGAATATCCTCTCAGTGAGGGTCAGATCACCTTCTGGAGATCCTGACAGGTCTAGCTCGGTCTGTGCCTCAACTGGTGCAGCTTCCTCAATGGTCTCAAGCTGTCTAGTGGTGCGCTCAAGGCGCTCCATGTCTGCCGCAGATAGTACAAACGATGGTGATGACGGACTATAGCTCAGACTAGTGATAAGTGGTACTGAACTGATCAAGCAATCAATATCTCTCCAATCAATCTCACTACTCTCCTCCTGACTGTGGAGAAAAGCGGCTCTCTGCCCTAATCCAAATGGTGTATCAATATCCATGTCATCGCCCAATCTCTGAGCCATCCTGGAGCTCTGTCCTAACTCCTGTATACTCTGGACAATCTCCAGACCCTGTGTACTCACATCTGCTTCTATGCTAACATAGCCAGGGACACTCTCAGTCGGTATAGGCTCTGGTAATTCCTCCTCAGGATCCTCTTCCGGATCTTCTTCCGGGTCTTCCTCTGAGTAGGAATCGGTAGATCTCCTGAGTCTCTGATGGGGTGGTGACTCAGTGGGTGATGGTGTCGGTGACTCTGAAGTAGTAGAAGGACCCATGTAGGCAGCGCGGGTCATCCGAGAAGCTAGTGCAGGCACATATGAATACCGCTCTCGATATCCAGGTACTCTCACAATCATACGGGGCTTTTGCCTGCGTGTCAACAGGGCTGATGGAGTGGTGGTGAGGGTAGGTATAAGTGGAGTAGGTGCAATAGCTGGCTGGACTGCTAGTGTGGCCTGTACGTATGGGTCAGTGGCTGAGTGTGCAAGCTGGCGGATGGTCGGTGAGTGTGCTAGTAGGATGTCCTCCTGAACATCGTGAGGAAAGGCTGGGGAAGGCATAGTCTGTGACAAGACGGTGCATATGTGTAAGTATGTGGAAAAATATGCTCATGATGGATATGAAATAGTGCATAAGTAAATAGGAAATAAAACATGTAATCCTATTAAATAA